>CM065800.1:3544196-4931696 GCA_033296515.1 Macrochelys suwanniensis | reverse complement strand
TCCCGGGACTTGCCGGCTATGCCTCTGTTAATGCAACCCAAAATTGCACTTGCTTTTTTTGCAACAGCATCGCATCGCTGACTCACGTTGAGGCTGGGATCCACCACAACTCCCAGCTCCTTCTCAGCAGTGCTACTGCCAAGCCAAGTACCCCCCGTTCTGCATTTGTGCAGTTGGCTTTTCTTCCCTAACTGAAGCACCTTCCATTTGTCTGTGTTGAATTTCATTGTGTTGTCTAGAGCCCAGTTCTCCAATTTATCAGGGTGAAGGGTTCCTCTGAATCTTACTTCTGTCCTCCAAAGTGTTGGCAACCTTCCCCTCTCTCCCCCTAAACTTTGTGTCATCTGCAAATGTGATCAGTCTGCTCTTTTTTCCTACATCCAAGTCATTAATAAAGATGTTCAATAACACCAGACCCAGAACAGATCCTGGGGAACCCCACTCGAGACCTCCCTCCAATCCGACATCATTCCATTAATAGTTGCTCCTGACTTAATGGTATTTCCGCCGACCCGCATCTCTCCAGCTTACCAGAATGTTATGTGGGACTGTGTTAAAAGACTTGCTGAAGTCCAAGTATATTGCGTTCACCCAGGGCCAGCTCTAACTTTTTTGCCACCCCAAGCAAAAAAAACCAAAACCGAGCGCCGAAACAACCCCCCCCCCCCACCCAGCCCCGAGCGCTGCCCTGCTGAAACAAACTCCCCCGAGCGCCGCCCCGCCGAAACAACCCCGCAGCGCGCCACCCCGCTGAAACAAAAACAAAAAACAACACACACCCCCGAGCGCTGCCCCGTTGAAGTAAAAAAACCCCGAGCGCCACCCCACCTTCCCAAGATTGGCCGCCCCTTAGAAGGTGCCATCCCAAGCACGTGCTTGGTTGGTTGGTGCCTGGAGACGGCCCTGCGTCCACCGCATTGCTTTCGTCCACCAAAGCAAAGAAGGAAATCAAGCTAGTTTGGCATGATTTGTTCTTAATAAATCCATGCTGGCTGCTAGAAATTACTGTGATAGTCTGTACCCTTATGTTCACCCTTTTTACAAAACTATGGTCATCTTAGTACAAAGTATGCCTTGTGAGGTATAATTTAAAAACCTCATAATTTGCTGATCATTATTGTCCTCGTAAAATATGTGTGGCAACGTTGTATGTAAAGTTATAAAATTCTACTGTATTAGACATGTTCCAAGTCTGGGGAAACTGCTTCAAACTAGTTCCCCAGAGACAAAAGGCTAGCCAACACCTCAGCCAGATGTCAACATAATCAAACGGACCATCACCTGGTTAAATGAACATTTTTTAGCAGGGAGGAGGGCGTGAGTGAGAAATTTACACTTTGGCAACCGAACAGCTGAGGCTTTCCATGCAAACAGACTTGCTGTCACCTGAACCCCAGATGGAATCATAGAATATCAGGGTTGGAAGAGACCTCAGGAGGTCATCTAGTCCAACTCCTTGCTCAAAGCAGGACCAATCCCCAACTAAATCATCCCAGCCAGGGCTTTGTCAAGCAGGGCCTTAAAAACCTCTAAGGATGGAGATTCCACCACCTCCCTAGGGAACCCATTCCAGTGCTTCACCACCCTCCTAGTGAAATAGTGTTTCCTAATATCCAACCTAGACTTGAGACCATTGCTCCTTATTCTGTCATCTGCCACCACTGAGAACAGCCGAGCTCCATCCTCTTTGGAACTTGCCTTCAGGTAGTTGAAGGCTGCAGTCAAATCCCCCCTCACTCTTCTCTTCTGCAGACTAAATAACCCCAGTTCCCTCAGCCTTTCCTCGTAAGTCATGTGCTCCAGCCCCCTTATCATTTTCATTGCCCTCTGCTGGATGCCCTCCAATTTATCCACATCCTTTCTGTGGTGGGGGGACCAAAACTGGACGCAATACTCCAGGTGTGGCCTAGCCAGTGCCAAATAGAGGGGAATAATCACTTCCCTCGATCTGCTGGCAATGCTCCTACTAATACAGCCCAATATGCCGCTGGCCCTCTTGGCAACAAGGGGACACTGCTGACTCATATCCAGCTTCTTGTCCACTGTAATCCTCGGGTCCTTTTCTGCAGAACTGCTGCTTAGCCACTCAGTCACCAGCCTGTAGCAGTTCATGGGATTCTTCCGACCTAAGTGCAGGACTCTGCACTTGTCCTTGCTGAACCTCATCAGAGTTCTTTGGGCCCAATCCTCCAATTTGTCTCAGTCACTCTGGACCCTATCCCTACCCTCCAGTGTATCTACCTCTCCCCTCAGCTTCATGTCCTCCGCGAACTTGCTGACGGTGCAATCCATCCCATCATCTAGATCATTAATAAAGATGTTCAACAAAACCGGCCCCAGGACAGACTCCTGGGGCATTCCGCTTGATACCGTCTGCCAACTAGACATCGAGCTGTTGATCACTACCTGTTGAGCCCGACAATTTAGCCAACTTTCTTTCCACCTTATAGTCCATTCATCCAATCCATACTTCTTTAACTTGCTGGGAAGAATACTGTGGGAGACCGTATCAAAAGCTTTGCTAAAGTCAAGATATATCATGTCCACCACTTTCCCCATATCCACAGAGCCAGTTTCTCATCATAGAAGGCAATCAGGTTGGTTAGGCATGACTTGCCCTTGGTGAATCCATGTTGACTGTTCCTGATCACCTTCCTCTCCTCCAAGTGCTTCAAAATGGATTCCTTGAGTACCTGCTCCATGATTTTACTGGGGACTGAAGTGAGGCTGACAGGTATGTAGTTCCCCGGGTTCTCTTTCTTCCCTTTTTAAAATATGGGCACTATATTTGCCTTTTTCCACTCGTCCAGGACCTCCCCCGATCGCAGGGGTGGCTCTAACGTTTTTGCCGCCCCAAGAACAAAAAAACAACAACTGCAAACGCCGCCCCCCGCAAACAAAAAAAACAACCGCCCCCCCAAAAACAACCCCCCGCCTCTCCCACTGGGAGCGCGGGCGGCATGCCCGCGGCCCCCGCTCTCCCCAGCCGGTGGGGAGCAAGCGCGGCATGCTGCCTGCCCCACTCTCCCCGGCCAGAGTGCTGGCGGGGAGGGCAGCATGCCTGGGAGGGAGGGGGGACGTGAGCTTTGGCTGCTCACGTTCTCTTCTCCCCCTCCCTCCCAGGCTGTTAAGCCTGGGAGGGAGGAGAGAAGCAGCGCGCAAAAGCGCGCCGCAACTCAGGGAGCAGCCAAGCCAGCGGCAGCGTGCGAAAGCGGCGCAGATCAGAGGTGAGCTGGGGCGGCCTGCCGGCCGGGGTACATTTCTAGGGGCGGCATGGCCAATGCCAGAATGCCGCCCCTAGAAATGTGCCGCCCCAAGCACCAGCTTGTTTTGCTGGTGCCTGGAGCCGGCCCTGCCCGATCGCCACGAATTTTCAAAGATAATGGCCAATGGCTCTGCAATCACATCAGCCAACTCCGTCAGCACCCTTGGATGCTTTAGATCTGGACCCATGGACTTGTGCTCGTCCAGCTTTTCTAAATAATCCTTAACCTGTTCATTCACCACGGAGGGCTGCTCACCTCCTCCCCATACTGTGTTGCCCAGTGCAGCAGTCTGGGAGCTGACTTTGTCTGTGAAGACCGAGGCAAAAAAGGCATTGAGTACTTCAGCTTTTTCCACACCATCTATTACTAGGTTGCCTCCCCCATTCAGTACGGGTCCCACACTTTCCCTGACCTTCTTCTTGTTGCTAACATACCTGTAGAAACCCTTCTTGTTACCCTTCACATCCCTTGCTAGCTGCAACTCCAATTGTGCCTTGGCCTTCCTGATTACACCCCTGCATGCTCGAGCAATATTTTTATACACCTCCCGAGTCATCTGTCCAAATTTCCACGTCTTGTAAGCTTCCTTTTTGAGTTTAAGCTCACGGAAGATTTCTCTGTTGAGCCAAGCTGGTCGCCTACCATGTATGCTATTCTTTCTGCACATCGGGATGGTTTGTTCCTGCCCCCTCAATAAGGCTTCTTTAAAATACAGCCAGCTCTCCTGGACTCCTTGCCCCCTCATACTAGCCTCCCTGGGAGGCCAATTCAATTTGGGTGGATGTGGCAACTGTTCGGGTGGGAATGGGCCACATCCCCAAAATTAGGGTAGATGTGGCCACTGTTGGGAATGGGCCACATCCACCCTGACTGAATTGGCCTCGTTAGCACTGACCCCCCCACCACTCAGTAAGGCAACTCCCATCTTTTCATGTGCTGTGTATTTATACCTGCTTACTGTATTTTCCACTCCATGCATCTGATGAAGTGGGTTCTGGCCCACGAAAGCTTATGCCCAAATAAATGTGTTAGTCTCTAAGGTGCCACAGGGACTCCTCGTTGTTTTTACTGATACAGACTAACACGGCTCCCCCGCTGAAACATGTTCTATAATATAATTAATGGATGGATGGATGCCTATACCACTCATACAGGATAGCTGGGGGTGATTTACGTGCTGGAGGCTGTGTATGGGCAGACCAGGAGTGGTTGTTCTCACAATGAAGAGGGGGAGAATTGAGGGGACGCAGACATTCACCAGTCCACGTCGTACCCATATTAAATCCTCGCTGGCTGCCAGTGATTACCCCTTCATCCTCCAGGTATTCACGGAAGGTGCTGGGCCCTGACTTAGAAGCTCTGGGGTCAGCCCTGCCACAGATGCCTTGTGTGATGCAAGTCACCCCTTCTCTCTGCGTTTGGCTTCTCTGATCTGTAATGTGGGGACATTGGAGCCTTTCTTTGTCTATTGAGACTGGAAACTCTTCAAGGCAGGCCCTGATCTTGGTCACTGTGTGTCTGGGCAGCGCCCGGCCCGACGGGGCCCCGATCTCAGTCACTGTGTGTCTGGGCAGCGCCCGGCGTGACGGGGCCCCAATCTCGGTCACTGTGTGTCTGGGCAGCGCCCGGCCCGACGGGGCCCCGATCTCGGTCACTGTGTGTCTGGGCAGCGCCCGGCCCGACGGGGCCCCGATCTCGGTCACTGTGTGTCTGGGCAGCGCCCGGCCCGACGGGGCCCCGATCTCGGTCACTGTGTGTCTGGGCAGCGCCCGGCCCGACGGGGCCCCGATCTCGGTCACTGTGTGTCTGGGCAGCGCCCGGCGCGACGGGGCCCCGATCTCGGTCACTGTGTGTCTGGGCAGCGCCCGGCCCGACGGGGCCCCGATCTCGGTCACTGTGTGTCTGGGCAGCGCCCGGCCCGACGGGGCCCTGATCTCGGTCACTGTGTGTCTGGGCAGCGCCCGGCCCGACGGGGCCCTGATCTCGGTCACTGTGTGTCTGGGCAGCGCCCGGCCCGATGGGAGTCTAATCTCAGTTGGGATTGCTGCCATAATACAAACAAAAATAATGTTGTTTTTCTCAGAGCCAAGCTGAAGTCCCGCCAGCGGCTAGATGTGCTATTCTCCTGAGTCCAAACACCAACCTACCATTGAAAAACAAGTTCTGCCTCTCTGAGCCGCATCATGTGGAATTGCTCGGCAGCAAGGAGCCGGGATAGGGGGCACGTTGGCACAGCTGGGCAGGCTCTTGATGGCTTTAGCTGCTTTAAATACACTCGTGCATCCGCCCCCACCCCCACTCACCCCGACTCGCCAGCCACCTCTGAGTCCTGCTGGTGGAGCAGAAACTGACGTGAGATCCAACAGGCCCTGCATTGCGGGATCCCCGTATGGTCCAGCCACATCTGTTAAAGCCAGCTGCAAAACACTCCCCCAGCCCGGGCCAGGGCCTCGGTGGGTGTAAATCAGCATTGCTTCTCCACTGGGGCGAACGCCGATTGACCCCAGCTGGGGAACTGGCCCCGTTGATTTCTGCCACAGCCTACTGGGGCCTGAGGATCTCAGCACAGGGGAAGGTCAGACACTCTGGGTTCTGCGACCCTGCTTGGCCCTTCAGCTCCAGCTCATCCCGTTCCCTGGCCTCTTCCCCTGAAATTGCTGCTTCCCCTCAGGCCCCGCCGGGGCGCGGACGCTGCTGTCGAAGGGCCGAGCGCCTGCCTCGGTTTCCCCACCTGCCAAGCGGGACTGACGCCGCAGATACAGCTCTCTGACCAGCAGGGGCCGGGTCCCCTCACTTCAAGGGAGGAGACAGCCTTGGTGGGCTGGGGGTGGGGAGGGTCCGGATTAATGCCGCTAATCGGGCCGGGATCTGGTGGGGAGAGGGGGGCAGCCCATTTCTCCCTGGCTTGGTAGCGCGGGTGCCCCGGGGACGTCCGATCCCCCAGCCCTGTGGAAAGACTCCCTCAGCCTCCCTGGGGTTTTGTTCCAGCCCTGGGGTGTGGGAGGGTGAGTGCAGGCCCCATGGTGCTGGCTCCCTGCAGCGCCCCATCCAGAGCCCCGGAGATGCCCGCACCGGGCCCTTGTCCTTGCCACGCTGCGGGAGGGTCTCACGCCAACGACGGCACAGTGGGCCTGGGGGGAGGGGGGGCAGAATCGGGCCCTGCAGATCTGTCCTGTGGTCCTGAAGGATTCGGGAGCTGAGGTCAGTGCACAGAGCTCAGAAACCTCCCCTCCCCCACCCCCTCGAGGCTTCGGGGTGGGTGGCACCTGCCCCAAGGGGCCCTCGATTCTGGCCCCGCCCTGCATCCTTAATCCGTGGGTCCCCCGGGGGCCGGCTGGGCAGGATCTGGGGCACTCGTGCCCTGGCATTGGCACACTCTGTCCTCCCACCCGCCTCCACAGCGTTGGCATCCTCAGCCCAGCCTGCCGGGTCCAGCCCATGTGGCCCCGGCTGATCCCTGGCAGGCAGCGCTGGGATGAGCTCACACAGACTGGGAAAGGGAAAGGGGTGGGGGGTGGAGGGGGGGGGGCGGAGATTCGGCTCTAAGGTTGCCAACCCTCCAGGATTGTCCTGGAGTCTCCAGGAATGAATCGTTCCTTGCAGATTATGTCACGTCGTGAAACCTCCAGTTAAAACGTCCGACCGAAAAGGGGCCACCCTGGGTGGAGATCCGGGACCCACCCTCTGCATTCGCCAATATATAGCCAGGGAGCTGCCTGCCAGCTGCAGAGCTCCTCAGAGAGCCATCCTGGCTTGGAGATCCCAGCCATGGCCCAGGTCATGATGATACTAGGTAAATGCTGCCGGCTGATCCTGCCCGCCTGGCCCTGGGGAGAGCAGTTCAGTGGGGCCGTGGCACTCACCCCTCTTCTCTTCTTCCCCCCCCCCCTTAGCTCTCGGCATTGTCCTGACCAACGTGACCCAGGACACACCTTTGCCTTGGCCTTGGAACCCAGGTAAGATGTGGGGAGCAAAGAGATTCCCAGGTCCCTTTCCCACCCCCCTTTCTGTATTGGGGCAGGATCTCTGGGGGAGGGGGGGTCCCCAGCCCCACCACAGTCGGGGTCTCGATTTCTGCAGCTCTTCATTGAGTCTCTAGCAACCTAAGGCGCTATTGGGAGGACACCAGCTGATGGTCCCTAGATAGGTTTGCCTGGAGGGCTGGGGATGGGGCATTCTGAGGGAGGGAGGGAGGGTCTGTAGCCACCCAGGGGTGTCTGGGGAAGGCTGGGCTGGCAGGTGCTGCTGGTCGGGGAAGAATTAAACGTGCTGGGAGGAGCCCAGGGCTGGGATAGCAAAGGGGCTGCAGATCAGGATTTAGGAGCCTCAGAATTATGATGTGTGGAAGAGGAGCTTGGAGCTGGGCTGGCAGGGGGCTGCAGGTCGGGAGTGAGGGGCACCGGCAGAACTTGTGGGGAGCCCAGGGCTGAGATAAGCAGGGGGCTGCGGGTTGGGAGTGAAGGGCACCGGCAGAGCTTGGGGGTTGCCCAGGGCTGGGATAAGCAGGGGGCTGCGAGTCAGGGCTTAGGGGCACCGGCCAAGCTGCGTACCGGGAGCTCTGTCCTTCAATAACCACTCTCTGTGAGACCCAAAGGCTAATTAGGGGAACCGGTCGAGCGTTTAGGCTGATGGGCTGGTCCCACCCGGGTCCCCATGGCCCCGGATGTGTGTTACTCATCAAAAGAAACGTGACTCTGGCTCACTTGTAGAAATTGTATGAAAACCATTGGCTGACCCCAAAGAAACCCCAGGAAGCCGGTCCCCGGAACCGAGCGGCCCGGCACGCCGCTGAGCGAACGCTCCCGCGCCAACCAGCCAGTCCGGGTCAAATCTGTTGCCTGGGAATGAAATCAGGACATCGGGTCCATGCAACACATGCTCCGCCCTTCCACCTTGGGGGGCAGAAACCCCGGATCCTCTGCCCGTTTCACGGGCAGCCCCAAACCTCAGAACTTCTCCCAAGTCAGTCCAATCCGGGCTGGTTGCCGCTGAATTCTTTGGCTGGAGAAACCAAATGATTGTGCAGTGTCCAAACCGCAGCCCCGAGCCAGTTGGAAAACAGTTTGACTGCAGGGCTAGTGCGGCGGTTAACCCTTGCCTGCCCCCCCCCCCCCCCCCCAGAGAGATGGCCATCGGGGCGCGGCTCTGCTGAGCAGAAATCGGCCAAGTCATGGGCAGCTTTCAGTTGCGTAGGCCGGGCAGAAAGCAAAGCTCAGCGGAAGCCCTGGCTTTGGCCCAAAGGGATTTTAGGCACCGGATTCCCTAAGTACCTTTGCAGATCGGCGACTTTGAGACTGTCGAGGGCTGTTTCAACCCAGGGGTTTTCCCTGGCAGGCCCATAAACCCCCTTTCACCTCCTAACAGGAGGGAGGAAGAAGGCTGGGATGGTGCCGGCTGACGGAAACAAGAGACGGAAACCGGCTGACAAGGCAATATAATACTTGCAATCGCCGGGAGGGTTCTTGCTCCAGCTCTGAGGCTGTGGGACTCCCCAGGCGCGGCCGTGCCATTTCGCTGGCAGGTTCCCGTCGGGTGCAGGGAGACCGGCGAAGGCTGGTGGTTGCTGGAGCTGTTGGTTTCTCTCCCCAAGGCAGCCACTTTTGGGGCTCTGGGGCACCCCCTTTCTTTGTGCAAGGCCGCCTCCAACAGTCTCCTGTTTGGCTTCACTGCGTCGAGGCCTTCGGGGCAGTCAGGGGTGCGGCTGGGCACCCCGCGACATGGGCCACTCGGGTTCGACGTAGATCGTTAGCAGTCCTTGAGTGACAGACAGGTCAGCCCAGTGGTTGGGGACGTGAGCCAGCAGAAGGGGTCGACCTGGATTCAAGTCCCTCTGTGAACTTGGCCAAGTTCCTGTGCCTCAGTTTCTCCAGATGTATTGGGCAGATCGTGAGTTGCTAGGCTAATGGGTGCCGGAGATGTGGCTGTGGCAGACAGAATTTGGGGGAAAGTCTTCCTGAAGCCAGCAATTTGAAACCAATATTTGTTCACACCGAGGCGGCGTCCCCACGGCCCCCACTCCAAAATACAGAGCAGAGCCCCCTTTTAGGGAAGTGGCCACAGCAGCAGCCGGATGAAAAATGCCACCGCTTTATGGAAAATCCATCCCCAAACCTTTATGAAAATTGAAACCTGCTTAGCAACGAGTGGCCACTCGGCGTTCCTGTGTCTGCCGAAGGAAGCGTGCCTCTGAACAGCATATGTGCAGATGGCCTGTTTTTCCTTGGCCCCTAGACAACTCTCGAGAAACGTTATGTGGCAGAATCAGCTGAGAGGTCAGCCAGTTTCTCTTGCAAAATTTCCATCTCGCTGGAAAAAAGTTACTTAAAAGTTGATCCAAGAAAAATAAACAGAAACATAAAATGTAACAACAAGCCCTCGCTCTTAGCGGCAGATCTCAGTGGCAACGGCCCCATTGTACAGCTTGGAAAACTGAGGCAAGGAATGAGGAAGTCACCCAGATCGCGTGAGCCCCCTGCAGTGCCTCTCCCGTCCCGCTGGGCTCCAGGCCCAGCCCCGATTCCTGGAAATACATGCTGATTTCTGTGCCAGTTCTTAGCTGCTATAATTTGTGGCTCCCGGAGAGCGGCTCAGATGGACGGAACTTAGCTGTGGAGAGATGATGCTCTCACGGCGAGGAATGGGGATCCCAATGGGGATGGAACGTGCATTTCAAGTGTCAGGGATATTCAAGCGTCAGGGGGAATAGTTCTAAAGCGGAACAAAAAGCCGAAAATGTGAAATTTTCCACCAAAGGACCGATCTGAAGTTCTTCATTCCGAGAGGGACTTTTCCCTTCCTCCTGTTTAGACTCTAATGAGTTACGAGCGGCTAGGACCCGGCCCTTCCGAACCTGGTTTGTTCAGAATCTAGAAACTGGAGGTGGGTGAGATTTTTCAGACAGATTGTTTATTTGATGAACCATGCGCTCTCGGTCAATCTGACACTGTTCGCGGATTTGATACACGTAGATTCAGCTACTCGCAAACAGGCCAGAGGATGAGGAGCAGCCAGGCATACATAGCCCTTAGGGTGGGTGTGCCCCCCTAGGGGGGCATGGAGGAATGTGAAGGGGGGGTGTCCAGGACAGCCCCCGCAAGGGAGCGCGACCCAACCCTACTCTCTGCTCCAGCCAAGTTTGGGGACCACTGCGTTAGGAAGTGGAGGGGGCTGCCACCTGGCCCTTTTCTGAAGTGGTTAGCACCTGCCTCTATGATGGGGCGGCCCCCGCTTCCAATCCCTGCTGTGGATCAGATACCAAATGAAAGTTTTCCAATTCACCAAAAATTCAGAGTTGGGTCGACCGGCACCGACAGGTTGTTGGTTTTTTTCCAATTTTTCAGACCCCTCCCTGCCCCAGAGAATCACTGACTCCCCCAGCGCCATTGGGAACGGGAAAGCCCAAGTTTGAAATGTCCCGCCAAACGCCACGTTGACGCTTGTTAACGCTTTCCCAGCCCACGATCCGTTTAGAAAGGAAAAGGCGTTTGGCCAGGAAATAGCCGAAAGCTTCCGTTTGGAAAGCGCGGAGTCTTTCCATCTTAACAATACGCTTTGCGCCCTGGAGAGGACACTCCAGCTTCACCACATTCCCCATGGGCGCATATCCATCGTCTCTCGAGACTAACGGACGCCAACAAAATTAGACTTGGTGGAACTTGGTGGGTTTTCTTTAATAATTGTGACCGATTATATCCATGTTTATTTTTAGGCATTTATTCTGATTTCTGTCACTTTAAATTTTCACAGGAAATTAGGGGGAGGTCAGACGATTATTTAAGGACCGTCTCTAATAATTCTGGCTCCAGAACAATTTTTCTTACTTTGCGTATCTGTAAGTGTCGATTAGTATTGAGGGAAACATTTTTTTCAGTGATCTGGGTATATACCGTGAAATTGATGTTTATTGGTCTGGACTGATAAAAATCTATTCCTTCCAAAACTAAATAGTATATAAATACACTAGAACCTCAGAGTTACCAGCCGATCGATCAGTTACACACCTCATTTGGAACTGGAAGTACACAGCCAGGCAGCAGCAGACACCAAAAAAAAAAAAAAAGGCAAATACAGTAAAGTGCTGTGTTAAACGTAAACTACTAACAGCATAAAGGGAAAGTTTAAAGCAAGATTTGACAAGGTCAGGAAACTGGTTCTGTGCTTGTTTCATTTAAATTAAGACGGTTAAAAGCAGCATTTTTCTTCTGCATAAAGTCGATGTGCAGTGGTCAACGTTTGACAGCACAATCCTAATGGTGCGTTCGGAGTTATGAACAATTCAGAGTCACGACCTCCATTCCTGAGGTGTTGGTAACTCGCGGGCACTGTTCCCTCTAAGCTGTGCGCGTGTGCACGCACACACAGATCCTAAACCCCGCGCACACGGCAAAACACTGCGCGCACAAAAATTTGCACAGAAGCACAACAATTTGCATAGAAGAAATTTTTTGCGCACACGGCCTGTCAAAAATTAGAGGGAACATTGCTCGCAGGTTCTACTGTATGTAGACCACTCTGAGGTTCTATATATGTAGACCACTAGGTGAATAGGAAGGTGGTAATTTGTATATTACATACCACATCAAATTAATATTTTAATATAAAACTTGAAATCAGATCAGTGGAAATGACACTGTCTAAAAACAAAAGATGATCCCTATACCCCCAAAACACTGTAAAGGGACTGTGTAGGATGGGGAGCAGCCAAGGGCTGGAAGCTTAGGGGGGACAGGTGTTTCCACAGCGAGTTTCTGAGCGGTGATCCTGCCTGTTGACAACCTGGGGAGATGGCTGTCAATTAGAGTGACCCCTGGGCTGCTCTAATCCACGCTGGGCACCTCGCTGGCCTGGAATCTGAGCTATAACAGGGTAACCTAAGGACTAGGAGACCTGGGCCAGCTAAGCCCTGTTCAATTAGCCCACCTGTGCCATAATTAAATGCATCCCAGCCTGAGGGGGTGGGGCTTCGGGGGGTCAGGTGATAGATCAGCTGGGCCTTATAAAAAGGCTGCGAGCACTCAGGCTGGGTGTGGACCTGCTGGCTGGGGGCTAGTGAAAGGTGACCCAGAAGGGACTGGAAGCTCACCTGGGCCACGGCAGGCCTGAAGGGCACCAGAACCTTTTTGTGATGGGGACTTTTGAGCTGGACTTTTGTTGCTGGGGAAGGGGTGACATTGGTTGCGACTAGGCCAGCAAGGCTAAGACCATCTCCAATACAGACCGGGAGGTGCGGCGAGCTGAGGAGTGCCCTTCCTTGGGAAGGGAAACTGAGGCAGGGTGTGCTGGCAGTGCCACACTCGGCTAGCAGGGGGCACTATGGGGCGACCATGCCCTATGCCACACCTGCACAGAACCAGCCCCTCTTCTGTGCCGGTGGGGGGTGTGTGTAAGAACCCACTGCGCGTGTCTTTTTCTTGCCAGATCTGTGCCAAGCCTTTCGGTGCCAGGAGCCGGTGAAGCAGGAAAGGTGCGGGAAGGACGTCTATAACAGCCAGACCCACGTGTGCTGCATGAACACCACCCACTGGAAGGTGACGGAAAAACCCAGCCCGACGTACGACTGCTGCGGCTTCGAAGTCTACGATCAGAAAAAGGAACAGTGCTGCGAAGACCTCAGCATAAAGCCCAAGCAGGACAACAGACAAAAGGGTGAGAAAGCTTGCTCCCACAGCCCAGGCACGGAGAGATGCGGCTCTCCCGCAACGGGGCAGGGGGCGCCAGGTGAAAAGGGTGAGTAGGAATTGCCGGAGTGAGGCAAACTTGGTTACTCCAGTCCCGGCCTCTCCCAGCAGGGGGCGCTGTGGGGAGCAGGCGCTGGCTGTGGGGGGCGCTCCCGGCTACTCCAGTCCCAACCTCTCCCAGCAGGGGGCGCTGTGGGAGCGAGCGCTGGCTGTAGGGGGCGCTCCCGGCTACTCCAATCCCAGCCTCTCCCAGCAGGGGGCGCTGTGGGAGCGAGCGCTGGCTGTAGGGGGCGCTCCCAGCTACTCCAGTCCCAGCCTGTCCCAGCAGGGGGCACTGTGGGAGCGGGTGCTGGCTGTGGGGGGAGCTCCCAGCTACTCCAGTCCCAGCCTCTCCCAGCAGGGGGCGCTGTGGGAGCGGGTGCTGGCTGTGGGGGGAGCTCCCAGCTACTCCAGTCCCAACCTCTCCCAGCAGGGGGCGCTGTGGGAGCGGGTGCTGGCTGTGGGGGGAGCTCCCAGCTACTCCAGTCCCAGCCTCTCCCAGCAGGGGGCGCTGTGGGGAGCCAGGTTTAGTTCCCAGATGTCTGCCCTCCCAGACTCCCGCCAACCTCACTGATCTCGGCGTGCGCTGACCCGAGAAATCGAGGGGGAGCAGCGGAAACAAAGAGCCGCCGGCTCAGGAAGCCCCACGCCGCGCCTTTCCAACGGGCTTGTGCCCAAAAAACCTTGTCCATCTGCTGCCCCTCTCGGGATCAGACACCTGGCTTCTCCCCCTGGCTCTCTGCTGCCCACCCCCACCGCCTGCAGCCAGGGAAAGCTTTCAAGCCACACGGGTTGTGAGGTGTCATGAGGCCTTGGGCAGTCACCCCCATCGTCTGACGCTCTTTTTCTTACGTAAAGGGGCTTGATTGCTCCTTCGGTGGAGGCACCACCGCCAACCACAGATTGCAGGGAAATCTATGTGGGGGGGAACACGTCTGCCATGTCCCGCACCCACCCATGGGTGCGGCTACCCCCTGCCTTGGCACGGGCCTCCCTGTTCTACAGTCCTGAGCCCAGCGGAGCCCCTGGTCTGAACCCCCCTCGGTCTCTATCACGCCGGCATCTCTCTTTCCTTTTGTCTCTCCGCAGGCAGAAACGGATGATGGAGAAGACAAGGCCCCCGCCCCCGGGCATGAGGCCCCAGCAGGGAGGAGGGGAGGGGTGGGGTAAGCGGGGGGCTGGCGTTTTTTATCCTGGGTGCGCTGTGGGATGGAGGGAGGGGTGGGCGGAGCGCAGGGGAGAAGAGTCCTCGGGTGGGGGGCCTGGGAGATGCAGGGCCTCTGGACATGGGCACTGGAGAGGGCATGGGAGCCACGGGGACCTAGCACGTGGGCACAGGAGAAGGCACAGGCCTGCCCTCAGCCTGCCAGGGGCCCAAGGCAGAGCCCTCCCCCCTCCCAACCCCCTGCCCCAGCCCTGAGCCCGCTCCCACACCCCAATCCCCTCATCCCCAGCCCCACCCCAGAGCCCTCCCCCCTCCCAACCCCCTGCCCCAGCCCTGAGCCCGCTCTCACACCCCAATCCCCTCATCCCCGGCCCCACCCCAGAGCCCTCCCCCCTCCCAACCCCCTGCCCCAGCCCTGAACCCACTCCCACACCCCAATCCCCTCATCCCCGGTCCCCACCCAGAGCCCTCACCCCTCCCAACCCCCTGCCCCAGCCCTGAACCCACTCCCACACCCCAATCCCCTTATCCCGGCCCCACCCCAGAGCCCTCACCCCTCCCAACCCCCTGCCCCAGCCCTGAGCCCGCTCTCACACCCCAATCCCCTCATCCCCGGCCCCACCCCAGAGCCCTCCCCCCTCCCAACCCCCTGCCCCAGCCCTGAACCCACTCCCACACCCCAATCCCCTCATCCCCGGTCCCCACCCAGAGCCCTCACCCCTCCCAACCCCCTGCCCCAGCCCTGAACCCACTCCCACACCCCAATCCCCTTATCCCGGCCCCACCCCAGAGCCCTCACCCCTCCCAACCCCCTGCCCCAGCCCTGAGCCCGCTCCCACACCCCAATCCCCTCATCCCCGGCCCCACCCCAGAGCCCTCCCCCCTCCCAACCCCCTGCCCCAGCCCTGAACCCACTCCCACACCCCAATCCCCTTATCCCGGCCCCACCCCAGAGCCCTCACCCCTCCCAACCCCCTGCCCCAGCCCTGAGCTCGCTCCCACACCCCAATCCCCTCATCCCCGGCCCCACCCAGAGGCCTCAACCCTCCCCCCCCGCACCGCAACCCCCTGCCCCAGCCCTGAACTTGCTCCCACACCCCAAACCTCTTATCCCCGGCCCCACCCAGAGCCCTCAACCTCCCCACACACACCCCAAACCCCTGCCCCAGCCCTGAACCCGCTTCTGCACCCCAAACCCCTCATCCCCAGACCCACCCCAGAGCCCTCACCCCCAGCCAGAGCCCTCACCCCCAAACCCCAACTCTCTGTCCCAGCCCTGAGCCCCCTCCTGCACCCCAAATCCCTCAGCTCTACCCCTGCCACACATCCCCTCCCTATTGGTGCACCTCATAAAATTCACTCCGCACACGGCTGTAAAAAACTAGAGGGAACGTTGGTCCCAGTGCCAACTGGGGTCAGCCTGGCTCGTGAATGGCTGAGATGTAAGCGGCGTCCGTGCACTTCCGGTGACTCTTGGGGAGGTCAGTAACACTGCCCTGTAGATAGCAGCTGTTAGCCAATCCTCTGAGCCGTCAGCGCGCCTGTCTCTCGCCGTGGGCCCCCTCAGGGAGTCCACTCGCTCTGGACCCCCGGGGCCTCCACTCCCCGAGAGAATAATGCCACCCTGTTCTGTAGCCTGGAGCGACTCTCAGCCAGCGTGAAACAGGAGGGTTGATTGAGCGCCTGAACCCAGCACAGGAAACTCTCGAGGCCCTCAGGCCTGGCCTCGCTTAGCACAGCACATCTAAGTCTCTCCTGCATCCGGTCGCCCGGTCGCTTGGGTCCCCCATCTCCAGGCTGTTGTCCGGGCTCCCGGCTGCTGGGCAGGTTCACACCTGGCCGTCTGTAGCCACAAACCCTCTCCCGCCACCTTGTCACACACGCAGCGCACAGGGAAACGGAAACCTGCCCGGTATTCATGCAAAACTCTACGAAAATCCCCCCACTTCATCACGCCTCTGATGCACCGATCAGATCGGGCAGGCACCCGTCTGATGGATCAGTCAATCGCCGGGGGTGGAAAGCGCAACACAATCCCAGGCAAAGCATTTCCCGGAGCCAGGGAAGGGCGAGGCACTAGGAATTGCCTGGTGTCTTGCATCCAGTTCTGGTCACCTCTGGTCAAGGTGGATGAATTCACGCCGGACCAGGTGCGGAGGAGAGCTACCAGGCCGGACGGGGGAACGTATGGGGGGCTGACGAAAGGCAACTGGAAGAGCTTGGCTGGCAGAAAGAAGGCCGAGAGGAGACGTGAATACATTGGTTGGGGGGTGTGGGAGGAGCACCAGGGAGGGATAAGAGTTATTGAAGCTAAAGGTTGACCCAAGACTAATTGGGGATAAACGGAGCAGAGATCAATGCGAGCTGGAGACTAAAAGACGGTTTCTGAGCATCAGAAGAAGAAGGGCCTGGAACAGGACTGGTTTGAAGATGGCGCTTGAGAAGTTTATGGACGGGATGGCTGCCCAAGCAGGGTCTGGACATCATAACCCAGTGGTTCCCTTCCAGCCTTGTGTTGGCCTAGATCCCGTATGCAAAAATGGAGTTGCATGTGCACCAATGGGTTGACGACAGCAAAACGTGCTCCCCCCGGCTGGATCGCTGGGGGAGCAATATTTACTTCTGGACCTCTCTTGCATCTCTGCCTTTAGAAAGACTTGTATATCTCGGGGGAGGACGCTCGGGGTTGGTCTCCCCAAGGAACTTATATCAGTAGAACTACGTTTCTCCGGGGCGTGAAAAATCCACCTCCCTGAGTGGTGTAGTTAAGCCGACCTAACCCCCGGTGTAGCCAGAGCTGGGTCAACTGAAGAATTCTTCCATCGGCTTAGCTCCCGAGTCCCACCTCTCAGGAAGGTGGATTACCTACGCTGGTTGGGAAAAAAACCCTGTCAGCCTAGGTAGCGTCTACACTGAAGCACTGCAGTGGCCCAGTAACCACTGCACCTCTGTAGCGTTTGATGTGTAGACGTATCCTCAGGATGTGTGTAATAATGCAGGGTCTCAGCCATTGGCTTCATGTTTCAATGGCCTATTGTTCCTAGGAGGGAAACTTTTCCCCAGGGGAGAAAGAATTCCTGACATTCAGCTCCATAAATGCTTGTTCTCTCTTCTGTATTTTGTATTATTACTTTGAGATTGAATATTTGGTTATTTTTTTTAGTATTTCATGGTGCTTGGGATCTTGTTCAGTTAATAGGATATGATTAATTGTGCTATAATAAATGTTATTCAGGTATATTTGGCAACTTGGGTGCTCTGTGCTATGAGCCGTATCTTACTTTTTGTTTTCCTTTGTGGCAATGTGCGTAGAACAGGGAAAAGGAGCAGAACTTGGGTTCTGCTCAATACTCTTGGACGGAGACCTGGGTAGGCCGCTGGGCTATGTCACCCCTGTCCTGCAACCTTGTGTGCCTTGCAATGTTTTGCTGAAGTGTCTCTCCAGGGCCACTTGCAAACAGCTGTCCAGCATGCAAACCCCACGTGGAGGACCTGTGTGGAACTGCAGCCTGCCAGCCACATGCTGGCTGTCACCAGCCTGGGTTATACCTGCAGGGTGACCCCAACGCACCCCCAGTCTCAGAGTTCGCCCCAGAAATGTGTGTCCTGCACTGCCCAGCCCTCTCCTGGTCAGTACAAAATGTTTTAAGCCTGTTATTCCTTAAAGGGAACAATCTGCCTGGTTATGATCTCAAATAATTATTCAGACACGTCGGTTTGAGCACACTGAATTAGATAAAACAGGCTGATTCACTACAAAGAGCGAGATTTTCAGGGAGTACAGATAAAAGTCAGAGCTGGTTCCAAGAACATTAAACCTAAAATGATCACTGATGCCTAACGTAACAAACGGTCCATTCCAAGCAAAGTTTCTCACCACATGCTTCAGCAGTCTTAGGTGATGACTAAGCTGCAAAGCAAAAACTCCGGGCTGGACGGTGCCAGCCGATTGCAGGCTCCCAGGGCTCAGGCAGTTTTGACGTCGGGGCCAAAGGGGCACAGCTTTTCTCAAGCTTGTGATAGCTCCCCTGTTGGGGCGTGTTTGGTTTGGCCTCTGCCTTTCTCAATAAAGTGACGGGGGGGGAAACAGGAGCAAAATCCCAGCACTCGGCCAGTGGCGCTGGAATATTTTTAGTAGTGGGGGTGCTGAAAGCCAGCCCTCTGAGCCCTGACCTCCCCACCTCCCCACTGAGAGGAGTGGAGTCCTGGGAGCGGGGGGCCGGGCATGGGGCCAGTGGCCAGTGGCCAGGGAGTGAGGCCGGCGGCTGGGTCCCCAGGAGCAGAGCCTTGGGCGCGGGGCCGGGCACAGGGCCAGCGGCCGGGTTGTGGAGCCGGAAGCCAGGACCCGAGCCTCAGGTGAGGTGAGGGGTTGGGGAGCAGAGTGCAGGTGGAGGGCTGGGCCAGGGCATAACACACCCCAAGTTTTTGCTTGGAGTCAGCAGCTGGGGAGCGTGGCACGGGGTCACCTGCAGTACCTCCCATACCCCTACTTCCCGCGTCTAAGCACTCAGCCTAACTTTGTGGGTCTTTTTCACTCTTCATTTGCGCCTTTGTTGGCTGAAAAACCACACAACAGACAGCGCCCCCTCCCTGCTCGGGTTGGGCGGTCTGGCCAATGAAAAGGGGCCGGCCTTGCAGGGCCCGATCCTGCCCAGCTCGACTGGGGGGCAGTCAGTGGGGGGACTCGGGTGAGGAAAGGGATGACATTGGCTCCTTGGTGCAAAGAGCCCCAGAAACCTCGGGCCGGCCCAGCGCTCTGGGGGGTCCCGGCTTCCAAAGGGAACTGATCACGTGGAGCGAAGGGGGTGACGTGCCAATGGGGAAATGGTTGAGGGGCTCATAGTTAAGAGCTTGGGGGTTGACGGATTTGGGGAGCCTGTTGGGGTCACCCTAGTTACTAGGCTGATGGCAGCTGGGTTCATGCATTTAGGTTGGCTCCTGCACTCAGAGCGGCCCGGCATTAAGGCTCCCCAAGCTTACAGAGCAGAACCCCCTTTCCCAGTTGGGGTGAACCCCAACGTCGCTTCTGCCAGCCGGGCTCATTGCGCACCCCAGGGGCTCCTTGCCTCCCTCCATTCCCCCCGCCCTGCCATCCCCTGCTATTTCGGGGGCTCCCTGCAAGCCTGTATATCCTCGCCCAGCAGGGGGCGCTGTGGGGAGCAGGGTGGGGCGCTGGCTGCGGGGGAAGCTCCTGGCTACTCCAGTCCCAGCCTCTCCCAGAAGGGGGCGCTGTGGGGAGCAGGGCCATAATTCCCCCAGCTGTAATTCCCACAGTCTGCCGCAGTGGATCGCGACTGTACCGCGGCGGAGCGGCTCGGGTGTTCCCATGATCCCGCGCGCGCCGCCGGCGGAAGGCTCGCCCAAGGGCGAAGCTGAGGCTCCAAACAGCGATCCCACCCCCCACACGTCCTCCTCGGCAGAGCCGGCAGGGGAAGAGCTCCTCTCTCTCCGTGGATGGAGGCTGCAGCCGGAAGGCAGGTGTTCCCTTCCTGCTGGATGAAGCTCCGCCTTGCGGCACAGACCGTGTGGACACCGCTGGGCAGCAGGGGGCTCCACCTTCAACGGAATCCCGCCCAGGCGTCTCCCACGTTCACGGCCAAGTCCCATGGCCATTGGCAGGTGGTGACGGCACAGAGCAGCGAAGGCTGGGAGCCCCTCGGCACCGGTACTGGAGGCTGCTGGGAACTGCGCAAGGTGCCTGGTGCCCACCTTTTTTGGAAACAATGGCGAGGATCCCGGGGCAGGGGAGAAAAAAACAGCAGGGGAGAGCAGGTGGCGGTTCCCTCACCACCCCCGAGCCCTGCTGCAGAACCAGCTGGTGGAGTCTGGAATGAGGCTGTCCGGCGCTGGCAGAGAGAGGGGGCCCAGTAGCAAATGAAGCAGCAGCTGGCACGGCCAGGCACAGGGCTGAAAGGGAGAAAGTCCAGGGCAGGAAAGACAGAGATGGCAGGGAGATACGGTGGGGGGCAGGAATATCTTTTATTGGACCAACTTCTGTGGGTGAGAGAGACCAGCTTTGGAGCTACACAGAGGCCGGAGGTGTCTGGCCTCCCCGGCGGCTGCTCTCCCAGTGAGCTCTGAGGTCGGGCTTTTATACTTCCGGGGCAACGCCTGACCCTCCGGGGGGTGGGCTCAGAGCTCCCTGGCTCCGCCCACTCTGGTGTCCGGAGGGACTCGTCTCTCTCCGAGGCGGCGGGGAACCGCACCGCCTCACCACAGGCCCGTTAACAGGCTGAAGAAGAGCGCCGCATGCAGAGACAGGCCACGTTTCCACTACCAAATTCTGTCGCACGAATTCCGTCGGCACGCAGCCACCGCGGTTCTTACAGCAGTTGCGTGTGTGTCGGCCGGCCTCACCCGGAGCGCTGGTCCGATTGTACCATCAGGATGGGGCATCGTGAGACGGATCCCGCCAGCCAGCAACAATCGACAGAAGCAAGGCAGTGTCTGCACTGACCTAACAGCGTCGCCCGGGACTGTCCGTCGCTCGGGGAGAGGGGGGTTACAAAAGCAGCAACAAGAGGCACTTACGTTGGTGGGAGCCCAGCTTAAGGGAAGACGTCTTCACAGCTCAGTCGACGCAAGGCCTAACCCTGTAGTGTAGACCAGGCCAGGGACAGCCACGAAAGGGACCCTGCCTTGAAGGAGGACAGACAGTTGGGTGACCAGATAGCAAGTGTAAAAAATCGGGACGGGGGTGGGGGGTAATCGGTGCCTATATAAGGAAAAGCCCCCAAAATCGGGACTGTCCCTATAAAATCGGAATACTTATGGCACCTTACAGACTAACAAATGTATTTAAGCAAATACATTTGTTAGTCTCTAAGGTGCCACAAGTACTCCTGTTCTTTTTGCTGACACAGACTAACACAACTGCTACTCTGAAACCTATAAAACCGGGACATCTGGTCACCCTAACAGACAGTGTCATGCTCAAGATCAGTGCAATACAACAAGAGGAAAAATAACTACGGAGCTAGGGAATTATTAGCAAACTGTGAGAAAGGCACAGCAAGGATGAAAGGTGAGGGGAATCAGCTGTAATGAAAGATAATAAACGGTGATTAAGGAGAGACCCCTCCGTCCTCACGCTCAAAGGAAACCTACCCCACTCCTCCAAAAGGCCAGCCTGGGAGTTTCCAGGCATAACTTCAGCTTGGCTAAAAATCATGGTCTTAAATAAACCTGGATTTACGGCTTATTATAACAATCTGGTACCTCCTAACCCCCTTTGTTTGTCCTATGACTGCAGGGGTGTTAATGGGCCACTTCCCTTGAATGATTCCTCCTAATATGCGTTAACTACTTATGCAAAACCATCTATCCCACCTGTGATCCTCCACCTGCTCTTCCCAGACCAGAGGAAGAGCTCTGGGGAGCTCGAAAGCTTCTCTCCCTCTCACCAGCAGAAGCTGGGCCAATACAAGATGTCAGTACCTCCCCCACCTTGTCTCTGCCATTAAAGAGCAAGACTGCAGAAACCAGGTGGAATCAAGCTGTGGCAAAAGTAAGAAAATAGTGTGGCCTGTAAAACACAAAACCCGGACAGCGGCCGAAGGCAGAGACCGGAATATTGAAATTGTCAGCAAGCAAACGGACAGTCAGCCGGAAAGCAGCCAAAGGAGAATTGTTCTTGTAGCGAAGCCAACACATCGTGCCCGGGTAGATCTGTCTTCAGTTAAGCTGGGCTCAAAGCAGTAAACAAGGATTGCACAAGAGGGCTGTTCAGCACTGAACTAACATCCGACAAACTTTCCCTCCACGCTCTTGGCTTACCGAGGCTGAAAACCGAGAGCGTGAGACCCTTTCATCAGTGTAAAGTGCTATCGATCGAGTGAGTTTAATTAAGATAACGGGAGTTCATATGCAGTAGAGAAGAGTTTATGGAGGTGGTTCTCAACCAGGGGTACACGGACTCCTGGGAGTACACAGAGGCCTTCCAGGGGTTACAGCAACTCATCTGGATATTTGCCTAGATTTAGGACAGGCTACATAAACAGCACTGGCAAAGTCAGTACAAGGTACAGACTGTCATGGAGTCCCCGGGCGATGCTCTGGAGCTACTCCCTACGAAGCCAGTCAGGACTCTGGGGGAGCCTCCTCTCTGTGAGCAGACTGTCTCCAGGGCAAGAAGCTTCCACAGCTTCCACCTTCCTGGGTCTGATCTTGGAGCATTCAGCACCGCGCGCTTCCCACAGCGAGTCCACCCGGGCAGGGCTCCTGGGAAAGCCAGGGGGCCCTGCACCCGAACTCCGCAGTCAGACGTGACTGTCAGCCAGCCGGGAAAACAGAAGGTTTATTAGATGACAGGAACACAGCGTAGGACAGAGCTTGTCAGCATAGAAATCAGTGACTTTCAACCAAGTCGATCTTGGGAGAAGGGGAGTCCAGAGCTAGGGCTCTGGTCCACCCCGAGCCCCAAGCCAGCCAAGACTGACCCGCTTCCAGCTGCCTGGCCCCTGCCCTGCCCGTTGTTCCTCCTCCAGCCTTTGTCTCTCTTCCCAGCCCAAGAATCACCTGGTTGCATCCCCCTCCTGGGTCTCAGGTTACAAAGGGACGGCCATAGCATCCCTGCAGGCAGCTGGAGCAGCCCCCGCAAAAATCACACACGCTTATTCCCACCTGGTGCAATACACAAGGGAAACTGAGGCACACCTAGCATTCATGCAAAACAGTAAGACTCACATAGGCTCACATACAACATAACAAGGGAGAATCCCCACTTCGTCATGCAGACAATGACTTGTTCATACCCCTCTATGTACTATACACTGAAAGGTAAGCACAAGATTGATATCCCAACTGATTCATTTTATAATTAGATGGTAAAAATGAGATGGTCGGCGATTGGTCCGTACTAGCGTGGCTGGGACACTCGCGTATTTTTAGGCCTGATTTTTGTCAGCGGGTCTGTAAGGGTTCTCGTCTGCTGCGGGGTGGTGGGGTGCCAGCCCGCCTCGCTGTACCCGTTGGTTAGATTGGGGAATCCTTAGTCTTGGGCCCGAACGCCTCCGGTCGGGTCCTGCAAGCGGTAGAGGCTAGGCCCGGGGCCTGAGTCAGGGCGGGCAGAAAGCAAGTAAATAGTCTGAGGCTCAGCTCCTCAGGCAGGGGCTGAGCGCAGAGTTCAATAGTCCCAGGCCCTGTGTCCAGGCGGGGCAATAAGTAGTTCAAGGCTCAGGCCCTCAAGCAGGGGCTGAGCAATCAATGTAGGTGGTGGCAAGCCCAGGTCCTAGCTCTGGGGAACCTGGGAGAGGGGGAGACTGCCACCCACACGTCAGGTGGCAGGGGGGACGCAGGCCCACCCACTCCACTGCGTCCCAGCCCGGGGCCCTAAAAGCGGCAAAGGATCCGCCGCTGGGTCAGTGGGGATCCTGGCCGCAACACACTGACATGGGTTCTGGCCACGGTGCAGCCAGACTGGGGTCAACTGTCCCCAGGCCACTTCCTAACTCCCCCTTGAGCGGTACCTGAGTCCAGGGGGTGTCGTCGGCGGTTCCCAGCCTCATGGGTTCCTCGTCCAAATCGCCGTCGCTCGGCAGGTCCGGCAACTCCTCCGGATAGGGGCCGCTCGGCAGGTCCGGCAACTCCTCCGGATAGGGGCCGCTCGGCAGGTCCGGCAGCTCCTCCGGATAGGGGCCGCTCGGCAGGTCCGGCAGCTCCTCCGGATAGGGGCCGCTCGGCAGGTCCGGCAGCTCCTCCGGATAGGGGCCGCTCGGCAGGTCCGGCAGCTCCTCCGGATAGGGGCCGCTCGGCAGGTCCGGCAGCTCCTCCGGATAGGGGCCGCTCGGCAGGTCCGGCAGCTCCTCCGGATAGGGGCCGCTCGGCAGGTCCGGCAGCTCCTCCGGATAGCGGCCGCTCGGCAGGTCCGGCAGCTCCTCCGGATAGGGGCCGCTCGGCAGGTCCGGCAGCTCCTCCGGATAGGGGCCGCTCGGCAGGTCCGGCAGCTCCTCCGGATAGGGGCCGCTCGGCAGGTCCGGCAGCTCCTCCGGATAGGGGCCGCTCGGCAGGTCCGGCAGCTCCTCCGGATAGGGGCCGCTCGGCAGGTCCGGCAGCTCCTCCGGATAGGGGCCGCTCGGCAGGTCCGGCAGCTCCTCCGGATAGGGGCCGCTCGGCAGGTCCGGCAGCTCCTCCGGATAGGGGCCGCTCGGCAGGTCCGGCAGCTCCTCCGGATAGGGGCCGCTCGGCAGGTCCGGCAGCTCCTCCGGATAGGGGCCGCTCGGCAGGTCCGGCAGCTCCTCCGGATAGGGGCCGCTCGGCAGGTCCGGCAACTCCTCCGGATAGGGGCCGCTCGGCAGGTCCGGCAGCTCCTCCGGATAGGGGCCGCTCGGCAGGTCCGGCAGCTCCTCCGGATAGGGGCCGCTCGGCAGGTCCGGCAGCTCCTCCGGATAGGGGCCGCTCGGCAGGTCCGGCAGCTCCTCCGGATAGGGGCCGCTCGGCAGCTCCTCCGGATAGCGGCCGCTCGGCAGGTCCGGCAACTCCTCCGGATAGGGGCCGCTCGGCAGGTCCGGCCAGTCTGGGCGGGTCCCTGGGGCCGCAGGGTTTTCCCAGTCGCGAGCTAGGCCAGCGGCGTCTGGTCTCCCCAGCGGCTGCTCCTCAAGTGAGCTCCGAGGGCCGCCTTTATACTTCCAGGTCGCGGCCTGTCTCTCGGCGGGGCGGGCCCAGAGCCTCCTGGCTCCGCCCACTCTGGCCACTGGGCCGGTGCTTCACTCTGCGGGGTGGTGGGGCGCCAGCCCGCCTCGCTACAGGGTCGTTTTTAAGTGAGGTGAAACGCGGGGGTACACCGGGAAGCTCAGACACCTGAAAAGGGCACAAACATCTGGAAAGGTTGAGAGCCACCGGTTTGCGGTACAACCCTAAGTAGCGGTTCCGGCTAAACCCAGTGACTCTGATTTGCCTGAGTTCTGCTTGACGGTAACTGGTGGAGATCAAACAGAATTTGGCCTCTATATTGTCTTTCCCTCCCCTTACGGCCCTGACTGGGCACTCCTCTCCGTCAGCCCTGCCCCTGGCGGGGTGCCCCTCCAGAGCACCCCAGAGACAGGCACCTGGTTTACAACCATCTCTTCTCTGAGTAGGAGGTGCTTGTCATATGCTGGAGCTCACCGCCCCCTGCTGGCCAAAGTGGGAAAGAGCACCCACAGGAATCCCAGCCATAAAAGCCTTCATCCCTGGCATGCAAAAGGAAGGGCTCAGTGTCAGCTCCTGCCCCGCTCCCCACAGCGCCCCCTTCTGGGAGAGGCCGGAGCTGGAGTAGCCGGGAGCTCCCCACACAGCCAGCTCCTGCCCTGCTCCCCACAGCGCCCCCTTCTGGGAGAGAGTGAGATTGGCCCTGGCTCAGTAGGGCAGCATGGGGGTATCTGAGCTCTGACCGTGGAGCCTTGGGGCTCTGCTCCCTTACAGGGCCCAGGATGGGTCTTTGAGCCTTGGGGACTCCAGAGGGCACCGCACAGGGCTTCAAGCCCGTCCCCAATGCTCTGCACATCCCAGAGCTGGGGGGAAAGCAGGGCTGGTTCGGCACCATCATCATGCAGGGGTGTCCAGCCCTCGAAGCACGAAAGCTTCTCCCATGACCCCGAGGGACCAACACCCTCCACTCAGGTCCCCAATTCACCGGTGCCAGCGGCAGGGATTCCCCCTCTGAATGGAGCGGTGCATGGCGCCACCCAGTGGCGAATGGGCAGAACTATCTGGCCCAGGGAGCTCACTAATGGGGGGCTGTCCCGCACGTTGGGGTTAAAGGACTGGCTGGGGCTGAGGGGAGTCACGGGCAGAAGAAAAATCCTGGAGAGGGGGACGGGTCCCAGAGAGCGAGATGAACGGGGGAGTTGGAGAGATGGACGGGGGCGAGCGCTGAATTGGAGAGAAAGAAGGAAGGATGATCGACAGAAATAGGACACAGATGGGGGAAGGGAGAGAAATACACACACAGATAAGCCCTAGGGTGGGGAGCCCCAGGGGATTGTAGGAAAGGGGATGGCAGAATTAAGGACCAGAAGGGTGTGATGTAGTGGGCAGGTCACCGGACTGGCAATGAGGACTGATGGGTTCCTTTCTGAGCTGCCCATCTGACCCACTGGATGGCCTAGGGCACGTTCCTTCCTCTCTCTAGGCCTTAGTTTCCCTCCCACTTTCTGCCTGTTCAGACAGCCTTTGGGGCAGGGACTGTGTCTTGGCTCTCACTGTGTGTCTGTGCAACACCCGGCGCGATGGGGCCCTGATCTCGGTCACTGTGTGTCTGGGCGATGCCCGGTGCGACGGGGCCCTGATCTCGGTCACTGTGTGTCTGGGCAGCGCCCAGCATGACGAGGCCCCAATCTTGGTCACTGTGTGTCTGGGCAGTGCCCGGCGCAACAGGGCCCTGATCTCGGTCATTGTGTGTCTGGGCGGTGCCCGGCACAATGGGGCCCCGATCTCGGTCACTGGGTGTCTAGGCAGCGCCTGGCATGATGGGGCCCTGATCTCGGTCATTGTGTGTCTGGGCAGCGCCCAGCGCAACAGGGCCCTGATCTCGGTGACTGTGTGTCTGGGCAGCACCTGGCACAGTGGGGCCCTGATCTCGGTCACTGTGTGTCTGGGCAGCGCCCGGCACAACGGGGCCCTGATCTCGGTCACTGTGTGTCTGGGCAGCGCCCGGCCCGATGGGGCCCTGATCTCGGTCACTGTGTGTCTGGGCAGCGCCCGGCCTGACGGGGTCTTGATCTCGGTCACTGTGTGTCTGGGCAGCGCCAGGCGCGACGGGGCCCCGATCTCGGTCACTGTGTGTCTGGGCAGCGCCCGGCCCGATGGGGCCCTGATCTCGGTCACTGTGTGTCTGGGCGGCGCCAGGCGCAATGGGGCCCCGATCTCGGTCACTGTGTGTCTGGGCAGCACCCAGCCCGACGGGGCCCCGATCTGGGTCCCAGATACACCAACACAAATAATCCTAACAACAACGCGCTGATCCTGATCTCATGCTAATGTTACAGCCGTGGTGACTCATCTGGGCTAGGTTCTCCTCCCATTTACACCAGGGTTAATGGGCGTGACTCCGCATCTGCCCCACTCCAAGGGAAAGTGAAGTCAGACCTTGTGGCTTGCTCTAGCTCCTTTCAGATGAGGACTCTGAGCCCTTGGTGAACATTAACTGATTGAGCCAAAGAGCAAAACGGGTCAGCATCAGCAGCCTGTGTTATAAAGATAGGGAAACTGAGGCACTAAGACTGTAGGTGACTTGCCCAAGGTCACCCAGCAGAGTGAGGAATAGAACCCAGAAATCCTGATTCCCAACCCCCCCTGCTCTAACCACTAGACCCCACTACCCTCATGGAGTTGGGTGTAGAACCCAGATCAGCACCAATTGCATTTTAACAGCATATCAAGGGGCCCTGGCGGGGGGCAGTGACTGAATCCAGCACTACGATACCAGGGAGGGGAGAGACCACCCCCAAGGCACGGGCAGCCCTGGGCAGGATGCTGGTGCAGATGGCAAAGGCGGCACTGGCGCTGGGGGCACGGAGGGGGTGGCAGGCTGCGTCTGTCCCCAGGGACTTCGAGCTGGAAACGGCCTGCTCTATCATACAGCATGTCCAGGGGCTAGAGCAGGGGGCACTGGGAGTCAGGACGCCTGGGTTCCAGCCCAGGCGTGGGAGGAGAGTGAGGCCTAGCGGTTACAGCAAAGGCTGACCTGGGATCTGTTCCTGGCTCTGACACTAATGTAGACGGCTCACCAGGCAGAGTGGATCATTCAGCGGCTGGATTCCTAGCTGGGCGCGGGGGGTGGCGCTGTGGGGGAGGTGGATAGTCAGGGCAGAGGTTGGCTAAGAGCACGGCCGTCTCCTCTCTGTCCTTTGGCAGCGAGAGCCCCTCCCCAGAGCTGTGGCCACGTCTCAGGGCCCGATCCCCACCCAGCTCGCCCGCGGGGCCGGATCTGCCACACGCCTCTCCCTAGCCCAGGCAGGGCTCCCGCGAGGCAAGGGTTAACTCCAAGCAGCCGGCCCGGCTTGCCAGCAATGAGCCCTTTTCAGTTTGCTCAGCCCTGCGTGCCCTGGCCTCCTGGGAAAGCCGTGACCTTGGCTGTTCTTTTCTCTTCTCGCCTCCTGTCCTTTCGGGACCGCTCCCACCCATGGGACACAGCCCCCTGCCCTTAGCAAACACAAAGAGGCTTTATCCGGCCGTTGGGCTGGGGAAGGGGGCCAAGGGCTTCTGTTTACATTGCCATTAAATAAACAGGTTGTGGGGGGGCTGTAGGGGGGAGGGGGATGCAGGAGTTAAAATAAGGGGAGAATCAGGGGTACCCCGCTGCAGGGAAGACGAACGCACCTCTTGCTCTGGGAGAAAGGACATTTCTTTCCAAGTCAGTTTCATGCTGGTGAAACTGACCTCCGGCCTGGTTCCGATCCAGATCGAGTAGGGAGGGGCGGAGCCTGACAGCTCCCCCGCGCCACGAGTTTGCTGGGTCTCCCTCCGCTCCCTCACGTCGCCTGCCACAAACCATCCTGAAGGGGCCACGGAGCCTGAGCTCTCTACCCAGGGCTGGGCCCACACGCATGTAAGGAGAAGCTGGCTCAAAACCAGGCTTCGGTCTCAGCCACTCAGGGGCAATGGGGGAAGTGTGGAAACTAGGGTCAAAGTTTGCCGCTCCGGCCCCGTCTGCCCCTGGATTTACCATCAATAATAAATAATTTGTGTTATAACAACATCAGCCAACAGAGTGAGAGACAGTCCCTGCCCCCAAGGAGCGTAGGCAGGCAAAGGGTGGGAGGGGGAAACCGAGGCACCGAGCGGGGACATGACTCACCCACGGGCACCAGCAGAGCGTCCGGCAGCCCTCCAGCAGCTGAACCACAAGGTCAGTCTGTCCCTAGAGAGACAAACGGGTTGATGGGAGCGTTGGTCGAGCCCTATGCGCTGACAAAAGGCTGTTTGAGACCCAGCCTGGTACGGGGCTCTTAGTCCTGCCTTTGCCCAGCAGGTTTGACAATAGATGCCCCCCCCCCAGCCCCTGAATCCCTTCCATGCATCCCCCTGGGGTACCCAGCCCCTGATCACTGGATCCCCACTGAAACCCCAGCTCCTGGTCCCAAAGGAGCCGTGTTCCCCAGCACACCAGTGTCACCCTAGCCCTCCGCTCCTGCATCATGCCCGGTGCTTGAGATCAATTCCATAGTCAGGCCGACTAGCAATCCTGCCAGGAACACCAGTGGGCGATGGGAACACATGACGAGATGCAAAGCAAAAGCATGAAAGGAGGCCTAGGGCCGACACTTAGCACTAAAGTCACCCCCAATTCTCATCCCCAACATTCAGTCTTTGCTGGCCCCCAGGAGCCAGGACCCCGTCTTTCAGGTCCCTCCACCCTGCAATGTACCGGATCAGTCTCTCGTCTTCCTTGTTGGCCGGGGGCTTGTAGCCGAGTTGGTCCCAGGGTATTAGAGAGGCTGGGTGGGGGAGGGAATCTCTTTGATTTGGACACCAAAAACTTGGACACAGGACCGGGCCTGTGGCTCATAACAACCGTCGGTAACCCACTAAGCCCCCCTTTGTCCTACAATTGCTGAGGTGTTCGCTGCCACCTTCACCTGGCTAGTCCCTTGCAACACATGTTAACTCCTTACGCTAAACAATCAGTTCTGCCGGTTATTCGGCTGTGCCTTTCCCAGCCCTGGGGAAAAGCACAAAAGCTGGTCTCTCTCACCACCAGAGGTTGGGCCAGTAAAAGATATCCCCGCCCCCCTGCCCCCAACCTCATCTCTTTCGTCTTTATTCTGATCCGGGGGGGATCCCCTCCCTGTCCTTTCCTTCCTTTTTGCATCCAAGCGGTTGCCATGTTCGTAGTCTGTCTTTGATGGTTTTCCGTTGACTTTTCTGGGCCAGTGCAAAGGTGGACGGTCGAGCAATACATTCTGTAACGGGCTAGCCAGCGACAGGGCGGGGTGGGGGGGCAATTCCCTCCCGCTCGACTGGGCCCTCCCCGAGACCTATGATCCCCTGGTGACACGCTTTCATTCCAAGGGCATCATTTCCCGTACAGTTACGTTATTCCTTAAATATCACCCGCACGCACGTCTCACAAGGACTATGAGTGGGGCCCTACCCAATTCACGTCCATTTTGGTCAATTTCACAGTCATAGGATTTAAAAAATCGTAAATTCCATTATTTCAGCTGTTTCAATCTGAAATGTCACCATGTTGTACTTGTAGAGGTCCTGGCCCAAAAAGGAGGTGTGTGTGGGGGGGGAGGTTGCAAGGTTATTGTAGGGGGCGTTGTGGTATTCATCATAGAATATCAGGGTTGGAAGGGACCTTAGGAAGTCATCTAGTCCAACCCCCTGCTCAAAGCAGGAGCAATCCCCAATCTTTGCCCCAGATTCCTAAATGGCCCCCTCAAGGATTGAACTCACAACCCTGGGTTTCACAGGCCAATGCTCATACCACTGGGGAGGGATAGCTCAGTGGTTTGAGCATTGGCCTGCTAAACCCAGGGTTGTGAGTTCAATCCTTGAGGGGGCCATTTAGGGATCTGGGGCAAAAATTGGGGATTGGTCCTGCTTTGAGCAGGGGGTTGGACTAGATGACCTACTAAGGTCCCTTCCAACCCTGATACTCTATGATTCACTGAGCTATCCCTCCCCCCTGTGTATTGCTACCCTTACTTCTGTGCTGCTGCTAGGGGGGTGCTGTCTTCAGAGCTGGGCAGCTGGAGAGCGGTGTCTGCTGGCCGGGAGCCCAGCTCTGAAGGCACAGCTGCCGCCAGCAGCAGCACAGAAGTCAGGATGGCTTGGTATGGTATTGCCACCCTGACTTCTGCGCTGCTGCCGGCGGGGTGCTGCCTTCAGAGCTGGGCGCCTGGCCAGCCACCGCCACAAAGGCAGCGCAGAAGTAAGGGTGTCAATACCGTGACCCCCCTAAAATAACCTTGTGCCCCCCCTTGCAACTCCCTTTTGAGACCCTCAGTTTGAGAAACGCTGGTCTCCCCTGTGAAATCGGTATAGTATAGGATAAAAGCACACAAAAGGCCAGGTTTCACGGTCCGTGACGCATTTTTCATGGCCGTGAATTGGATAGGGCCCTTACTATGAGCGGCGGGTAAGTTACCGGCTTCCAGCTGAGACCCCACTTGCTACGCCTTGGGCATGGAGACCGTGAAAACAGTGTCTTAGGGGTAGCGAGTTTGTCAGGTCTGAGTTGCCAGTTGGCACCTGTGGGCTCTGTGTCACAGTCTGTGCCACGGTCGCCCCAGTGAATACTGGGGCATCCCAGCCATACTGCCTAGTGCCTGTGCTGAAAGCAGGGGAGTTGGGGGGATGTCCTACCCGGAGGCTTTGCATTGTGAGGATGGGAACCCAGCAAGAGCTCCATGGCGGTGTCAGTCACACCGTAAGAGCGGGATCAGGGGCCGTGAGTGGCATTCGGATTGGGGAATGCTACTAGAAAGGTGCCGGAGTGGGGGACTGGCTGGCTCGGGGTTGGGGGTTGCAGGGAATGGGACACGGGGCCTTTCTAGGATGACCAGGTGTCCCGATTTTATAGGGACAGTCCTGATTTTGGGGTCTTTTTCTTATATAGGCTCCTATAACCCCTCACCCCCTGTCCCGATTTTTCACACTTGCTGTCTGGTCACCCTAGGCCTTTCCCCTCTAGGGGTGCTGGCTCCTATCCGGCCCCAGGGTGGGGGACTGGCTGGCTTGGGGGGGTGGGGAATGGGACACGGGGCCTTTCCCCTCTAGGGCCAGCATGGGTAGAGCCCCAGTCTGCTCCGGCGCGGGCCATGCCACACATGACCGGCAGGGGGAGCCAGCAACACAGCTCTGTGTGTGCGGGGCGCTGGGGGATGCGGCCGCAGGGAATTGGCTGCGTGGGGCCAGGGGAAGCCGTTTGGGGGGGAGGTGGGAGGACAGATGCTAGGCTGTGAAAATCCTTCCCGAGGGGCTGGGAAGGCGCAGAAGGGGGCGGGGATGGCTGTAGGGGAGGGGGAGGGGCTGGGAATACAATCCTACTGGCCAGGGGCACCAGCTGCCGCCGTTAATGCTCTCCATGCCGGCTTCCCGGGCCGGGCACTGTTGTGGGGAAGTTCGCAGCACCATGGGTCCCCAGTTGGCCACTAAGAGAGCACTGCCGTGGGGAAACTCACAGCAGCAGAGTTCCCAGCTGGGCACTGACAGGACACTGCTGCGGGGAAGCTCGCAGCGTTGGAGTCTTCACCTGGGCCCCACTGACAGGACACTGCTGTGGGGAAGCTCGCAGCGTTGGAGTCTTCACCTGTGCCCCACTGACAGGACACTGCTCGGGGAAGCTCGCAGCTCTGGAGTCTTCACCTGTGCCCCACTGACAGGACACTGCTCGGGGAAGCTCGCAGCGCTGGAGTCTTCACCTGGACCCCACTGACAGGACACTGCTCGGGGAAGCTCGCAGCTCTGGAGTCTTCACCTGGGCCCCACTGACAGGACACTGCTGTGGGGAAGCTCGCAGCGTTGGAGTCTTCACCTGGGCCCCACTGACAGGACACTGCTGTGGGGAAGCTCGCAGCTCTGGAGTCTTCACCTGGGCTCCACTGACAGGACACTGCTCGGGGAAGCTCGCAGCTCTGGAGTCTTCACCTGTGCCCCACTGACAGGACACTGCTCGGGGAAGCTCGCAGCGCTGGAGTCTTCACCTGGACCCCACTGACAGGACACTGCTCGGGGAAGCTCGCAGCTCTGGAGTCTTCACCTGGGCCCCACTGACAGGACACTGCTCGGGGAAGCTCGCAGAGCCAGACCTGGGCACTGACCACCTCTAAGTTTTTCTCAGGCTCTATAGTTCCCAGCCCGGGCAGGCGAGGGTCACCCAGGGCATCTCTCTGTCCTGGCTGTGCTAAGTGCTCTTAGGAGTGACATCCTGGAGGATCCCAAAGCACCTAACCAGTGACACAGAGTGATCCCTTACCCAGCACTGAGATGCAGCCACCTCTGGGGTGAGATGTGGCAGGTGCTTACACAGCAATCCCTCACCCTGAACTGAGATGCAGCCACCTCTGGGGTGAGATGTGGCAGCTATTTATTCTTCAACCACCCGCCTATTGTCCTAATTTCTCTGGGCTGAGAGAGGGCAGCTGTTTAGACCAAGATTGCTCACTCAGCCCACCACAGTCACCTCTAGGGCAGGGGAGGGCAGCTGTTTGACAGCCCTTCCCCCGCATGACAGTTTAGGACAGGAAGTGAAGAAGAATCCTGATACCTATGGGGGAGGGATGGATGGATGGACTGATGCGTAGGGGGAGGGATGGATGGATGGATTGATGCGTGGGGGGGGATGGGTGGATCATGGATGGATGCATAGGGGGGATGGATGAATCTGTAGGGGGGATGGATGGATGGATGGACCAGTGCGTATGGGGATGGATGGATGTGGGATGGATGGATGGATTGATGGACCGATGCATAGCAGGGATGGATGGATGCATGGGGGGGTGGGGTGGATGGATGGACCGATGCATAGCAGGGATGGATGGATGCGTAGGGGGGATGGATGGATGCATGGGGGGTGGGGGTGGATGGACCGATGCATAGCAGGGATGGATGGATGCATGGGGGGTGGGGGTGGATGGACCGATGCATAGCAGGGATGGATGGATGCGTAGGGGGGATGGATGGATGCATGGGGGGTGGGGGTGGATGGACCGATGCATAGCAGGGATGGATGGATGCATGGGGGGTGGGGGTGGATGGACCGATGCATAGCAGGGATGCAGGGATGCATGGGGGGGTGGGGGTGGATGGACCGATGCATAGCAGGGATGGATGGATGCGTAGGGGGGATGGATGGATGCATGGGGGGGAGGGGTGTGGATGGACCGATGCATAGCAGGGATGCAGGGATGCATGGGGGGGTGGGGGTGGATGGACCGATGCATAGCAGGGATGGATGGATGCGTAGGGGGGATGGATGGATGCATGGGGGGGTGGGGGTGGATGGACCGATGCATAGCAGGGATGCAGGGATGCATAGGGGGATGGATGGATGGACCTATGTGTGTGGGGGGGGATGGATGGATGCATGGGGGGGAGGGGTGTGGATGGACCGATGCATAGCAAGGATGGATGGATGAACCGATGTGTGTGTGTGTGGGGGGGGGTGGATCCTGCAGTTTCCCCAGGAACCCCTGCTCCCCGCCGGCTCCCTCCTGCCAGCCAGGGCGGGAGGGATCCAGCTTCCTCCTTTCATTAGCAGGGAAAGTTCTTCGCGACTTGGCCGGGCGCTGGGCTGGCCCCACCCCATCCTGCGTGATGTCAGGCGGCTCCCGGCGAACGCACCCGGCTGGGAGCCGCTCAGCGCCGCGGGGACCCGGCGGGGGAGGCAGCCAGTGGCCGGGGTGCCCCGCAAGCCGCGAGCCTGGGACGCCCCGGTCCTGGGGCGGGGGGGAGGCAGGTGTGGCGGGGGAGCGAGCGCGCCTGGGGGCGGCCAGCCAGAGACAATGAGGCTGGGAAGCTGCTGGGTGGTCTGCGTCCTCCTCTTGCTTCAGATGCGGCCCCAGGTGAGCCCCCCCCCCGCCCCCCGCCCTGGGTTGCCCTTTGTCTGGGAACTTGCCACTGGGTCCAGGGGCCGCCCTGCCCTGGCTTGGGGGGGGGACAGGGGGGACCCTGGGGGGGCCGATCCCCCTGGCAGGGGGAGCCCACACCCCCCACAGCACTGCGGGGGGCCCTGGCAAGGGCGCCCCCTGCCCATGGGGCGCTTGCAGTTGGCGAGGAGCAAAGGGGGTCGCTGGCCCGGGTGGGCGCCCCAGTGAGTGGCCTCCAGGCGGGGACGGCTCAGGTTCGTCATCCCCCCCCACAGCCCTGTGTGTCGTCGTCGTCCCTCCCCCCCCCCCCCCGATGGTGGTTGACGTGACGGCGAATGCTGGGGCCCCCGGCTGGTGAGAGCCCATCCAATGGGTCAGGCACCCCACCCCCTCCGCTCCCCTTCGGTCCGTCCACACCCACCCCGTGCCAGCCCCTCTGCCCCGTGGGCCCAGCCCTCCATGGGACACCTGGGCCCTGCCTCGCCCTCAGGACACAGAAGGGAATTCAGTGCTGGGGAAAGGGGCCCCCTGAATTCTTGTTTCTGCCGAGAGCCGGGGGGCAGCGGGGGGGCTGGGCAAGCACCTCCGTGCCCAGGCCGCTCCTTGCCCATGGGTCCGAGCCTGGCCGGGCAGCTCTTCCGGCACATTCCAGTCGGCGTCCGTCCGCCACGCCTGGGCTGGCTCAGGGCTCGGATGGGAGACCTCCGAGGAAACGTGGGGGGGCTGGGCGGGGGCTCAGTAAAGGGCACTCTCCCCTCCGGTGCTAGAGGGGGCCGTGCTATCAGAGGGGGCCGGCTTTCGAATGAGACCATCAGCCATGATCGTAGCGGCCTACGCGCCCTGCCTGTCGCAGACGTGACCCGCTGGCGAAATCCACCGTCAGTGATTCCGTTCGACTTCCCCCCGTTCCCGCCGCGGACTCCGTTGGACGAAGGCGTCTCCTTGGCAGTCCAGTGTTGTCAGACAGTGGCTGCGCCCCACCCCAGAGGTGGCTGCATCTCAGCGCTGGGCGAGGGATCCCTGTATAAACAGCGGTTGCGCCCCACGCCAGAGACAGCTAGCACGGGGCGAGGGATCTCTGTGTATTTGGGCCTGCTCTTCCACCTAATGGTGGATCCCATTTCCTCGGGGTTGGCTTGTAGGCTGAGCTGGAGGGAGGAAAGGGGGCACTGGAGTCTGGATCTTGGGACTGGCGTCTCCCTGCCCTGAGCCGGAAATGGTCCCCGGTCCCAATCCCCCGTTCCTCTGAGATCAGTCTCCCTGGGAGAGGAGGGTTTGAGCCCCGGCGCCTGCACAGACCAGGGACCGGCCAGGGGGCTAGGTGCGTCTGCGAGGGGATGGGAGACGCCCCCGGGGCCAGCTGCTGAGACTCCATCAAAGGCCTCAGAGGAAAGGAGAGCGGAGGTGAAACCAGGCTCGTAAAACACCAGCAACGCCCTGCTGTTCCCTGGGAGGTTGTTTTCCTTCCGGCAGCAACGTGGTGGGGCCCTGGCGCCAAGATCTGGTGGGGTGGGAACATTCCCTGCCCCCCCCCCCGCTGTCCCCCATTCCTCGCACTCGGCTCGGGGCTTGCCTGGGATCAGAGCTGGAGGGGCTGACGTGAGGGGCGCAGAGCAGACCCACACCCCAGCCCTTGAGGAAGGGGGGCTCTGTGGGGTTGGCTCAGGGCATTCACTGTCCTGGGGCAGGGTCCTTAGGTACTGGGTGTCACTGTCGGTGTTCGTCCGTCCCCCCCCCCCCCCCCCGCGTTACGTGCTGCCTGGATGCTGTCCTCCGCCCCAGAGGTGGCTGCATCCCCAGGGAACTGTTGCAAAGCCCCAGAACCGTGGGGTGAAGCCAGGTCCGGGTGAGAACTTGGCAGACTTTTCTCTGAATTCCCTGGGCTGGGTCTGGCTCCCAGCCCCCAGCCTCAGTCCCTAGTTGTGCTGCCCAGCGGGAGTTCGCCCCCGCCTGCTGCTTGCTTGGGGGTCCGAGATCATAGCTTAGTTCACCTTGGACGACAGCAGGGGCTGGAGACGGGCAAGGGACTGCTGCTGTTGCTGCAAAGGGTGTGGACATGCCGCTGCCCCCTGCTGGGTGGAATCAGCACCGATGTGTGTGTCATGGGCCCCGTACTGCTCAGAGCTGGCGAGGGATTCTCCCTTTGCGCCTGCAGCACAATGGGAAGAGCTGGGCTTCCACAGTGACCAGGAGGTGAGATGCGGCGGTGCGGGGGCGGGGACTCTGACCCACTCTAACTGGCTCCTCCTCACTTCCAGGTCCCCGAAGCAGCTGGCACCTTCGAGCTGCAGATCCGGCTGATGCACAATGAGCAGGGGGTGCTGGCGGACGGGCGCTGCTGCCGGGGTGGGGCAGAGCCGCCGTGTCCTGGCGGGGGGCAGTGTCGGACCTACTTCCAGGCCTGCCTGAAGGAGTACCAGCTGCGTGTCCTCCCCGGGGGGCCCTGTGTGCTGGGGGCCGGCGCCACCCCCGTGCTGGGGGGCAACACCTTCACGGCCAAGCCCAGGAGGGGCACAGAGCATGCGGGCAGGATCACCATGCCGTTCGAGTTCGCCTGGCCGGTAAGGGGCCCTGAGCTCTTCCGCTGGGGGGCAGGGGCTGGGGGGTCAGGCGAGGCAGCAGCAGCTCTGGGCTGAGCTGGGTGTGCAAGGGGCGGGGTTTATCTGGTGTGGGTGTGCAAGGGGCGGGGTTTATCTGGCCTGGGTGTGCAAGGGGGAAGGGTTTATCTGGCTTGGGTGTGCAAGGGGTGGGCTTTATCTGGTGTGGATGTGCAAGGGGGAAGGGCTTTTCTGGCCTAGGTGTGCAAGGGGTGGGCTTTATCTGGTGTGGGTGTGCAAGGGGCGGGGTTTATCTGGCTTGAGTGTGAAGGGGCGAGGTTTATCCAGGCCGCTGGATGCAGACAGGCCCTGGGATTCTCCCAAGCTCTCCACCTGGAGCTGCTGCCAGGGGGGGACGGGGCCATCCACCCTGCCAGCCCCAATCCACCCATCATGCCTAGGCCTGGGGTCCCCTCCAGAGGCTCCCTTCAGAGCAAGGATGGGGTGGGTGAGTGATCCTTGCTGTGTGCCAACCAGGGCTCCCAGAAGGTGCCTGTTGAGCTGTGATGTGGAGAGGGGCGTGGGGTCTAGTGGTTAGAGCAATGGGCTGGGCGCCAGGACCCCTGGGTTCTATCCCAGCTCTGGGAGGGGAGTGGGGTCGAGTGGTTAGGGCTAGGAGTCAGGACTGCTGGACCATGTAGCTCAGCTCTCAGGCAATGGGGCGAGGAGGCCCCCAGGAAGAGGGTGGGGTGGAGCTGCAGACGGTGGTGTGTCTGGTCGCCCGGCTCCCCGGGAGACTGTGGCAGCAGATGCTAAATCTCTCTCCATCTGTATGAATTAGCGGGTGGCCCTGGCTGCTCTGTGATTTATCGATCCTGGGCTCCGTCCAGCTCCCGCCTCCCTGGGCATCCCGGCCCTATGCTCTCCAGCTTCCATTCCAAAGCCACTTCCGTTGGGCAGCATTATCAGGCGTCGCACGCAGCCCCCAGCACAGGCACAGAGCACGAGACAGTCCCTGCCTTGAACAGCTCGCAGTCTGAATGCACAAAGAGCAGGGAGGGGAAACTGAGGCAGGGCGGGGCAGTCGCTCAGAACCCAGGGCTCCCATTCCCTGGACCCCATCACAGGGGCTGGATCGATCTCTCTGCTTGTGCGTTCCCTGCCTTCACACCTTCTCTGTGGAAGCTGGGGGGGGGGGTTCCCTGCTCCCCTCAGCCCCCCCCCCCCGACACTTGCAGCTGCCAAGGGAACAGACAGTGAGCACCAACCCCCTCTTCCCCCTGTGCCCCTTGCTCTCTGCATCCTCCTTGCACTGGGCTAAGAGAGCCACTGGCACCATCTTGTACTTGCAAACCTGGCAACAGAACCCAGGTGTCCTGGCTCCCAGCCCCTCGCCCCCTCCCCCCGGCTCTAACCATTAGAACCCACTCCCCTCTCAGAGCCGAGGATCGAACCAAGGAGTCCTGGCTCCCGGCCCCTGCTGTTCTAACCACTAGACCCCACTCCCCCCTGGCCCCAGAGTTGGTATCTCCATCCGGCTCTCTCTGATGCCCTCGGGGGAGCTGTGGGCAGAGGGCCGGGCGGAGATGAATGCACACAAAAGGCCCAGCTGATCTGTATGCAGAGAGGCCCATTCTGCCCACTCACTTGGCCCAGGTACCTCCGGCCGAGGGATGCTGGGAGCCTGTGACCCGCCCTGGTGGCATGGGGCTTCCTGGAGCCTTGGCCGGGCTTTGACCCCAGTGGCTCAGCGGCCCGCCCTGCGTGACCTTTCCCAGGGCCGGGATCCAACGCTGCTCGCTGATCCCAGCACGCTGGGATGGGGTCCTAGGCTCCCGCAGCACCCACGCGCCATCCCCACCGCCACAGGGAGAGGTCGGGGGCTCCCCCACAGCCAGCTCCTGGCCTGTTCCCCACAGCTCTCCCTGCTGAGAGAGGCTGGGACTTCAGTAGCCAGGAGCTCCCCCCCACAGCCAGCTCCTGCCCCGCTCCCTCTACCCCCTCCCCAAATAACTCTCCGCTGCATCCCACTTCTGGCACCCGGCCCTCGCTGCGCCCAAGGTTCCTGCCCCCGGTGCGGGTTTGAGTTCATCGCCATCTACTTGGGCCATGGCCGCTGCTCAGCACGGGGCCCAGGTTCCAACCCCCCTCCTGGCCTTCGTCAGCATGGCAGCCCCAACCTGGAGGATCCCAAAGCACCTATCCAGTGACTGTGGGAGGCTCTTTAGAGCATGCCCGAGATCCTGGCTGGCGCTGGGCTCCAGCGCTGAGTCACGGATGTTTCCGGGCTGAGAAGCGGGCATGGGCTGGAGGGGGCTGCGGGAAAGAGCCGGAGCTGGGGCCTAGAAGCACAGCGCCCCCTAATGCCCTGCTGGGGTGCTGGGAAATGGGGTGGGGCCAGGTGAGGGGGGACAGCACCCCCTAGTGCCCTGCTGGGGTGCTGGGAAATGGGGCAGGGCCAGGTGAGGGACAGCACCCCCTAGTGCCGTGCTGGGGTGCTGGGAAATGGGGCGGGGCCAGGTGAGGGACAGCGCCTAGTGCCCTGCTGGGGTGCTGGGAAATGGGGCAGGGCCAGGTGAGGGGGGACAGCACCCCCTAGCGCCCCACTGGGGTGCTGAGACATGGGACATGGTCAGGTGAGGGACAGCGCCCCCTAGTGCCCCGCTGGGGTGCTGAGACATGGAGACGTGGCCAGGTGAGGGGGGACAGCGCCCCCTAGCGCCCTGCTGGAGATTGCCTTTATAGCAGTAACTGCTACCTCACCGTAGGGCAGTGTCCCTTTGCAATGGCTCAGTGCAGCCCGCGCAGGGCCAGCCTGCGAGCACACACGTGTCGGCGCACCCGCGTGTGAGACAGGCCAAGGCTGCCCGCACCCCACGGGGATGGCGGGGGGGCTCAGCCGGAGCGAGGGCCCCTCCTTGACTCTGCCAGTCGACAAGGCTCCCAGCGGGTGTCTCAGCTGGGGTAATGGGGGTTTCACTGCTGGCAGACTCAGCAGGGGCCAGGGACTCACTGGCCTGGGGAGACGGACCAGGGGCCACCACCAGAGTTTGGAGGAGGGGAGCCCAGGGCTGGGCAAGCAGGGGGCTGCAGGTCAGGACTGGGGGGCACAGGCAGAGCAGGGGTGGAGGACACCACAGACTAGGAGAGGAGTCCCTTGTGGGGAGAGAAGCTACCGGATCTGTCTGCCCTGGGGGAGCAGAAGACCCTCCCTGCCCATAGAATGATGCCCCCCGCCCCCCACCTCTCTGAGCCACCCCACTGTGCCGGGGGCTGCTGCTGGACCCTGGGTGGGGCTGGAACCCGGGGCCGTCAGCAGCGCCAGGCAGGTCCGGCCCTGCCTGGAACAGGATTTCTGGCAGATGCCAGTAGTGGGAAGTGGAGCCGGTCACGCCCAGCCCACGGGGCCTGTGTGCCAGATGCTGCCCGGGAAATGCAGGGCTGCAGCCCTGCCCCCTATCCCTCGCCCCCACCCAGGGGGGAAGCAGAAGGTAAATAACTTAATTAAATATCTTCCCTAATTACGAGGAAGACAGTTACCCCGCACCCATCCCGCACCCTCGAGCCAGCTAACAGGGGCGCGGATGTGCCAGCTGTTATAGGCTGGGCTAGCGGAGGATGTGTGGCGAGCTTCCCCACAGCAGTGCCCCCGCCGGGGCCGCCAGTGCGGTGAGCTGTCCCGCAGCAGTGCCCTGGTAAATGCCAGAGGAGACTCACTGGAAACAAGCTCACACTACCAGCATCCCTGGTTGGATGCGGACAGGGCACTGCCGTGGGGAAGCTCACAGCGCCGGAGCCCCCAGTTTGGCGCTGACGGGGCAGTGGGTTACAGCTACCCATCATCCTCTGCTCCAGCCTTCCCCGGGCTCCCATCTGGTATCCCCGGGGTGGCGCTGGGGCCCCTGCTGGCTGCTGTCACATGCCCCCTCTGCTGGTGCGGGGAGGGGGGGAGGGCTCTGTCAGTGGGGGCAGGGGCTGCCTCAGCTGCAAGGGAGTTTGGAGAATTGACACGGGGGGGGCTCAGCTGGGGGAGGGGCCCAGGACAAACTGCGTCTGCTTTGGCCCTACATGTTGACCATATCACCCACCCCACCCCATATCATTCCACCTCTAGGGACCCTTCACTTTCCCCCTTGTATCCTTCCACCTCTAGGGGCCCCTTTACTCACTTTGCTCATATCCTTCCTCCTCTAGGGGTCTTTCACTCCCCCCCCCCTTTGTATCCTTCCGCCTCTGGCTCTCCCCGAGGCTGGGCCGCACAGGCCCAGTTGCACTGGCAATAGTCCTGGCCCCAGGGGAGGGGAGGGGGGGCTCTTGCTCCCTGCTGGGCTGGAGCTGAGTCCTGCCAGCTCATCTCACTTGTGCCCCTGGGCTGCCTGACCCCTGCCTTCCCTCCAGGCAGCCCTCAGGCCTGGGATCCACCTCCCGCCCCCAGCCCTGCCCTGCCCCAGCCAGCAGGGGTCCCCCAGGTACACGCCTGCCCCCCATCATGCCCCTGCCAGCCTCCAGCCGGGGACAGGCACATCCCAGGTCTCCCCACATCCATGGGGAAGTGGGGGGGGAGGGCGGAACCCCAGGGGGGAGGGGTGGCAGCAGCTGGTGGGGGAGGGGCAATCACATATGGGGCAGCCCCCTTTCCTTTCAGGATGGAAGAGACTGGGCTGGATCCACAGGGGAGTTCTGTCTGGGGCGAGGCTGCTGGGCATGGGCAGAGCCTGGGGAGGGGTCCTCTGTTGCAGGCCCCCCCTCATACACAGGGCTCCCCCCTCCCACCAGGCACTGACCGGGGAGTCAGGCAGGATTGCTACAGGGCCAGGATGCTGCTAGAAGGGGATGTTTGCGGGGGGACTGGTCTAGGGGTCTCTGGAGTATGGGTGAGGGGAAGGGAGCATGGTGCCCCCACCCCTTCTACTCTCAGGAGTGTGGGGAGGAGATACCAGGCCGGACAGACCCATTGCTCTGATCTGGCACACCAGGGAGACCGCGTGTGCATGTGCGCATGCCACTGCCCTCTGCTGGGTTCAATCGGACCTTCTGCTCCGTGTGTCACGGCCCCTATACTGCTAGCAGCTCGCGGGGAGTCTCCTTTAGTTGGAGTGGCCTTTGCAGCAGCTGAGCTCTGTCCCCACTGTGGTTGTTCCCCCAAGTGTTACAGAAGCCGCAAGGGGGACCTCCCACCCGCAGCCTCTGAGCGTAAGCGGAGATGGGGCAGCAGGGTGGGGCAGGCTGGGAACATGCCGTATGCACGGGAGGGGGTAGCTGGGAGGTTGAGAACTCGGTGCCCAGCCGCCTGTGAGAAGGGAAATCAGCTCCGTCAGTCCGGCTAAAGGAGGCAGCGTCTCTGGCTGACGCCCTCGCTGGGCCCCGGGGGGGCATTGGCAGGGGTGGGGGCAGGGAGCCCCCCTGGCGTGGGCCACGCCTGGAACATTACGTGGGCAGAAGGAATGTTTTGGCGCAGGCAGCAGTAGCTGCAGGAGGCGGCCGGGGATTGCGCCAAGTAGAAGCCCCCGGAGCAACTCCAGACCAGAGTGGGGTGGCAAGGGTGAACCCCCCCCCCCTTTGCCCGTCTCCTCTCAGTGCCCATGCCCCAGCCAGACACCTTCAAGCCACCCCTCTGGGCCCAACCACTGGCGCCAGGGCGTGGCAACGGAGAGCCAAGACAGACCTCACCAGCGCCCTGAGCCCCTTTGAGACACCCTGACGCCGGACCTGCATTGGCAACCTCCATCCGCTAGCCCCCGCCCTGGGCATGGACAGAGCTGGGCTCTGCTCCCAGCTCTGCTGCTGGCTTGCGGGGGGAGCTTGGTCACGTCCGTCCCCCCCCCCCGTGCCTCAGTTTCCCCAAGAAATGGGGATGATGATGCTGACCCCCTGGGGATTGTTGTGGTTTATTGGCTGTCCGTTCGTGCAGCACCTTGTGCTCCCATGCTGCACGCAGCAGGCACGGCACCTAGGTAACAGTGCAGCCACCCCTGGGGAGGAGAGGAGACAATTGCTGTACAACAAAGGGTTGGGGGAAGAGACTCTGAAAATGCCCAGCGATCGTCAGTCTCCTCCCACAGCAGGCAGGGATTCATCGGCATGGCCTCCCCGCAGCAAATGGGAGGCAGCACTCCAGGGTGCTATCTGTAGCTCGGGGGTGGGACAGTGGGGGTCTAGCGGAATAGTTCAGGGGGGCTGGGAGTCAGGATTCCTGGGTTGTATCCCCAGCTCTGGGAGATGAGTGGGGTCCAGTGGTTAGAGCCAGAGGGCAGGGGCTGGAAGTCAGGATGCCAGCTCTTGTGTGCCTCAGTTTCCCCATCTGTGCAGTGGGGTTAAGGATCCCCACCCAGCCATGAGAGCTCATAGACCCTGGGTCAGACAGCTGCAGCGGCACAGGAGCCAGCAAACAGAGCTGGAAACAGGGGAGTTTGAGTGGGAGTTCTGTTGGAGGAGAAGACTAACAGGGTTTAGGTGAGAAGGCTGGCAGATACAGAGGCAGCAGTGGTCATGAGCCAAGCAGTGGAGGACACAGTGAGGATGACTGGATGTGGCAGCTGCGGTATGTACATGATTCTGGAGGGGGTACCTGATAGGAGTTTTGTCTGCATGAAGTGCCGCCTGATAGAGCTGATGGAAGAAAAGATCCGAGGATTGGAGATGCAGGTGGAAACTCTGGTTGAGTTTAGACGGGGGTTCGAGCAGTTGCTGGAGCAAAGGCACGAGGTGGCTGAAGGGGAAAGCTCAGAGATGCAGATGGAAGCAGGATCAAAGGCCTCTGAGGGGGGACTGCAGGGTGAAGAAAATGGACAGTGGAAGCATGTGACTGTAAGAGAAGCAGGCAGAGGCAAAGACGGGCCAGTGAAGGAGAAATAGAGCTCAAGAACAGGTTTGCAGAGTTGGAGAATGAAGAAGGGGTACCGCAGGTGGTCACCGAAGGTGGAAGGGCAAGGAAGAAAAGAAGAGCGGCTAGTCCCATAGAAAAAGGGGAAGAGTCGATGGAGACAACACCAGACATGAGCCCCAGGAGGATACAGGATGGGTTGAAGAGGATCACAGGGGAAAATAGGAATGGAAAGGACTTGCAGCCAGAGGGAACAGGGGATAGACTGGAGAATCACACTGTCACCAGGAAAAGGCAGGTCTACGTGATCGGGGACTCCTAACTGAGAAGAATAGACAGGGCTGTAACCAGAGCTGATCCAGAGAACAGGAGGGTGTGCTGTCTACCGGGTGCTAAGATATGGGATGTGGACCTGAGGTTGAAGAGGATCCTAAAGGGAGCAGGAAAGAATCCATTGATCATCCTTCACGTAGGAACAAATGACACGGCCAGTTTCTCACTGGAACGAATCAAGGGGGACTGTGCCAGGCTGGGGAAGATGCTTAAGGAAATCGAGGCTCAGGTGATCTTCAGTGGGATTCTGCCTGTTCCTAGAGAAGGGCAGCAAAGGTGTGACAGGATTATGATGATCAACAGATGGCTCAGGGAGTGGTGCTATAAGGAGGGCTTTGGGATGTATGGCCACTGGGAGGCATTCATGGACAGAGGACTATTCTCTCGGGATGGACTTCACCTGAGTACGGAAGGTAATAGACTTCTAGGATGGAGGCTGGCACAACTGATCAAGAGAGCTTTAAACTAGGAATTTGGAGGAGACGGTTGGGAGATGTCCAGGTAATCTCCATGCCGGATTTTAACACTGAGAGGGAAGACAATGAAGTAAGAGAGGATATAGCCGGGGGTAGGAGAATGGACATAAGGAGGAAGGGCAGAGTGGATACTAGTCAAATAGGTCATACTGGCAGTACAATGTCCATACCAAATTGGGTAAGGAATGTGAGTGAGGCCAAACAGCAAAAATTAAGTTGTTTGTACACCAATGCGAGGAGCCTAGGTAACAAAATGGAGGAATTAGAGCTACTGGTCCAGGAAGTGAAACCAGATATCATAGGAATAACCGAAACATGGTGGAATAGTAGTCGTGACTGGAGTACAGGTATTGAAGGGTATGTGCTGTTTAGGAAAGACAGAAATAAAGGTAAAGGTGGGGGAGTAGCACTGTATATCAATGATGAGGTAGACTATAAAGAAATAAAAAGTGATGGAATGGATAAGACAGAGTCTGTCTGGGCAAAAATCACATTGGGGAAGAAAACTACTAGAGCCTCCCCTGGGATAGTGCTTGGGTTGTGCTATAGACCACCGGGATCTAATTTGGATATGGATAGAGACCTCTTTAATGTTTTTAAAGAAGTAAATACTAATGGGAACTGTGTGATCATGGGAGACTTCAACTTCCCAGATATAGATTGGAGAACAAGTGCTAGTAATAATAATAGGGCTCAGATTTTCCTAGATGTGATAGCTGATGAATTCCTTCATCAAGTAGTTGCTGAACCAACAAGGGGGGATGCCATTTTAGATTTGGTTTTGGTGAGTAGTGAGGACCTCATTGAAGAAATGGTTGTAGGGGACAACCTTGGCTCGAGTGATCATGAGCTAATTCAGTTCAAACTAAATGGAAGGATAAACAAAAATAAATCTGAGACTAGAGTTTTTGATTTCAAAAGGGCTAACTTTAATAAATTAAGGAAATTAGTTAGGGAAGTGGATTGGACTAAAGAATTTATGGACCTAAAGGCGGAGGAGGCCTGGGATTATTTCAAGTTAAAGTTGCAGAAGCTATCAGAAGCCTGTATCCCAAGAAAGGGGAAACAATTCATAGGCAGGAGATTTAGACCAAGCTGGATGAGCAAGCATCTCAGAGAGGTGATTAAGAACAAACAGAAAGCATACAAGGAGTGGAACATGGGAGGGATCAGCAAAGAAACCTACCTTATTGAGGTCAGAGCATGTAGGGATAAAGTGAGACAGGCTAAAAGGCATGTAGAATTGGACCTTGCAAAGGGAATTAAAACCAATAGTAAAAAGCTTTATAGCCATATAAATAGGAAGAAAACAAAGAAAGAAGAAGTGGGACCGCTAAACACTGAGGATGGAGTGGAGGTTAAGGATAATCTAGGCATGGCCCAATATCTAAACAAATACTTTGCCTTAGTCTTTAATGAGGCTAATGAGGAGCTTAGGAATAGTGGCAGCATGACAAATGGGAATAAGGATGTGGGGGTAGATATTACCATATCCGAGGTAGAAGCCAAACTTGAACAGCTTAATGAGAGTAAATCAGGCGGCCCAGATAATCTTCATCCAAGAATATTAAAGGAACTGGCACATGAAATTGCAAGCCCATTAGCAAAAATTTTTAATGAATCTCTAAACTCAGGGGTTGTACCATTTGACTGGAGAATAGCTAATATAGTTCCTATTTTTAAGAAAGGGAAAAAAAGTGACCCGGGTAACTACAGGCCTGTTAGTTTGACATCTGTAGTATGCAAGGTCTTGGAAAATTTTTTGAAGGAGAAAGTAGTTAAGGACCTTGAGGTCAATGGCAATTGGGACAAATTACAACATGGTTTTACAAAAGGTAGATCGTGCCAAACCAACTTGATCTCCTTCTTTGAGAAAGTAACAGATTTTTTAGATAAAGGAAACGCAGTGGATCTAATCTACCTCGATTTCAGTAAGGCATTTGATACAGTACCACATGAGGAATTATTGGTTAAATTGGAAAAGATGGGGATCAATATGAAAATTGAGAGGTGGATAAGGAACTGGTTAAAGGGGAGACTACAGCGGGTCATACTGAAAGGTGAACTGTCAGGTTGGAGGGAGGTTACTAGTGGAGTTCCTCAAGGTTCAGTTTTGGGACCAATTTTATTTAATCTTTTTATTACTGACCTCGGAACCAAAAGTGGGAGTGTGCTAATAAAGTTTGCGGATGACACAAAGTTGGGAGGTATTGCCAATTCAGAAAAGGATCGGGATATCCTACAGGAAGATCTGGATGACCTTGTAAACTGGAGTAATAGTAATAGGATGACATTTAATAGTGAGAAGTGTAAGGTTATGCATTTAGGGATTAATAACAAGAATTTTAGTTATAAGCTGAGGACGCATCAGTTGGAAGTAACGGAAGAGGAGAAGGACCTCGGAGTCCTGGTTGATCACAGGATGACTATGAGTCGCCAATGTGATGTGGCTGTGAAAAAAGCTAATGCGGTCTTGGGATGCATTAGGCGAGGTATTTCTAGTAGAGATAAGGAGGTGTTAGTACCGTTATACAAGGCATTGGTGAGACCTCATTTCGAATACTGTGTGCAGTTCTGGTCTCCCATGTTTAAGAAGGATGAATTCAAACTGGAACAGGTACAAAGAAAGGCCACTAGGATGATCCAAGGAATGGAAAACCTGCCGTATGAAAGGAGACTCAAGGAGCTTGGTTTGTTTACCTTAACCAAAAGAAGGCTGAGGGGAGATATGATTGCTCTCTTTAAATATATCAGAGGGATAAATACCAGGGAGGGAGAGGAATTATTTCAGCTCAGTACCAATGTGGACACAAGAACAAATGGATATAAACTGGCCATCAGGAAGTTTAGACTTGAAATTAGACGAAGGTTTCTAACCATCAGAGGAGTGAAGTTCTGGAACAGCCTTCCAAGGGAAGCAGTGGGGGCAAAAGACCTATCTGGCTTCAAGATTAAGCTAGATAAGTTTATGGAGGGGATGGTTTGGTGGGATAACATGATCTTAGTCAAAGGTCAATTAATTGCCATCAGTGGTAAATAGGACCAATGGTCAATGATGGGATGTTAGAAGTTACTACAGAGAACTTTTTCCTGGGTGTCTGGCTGGTGAGTCTTGCCCACATGCTCGGGGTTCAGCTGATCGCCATATTTGGGGTCGGGAAGGAATTTTCCTCCAGGGTAGATTGGCAGCGGCCCTGGAGGTTTTTTGCCTTCCTCTGCAGCATGGGGCACGGGTCACTTACTGGAGGATTCTCTGCATCTTGAAGTCTTTAAACCATGATTTGAGGACTTCAGTAGCTGAGACATAGGTGAGAGGATTATTCCAGCAGTGGGTGGGTGGGATTCTGTGGCCTGCATTGTGCAGGAGGTCAGACTAGATGATCATAATGGTCCCTTCTGACCTTAAAGTCTATGAGTCTATGAGGCGTTCGGTCGCACAGCCGGTCAGTCTCACCCCCCTACCCACTGCCCCAGCCCTGGAACAATTGGGTAATAAACTGGGGGGTGGGGTGACACCTGGCCCCTCTAACCTTGTGCTTTGATCCCCCAGCGTTCGTACTCACTGATCCTGGAAGCCTGGGATGATGACAACATCACTGGCCCCGGTACCCCGGGTGAGGCACCCCACGTTGGCCTGTCCTAGGTCTGGATTAGAGCCAGCGCACCCTAGAGGAGAAAGTTCCCATGTCCCATTCCTACCACAATGAGCCAGCAAGTCCCCCACCCTGGAGCCGAATCGGTGCCGGAGCCCCCAGAGGGGAAAGGCCTCATGTCCCACCCCCCCTGAGCCAGCCCGTCCCTCACCCTGGGACCAGATCGGAGCCAATGCCCCTAGAGGGGAAAGGCTTCGTGTCCCACCCCCCTGAGCCAGCCCGTCCCCCACCCTGGGGCCAGATCGGAGCCAATGCCCCTAGAGAGGAAACGCCCCGGGTCCCATTCCTCACCCCCCTGAGCCAGCCTGTCCCCCACCCTGGGGCCAGATCGGAGCCCCTAGAGAGGAAAAGCCCTGTGTCCCATTCCCCACCCCCCTAAGCCAGCCCGTCCCCCACCCTGGGGCCAGATCGGAGCCCCTAGAGAGGAAAAGCCCTGTGTCCCATTCCCCACCCCCCTAAGCCAGCCCGTCCCCCACCCTGGGGCCAGATCGGTGCCGGAGCCCCTAGAGGGGAAATGCCCCGTGTCCCATTCCTCACCCCCCTGAGCCAGCCCGCGTCAGAGCCTAAAGGAGGGGTGCAGCCGGCGCAGTGACGGGCTCCCCTCTCCGGCAGGCGGGGGGTCTCTGGTGGAGCGGGTGACGCGGTCGGGGATGCTGAACCCGGGCGAGGGCTGGCAGGATTTCCGGCACCACGGGCGGGGCACGGCGCTGGAGTACCGGCTGCGGGTGCGCTGCGCCCACCACTACTACGGCCCCGCCTGCAACCGCCTGTGCCGGCCCCGTGACGACTTCTTCGGCCACCACGGCTGCGACGCCACTGGCAGTAAGGTCTGCCTGGACGGCTGGACGGGAGAGGAGTGCACTCGGGGTACGTGCCGGGGCAGGGGCGGGCACGGTGCCCGCGGGGAAGGGCAGGGAGACGGGAGGCACATGAAAATGGAAGGGGAGCCGGGAAGTGGGGGGGGTGGAACAGAAGGGGGCCCTTAGGGGGGCACGGGGAATGGGAGGGGACCAGGGAGGGGGGCATGGTGCCCACAGACAGAGGAAGGGGGAGGTGACGGGGGCATTCCCTGCCCCTAACCCCCCCCATTTCTCTCACAGCCGTTTGCCACCAGGGTTGCCACGAGCTACACGGGTTCTGCGAGGAGCCCGGAGAATGCAAGTGAGTGAGCGGGGCCCCCATCTGCCCCCGTCCCCAGGCCCCCCCGTGATCCCCTTCCACTCCCCCGCCAGCTTCCTGCCTCAGCCCCCTTGGGATGGGAGGGAGGGAGGGAGGGAGAGCGGAGATGGATGTGGGGGGGTCGCTGTTTGTGGGGCTTCCCAGCCTCCGCCCAGCCCCTGCTGCCAGGCAGACTCCACTGGGCAGGAAGGGAGGAAGCGGCGGCCAGGGCTGCCCGCTGCCTCCTGCCCTTTGGGGAGGGAGCGGTCGGCTGGGCCAGGCCCAGAGCTGGGGGAGGGAAGGGAACTCCGGGCGTTTCTCCTTCGCTGACAAGGCCTGGGGGCAGTGATTTCCCTACACCCCCCCTGAATTTCCCCCACCCCCCCCACACTTTTGTGAACTAGTTACATGCCAATTTAGTGACACCCCACCCCCAGTAAATTAGAACACCCCCCCCCCCATTTCAATTCCTGGGGAGGCCACTCCCTGGGGGCTTTGCAGGGCAGGGAAATAGGCCAGGCAAACCCACCCCACCCCATGTAGAGCCAGGGATAGAACCCAGGAGTCCTGGCTCCCAGCCCCCCTGCTCTAACTACTAGACTCCACTCAGGGAGCTGCCCTCGCCTCCCTGCCCAGCTCCCTCCTTAACAACCCCCCATATGACATCGTCTGACTCTCTGCTGCCCCCTTGGGGCTCCACCTGCCCCATGTATGGCCCGTCCCCCACCCCAGGGAACCCCCAGGGCCTGAGATTGCTGTGGGGGGGTTGGTCACGAGCAGAGGCAGCCTCCTCCCCCGCTGCCCCCACGCAGGCGTCCCCGGGGTCCCCAGAGGACCAGACACACACCCCCCCCCGGCTGCTGCTGAGGGTGGCTCCGCGCCAGGCTGCCCCCCCCCCCCCCCCGATGGGTGTCCATCTCTCTCCCCACCCCGGGTCCGTCTGCCCAGGTGTCACTACGGCTGGACGGGCGCCAACTGTGACGAATGCGTCCCCTTCCCCGGCTGCCTGCACGGGACCTGCTCCGAGCCCTGGAAGTGCCACTGCGACACCAACTGGGGCGGGCTGCTGTGCGACAAGGGTGAGCAGCTGCGTAGCTGTGTGTGCCCCCCCCCCCCCCGCACAGCCCTGCCTGCCCCACAGCGCCCCCCCAGTGGGAGAGGCAGGGGCTGGAGTAGCCGGGGCTCCCCCCACAGCCAGCTCCTGCCCTGCTCCCCACAGCGCCCCCTGCTGGGCGAGGCTGGGACTGGAGTAGCCGGGGCTCCCCCCACAGCCGGCTCCTGCCCCGCTCCCCACAGCACCCCCTGCTGGGCGAGGCCGGGACTGAAGTAGCTGGGGCTCCCCCCACAGCCGGCTCCTGACCTGCTCCCCACAGCGCCCCCTGCTGGGAGATGCCGGGACTGAAGTGATCGGGGGCTTCCCCCACCACCAGCGCCCCCTGCCCCGCTCCTCACGCCCTGTGGCTGGTTGGCTGGGTTTCCTCTCCCTGGCGGGACAGCGGAGCAGCCCCGGGGTCCGGGGAGTTTGGTTGGAGCTGAGCCAAGCCCTTCTCTCCCCCCCAGACCTGAACTACTGCGGCTCCCACCGGCCCTGCCTGAACGGTGGCACCTGCACCAACGCGGAGCCGGGCGAGTACCGGTGCCTGTGCCCCGCGGGCTTCCGGGGCCGGGTCTGCGAGAGGGGTGAGGGGGCAGCGGGCGCTGGAGAAGGGGTGGGATGAGGCTGGAGGGGGGCGGGGGATGGCTTGGGAAGGACCCCAGCTTCTCCGCCCGTCCCCACGGCTGCTCTTGTGAGCTTTGGGGTGCCCATGGGGCGGGGGGAGCTGGTCCCTGGCGGGGCTGGCAGCCTGCAGGGTAACGATTTGGGGTCTGGGCTCCTCTTAGGAATGGGGGGATGCTGGGGGGCCCCTGGTGGGGATCAGGAGAGAGGGAGATGGGGGCTTAAAGGAGGCCTGGGGGGGATGGAGCTACAGAGGTAGGGAGGCCAGGGTGAGGGAGACGGGGGGCATGGGGGTCCTATCGGGGTTCTAGGGGATTGGAGATGGGGGATAAAGGGGCCTTGTTATAGGCCATGGGAGAAGGGAGATGGGGAGTTCAGGGGGCCGGGGGAAGAGAGCTGGGGATGCTGTTAGGGATTTGGGGTGCCCTGGGGGGAAACGATTGGGGGCCTGTTGGGGGCCTGGGGTGCTGTGGGGAGTCGAGTGGCTGGGGAGAGGGGGACGTGATGGGGTCAGTTGGGGGGCAGGGGATCAGGGACTGGGGGCGAGTGGGGCAGAGGAAGCTGTGGGGGTGGGGTGGAGGAGGCTGTTGGGGGGGCTGGTGGCCGGGGCTGATCCCACTGGGGATGGATCCCCACAAGGCTCAGGTCGCCCCAAAGCGCCATGGGGCAGGATCCCTGACCCAGCCTGTCCCTGACCGGCCTTGGGAGGGAAGGGGCTCCTGCCTCAGGACCGGGCCTTGCTCCCAGGGTCCCCACCCCCCACCCCCGCCCAGCCAGACAGGTCGCTTGGCATGACCCCATGGCTGGAGGGCAGCCCAGGGGGCTCTGTGAGCCTGGCTGAGCTCACCCCACTCACTGCAGGGTGCCCAGGGTCCCGCCCTCCCTAACTGCTCCCTCCCCTGGCAGGGCTGGATGAGTGTCTGCCGGAGCCCTGCGCCCACGGCGGGACCTGCCACCCCCTCCCGGATGGGTTCAGCTGCACCTGCCCGCCCCAATGGACCGGTAAAACCTGCCAGCTGGGTGAGGCTGAGCCCAGGGCACCGAGCTCGGGCACCCCCTCCTGCCCCCCATGCCCTGACACTGCCTCCTGCCCCATTGCACCCCTTCCTGCCCCCCATGCCCTGACCCTTCCACCTGACCCGTGGCACCCCCATCCTGCCCCACATGCCCTGACACAGCCCCCTGCTCTGTGGCACCTCTCTCCTGCTCCCCACGCCCTGACACTGCCTCCTCCCCCATTGCACCCCTTCCTGCCTCCCATGCCCTGACACTGACCCTGGCCCATGGTACCCCCCTCCTGCCCTCTACATCCTGACACTGCCCCACGGCACCCCCTCCTGTCCCCCATGCCCTGACACAGCCCCCTATCCCGTGGCACCTCCCTCCTGCTCCCCACACCCTGACACTGCCCCCTTCCCCATGGCACCACCTTCTGCCCTCCATACCCTGACATTGCCCCCTACCCAATGGCACCTCCTCCTGCCCCCCCCACACCCTGACACTGCCCCCTGCCCCATGGCACCCCCCTCCTGCCCTCCACATCCTGACACTGCCCCATGGCACCCCCTCCTGCCCCCCCTGCCCTGACCCTTCCCCCTATCCCCCACCCCATCCCCTGACACTGCCCTCCACCCCCCAGTCCCTGCCCCTCTGCCCCCCCCCCCACACCCTCATGCTGTGGGTACCGCCCTCTCCCCTTCCTGTGAGTCTGCAGTAGGGGGCAGTGAATGGGACCTGGGGCTGGATGTGCCCCCACCCCCCGCCCCAGCCATGCAGATCCAAGGACCCACAACCACTCGTGGCCCATCTTTCTCGCCGGCTGGGGCTGGCAGCTCGGACCCTGCCCAGGGCAACGGACACCGGGCACGGGGCCTAAGGGAAGCTGCAGCATCCCTGTGGCGGGAGAGGAGCCGCGTGGCTGGCACACGGGGCAGCTCACTTCACGGTGGCCAGTCTGAGCCGGGTCCTTGGGGGCTGAAAGCCGATGCCCACTGGGTGGCGCGAGAGAGTCGGGGGGTTCCCAGCAGGACAAGGGCCCACGGTCCCCGAGCCAAGGGCTGGACAGGGGTGGGGCGGGGGGGATGCGTCTGGCCCTTCCCACACTGATCCCACGAGGGGCCAGCGGCCCCCCCCTCGACTGCGCCCTGCCCTGACCCCAGCCCCCCGACCGCAGATGCCAACGAGTGTGAGCGGGAGCCCTGCATCCACGCCCGGGGCTGCAAAAACCTCATCGGGGGCTACTTCTGTGACTGCCTGGAGGGCTGGGCCGGCCCCAACTGCGACACCAGTAAGAGAGCAACCAGTGGGCCATGGCTGCGGGGGGCCAGGCCGGGCGGGGGCACAGCCTAGATGTGGCCAGGAGAGGGTGGCTGGGACTCCGCCGTAGCCAGGACAGGGCCGGGCTGGGCCATGGCTGGGAGGGGGCTGAGTCGGTCCAGGACCCTGGGGGGCAGAAAATAGCCACAGTGCCGTGCGCCCCAGACACTCCCCTGCATCGGGGGCTGGGATCGGAGCCCTTACGCCCACTCCACGCCGGCTCTGGGGGGTCACACACTGGGCATCACCAGCAGCAGGTGGGATTGGATGAGGGGGAGTTGGTCGCAGGCCATGATGGGGCAGGTGAGTTGCTGGTTTGAATCCTTCCCTGGCCGGGAGGGGCCCAAAACTGCCGGCTGGTCAGTACCCCGCCCCTGCCCCCGGCTGGGATGCAGTGGGAGAGCGATGCCTGGGGATCAAGGGGGTGGGTCCCAGAGCCCCATGCTGGCGTGCGGCCGATGCCCCTGCCATGGTGCGCTGGGGCCACAAGGCGGTTGGGGTGCTCGGCTTGCCCCCCAGGATACCCCCCCTTCCCCGCCGTCGCCGCCGTGCTGCCTCGTCTCTCCATGACCCCCGGCTCCTCTCCACCTGCAGGAGACGACGGCTGCCAGGGGCGGTGCCGCAATGGGGGGCAGTGCCAGGTGGGTGTGCGCCCCTCGGACTCTGCTGCTCTGGGACCGGATGGGGGGGGCCCACGCCGGCTGCAGGAATCACCCCTCCCCTCCCATTCTGGAGGCAGCACCTCCCCCCTTAGTTCCCCACCCCGAGAGCAGCTCAGTGACTTTCCGCTGCAGCCTGGGCCAGGGAAACGGAGGGTCCCCAGAGCACGTGCAGAGCCCCTGCGGGGATGGGACAGACATGGGGAGCCCCAAAATGGTGGTGAGGGGTGGGCATGGATGGTGGGGGGCCATCAAAGGATGGGAGGGGGTGAGGATGGACACAGGGGCAACCCCAAAGGCTGGTGGGAGGGTGGGCAAAGGTGTTGGGTGGACCCCAAAGGCTGGTGGGGAGAGGGGATGGACTCACGGGGGACCCCAAAGGCTTAGGGGAGAGATGATGGATTTGGGGGGGACCCCAGAGGCTGGTGTGGAGAGAGGATGGACCCCAAATTCTGGTGGGGGGGTTGGGATGGATAATGGGGGGACCCCAAATGGTGATGGGGATGGGGATGGACATGGGGTCCCCAAAGGCTGGGGAGAGAGGGGATGGGTTGGGGGGGACCCCAAAGGCTGATGGCCGTGGGTACTCATGGTGCCCCGTCCCCCTGCTGCTGGGGGGTGGTAATGTGCACTGCCCTGAACTGGCCACACCCCAGCCCCTGAGGACGGGGTGTTGCCACCCCCTCCTGCCCTAGTGGCCCGTGACCGTCAGGTTGCCCCTTGGGGCCTGGGGGACTCTGTTGCCATGTCGCTGCGGAGTCTCGTCCCGTAGGGAGCTGGTCTCTGCTATGCCAATGACAATGGTCCTCCTCCCCCTCTCCACTGCCCCCCCCCCCCAGGCGGTGGGTACCGGGTACGTGTGTTCCTGCCCCGCTGGCTACACGGGCGCCGCCTGCGAGACGGAGCTGGGTGGCTGTGCCAGCACCCCCTGCCAGCACGGAGCCCGCTGCCAGGAGACGCCGGGGCAGGGGGTGGCGTGTAGCTGCCCGCCTGGCCTCAGCGGGCCCTTCTGCGAGGTGAGGGCTGCCGGGATCCCCTGGGGAGAGGCAGGAGCCATGTCAGAGATGGGAGGGGAGTGGGGGCTACTAGAGCCAGGGGGGAGGGGCTGGGAGCCAGGACTCCTGGGTTCTATTGCTGGCTCTGCCGCTGGTTCCCCCACGGGACCCTCTGCAAATCGCTTCCCACCCACACTCCCGCCTTTGGGCCTCAGTTTTCCCCCTCTGCAAAATGGGGACCGTGATCCTGACCCATGGAGGCTGCACGGCTTCAGTGGGCCAAATCCAGTCCGGGGAGAAACTGGATCAGCCCCCGGAGTGGGGCTGGATTCTCCCCCCACAGCCCACTGGGGCTGCCCAGACCAGAGGCCTGGCAATCTCCCTGCCCAGCCCCACCCCACAGTGTGGTGCCAACCAGGCAGTGTGGGGCCCTGCTATCTCTGCTCTCCACGTGCCCTAGGTCTGGCTGGATCTCTGCTCCCCGAACCCCTGCCCCAGAGGGGCTTCGTGCCTGGGTGAGGCAGGCAGCTACGTGTGCTCCTGCCCGGAGGGGGGCTGCGCAGGTATGGCCGGGCGTGGGAAGCAAGGGTTTCACCTGCCCTGGGGATGGCTCCTTATTGGGGGGCAGGGGGGATTAGGGGGGAGAGCTCTGGGTTTGTGGCAGGTGGGGGAGGGGCGGGGAGGTTCAGATGTGGGAGGGGGCAGAAAGTTTTGGGAATGGCGCCAGGGCAGGGGGAGGGAGGGCAGGCACCATGCCAGGCAGAGGGGCAGGGAGCTCCAGGCGGTGCTGGGGGGAGGGGATGACAGGGCCCAGATGGTGCCGTGGCAGGGAGGGCTGGATCAGGGCGCTATCTCAGGGTGGGGGGAAGGCTGGGCATGGGGCAGAGACCCGGGGCTGGGGTTTCAGGGGGCAGCTGGCACTGTGGTCCTGGCGCTCACCACTTACTCTTCCCGCAGAGGCCGCCAGCCAGACCCTGCTCTATGCCCTGCTGCCCCTGGCCCTGTTGCCCCTCCTGGCCGCCCTGCTCTGCACCCTCCTGGCCCGGTGGACCCGCCGGAAAGGCCGGGCGCCACCCCCACAGGAGATGCTGGCCAACAACACCCCGTGCCTCATCCACAACGCCACCCGGCGGGACCACGGCCAGCTCCTGGACAAGGGGGAGCTGCCCTTCCCCCCGCCCCGCGGCCTCCCCAAGACGGACATCTCCAACATGGAGAGAGCCAAGCTTAATGGACTCAACGTGCCATCCGGCCTGGAGCCCAAGCTCTGATCCGGTGTGGGGGGAGAGCGGGCTGGACCCACGTTGCCCCCCCATGCCAGGTTATAAGGGCACCGGGGTGGGGCTCGGCCCTGCACTGGGGACCCTCATGCCCCCTGATTCCCCCCAGCTCTGCTAAAGCACCTTAACCGCCCCTCCGTGCCAGGGGGGCACATTCGCTCTCCTCACCCCACCAGGCCAGCGTGGGTCCAACCCAGAGGGGCGCCCCCTGGAGCAGGGGGTAATTCCGACCAGCCGGCTAAGGCTGTCCCAGTTCATCACACAGGTGGAAGCTCGCCAAGGGAGGGAAACCGAATGCCCATGGCAGCTGGGTCACCACCTCGAAGGAGCCTGGCCTGCCAGCGATCTGCAGCCGGGGGTGGGCGCTGTACCCCTGCCAGCTGCTCCCGCGTGAGGTAACACGCTGGCTGGCGAGGATTCCCTGCCAGCCTGCGTGGCCTTGGCCAGTGAACTGCATGGTGGACGTGGAATGGGCACAAGGGAAACTCAACTGGTATATTGTGGGGAACTGGCTGGCTTGCAGGGAGGGAGGGGATGGGTCATGGGGCCTTTCCCCTCTGGGGGGCACCATCTCCAACCTGGCCCTGGAGCACAGGGGGACTGGCTGGCTCAGGGAGGCGGGGAAAGGGACGCGGGGCCTTTCCCCTCTAGAGGCGCTGACTCTGTTCCCCCTGAAAGTCATTCCCAGTGTCAGCGTGAAGCAAGTTTGCTGCGTGACCCGCGTCCACATTCCTCCTGTTCAGCCCTCACTGACTGTCCTCTGCCGGCAGCTTCTGCAGAGGGACGGGCCGTGGATAATGGACTCAATTATCCTCCAAGGGTGCCCCAGGGTGGGACTGAGGCAGGGGGCGCTCTGTCAGGGTGTGGGGGGCAATGCTCCCCCTACGTCTGCCTGGCCTGCTTTCACTCTGCCCAGCCGGATGCCTTGAATGCTGATGGTTGTCACTCCGGTGTTTGTGCTCCATGAACGGAGACCAGATCTGGCCACTCCCAAGAGCTCCAAGCCCCACCATCCACCCCCGCCCCTCACCCAGCCCAGCCCCATGTGCTTCTGTTCTGAGAAGTGTGTTGGTCTCTCGCTAGGCCCTTCTGTCTTCGAGCCACCCACCTGGGAAGGAATAGCTGGGGCTAGAGGGAAAATTTCCATCAAAACCATTTTTTCCTAGGGGAAACTGGGTTTTCGACCAAAGGAAATTTGTTTTGAAAAACACTTGCTCCCCAGGGAAGATGCCACAGAAATCAAACACCCAGAAACCAAAATATTTCAATTTAGACATGGCACCCCAGTGCCCATGGGAGTCATAGTTTAGTTGCCTCATGCTTCTGTTCTCTATGGGCTGGGCTTTGCGATTGAACTACATTTCCCATGATGCTCCCATGACTCCCCAGTGCATCATAGGAGAGATAGTGCAACCAGGCAGCCTAGACTGCAAAGAATGGAAAGCATGAGGCAATGGAACTATATCTCCCATGATGCACAACAGAGTCCCTTCATGGAGAGGCAGTTGCATCAGGGGAGCTCCTAGCTATGGTGTGTCATGGAAGATGGAGTCTGGCTGGGGAGCCTGGAAAATAGAGAATGAGAGCTTATGGCACTTGGACTATATCTCCCATGATGCACCAAGACCTCGCCTGGTGGTTGCATCATAGGGATCTGTGGCCATGATGCATCATGGGAGATATAGTCCAGTTGGGGAATTCCAGCCCATATAGGTAAATAGGAGCATGCAGCAACAGAACTACATCTCCCATGATGCACCGCAAATCAAACTATTGCTGTATTCTGAGTTTGCCAGAAATCAACATTTTCCATAGAGGGCCCCCCACCCCCCGACACACCCATTTTCAATCAGCTCTTTGTCTAGGGGACCCCTTGGAGATTCCCCACCCCGACATACACACACGACCTCCCTTGCCTTCCTACTGGGCCTGTGATTAGGAAAAATAAATTATTCTGTGCCAGAGTCAAGGCACACCCCCCAGCATTGAGCGGGAGGGGGTGTGTACTGCAGCACCCCCTGGTGGCAGGTGTGTGCATGTGCTGAATGTATCTATGTTGTATGATACTGTACAGATTCCTTCGTAGAGTTTTTGTGACCTCTTTGCTTTTTTGTACGAGGTTCTATCCTGCCCCCGGCCTGAGACGGGCTCGCTTGGGGTGAAAAGTACGAACCACGAATAAATATTTTCCAAGTCTCACCCCAAGGCTGTGAGACTTTTTGGCTTGAGGTGGGGGGGCGCAGTCAAACGGGAGGAAGATTGAGAGGTGGCTGAGCACAGTGGGAAGGGAGGGAGGAAGAGGATTAGACCCCGGGAGTCAGGACTCCTGGCTTTTTATCCCAACCGTTATGGCTAGAAAACATTTTTTTTAAAAATGAAGGCTGAGATTCGACTGTACCACAAGCTGTAGCCTCAGCCAAGGGCCTGTCTTGCTGATGGCTTGGTCCAGTATGGTACCCCACTGACCTCTGCTGGTTGGCATCAGAACTGCTGAGCTGCATGTCATAACCCCTGTACTGCAAATGGGGATTCTCCGGTAGCTCAAGAGGCTTTTGGAGCTGAGGGATCTGGGCTCTAACCCAGCTGAAGCCATGGCACGTGAAGCACCACAAGGCCTGACATGGCCAGAGATGGCCTGTGATACTGAGGAAAGCACTGCCCTGTAGTACAGCAGGAGAGTCAGGGGACCCTCGGGGTAAAGGGTGAGAGGTGGGTGCAGAGAGGAGGACAAGGGGAACAGAGGCACAGGGGAAAGGCAGGGAGGCAGCGGGAGGAGAGTAGAGCCTGTGTCGTGTCTCTGCTTGTCAGAGGGATGCGCTCGGGGCTAGCGAGGCAGCTGAGGAATCTTGGCCTTGCTCCTCTCTGTGCCCTTCCCATTTAAACCCCACTGGAGCGTTAGTGGTAAGAGGGGGAGGGGAGAACTATGGGCCTCCTCCTCTGAAACACTGTGAGCTGATGGAGAAGCTCCACTAGCTACCAGCAGTATGGGGGCTATGACACACAGCCAGGTCGTACTGATTGCAGCCAGCGGAGGGGCCACACACGTACTGTGCTCTCCTTGCCCCCATCCCAGACCCTGAGGAATTCAGGTTGGCGGCGCCGTGTTTCCTGCTGATTCACAGTGAAACCTGGTTTCATGGACGCGAGGCCGTAGGGAGGAGGCACCGCCCTTGGCAGCCATTCCCTGTTCTAACGCCCCCGTCCCCACCCAGCTGCAGCTGGAGGAGCGGCTGGTGTCCAGCCAACTGAAGCACCGGCGCTTGGACCGGATCCCTGGCTGCCAGCAGGATGAGACCTGCCCTGCCTGCAGCGCCGGCAGCAGGGAGAAGGTGCCCGGGGTCCTAGTGGAGGTGGGATCCATAGGGAGGCAACGGGTGGGGAATCTGAGATCGGTCACAAGCCACTGCTGTCTGGTGCCCCCCATAGCTAATAAGCCGGGGACGGTGAAGGGGGGGAGATGATCCCGATCCCACCTGGCCAGGTGTCTACATCCCAGAAACCATCAGCACAGCTGGCCCCTTCCCTGGGTTGGCAACTTCAACCGATGCCAGGGTCTCGAGTCCCTGGTTCGATCCCCAGTGTTAGCCAAGGTGGTGGCCGAGCTGTCCACCGGGGCTGCTGAGAGGGACGGGCCCCCAGAGCTAGCTGTGGCATTTGGGATGTTGATGGGCTGGTAATGGGGGGAGCAGGGTAGTGTTGGTGCCGGAGAGAGAAAAGCTGGGTTAGAAAGATACTGTAGAGGGATCAGGGGGTGGGTGGATGGATAGATACAGGGGAAGGAAGGATGAAAGGATAGAGAAACATACTGGGGATGGATGGATGAGTGGATAGATAAAGAGATATACTGGGGCAGGAAGGATGGATGGATACAGCAGAGAGAAGGAAGGATGGCAGATAGATATGGAGGGAAGGATGGATAGATTGACTGCAGAGGAAGGAAGAATAGATAGAAAATGGACAGAAAATAGATGAGATACATACTGCAAAGGGGTAGATAGATCCCGTGGCTGGGGGGAGGGAGAGAGAGAGAGGCAGACAGATATTGCGGATGGAAAGATGGAGAGGAAATAGATCCTGTGACGGGAAAGACAGGCAAAAAGTAGGCAGCTACTGAAAATAGAGCTGGGAGAGAAAATCTATCCGGCTGTGGGAAGGCGAACTAGCCCCGATCCCCAGCCAGCAGGTACCTAACCATGGAGCAAGGATTGGGCACAGCTGGCAGGAGATTAGAGGCCGGTGGCGGGGGAGGCTGGGGAGCTATTCCTCCCCTCTCACCTGGCACCCCCATTTCAGGCTGGAGTCCCACGGGGATGCAGGCCCCACAGGCTTTGGCTGCCATCTAGCGGCCGAGAAGGGGATGCAGAGAAGGGAGAGTCTAAGCAGGGGGTTGGGAAGGGGTTTGGGGGTAGGGTAGGGGATGCTAGTGGCTGGAGGTGGCGATGGGGGATGGTGGGGTGGGGGCTGTCAGGAATGGGGGAGGAGGGACCAGGAGTGGGGTGCTGGGTTGCAGTCAGCAGCTGGCTGCTGGATGGGAGGGTGCCGTGGGGAGGAGGCAGTGTTTGGGGGCGCTGGGGATGTTGAGGAGGGGGAGTCAGGGAGGGGAGGGATAGCTCAGTAGGGGGGAGGGATAGCTCAGTGGTTTGAGCATTGGCCTGCTAAACCCAGGGTTGTGAGTTCAATCCTTGAGGGGGCCATTTGGGGATCTGGGGCAAAAATTGGGGATTGGTCCTGCTTTGAGCAGGGGGTTGGACGAGATGACCTACTAAGGTCCCTTCCAACCCTGATATTCTATGATTCTATGATTCTATGAGGGGGACGAAGTGGTTCCTTAGATATTTCAGAGGGAGGCAGAACTGGGGAGGATCTAGGAGGGTTAAAAGTGAATTTCTGCCAGCCACAGACAACTCCCAGGCTCTGGGGTAATAGCATCCTTGAGGCCGCGCCCTCAGGGCCCCTCAAAACCAGGCTCGCAGCAGCTGAGCCCACAAGCAATTTGTAAAACCTCTCGGCTCAGGGTCATGGGGATCAAGCCAGAGCTTGGGGGGAGACAGGGAAGGAGGAAGATGGGGAAGGGGGTGTGGGGCAGGGAAGGGGGTGTGGACTGAGCATGCATTGACACCCCCCATCTCCTCCTGGGAAGGGGAGTCCATTCCATTCAATGGGTCAAGTGGTGGTGGTGGGGGTGTGTGTGCAAAGAGGTTGTTCCTCAGTGGGTCACGCCAGCCTAGTGAATGGTGCTGCCCCCCAGGTATCAGACTCACCAGGGCATGAATGGCAAAGCCCTGGGGGACCAGACCGAAGGGGACACCCCTGCCCTGGGCCCCAAGCAAGGGGGCAATGGTGTAGATGCTCCGGGCTGGGGGGTAGAACCACGAAGCATAAGGGCGTGGCCAGACACGATGGAGGCGTGTCCCTGAGACTAGGCGATTGGGTCAATGGCAATATGGGCGTGGTATTAGGGGTGGGGGCGTGGTCCTGAGGTCAGGGGGCGTGACCCGATGATACTATGGCCATACTAAGAGGAGGCGTGGCCAAAGTTGATTGAGTCGCGGCCTTAGCCATAAGGGGCGTGGCCTAATATAATTGAGATGAATGGACGTGGCCAAACGCTTCAGGGGCGTGGCAAAACGGAGGGCCTATTGCTTTGTTAATAAGGGTGTGGCCTTAGATTAGGGGCAGGGTCTTGTGTGTCACGTGATCTTCTGGGCTCCGCCCACTCCCCAGGGTTGGTCCATCTGCCTGCTGGGGTGCGGTGATTCGGACTGTTCCATTGCGGGAAAGGGGGTGTCCATACCCCTCTCCTCCCTCCCCCTCTGCTACCCTGGTCTGGCTGTGCCCGTCCGCCCCCGTCCCTCCCCCTCCAGCGCTTGGTTCCATCCCCGTTCCCCTGCCCTCCCCCTAACATGGCCCAGTCCAATTTTACGCATTGCAGGTGAGCAGTGTCCAATCAGCGCTGCGCTCTCATCCCGCCGCTGCCTCCGGGCCAATGGGAAGGCGCTACACATTGGTGACGCGACACTGCCCTGTGTTCCGGCGCGGGGAGAGAAAATAGTCCCCGGGAACGGGGCGTCACGGCCGGGGCCGGCCTACACTGCAGGCGCCTCCCGCTCCCCGTTCTGCGGCGACGGGCCCGGGGGCGGGGCCAGAGCAACGAGTGGCTGGCGGAGGGGTCTCGGGGGGAGGTGTGACTGTGAAGCGGCTAGCGAGTCCCGGCTGGTGCTGCTGGTTCCTCCCTCCCCCACCCGCTGCTGCTACCGCCGCCTGGAGCCTCCTGCCGCCGCGAGCCGGACCCCGCCATGGTGAGGGGGCAGGACCTGGGGGGGGGGGGGGTTGGGGGCTGGGTTGAGTGGGGGGGGGGGCTCTCTGCTGGGGGGTCCTGGGGGGTGGGGGTGTTGGGTAGGGTGGCTGGGGGTGGGGGCTGTCGGCTGGGGGGGTTGGGAGCTGGGTTGGGTGGGGGGTGTTAGGAAGGGGGCTGGGTTGAGTGGGGGGTGGGGGCTCTCTGCTGGGGGGGTCCTGGGGGCGTGGGGGGTGTTAGGAAGGGGGCTGGGGGGTGTGGGGGTGGGGGCTGTCGGCTGTGGGGGGTGTCCTGGGGCTGGGGGTGTCGGGGGGGGTGTCCTGGGGTTTGGAGGGGCTGGGGGTGTCGGGTAGGGTGGCTGGGGGTGGGGCTGTTGGCTGGGGGTGGGTGTCCTGGGGTTTGGAGGGGCTGGGGGTGTCGGGTAGGGTGGCTGGGGGTGGGGGCTGTCGGCAGGGGGGGTGGAAGGGGTTGGGAGCTGGGTTGAGTGGGGGGTGTTGGGAAGGGGGCTGGTGTGGGGGGTTGGGAAGTGTGGGGGTTGGAAAGAGGGGGTGGGGGTGTTTGGGGGCACTGGGGATGTTGGGAGGGAGTGAGGGGGTGTCTGCTGGGGGTGGGGGGTGCAGGTGGGGGTCTGTAGTGGTGCGTATGGCTTGTAGGGGGGCCTTGGGGGTGTCAGGGTGGGGTGGCAGTTTCAGGCTGTCTGGAGGGTGGGTGGGGGGGGAGGGGGAGCTAGGGGTTGGAAGGTATGGTGAGGGGGTTGGGGTGGCAGGTGGAGGGGCTGGGGTGGGTTAGGTGTTCGAGGGTTGGGTGGGAAGCCTGGGCTGGGTGTTGTGAAAGCCGGGTGCGTGGAGAGAGATTGGGGATGTTAGGCAGGGGGTGTGAAGCCACTGGCAGGTGAGTTGGGGCGTGGGCGGGCAGCACTTGAGGTGAGGTGTCACAAGGAGACTGAAGGGTAGTGTGGCTGGGGGTGTGGAGAGGGAAGATCTGGGGAGTTAGCAGGGTTCAAACAGGGTGGCTGGGGTGCTGATAGGCAGGTGTGGGTGACAAACTTAGGGGTCTGGATATGTGCACCGTGGGAGTACAGTGACCTGGTGGAAGCTCTCTGGCTCAAGGGGGAAGGGTTTGGAGGTTTTGGGGAGATTAGCCAGAGAGTGTGAGGCTAGGAGGGTTTGAGGTTATGGGAGGCGAGGGGGGAGTGAAAGGCCTGGAGTAATTGGAGATCTGAGGGTTTGGAGGTAAGTGAGGGGTGGAAAGGAGCTCAGGGAATGGGGTTAGGGATATAGGAACTAGAGATTGTGGGTGTTTACGGGGGATACGGCGTTTTGGGGCGTGTGGATTTGGGACCATCTTGGTGTGGGTTAGCTGCGCTGGGGGTTGGTGGAGGAACTCCCAGAGTTGATGGGAGGAGGATCGTGTGGGGTTGGCAGTGAAGTCTGAGTGGGAGACGAGGTGGGGTTTGGGGAGTTCTGTGATGGCTAGGGAGAGGGATTGCCAGGGGCGTGGGGGTGGCTGGCATGGTTAGTTGGAGAGGACCTTGAGGGTGGCTGGTCTGAGGGTGAAGAAGGACCTTGCCGGGATTTTCAAGGTTGGGGGAGGGGGCCTTGTGAAGCCAGTGGGGGGGAATCACTGAGGAGCTGGTGCGACAGTTACAGGGAACAGCTGATCAGGGTTTTGGTTTAAGCGCCCTGGAACTCTGTCCTGAGGGAATGTGACCTTGGCGTGTGCTGGAGAGCATGCTTAGGAATTTGGTAACCTAGGTCTCTCTCCAGTATCCTGTCCCCGATGGTGGCCAGAGCAGGGCACAAGAAACTCAGCGGGTAGTCCCTAGGAGAGGGGAGACTTGTTGGCCATGGGAGTGCTGAGTGGAGAACAGGAAGCTGCAGTGGGTGATTCAGCATGAGTAAGGAGTGGAGCTAGGCTGCAGAGGGGAGAGATTCCTACCTGAACAGGATCTTGGAAGGGAAACCCACTGAGCAAGCACCCAGATGGGCATGCCAGGAGGAGGTTAAACTTCACGTCCTGGGGATGGAGGCTCCTCTTTGGGGAGGAGGATGGTTAGGATGTTGAGTTCCTGGTGCGGTGAGGCTACACTGAGCTTTGGTCTTCTGCCTTGTGCGGTTACAAGTCTTGCCAGGGTCAGAACAGTGAAAAGAACGGCCATACTGGGTCAGAGGAATAGTCCTACTAGCCCAGTATCCTGCCTGACAGTGGCCAGTGCCAGATGCTTCAGAGGGAATGAACAGAACATGGCAGAGTGATCCATCCCCTGTCATCTAGTCCCAGCTTCTGGCAGTCAGAGGCTTAGGGACACCCGGAGCATGTGGTTATGTCCCTGAGCATCCTGACGAACAGCCGTTAATGGACCTGTCTTCCATTAACTCATCTAATTCTTTTTTTAACTCAGTTATACGTTTGGCCTTCGCAACCTCCCGAGGCAACAGGTTCCACAGCTTGGCTGTGCTTTGTGTGAAGCACTCCCTTTTGTTTGTTTGAAACCTGCTGCCTATTAATTTCATTGGGTGACTCCTAGTTCTTGTTATGTGAAGGGGTAAATAACTCTTCCTTTGTCACTTTCTCCACTCCAGTTGTTTTATATATCTGTATCGTACCCCTCTTCTTCATCTCTTTTCCAAGCTGAACAGTCTTATTAATCTCTCCTCACATGGAAGCTGTTCCATATACTTAATCATTTTTGTTGCCCATCTCTGTACCCTTCCCAATTACATTTTTTTTGTGAGATGGGACAACCAGAACTGCACATAGTGTTCAAGGTGTGGGTGTACCGTGGCTTTATATTCTGATGTTTACTGTCTTATCTGCCCCGTTCCTAATGGTTTCTAACATTCTGTTCATTTTTTTGACTGCTGCTGCACACTGAGTGGATGTTTTCAGAGAACTATCCACGATGACTCCAAGATCTCTCTCTTGAGTGATGGTAGCTAATTTAGACCCCATCATTTTGTATGTAATGTTGGAATTATGTGCATTTATATCCACTGCTTTGCATTAATCAGCATTGCATTTCATCTACCATTTTGTTACCCAGTTTGGTGAGATCCCTTTCTCTCATTGCAGTCTGCTTTGGACTTAACTGTCTTGAGTAATTTTGTATCATCTGCAAACTTTGCCGCCTCACTGTTCATCCCTTTTTCCAGATCATTCATGAATACGTTGAACAGCACAAGTCCTAGTAGAGACTCCTGTGGAGGACGCCACTAATTCTCCACTCTGAAAACTGACCATTTCTTCCTACCCTGTTTCATGTCTTTTAACCAGTTACTGATCCATGAGAGGCCCTTCCCTCTTATCCCATGACGGCTTGCTTTGCTTAAGAGTCTTTGGTGAGGGACCTTGTCAAAGACTTTCTGAAAGTCCATGTGCACTCTGTCTACCGGATCACCCTTGTCTGTGTTTGTTGACCCTGTCAAAGAATTCTAATAGAGTGGGGAGTCATGATTTCCCTTTACAGAAGTAGTGTTGATGGATCAGCCCTTTATTATCTCTGATGGGGCGATGCAGGATCTCTTCCTTTCCCGAAAGCCCTCCCAATTCTCCAACCTCTCCCCGCTGCAGCAGGACAGAGTGCTGCTTGCAGTACTGGGGAGCTGTGTAATGACCTTCCACCCCTATGGATGGAGTTGCCTCGTTCACACCAAGCCATGGGGAGGGAGTTTTCTCCCCCACAAACTGCCATCAGCTGTGGCTGCCTTTCCCTTTCTCAGTTGACGGGTAGATATTCCTGCCTAACAAATTACTCTTTGCTCACTGCTCTCTCTTTACCAACCTGTGTTTCTGGAGCACCTTTCATTCCTCTGAGCTATATCTTACAAGATGTGCCTGTCTTGTCCCTCGAATGCCTCAGCAATGCTTACGCAGTAGGTCAAGCTGGAAAGATGAGAACTCTATCCTACTGAAACTGCAGGGGAGTTCAGGGAGGCTGAATGGATCTGCCAGTGTTGGAATCGGGCCAGGATGTCGGGGCTAATGTGCAATCTCTTGGGGAAAGTGCCTTGGGATTTTTAATAACTGCATGGACATCGGTTTCATTGCCACCTTAATGCCTGCCTGATGTCGGAAATCTCCATCGCTGCTCTGTATCTTCCCTGGAGGGTTCCCACGGCCTGACCCTGCTTTCGGCTCGAGATCTGACAAGCTCAATCCCAGCTTGGGTGGCTGTAGAATTCAATCTAGCTTTGGGGAGCGACCGTCCCCAAGCTAATGAGCAAAAATGCCCCTTGCCAGCCTCCTGGTGTGTGCTCATGCCAGTGCCGGAAGCAGATGGAGCTGGATAGAGATTGGAGCAGCTTGGTCCTGTAGTTGATTGTCTCTGCCTCAGGCATGAATGCTCTCATTTGACCCACTGTGGGGAGCTGACCCCACCCCCTGTGGCTGGGAAAACTACTGGTTCGCACCCTCCCTTCACTCAGTTTTAGAATTGCTCTATCGTCTTGATTCCTGCCCTGGCTGCTCCCCGAACGCTACCCTGAGGCTTTCTGCGGTGAGACGTTATCTGGAGCAGGGCATCGCTGTCCCAAAGGGAGCAAGGCTACTGGGGACCTTGCTCTGGCTATGCGTTTGACACGGAAGGCACCCAGATATTAGGGTGATGGGCTGCAGTATGAAACCATAATCACTGCTCTGCTCCAGCCTCGGTGCTGAGAGCCCTCAGGCACGGCACCATTCTCCCTTCCTTGGTGCCAGGGATTAGATCCCATTTCACAATGGAGCCTCGTTAATTTCACCATTTCTCCTCGTTTTCGTGTGGTTGCCTCCGGGGTGCTGCAGTTTCCAAAACTGCGGGCAAAGCGTGAGCTCCAAACAGGCCTGTGTGCTGAAATCCTATTCTCCCCCAGACTTGTCAGGAGGTTTTTTTACAAACCCTACATTTTGTAGCTTTGGAGTTCTCCTTAATCCCGATCAGGCAAGTGTGAATCAGCAAAGGGCTCGTTCAAAGGCTGCACCGCCGGCGTTACTGCCATGGTGTGGTTGTCTCTGGCGGAGAGCCCCACGGCTGCTTGGGACTGGTGGCATCCTTGCAGCCTCAGGAAGCTTGGCTAGGCTGTCTGTTAATACGCTGCCCTTCCCTGATGTCTCGACTCAGTGCTGTGTATAAATCCTACTGAACTACGGCCCTTGTGAGGCCTTAGTTGGCTCCATCTCACACGTGGGGCAAGAGGCGGGCTCTGTATGGAACTGGAAATAGAGCCATGGCGTCCTGGTGCCAGGTGCTGGAACGCTGGCGGTATAGGCTGTGATGGTGGCTGGGGGTTCAGCTGCTGTCCTCCGGTGGCACCTGCCCCCTTGACTTCCATGCTGAAGGGTTGTGGCCGCGTGCATGGGAGGCAGCAGCCTGTCAGGAACGGCCCTGATGATCACGGTTTCCAGTACTGCGATCAAGGAGTGACTGTGGGGAGCTAGTGCTGTGCTTACCCTAGAGGTGGTGCTCTCAAAGCAGGGGGTGATGATGCTGCCACCACTCCTCTCAGAGAGGAGGGCACCGGTCAGGCCTGTCAATCCAGCACCCTTTGCCTTGAGCTGCCTTCTAGATGTAGTAACAACCGACTGTTTCCATGCCCTGGTGACTGACTACTCTCTGCTTCTTCTAGGCCGACCAGCTGACTGAGGAGCAGATAGCAGGTAAGTCCTAAACCCCCCTTCCACCTAGCTGAGTGTTTGCTGTAACCGTGGCACTCGCAAAGGCTCTGCCTTGTATTCCTTGCCCCCAAACCCAGGGTTCAGAAGAATGGGGAGGGAACCCAGTATCCACAGCATCCCCAGGTGCAGCTCTTGTCTGTCGTACCCCCCGGGAACGTGGGCGTGTAGGGCTGGAAGAACCGATCCCGGGCGTTTAGCTGTTCAGTCTAAATACAGGGGAACCCACATAGAGAGAAGTGGGGTGAGCGTCTCCTAACCCACTGCTTCAGGGCAGAATCAGTATATCTCGTGACGTTTCAGTCCATTATTAGCACCCTCTTTTCCCCTCCACCTGTGCCCCGGGTGAGCAGGGGAAAGGGAGGAGTCTCTGGTCTTGCTGCAGGTGCTGCCCAGTGGGGCGTGAAGATGACAGTTTCTGGGGAGTGGGGTGAGCCCCATGCCCCCCACAATGCAGGTCCGAGCATGCTCCAGAGGCAGGGCTATAGCGATGCTCTCTAACTCTGCCAAGTCTTCGTGCTCATGGCTGCAGCTTTTACAGTCCCTCTCCTGGAGCTCACCTCGTGACATGGAGCTAAGGGATCATGGATGGTAGGCGCAGAGGGGCTCTGCTGCTGGGGCTGGCGCACGAATAGGCAGACAGTAGATGAGATTCTCCACCAAGTGCTACCTGGAGGACTATGCCCCCAGCTAGCTGGAAACCCATTAAACGCTTCAAGACAGTCAGCTTAAAAATTTGATTAAAATACTGTCCGTGCTATGGGTAGCATGGAAGATTGGTTCTAGTCTTTCGTTAACGACAGTTTCCCTGAGCTTGGTGCGTAGCCAGCTTTGCGGTTCCCCCTCTTAGCGGCGATCGCGGAGAGAAGCACGTCTTAGAGTTTTTGTCAGCTGGCAGATTGGGATCGGAGACTGCTCAGCTCTTGGAATGGGCCACGTTGCTGATTGGCTGTCCTATGCCCGGGGGCGGATCCAGACTCGCCCACCGCAGCCTCCGTCCGTTTAGGTTTAGCGGCAGCGTGATTAGTGCTGTCGAAGTCCCCGGTTAATTTTGTTGGACAATTCAAACCTGGCCCCAGGGATGAACCCTGGGATGGGACCGAGCAAAGGGGCTGTCTGTGGGAGACGACGGGGGAACAGGATGGATACAGGAACTCCAGTGTGGCATTTTCAAGAGCGGGTTACCCCACTGGCTGGTGCCCTGTGCCCCTGCTGATAGCTTTGTTTTAGCTTCTTGCCAGTCCTTTAGCATTAGGCTCTCTAGCAAACGGCTGAGGGGTGCTGTTTAAGTGGGTGCTGGTGACCTCCCCTCAAATGGCCTAATTTGACCAGCATAGGAATCACCAGCCTAGGGGCCATCCCATCCCGTCTCTGGCAGCGGCCAGCACTCCAGCTAGGCCCCTTAGGACCATTCACTCTCCTTTCAGAGAGGCACATTCACCCTAGGGTCAGACCTGGCATGGAAAGCAGTGGTATGGGGGTGGGGAATTCAGGATTATTTTGCCTGTGAACGGCCTCTCGTGAGCCGCTCAGCTGCTCCTTGCTAGCCATCGAAGTGTGCTCGGCAGCTCTGCTGCGGAGGAGCCTCGTTAGCGGAAGCACTGACAGGTGGCGGGTCTCTTCTCTCCTCCTCCTCCTCCCCCCCCCCCCCCCCCCGCAGAGTTCAAGGAGGCTTTCTCCCTGTTCGACAAGGATGGGGACGGCACCATCACCACCAAGGAGCTGGGGACGGTGATGAGGTCCCTGGGCCAGAACCCCACCGAAGCAGAGCTGCAGGACATGATCAACGAGGTGGATGCGGACGGTGAGCTGGAAGGGCGTCGAGCGGCCGAGGGCGGTCCGCCTGGTGGGGAGCCGAATGGGAGCGGGTGGCGTTCAGCAGCAAACCCATCCCCCTCCACCCGAGATGCTGGACGAGGCGTCCCAGGCACTCTACCTGACTCAGGCATCCTGGCTTGTCCCTCCGTGGGCAGATGTTCTCGGGCATCCGTTGCCCTGGCCTGGCCAGCTTCTGGAGGCAGCTTGTCCTGAGGCTGATGGTTCAAAGCCAGCTGGTGCCGGCTGCTGGCAGCTGTTCCTTGGGACCTCGAGTGATGCCACCACACTGGTCATCCCAGCTGAGAGGCTCCAGATTGAACAGCCCCTGGGCCCTGAACTCCTGTCCTGCCCTTAGGGGCGGGTCCCACCAGAGCATATGGCTGCAGACAAACAGAGCTCCAAGCCGATTCCCTTCCCTGCCTCTCCCTTATCCCCTGGTGCTTTTCCCCTGCTCAGCAAATCCGCGCCTGGCTAGTCCCCTCCACTCAAAGGCAGCACTTCCTTTCCAGGGAACGGCACCATCGACTTCCCGGAATTCCTGACCATGATGGCAAGGAAGATGAAGGATACGGACAGCGAGGAAGAGATCAGGGAGGCGTTCCGGGTCTTTGATAAGGTGAGCACCCGTCTGGGAGGTGGGGGGCAGGGTGTTGTGGGTGCTGGGCTCACTGAGCAGAGGGGGGAGGGGTGGAAGGGGAGCAGCTGTGCTGAGCTAAATCCTCGCTCTGTCGCCCCCCTGCCTCGCAGGACGGGAACGGCTACATCAGCGCGGCGGAGCTGCGCCACGTGATGACGAACCTGGGGGAGAAGCTGACCGACGAGGAGGTAGACGAGATGATCCGAGAGGCTGACATCGATGGAGATGGGCAGGTCAATTATGAAGGTGAGAGGGATGCTGAGACGCCCGACCCCTTACGCCTCACCTGGCCTGTATAACCAGCCACCAGTCTGTTGTCCTCAAGGGTCGGGCAACCCAACGGTCCCCTGCCGTTGAGCACCATTGACCTAACCAGGCCCTGGATGGTACGGTCCTGCCGCCTGCAAAATGCCCCCAAGCGGTCTGCGATCCCAAACTTATCACGTCCAGAATGGAAGGACGCTTGTCGCGCTCCACTGCTGGCACGGCTGTGCAACTGTTCCAGCTGCTGAGTTCCACCCCAGAGGTGGCTGCATGTCTGCGCTGGGTGAAGGTGCCAGAGAACCTGAGCGCTGAACTGGAACTTGGGAGCGCTGGGTGCCAGTCCCAGCTCCGCCACTGGCTTGCTGGGTGACCTTGGGCATGTCACTTCTCCTCCTTATGCTTGTTCTCCCCCTCTATGATGGGGGCGAGGTTGACCTTTTTGAAGTGCTTTGAGTTCTGTGTAAGAGCTGTGAGCTCTGACTGGCCGAGAGGGGTACCCCATCCCCCTCGTACCCAGGGGGTGCTTAGCTCTCCGCCCCCACGCTTTCAGACAGCTCTGAGCACCGATCCTGATCCCTTTGGGGAACGAGGCTAATGGGCTGTTCCTTTAGCTGAGAGTCCTGGAGAAGGGCGGAGTGGGGATGCAATCCTGGCTCGCTGATCCTGTACCCTCGCATCTCTCTCTCTCTCTCTCTCTCACAGAGTTCGTGCAGATGATGACTGCGAAGTGAAGGCTCCGGGACGGGCGGCTGGCGATGCCCATTCTCCTTCAGTACTTTTCTCCAACACTCTCTCTCTACTTAAGTAACCTGGTTCTTTCAGCAAACTCCAATCGGCTGTGGAAGAAATCTGACTAAGCAACAAAAAATTTACTTTCCCCAAACTGCATGATTGTGCCCTGTCCTTCCTGCCCCTTTCACCTTCCTCTCCTCCCCCATCCCATCCCTCTGGCCCTAACCCAACCTCCCCTCCCAGCCCACACACCCCCCGGAAATCTCAGCCTTGCAGATGTCTTTAGTTCCTTTGGGGGGTTCTTTCTTCTGCGGACGGAGCTGGCCGGTGTCCCAGCACGCCGCGGAGAGAGCAAACTTTAACCATGTTGCATGCGTCTGGCACTGTGGGTCTGTGCATTCACCCCGCGGCCTCAGAGCGTCTCGCCCCTGGAAACGACGGGGGGTCGGCAGGAAGGGAAGCCCCTTGTCTCGTCTTTTTTTTTAGAAGGGGGGCGGCGGCGAACGATCCCAAAGCCTGGTGAGACTGGAGTGTGGGTTCCAGAGACCTTGTCACGCCATCCGGGGGGGAAAGAGGGGGGAGGGTTTTAACAGCCCCAAAAAAAAGCTTAAACAAAAGAAATTGGCTCTTGACACGTGATCCTAAAACCAGGACTAGTTTCTCCTTGCTCGTAGCCCTGTACAAACTGTAAATGTCCATGCAATGATTCCTAAGCACCGTCCAACTCTCAGAGCTGCTGTGTAAATACTGGTGCTAACCCATCCAGTCCCCGCCCTGCACGAGGCGTGGCTGCTTTTTGACTGGCGAGAGCTAGCGGGCGGGAGGGGATTGGCGAAGACCCGCGGCGAGCACCAGCTGCCGTTGGCTGGGTGGGCGTCACCAGCGCGGCCCCTGTTCTACCTAGTGACCTGCCTTTTGCTTTCTTGATGTCTGTGCTCTTGTTGCTATGCCCCCCCCCCCCCCCTTGCCTGGCCAACCCGCCGCGGAGAGCATGAGCTGTCAACTTGCTTCTCTTTATTTTTAATTTTGTAAAAGTTTGGGGAGGGGGCGGGGCGCTCAGAAAAAACAGCAGTATTTCCCCCCCCCCCCCCCCGGAAAGCGGGCGCTTTAGCGTGCCCCGTGGCGGAACCCGCGGCGCCCCTGGGCTGTGAGCAGAACCGGGGGGAGGGGAAGCCTGTTTTGAGAGCCGGGGCGCGGGGCTGATGGGAGCGAGGCTGTCTGAAAGCGGGCGATGTTGTGTTCAGTTCAAGCTGTGAAAATAAAACTCTATCAATGTTTTCCAATAAAATACAGTGACTACCTGATGCTGCTGAATCGTGTCATCTTCCCCCCCCCCCCCGCCCCCCCCTCCCCCGTCTTCTGTACCATCTGTCTGCTGCACCTGGCAGCATGGAGCCCTGATTGCTGGGGCATGGGGTAGCGCCTGGCCTTGGCGGCAGACCCCAAACAGCGCCCTGGGCAGGGCCTCATTCAATTGCCTTGGTGGGGTCCTAAGATGCCAGCTGCCGCCTTGGCAAATGGCGATTTCAGTACCAGCCGCTGCCTTGAAAAACCTGCTGCACCTTCCAGCCGTGCGGCAGAGGCCAAAAACAGGACAGGTACCGCTTCTGTCCCCTTTTGCTTGGGCAGCGAGCACTGGCTTTAACCCCTGAGGCAAGGACGCCAGGAACCTAGCCCGAGGTTAGGGGTCTCTTCCGGGCGTGGGTGGGTGAGGTTCTGCATCCGGCTGTGTGCACGAGGTGAGACTAGATCATCACCCTGGTCCCTTCTGGCCTGGAAGTCTGAGTACTGAGGCTGGTCAGGGATCTTGCCTGCGGCTAAGAGCTGGCTCTGTCCCCTGGGGTGCCAGCAAAAGTAAAAAGGTGCCGCTCGGCGCTGGTTTGAAATGTATAGATGTCTGCAAAGCTGCCGTTTGGGGCCTAGTCTCCCCTGGGGGCCGTCGCACTGCCTGGCGGACAGATCTAAGCCTCCAGCCTGCTCGCGTCTGAGGGGTTGGGATCGGCAAGCGGTGGGGCTGGGCTCACGTTTTAAAAGAAACAAACCAAACGGCATCCTAATTCCTAGGCCCCAGCCTGGCAAGCTGCAGGCAGGGCCATGCCCATGAGCCAGCCGTGTTGAGTCCCAGCTCCTAGGGGGTGCGGAGGGAGGTAAAGGCCCTGGAGAGGGGGAACTAGCCTGCTCATGGGCTCTGGGAGCTGGCCTGAGTTTGGGGACTAAGGAAACCTCCCCTGTGCCGGGGAAGGTTTGGATCTAGCAGCTAGTTGCTGGGACAGAGGCACCCGGTGCTGTAGTTACAAGGGGAGGACGCTGGAGGGAGGCAGTCACCGCAGAAAGGCACCCAGCTGGCTAAGGGAGGCCGACAAGGTGGGGGAAGGCAGGTGCGGGGGCGTCGGGGGCCACCTGGGCAGTGTAACAGCTGAGGGTGCAACAGGCTGGGACCTTGTGACCATGCCAGGGTCCGGCGCTTGAGAGGGGAAAGGCCCCGTGTCCCAGTCCCTGTCCCCCTGAGACAGCCGGTCCCCCGGCTCTGGGGCCGGATCAGAGCCAGTGCCCCCAAGGAGGGGAAAGGCCCTGTGTCCCAGTCCCCGTCCCCCTGAGACAGCCGGTCCCCTGGCTCTGGGGCCGGATCAGAGCCGGTGCCCCCAGGAGGGGAAAGGCCCCATGTCCTAGTCCTCACCCCTCTGAGACAGCTGGTCCCCCGGCTCTGGGGCCGGATCAAAGCCGGTGCCCCCCAGGAGGGGAAAGTCCCTGGCCCTGTGTTCCCCTTTCCCCTGACCTGCGCTGGGGTGCGTGACGCTGGGATCAGCCCCCCCGGCTCCTGTTGCTCCTGATTTACCCAGTGGTACCTGCAGGCCGGTGCTGCTGGCCCACCGTTTTCGCCCTGGCTGGTGGGTCACAGGGGGCGAGGCCAGTCCAAAGGCCGGCGTGCCGGGGGGGAAGATGTGAATCTGTAGCCCTGGCTCTTTGCCGGGGCGGGAGGGCGACATCGCTCTGCGTCATCTCGCCATGGCAGGCCGGTATCTCGTGCTGTGGGTCACAGCTTGACTCCTCCAGCCTGGGGAGGGGGGGGGGAGCAGATGCCCTGTGGACCCCAATCGGCTCCAGGTGTCCCCAGCAGCAGGGAAGTTTGCAGAAGAGCTGCCCGGGGGGAGATATAGGGGCTGGGTCAGCTGAGGGAGATAGGCAGGTCCCTGGCAGCCACATGCAGGGAGTGGGGGTTAGACAGGGTGTGGGGGGCACAGACCTAGGGGTTCTGGGGAGGGGGCAGAGGGGCGGTTAAATGCTGCCCAGCCAGCAGGGGCCGCCAGAAGGACGCAAGCCGTGGGCAGAGGGTGCGGCTCCGCCCACAGCGTTGCAAGGCCCGTTACAGTCAGTGGGAGCCCCCGGCTCCGGGCCCGTCGTGATTACGGGACAGTGCCCCCAGCTAGGGTCACCGCAGCCATTGAAAATGGGATATGGGTCTGGGACTCAGGACTCCCGGGTTGGGGAGTGGGGTCTAGTAGCGAGAGCGGGGGAGGGGGCTGGGAGCCAGGACTCCTGGGTTCTATATCGCCAGCTCAGGGAGGGGAGTGGGGTCCAATAGTTAGAGCAGGGGGCTGGCAGTCAGGACTCCTGGGTTCCATTCCTAGCTCTGGGAGGGGAGCGGGGTCCAATGGTTTGGAGAAAGGGGGGAATGAGAGTCAGGACTCCTGGGTTCAAGCCCTGGAGCGGGAGTCGGGTCCGGTGGTTCCAAAGTCTAAGGCCGGAAAGATTCCCCCTCCCGCGGGCCACGGGAGCTGAGCGGGGAGCCGGGGGGCAGCCAGATGCCCCCGGCTCGCCCCTCAGGCGCTGAGGGGGGCGCAGCAAGGCGGGGGGCTCCCCGCAGCTGGCGCTGAGCGGGGAGGCAGCAGGCAGCCGCGGCAAGCCGCCCCTTGTCTCCCCGCTCAGCAGCTCAGCTGCTGAGCGGGGAGGCAGCGGGCCCCCAAATCTTGGCGCCCTAGGCAACCGCCTAGGGTCGCCTAGTGGGTGCGCCGGCCCTGATCGCAGGCTGCACATTAGCTGAGATGAGACCAAAGGGATGGGGGAGGGGCTGGGAGCCAGGACTCCTGGGTTCTATTTCTGACTCCTTGCATGAGGTCAGCCAGGTCACCCCACCCCCCCACCCCCCCACTTCTCCATGGCTGTCTCTGGCCAGCTGTCGCTGCCTGTACTAACCACGGTGATTCTAGCAGCAGTTCACACTGGGGCCTGTTGATTAGCTCCCCAGCCCCTTCCCAGGTGGACAGCAGCCTGCCCATGCACCGGGTAGAATCCAGACCCCTGCCCCACCCCCTCAGCACGGCGGAGAGCAGCCGGTCTGTGGGCCCCCCCCACACTTTGTGGGCTACAGATACAGGCACGTTTCGGGGCAGGAAGTGGCTGCAAAGCGGACTCGGGGCTGGGGCGGAAGAGAAAACCGATGTTTCAAATAAAACGATTCCCAGAGAGGGGCGGCGGGGGAAGGGGAGGTGCCTGAACACCCCAGCGATGGGGAAACTGAGGCATGGGGGACTGCAGAACTGAAGTGAGTCCCACAGCGAGTCTGTGGCAAAGCTGGGAATGGAACCCAGGAGTCCTGGCTCCCAGCCCCCGCCCCGCTACCCACTAGATCCAACTCCCTTCCCGGAGCTGGGGATAGAACCCAGGAGTCCTGATTCCCCTCCCCGCAGGAATCCATCAAGAAAAGACACAGGATTCCAGCGCTTCCCCCCTGCCCCTTCGATGCACAGCAGAGAACTAGCCCTCGCAAGCCCCTACTCGCAGCCGCTCGCCTAACCCTATAGGCCCTTCCCTGCGCTCCTGGTAGGCCCAGCCGAGAGCAGCCGTGGCAGGGGTCAAACAATAAGCCCTAGGAGGTTTGGCTTGTCTCCAGCCAGCGCCACTACTCCACCTCCTGGGTTTGTCTCCCCCAAATGTTTGGCTGGGCAAGAGGTTAGGGGTCAGCAGTTAAAGCATGCGGCGCCAGGACACCTGGGTTCTATCCCTGGCTCTGAGGGGAGTGGGGTCTAGTGGTTAGAGTGCGGGGGGGCGAGTCAGGATGCCTTACTGTTCCCACTCTGCCGCTGTCAAATCACCTTGCTGCCCCGTGCCTCAGTTTCCCCATGTGATTGCAGACGTTTGTCCCACGCAGTCAGCGCCACGGCCGGATCGACCCAGGGAGTTTTCTATTAAGGGACAGGGTGGCTCAGGGTCACCCCGCCTGGAGCGGGGCGGCAGGGAGGGGAGCGGCTGCCCCATATCATGTTCTGCACGTTGCTCAGCCATCCTGTGCCGGCAAACATAAACAGCCGTCGAGCCCGGTATGGCAGAAATGTACGAGCCGGCAGACGAGAGCCAGGCACCGGGCAGGTAGTGACTGGAAGCCTCACGTACGCGGCTCTGCTGGTGCCCCTCAATCCCGACCCGCAGCCCCCTGCGACCCCAGCCCAGGCTCCTCCCTGCCCCGATCCCTGCCAGTGCCCCTCAATCCCGACCCGCAGCCCACTGCGATCCCAGCCCTGGGCTCCCCCCCCCACCCCGGGGGGCCGTGCTCCCTTGCGGGAAGGGGCTGGCCGCCGGCCTGAAAAGGCTGATCCCCGGGTGCACGGCCGGGTCACCCCAGGTTGACGAGGCGCAGATCTCTCCCTTGACTGTGTTTACGCAGCCAGAGCCGGGTCGCCGCAGGCACATTTTCCATTGTGCCAGGTGTCTTGGCACCCGCCCGGCTTTGGGGTTTAAAGAGACACCGGCCCCTTCTCCTTCCACCCCCTCAGCCGGCCCAGCTCCCAGACTGATCAAGCTCCATCCCAATCAAGTTGGGGTGTCTGCTCCCCCTCCCCCCCGCTGCCCCTCTTGGGAGATGGGCTCCCCCCGTTCCAGCTGGGGGGAGCCTGACTCAACATGTGGGGGGCGGGGTCGAGTCTCAGGCTCACCACCCTCACCCCAGATAATCAGCTTCACCTAAGGTTACCAACTTTCTAATGGCACAAAACCAAACACCCTTGCCCCTCCCCCTTCCCCAAGGCCCCGCCCCCTGCTCCGCCTCTTCGCCGAGGCTCCACCCCCGCTCACTCCAGCCCCTCTCCGTCTGTGGCTCGCTCTCCCTGACCCCTCACTCACTCATTCATTTTCACTGGGCTGCGGCAGGGGGTTGGGGTGCGGGAGGGGTGAGGGCATCAGCCGGGGGGGTGCAGGCTCAGGGATGAGGGGTTTGGGGTGCAGGAAGAGGCTTCGGGCTGTGGCCGAGGGGTTCGGCGTGTGGGAGGGAGCTCCGAGCTGAAGCAGGGGGTTGGGGTGTGGAAGGGGATACAGGTTCTGGGCTGCCGGTGCGGGCTCCGGGGTGGGGCCAGAAATGAGGAGTTCGGAGGGCAGGAGAGAGATCTGGGCTGGGGCAAGAGGTTGGGGTGTGGGGATGGGAGTGAGGGCTTCAGCTGGGGGTGCAAACTCTGGGGTGGGGCCGGGGATGAAGGGTTTGGGGTGTGGGAGGGGGTTCTGAGCTGGGGAAGGGGGATGGCATGCAAGAGGGGGTTCAGGGTGCGGGCTCCGGGAGGGAGTTTAGGAGTGGGAGGGGGCTCAGGGCTGGGGCATGGGGTTGGGGCATGGGAGGGGTTTTGGGGTGCGGGCTCTGGGCAGTGCTTACCTCGGGCGGCTCCCCACGTCCCACCGAATCCTAGGTGGAGGCGTGGCCAGGTGGCTCTGCGCGCTGCCTCTGCCCACAGGCACTGCCCCCATAGCTCCCATTAGCCAATGGGAGCTGCAGAGCCAGCGCTTGGGGGCGGGGGCAGCGCACGAAGCTCCTCCTGGCCGTCCCTCTGCCTAGGAGCCGGAGGGACATGCTGGCTGCTTCCCGGGAGCCCTGTGAGGTGGGTAGGGAGCCAACCGGCCTTTTAACGGCCCAGTCACAAACCGGACACCTGGCAAGCCTCACCCCACGCAGGGGCCTGCCCAGCCAGTGCAGAGCTGGCTTAAAGGTGCTGCCCCCAGACCAAGGGTGCAGATCGGGAGCGTGGCCAGAGAGCACTGTGCTGTGGCTTTTCTCTGCCCCCCAGGGCCCATAGGGGGCAACATGTGAGTTTGCCCTGGAGGCCAGAATACTGGGAGGACTAAGGGGGTTTAAAACCCGCGGCTGGGGGAGCTGGTTCCCTCCATGCTGAGATCTCCCCCACAGCAACGTTTCCCCGAGACCCAGCCTGGTCGCTCCTCGGGCTGCCCCCCCACTCCCCCGGGTCATCCCTTCGCTTCTCCTGTAGGTGCCTGGCTAGGCCAGGCTCCTTCCCCCCGCCCCCGGCCTCTTCTCATGAAGCCAGCCCCCGAGCTCCACTCCTGACCTGGCGGGGGCAGGGAGGGGGTCTCTGGGTCACACGCTGCTGTGAATCCGGTTGCAAACTCCAGCCTGATCTCCTGGGCCGTGCTCCGTGGGAATCCTTCCTCCTTGCGGGGATCGGTCCCCTCCCCATGGCCACAAGCGGCAGTAACCCACCGGGTGCTTCTTTGCCTGCACCCCACCATCCTCCCCCTTTGCTGATGGGCCCCTAGCCGGCTCTGACGTCTCCCCTTTGATATCCCAGCCGGTGGCAATGGACCGGGGGAGCCAAAAGGGCAGCGGTCCCTTTCCCTAGATTGGTAGATTTCAGAGAGAGGATCGTGGTGACTGCACCCCCTGCATAACACAGGCCGGTGACCCTCCCCCAGGATCCCAGCGTCAGGCCCAGATCTGATGGTTGAGCTAGACAGCAGCGCCCGAGCTCGACGTACCGGTGCCAAGGGACGGAGACTCCGCCCCGTCCCCGGGGCCTTGCTCCCACACTTAACCGCCCACCCCATCGAACGTTTGCCCCTTCTTTCCCGCCAGAGCGCTGCCGAGTCCGCCGGCCGGCCACAGGATCTGGTTCGGTCTTTGGCGGCTTTTTCCCAGGGCGGTTCTGAGCCTGGCTGCCCCAGGGTGTCTCGAGATGGGCTAAGACTAAAGGCAGCCAGGGCTGGTGGCCGGCTGGTGCTGTTCCCAGCCCCGCCCCTTGCGTGAGACCCTCTGGCCACAGCAAGTGAGGGCGCTGCTGGAACTTAAACGCTGTCTCAGCTCCCTGCCATGCCGGCCTGGCCACCCCACCAGCAAACACCTGGCCTCTGCCTTGCCCTGCCGTTCCAGAGCGGTCCTCAGCTGGATCCGGCCCCCAGCACCAGCCACGCACAGAACGGATCCCCAGCCTTGGACCCCCGCCATAACGCCCAGCAGGGAGACGGTTTTATGGGGCAACCGATGACTACGTTGATTAATGAAGTCCGGAGCTGTAAGGGACAGTCGGCAAGGAGATGAGCATCAGAACGCGGCTACAAATGAAGCAGGCTGTCTGGTGACTAACACTTAACAGCTCCTACCCCAGGGCTCAGACAATTCCTCCCACGTGGCTAGGGGGGGGGGGGGGGGCACCTTTCCAAGCACACTGGCCTCTTGTCTTTTAAGAACTGGATTGCCAAGGGGTTTTCTCCCCTTTGCCATGTAGTCTGGTGAAGCGTAGCCCCAGAGATCGGTCCCTTCTCCTGCTGTGTGTAACGCCGCTGGGGCTCCTCACAGGCCACGTTCCCTGGCTGTGACCGCCGTTGTCTCTGGCTTTAGGCAGGCTGGTAAAGCCGCTCTAAGGTTGCTTGGTCTGACCCTGTTTCCGGCACACACACACGCGTAACTTGTCACACGCTGCCGGACATGCAGCATCAGGGCCCTGACGATGGCCTCCAGTTTTCTGCAATCTTGCAAACTACTTTTGGGATAAATATGATGACACCAGCGTGTTAGGTGTGATGAGTGTGTCAGGCCTGACAGGGGTTAGAGGGCAGCATGCCCTCTGCCATTTGGCATGAGGGGCTCTTAGGGGCACAGTCCCGCTGGCTATTTGGTGTGGACGTGCTTTGGGGCAGAGACTGTCTCTCCTTCTGTGTCTGTGCAGCGCCCGGCACGACAGGGCCCTGATCTCGGGGTCTGGGAAGCTGATCTCGGCCGGGATCTGTGCCGTGCCTGGCACAACGGGGGCCAGATCTCGGCCGGGATCTGTGCCGAGCCTGGCACAACGGGGGCCCTGATCTCGGCCAGGATCTGTGCCGTGCCTGGCACAACGGGGGCCCTGATCTCGGCCGGGATCTGTGCCGTGCCTGGCACAACGGGGGCCCTGATCTCGGCCGGGATCTGTGCCGTGCCTGGCACAACGGGGGCCCTGATCTCGGCCGGGATCTGTGCCGTGCCTGGCACAACGGGGGCCCTGATCTCGGCCGGGATCTGTGCCGTGCCTGGCACAACGGGGGCCCTGATCTCGGCCGGGATCTGTCCCGTGCCTGGCACAACGGGGGCCCTGATCTCGGCCGGGATCTGTGCCGTGCCTGGCACAACGGGGGCCAGATCTCGGCCGGGATCTGTGCCGAGCCTGGCACAACGGGGGCCCTGATCTCGGCCGGGATCTGTGCCGAGCCTGGCACAACGGGGGCCCTGATCTCGGCCGGGATCTGTGCCGTGCCTGGCACAACGGGGGCCCTGATCTCGGCCGGGATCTGTGCCGTGCCTGGCACAACGGGGGCCCTGATCTCGGCCGGGATCTGTGCCGTGCCTGGCACAACGGGGGCCCTGATCTCGGCCGGGATCTGTGCCGTGCCTGGCACAACGGGGGCCCTGATCTCGGCCGGGATCTGTTCCGTGCCTGGCACAACGGGGGCCCTGATCTCGGCCGGGATCTGTGCCGTGCCTGACATAACGGGGGCCCTGATCTCGGTCAGGGTCTGTGCAGCGCCCAGCAACATGCGAGGCCCGCTCTCTGCTGGGACCGCTAGCCTCTGCCATGATAGTAACAAAGGAAACGTAAACAGGAAGGGGTGATGCAACCCGTTATGAAAGGCGCATTCAGCTCCGCGCTGCTGTGGAAGCAACATCCGGGCCCGTCACAGCCCAGTTACTGCATCATCATTTCCCCCGGGGTTCCCGGCCTCGGGATAGCGCACGTGTGGTTTGGGCTGCTGCTTCCTGCAGAAAATAACAAAGCCCATGTGTGCACCCGAGGGTCCCGGTGGGTGTCAATGGGCCGTAGCGCCATGGGAGTCAATGGGGCAAATTCCCCAATAGCTGGCTCAGGGTAACTCCCTTGGAGTCCATGGGGCCAAATCCCCAGCTGGGGTCAATGGGCCGTCGCTCCACTGGAGTCAATGGGCCAGATCCCAACTGGTGTCAATGGGCCAGATTCCCAGCTGGTGTCAATGGGCGTTGCCCCATCTCCATTAGAGTCAATGGGGCAGATCCCAGCTGGGGTCAATGGGCCGTAGCTCCATTGGAGTCAATGGGGTCAGATCCCCAGCTGGTGTCAATGGGCCGTAGCTCCATTAGAGACAATGGGCCAGATCCCAGCTGGGGTCACTGGAGCTGAGGGTGCAGCGCCGATTCCCCCCAGCTGACAATCTCCTGGGGTTTTGGGCTCTGTCACAAAGGTTTTGCCCTGGTTGGATTCGTGGCTCCTGGCTGCAAAGGACAAAGGAGCCCCCCTTGGGGCTGGGCTTGCAACGCGGCTGGTCCCTGCGCCTCCCACATCTGGTCCCTGCAGCAGAGCCCCCGCGGGGGGGGGGCTGGTGGAAACGCACGACACGGCAGCTGGGGGAAGGTGTCTGTCACTGGGAGGCACCTGGCCCAGGGCTATGTTACTGCTGGGGTGTGTGTGTGCGCACGTGTGTGTGTGCATGTATGTGTGTGTGCATGTACGTGTGTGTGTGTGTGCACGTGTGTGTGCACATACATGTGGGTGTGGGTGTGCGCACGTACATGTGTGTGCATGCACATAGGAGTGTGTGTGCATGTGCACGTACGTGTATGTGTGTGCACATGTGTGCGTGCACATAGGAGTGTGTGTGCACGTGTGTGTGTGTGTGCGTGCGCACGTGCGTGTGTGTGCGCGCGCAATGCAGAATGCACAGTGGCCACCTCGCTCTCGTCAGTAACACCCCCCGATCTCTCTCTCCCTCTCCATGCCCCTGGGGAGCCCCCCCAGAGCTGGGCTCTGTACCGGTCCATCCCTTCCCACCCACCCCCACTCTGGTACCTGTTCTGCGGGTGAAGGGGGAGGGACAGCAGCCCCTCCCCACCTCTCTGTCATTCCCACCTGGCCTGTCCCCAAAGCAGGCATCGCCGTGGGCGGGGGCAGGGGCACGGCCGGGATCGCAGAGCCCCTGCACTTTGGGGAACCCTTCGATTCGGGCGAGGCAGGAACACCCCAGCACATAGAATCATAGAATCTCAGGGTTGGAAGTCTCAGGAGGTCATCTAGTCCAACCCCCTGCTCAAAGCAGGACCAACCCCAACTAAATCATCCCAGCCAGGGCTTTGTCAAGCCTGACCTTAAAAACCTCTAAGGAAGGAGATTCCACCACCCCCCTAGGTAACCCATTCCAGTGCTTCACCACCCTACTAGTGAAAACGTTTTTCCTAATATCCAACCTAAACCTCCCCCTCTGCAACTTGAGACCATTACTCCTTGTTCTGTCATCTTCTGCCACTGAGAACAGTCTAGATCCATCCTCTTTGGAACCCCCTTTCAGGTAGTTGAAAGCAGCTATCAAATTCCCCCTCATTCTTCTCTTCTGCAGGCTAAACAATCCCAGTTCCCTCAGCCTCTCCTCATAAGTCATGTGCTCCAGCCCCCTAATCATTTTTGTTGCCCTCCGCTGGACTTTTTCCAATTTATCCACATCCTTCTTGTAGTGTGGGGCCCAAAACTGGACACAGTACTCCAAATGAGGCCTCACCAGTGCCGAATAGAGGGGAATAATCACATCCCTCGATCTGCTGGAAATGCCCCTACTTATACAGCCCAAAATGCCGTTAGCCTTCTTGGCAACAAGGGCACACTGTTGACTCATATTCAGCTTTTCGTCCACTGTAACCCCTAGGTCCTTTTCTGCAGAACCGCTGCCCAGCCATTCGGTCCCTAGTCTATAGCAGTGCATGGGATTCTTTCGTCCTAAGTGCAGGACTCTGCACTTGTCCTTGTTGAACCTCATCATATTTCTTTTGGCCCAATCCTCTAATTTGTCTAGGTCCCTCTGTATCCTGTCCCTACCCTCCAGCGTATCAACCACTCCTCCCAGTTTAGTGTCATCTGCAAACTTGCTAAGGGTGCAGTCCACACCATCCTCCAGATCGTTGATGAAGATATTGAACAAAACCGGCCCCAGCACCGACCCTTGGGGCACTCCACTTGATACCGGCTGCCAACTAGACATGGAGCCATTGATCACTACCCGTTGAGCACGACCATCCAGCCAGTTTTCTATCCACCTTACCGTCCATTCATCCAGCCCATACTTCTTTAACTTGCTGGCAAGAATACTGTGGGAGACTGTATCAAAAGCTTTGCTAAAGTCAAGAAATAGCACATCCACTGCTTTCCCCTCATCCACAGAGCCAGTTATCTCATCATAGAAGGCAATTAGGTTAGTCAGGCATGACTTGCCCTTGGTGAATCCATGCTGACTGTTCCTAAGGGCACAGGGGCCCTTAGACTCATCCCTCTCAGGAGTGAGGTTTGAACAGCCCGGGGCTGTTGGGATGAGCTCGGCCCAGCGGAGTGGAAAGGGTTAAACCCTTCCCGGGGAGACGCCCTGGTTTAAGATGCCAGGGAACAGTTCCCGAACCCCAGTCAGTCCCGGTCGGTCCCTTTCCAGGGGCTGTGATCGGGTGTTAAAGCCACGTGGCTGCCGCCTTTATCTGCCTTCCTAATAATAGCTCCTTCGATTATTAACTCGGAAAGAATGCCTGGTCCCGTGTACGTTCTCGCCCCGCATCCCCTTGGCCTGCATTTGGCTCCAGCAGCCGAGAGGCCCTGGTCAATTTCACTGTCTCCCTCCCATCAGCTTGCCTTTAAGGGAGCAGAATCCGATCACTAGCCGTTTGTGAAAACGGTGGCCCGGGGCCCGCTGCACGCTCGGCTTGTGCTGGTGCAAGGCGGGCCGGCTCGCCGCGCCCGTTCCCTGCCGGTGCACGGTCCGTGGGCACCCGTGACAGCTCGTCCTCTTCTGTTTTCTGCCCGGGGGGGACACACAAGTTTAGCCTTCTGCAAACCAAAAGTCTAATTAAAGTCATCAGGCGCAACATAGGGACATGGGTTAGACGGGAGGTCAGCCTAGATCAGGAAGGTCCCTAAACATTTTCGAACGGAGGTACAGATCCCTTTGGAAATCTTAGACAGTCTGCGGACCCCCCAAGGGTCCAGCCCACCAACCACTGGTTGAAAACTGCTGGCCAAGATGCTGAGGATCTAATGCGGGATGATCTACTGCTCCTTCCTAGCCTTAGACTCTATGGAGCTAGGAAACAAAAGGTGTGATTTTCAACAGGTTTAGTTAAACAGAGGCAATTTTGTGTGTAGCACAATGCGCTCCCACAGCTCTTCCATCTGTTAAGCGTAAGCCCTGCTCTGCACCCAGATTTTTGTCCCGGTATCTCTAAGTGGGTTGTGGGTGTGATGCTTTTACTTAAAACATAATACCGGGATAACCACTTGTCTAGCAGCAGCCATTCTGAAAAAGCGGGAAAAAATAGTTTCCGGGCAAAATTAAAATGATTTCCCCCCCAAAAAATGTTGGGAAATTGGAAACGTCTAAACATATTATTTAATAGATCCATCAGGCCAGAAGGGACCCTTGTCTGCCCTCCAGAGAACGGCCCACAATCATTCCCAGAGCAGATCTTTTAGAAAGATTATTGGAGTATTGCGAACAGTTTTGGGGCCCCCACTACAGAAGGGATGTGGACAAATTGAAGAGAGTCCAGCGGAGGCCAACGAAAATGATCAGGGGGCTGGGGCACATGACTTACGAGGAGAGGCTGAGGGAACTGCGGTTGTTTAGGCTGCAGAAGAGAAGAGTGAGGGGGGATTTGACAGCAGCCTTCAATTACCTGAAGGGGGGTTCCAAAGAGGATGGAGCTCGGCTGTTCTCAGTGATGGCAGATGACCGAACAAGAAGCAATGGTCTCAAGTTGCAGTGGGGGAGGTCCAGGTTGGATATTAGGAAACACTATTTCACTAGGAGGGTGGTGAAGCACTGGAATGGGTTACCTAGGGAGGTGGTGGAATCTCCTTCCTTAGAGGTTTTTAAGGCCCGGCTTGACAAAGCCCTGGCTAGGATGATTTCGTTGGGGTTGGTTCTGCCTTGAGCAGGAGGTTGGACTAGATACCTCCTGAGGTCCCTTCCAACCCTGATATTCTATGATTCTATGAAACGCAGCCAACCGGGACTTAAAAGCTGTCCATGGTGGAGAATCCACCATGACCCTCAGTCAATTGTTCCAACAGTTAATTACTCTCACCATTGACACCTTATTTCCGGTCTGAATTTGTCTGGCTGCAACTTCCAGCCATCGGATCATGTTACTAGGCTGACGAGCCCACTATTAAATATTTGTCCCCTATGTCAGTAGTGATAGACGGGGATCCAGTCACCCCGACTTGACTCTTTGTGGCTCTTCTCTGACCCCCTCTGCAATTGATCAACCTCCTTCCTGAATTGCGGGCACCAGAACTGGACACAGGATCCCAGCAGCGGTCGCACCAGCGACCAACACAGAGGTAAAATCACCTCTCTGCTCCTCCTCGAGACCCCCCTGTTTATACAGCCCAGGATCACATAGTCTCTTTTGGCCCCAGCGTCACACTGGGAGCTCTGTTCAGCTGATTACCCACCACATTCCCCAAATGTTTTTCAGACTCACTGCTTCCCAGGAGACAGTCCCCCATCCGCTAAGTACAGCCTGCGTTCGTTGGTCCTAGATGTCTACATGTAGCGATATTAAACACAGATTGTTTGCTTGCGCCCAGCTTAGCCAGTGATCCGGATCACTGTATCAGCAACCCGTCCTCTTCATTGTTTGCCGCGGCCCCGCTCTTTGTGTCATCTTCAAACGTTATCGGCGGCCAGCGTTGGGGGTCAAACGAACCGGCTCTTTTAGATTTTGAGCATTTTTTTAAAAAACACTTTTCGTTACATTTTCTAACGAAACCTGTCATAAATATGAAGGGAAGGGGGAGAGGGTCTGATGCAGTGCTATAAAATTCTCTTTACAGTAAAGGGTTAAGAAATGCAGGTAGCCAGACTGACACCTGACCTGGCTGGCATCTGACCAATAAGGGGACAAGATACTTTCAAACTTTGGGAGGGGGGAAGGTTTTAGTGTGTGTCTTTGTCTGAGTCAGAGTGATCTTGGAAGACAGAAGGAACCTACAGAAAATCAAACCTCCCTTTTCTGAAGTAAGTTTAGATAGCATAGCGTATAGATTTCTGTTTAATTTTGCTTGGTGTATTCCCTGTGTTAGAAGGGGCAAGGGGTGGGGGGGTTATTCATGGTTTTCTGTAACTTTAAGGTTTTGTCCAGAGGGGGAAATCTCTCTGAGTTTGGAAATATAGTGCCCTGTAAAACAGTTACCATCCTGATTTTACAGAGATGATTTTACCTTCTTTATTTTAATAAAATCCTTCTTTTAAGAAGCTGACTGTTTTCTATGGTGTTAAAACCCAGGGGGTGGGTTTTTAGATCACTGTGTTGGTTGGGAGATTGTTCTCAAGCTTCCCCAGGAAAGGGGGTGTACGGCTTGAGGGGGTATTCTGGGGGGGAGGGAAGTTCAAGTGATTCCTTTCCTGGATTCCTGTTAGATACTTGATGGTGGCAGCGAAAAGCATTTCTCAGGGTGCAGGGAATTTTGTACCTTGGGGGATTTAACCTAAGCTGGTAAAAATAAGCTTAGGGGCTCTGAATGCGGGTCCCCACATCTTTACCCTAGAGTTTAGAGTGGGGAGGGAACCCTGACAAAAACAAACGGCCGTTTGGAACCAAAACGTCATTTAGAAGCAAAAAAAAAATTGTAAAGAAGCAAACAGCTCGGAAGACCTCCAAACATTTAGATTTTTTTCAGATGCATTCGTTTTGGTTAAAGAGGTTTTTTTTTTCTCCCCCCGACCAAAACAATTCGGACCGAACAACACAGCGTTGCAAGAAATAAATAAATAACGACATCTTTCGGCCGACCCAACTCTGCAGGTGGTTTGCTGAGGGGGAAAATGAGCCAGAAATGTCTACTGAATAATATAACAACCTGCCAGGCACACCCGCGCCCATCCACACACACACACACGCGGCCACTCTAGCTCGCTGCAGCATACAAGCTGGTGAGCACTGCCAGAGGGCTCACAAATTATTTTAAAAGGATCCCACCTAATTTCTATGCGCCCACTCCTATGCATGGCACTTGGCAACTAGATCTAACTCCATTAAACTGGAAATCTGTTCTACAGCCCAGTCTGCAGGGGGAGATAAGGAACCCCTGGCATTAATATGGGTGTCATTGGCATGGTATCCAATAATTAAAGGTGTCTCAGCTGCATCATTACCCTTGGTGCCCCCCCATGCACGGGGGCGAAGGGGTGACCGCAGCGCCCACCAACAAACCTGCCTCTTTTCTGCAGCTCTCTGCAAGGCACCTAGTAGCACTGCGATCCGGGTCTCCTTTAAACCAGCCTTCACCTGCTCACAAAGCCCAGGGTCCACCCCGGCCTCTCCCCATCTCTGTCTGCGGCCCAGAGCCACTCATAGAATCTCAGGGTTGGAAGGGACCTTAGGAGGTCATCTAGTCCAACCCGCTGCTCAAAGCAGGACCAATCCCCAATTTTTGCCCCAGATCCCTAAATGGCCCCCTCAAGGATTGAATTCACAACCCTGGGTTTAGCAGGCCAATGCTCAAACCACTGAGCTACCCCTCCCCCCTGAGCATTCAGAGGCTGCTGCTTTCTATGGCACTTAGGAGCCAAATGCCTTTTGCAGCTCTAAGGCCAGAAAGGTTTTGCTCTAACTAAAGTCCGTGGGTTTGATACTTGGGTGGCGTTTCATGCCCTGATAGGGCACCCAAGAATCAGTGGGCACTTCTGGCCTTCAATGCTATGAACCTCAACTCTGTCACGATCGGACCGTCCCGAAACGGCAGGCGGTTCTACCACCAAGAGGGAGGGTTTTTAATGCTAAGAGTGGGGGGTGGGGGGGAGTCAATTGGGTGTAGTCACTTCAGTGTCATGGATGCAATGTGCGTTTGACACTGATCCCTTCCAGCCTCGGGAAATGCACTCCTGCTGTCACAGGCTTTAGGGACATTTTTATTCTTATTATTTATAGTTTTAATTCATTTTTCCAAATACAACACATGCCAAAATACCAGAGTCCTCATAAAAGATCTTTATAAACTTGACATTTGAAGCATCTGATACCGTGCCTTTAATTCATTTTGTTTATTTATTACAATCACAACTAAAGGCCCTGATTTGTGCCTGGCGCCGTCCAGACACACAGTGACCGAGATCAGGGCCCCATTGGGCCAGGCGTTGCCCAGACACACAGTGGGCCGGGCGCTGCCCAAACACACAGTGACCGAGATCAGGGCCCCATCGGGCCGGGTGCCGCCCAGACACACAGTGACCGAGATCAGGGCCCCATCCGGCCAGGCGCTGCCCCAGACACACAGTGACTGAGATCAGGGCCCCGTCACACCGGGCACTGTCCAGACACAGAGTGACCGAGATCAGGGCCCCGTCGGGCCGGGCGCCGCCCAGAGACACACTGACCGAGATCAGGGCCCCATCGGGCCTGGTGCTGCCCAGACACACAGTGACCGAGATCGGGGCCCCGTCGGGCCGGGCGCTGCCCAGACACACAGTGACCGAGGTCAGGGCCCCGTCGGGCCGGGCGCCGCCCAGACACACAGTGACCGAGATCAGGGCCCCATCCGGCCAGGCGCTGCCCAGACACACAGTGACTGAGATCAGGGCCCCGTCACACCGGGCACTGTCCAGACACACAGTGACTGAGATCAGGGCCCCATCACGCCGGGCGCTGCCCAGACACACAGTGACCGAGATCGGGGCCCCATCGGGCCGGGTGCTGCATGGTAACTGAGGCCAAGCAAGTGGGAGGCAGGGAGGGAAGGTGTTAATTGGCCATGTGTTATTATTTCCTTTATTGATTACTGCAGTGTATTGGGGGTGGTTGCATGTGTGCTTCTGCCCTCTCCTGGACACAATCAGAACTGCTCCCCGTGTGTCACAGACCCCTCTACCGCTTTCTGCTAACGGAGATTCCCCTTTGCCTCCGGGGGGAGTGAGGGCCGGAAGCAGGGCAGAGGCTGGGTTCTGTCTGTGCCGAGTGATGCAGCGACTCACCCGAATTCCTAGGCAGTGATTTGCTCCGTCCGGTGACTTCACATTTGCCCGGCGCTTGTTCAAACGCGGATTAAAAGCCCGGCCCCCTCCATCCCGCCCCCCCCCCCCCGGCACAAGTGGCTTGAGATCTCAGTGAGACAAGCTAAGCCACGGGGGAGGGGGGAGGAGCAGGGGTTGAGCAGCCCAGGAGAGGGCGAGGGGGGCAGCGCATGGGCAGATCTTTGCACCAGCCTGAGCCCACCGCCCAGGGAAAAGGGGGAGGCTGATGGGTTCTGCGTTCTCCCCCCCCCCCCCCCCCCACGCAAGGCACAGGTGCTACAGGGCAGCTCCCTGTGACCACACTCGCTAAGCCAGACCCCCAGCCCAAGGATCAGCCCCCCTGCCCCAGACCCACCAGCCCGGGGGGGGGGGCTGCCTCCACCGCCGGGAGTGGGAGGGGGCCATGGGCCAGTAGGTTTTGGGACTCTGCCTGCCGCAAATATTTAGCCTGGGGTGGTGGGGGGGGGGGATTAGCCGGCGGCTGCGTGGGGGAGGCTAGAGGGGGATTAATTCGGCGGAGGAAATATTTACATTGGGCTCAGCGCTGGCTGCGGCGTCAGCTCCAGCGCCCGGAGCCCGGCGGGGGGCACAGCCGGGCAGGACAGGGACCGGCCGGGGCGTCGCGGCACCAGCCCGAGGGCAGAGCGGGCACGGGAGGCGGAGGAAGGGGAGGCTCAGGGCAGGGAGACGGAGGCAATTGGGGCACAAACACCCCCCAGGCCACCTCGCGGCATCCAAGCACGCAGCTCTGCCGACGCCCCTCACTCCCGACCCGCAGCCCCCCCCATTTTATTCCAGCCCTGGGCTCCCCCCCCCCAGCTCTGCCGGCGCCCCTCACTCCCGACCCGCAGCCCCCCCCATTTTATTCCAGCCCTGGGCTCCCCCCCCAGCTCTGCCGACGCCCCTCACTCCCGACCCGCAGCCCCCCCCCATTTTATTCCAGCCCTGGGCTCCCCCCCCCAGCTCTGCCGGCGCCCCTCACTCCCGACCCGCAGCCCCCCCCCATTTTATTCCAGCCCTGGGCTCCCCCCCCCCCAGCTCTGCCGGCGCCCCTCACTCCCGACCCGCAGCCCCCCCCCATTTTATTCCAGCCCTGGGCTCCCCCCCCCCAGCTCTGCCGGCGCCCCTCACTCCCGACCCGCAGCCCCCCCCATTTTATTCCAGCCCTGGGCTCCCCCCCCCCAGCTCTGCTGGCGCCCCTCACTCCCGACCCGCAGCCCCCCCATTTTATTCCAGCCCTGGGCTCCCCCCCCCAGCTCTGCCGGCGCCCCTCACTCCCGACCCGCAGCCCCCCCCATTTTATTCCAGCCCTGGGCTCCCCCCCCCCCAGCTCTGCCGGCGCCCCTCACTCCCGACCCGCAGGCCCCCCCCCATTTTATTCCAGCCATGGGCTCCCCCCCCCCACCGAGCTCTGCCGATGCCCCTCACTCCCGACCCGCAGCCCCCCCCCATTTTATTCCAGCCCTGGGCTCCCCCCCCCCAGCTCTGCTGGCGCCCCTCACTCCCGACCCGCAGCCCCCCCATTTTATTCCAGCCCTGGGCTCCCCCCCCCAGCTCTGCCGGCGCCCCTCACTCCCGACCCGCAGCCCCCCCCATTTTATTCCAGCCCTGGGCTCCCCCCCCCCAGCTCTGCCGGCGCCCCTCACTCCCGACCCGCAGCCCCCCCCCATTTTATTCCAGCCATGGGCTCCCCCCCCCCACCGAGCTCTGCCGATGCCCCTCACTCCCGACCCGCAGCCCCCCCCCATTTTATTCCAGCCCCGGGCTCCCCCCCCCCAGCTCTGCCGATGCCCCTCACTCCCGACCCGCAGCCCCCCCCTCCCCACCCCCACACACTCTCATACAAATTGATGACTCTGTAAAAATGATCTTTAATAAGGAGGACGGAGGCATTTAATTGCAAGTGCCATTAACGAGCCAGAGGCCGGACTGTGCCATTTCCACAAGGGGGGGTGCATATAGCCCAGCCATGTAATCCCTATGCCCCTCTCCACCCCCCGTTCGGATCATGCCCAGGGTATGGGGGTGGGAATCAGCAGTGGGATCAAAGTCCCCCCTTTTCCCCGCAACCTGTTGTCTCCCCCACCCCCAGGATGCTCGGCCTCCGGCACCAGCCTCCCTCTTCTGGAGGGGGGGGTATGAAACGTCCCTTATACCCCACCTGGGGGGCATCCACGCCCCTCCCCCCTATGTCCCTCTGCCCCACACCGGGAGGGGCGTCTGGCCCCCTTAGCTCATAGAATCATAGAATCTCAGGGTTGGAAGGGACCTCAGGAGGTATCTAGTCCAACCCCCTGCTCAAAGCAGGACCAACCCCAACTAAATCAAAGCTCATGCTCTGTCCAGTCTCGCACTGTCCCCGCCCCCCCCAGTCACGGCCCCACCCAGCCGGGTGCCCTGGTTCTCCTCTGTAGCAGGTGGGTGGGGTTGGGGGGCGGAGAGTCCCAGGTGCCCGCTGGGCCCCTCGCCCAGAGATGTCGTGATGCCCACGGCGAGGCCCGTGGCGGGGCTCCTGGAGGTGTCCGTGGCGCTGGGCGCCTGGCGGTGCCCGCGTGGTGCCCGGGTCCCACGTCTCAGCAGGAGAAGTTGGCCTGGAAGGGGAGGCTGTCCAGCCTGCGGGGCTCGGGGCTCCGGCGCCCGGCCCAGGGCCAGCACAGCAGCGTGCGGAGGCCGCGGAAGACGGTCTTGCGGAACAGGATGAAGATCCAGGGGTCCAGGATGGGGTTGAAGGCACTGAAGCGAAAGGCCACCATGTCGCCCTTCTCATAGTTATCCGGGGCCAGGCCGCCGATGTAGGCACGGATCTGGGGGGGGAGAGGGGAGGTTACAGCCACTGCCCGCGGGCGGGGGTGATGTTAGAGCGGGAGGGGCCAGGGGCCCTGTGGGGGGGTGTTCGGCTCTGGGACCTTTTAACCCCAACCCCCCCTCAGGAGAGTTCTCCTTATTGACCCCCCCATTCCGAGCGCTTACACCCACACCGGCTGCCCCCAGAGCTACCTGCCCGGTGCTGGGAAAAACCCACAGGGTGCTGGGAACCCGCCGACATGGGATGCCCCAGTATGAGCCAAACCCTGGAGCTGGGGAGTCCTGGCTCCCAGCCCCCCTGCTCTAACCACTAGACCCCACTCCCCTCCCTGAGCCAGGGACAGAACCCAGGAATCCTGGCTCCCAGCCCCCCCAGCTCTAACCACTAGACCCCACTCCCCTCCCTGAGCCAGGGACAGAACCCAGGAATCCTGGCTCCCAGCCCCCCCAGCTCTAACCACTAGACCCCACTCCCCTCCCTGAGCCAGGGACAGAACCCAGGAATCCTGGCTCCCAGCCCCCCAGCTCTAACCAGTAGCCCCCACTCTTCCCAGAGCCACCGGGGGCAGTGTCAGCTGCCTCCCCCCCATGGGTGCCTATGTGCTTAGGCTCTCTGCTCTCTAGCTGCGTGTGATGGGGGGGGGGGGTTACAACACCTATCCCCAAAAAATGTGGAACCATGTCACCCTTCAGTGACTGGTCTGCCCAAGGAAAACAGTCTGCTACAGCTGCTTGCTGGGGGAGCTGCTCCTTTATCTCAAGCAGCGGAGCATCTGCTGAAAGCCCCAGGCCCAAACAAGACTGGATTTAGCCCCCACCCCAAGGCGCCGCTCTCTTGCTTTGGCTCCTCCTCCTCCTGGCAGAGGCCGGGGCTCCCCTCCCTCCCAGCGCTCACCCCAGCAGCTGGTGTGTCTCTGCTTGCAGGGAGAGGGGGCTGGGCCCAGTGCGCCCCCTCCTCTCCTGCCCCACACAGAGCCGTGGGGCTGGCAGTTAGCAGCAGGGATGCACAGGGCAGCTACACCTCGGAGCAATCGGCTCAGGCTCTCTGCAAACCCCGGCAGCATCGCTGCACCGTTTGCCCCTGTGTCCACGTTGGAGAGCTTTTCTCGCCAACCCCACGGGCTGGAAACACCTGTTATTGGCGCTGGGCTCAGGAGAATCCAGGAACCGGAGCCCCGGGCGTAGCCTTATCTGGCCCTGGCTTCAAACCCGGCCCGAGACCCAAGCCGGGCTCACTGGCCAATCTGAAGGAGGGATTCATAGATTCCAAGGCCAGAAGGGACCATTGTGATCATCTAGAATGACCCCCTATGTGACACAGGCCAGGGAACCAGCCGCACAATAATCCCTGGAGCAGATCTCTTCGACACCTGGCCCACCTTGATTTAAACCTGGACAGTGCTGGAGAATCCACCACGACCCTTGGCAGCCTGTTCCCAGGGTTAATGACTCTCACCATGAAAAACTGACCCTGTATTTCCGGTCTGAATTGTCCCGTTTCGACTTCCAGCCATTGGGTCATGTTAGAACTTCCACTGCTAGACTGAAGGGCCCGTTATTCAATATTTGTTCCCTATGTCGGTACTGATAGCCTGGGATCAAGTCCCCCCTTCCCCTTGGTAAACTAAATACATCGAGCTCCTTAAGCGTCTCACTACCAGGCAGGTTTTCTAACCTCTGATCATTCTCCTGGCTCTTCTCTGACCCCTCTCCAATTCATCAACGTCCTCCTTGAATTGTGGGCACCAGAACCTGCCACAGGATCCCAGCAACGTCATAGGCAGAACCAAACAAGGAGGGAAAATCACCTCTCTGCTCCTACTCGCGCCCCTCCCCTGTTCACACATCCCAGGATCACATTAGCCCTTTTGGCCCCGGCGTCACACTGGGAGTCTCCACCATGACCCCAAATGTTTTTCAGAGGCGCTGCTCCCCAGAAGAGAGGCTCCCCCCTTCGCCCCCCGTAAGTGCAGCTGACATTCTCTGTTCCCAGATCGAGTCATTCACATCTAGCCGGGTTAAAACACGCATTGTCGGCTTGCACCCACCGACCCAGATCGCTCTGTGCCCATGACTCCCCCTTTCGGTGTCCTCCGCCCGCTTTATCAGGGAGGATTTCATGGTTTCTTCAGGCCATCGCTAGCCAAGTAAGCAGCGAGGGGCCAGGAACCGATCCTTGCGGGGACCCCACTGGAAATGGCCCCCGGACCGTTCCAGGCGGAGACCCGTCGGCCGCCTTTGAATCCGTTTAACGCGGGCCCGTTTGTTGGGTGGCACCAAGTCACGGATGGGCAGGGGAGGCCGCCCGCTGCTTTGGTCCTGTCAGTGATCAGAGCCGGGGCGTGACACCCCACCCCAACGCTGGAGGCTATTTCTGGCCTATCCCAGCCATTCCCAGCCTCCCTGCTCCTCACCCACAGCCCCCCCCCCCCCCCCCGAGCAGGGTCCAGCCTCAGGGGGCCCATTCAGACCTCAGCCCAGATCCCTACATTATCCTCCTTCCAGCAGATGTGGGGGCAAAGGCGGGGTGGGGGGGGGGGGAGGGGGACATGTCAGGCCCTGCCCTGGATGAGCCTAGGGGGGAGGTAACTGACTAGTCTTCAAAAAATGCTGCTCGACTCGAAGCAGGGAGGGGGTTGAGTGTGTGTGGGGGGAGAGGGGGGGCAGTTTCAGATCCCGGCCCGCTGGGACAGCTAGCAGAGACGAGCAGACGCAAGCATCCGTATCACTCAGGGCAACATCCTAGGAGAGGAAACAGCCTCATCAAAGGGGCGAGGGGGGCCGGGGCATGGGAGGAAAGAGATTACTGCCCTGTAACCATAAACCGTAATGGAGAGCTCAACCCTTATCTACAGGCCCCCAGCAGCTTCCCCCGCTCGCTCGCGGGGAGAGAGGACAGAAAGGCTTCCGGGGGTGTTCACCACCAGGGTGCCGTGCTTTACCCCAGCTGCCGATCCGGCCCATTGAGTCCCGATTTGACACTATAATCTACGAAAAACACCGGAGGCAGACAGAGGAGGGAGCGGAAGGAAACAATGGATACTAATAACGCTGCATAAGAGGAGCTCAGTCTATTTAGCTCTGCAAAGAGAAGGCTGAGAGAGGGTTGATTACGGGCTATAAGATTTCTTTAGTCTAACACCCCAAACAAAGTGAGGGGCTGGAGCTGAAGCGAGACAAATTCAGCCTGGAAATAAAGGTGCGCATCGGCAACAAGGGAGGGGAATCATCCCCAAGGGACAGGGCAGAGTCTCCATCGCTTGAGTCTTGCCATCAAGATCAGCTCCTCTCTAGCTCGACCACCAGATATGGGCTGCTGGGAGAAATGGACTGAGCGGGACTTTCATAGCATTTAAGTCCAGAAGAGACCCCAGATCTTCTAGTCACAGTCCCTCCTGGCCTTGAACTCTAGGACTCCAGATGCCTCAACATATATCTCCTCGCCTCTCTCCTCCTGCATAATCGCATCCCTGTGAAATGCAATGCCAGACGCCTCGCTCCATTCAATGCCGCGCGGCCACTAGGTGGGCGGACAGCTCCCATCAGTCCCCAGCCAAGTTCCCTTCTCAAGAAAGCGCGGATTGTAAAATAAACATCCCCTTCCTTGCAATTCAGAGCAGAGGCCACAGAGGGTGTGAAATGAAACTGGCGCAGGAATGGTCTCGAGAGACCTGAAACTGACCGATTCTCATGGCGCTGGCGGAGGGAAAACTAGAAGAAAATCCAACAAGGAAAGAGCAGAAGCGGCGAGAAAAGGGTTGTTGGTCAGGGGGGCCAGGAGGGGTTAAGGTGCTTACCGGACTGTCTGTGAACGTTTCGTGACTTTTGATCGTGTGATTTCGCTTGTTTCTTTCTTTTTTTTTTTTTTTTTTAAAGGACAGGCCATAACCCGGATCTCACAACAGGGTGTTAATGGGCAGTAACTCCACAGGACTCAGCAGGCCCCCCTGTAAATCCAGAACGGCTCCACTGAAGAGAGAGGCCATAGACCCGTGTACATCAGAAATAAAGGCACGGAAACCAGCGGGCCTAAGTCTCTTCTCCCGGCTCAGGAGTGACTCCCTGAAATCAGCGGAGTTGCAGGTTCAGGTCTCTTGACGCCTGCCCTGTAGCCAGCTAGTGAAGGGGTCTCCAAACTACAGCCCGTGGCTTCAATTTGTCCGCCCCCCGAACCAATTGCTGCTGCCGCCTCGTCGGCGGCAGCAAGATTTCAGCAGCAGCTTAAACACTGCTGCCGCCTCCGGCGGCGGGGCGCAGAAGGCGACAGTCAGGGGCGCCCCCCCCGGTCCCAGAATACCCGCTGCCGAAGCCGCCGCGGCTTGCCTGCGGGAGGTCTGCCGGGTGCCGGGTCCCGCGGCTTCTGCAGCAATTCGGTGGCGGGTAAGCTCACGAGAACGGGCCGGCCCGCGAAGCCCCTTGAAAACGTAAATGTGGCCCTCATCTCCTAAAGTTTGGAGACCCCTGAGCTAGTGTAAGGAAGCAGGTGATTCATGCCCCAGGGAGAGCCCAGACGGACCCCACACGTGATCGAGGGCGAAAGAGGAAGGGAGCAGAACGTGGCTGCAAAAGAACCGGCGTCTCAGCCTCCCTCCGTCCGCGGCTGCCCTCAGTCCCCCTGGAGTAAAACACGCGGCCCCTCCAGGAAATCGGCGACGCGCGAGTGATAAAGAAGAAGGGGGAGTAAGATGAGAATCGGGCCCAGAGGCTGCAGGATGGGAGAGGAAGCCGGGGCACGTGGCCAAGACGTGTCACGTGCAAGCGTGTGCGAGGGGAGGGCAGCGTGCGCGCTAGGGGGCGGAAGCGAAACAAGGACACCCAGCAGAAAGGAGGGAATCAGATTAAGTTGCACGCACACTGCACTCCCGCCCATACAGATGCACACACGCACAGGGGTGCACGAACACACACACGCACAGTGCACCCCCGCCCATACAGATGGCACATGCGTCACACGGGGGTGCACGAACACACACATGCATGCACACGCACACTACACACCCGCCCATACAGATGCACGCACACACGGGGGTGCACGAACACACACACACACGCACTCCCCGCCCGTACAGATGCACGCACACACGGGGGTGCACGAACACACGCACACACACACACGCACACTACACCCCCGCCCGTACAGATGCACATGCGCACACGGGGTGCACGAACACACACATGCATGCACACGCACACTACACACCCGCCCATACAGATGCACGCGTGCACACGGGGGTGCACGAACACACACATGCAAGCACACCCCTGCCTGTTCAGATGCATGTGCACACAGGGGTGCACAAACACAACATACGCACGCGCACACTGCACCCCTGCCCATACAGATGACACACGGGGGTGCACGAACACACAGACGCACACGCACACTGCACCCCCGCCCATAAAGATGCACGTGCGCACACGGGGGTGCACGAACACACACGCACAGGCGTGCCCCCCCACACTCACTTGGGGGGGTATTTCTTCTCTGCCCTGCACCTTGCACACCAGTGCAAAACGAGTGTGACGTGCTGGCCAGCCAATCTGGGGTTCGCTCTTTACCCTCCCCTTGCACAGGTGTGGATGGCAGGGGAGCATCGCACCCAGCAAACTCAGGTCTGGTTAAAAACACCCGAAAGGGGGGTTTAAAAAAATATGTAGTCAGCTGCTGACTCTGTTCAGCAGATTCTCCGCCCTGAGAAAACAGAGGGGCTGATTTTAGATGGGCATCACTGCACGGATGTCAGCGGGTGACCCCCTGATTTGCACCCAGTGTGGGCAAAAGGAGAATCGGGGCGCAGCTCCCCCATTGCTCACCCCGTGGGCGTGGAAAGGTGGGCCCTGGTGGCGTAGAGGAGACCGGCCTCAGGCCCTGTGATCCTCGCCCTCTCTATTTAAAGGCTCAGCCTGGAAAGGCAAGAGAACAAACCATGAGAGCCGAGGCCTGGCTGTAATTTACAGACCCGGGAGGAAAACTGAACCCAAAGCGGAAAAGATGAATCACGCTGGGAGAGACGGCAGAGACAGGCAGATTCGTGCACTTGGGGGGTTCTGGAGATGCCAAGGCAATGGGGGGTGGGCAGAGCAGGGGCAGGGCCCCAATCCCATTATTTCTTGGGCCAGATCGGCATAGCTCAGAGGACTCCAGAGGCGCTAAGGCCGGGGACCGGGCCCGCCGTGGGCTGGTTGCATGCTGCCGGAGCACTGGGAGCCAGCCGGGGGAAGCGATAGGACGGAAAGGCAATATTGAAACAGGTGAAGGAAACATGGGGTGGGGCCGGCCAACGGGCGCTATCAGCGCCGGGCGGCCGATAAGCGCGATAGAGCAGGGAGGGTTTGGAAGGACGAGGAGCGTTAGGAGCTGTGCTCAGTGAGACGCCCCGCGGCAGCGTTTGCTCAAGGTGCCTCGGGGAAAGCCACGGAGTCCCATGAGCCACCGGGACCACAGCAAACACTGTAACAAGCCCACAGCCCTTCTGGGCTACGGAGCCGCTGCAGCTGATCAGATCAGCATCTAAAGCTCAAATGTCTGGTGCCGGAGCTACAGGGAAATCACCATCAGCTGGGAGCAGTACAGGGGCTATGACACATGGATGAACAGTCCTGATTTCATCCACTAGGAGGCAACAGTGATATCACACACACACACGAGTGAGGTTGGACAGTACTTTGTACTAACGTGCCATTTCTCAGCCCAGAGCCCTTGCTCACTTTGTAAAGGTCAGGGGGCCCCACTCCGCTTGCCATCTCTGTTTCATAAATGGCGGGGAGGAGCCATGGCATGGGAAAGTGACCTGCCAAAAGCCACTCGGCAGAGCCGGGAACAGAACCCAGGAGTCCTGGCTTCCAGTTGCCCCTGCTCTAACCACTAGACCCTAATCCCCTCCCAGAGCTAGGGGAGACTGGAAGCCAGGACTCCTGGGTTCTGTTCCCAGCTCTGCCAGGAGTCCTGGCTCCCAGTCTCCCCTGCTCTAACCACTAGACCCCACTCCCCTCCCAGAGCTGGGGATAGAACCCAGGAGTCCTGGCTCCCAGTCTCCCTTGCTCTAACCTCTAGTCCTCACCCTTTCCTTGAGCTGGGGATAGGGCCCAGGCCTGTGCTGCTTGTACTAGACCAGAGTTTCTCCACCCGTGGGTCGCGACCCAGAACACATCAAAGGGTCGCAAGGGAGGGGTGTCAAGTGGGGCTGTTTGCAGAGCTCACCCCACCCGCAGGCTGGCTCGGTTGGGCTCCTTGCTCCGGCCTGGTGCCCAGGGGCGCAGTGCCACTGAGGTATGGCCCAGCCGCCCCTCCGTCATGATGGGTAGCGGTACTGTGCCCCCAGGTGCCAGCTCACCTTGCCACTCTCACAAATAGGACCCACCCAGCCCCATTGGGAGGGGGCCCCGCTGGGCCAAACCTCAGCAGCGCAGCCAGCTCAGAGATAGCAACGCCCAGAGCAGGCAGCCGGGCCCAGCCAGCTCCATGGGACGGGCGCCGCAGCCGCGGCATGCACCGCGCACTGCGCGTAGATGGCAGAAATATTGTGCCGGGTGAGTTTTGCACTAAGGCTATTTCCTGGGTCGCGACGGGCCAACGAGGTCGGGACCCGCTGTTCCAACCCGCACGCTGCTCCCCCGCAGCCCGGAGCTCTCTGCAAACCAGTCTCCGGCCTCGCCCTCCCGCCCCGATGTTGGCTTAACAATCAGGGAACAATAAGCGGCTTGTTTGCCCGGTAATCGCCGACAGGATTGGCATTTCTGATTGTTAAACCAGGAGCACAGCAGGATTCGAAGCCCTGGATCCGGTGTGCAAAGGGGGCTGTACACCAGGGCTCTGGCACCAGCATTCACTCCTGGATCCGGTGTGCAAAGGGGGCCGTGCACCAGGGCACTGGCACCAGCACTCACTCCTAGATCCGGTGCGCAAAGGGGGCTGTACACCAGGGCACTGGCACCAGCACTCACTCCTGGATCCGGTGTGCACTGGGGGCTGTACACCAGGGCTCTGGCACCAGCACTCACTCCTGATCCGGTGTGCACTGGGGGCCGTACACCAGGGCTCTGGCACCAGCACTCACTCCTGGATCCAGTGTGCAAAGGGAGCCGTACACCAGGGCTCTGGCACCAGCACTCACTCCTGGATCCGGTGTGCAAAGGGGGCCGTACACCAGGGCTCTGGCACCAGCACTCACTCCTGGATCCGGTGTGCAAAGGGGGCCATACACCTGGGCTCTGGCACCAGCACTCACTACTGGATCCGGTGTGCACTGGGGGTTGTACACTAGGGCTCTGGTACCAGCACTCACTCCTAGATCCGGTGTGCAAAGGCGGCCGTACACCAGGGCTCTGGCACCAGCACTCACTACTGGATACAGTGTGCAACAGGGGCCTGCGGCCTCCCCCAGGAGCGTGACCCTGATATCGGCCCCCTCAGCACCACACAGGGGCCACCACGGAAGTCGGAGGAGTTCTGGAGGGGATCAGGCCTGTATCCTCCACCCCTCAAGAGCTGGGAGAGGGACAGCAACCCTCCCCCCGCCTCCCGCTTCCTGACCCTGACTCTCATCCCCCAAATCAGCACAGAGGCCTTCTCACCTTGGCTGCACTGGTGCATTCTGGGATCCCAGCTGCACCTAGGCCCAAGGGATTTGGGGGCCGTAGCCCCGGAGAGCCGCTTCGCATTGTGGGAGCATGGCCAGCGGCGCTGGATCCAAGCCCAGCCACACTAGGGAAACCCCGGCAGGTGCCGTGAGCTCAGCTGGACCCGACGTGGTCCCCAACGCCTGGGACACCCCACCTAGGGGCGGCTGGGCTGGCGTCACGGGATCCCAGTGTCTCTGGAAACTTCCTGTTGCAACCGCTTTGCTCTCAGTGGAGATGGGACGTTCCTCCCCCACCCACAGCTGTTTGCTGTCACATTTCAACAGGACGGATCAGGAAAATACTCCAGGTTTCCCTGCTGGATTTTAAACAACCCCCCGTTCCCCCTTTGGCACCTGAAATCTCTGATCCTTTCCCCTGCGGATCGCAGAATCACCCCCACCACCCCAGAAAAGGCTCATGCCAAGATGGAAATCCTGATCTCCAGCCATTTGCTGATACGCAGTAGGGAGTCTCGGCTGCCTAGAATCTGTCCCCGTCCCCCCCTCAAGCCCCTCCCCCATATTCCCAGGAAAGAGAAGGCGCAGAAGCAAAGCTTCTCAGTGCAGTCGGCTGCGTCTTAAGGGCCTCAAATGGAAGAAAACCACAGCATCTGCCCCATGCCGCTTAGCAGGCTCACAGCCCAACCACCCCTCGCCTGCAGGGTGACCCAGAAAACTTCCCACGCGTGACTTGAGGCCGTGAGGTCTGCCTGAGTCTGCAGGCAGCCAAGAGGGGTGAACGTCTCTAGTATCAATGAGCTCACTGGGCATTAACTCTGGAGTCTAACGAGGACACCCCAATGGGTCTGACGCTCCCTGCTTCAAGCAACCTGGGCTGTCTCCATTTATGGGTCTGCCTTCTCCCACAGCTCCTCAACTGCAGATACATGCGGAAAATCTTAACTCCAGGCATCCATTCATCCATCCAGCCGCAGTATTATCAATCAGCCATCCATCATTTCCCCTCTGTTTGTACCTTGGTGGGCAAATACACTTAGCAAGAGACAGACGGACAGCCAGACGGAGAGGTGTGTATGGGGGTGGATATACCGAGGCAGTTAGAGAAATGAATGTAGTGACACACAGAGGGCTGGATGGGTGTGCAGGAGGATAGATGACCGTGTTAACCGGCTGCCGTGACCCGCCCCAGAAGTGGCTGCATTGCAGTGCTGGGGTGGTGGATTCCTGGGTCTATGAAGAGCCTGTGAGGGCCCTTCCCCAGTCTCCTGCTCTCCACAGCACCCGCTGCCCCTTCTCTAGGGTCCGAGTCTGGGCTCAACTCCCAGCTCCTCAGAATCCATCAGCTCCCTGAGCCGCTGCGGGGAGGGGGGTGGGACGGCCATGGGCTTGCGGGGACTCCCCGGGGCATCCGCTCAGTTTTCCCTCCAGCCCCTGTGTGTTCCCCGCATTCGTCTCTCCAGAGCCGTGGGGCCCTGCAGCTGGGAGCCCACAGCCTCTCTGACCCCCCTGCATCTATAACTTCCCTGACAACCCCTCCCCGACAGACCTACCCCTCCTGGCACCTAGCGAGTTCCTGACAGCCCACCTCCTGACAGACCCCACCCTTCCCTCCCAGGAGCCTACAGCATCCCTGTCGCACACACACCCTGACACCCCGCCGCCCCCCCGCAATGGATTCTCCCCCCACCAAGAGTCTACAGCTTTCCTGACAACCTCCCTCCTGACAGACCCCCCTTTCTCCCCCAGGAACCTACAGCATCCCTGTCACACGCACCCACACACCCTGACAACCCCCTCCCACAATGGATTCACCCCACACCAAGAGTCTACAGCTTTCCTGACAACCCCCCTCCTGACAGACTCCCCACCCAGGAGTCTACAGCATCCCTGTCACACACACACCGACAGGTCAACCCCCCACACCCAGGAACTACAGCATCCCTGTCACACACACCCTGACAGGTCAACCCCCCACCCAGGAACTACAGCATCCCTGTCACACACACCCTGACAGGTCAAACCCCCACCCACCCAGGAACTACAGCATCCCTGTCACACACACCCTGACAGGTCAACCCCCCACCCAGGAACTACAGCATCCCTGTCACACACACCCTGACAGGTCAAACCCCCACACCCAGGAACTACAGCATCCCTGTCACACACCCCCTGACAGGTCAAACCTCCACCCAGGATCCACAGCATCCCTGTCACACACACCCTGACAGGTCAGACCTCCACCCACCCAGGAACTACAGCATCCCTGTCACACACAGCCTGACAGGTCAACCCCCCACCCACCCAGGAACTACAGCATCCCTGTCACACACACCCTGACAGGTCAAACCCCCACACCCAGGAACTACAGCATCCCTGTCACACACATCCTGACATGTCAACCCCCCACCCAGGAACTACAGCATCCCTGTCACACACACCCTGACAGGTCAAACCCCCACACCCAGGAACTACAGCATCCCTGTCACACACATCCTGACAGGTCAACCCCCCACCCACCCACCCAGGAACTACAGCATCCCTGTCACACACAGCCTGACAGGTCAAACCCCCACACCCAGGAACTACAGCATCCCTGTCACACACAGCCTGACAGGTCAAACCCCCACACCCAGGAACTACAGCATCCCTGTCACACACAGCCTGACAGGTCAACCCCCCCACCCAGGAACTACAGCATCCCTGTCACACACACCCTGACAGGTCAAACCCCCACACCCAGGAACTACAGCATCCCTGTCACACACACCGACAGGTCAACCCCCCCACCCAGGAACTACAGCATCCCTGTCACACACACCCTGACAGGTCAACCCCCCACCCACCCAGGAACTACAGCATCCCTGTCACACACATCCTGACAGGTCAACCCCCCACCCACCCAGGAACTACAGCATCCCTGTCACACACACCCTGACTGGTCAACCCCCCACCCACCCAGGAACTACAGCATCCCTGTCACACACACCCTGACAGGTCAACCCCCCACCCAGGAACTACAGCATCCCTGTCACACACACCCTGACAGGTCAAACCTCCACCCAGGAACTACAGCATCCCTGACAAACCCCCTCCCCACACACACGCCCCCCCAGGAGCCTATGGGATGCCTCACAAGAGTCACAATCCCCTTCCCCGACGGATCCACCGCCTCCCTGACAACCCCCACCCCCAGGTCAGCCTGGGGGTGCCAGCGGGGCAGTGTTCCTAGCTAGGGAGTGTGATGGGGAAAAGCCAGGGGGGAGGTCAGGGAAGAGATGGGGCGAGCTTCACCTTGGCCCCGTGGACAAACAAAGCCTGGGAACTGGGCCCAGCTGTGTTTGTCTTGGCCCCGTGTCCCCATCCCTGAGCCCAGCTCCCTCAGGGATGCCCAGAGCAGCTCGGAGCCTGGCCCAGCCAGCCCGGCCGGAAGGGATCGAGTCTTCGGCAGCTCTGGGGGCTGGCGGGACAATGGGCCTGAGCCGCCCCGATCCCAGCGAGTGCCACGGCAAATACTGGGGAAGCCAGCCAGGATCCTCTGCCCTGGCCAGCAGTCACTGGCCAGCCACTCGTGACCTCCCCAACCCCAGTCCCCGGACCCCAGCCCAGGAGCTCTCCCCAATTCCCCTAGGGGCTCACAGTCTCCCCACATGCCCAACCCCCGACCCCTTCTCAAACCACTAGACCCCACTCCCTTCCCAGAGCAAGGGATAGAACCCAGGAGTCCTAGCTCCCAGCCCCCCACCCCTCCTCAAACCACTAGACCCCACTCCTTTCCCAGAGCAGGGGATAGAACCCAGGAGAACAAGGGGCCACCAAATGAAATTAACAGGTAGCAGGTTTAAAACGAACACAAGAAAGTATTTTTTCACGCAACGCACTGTCAACCTGTGGAACTCCTTGCCAGAGGGTTTTGTGAAGGCCAAGACTATAACGGGGTTCAAAAGGGAGCTAGATAGATTCATGGAGGACAGGTCCATTAATGGCTATTAGCCAGGATAGGCAGGGATGGTGTCCCTAGCCTCTGTTTGCCAGAAGCTGGGAATGGGTGACAGGGGATGGATCCCTTGATGATAACCTGTCTGTTCATTCCCATTGGGGCACCTGGCATTGGCCACTGTCAGAGGACAGGATACTGGGCTTGATGGACCTTTGGTCTGACCCAGTGTGGCCGTTCTTATGAGCCCTGGCTCCCAGCCCCCTACCCCTCCTCTAACCACTAGACCCCGCTCTCCTCCCAAAGCCAGGGCTAGAACCCAGGAGTCCTGGCTCCCAGCCTCCCACCCCTTCTCAAACCACTAGACCCCGCTCTCCTCCCAAAGCCAGGGCTAGAACCCAGGAGTCCTGGCCCCCCACCCCTCCTCTAACCACTAGACCCCGCTCTCCTCCCAAAGCCAGGGCTAGAACCCAGGAGTCCTGGCTCCCAGCCTCCCACCCCTTCTCAAACCACTAAACCCCACTCTCCTCCCAAAGCCAGGGCTAGAACCCAGGAGTCCTGGCTCCCAGCCTCCCACCCCATCTCAAACCACTAGACCCCGCTCTCCTCCCAAAGCCAGGGCTAGAACCCAGGAGTCCTGGCTCCCAGCCTCCCACCCCTTCTCAAACCACTAGACCCCGCTCGCCTCCCAAAGCCAGGGCTAGAACCCAGGAGTCCTGGCCCCCCCCACCCCCGCGCTAACCACTCCCCGAGCCAGCACTTACCGTGAGGGGCAGGGAGCAGATGACAAAGATGATGGTCATGAGGGCCAACAGGACCAGGTGATCCACCTCTTCCTCGCCTTGGCTGAACCAGCTTTTCCGGCGGCGCTGGGCCGGCCCCAGGGACCCGCGCCGGGCCCGCTGCTTGCGGTACATCTGGCAGAGGCTGACGATGACGGAGCCGTTGCAGAGGAAGATGGCGAGGATGAGGAAGGCCATGAGGGTGGCGTAGGTGAGCGAGAAGGCGGCAGCGCCCGGCTGGACGGACGCCATCTCCACGAAGCACCAGGTGCCGGGGCAGTATTGCTTGTGCTGCCCCACGCCCAGGAAGGGCAGGCAGCAGAAGAGGGCGCTGAAGGCATAGACGGCCGGCAGGGCCAGCTTGGCCCAGCCCCGCCCGTTGCGCTGGGAGTAAAAGTAGGGGTGGCTGATGGCCAGGCACCGCTCCACCGCCATGGCGCAGAGGATGAGCATGGAGGCGAGGCCGAAGAAGGTCATGGCAAAGGCGAAGAGCCGGCACAGGCCCCGCCCGCCCTCGGTCAGGCCCAGCAGGGACGCGTTGTGGGCGTAGCTGACGAAGACCACGGGGCTGAGGAAGCAGGTGCCCAGCAGGTCGGTGGCGGCCAGGCCGGTCACCAGGATGCAGAAGGCCGAGGACTTGGTGCGCCGCTCCTTGCGGTGGACGCCCAGGATGGCCAGCGCCAGCACGTTGCCGGCCACGCCGGCGGAGAACATCAGGGAGCTCAGCACCGGGCTGCCGTCCTCCTGCAGCTGGGTGGTGTTGGCGCACAGGTCGGCCCGGGGCGCCGGGGAGGGCGACGCCGAGGGACCCGGGCTCTTCTGCAGGAGGAGCATCGGCAGGGGCAGGACTCCCGGGTTCGGTTCCTAGCTCGGGGAGGGGAGCGGGGTCTAATGAGTTGGAGCGGGGGGGACAGTCAGGACTCCTGGGTTCTGTCCCAAGCGTGGGAAGGGAGTGGGATGGAGCAGTTAGAGCAGGGGGCTGGGAGCCAGGACTCCTGGGTTCTATCCCCGGCTCTGGGAAGGGAGCGGGGTCTAGTGGTTAGAGCAGGGGTGGGGGGCTAGGAGCCAGGACTCCTGGGTTCTATCCCCGGCTCTGGGAAGGGAGCGGGGTCTAGTGGTTAGAGCAGGGGTGGGGGGCTAGGAGCCAGGACTCCTGGGTTCTATCCCTGGCTCTGGGAATGATCGGGGTCTAGTGATTTGGGTGGGGGGCTAGGAGCCAGGACTCCTGGGTTCTATCCCTGGCTCTGGGAAGGGAGCGGGGTCTAGTGGTTAGAGCAGGGGTGGGGGGCTAGGAGCCAGGACTCCTGGGTTCTATCCCCGGCTCTGGGAAGGGAGCGGGGTCTAGTGGTTAGAGCAGGGGTGGGGGGCTAGGAGCCAGGACTCCTGGGTTCTATCCCCGGCTCTGGGAATGATCGGGGTCTAGTGATTTGGGTGGGGGGCTAGGAGCCAGGACTCCTGGGTTCTATCCCTGGCTCTGGGAAGGGAGCGGGGTCTAGCGATTTGAGCAGGGTGGTGGGCGGCTGGGAGCCAGGACTCCTGGGTTCTGTCCCGGGCTCTCGGGCACCTGTAGATGAGACGCGGCCGCGTGGGACCCCCGGAGATCCGCGTCCTGCAGACGCCGCTGGCTCAGCTCAGCTCAGCCCGGGACTCTCCGGCGGCGGCTGGGAAGCGGCTTCTGCTCCTGTCCCGGCTGCGGGGCGGGGAGGAGCCGGCCCGGCTCGGGGCGGGGCAGCCACCGCCCACTTGTTTCCTTTTCTTGGAGCTGGGGGTCGGGGACCAGCTGCCAACATCAGCCCCGGGACAGCGGCCCTTGGCCCCTGGGCCGGGCGCAGGGGGCTCGAACTGCCGCGCAGTCAGGGAGGGGGCACCCAGAGCGGGGGGCGAGAGAGGGATCGAGAGGGGTGTGTGCCGAGGGAGAGGAGGTGCATGGGGAAGAGAGAGGGATCGAGAGGGGGTGAGGGGTAGAGGGGGTGTATGGGGGGAGAGAGGGATCGAGAGGGGTGGGAGGGTAGAGGGCGTGTATGGGGGAGAGAGACAGAGGGGGTGTATGGGGGGAGAGAGGGATCGAGAGGGGTGTGTGGGGGTAGAGGGGGTGTATGGAGGAGGGAGACAGAGGGGGTGTATGGGGGGAGAGAGGGATCGAGAGGGGTGTGTGGGGGTAGAGGGGGTGTATGGGGGAGAGGGGGGGTGTATAGGGGGAGAGAGGAATCGAGAGGGGTGGGAGGGTAGAGGGCGTCTATGGGGGAGAGAGACAGAGGGGGTGTATGGGGGGAGAGAGGGATCGAGAGGGGTGTGTGGGGGTAGAGGGGGTGTATGGAGGAGGGAGACAGAGGGGGTGTATGGGGGGAGAGAGGGATCGAGAGGGGTGTGTGGGGGTAGAGGGGGTGTATGGGGGAGAGGGGGGGTGTATGGGGGGAGAGAGGAATCGAGAGGGGTGGGAGGGTAGAGGGTGTCTATGGGGGAGAGAGACAGAGGGGGTGTATGGGGGGAGAGAGGGATCGAGAGGGGTGTGTGGGGGTAGAGGGGGTGTATGGAGGAGGGAGACAGGGGGGGTGTATGGGGGGAGGGAGAGACATGGGAGGAGGTATGTGGATGGAGGGATAGCTAATAGCAATCCCTGGCTCTTTTCACCACTGAAAGCACTTTACAAAGGAGGTATCATTGTCCCCATTTTATAGATGGGGAAACTGAGGCACAGAGCAGGGACGGGACCTGTCTGAGGTCACCCCGCAGGCCCGTGGCCAAGATACAAAGAAAGCCCAGGTCTCCAGCGTCCCAGCCACGTTCCCGCAGCGGGGCACCGCAGGCTCGCAGGGCCGTAACCAGCCATCCGGAGGGAATGCGACGTGTGCCCGGAGCCGCGGCTCCCTGCAGAAGCAGGACAGGTGATTTGAATGAACATCTAATGCCATAGACGGAGGATAGGCGGATAACGCCGGAGAAGGAGGATGGATGGAGAGCAGAGACGATGGAAAGGGAGAGGCAGCATCCTCGTCAGTTTCTTGCAGTCAGCATCAGATCCCTTCTGACTCCAGACCACTGCGCGCAGGGGGAGGTCGCGGCCCTCTGGACTCCACAATTTCTGTGTTGGTGTCGTAATAATTCGAGCCTGGAGCGCCCCAATAAACCTGAGCCCCAGAGCCGCAGCGGATGCAGATCAAGCCGCGGGGCCAGATCTCCAGCTAGCGCACAGGGGTGTCACCCCGTTGCAGTCAACGAGCCAGATCCACAGCCCCTCTGCAGTCCCTTGAATAGACTCGCACCTATTTACACCAGCTGAGGATTTGGCCCAGCACCCCCTTCTGCGCTCGGGTCCTGCCAATACTCCAGAGCCTGGTTTTTATCAGCAGATTCCATGGAAACATCAAATGCGCCGCAGCGCCGGATCCAATTCTCCACCCTTCCCCCACAACCAACAGAGCCAGCCAGTTCTCTCCCGCTCCCTGCCCTCAGCACTCGTCCAACCACCCAGGGGCTGGATCAGAGCCAGCACCCTCTAGAGGGCCCATTCCCCAGAGCCCGCCCAGGGCATCTTTCCACCATGCCCTAGGAAGTCACAGAGCAGGCTCCCAGCACCCCGGTCTTTGATGATGGCGGGGGAAGAGGGGAGGAAGGTGCCTGCGAATCCAGACCAAGCACGCTTTGTGCCAGGCTCAGCTGTGTCTAATCACGCAGGTGGGGGGGGGGGGGGTTCAGTGGGACCCAGGGACCCAGAGACCATCTCCCCGCTCAGCCCTGGGGGAAGAGGGTGAGTCAGTGAACACCTGCCCTGGTCTGGAGACAGATTCCCAGCCTCTGTATCAGCAGCCATGTGGTGTGGTGCTTCCATGCGCTCCAGACAATGTTTATAGTCACATTTAATGGATTCATTGAGCCACGTCGGACATATACAGCAAAATAGAGAGATCCAGAGATATGAGTCTTATTTATTAAGTGGATTACGGTAACACCGAAAGCCCCAAACTGAGATCGGGGCCCCGTCGGGCCGGGCGCTGCCCAGACACACAGTGAGCGAGATCAGGGCCCCGTCGGGCCGGGCGCCGCCCAGACACACAGTGACCGAGATCAGGGCCCCATCACGCCGGGCGCCGCCCAGACACACAGTGACCGAGATCAGGGCCCCGTCGGGCCGGGCGCTGCCCAGACACACAGTGACCGAGATCAGGGCCCCGTCGGGCCGGGCGTTGCCCAGACACACAGTGACCAAGATCAGGGCCCCGTCGGGCCGGGCACCGCCCAGACACACAGTGACTGAGATCAGGGCCCCGTCAGTCCGGGCGCCGCCCAGACACTCAGTGACCGAGATCAGGGCCCCGTCGGGCCGGGCGCCACCCAGACACACACTGACCGAGATCAGGGCCCCGTCGCGCCGGGCGCCGCCCAGACACACAGTGACCGAGATCAGGGCCCCGTCGGGCCGGGCGCTGCCCAGACACACAGTGACCAAGATCGGGGCCCCGTCGCGCCGGGCGCCGCCCAGACACACACTGACCGAGATGAGGGCCCCGTCGGGCCGGGCGCTGCCCAGACACACAGTGACCAAGATCAGGGACCCGTTGCACGGGCGCTGTACACGCAGGTGCGTACACACACGTGTACACACGCCCAGATCTGGGCCTCTACTGCTCCGGGTGCTGCACACACATGGTGAGGCAGCTCCAAAGATCTCACAGTCAAAGTTGCCAAAGGGTGGGAGTGGAAACGGGCCCGGACTTAGGGGAGACTTGCCAAGGTCAGAGCTGGCCAACTGGGAAAACCGAGGCACCAACTTTGGTTGGACGAATGAAAGTTTTGAAAAATGTTCACGAGTTTCCTCTTCGTAAACTACAGTCAAAGGGAAAATAGTCTTAGACGCTCTGTGGGAGGGGACATCCCCCAGGAGCACTGGCCCAGAAAAAGCCCCCTGGGGGAAGTGGGCGGCCGTTTGGCTGTGGTACAGTGACAGAAAATGTTGATGCCGTTTTGGGGCCGCCTAGAGCCCTCCTATGCTGGAGCAGAGAGCAGCGTCCCTCCTGCCCCATCTGGCTTTGAGCAGATCCTCCCATGGGGGTCCGGTGCCCAGCTCTGAGCCCCTTCGATCCCAGAGTCCCTCACTCTACAGCGTTCGTTGATGCCCGTCGCGTCTGGGGCACTTTGTGACCAGAAAGGAGCGAGCTGACGGGCCCAATTCTCATTCAGGCTTAGGCCTCCTGGCTTGCAGGAAGAGGCCTTAAATTGAGCATAATTTACAACCCCTTTACAGGGCCAGAGCCTGGTCTACACACCTGGTCTAGGGATCTATCCCTTTGCTATCCGGGGTGCGCCCACGCCGGGGATACTGCGGGCCGTTCTGGTCACCCCCATCTCAGCAAAGAGAGATTAGAACTGGGAAAAATACAGAGACAGGCCACAAAAACGATTACGGCTCTGGAACAACTTCCAGATTTAAAAACCAGGGACTGTTTAGTTTGGAAAAGAGACAATCGAGGCGGGATATGAGCAAGGTCTATAAAACTACGAGTGGTGTGGAGCAAATGAAGTGGGAAGAGTTATTTCCCTCTTCATATTACACACAAACTAGGGGTCACCCCCCAAAAAGTAATAGGCAGCAGGTTTAAAACAAGCAAAAGGAAGTGCTTCTTCACCCAACGCACTGTCAACCTGTGGAACTCCTTGCCAGGGGATGTCATGAAGGAAGTATCACTGGGCTCAAAACAAGAATGAGCCAGGCTCCTGGAGGACAGGTCCGTCAGTGGCCAAGATGGCCAGGATGCAATCCCATGCTCTGGGTGTCCCTAAACCTCTGACTGCCAGAAGTTGGGACTGGACGACAGGGGAGGGATTGTCCTGTTCTGGTCACTCCCTCTGAAGCATCTGGCACCAGCCACTGCCAGAGACAGGCTACTGGGATAGATGGACCCTTAGTCTGACCCAGCCTGGCTGTTCTTCTTCTCCCACAGCTCCACACCCCAGCCAAGGAGGGAGGAGACATTTCACTTGGTGCACACAGGAAGAGCGATGGGGTGAATTTAGGCCCCGGGGAAAGTTCTGGCCGAGTAGCAGAAAAAACATCCTGATGGTGAGACGGGGAATCAGGGCCCCCAGAGATGGGGTGGAAACTACTGGCTCAGCAGAGCCAACCCTAGTAGCGCAGCGGAACCGCGCTGACCCGGCTCGGCAGAAAGGGAGCGCCACGTACATGTGATCGGGGTGATTTATCTGTCCAGTGCGTGCCTGCTCGCAGCGCTGGAATAAAGCACCCCAGAGGCCAGACCCTCAGCTAGTGTGACCCCTATGGCTCCCCACGAGTATGCTGAGGATCATCCACCCACCTGGGGACACTGAGGCACAAAGGGGGTGGAGTGACACACGACAGGTCACTGGCAGCGGCCGGAAAAGAACCCAGGAGTCCTGACTCCCAGTCGGTGTGTTCTAACCGCTGCAGCCCCCACTCTCCGCCCAGGGCTGGATCTAGATCCCAGGAGTCCTGACTCCCAGCTCCTGCACCCGCTCGAACCGCTAGACCCCACGCCCCTCCCAGAGCTGGGGATAGCTCCCAGGAACCCTGCCTCCCAGCCCCTCCCTAACCTGATGGGGGATAAGCAGGCAGTCGGCGCCAGATCGGCGCTGAGGTGGACCCAGCCCTGGACCCAGCAGACCCAGCCCTGGACCCAGCAGACCCAGATGGGGCTGTACTGGGGCGGGGAAGCAGAAACTCCCTCTGCCCGTAGCCGGTGGGGGCCATCAGCACATCCCTCTTCCCCTCCCCATCCCCGCAAAAGCCCGGCTAAAAGCCGCAGCCTCCTTTTGCCCATGGCGTGGGCGGCTCAGCCTGGCACGCTCGCTCCCAGGGCCTATCTCCCGGTGCCAGCCGTTGCCAATGGAACCACTGCGCTGGCTGGCAGCCACCCAGCTGCTCTCCCCTCTAGCGATGGGGCCAAATCCCCCACTGGCGTAAACCCAGCGCAATTTACACCAGCGGGGGCTGGACGGGGGGGGGAAGGGGGAATCTGGCCCCATGTCACGTGGCGTGAAGCTAGATGTTTATGGGCACTAAATAATTAAGCAGCATGTTCCTTCCCTCCCACGAGAGATCACAATAATTTCATTTACAGTGGGGGTGAAAAACAGGCTTGCCCATGATCTCACGGCAGAGCTGGGGTTAGAACCTGGGAGGCCTGGCTCTCAGCTCTAACCACTAGACCCCACTCCTCTCCCAGAGTGGGGGGGGGGAGAGAACCCAGGAATCCTGGCTCTCAGCCCCCCTGCTCTAACCACTAGACCCCACTCCCCTCCCGGAGCAGGGAGCACAACCCAGGAGTCCTGGATCTCAGTCGCCTGCTCATACCGCTCGGTCCCCTCCCCCTTTCCAGGCAGGGATGGAACCCAGGAGTCCTGGCCAGTTCTCTGCCTCCCACACAGCCAGAGGGCTTGGGGCCCCTGTGTTGAATCGCTCCTGGCAATATCATTTATTCATTCAGATTTACGACCGTGCCATCTCTTATGCCTGCAGCACAGCCCGGACAGAAGAAACCCCCAAGCGGTTTGCAGTCAGTAGTTCAGTTCTGCAGCTGGTAAACATCTGGATAGCTCTACTGACCCCCCGGGCAACTGTGTCGATGTGCCCCCCAGCTGTGGGGGGTGCTAACTCAGTGTGTCCCACGGAAAGATGCCCATTCACACCAGCCGGGGAGCTGATCCCCTTGGCCCCAGTGGATCAATGGCTGATTTAATCCAGTTTGGGATCTGGCCCAATACAAGTTGCTCCATTGAAACGCAACCCAGTGTCAACTAGGAGTCACTTCATGGAAACTCAACCCCAGTATAAACCAGGCATGACGTCATGGCAACTCCACCCATCTTTAACAATGAGAGCTTTTCTCCCGACGGCTCTTTGAGCATTTGAGTGAAATCAGCATTAACAAAAAGGAAGCGATTTGAACAGTGGGGAGGAAAATCCCCTGCTGCTCTGAGTTCATGTCTTTGGAATTTCCTACCTGGTCCTTATCTGCCCATAGCAACAGCCGAGGCCTGAATCTAAAATGTTTAAAAAAAAAAAAAAAAACAGCGAAAAAAACCCTTTCTTTTCCCCTCCCGACTTCCCACACGCAACACTCGCGAGTTGTCACAGCTGACGATCCCCCAGGGGGCAAGGCAGCACCCTCCATGCCCCCCCCCCACACACACACATTAGCCAGCGGGCACAGGATCCTTCCAGTGGTTGAATTTGCTTGCCACAGGCTGGCACAGTGTACCAGAATAGGGCCGTTCAGGGCCATGTAAACAACCCCCTTATCTCTCCTGACTTCTTTCCCACCGACCACACCCTCCCAGCAGTGAGATCCTGACACCTCCCCCTTCCGCCCCCCCACCCCCCATCCCCAGTCTCCCGCCCCCGCTGGCTTTAACTTCTCTTTATTTGCCTAAAAATTATCACCGCCATTGTACTGGTACAACAGCACTCCTTTCGGGCTCCAACCCAGGGCGAGCCAGCCTTCAGCCAACACGCATGGCCCCAGAACATCACAGCCCTCTACCACCTGGGATTAGATACACTCATCCATGGGTCAGAGACCCTATACTGCCAGCAGCTAGTGGGGATTCTCCTCACGCTCCAGGGGCCGTGGGGGGTCTACCTTAGCCTCTGTGTGTGCGTGGCATAGTGGCATCGCATGAAGCCCGAGGTCCCTGTGGATCACGTAGAAGTGCTGATTTGCGCAGATGACGAGTCGCCCGGGGGATGGGGGAGGGCGCTGCCCAGTTTAGAGCGGCCAGAGCGTGAGGGGCAGAGCTGGGATTCTGTGGGGAGGGTTCTCGGTAGCGGGGTGGGAGGTGTGGGCAGAGAGCCAATGGCGATTAGCGATAACGAGTGGGAATCTAGGCGGGGGGGAGAAATATAAGAGTGGGGAGCGTCTGGAGCAGAAAAAGGGAAGGCTTGGAGCTGGGGTGGGATCCGGAGCAGAGAGGCCCGAGGCCTGGAGAACGAAGTGGGTCCTGGATCAGAGGCCTTTGGAGGGGGCTGGCACCCCGTTTCCAGCTGCTGATGACCCAGGTCTGCTCCTGAGCCAGCAGAACGGTTAGCGTCTCCGGAGCGGTCGCCAGGGCTCTGACCCAGGGCATTGGGGCCGGGTGAGTCCACATGGAATAACAAGGCAAATAGGCCTGAGACAGATAATGAATAATCCCGGAGCTGCCCTCCCCCGGTGAACGGGGGGGGGGCTGGATTCCAGGCCCTGCCGCCACAGCTAGACACCTCCCCGGTACTGCCGCCCGCCCCGCCCGCTCTGAGCCCCCCACCTCCCACGGGCAATGGGGAGCCTGTCCCTTGTATGCCTTAGCGAGTGACTGTCACCGCTTCCCTGACGGACCAGGCGTGTTCAGCCCTCCGCACACGCACGGACACGCGCACTCACACTTACAGAAACACGCAACGACACCCACACACACTGACAGATACATGCACACACAGACACACACACACACACACTTACAGATACATGCACACACACACACTCAGACACACACGCACACACACTTACAGATGCACACACAGACCCACACCAACACACACAGCTACACACGCACATGCACACCCACACTGCAGACACACACAAGCACACCCACCCACACCCACACATGCACGTGCACAGACACACGTGCACTCACACACGCCCCCCCCCCACAGACACACCCACACATGCACACCCACAGACACGCACCTGCACACAGGCAGACATGCACACACACGGGCACACGCACAGACACACACATGCACACGCACACACGCAGACTCACGTACACATGCGCCCCCTCCACACCCTCCCTCCATTGTACTTTCACTCCCAGCTCCGCCACATCACCATCCTGCCGTGCCCTGCAGGGAGCCTCCCCCTCACCCCAGCCAGCAGCAGCAGAGTCATTTCCGAGGCCTCAGGACGTGAGCTAAACAGCCCTGTACTTGGCGCGGCTTGCCCTTTAACGGTATTAGCTCCCGCCGCCCACAGGAGTGTCTCAGCACAGATGGGAAATGGGCACATGTTACTAACCAGCCGCCCTGGCTCAATCCGGGGGGCCTTCCTGGAGAGCAGGGCTGGGCTGAGCATCTGGCCGCCAGCCCCGTGTCATCTGCCCTTCAGTGGGACAAAACACAGGGCTGGCGGGATCTATCTATTCCCGTACACCCCCTCTATCTATCTATCTATCCCCATACACCCCATCTATCTATCTATCTATCTATCTATCTATCTATCCCCATACACCCCATCTATCTATCTATCTATCTATCTATCTATCCCCATACACCCCATCTATCTATCTATCTATCTATCTATCTATCTATCTATCCCCATACACCCCCCATCTATCTATCTATCCCCATACACCCCATCTATCTATCTATCTATCTATCTATCTATCTATCTATCTATCTACCTATCCCCATACACCCGCCCATCTATCTATCTATCCCCATACACCCCCCATCTATCTATCTATCCCCATACACCCCATCTATCTAGCCATCTATCCCCATACACCCCCCCCAGCTATCTATCTATCCCCATTCACCCCATCTATCTATCTATCTATCTATCTATCTATCTATCTATCTACCTATCTATCTATCTATCTATCCCCATACACCCCCCCATCTATCTATCTATCCCCATACACCCCATCTATCTATCTATCTATCTATCTATCTATCTATCTATCTATCTATCTATCCCCATACACCCCATCTATCTATCTATCTATCTATCTATCTATCTATCTATCTATCCCCATACACCCCATCTATCTATCTATCTATCTATCTATCTATCTATCTATCTATCTGTCTATCTATCTATCTATCTATCCCCATACACCCCCCATCTATCTATCTATCTATCTATCTATCTATCTATCTATCTATCTATCTATCCCCATACACCCCCCATCTATCTATCTATCCCCATACACCCCATCTATCTATCTATCTATCTATCTATCTATCTATCTACCTATCTATCTATCTATCAATCTACCTATCCCCATACACCCGCCCATCTATCTATCTATCCCCATACACCCCCCATCTATCTATCTATCTATCCCCATACACCCCATCTATCTAGCCATCTATCCCCATACACTCCCTCCAGCTATCTATCTATCCCCATTCACCCCATCTATCTATCTATCTATCTATCTATCTATCTATCTATCTATCTATCTATCCCCATTCACCCCATCTATCTATCTATCTATCTATCTATCTATCTATCTATCTATCTATCTATCTATCCCCATACACCCGCCCATCTATCTATCTATCCCCATACACCCCATCTATCTATCTATCTATCCCCATACACCCCCCATCTATCTAGCCATCTATCCCCATACACCCCCCCAGCTATCTATCTATCCCCATACACCCCATCTATCTATCTATCTATCTATCCGGCCCGACCAAATTCATGGCCATGAAAACCATATCACGGACCATGAAATCTGGTCTCCCCCCATTAAACCTGTTTTTGTGTGTGTGTGTTTAGTCTATATACTATACAGATGTCACGGGGAAGACCAGCATTTCTCAAATTGGGGTCCTGACCCAAAAGGAAGTTGCAGGGGGGAGGGTCACAAGGTTATTTTAGGGAGCTGGTGACATTGCCACATTTATTTCTGTGCTGCCTTCAGAGCTGGGCTCCTGGCCAGCAGCCGCCACTCTCCAGCCGCTCAGCTCTGAAGGCAGCGCCCCGCCAGCAGCAGCGCAGAAGTAAGGGTAGCAGTACCGCCACCCCCCCACACACACACACACACACAACTCCTTCGTGGTCAGGCCCCCTACAATTACAGCACCCTGAAATTTCAGACTGCAATAGCTGAAATAATGAAATTTACGATTTTAAAAAATCCGATGACCGTGAAATTGACCAAAATGGACGTGAATTTGGTAGGGCCGTACTTATTAGGAAAGGGCTGCCCGGGGCGGCTGACGGGCATCTCGCTCCCTGCTCCGGAGGTGACGGCTGGGCCCCTGCACGTCCTCCACGTTACAATGCTTAGACCGGTCTCCATGGAGATATGGTCTCCAAGCACATACGGCCTGGCATTCCGATGGCAAGGTCTGGGGAAGGCAGGCACCCGGACGGTGACAGGTGGCTTCAGCTATGAGGGTGGGCAAGGAGAGCCAGCCCTTGTGCTGGGCCACCATTGTCCCTGCTCCGCTGGTGCCGGTGAGCAGCCTGGATGTCCTCCCAAGAGGCTGATGGGGGTTCTCACCGGCATCATTGCCTGCTACGAGAGAGCCAGTCGGGGGCGGGGGGGGGTGCTCACTGGAGCTGGAAGACAGAACATGCAAAACTGGCATGTGGGCGATCCGTGGAACTCCCTGCTGCAGGAGGGCTGGAGATTCAAATGCTGCCTTGTATCAAAGCAGCAGGTATTGGCTTAGCTGAATGGGTGGATGCTCCAGTCCAAGACACTGCGTGCTAAGTGTTGATATTAGTGCACATGCATGTGTTTACATGTGCTACGTGTGCATGCAACTATGTGTGTGAATGATTCATTTTGGTGGGCATTTTGCGTGTTTGCATGTCATGTACACAGGCTGGTCTATGGGCATGCTTGTATTGTGGATACCCCCATGCTGGTATGTGTGTGTGCATGCTTGCCTTGCATTATGGCATGTTTGTGTTGCATGCATGCATGGCTGTGCATGGTTGTGTGAATGCTTGTATTACACGTGTCTGCATTGCATGCGTGTGTGTCTGTGCACACGTATTTATGGCGGTGCGCATGTTTGTATTGCATCCATGTCCATATTGCACGCATGCCTGGCTGTGTACTTCGATGCCTGGTTGTGTGCATGCCTGCATCACACGTACCTATGTGCTGCGTGCATGTGTGCCTATGCACATGTATGCGTATTTGTATTGCATGATGCATGGCTGTGTGCCTGCATACATGCCTGTGTAGTCCACGCTCGTATTGCGCGTGTGCTTGTATTGCACACTCATCTGTGTGTGCACATAACTCTGAATAGGTTTTTGCATCGGCAATACAGAACACACAGGACTCTGCACCACAGACAGGAATGTGATCCCCTTATGACAGCCAGGCAAGTGTCTGCATTGGTATCTGGGAGGAGGCGGGGGTGTCCTGACACGCCAGGGGCAGAAGAGAGGGGCTGAACTCCCCAAAATAAGCAATTGAATGAACTGATTGTCCACAGTGTTATTATACTACCAAAGCATGTTGCCTTTATGAAAGCCGGTGGCACTGATGACCATCCTGGTGAAATGTCTGTGTTAACACGACAGGAGGAATGACAGATACTCGCGGCGACTTCGCTTTAAAGCAGGGGTGGGCAAACTTTTTGGCCTGAGGGCCAATAATAGAAATTGTACGGCGGGCCATGAATGCTCACGAAATTGGGGTTGGGGTGCGGGAGGGGGTGAGGGCTCCGGCTGGGGGTGCGGGCTCTGGAGTGGGGCTGGGGATGAGGCGTTTGAGGTGCAGGAGGGTGCTCTGGGCTGGGACCGAGGGGTTCGGAGGGGGATCAGGTCTGGGGCAGGGGTGTGGGAAGGGGTGCAGGCTCCGGCTGGGGGTGCAGGCTCTGGGGCTGGGGATGAGAGGTTTAGGGTGCAGGAGGGTGCTCCGGGCTGGGATCGAGGGGTTTGGAGAGCGGGAGGGGGATCAGGGCGGGGCTGAGCCACGCGGTGCGGCCCCCGACCCAGCACCCCGGCTGGAGCGGGGCAAGACTCAGACGCCGCTCCCCAGCGGGAGCTCGTAGGCCTGCTTAAAATGGCTCGCGGGCCGAATCCGGCCCACGGGCCATAATTTGCCCATCCCTGCTTTAAAGTCTGTGACCAAACAAAGGCAGAACCAGGTTGTCTCCCAGCGAGGAGGGACGGCAGCTACCTGCCTCTCGCCCATGAAATGACGCACGGTGGAATCGAACCAAGGGAAGCTCCGTTTACACAGGAATCAGCAGGGAGCTGGGAAATCGTCGTCCTGAAAACCAAGGAGTTTGGGGAAACACAAGCAGAAGCAAAAGGCTGTTTTGGCACCCTCGGAGCCCGGGAAAGGCGGCTCCCCTTGCACGGAGATGCTGCAACGCGGTGGAAGTAAAAAAAACTGCTCCGGCAAAGGTTGTAACTTGCTAAAATGACGTTTGTGTTGCTAGGAAGCAGGTTGGGTTTGATTTGGTTTTGCTCGTAGCCAGACCTGCCTATTGCTCAGCATCACGTAAATCTCTATTCTTCGGGAACCGACGTATTCCAGCTTTTTCACGAGCCAACTCAGGGCTGTGTGGCGAGGCGGGGCTCAGACGCCCACCGCAGCTAGCAAGCCGTGGTGTGCATTGGCTCTGTGGAGGCAGCCAGCTTTGGGTTACCTCTGGGAGTGTCCAGCAAGAGGGACTGGTTTGGGGAAGATCGGAAGGGTTATTGGGGTCACCTGCATGGAGTCACTGGGCTGGTGGACGGCAGGGTACGACCCTTATGCCGTGAGCAGGCTGCTGGTGCCCAGGCTCTGTGCCCGAGCTGCCCAGCACAGAAGCAGCCGAGGTTACAGGGCAGGGGGGTGACAGAACCCCTCACGGGTCTGGGGGAACCCCCAAAGCGTCCCAGCGGGCAAGCGGGGTTAGACGGGGTCCCAGCATCGGCGGCTCGGCTGCTTGCTCCTCTGTAGGCTAATCAGGGGCAGATGCTGCTAGTTCAAAGCCCCGCTCCCCTGAACCCTCGCCAACTCCAGCCTTGGCATCATCCCAGCTCCTGGCTGGATCCATCAACACTGAGCAATGCCCCCCACCCAGCCTGGCTGCAGCAGCAGCCAGGGGGGCGTGGAAACAAAGCTTTGCCCCGCCCACTCCCAACTCCAGCCTCACATTCCCCGCCCACCAGGGGGCAGCAGCTGTAGGATGCCAGGGTTCCCCTCTAGGGTCAGGAGCATTTTACCTTCTAGCGACCCCTTGTGGCCAAAGGGAGGATTGCACCCCTCCCCATCTGGCCCATCCCAGCAGTGAGGGAGTGGGGCGCCCCCTGAAAATGCAGGATCCCCCCCCACCCTGGAGAACTGCTTCCACGCCAGGCACCAGAGGGGACCCAGGCAAAGGGGTTAATGGGTCTTTGGGTGCGGAAGGGTTAATGGCCCACGAAGCCAGCCCCAGCCGCAGGGGCCCGTGGGCTGAGCCAGACTGGCTTTAGATGGGACCTTTAGACGCTGTCGTCCCATGCCTGGGTGGGTCCCCCCTTCAGGCGCCCCCACCACCACCTGGTGATGGAGAGCCCCCACAAAGGTACCCCAGGAGCCTGGACCAGAGCTGCCCCAGAACTGCAGGGGGCCGGAGTCACCCATGCAGTGTCACTGCAGGGCCCGTAGGTGGTCCCTGTCTGCCCCTCGGGTATCCCCCATCTGACCCCCTCCCTTCCATCTGTCCCCTGCCCCCAGCCCAACTGAGTGGGTCTAGGCCAGAGGATGCTTTGCTGGTCTCTAGCCCCTTCCATCAATTAACCCTCTCCGCTTCCCTGGGTCACGTTCGTTATGCCCATTGTACAGCTGGGGAAACCGAGGCAAGGGGCTCACCCAGCGAGTCTTCAGCAGAGCCAGAAACTGAATCCAGGCATCCTGATTTACACTCCTTCCCCTGCCCCCGCCAGGCTGCCCTCCCGGAGCTGGGCCTAGAACCCCTGAGTCCTGGCTGCCTCTCCAAGCCACATCACCAAAGGGTCTCCTTTCCAGCCCGCCCAGAGCTCACCAGACTTCTGCCCTCCAGTGCTCATTCACCATCTCTGGAGATCCACCCCATGCCCCCAAGAGGTGTCCCAAGGGATCCGTCCCCATCCCTCATGCAAGACCATTAGGACGTCCCCAGAACCTAGGCTAAATCAGCTCCGCCCCCCCCTCAACCCCCTTCTCCAGCTCAGACTCCAGTTCCTGAGCCCAGCACACACACACACACACACACACACTCCCATGGACCAGCCAGGGCTCTGCTAGACCCAGACCCAGACTTTCCAACAGCAGCAGGGAAGGGGTTAGCCTGGAAGCCTGCCGTGTGCTCCAAAAGCACTGCTCACTTGCAATTCATTTAGCCAACGTGCTCAATTAATTAGAGAGGAAATGAGGGGAAGGAACCAGAGCCGGAGGCTGCCTGTGGCTGGGGGTGATCGGCGCCAGTGGGGCCGGGGTGCTGGCTGGCTGGCGCACAAGTGCCCCTGACAGGGCCCCTCAGCCTGTGCAGTGATTGACCCATCTGGCTGCATAGTGAATTTGCAGCTTTGGGGGGGTCAGGCACACCCACCGGGTGGGACGGAGTCGGGGGGAGGAGGGTGACACCGGTGATCTCACCCACCTCGCTGGGCTACTCTGCACTGTCACTTATAAACTGGCATGGGAGAGCACCAGGAGGAGATTAGCCCTGGTAAACTGGCCTGGGACAGCAGTGTGAGGGGATTAGCCCTGGTAAACTGGCACGGGACAGCAGTGTGAGGGGATTAGCCCTGGTAAACTGGCACGGGACAGCAGTGTGAGGGGGATTAGCCCTGGTAAACTGGCACGGGACAGCAGTGTGAGGGGATTAGCCCTGATAAACTGGCACGGGACAGCAGTGTGAGGGGATTAGCCCTGATAAACTGGCACGGGACAGCAGTGTGAGGGGATTAGCCCTGGTAAACTGGCACGGGACAGCAGTGTGAGGGGCATTAGACCTGATCAACTGGCACCGGACAGCAGTGTGAGGGGCATTAGACCTGATAAACTGGCACGGGACAGCAGCATGAGGGAGATTAGCCCTGATAAACTGGCACGGGACAGCAGTGTGAGGGGGATTAGCCCTGATAATCAAGCACAGGACAGCAGTGTGAGGGGCATTAGACCTGATCAGCTGGCACCGGACAGCAGTGTGAGGGGCATTAGACCTGATAAACTGGCACGGGACAGCAGCATGAGGGAGATTAGCCCTGGTAAACTGGCATGGGACAGCAGTGTGAGGGGGATTAGCCCTGGTAAACTGGCACAGGACAGCAGTGTGAGGGGATTAGCCCTGATAACCTGGCCTGGGACAGCAGTGTGAGGGGATTAGCCCTGATAACCCAGCACAGGACAGCAGTGTGAGGGGATTATTCCCTCAGACTCAGATCATCTGGAGCCAGAACAACACGGTGGGAGGGGGATTAGCCCTCTCTCTTGGATAATCTGGCACTGGCCACCGGTGTGACGGCGAGTAGCCCTCAATCAGCGACAGCGGATTTAGGGAGCAGACAGGTCTAATCACAAGGACCCAGGGCCTCAGACCTACTCGGACCAAGGATGGGGCCTGGGAAGGTGAGTCTTCCAATGACTGACACACACCCCCAGCCATCCCCGTGCCCCCAGCCAAGTCCTGCCCCACCTTGCCTGGTCACGCAGGCCCCCTGACCATGGCTTTACAGAGAGCCACTCCTGGGGCTGAAATTAACAATGATGTAGGTTTCGCGTCCGGCTCCGCTCACAGGAGGGCCATTTTCCTCCCTCCTGAGCCAAAGGCCCAGCCGCTTTCAATCACTGATTTTATAACCCAGCGTGACGTGGGCTGGGGCGCAGGGGCCCTCCCTGCCAAACCGCCCATGTAACTTGCATGGCAGGGCCACACATGGAGAGTAATGTCTCCCCTGGGAAGAGCATGCGTGGGGAGTTTAGGCTACAGTTCCCAGCCCCAAATCACTGGCAGGACCAAGCAGAAATAGATCCAGAACCCAGCCCCGTGGGGACGGGGTGGGGAGGAAGGTAGTAAATTTGGGTACAGAGAAGGCAGAGCGCCCCCTCCTGACTCACCCACACCACTTACCGCTGAGCTGGGGACTTGGTGGGTCTCCCATCCAACTGTGGACTAAGCCTGGCTCTGCTTAACGTAAGATGCCAGCGTGAGCTGATATGACAACGGTGTGTCCTAGGCCCTACAGTGCTAAGATCAAATGGAGATTCTCCTCTAGGTCAAATGCGGGGAGGTCTGGGCTTCAGAAGCAGGAAGGTCGGAGTTGTATCCTCACTGGGGCTGGGGACGGCCAAGTGGCCTGTGTGTGTCGCTGGGAAAACAGCAAAACCCTAACTGGTGTTGGATTGGTTATAATGTGAGATAGATAGATAGATAGATTAGATAGATAGATAGATAGATAGATAGATAGATAGATAGATAGAAGGGGGTGTATGGGGTTGGGGGATTGATGGAGAGATGGGTGAAGGGGTATGTATGAGAATAGACGGGGGGTGTATAGGGTTGGGTGGATTGATGGGTGAAGGGGTATATATGAGGATAGATGGGGGTGTATAGGGTTGGGTGGATTGATGGGTGAAGGGGTATGTATGAGGATAGACGGGGGTGTATAGGGTTGGGTGGATTGATGGGTGAAGGGGTACGTATGAGAATAGACGGGGGTGTATAGGGTTGGGTGGATTGATGGGTGAAGGGGTACGTATGAGAATAGACGGGGGTGTATAGGGTTGGGTGGATTGATGGGGGAAGGGGTACGTATGAGAATAGACGGGGGTGTATAGGGTTGGGTGGATTGATGGGGGAAGGGGTACGTATGAGAATAGACGGGGGTGTATAGGGTTGGGTGGATTGATGGGTGAAGGGGTACATATGAGAATAGACGGGGGTGTATAGGGTTGGGTGGATTGATGGGGGAAGGGGTACGTATGAGAATAGACGGGGGTGTATAGGGTTGGGTGGATTGATGGGGGAAGGGGTACGTATGAGAATAGACGGAGGTGTATAGGGTTGGGTGGATTGATGGGTGAAGGGGTACATATGAGAATAGACGGGGGTGTATAGGGTTGGGTGGATTGATGGGGGAAGGGGTACGTATGAGAATAGACGGGGGTGTATAGGGTTGGGTGGATTGATGGGGGAAGGGGTACGTATGAGAATAGACGGGGGTGTATAGGGTTGGGTGGATTGATGGGGGAAGGGGTACGTATGAGAATAGATGGGGGTGTATAGGGTTGGGTGGATTGATGGGTGAAGGGGTACGTATGAGAATAGACGGAGGTGTATAGGGTTGGGTGGATTGATGGGTGAAGGGGTACGTATGAGAATAGACGGAGGTGTATAGGGTTGGGTGGATTGATGGGTGAAGGGGTACGTATGAGAATAGACGGAGGTGTATAGGGTTGGGTGGATTGATGGGTGAAGGGCTACACATGAGGATAGAGAGGTTAAAAGGGTCTGTATGCGGCTAGGTAGACAGAGGAGTGTGTATAGGGAGGGAGGGATCGGCGGAGGCATAGATCGATGGAAGAGTGTGTATGGGGATGGAGGGGCGTGGCCATGGGGCTGGCTGGATAAATAGAGGGGTGTGCCCGGGGACAGAGAGAAGGGGTGAATCTGGGGCAGGATAAATAAAGGGGGATGGGTGGATGGATAAAGCCCCCTCCCAATCAGATGGCTACGAGCAGTGAGCAGCGGTTGGGAAACGGCCCTGTGGGTGTGACTGGATTTTCCAAGCTGTCTGTCAGCAAAGCCCTGGGGCATCCCGTTATCGGGGCGGGGGGAGGAATCCCCCCCAGCTGTAAGAGCTTCCATGTGTCTCCATGACTCATGCTGCATGTTTCCTTCCATGCGATCCCCCCAGGGCTCGTCACTCACCAGCTTCCACCCCATGGAGGGGGTGGCTGTGGTGGACTCGGGGCAAGCGTCCCTTGGAGAGGGGGTGCTGGGCGGCCTCCCGGGGCGACACAGCTGTGGGGCTCGATTTGGGCCGGGTGACCAGGGGACCCATCCGTGCCACCCCCACCACCCCGCGCACTGGGACCTTGTCACCCCATGGGGATCTTTGGGGAGTGTCGCAGACTTGGATGGTCTCTGCTGGAAGCAGCTGCGCAAGCGTGGGGCAGCAGGGGGGGCTAGTCAAAGCAGGGGGCCACTAGCCCTAGAAGGGGGCATTGGCTAGTGGTGAGAATCGGGGTGGGTGGGACTGGGGGGTCAGCACGCCTGGGTTGTGTCCTCAGCTCTGGGTGGGGAGCGGGGTCTCGGGGTTGGGGCAAAGGGATTGGAGGTCAGGACTCCTGGGTTCTATTTCTGGCCCTGGGTCGGGGGCAGGGGGTGATGGAGTGATTAGAGCAGGGGATTTAGGAGCCCGCGTTCCTGGCGCTGCCTCTAACTCCCCCAGGGCTGCACTAGGGTTATGACAGGCCTTAGGCATTTCCTGTCAGTGGGAAGCGCTACTGCTGGCCAAGGATGGAGCCCCCCAGCTGAGCTCCCCCTTCCCATTCTCCCTCCCGCAGCCCAGCCCCGCTGCAGCCCCTTAGCCGTCAGCTTTGCTCCGAGCTGGAAGAAGCGAGATTTCAGCTGGTGCCGATTCCTCGCCTGAACAAACTGAATGTAGGAGGGAGGCCCAGCAAGAGGATCTCGGGGTTCTGGGACACCCCATTAGTTGGGGCCCCAGCCCCTCCCATTTCACTCCAGTTGCAGAGGTTTGGGTGGGGGCCTCCTGAGCTTAAGTACAATTGTCCCGCCCCTCGTCAGCCCTGCCTGGCCAGGCTAGACCAGGCTGAGGGCCCCGCTGGAGGCAAAGGCTGATCTCGGGGCTCAGGCATTGGTCAGGGATCCCCGGGATTTGATTCAGTTCTCGGCATTGCTGCAATCTCCCTGTGTGACCCCATGGAATAACCACCCTTCTGCTGTCTGTCTTGTCCACGTAGAATGGCAGCTCTTTGGGGGCAGGGCCTGTCTCACTCTGTCTGTGCAGCACCCGGCGCGACAGGGCTCTGGTCTCAATCACTGTGTGTCTGGGCAGCGCCTGGCCCGATGGGGACCTGATCTCGGTCACTGTGGGTCTGGGCGGCGCCCGACTCGACGGGGCCCTGATCTCGGTCACTGTGGGTCTAGGCAGCGCCCGACTCGACGGGGCCCTGATCTTGGTCACTGTGTGTCTGGGCGGCGCCCGGCCCGACGGGGCCCTGATCTCAGTCACTGTGTGTCTGGGCAGCGACGAGGCCCTGATCTCAGGTGGGAACTACCATAAAGCAAATAAATAAGAACTGACTTCTTCATTAGTGGTTTGCTTTATACCAAACCAGAAAATCCCAGTGGTTGAACTAGACTGGTCTCTGGTAGTCAGAACAGGTGGCTCAGATGCTAATAATTCACTCTTACGTAGCCATTTTCATTGCTAGAGGTACATTTGTATCATCACCCCCATTATACAGATAGGAAAAACTGAGGCACAAGGCAATCACTCACTCTCTCTCACAAAGCTAGGAATTGAACCCAGGAATCCTGAGGCTTAGGCAGGTGCCTTAACCACCAGGCTGACCCTCCCCCAACTTTGCAGGCCCCTGTGACTGTTTTTTATTGATGGATTCTAGCTGCGCAGATTCCTGACCCTCGCCTTATCACACGCCCAAGACACGGATCACCCGGGACGCCTTGAAAGCCAGTTCCCAGCCCTAGATTCCTACTGGTTTGACTGTACCAAGATTACCCCGCTGACCTACCATATCCCATGGGATTTAAATGGGCTTTGAGTAGCCCTGGGGTTATGATGAGCATCTATTTACCCAACGGCAGCACTCAGAACATACAGGGCCTTGGGCACTACAAAAGCCCAGAGGAAGATCTATCGATTTTAAGGCCAAGAAGGGACCATTAAGCTACCTGGGCTGACCTCCACAGGCTGCAGAACTTCCTCCAGCTCCCCCTGTCCTGAGCCCCGTGGCTTGTGTTTGGCTAACACAGCTCCAGAAAGGCCGCCCGTCTGCACTTGGAGATGGAGAATCCACCACTTTCCTTGGCAGCTGATTCCAGTGCTCAGCTGTTAAAAATCAGGCCACAGTTCTCACTTAAATGTGTCTGGTTTTAACTCCCAAGCACTGGTTCTCGTTCTGCACTAAATGAAAGAGCCCTTTAGTACCCGGGAATTTCTTATACACTGTAAGCAAGTCACTGCTCAAACTCCTTATCGACAAACTAAATAGCCTGAGCTCAGTATAAGGCGTTGCCGCCAGGCCTCAATTCATTTCCCTGGCTCTTCTCTGCACCCTTGACAATTTTTCCTTGCCCTGAAGAGCTCATGAGGAAAGCCTTCCAAACAGACCCGGCACGGAGCTCTCTGCCTGAGTCTGCACAGAGCCTGAAATGACAGCTCGAAGGCAGCCCTCCAATCATCTCAAAGCGGTGTTGACTCTGAAACCTACTGACAATCCACGTCGATGCTGTTAGCATTGGCCGCTGCTCATCTCAGCTGAGGCACTCCAGGGTTGCAGGAGTGGGTCGGGGAGGGTGACCAGACAGCAAATGTGAAAAATCGGGACAGGGGGTGGGGGGTAATAGGAGCCTATATAAGAAAGACCCAAAAACCAGGACTGTCCCTATAAAATCGGGACATCTGGTCACCTTAGGGTCGGGGGAAAGGGGTTGTATCGCTTAAACCACAAGCTGGCACATCCCAGGAAGGGCTGGAGACATGATGCGAGTTTCAGAGCTGGAGGACTAGAGGCAGAGAGGGAGACGGAGGGAAGTCAGATGCAATTATAGCCCTGATGAGCAGGAAGGCTTGTAAATCAATAGTGGCTAATAGGGCTGTAAATAATTGAGCATGGTTGAGATGGGAGCCTAATCGAGGGAGCGTGTTCCAAACACGCGAGGGAAGTCAGGGAGGCCCTGATTGCTCCGATTCCTGAGGCTTGCCAGCAGAGGGGAGTGCTGCAGGCCAGTCTGAAATGCGGCTACGTCTGGGGTGGAACAGAGTCCAACGGTTAGCGGTAGGGAGAAAGACAGAGCACGAACCAGTGGCTGGACCGTCATGCCAGACAAATTCCGATTCGAAATAAGGCACAAATGTTGAACAGGGCAGGTGACTGGCTAATTCATTGGCTAATTCCCTTGACGGCCCCGTGCATTTCCTCAGACGTGGATAGACAACTGGCAATCGCTACATGGCTGGCTCCACGGGGGGAGGCAGACTGCGGGAGGGGGGAGGGGGCACACACTGGGCAGGTCAAGGGGGTGCCACAGGCCATATTAGCAGGATGGAGAGAATCGGGGGGCTGAGAGGGAAGCCTGGAACAGCAGCGGCGAGTGTCTCTGGGGCTGCGTCAGGATGGGCCATGCCTTGCTCTGGATCTGGGTTACGTTGGGCTCCTCTAGGTCCCTCTGGCCTCGACTCTTCCCATGCCCATGAATGTACATGGCCAGGGGCAGCCGGGCTGCGAGAGAGCGGTAGGGAGCGCAGCCACGGAGGGACCGGTTTGCTCTTCCTCTTAGGGGAAAGGTATTCGCGCCGGGAGGCTGGCTAGTAAAGCAGTCACGGTGCTTTATGGGCTGGCTCAGTGCAGGGACTCTGCAAAGAACAAGAAACAGGGACAAGGGAACGGAGCCAGGAACCTTGTGGGGGTGGGGAGCCTAGCAGGAGTCATGGGGGGAGCTCTGGCACTGGCCTTTTCCCTTGTGGGGGGGAGCAGGGCTGCTCTCCAAGGGGAGCCAGGGGGTGGGTTTCTAGGGGGGGCATTCCCCGTGCTTTTAGCACTGGGATTTTCTCGTGCCGTATCTCGCCCAGCGGAGAGAGCGCCCCAATCCGGGTGTAGCAGTGTCCATTCCCTGCCCCCACCAGGCCCCAGCTCCCGCCTGCCCTGGCCCGCTCCCCTTCTGAGCACAGCCCCCAACCCATGGCAACAGACGTGCTATTATGGGCATTACGGTAGCACCCCGAGGCCCCTCTGCGTCAGGTGCTCACAGGCGCAGAGTGAGAGACAGCCCCTGCCAGGGCACAATCGAGATACATAATGGGTGGGAGGGGAAACTGAGGCAGGGAGCGGGCAGTGACTCGCCCGTAGAGGCTGATAGAGCTGGGACCAGCACCTGGGTCTGCTGAGCCTTAACCGCAGGGTGATGCTGCCCCCCAGCTTGGGGGGGGCATTGATTCCCTTCCATTCCTGGGGCAGCCCCCGGCTTTCCCTGGGCGGCTCCCAGCCAAGCTCTCGCCAGGTCCAAGGCTGCTTAGCTGGCGACGACCAGCGGGAGCAGGCAGCAGGGCACTGGGGGCAATGGGTGCCGTGCGGTCCCGCTCCCCCAGCCAGGCTGGCCATCACCCGGCCCCCACCGCCAGTTGCACTGAAGAGCACTTGCCCGGATGACCACTAGGTGGTGGGCTGGCACCGGGAATCCCAGCAAAGGACTCGCTGCCTCCAGAGGTGTCTGCCTGGGAGGGGGCTTCGACCCTCCTGCTGGGAAAGGGGGGCGGGGCGGGCTGTGTCTGGCCAGGCTGTCCCGGACTCACAGGTCGTGCCCACTCCTGACCCCGTACGGTCCCTGGGGGGGACCCCCTACAGCGCGACAGCCCTTCTCGGGGGTCCACTCTCTCTCTCGGTGGTTATGCCCCTCCTCCTCCTGGAGCCGCACCTCTCTGAGCCTTAGCCTGCCTGTCTCTCGCCGTGGGCCCCCTCAGGGAGTCCACTTGCTCTGGGCCCCCGGGACCTCCAGTCCCAGAGGGAATAATGCCCCCTGTTCTCTAGCCCAGAGCGACTCTCAGCCAGTATAAAACAGGAGGGTTGATTGAGCGTCTGAACACAGCACAGGAAATTCTCAGGGCCCTCAGGCCTGGCCTCCCTCAGCCCAGCACATCCAAGTCTCCCCTGCATCCAGGTGGGCTCTGCCTGCTCCCCCTCTCCAGCCCAGAGCCCCCCTGCTTCCCAGCTGGCATCTGAGATCACCTCCCCCCAAGCCCTGCCTTTGTCCATTGTCTTCTCTCCAGGTAAACAGGGTCGCCTGAGTCTCCTCTCCTCTCAGCTGTCCTTTGTTCCCCTCCTGCTGGAACCGTCTGGTCACATCCCCCGGGGTCCTCTCTCTGCAGCCCATTGTCCTCCCACTGGCCGGAACCGGCTGTGAGTCCCGAGCTGGGCCTCCCGGTCACCAGGTCACCAGTCGCTGGGGTCTCCATTCTCCAGGTCATTGGCTGGGGTCCCAAGTTCCATCACTGGTCCTCTGTAACAGCAAACTCCCTCTCCCATCACCTCGTGAAACCAGTAACACCCAGGGAAACTGAGTCCCACCCCCTCTGCATGCAAACCATTTTAAAAACCAAGAAAATCCTCCACTTCGTCACATCTCTCCCCCCTTCGAGTCTGAACTGAGCGGGGTCACTTAGCCAGTGACCTGGGGAAGTTCAGGGACCCCGCCCTGTGATAAAGCATCGGCTATACCATTGGCACTCCCCCTCACATGCACCACCTCCATGTCATAGCCCTGGAGGAGCAGGCTCCATCTCAGGAGCTTGGCATTAGCCCCTTTCATTTGGTGCAGCCACGTCAGGGGTGAACGGTCGGTCTAGGCAGTGAAGCGCCGCCCAAATAGATACGGCTGCAGCTTTTGAAGGGCCCACACCATGGCCAGGCATTTCTTCTCCATGGCCGTATAGTGCTGCTCCCGGGGCAGCAGCTTCTTGGGGTCTCTCTCCCCCTTAGTATCAGTTTGCATCAGCACCGCACCCAGCCCCATGTCTGAGGTGTCGGTGAACACCAGGAAGGGTTTGTTAAAATCTAGGTTTACCAGCACTGGGCTTTGGATGAGTGGCCCCGTTAGCGCACAGAGAGCCCTCTGGCACTGCTTGGTCCAGACCACCTTGTCCGGCTTCCCCTTCCTACAAAGCTCCGTGAGGGGAACTTCCAGGGAGCTAAAGTGGGGCACAAACCTCCAGTAGCGCCCCGCCATCCCAATGAAAGCCTGGACCTGCTTCTTAGTCTGGGGAGCGGACCAATCCTCGCATGCCTCCACTTTGGCCGGCTCTGGCTTCAGGTGGCCGCTTCCCACCTTGTGGCCCAGGTAGGACACCTCTGCCATCCCCACCTTGCACTTTCCAGCTTTTATAGTCAGTCCTGCGTCCTGGAGGCGACCCAGCCCCCTCTTCACCTGGGACACATGTTCCTCCCAGGTCTGGCTAAAGACACAGATATTGTCAATATACGCTAGAGCAAAGCCCTCCATCCCCCTGAGCAACCGATCCACCAGGCGCTGGAAGGTGGCAGGCGCCCCCTTGAGGACAAAAGGCAGGACCAGGAACTCGACGAGCCCTATTGGGGTGGTGAAGACAGACTTCGCCCTGGTGTCCGGGTCCAGGGCCACCTGCCAGTAGCCTTTGGTGAGATCCATGGTAGTGAGGTCCCGGGTGCCCCCCAGCTTGTCTAGGATCTCGTTGGTCCTAGGCATGGGGTAGGCATCAGACATGGTGATGGCGTTGAGCTTCCGATAGTCCACACAGAACCGGACTGACCCGACCTTCTTGGGGACCAGCACCACGGGCGAGGCCATGGGGCTGGAGGAGCCAGCAGGTCTCCGACCTCTCTCCCCAGGTCCTGGGCTGTTGCCCCAGTGACCCTGAATGGGGAACACCTGACGGGCGGGTTGGCTCCCGTCTCCACCTGGTGGACAGCCAGGTTAGTGAACCCAGGCCGGTTGGAGAACAGCTGCCGGTATGAATGCAGCACCTCCCTGATCTCTGCCTGCTGGGCAGGGGTTAGCTGGTTTGAGAAGGAAATTGATTCCAGGGAGGGGTCAGCCCCCATCTCAGGGAGGAGTCCCACCAGAGGATCCTCTCCCTTCTCCTCCCACTGCCCACACACAGCCAGCACCAACTTCTCCCTGTCCCAATATGGCTTCACCATGTTGACGTGGTACACCCGGTGGCTGTGTGCATAGGTGCCGACTTCTGCTGGTGCCGGTGGGTGCTCAACCCCCCTCTGCCCCCGGCCCTTCCCCCTCCCGCCCCTGCCCCGCCCCCATTCCGACTCCTTCCCCAAATCCTCGCCTCGGCCCCACCTCTTCCCCTGAGCGCACCATGTTCCCACTCCTCCCGGTGAGATGCGGGGGCGGGGGGGGAAGAAGGGCACCTTGGCTGCCAGTGGGTGCAGAGCACCCACTAATTCTTCCCCATGGGTGCTCCAGCCCTGGAGCACCCATGGAGTCACCGCCTATGGCTGTGTGCCCGATTGAACAGGTCCACTACATAGTTCACCTCGTTTACCTGTCTGATGACCTTGAAGGGGCCGTCCCAGGCAGCTTGCAGCTTGTTCCTCCTCACGGGGATGGGAAGCATCACTTGGTCCCCGATAGCACAGGACTGGGCACGTGCTGAGCGGTCGTACCGAATCTTCTGCTTCCTTCGTGCCCTGGCTATGTTCCCCTAGCCAAGCCCATGAGCTCTGCAAGCTTTTCCCGGAAAGTCAGGACATACTTCACCACTGATTCTCCATCGGGGGAGGCCTTCCCCTCCCACTCGGCCCTCATCAAGTCCAGGGGTCCCCTCACTCTCATCCCATACAGCAACTCGAACAGGGGAAAACCCTGTGGATTCCTGGGGCACTTCCCTGTATGCAAACAGCAGGTGGGGTAAATACTTGTCCCAGTCCTGCGGATGCTGGTCCATAAATGTTTTCAGCATCATCTTTAGGGTCTGCCTCTGCCTGGTGACAGATGCCCTGATGCCCTGAAAGGGGGATATCGTGGGCCAAGTACAACAGTCTGCAGCGGTACCTCTGGGGGACCACCAACTGCCTCCTGGCTTTCCAAGGTTCAGTTTGCCCTGAACCAGCCCATTCCTGGTACACGAATCCCTTCTCCCACAGGAATCTCTCCCTGTGGTCCTCCCCTGGGATCCAGCACCGCTGTGGCCAGCCAGGGCCCTCAGCTTCTCTAAGGAGGGATCCTCCTGCAGCTAGGTCTGGAATTCAGCTGCTGGGTTTGAGGGTACAGCCCTAGTTGGCCGTGCCTCGGTTTCCCCACTTTGGGACAGAGGCTCTGGCCCAGCCCTGTCAAGCCCTACACTCGGTGCTTCGGTCCTCCATTCAGGAGGTCCCGTGTCCCTCGCTGGCTCTGGCTCCGGGTAACGACCAGGGTGCCCCGGGTGCCATCCAGCCAGTCCTTCAAGTCATTACCCATTAGCACCTCGGTAGGTAGGTGATCGTGCACCCCGACCTCTTTGGGTCCCTCCTTAGCCCCCATTTCAGGTGTATCCTCGCTACAGGCGGGGGTGGCCCCAGCCTTGGCCCTCTTACCCCGTCCCACTCCCCCCCCTCCCCGCCCCATCTGAGACACGGCCCTGCTCCCAGCCCCAGCAGGGAGTGAGGGCATGGAGAGGGGTCAGCACCCCCACTATTAAAAGTGTTCCAATGCCAGTGTGTGCATGTGTCTGTAGATCTGCGTGTGCATCCATGCATGCGTGTGTGTGGATGTTATGCATGCATGTGGACGCGTGTGCATGCGTGTGGACACGGCGGCTGCAGCCCCTGCTGTGTGGCAGGAACATTAACCCAGAGTCACTCTGACCCGTGTCCTGCCCCCTGGGCTGAGCCAGTAAACGCCAATCTCCTCCCACAGCCCTGGATGTCACCCTGTTATAACAGGGGAGGGGCACCATGGCGGACTCTGGTCCCCCACTCCCCCCACCTCACTGGGATAGGGGGGCATTTAGAGTGAAGGAAGATCCCTTCCCCCCCACGCAGCCGGCCTCCCCCCACCATGCTCCTCCCCTGTTCATAGGCACATGGCACCCCTAGGCCTCACAGCCACAGCGCCCCCTTGTCCAGCCAGCGGGGACAGAGCACCTCCGTGGGGGTCTGGGCGATGGGCACACAGCCTCCTCTCCCCCCATTGAGGGCCACGGTGCCCCAGAGCCTGCTACACAGGAGGGGACCGAGGGTCCCTGAATGTCTGTCAGCCACCCCTGGGCACCCCCCATCGCCCCGGGAGACGGGCTCTGGGGGCTTCATGACTGGATGGGGACAGCAGAGGTGGGGAGACAGGACCTGGGGATTCGGGGCTTGAGGGCACTGTGAGCGGGTGGGGGCAGACGAACCCTGGGAGTTCAGGGGGGAATGAGGCCTGGGGGCTCAGTGACTCGGTGGGGGCGAGCGGAGGGAGACAGAACCTGGGGTCTCGGGGCAGAGATCGGTTTTGGGGTCTTGGGGGGGGGCCTGGGAGACAGAACTTGGAGGCTCGGTGACTTGGGGGGAGACTGGGCCTGTGGTCTCAGTGACTGGGCAGGCATGGTGGGGAGATGGAATTTGGGGGCTCAGTGACTGGGTGGGGGGCAGCAGGGGGGAGAGGGAACCTGGAGCAGCAGGGGGGATGGACTAGGTGACCAAACAGGAGCAGCAGGGTGAGGGAAGCTAAAACCAGGGGTCCCATTTAGGGGAGGGGGACACACAGGGCCTGTGGGCTGAGTGACCAGGTGAGAGCAGCGGGTCGGGGGGGGAGGAAACAACAGGACCTGGGGGCTCACTGACCAGACAGGAGCAACAGAGTGAGGGAAGCTAGAACCAGGAGTCTCATTATGAGGGGGGAGGCCTGGCAGCTCAGTGACCAGGTGGGGGCAGTGGGGGGGATAGGAGCTGGGGGTGTGGGGGAACAGGGGCTGGGGACGCAATGAACGGGCAAGGGCTGAGGGAAGTAACTCAGCAGTGTGTTTATTGATCTTGGCAACAGCAGCCAAGGGGTGAATCCACAGAGACAATGTTCACTGCCGGGGGGGACAGGTGAAGCAGACTCCCCAGGTCAGTCAGGGTATGCAGCCCACACCCCATGCTCTGTCCATCAGTTTGCCCCCCACCCCCACCCACCTCCCCGCCGGTCTCTGACCCACTCTCTGCTCTAGCCCGACTGCAGCCCGGGGGTGTGTGTGGGGGGGGGGTGCGCTGAGTCGCTGGCCGCAGGGCTCACAGCACGATGCAGAAGAGCCGCTTTTCGCGGAAGGGGTTCTCCGAGGAGGGCACCGGGGTCACCAGTGGGTCCTCTTTGGCGTGGGCCTCGCAGTAGGCCAGCAAATCCGCCGCTGCCTTTGATACCTGCCATGGGGAGGAAAGGGTTAAACATGCCAGCTGGAGCCCAGGGAGCTCCCCCCACAGCCAGCTCCCGCCCCTCTCCCCACAGCGCCCCCTGCTGGGAGAGGCTGGGACTGGAGTAGCCGGGGGCTCCCCCCACAGCCATCTCCCGCCCCTCTCCCCACAGCGCCCCCTGCTGGGAGAGGCTGGGACTGGGGTAGCTGGGGGCTCCCCCCACAGCCAGAGCTCCCGCCCCGCTCCCCACAGCGCCCCCTGCTGGGAGAGGCTGGGACTGGAGTAGCTGGGGGCTCCCCCCACAGCCAGAGCTCCCGCCCCTCTCCCCACAGCGCCCCCTGCTGGGAGTGGCCGGGAGTGGAGTAGCTGGGAGCTCCCCCCACAGCCAGCATGCAGAGGGGATGGCATTAGGGGTGGGGCTTCCACAGCAGTGGAAACAGTGGCACGGGGGCGGGGCTTGCACACCCATGCAAGGAGGAGGCGGGGGGTGGGGGAGAGTCACACCTTCATGCGGTCGATGTTCACCTCTAGCTTGAGCTGCTCCACCGTCTTGCGGGCCTCGGCAATCTTGGCCATGTTGTTGGACATGGTTCCCCAGCCAGGCGCTGGCCCTGCAGGGAGCCGGCGGGGAGGGGTGAGCGGAGCAGGGGGAGTAAGGGGAATGGGGGGGGCAGAGAGATCAGATGTAACTCGTCGCGGGCTGCTGTCACCATCGGGACATGACTCCCCGAGCCCCAGGGCTGCACTGGCCCCTCGCACGCTCCCAGCTCCCTTGTCTATAGGGGGCGCCAGCTCTGATCCGGCCCCAGGGCGGTGGGGACTGGCTGGCTCGGGGGGGCGGGCAATGGGATGGAGGGCCCTTCCCCTCCAGGTCAGCAGTGACAGAATCATCCCCGCTGAGTGGCTCCTATGGGAGGCGTTGACCGGGCGGGGGGGCGGGTCTCAGTTACAGACCATCCCCGTGAGAGCGGAATGGGGGGCAAAGGGTGAGCTGCTGGGCTGAGGGCCAAGGGACAGCCCCTCTAGGGCAGGGCAGGGCCACATTGGCAGGGGACAAGCATCTGTATAGTATGTATCTGTTTGCACGCATGTATAGCTATATGCATGCATGCATAGGCGTGTATATATGCAGAGACAAGGAAGAGGCGGTCATATCTTTGATTGGCCCGACGTCAGTTGGTGGAAGATACACGCTTTCGAGCTGCATAGAGCAGAGTACACGAGTGTGCAAGCGTGTATGTTTGCGTGTGCCTATGATGTCCTCACCCTGCCCCCACACCCCGAGCTCACTGCTCCATCCATGCCTCCCCCCCAGCACGGAGCTAAACTTTAAAGGCAGCTCAGAGTTGCTGCTGGGCCGGGGGGGGGGGGGCTGCAGATGAAGGGGGCCGGAGGCTGGCTGTGCTGGAGACCACGGGGAACCCACTGCCTCAGGCTTGATCCAAGAAAGGGAAATTAGCCACACTCCAGGAAGCAGGGGGGCGTATCTGGGGGGCCTGGCTAATTAGGGCCTCACAGCAGCTTCCCCCTCCCCTCCAGCCCGGCCTGCAGGAGGCCCCTGATCAGCTATGCTCAAAGCAGCTGGCTAATTGCTCAGCCGGGTACAGGGAAATGTCACCTGTTCCAGGGCTGGCACAGTGGGGGGCACTGCATGGCTAGGAGCCCGGGGCCAGGCCTTTAAAGGGACGGTGCCCGCAGCCTTTACCCAACCCACCCTTAGCTGTGCTGGGACTGGGGGTGGAGGGAGGCCTGAAACACTGCGACTCTTGGAGGCTCTAGGTTCTGCTCCGGTCAGTAAAATCCCATGGAGGTGGCTCCGGCGGGGAAGGTTCCCCCGATCAGGGTTAGGAATATTGGGGTGACAGTGTCTCCGTCAGGAATGGGGGCCTGCCAGAACCCCTCGGGGCAGAGGCAGTTGTTAAAATGCTGGGGAAGGGGGTGACTGGGAGGTTAGTGAAACGCAGAGATGTTTTTTGGGGGGGTTAGAGTTTGGGGGTGATGGTTCAAGTCAAATCCGTTTGCTTTGTGCTGTTGTAAAGGCTACCCGACCCATCCCCACCCTGAGCCGGTTTTTGGGGACTGTCTGGGCATCTCGCTTGCACGGCGCTGTGAGCCGGCAGGGTGTGCGCTGTTCGTGAGCGAGGAAGGCCACCTGCACATGAAACAGCAGAGCTAAAGGTACACGTGTGGCCGGCGTGCGCTGGCACGCTGATGTGCATCCACGTGCAAATTCGTGTCAGAGCATGTGTTAGGGCACGAACGCCTGCATGCTTATGTCTGAATGGGTGTGTGGCGCCCGGGCGCAGGTTCTTACGGACGTTTGTGCCTGTGGGGATGCGGGCGTGGGAGTGTGCGCATGGGCGTGCAAGGACTTGCACACGTATGTATGTGTGAAAAGGCGTGCGAGGACAAGGGCTTATGGGCATGCGCCTGTGTGGACAAGGCCATGGGGAGGGTATGTGTGTGCTAAAGGGTGCGCAGAAGAGTGCAAAGACTTGCACACGTGTGCATGGACGTGCATGAGTGTGCATGTGCATGTGGGGGGGGGGTTTGCGCACAGTGAGCGTGCACAGGTGGGCACATGCAGACATGTTCCCCCGCTGAGGAGATGTCCCAAGCGCCCTGAAGTGCCAGCTGCATTCTCTCACTGCCCCAGGCCCTCCCTAGCTTCGCAGCTGCAGCTAGGGGACATGCTGGTCCCCGATCTCGGCTCTCAGCAGGTAAATAACAGAGGGGCTGGGCCTCAGCGGCTTTGTTTTTCAGTTCCAGATCTGCCCCCCAGCCCCAGTGCAGGGACCTGGAATCTGACCCCTATCAGTTGCTGGAGGCACAAACGCCCTCCTTCCTTCCAGATCTGCAGCTCCAGCTGGACTCATCCCCTCTCTGGCAGGGTCACGGGCCACAGAGCTCTTGCCCGGGAAGCCAAGCCAATACACAGCACAGCTGACTCTGTGCTGCCCCCTGCAGGGACGCTGGCATGTATGGGGTGGGGGGGGCAGAGATGGGGCAGGAAAGAGGAGGGGAGGGGGCGTTATTACAAAGAAAATCTCCCGCATGCCCTTGGACCACTCAGTTCCAGCGTGGTGAGTTGAGGTCCCAGAACCAGGTGGAACGCATGTTCCCCACCGCCTCAGGAGAGTCCGGGGCTGGGGCTGGGGCTGACCCGAATGGATTGGAAGCTGCTGAGCCTGCAAAATCCATCTGGGAATCTCACTCAGCTTTAGGGCCTGCAGTACCGATCCGGACCTGCTTAGAACTCACCTTCACCGGTGATTTGGTTTATTCGGCGGGAGCTCTTGAAAACAAAGGTGAGCTGGGGATAAAGGGTTTTCAGAACTTTTGGGGATAGATCTATCCATCTATCTATCCATCTATCTATCTAATCTATCCCCCTCTATCTATCTATCCCCATACACCCCCTCTATCTATCTATCTATCTATCTATCTAGCCCCATACACCCCATCTATCTATCCATCTATCTATCTAATCTATCCCCCGCTATCTATCTATCCTGATACACCCCCTCTATCTATCTATCTATCTATCTAGGGGGGAGGGATAGCTCAGTGGTTTGAGCATTGGCCTGCTAAACCCAGGGTTGTGAGTTCAATCCTTGAGGGGACCATTTAGGGATCTGGGGCAAAAAATCTGTCAGGGGACAGTACTTGTTCCTGCTAGTGAAGGCAGGGGACTGGACTCGATGACCTTTCAAGGTCTTTCCAGTTCTAGGAGATTGGCATATTGCCATTTATATTATATTATCTATCTATCCCCATACACCCCCTCTATCTATCTATCTAATCTATCCCCCTCTATCCATCTATCTATCTAATCTATCCCCATACACCCCCTCTATCTAGCTAGCTAGCTAGCTATCCCCATTCACCCCCTCCTTGCTATCTATCCCCATACACCCCCGCTATCTATCTAATCTATTTTTCCCCATGCACCCCCTCTATCTATCTATGTTCTTACATCAGTGCCCATCTCTCTTGTATCTGGGCAAGATTGTTCGGTTCTAAGAATGGGCAGAGATTTGGGCACGGAGGAGGTTCATACTTTTCCCCCAGGCTGGCCCCGGCACTGGGGGTGTGCAAGAGAATGAGTCAGTGTCAGCAGAGGGAGAGAGGAGTGGTCTGGAAATTAGGTGAGGGACCTGGGCTTCAGGACTCCTGGACTCTCGCCCCAGCTTTGGGAGTGGAATGGGGTCTAGGGGTCAGAGCAGGGGGGCCTGGGAGCCAGAGCACCAGGTGCTAGTCCTGGTTCTACTACTGACTCACCGTGGGACCCTGGGCAAGCCCCTTCCTCTCTCTGTCCCTGAGCCCCCCTCTGTGAAACAGGGCTAAGGAGCCTGACATGCCTGCTGGGAAGGAAGCAGTCAGTTTTGCTTGGCAAAGGATCTGAGACCCTTGGAGCAGAGGACGGAGAAGGACCAGATGCCCCCTTAGCCGTGATTGGACCCCAGCCTGCCATCTGCCCCCCGAGGGCAGGGAGACCGGCCCCCGCTGGCACCGCACGGAGCAGTCTGGGGCGTGGGGGAGCTTTAGCTTCTCCCTGGCTGATGGGGATCGTGGCTGTCGGATGCTCTGGGAGCAGCTGGGGACCCAGGAGTTCCTAGGGGACAGGGGGGTTCACTACAGCTAACAGGGAGCCTTCTGCAACTCGGAGCTCTGCGCTAGCTGCCCCGAGGGGAGATCGGCACTCCCCATGGCAGCGCCCCAGCCCAGGGCGGTTTAGGAGGGGGTGGGTCACTTTGGAGGGGACACAGGGCGGGGGGGGGGGGCGCTGAGCCAGCTCCTACCTGTTGCCAAAGTGTCTGGGTCTCTCGCTCTCTCTGGATGGAGTGAGCAGCGTCGGCTCCCTTGGCACAGCAGCCTCTGGTGTGGAGCGTCTCTGAGTGTCACCTCCCCCTGCCCCCTCCCCCCCCCGGGGGGGGTGCTGGCTCAGCAGGGTGGCTCGCAGCAGCTGGCAGAGTGGGGGGAAGGCAGGGCCTGCACCAGAGCCCTGTGTGCACACATGGAAGGACAGACGGACGCACAGACGTGAGCACGCTCATGGCTGGACAGACGGGCAGACGCGGCGGGACGGACCCACACAGACCCGTGCTACGGAGCAAACAGATGGGCAGGCACATGGGCCTGCAGGCGTGGCCAGACAGACACACAGACCCAAGGGCGAACACCCTCCCCCCAACCCCTTGATAGACACAGACACGTGGGCACAGTCAGACAGCCCTGAAGCGCACACACGGACAGACAGATGGACACGCGCTCACGGAAGGGTGGATGGACACACACACACACACACACACAGTGTGCACAGACACACGCCGGCCCCGTGTTCACACACGCTCAGTTCGCAGGGCCTGTTCTCTGCCCCTCGTGCCATCATGTGGCCCAGTGCCAAGGGATGCCACGGGCCACCATTCGGGCATGGAAGTGCCCTTCCCCCCTGCCTTCCCCACTGACCCACAGAGAATGTGGCCCCAGGATTCTGGGGGGGGCCCTTCTCTCCATCACTGGGGATTGGCCTGTGCCCAGCTCCCCACTGGGGCATTCTCAGCCCCAGAGCAAGGGGTCGGCACGTTCCCTGGAGGGAATAGCTGACGGGCTGCAGCCCAGGCTGGCTGTGTGTAAGTGGGTGGCTAATGGGCTGCCCGTATCCCCGTCGCCCTCAGCAGGCCAAAAGGCTCCGGGCCTAGATGCCTCTTGAGACATGGACCCTGGAAGGCGCCACCCCATGGGCAAAAGGGCACCCCGAAATGGGGGGCTACCCTGCAACTGCACTTGGACAAGATGGTGGGGGAACAACCAGACCTTTCCTGTCGCATTCCCTGGTACCCAGAATCCCCTGGGGCTCTGTCCATCCCCTGCACCCCGTTCCCTGTTACCCAGAATCCCCCAGGGCCCTGCACCCTATTCCTGGTTACCCAGAATCCCACAGGCCCTCTCTTCCCCAGTGCCCCCTTCCCAGTTACCCAGAATCCCCCAGGGCCCTGCCAGCCCCTGCGCCCCATTCCCAGTTACCCAGAATCCCCCAGGGCCCTGCCCATCCCCAGCGCCCCATTCCCAGTTACCCAGAATCCCCCAGGGCCTCTCTGTCCCCAGCACCCCATTCCCAGTTACCCACAATCCCCCAGGGACCCTGCCCATCCCCAGCCCCCCATTCCCAGTTACCCAGAATCCCCCAGGGACCCTGCCCAGCCCCTGCTCCCCGATTCTCTGGTATGTGCACTGGCTTTGCTTTGTTTCTCCCCGTCCCTGGCGCTGGGACCCCGAGTCCGGTCCTTTGCACTCTATGCCCTCCTCCCCCTGTGCAGCACTGGCATTGCCCACATGGGGGCACCGAAGGACAGGGAATCCGCACAGCGCCCGGGAATATGCCACAGACCCCAGAGACAGCGGGCAGTGGGGTGCATGGGGAAAGGCACCAGGGTCTCTCCTGCTGAAGCTTTCCTCCTCCTGCCCTCCCGCCCCATGGAGCTCACACCTGGAGAGGGCGTGGGGTCCATGCAGGGCAAGAGGGCCTTAGACATCGGTATAGGCCCTGCCGGGTTCGAGGACGGTACTGCTCAGACCCAAAAGCCGCTGGGATCTTCGGCATGAGCCAGAAGCTGACCGGACTCCAGGGGCTGCCCTCGTGTTTCACGAGAGCGTGCCGGGTGGGCAGGAAGGCGCCGCGGGTGAATTGTGCGTGGGGCCGTGGCCGGCGGTGCACTGGAGTACGGGCTGCAGGAGGGCGGGGGCTCAGTGCCCAACGGGGGGTGACAGCAGAGACACCGCTCGACCCACGGGGTGGCAGCACGTGTGCCCGTGCGTTCGGCAGTGAGCGTGGCCCACGCAATTGTGGTGAGGTGGGACAGGAGCGAATCTACAGGGGAGGCGGGCCGTGGCCGGCCGTGCGGGGCAGTTGCGCCCCCGCCGAGGGCTCTGATCCGGCTGGGACACGTGCCCCCCGGCCCTGGTGTCACGGGGGCGGCGGGCGCTCTCGTCTCTGCACGCCAGCCCCTTGGCAGCTGCCATGGCGGCAATAAGGGCTAAAACTAGCCCCAGCAAATCCCAGTGGAGCGTCTGGAAGGGCCTCACGGATTCCAGATGGGCGGGGGGATGATGGAGGGATAGAAAGAGAGGGGACAGGGAAAGGTATGGGGGGGAGAGAAAAGCAGTAGCGTAGCCAGGGGGGAGCAGGGGGAGCGGCCGCTCCCCCACTGAGCAGATGTGGCGCCTTTTTTTGCTCCCTACGCCTTTTGCTGCGGAGCATTTTTTTTTGCTCCCGACGCCTTTTGCTCCCAGCGCCTTTTTTTAGCTCCACTCCCCCTGTGCTCTAAACCTGGCTATGCCACTGGAGAAAAGGAGGGGGCAAGGGAAAAGGGAGGAGGGGGAAAGAGGTAGAGAGGGTGGGGGAGGGGAAAAGAGCCAGCACGCGTGCTGGAATCGGCTGGCCCCACACTCGAGGGCCTTCAGGCCAGCCGGGGGGGGGGGGGGCGGGGGGGGGGGCGGGGCGGGGAGACGAGGCCATTAAAGGAGCTGCACGACGGGGGGGGGGGGGGGGTCGCTGGGGGCAGCAACAGAGAGCGAGACGAATAGAATGAGGGCGAATGAGCACCCCAGGGCCAGTCCGGTCTGTGGACCAGCTCCCATGTGCACACTCTCCCGCGCCCCGCCCCCCCCCCCCCCATCCACGTCCTCCTAGGACGGGCAGGGGGCGCGGACTGCCTCCATCTAGCGCCTTTTCTGCTGAATCCTCCCCTGCAACCCCCCTCCCCCACCCCCAAATTACCATCCGGAAGCTCTGAGTGCCCGTGTGCCCCCCCCCCCCCCGAGGCTATTTGTTCTTTTTACTGTTTTTGGTCACTGCTTGCTGCCAAAGAGGCTTTATGCTGCATCTCCGCCAGGGTGACACTGCCCTCCCTCTCCCCCGTAGCCCACCCTGGAGACGGGATTCTCCTGGATGGTGTTTAGTTTTGCCCTTAAATGCCTGTCGCATTCCACCCCCGAGGTGGCTGCATTTCAGTGCCGAGGGAGGCATTGCTGTATAAACAGCTGCTGTGTTCCACCCCAGAGGCGGCTGCATCTCAGTGCTGGGGGACGGATTTCTGTATAAACAACTGCTGTGTCCAGCCCCAGAGGTGGCTGCATCTCAGTACCCGGCAAGGGATACACTGCTGTGCCCTATCCCAGAAGTGGCTGCAATTCAGCGCTGGGTGAGGTGTCCCTGTATAAACAGCTGCCGTGCCCCACCCCAGAGGCAGCTGCCCCTCTACGCTGTGTAAAGCGACTCCGCTTTATTTTTGTTTTATAGCTGTCGTCTCCTAACACTTCCTAGCAGCAGCTGGTGTAAAACCCAAATCATCCTCCTCCACCAGCCCAGATCACTTGAAACCGAAGGGGAATCCACACCAGCAGTGATGGGTCTATGACACACGTAGCAGTTCCGCTTCCTCACAGCAGAAGGCAATGCTGTGCCCACGCTACTCAGGCTGGTTCCAATAACGAACCCTACAACCAAGCAGCATGTCCCCGAGACGTCAAAGCATTTGCTGCAAACGTTTCCCCTCTTCGGGGCACCCACCCGTTGTAACAACCCCACCCATCTTTCATAGGCTCAGTGTCCAGGGGTGCACCTGCCCTATGGGCTTGTCTGCACTTGGCATGTTCAGTGGCACATAGGCCTCATGCTGTCTGCACTGGGCATTGGGCCGGCCCGGCTACATCTCTCGGGGATGTGGATTCCAGCGCAGATCAGCCCTAAGGAAGGAGATTCCAGACACCGGTTCCTTGGTAGAGTCACTTCAGCCCCTCCGCACCAATGGTGCGCTGTGTCGCGGACTCACAGGTCGTGCCCTCTCTTGGCCCCGTGCGGTCCATGGGGGGTGTCCCTTTCAGTGAGACAGCCCTTCTCGGGGGTCCACTCTCTCTCGGGGTTCAGCCCCTCCACCTCCTGGAGCCGCACCTCTCTGAGCCTTAGCACGCCTGCCTCTCGCCGTGGGCCCCCTCAGGGAGTCCACACACTCTGGACCCCCGGGCCTCCACCCCCAAAGGGGACAATGCAACCCTGTTCTCTAGACCAGAGTGACTCTCAGCCAGCGTAACACAGGAGGGTTTATTGAGCGTTAAACACAGCACAGGAACTCACAGGGCCCTCAGGCCTGGCCTTCCCCCAGCCCAGCACATCCAGCTCTCTCCTCTACCCCAGTGGGCTCTTCTCTTCGCAGCCTATTGTTCTCCCACTGGCAGGAACCATCTGCAGACTCCTAAGCTGGCTTCCAGGTTACCTGTCACCGGGGTCTCCATTCTCCACGTCCGTGGCTGGGGTCCCCAGTTCCCTCACCAGTCCCCTGTAAGAACAAACTCCCTCTCCCATCACCTCGTTAAACCCGTAACACCCAGGGAAACTGAGTCCCGCCCCCTTTGCATGCAACCCTAGGAAACCAAGAAAAACCCCCATAGGCAACAAGGAAAACAGGAAACTCCCCCATGCCGTCACACCCTGCGCCCGGGGATTGCCCAGCCGAGGATGCCCTGCCCCCCCACTCCGTCTCCCCCAGCGTTTGAACCCGGGGCCGTCAGAACTGTGTCTCTGTCCCTGGGGTGACAGGACCAGCTGGCTGGCAGAGCCGCCTCGTGAAGCCATGGAGCAGTCGCCAAAGGGTGGCGCAAATCCACCCTCTCCTGGCATGGGTGGTGCCAACCCTCCGCTGCAGAGAGCCGTGGGTAATCGTCAGGCGCAGAGCAGTGCACTGTGGGACGGGACCAGCCGCAACACACGCGGCTTCCTAGCCCTGTATCCATGGCTTGGCCAAGACTAAACTCGAGGCCTCATCCCTGTGGCACGGACCGAATATTGCCACCCCGCAGACACATTGTTGCAACATCCCCTGACTTAGTGTAGACGGGCCCTGCCGGGAGGCGGCTTTGCTTTTCCCCACGATTCCTTGGCCAGCCCCTGGGATTCCTTCGCACGGAGGGCCGGCGTGGAAGGAGCCGGCGGAAGGGTTAACATAATCCTCTCGTCCCTTCGCCCACTTATCCAGAGGCAGGCGCTTGCAATACGGTCGCCATGGCAACGGCACCAGCCAGTTCTGATACCGGAAGCCGCGAGGGGTGGGAAAGCCGGGGTGTGGAATCGGTTCATTAAGATCTGGGCGATAGTGGGGGGAGAGGGGGAGGGGGAGAGGAGGAATCGGGCACATTCCAGAGGGAAACGAGACAGAGAAAGGGCGCCTACAAATTGTCTCGCACGTTTCGACAGTGCCTGTCGCTCACGTCCTTTTAGGGAACAATTCACCCAGCGCTGAAATGCAGCCACCTCTGGGGTGGGGTGCAGCAGCTGTTTATACAAGGAACCTTCACCCAGTGCTTAAATGCAGCTTCCTCTGGCATGGGATACAGGGACTCTTTATACAGGGATTGTTCACCCAGCACTGAGAAGCAGCCACCTCTGGGGAGGGGTGTGGCAGCTGTTTATACAGGGATCCCTTTCCTGGCATTGAGCTGCAGCTGCCTCTGGAGTGAGCGCGACAGCTGTTCGTACAAGGATCCTCTGCCCAGCACTGAAATGCAGCTGCCTCTGGGGTGGGATGCAGGGGCTCTTTAAACAGGGAGTTTTTACCCACCACTGAGATGCAGCCACCTCTGGAGTGGGCCGCGGCAGCTGTTTAGACAAGGAGTTCCCACTGCCAGTCCCCCAGACTGTCTCAGCGTTGCTGATTTCTAGTCTCTCAGCCTGGTCCTAGTCACTGCAGGGGAGGCCTGAGGGGATTCAGCCAGGTGGGATCCAGAGAGACCCTCTCCCCTGCCCCCAGATTAGCATCCAGTTCAGGGCAGGCAGCCCACCCCAGTATCCTGCCCTAGCCTCTCCTCCCTCCACCCATGGGTGACTCTGAACCAACCTGGAACTCACGGGATGCCCCCAGGGCACTGGCATGAGGAGCCAGCCAGTTCCCGGCACTGGCTAATGCATCCTATCATTCCCACCTTGGCTACTCACGCCTGCCCTGGGCCCGGGCACTGGTGCATTGTGGGAAAATCCTGTCCGCTTGCGTCTCCTCTGCCCAGGCTGTGGAGTGGCTCTCCCGGGGCCTGGGGGAAGGGACAGGACCGACGAGCTCAGCATCACCAGATCGGAGGGTCTGACAGAACCACAGAGGATCCAGCAGCCTCCATAGAGAACCCCCTTTAGATTCCAGCCAACCCAGTCCTGGCTGCAGAAGGCAAGTGGGGAGGGGAAGGGTGCGGGGGTGGGATGTAGGGGGATGGTGCGAGGCCTCCTCCCAAAAAAAAATCTATGAACCACCTTCAGACCTCCCAGCAGCCCCCGTGATGGCCAGGCACTGCGGAGGGGAATCTCACAGCACTGGGGTCCCCGGCTGGGTGCTGGCCGGGCACTGCTGTGGGGAAGCTCGCAATGCTGGAGTCCCTGGCTGGGTGCTGGGCCGCGTGCAGGGCCCCTCTGTTGCAAAACTGCCCCCCTGTCCCAGCATCCCTAGTCCCCTCATCCCAACCCCTTTGTCCCCTTACATTGGGTTGCTTTACCCCATCTCCCCAGCCTGGCTCATGGCCCCTAGGCCAGGCCATTCTCCAGCTCCCAGTGGCCAGTTCCCGTCTAATTACCCCCTGCGGTCCCAGACTAATTAATCAGCCCCGTGATGAAGCCTTAATTAATTGCCTCCTCCCCACTGTAATATTGGCCAGTTGTTCCGGAAAAGTTAGCCCTGTGACGCCAAACCGATCAATTACCCGCACCCCAGGGGAACGAGGCAGTTTATCGCCACCCCCCCCCCAGAGAGCACCGAGTGCCCTGCAAGCCAGCTGCCTCCTGCCACTATCCCGGCCTGTTGTTGACCCTCCGTTAGCAGGACCTTAGGTCCTCGGACCCAGCCCAGTGGGCCCCCTATAAGGACCGTCAGGGGGCCCAGCTTGGCTCGTTGCCTGGGGCACATGCCCGTCTGAGGGGGAGACACCCCGCTGTGGGTAAGGTCGTTTGTTAACCCTATGGTGCCTGAAGGCAGGAGCACAGGGCACTGCCCTGGAGAAGCTCACAGCACTGGAGCAAGCGGAGTAGAAGCCAGTTCTCGGCAGTGGGCGATCCAGGGGGATGGATGGGTAGGCACCTTGTGAGGGGTGGGGAGGTGGGGTGAGCTCCATTCTTAGGCCCCTCTGCCCTGGAAACACCCCCACTCCCCCACCCGCTGCGGGCTTCTCTGGTCAGTGTAGAGCTGACTCCCAACTCCTGGCATAGGGGGCGGATCGGGGGCGTGGCCAGAGCACACTGTGCTGTGGCTATTCTCTGCCCCCCAAGGACATAGGGGGAGCTGGGCAGAGCCCTAAATGTGAGGAGGAACACAAAGCGAGCTAACCCTTCCCCTCCCCCCAAGTGTAGGGAGCTGGGACTCAGCTCCATGTGCCCAGAGGGGTCAGAGCGAAGCAGGTGTGGGTGGACACACCAGTCCAGGGCCCCTTCCTGGGCAGAGTAGCCCTTTCCCAGGGGAGCAGAGCTCAGCCCCGGTCCTGCAGCAATCTGGGGCTTGGGGGGCGGGGAGAAATGGGGGGGGGTCTGGCAACGCTCAGTCCCTGCCACCGCCTGCGAGGTATTTTTAGCGGCTCCGTGGGAAGGTGCTGCCTGACTCAGGCTTCATGTTCCCTGTAGTTTAGCAGCTCCCCAGTTGGGCCTGGCTCCCGCTGGCAGCCAGGGGCCTGCGGGGAGAGGGTCAGTGGGCTGAGCACCCCCGATGCTGGAGAATCGCTGGAGCTGGGGCTACAGGGGTGCTAACGCCCTCCCAAGCCCAGACCAGCTCTCCCTCTGCTTTGCCCCTAGTGCCCCCTGCCCCGCACACTGGCATTCACCTCGAAATTGCTGCTTCGCGCTGTTCTGTCTGTGTCAGGTGCTGCTGGGGCACTGCTGTAAGGAAGCTCGCAGCGCCACCGTCCCCAGCCGGCGCCGCCCCGAGGAAGCTCGCAGCACCGCGCTCCCCAAGCGGCACTGCCCGGAGGAAGCTCGCAGCACTGCAGCCTCCACTGCCCTGATGTGCCCTCCCCGGGACTTCCACCCCTGGTGCTGGGAGAATCCTGCCATGGCACGACAGTCCCCCAGAGACCCGCACGCCCAGATCTGGGCCTCTGCCGGGTGTGGCTGCAGGAGGGGTGGGCCCCCTCCTCCCCACTCCCTCCCCCGCCCTGTAAAGGATCTGCTCTGGGGATTATTTTGTGCAGTTCCGTGCCACGCCGGGGGGCTCGGACTAGCCGGTTGCAATGGATCCTTCCAGCCTTGGGATCGAGGCATCTGGTGCCAAGGAACGGGGCACCTCGCCCCCCCCCCCCCCCCCCCGCCCTGCCCGCAGACACAGATCTGGTGCCACCCCACCCTGCACAACCCCATCCCCGCTGGGTTTGGGGGGCGGGGCTCGTGGGTCCCACAGGCCCGGCGCACCTCCCCCCGCCCCAGCGTGAGGCATACGCAGTCCTAGCGGCTGGTGGGTTTGGCTCGGGGCAAGCCATGAAAGGGGGCCACTGTCTCACATCTGGCAGGCATTAGAGCCCAGCGCAGGCCTGGCCACTTCAGTCAGCCAGAGCAGCCGGCCCCTCCCCACGCCCCCCTCTGCCACAGCCCAGCCCCCCCCCCCACACCATCCCCCACTGCCCAGAAGAGCCCAGGCCCCCCCCCCCCGAGCCCATCTCACCCTTCCCAACAGCCCAGGCTCCCCCTCCTGCCAGATCCCAATCCCCACCCCGCAGCCCAGCAGAGCCCAGCCCCCCCCCCCGCACATCCCTAGCCCTCCTACACACCAGCCCCCCCCCCGCACATCCCTAGCCCTCCTACACACCAGCCCCCTCCCACAGCACAGCCCCCCCACCCACCCCTGCCAGAGCCAACCACCGCAAATACCGGGACCCCCCGCCTCTTGGGGGAGCCGAATATATTCACATCCTGCCCCACCATAGCCCATTCCGCCCCCCCCACACACACCCCCTCCAACCCTCCCTCCCATAACAGCCCACCTCCCCTCTGCTCAGGTTTCAGTGTAATTTGCAGAAGGTACAAGTTAAAGGGTGTGGTCCCATTCCCCCCCTCCATTCCCTGGACCAATCCCCACCCCCCCCCATTTCTACCCCAAGCTCCCCTAACAGGAGGCAGCCAGATGCTCCGCTTTCCCCCCTCCCCCAGGCGAGGAGATGGAGCAACCCAGGGAGGGGGCAGGCAGAACCTGGCTGGAGGGGTGGGGGGAGAACCTTCTGCCTCATCAAGTGGGGGTCTCCCATTCCCTCCCAGAGAGAGAGGCATGGGGAGGTGAACCCCTCATTTGTATCATGCACAAGGCAGGGTGGGAAAGGGAAGACACTCAGCAGTTGAGGTTTGGGGGTGCAGGGGCAGAGCGGCTCAGGTGCAGGGGGAGAAGGGCTCAGCAGCTCAGGTTTTGGGGTTCAGCAAACAGCAGCTCAGCACTGGGGGACATGGGGAGAGGAGCTCAGCAGCTCATATTTGGGGGTACAGCGCACAGCAACGGAGGCTTGGGATATGGGGGAGAGGATTGCAGAGCCCCGCTGCCCAGGTTTGGGGGTACAAGGGGAGAGGGGCTCAGCAGCTCAGGTTTGGGAGTGCAGGGGGAGAGGGGCTCAGCGGCTCAGGTTTTGGGGTGCAGGGGCAGAGCGGCTCAGGTGCAGGGGGAGAAGGGCTCAGCAGCTCAGGTTTTGGGGTGTAGCAAACATAGCAGCTCAGCACTGGGGTACATGGGGAGAGGGGCTCAGCAGCTCATGTTTGGGGGTACAGCACACAGCAACGGAGGCTTGGGATATGGGGGAGAGGGGTGCAGAGCACTGCCACCCAGGTTTGGGGGTGCAAGGGGGCATGGGACTTAGCAGGCCAGATTTGGAGGTGCAGAGAGCACACCAGGGTGCAGGAGCAGGAGAGAAAGCGCAATGCCGTAGTGGGGGGTGCAGAGCACGCGGAAGCTCAGATTTTGAAGCGGGGGAGACAGCAGCCAAGCCGGGGGGAGCAGAGACCATCTGCACAGCCGGGGTGGAGGGGGGGCAGGGAGCAGAACTGGCTCCATGCTTTGGCTTCCAAGCCCGGCTCAAGGAGGAGAATGTGCATGTTGTCTACAGCTCGTAATAATTCAGCTGAGCAAGGGCTGGGGGGAGGGGAGGGGGCCAAGCGCCGGCGTTCCTGGGGCCGAGGGAAAGAATTTGGAAGGCAGGAACGTTTTCCTGGCTGCTTCACGCATCTGGTTTTCATAAGGGTCTCTGGGCTGAGCGTTTTTAACAGTGACTGCCTGGAGCTCAAAGCAGCCCATGGACATGACTGCAGTCTGGAATCTCCCTCCATGTTCACTACTGGTGTCAGCGGTGGGATCATGCTGGCGTGCCGCCATGGGGGGATTGGCCCACGCCAGGCACGGGGAGGTGGATAAAATGGCAGGGTCTGATCCACTAGCTCTCCAGCCCTAGTCAGGCTCAGGGCAGGTGTGGGGGGATGCTACGGCCAACCCAGCCTGAGGTTTGGGGCCTGCTTTCCCCAGCCACACCAGGGTATCTAGCACCACACACCCCTGTGCCACACCAAAAACCACTTGTTTGCATACTCATGGACATGCATTGCATCTCAGTTACTGTGTCTGTGTAGCACCTGGCCCCATGGGACCCTGATCTGGATCACTGTGTGTCTGGGCAGCGCCCGGCCCAACGGGGCCCCGATCTCGGTCACTGTGTGTCTGGGCAGCGCCCGGCGCGACGGGGCCCCAATCTCAGTCACTGTGTGTCTGGGCAGTGCCCGGTGTGACAGGCCGATCTCGGTCACTGTCTGGGCAGCGCCCGGCCCGATGGGGCCCTGATCTCGGTCACTGTGTGTCTGGGCAGCGCCCGGCCCGACGGGGCCCCGATCTCAGTCACTGTGTGTCTGGGCAGCGCCTGGTGTGACAGGCCCTGATCTCGGTCACTGTGTTTCTGGGCAGCGCCCGGCCCGCCGGGGCCTTGATCTCGGTCAGTGTGTGTCTGGACGGCGCCCAGCGCGACGGGGCCCTGATCTCGGTCACTGTGTGTCTGGGTGGCGCCCGGCCCGATGGGGCCCCGATCTCGGTCACTGTGTGTCTGGGTGGCGCCCGGCCCGACGGGGCCCCGATCTCGGTCATTGTGTGTCTGGGCGGCGCCCGGCCCGACGGGACCCTGATCTCGGTCACTGTGTGTCTGGGCAGCGCCCAGCATGAGGGGGCCCTGATCTCAACTGGGGCTTTCTGTGTGTTACCATAACAATGCTGCTCAGCAACCCACCCCCTTAACTTTGTGGGTGCTTCAATGCCTGCCCCCTCCCCTACCGCCACCAGTAAAGCAGCACTTGCACAAATAACACAGATTTTTATTTACAAAAACGGGGTGAAGGGGAAATTATATATAGAAATACAAGACTGGCAGGGGGTTTTGCCACAGACTCCAGGGAGGTACCTATGTACAGTGCGGACTCCAAGGGAGTTACGATACAAAAATCAGAATAATAAATACGTTCATTGAAAAAGCACGCGACACGGTGAACGTCGCTCCATGGAAGTGCTGGCCCAGCCGTTCCCCCGCTAGCGGGGCCGGGTGGCAGGGGTCTGCGGCAGGGGAATAACACAAGCTGGGTTTCTGTTGGCAAGTTAATTATCCGTGTAGCGGGCATGGGTGTCTATTTCAGGGAACAGGCTGGATCTCCTTAGTAACTGGCCCTGGGCTCCCACCCCCTCCCTGGCAGAGATGAAACCCACATAACCGGGGAGGGGGATTTTATCGGGGCTGGATGGCGACCCTTGGAGAGGGATCCTTCCCGGTCTAGCCCCAGAGTGGGCACAACCCCGGGCAGGGGGAACTCATGCCCACCTGCACCCCAAATGTTGCCCTGAGCCAGTCTCAGCCCCGCCCGGGAGGGACCCCTGTCGCAGAGGGAGGTGGTGAGCAGCGCCCAGGTTTACGGTGTCTCCAAGTGTGAGCTGAGACCCAACAAACTGATTGCAGACGGGGAGAGGGGGCAGAGTTACCCAGCTGGGCTGGACTGGAACTGAGGAGCTAGAAGGGAAAGGCTCCTCTATCTCATGCCCCTGGGACCACAATGCCATACCCGCCACGCTCATCAGGGGCTCCTAGAGTATCAGATGAGCTGCAGCGGTGGGAGCCTATGCGGGGGGCAGCCAGAGTCCATGCACCCAGGCACAGGCTCCCAAAGGGAGAGAACGGGGGTGCCCCCAACCTGAGATCTCTGCACCCTTAATCCGTCAGGACAAAAGCCCGGGGCATGATCTACAGGTGCAGGGAAAGACACAGGCCCGTCCTAACCCAGAAGCTGCCATTAGCCTGGTGGGGCCCAGATCCCAGTAGGCACAACATCTGCAAGGCGATGAACACTAGCGGGGCACAATGACAGTACTAGTGCCCCAGCCAGTCACCAAGACGCTGGCACAAACTCACTAGCGCCCACAGCGTCACCCGTAACAGACCCAAAGAGCTGGTCCATTCAGACACACTCGCCTCAGCGTCACTCCTCGCTAGCGCCCCAAACGCAGCTCACCACCCCACGTGGCGGGGGCGTGACGATTTCACGAGTGCCCCAGTTTCACCGTTAGCATCTCCGAGGCAGCTCGGCAGCAGGATTTTACCACTAGCCTCCCGGCACCAGGGTTTCCCCAGTGCCAAGCGAGGGTCTCGCACACGGCTCAACTCGGCGCACCAGGAAGCGAGTGCTCACGCACAGTGATGAAGGGAAGCCAGGGCAGACTGCTGCTCCCCCAACCAATTCCCTCCCCAATTCATGTTAGCACCAACTCCCCGGCCACAATGTAACCCACTGACCCCCCAGCAGCCAGCGCCCCCTGCCCCGTCATGGCAGCCCCCGCCCATGCATCCTGCACCTCTGCTGAAAATTAAACCTGGGGGCTTGAATTTACCAGCTTCTGGCCTGAGGTTTGCATCACGGGGCCGGGCAGGGAAGGGTTTGGGGAGGAGGATCTGGGAGTAGGGCAAAGGGGGAGGAGAGAGGGACGCCACCCCTCCAGGATTGTCCTGGAGTCTCCAGAAATTAAAGATGAATCTTTAATTAGCGAGGATGTCATGTGATGAAATACGTCCAGCCAAAACGGGCAACCCTGGGAGGAGAACTGGACCAGCGGGAAAGAAGACCGGAGGGGCCCCAAGGCTGGGAGGGATGGAGGGATGATGTGCCCCTCCCAAGGCAAGTAGGAGTGGGGGTGGGTGTGAGGTGCGGGGGGCCCCAGGCTGGGGGTGTATGGATCCAGAGTGGGTCAGGGGCCCACCAGGCTGGAGGGTGGAATAGGGGGTCAAGTGGAACCCCCAAGCTAGGGCGTGTCAGGGTGTAGATCAGGCTGGGGTTTGGGTCAAGCGACATACCCAGGCTGGGGGTGAGGGTGGGCGGGATCATTCTGGAGGGGTTGGATCAACTTGGGAGAGGGTCACTCCCAGACTGGGAGGGTAGATGGAGGGTGAGTCAAGCCTCCCCTGCCCCTAAAGGCCAGGGGGTATGGAGTGTGGTGGATCAGGCTGTAGGGGGTATGGGTCAGGGGATACTCCCAAGCTGAGGGAGTAGATGGGAGGGGGGGGTCAGTGCCCCCAGGCCAGGGGGGTATGGGGCAGGGTTTGTTGGGGGGCACCACCAGGCAAGGGGGCATAGACCAGGAATGGGTTAGGCTGCCTCAGGCCAGGGCGGTATGGGGCAGAGTTGGTTGGGGGGGTGGAGGAGGCTGGAGGGGGTGTGGGTCAGGCTGCAGGAGGTGACGCGGGGGGGGATTAGATCCCGCCCCCAGCCCAGGTTCTCACACCGTCGTCATCACTTTCAGGGAGCCCGAGCGGAAGCGCATAATCTTCTTCTTGAGGGCGTGCGAGGCCTTGATCTTGACGAAAACCTTGGGCCGCCCGCCGGCCTGGCCGGGCCCCGCGCTGGCGACCAGCTGCGGCGAGAGCTGCTGGGGCCAGACCAGCCCGCTGCTCTCGTCCGTGTCGCTGGAGCCGGAGCTGAAGGTGGGCGAGCCGCCCTCGCTCAGGCTGGACTCGCTGTCGCCGTAGGCCAGCCCCTCCTCCAGCCGGCACACGGGCGCCCGCCGCGCCCCGCCGCCCCGCCCGCCCGAGCACTCCGAGTCGCTCCCGGCGTAGCCGTACAGCACGTTGCGGGGGGGCGAGGCGGCGGCGCCCGGCCCGCTCCGCCCCACCCGCCGGCTCCGCCGCGGCTCCCCGGCGCCCGCATCCTCCTGGCAGATCTCCGCCGTCGAGCGCCACTTCCGGTAGCCGGCAGCACCGGGGTGGGGGCGGCGCTGCCGGGACGGCTTGAGCACCACCTCGTCCCGCTCCACCGTGTGGTACTTGGTGCCCGAGGCGCCCGGCTTGTTCAGGAGGCTGTTCTCCGACTGGGAGCGTGCCGCCTTCTTGCCCCGGGGGGAGCCTTTCCTGGCGCTAGCCCGGCGCCCCCCCGGCGCTTCCCCCCCTTCCTCGGTGAAGCGGCACTTCTTGGGCATCGCCGCCGCCCGAGGCCTCTCCCTGGGCGTCACCGGGGCCCGCTCTGGGGACAGCTCCACCGAGTGCCCCTTGGTGAGGGGAGGGGGCTTCTTTCTGGCGCCTCGGTGGGCCTGCTGGGCGCGGGGGGGCTGCTGGGCCGGGATGTATTGGGCCTTCACCATCTGGCAGGCCCCGTCCTCGGCGCAGGCCAGCGGGGAGCGGCCCCCCCTCTCCTCGTAGGGAAGGGGTTCCTGGCCGTTCCTGGCGTGGGCGCCGTCCTCACCCGGCCCCTCCTCGTAGCGATCCACCGACAGGGCAGGCCGGAGGTGGGCCAGCGCCTGCAGCTTGGGGGGCTTCTTGAGGCTGGAGTGGGGGGGGGCGTAGCCTTCGGGGGCCCCCTTGCCGGCCAGCGTCCTCTCGGCCGCAGCGTCCCAGGACGACCAGATCCGGGCGGCCGCGCCGGCCCCACCCTCGTAGCCGCAGGGCGAGGGGGTGCTGCTGCCCCGCTCCACGGCCGGGGTGTGCTTGCGCTCCGCGGGGGGGGCCAGCAGCTCCGAGGGCCTCTTGCAGAGGCTGTTCTGGCGGGCCACTGCCTTGGCGGGCGGCTCGGCATTGAGGCTAGTCCGGGGCTTGCCGCCCCGCGCCAGCTGGCTGCGCCGGCGGATCAGCCGCGAGATGTAGCTCTCCACCTTGTGGCCGTGAGCGGCCTCGGGATAACAGGGCAGCTCCTGCCCCCCGAACTCCTCCAGCCCCCCGGCCTGCTCCGCCCCGTAGGCCAGGCCCGGTGGGAAGGGGGTGGCGTCGTAGAGGCGGCCGCGGAGCAGCGGGTTCTGCATGGCCACGGCATGGAGGGGACTGGGGTACAGGAAGGGGTCCAGGCTGTCCCGGGGCGGGAGGCGGGGGGGCGGCTCGGAGAGGTAGTCCTGAGAGCTGGAGTAGGGGGCTGAGTAGGAGCGGGGAACCATGCCCCTCCCGGCGCCGTCTTTGCCACTGCTGCCCACCTCTCCTGCGGGACAGAGAGACACGGACTGAGAGACAGACCCACGGACACAGGGAGGGACAGACCCACGTAGGGAGGCTCCAGCTGGAGGGGGCCATGCTCAGCCCCCCCGCTTCGCTCCCATAGGGACAAAGGCAACCCCAGAGACAGGCCAGCCCCGTTCACCACCCCCCAACTCTCCTCGGCCAGGGCCGGAGGGTCCCTGACAGCCCATCCAGCCCGGTATCCCCCAGGACCAGACCCACGGGCCCGTCCGGCCCGGTATCCCCCAGGACCAGACCCACGGGCCCATCCGGCCCGGTATCCCCCAAGACCGGACCCACGGGCGTGTCCAGCCCGGTATCCCCCAGGACCGGACCCACGGACCCGTCCAGCCCGGTATCCCCCAGGACCGGACCCACGGGCCCATCCAGCCCGGTATCCCCCAGGACCGGACCCACGGACCCATCCAGCCCGGTATCCCCCAGGACCGGACCCACGGGCCCATCCAGCCCGGTATCCCCCAAGACCGGACCCACGGGCCCATCCGGCCCGGTATCCCCCAAGACCGGACCCACGGGCCCATCCGGCCCGGTATCCCCCAGGACCAGACCCACGGGCCGGTCCAGCCCGGTATCCCCCAGGACCGGACCCACGGGCTCGTCCGGCCCGGTATCCCCCAGGACTGGACCCATGGACCCATCCAGCCTGGTATGCCACAGGATCTAACCCCTGGGCCCATCCAGCCCGGTATCCCGCAAGACCGGACCCACGGGCCCATCCTGCCCGGTATCCCCCAAGACCGGACCCACAGGCCCGTCCAGCCCGGTATCCCCCAGGACCGGACCCACGGACCCATCCAGCCCGGTATCCCCCAGGACCGGACCCACGGACCCATCCGGCCCGGTATCCCTCAGGACCGGACCCATGGACCCATCCAGCCTGGTATGCCACAGGATCTAACCCCTGGGCCCATCCAGCCCAGTATCCCCCAGGACCGGACCCAAGGCCCCGTCCGGCCCAGTATCCCACAGGATCCGACCCCTGGGCCCGTCCAGGCGGTATTCCCCAGGACCTCACCCACGGCCCCATCCGGCCCAGTATTCCCCAGGACCCGACCCACGGCCCCATCCAGCCCGCTATCCCCCCAGGACCCAACCCATGGGCCCGTCCGGCCCGGTATCCCCCAGGACCGGACCCACAGGCCCGTCCAGCCTGGTACCCGCCAGGACCGGACCCTCAGGCCCATCCGGCCCCGTATCCCTCCCTCCCCACACCACATCCGCAGGGTGACCCAAGCCCCGCGCTGGTGTCTCGGGAGCCAGGCAGCCACTCACCCACGGACTTGGGGCGCTCGTTGGCGTAGCTGCCACGCGACTCGGCCTGGCCGATGCGGGAGCAGGAGCCGGAGACGGAGGGGAAGCCGGAGGAGTCCCCGAAGCCGGAGGCCGGCGAGTCCGAGGCCATCGCGGAGGAGGCGCCCTCGTAGAAACCTGCAAGAGATGGCAGCCGTGAGCTGGGGGGGGGCGGAGCAGGGGTGGATTTGTGGGACACCCATCAATTGGGGATGGGGGAGAGGAAGAGGCAGCCATGAGCTGGGGGGCAGGGAAGGGGGAGGCAAGTGACAGAGATGCGGAGGGGCGGGGGGGACAGTGATAGACCAGGCTGGAAGGGCACAAGGAAGACAAGGAGAACTGGGGAATGTAGGGGAGCACTGGCCCGAGACCAGTAGAGGGGAGTGGCCCCATGTTCTGTGGGAACTGCTGATGGGGGGCAGATCGGGTCAGCTGACCATGGACCTGCAGCGGGGGATGGGAGCAGCCCATGGGGCACCCAGCCGGCCCGTTCCCTGGGCAGGCCTCAGCTTGGAATCTGGGGTGTGAGAAGCAGTTTTGGGGTCCCATTTCCCCGCAGGGATAACCGGGGATGAGGATAAGCTGCATCTCTCCCCCGAGCGGAGACATACACCCCCCTCCATATCACACCACCGGGGTCCCTACCTGAGCTGGGCCAGCTGTCCGTCTCGGCCGCCTCCCCGCAGGCCTTTTCGGGGTACAGCCGCAGCCCCCCCACTTGCTGCTCCAGTTCCCACATCAGCCCAGGCAGCGCATCCTGGAAAGAAAATAGAGAGGGGCGGGATGTTAGCGAGGCATTGATACTCCACCAACAGGGGGCCTTCCAAGCCCCCCCCCATTTAGGGGGGTTGAAATACCCCCCCAACAGTGCCCCCCACCCAGAAGCCACTGCTGCATGTCACCCCCTCAGCCCCCTCCCAAAAATCAGGGCTCAAACTTCCACCCCCCATCAGCGGTAGAAAGTCGGGGGGGGGGTCAGATGGCCCCTGAGCGCCCCCCCATGTTTACATTCAGTTGAACTTTGCACCCTGGGGGGGGATATCATGGCGGGAAGGGGGATGTGCCACAGACAGCCCACATGGGGGAGGGGGGGAAGGTCTCCTGGGTGACCTCTGACCTCCAGACAGATGGGTGGGGGGAGACAATGAGACCCATTTGGGGCTGTCGCTCAAACTCTGCTGGAGACAAAAGTAAAGGGGGAGGGGGGACGCCCTCAGCCCAGGGAAGGGGGGAAGCTGACAGCTCCAGGGCAGAGGGTGGGAGGGGAAACAGCTACCACCTGGCCCACTGCATTGGGATACCGCCACCCCCCACCCCCAGATATGGGGTGCGCAGCTGCCCAGGGAAAGAAGGCCCAAGGAGCCAGGAGATGGGCCCCAGGCTCTTTGGAACCTGGGCTGGCCTCTACCCTGCCCCTATAAGGTCAGGAAAGCAGGAAGAAGCCGGATCCCAGAGCTCCCGGGCCCAAGGAACCAGGGTGGGCGGGGGGCGGGGGGGATGTTCTCACGGGGCAGGACCCAGAGCCAGTCGGGATGGGGGAGAACAAGAGACGGAGGAAAAAGAGGAGAGAAGAGAGTGAGGAAACACGAGAGGAGAGAGAAGGACAAGAGGGAACAAAGGAGAGAAGAGAACAAAAGGGGGAAAAGAATGAGAAGGAGAAAAAGGAGAGGAGAGAGAACAAGGGAAAAAGGAGAGAGTGTCATGAAAAACACCTTTATTCACATCAGATGTCATTCAAACTTTTTTTAAATGTTCTACAATGACAAGACAGGAGTAAAACAAAGCACAGCACACCCCAGCGGACATTAAACTTGGATCCCTAAAGCATCAGGGCCACCAAGCTCAGGCAAACTCTTAACTCCCCACGTCAACCGAACAGCGTCCCGGCTACAAGTCAGTTAATAAAAGGTGTAATCAGCCCGCAGCCCGGGCCACCATCAGCCCCGGCCCGTCGGTTCCGGTGAGATTTCAAACCAGCTCTCCTGCCCCAGGGGAGAAGAGTGAGAGAGAGAAGGAAAAGACAGGGGAGGAGAAAAAGAACAGGATGGGGGTACATGGGGATAGACAGACAGAAAACACAACAACAACAAAAAGGAGAGAAACAAATGAGTGAGAGAATGAACGAGTGGGGAAAAAGGAGAGAAAGGAAAATCTCCCCCACCCCTCCAGCATAGACCACCCTCTTTGCTTGCCATCCCAATGGGGACGGGAGAGCTCCCCAGCCCGGCACTGGGGACACCTGCACACACAGCCCCCCGATCCCATCCCCGCTACCTCTGCTTCACGCCTGGCCGCCTTCCCCTCTGCCTGGGGTGAATTTCAGCTCAGAGATTATGGGGGGGGTGTCATTTATCACGGCTTCTGGGGGAAAGGGAGGGGGCGACACCCGGTCAGCGCTGGAGGAAATTAATTATTCCTACTACAATGGCAACATTGATGAATAAATTACCAGCGCAGGGGGCTGCAGACAAAGGGGCCATGGGGGGGGGGGGAGTATTCCCAGCCCAGCCCAGATCCACCCCCCTACTCAATAAATTCAGCCCATGTCCTTCCCCACCCCCACACCCCCACGAGTGACATTCTAAATCAAGGATTATCCTGCTGCTCTAGGGACAACTGATAAATTCCCCACACACACACAGAAGGGGCAATTTCCCCCCCCCCCCCATTCCTGACCCCCAACTCTGTATTGTCCACCCGGCACCTAACCATCCCCCTCTGTTTGTCTCCCTTGGTGTCAGGCTCATGGGTGAAGTCCACCCCCCCCTCAAAAAAAACTGTAAAACTCTGGGGGGACCCGAGGGTTTGTTTTCTTCAGGTCTTTCAGCTTCAGGATAGCAGGGTCTGGATAGCAGAGAAAGAGCAAGGCTAGAGAGGGAGGGGGAAGGATAGCCTAGTGGGAGAGATGGTTTCAATTCCTTGCTCCACCACAGCCTCCCTGGGTGACCTTGGACACAAGGCGCTCCGTGCCTCAGTTTCCCCATTTGTACAATGGGCATAGCTGCCTTGCCTCACAGGGATGCTGTGAAGATCCGTACATTAAAGTTTGTGGGGTGCTCAGATGCTATATTAATGGGGCAAGAGCAGGACCTGAAGTGAGGTGATTGTTACATGGACTATCCAGAAGGGGGCAGCACCCACAAGCCAGGCCAGACTTTCCATTTAGAGACCGAATGAATTGGGTGCTGAGGTCCAAGGTGTGGATGCTGGGCTTTGGAAAACCTGGCGCTCAATGGCCTTGGCCACTGGGCTTTCTGTCCCATCAAATCCTCCAATGGAACCAGCCGTGTTCTAGTCAGGTTCTTATCCTACTATCCCACGCCCATCCCCACGGTATCTGGGCACCTTATTAAAAGGGTGTTATAGTGTTCGCTGCACTTTTCCCAGGCCAGATGGACAGACGATCCAGCCACGCAGGTCCCACGGCTGAACCAGCAGCCGTCGGGGTTTTTACTGCTGTGTCGGCTAGACCTGCTCTGAGCTAGGCTGTACCCCAGTTGGGGAAAGTTGGCAATTTGACAGTCTAATCACTAACTCATGCTCCTCTCCCAGAGTGAGGAATGGAACCCAGGAGTCCTGGCTCCCAGCCCTCCTGCTTTAACCCACTAGACCCCACTCCCTTCCCAGAGCCAAGGATAGAACCCAGGAGTCCTGGATCCCAGCCCCCTCCTTCCTACCCACTCCAATCCACTAGACCCCACTCCCCTCCCATAGCTGGGAAACCCAGGAGCCCTGGGAGTTAAAACGCCAGCCATAAAGGTCTGACAGCGTGGAAAGAATTTTTTTCAAGGGGGCCTATCAAAATTAAAACCAAATGATTGTCTTTGAGTTACTGATGTCAGCTAAGGGTCGAGGCCCCCAACTGGTTGTAAATGGGTGTCACTCTATTGGAGTCAATGGGCCAGATCCCCAGTTGGCACAGCAACACTGGAAGGAATAAAATCAGATCCTCAGTTGGTATAAATCAGCATCACTCCCCTGGAGCAAACAGCGCGACACCAATTTGCACCAGCTGAGCTCCTGGTCCAAAGATTTTTAAACCAGAAAAAGACTTTAAAATCACCCCCTAGGAAGTGCCAGATCCCGGCAATGCCCCATATTACCCAGCACCCCACCTCCCCGTGGCTAGTGCCAGGTATTTTGGAGGCAGGTGCGAATAGGACCGTGACCAACTAACCTGCCTACGAGGGAAGTTCTCCCAACCTCCATCCGTTTGCAGTGGGCTTATACCCCGAAGCAGGCGGATTTATATCCCATGTAAATTTTCATCCCGGCGCGTGTAGCTGCCGCCGTTCTCATTATTCCTATAAATGGCTAATCCTTTTTGGAATCCTGCTAAGCTCTGTAATATCTGGTGCTGGCGCATTTCAAACATCTAAATCCACACATCACATCCACACACACACACACACACACACACACACACACAAATGGGTTTGAAAAACCAATCCGGATCCAACTGCCAGCAGCCACAATCAGCCTCTGGTAAAGGGTGGAGCTGAAAGATACATCCTGGGATACAACGGCAAGGAGCACTGGATCTGTGATTTGCATGGGTGTGTTATCGGCAGCCCAGATAGCGATGTCGGCTGTTAAGGTTGTCTGACAGTTTCCATTATAAGAGCCTGTTTTTGGTTACTTATAACTTTAGCTGTTCAGGTTGAAATTTTCCCTGCTGGGTGTCAGCCTCCGGCTGAATTTTTCTGAAAAGTTTCAGCTAAAACAGGTCAGCTGTTTTTGAGAATAAAGTTCAGGGAAAATACAGCATTTTGGCCATGCTCCAAAAAAAAAAAACACAAAAAAAAACATTTTTTTTCTTCCAGCCATTAGGTTGAGAAGCTCCAGCGCCCCTATGCTTTGGGGCAGGAACTTGAAATCTGGCAGGGGGGCCAGGGATGTGCCTTCTGCTATTCCCCCGAGAATCTGTCCTGTGTGACAACCAGACTGCCCATGCACCATCCCAACAGAGCAATTGAACGTGCTTCAGCCCAGGGCTGCAGGGGCTGGCCAGGACTCCTGGAAACTGCTCCTTGGGGGATGTGGCGAGGAGGGGGGTGATGCAGTACAAAAAGCAAAGAGATTCTCTCCTGCACTCTGAGTGCTCGTCCTGTTGGCACCATTCAGCGTGGAAGAGGAGACAGCTGCCAGACTGGAATGCAGAAGGGTGAGGAATGTGGGGGCTGGATGGGGGAACAGAAGAGATGCAGGTAGGGAGAGAGGAGGACCAGTCATAAGCCTCAACATCCCTCTGCTGTCAGCAAATAACTGTGAAACCCAGTCAACAGTCAACGTGTGTGTCTCATCCCCCTCTCGTGGCAGATCCCCATAGAAGATAACAGCCTACTACTGCTACCAGGACTGCGCTGTGAATCCAATGACCGCAACCCTGCTGACACCTCGCATGTGTGGGAGGGTCAATATGGCTCCACAGGATGAAATCCTTGCCCCTCCCAATTTTTAAAATAAATAGGAAATTACATTTTTTTAAAAAAACCCTGCATTAAGAGACCTGGTGTATATTTAAATCTAGCCTACTTTCCTCCTGGCTTTGTGGCCAAGATTAGTTGCAGTGCAATATTAGGCAACCCGCCCCGGGCAAATGCATCTGATCTGGTCAGAGATTGCAAAGATCCTATTTATACGGTGGGTTTCCTGTCTGCATTTCACCTCGCTCAGGAACCCTGAAACACAGCTGGGTTGTTTTCCCGAATCGGTTCCACTCCTTGCCTCTCGCCAGCACAAGGCAGCAAATATAATCCTGTACGCGGCACTCCACACCTCCAGAACACTCTATACATATTAACCCTTACTGCTTCCCAGCGCCGCGCTTTCCCTGGTTTACAAATTGGGGAAACTGAGGCGTATTGACTTTCCCTACAACCAGAGTGTCAATGGCAGAGCTAGGAATAGAATTCTCACGTCTCTGCTCCTCTAGCAATTAAATCCCACCCCGTCCCTTTTAAAACTAAACATAGCTTGTTCAGTTCTCCAAAAGAGAGCTCAAATGAGAACCAGGTGCGGGGCCCATCCACATTCATTCTGCGTAGCACCACCACTCTGAGCTACACCCCCCCGCTGAATTAAAGATCGGGCCGGGGAGAGCGCATGGGATAAATTACAGAACGGAGCCACATACAGACATCGTGGGGGGGGGGGGGGAGGATACATTTAAACAGGACACCCTGGAGGCACGGTCAGAAAGGCAGAGGAATTGTGACAATCTCAGCAGTTCTCGGGGCTCTGTGAAGAAAGAGGAGGGGAGAGATCTGGGGTGGGATTGGTGGAATCTCTGCAGGGAGGGGGCGGTTAGGGGTTGGGGCTCTACTGTGGCGATTCAGAGATTTCAAGCCCAGAAGGAACCATCGTTCTGATTAGCCTGTCTGACCTGTATAACCTAGGCCAGAGAACCCCACTTCCAGCCCATATCTTGTGGTCGAGCTAGAGCGGGAAAGAAATGTCTGATTTCAGCATAAAGCCTCCAAGCGGTGGAGAATCCACCACTGCCCCTCAGTCAGTTGTTCCAATGGTTAGTTCCCTTTCCTGTTAAAAACTTGAGTCTTATTTACAGTCTGAATTTCTCTAGCTTCAGCTTCCAGTCATTGCCTCTTGTTATGGCTTGTCTGGTAGGTTACCAAGCCCTTTACACCAGAGATCTCCCTCTGTGGATGCTTATCCACCCAGACCAAGCTGCCTCTTAGGTGTCCTTTCAATAAGCTAAGTTCCTTCCCTCTCTTGCTGAGAGGCGGCTTCTCCAGACCTCAACTTGCTCACCTCTGAACCCTCTGGTGTGGACACACTATCATCGTATCTGTATACAGAGGTAACACCGAGGCTGGACAGAAAGCACAAATCCCCCTCTGCAGAAAATGTCAAGGTTTCAATTTTTGTTTTATTTTGCACTGGAACGAACTGAGACCCTTGGAAATTACTCACAAAAACACCACAGGAGGGAGGGAGGGAGGGGGAAGAGAGAGAGAGAGAGTGCAAGTGAGCGCTCCCAGCCTGGAACAGCCAACAGCCCAGAGGTTACGATGCATTCCTGGGATATGGGACACCCAGGTTCAAGTCCTTTGGGAATAGGACTGGTGTGAAGAAAGGGACTAGGGAAGCGCTATTTGCCCCTTTACATCACACAAGAACCAGGGGGTCACCCAATGAAATTAATAGGCAGCAGGTTAAAAACAAAATGAAAGGAAATATTTCTTCACCCAGCGCACAGTCAACCTGTGGAACTCCTTGCCAGAGGATGTTGTGAAGGCCAAAAGTAGAACTGGGTTGAAAAAAGAACCAGGTAAGTTCTTGGAGCACAGGTCCATCAATGGCTATTAGCCAAGATGGTCACAGGCACAACCCCATGATTCGGGTGTCCCTAAACCTCTGATTGCCAGAAGCTGGGATTGGATGACAAGGGATGGATCACTCGATAATTGCCCTGGTGTGTTCATTCCCTCTGAAGCACCTGGCATTGGCCACTGTCAGAAGACAGGCCACTGGGCCAGATGGACCCTTGGTCTGACCCAGTATGGCCACTCTGATGAATAGAACCCAGCCCCACCTGCTCAGCACTATTGCTGTTTTACAAATGGGGAAACTGAGGCATACTAACCTGCCTAAAATCAGAGAGGGAATGGCAGAGCAAAGAATGGAACCCAGGAGTCCTAACTCCCAGCTGCCCTTGTTCTAATCCCACGCCCCTCCTAGAGCAGGAATAGAACCCAGGCGTCCTGACTCCCCCGCCCCGCTCTGCCCCACTAACCCCCACCAGAGTTAGGAACAGAACCCAAGGGTTCTGACTCCCCCTACCCCCATCCCGTTCTAACCATTACTCTCCACTCCGCCCCTTTAAAACTAAACATGGATTGTTCAGTTCTCCAGCTGAGCACTAGAATGAGAACCAGGCGTGGTCCAGCCCGGCCCAGGGAATTGAACCGGCATCTCCCCGAGGAGCGCCCCACCCACCAGGCTGGAGAATCAGCCTCCATCTTGCCCCTTTGTAGAAGTCATTAACTAGTTACTGGGCCAAAAAGAGAGATTGGGCAGCCCAGTGGTCAGGGCGGCCGCTAGGAATACAGCAAACCAGGTTGAAGGCCCTACCCCAATGCCAGCCAATCAGGGCCTTGCGCTCGAAAGGGTTGCTCAGACGGTTTGTCAGGTCGAGGATGGGATTGCCCGATAGGGTGTGTCTACACTGCATTGCGAACCTGGGTCTGTGGAGCCCGGCCTTTCCAAGCCCATGCTTGAGCGCCCACACTGCTTTGCAAAGCTGGGCTCACAAGTGCTGGGCCGGGGTCTCGGAGCCATCCTGACACGTCCGCACTGCACTACGGGGTCTGCAGCCCGCCTCGGGCTGTGTCCACGCTGCAAAATGACATGAGGAGCAGGGCTCTGATGCACCCCACCTAGGGGAGTGCTTGCTGACCCCAAGTCAGAGTAATTTGTGTGTGGACACACGTGGGGGGACATTGGGCTCAAAACGGAGTCAGAGCCTGGACTTGGGAGACCGCCACCGTGACCCCCTCAGGCTGTTTTGGAGCCATTGCCTTCCAGGATATAGTCTCTTCTCCCCCCGCCCCCCATCCACCCCCGTAGTTGCATTCTTTGCTGCTAGACACACGATCTTGCATTTGGCTGCATTCGAACGCATGTTTGGATGTCGGAGCCACAAAGAGACAAAGACACAAGCCAGACCTCGGCAGAGCCGTTATCGTCCAGCTAACGGCCGTGAGCAGGGAGGCGGGCGCGGCGGAGCTAAAGCAGAGATCGCAGCAACCAGAAATGGAAAAAAAGTGCCGTCCGATCCCATGACTTCCCGAGTGCCAGGGCTCGGCTGAACCCAGCCGGGTAAAACTCCGCGCCTTTCACGGCTCGGGACAAGGTTAAAAAAGGGTTAAAACATAGAATTCACTTCAAGTAACCTCAGTGCAGCAACCCGGCATCCCACAGAGCCAAGGGCCAGGCTCCGGACGTGTGGCTAGCACAGGAGATGGATGGTGGCTTGGATGCCGTGCGAGTCTCTAAACTGCATGCCACACAGGCACTAGGAATCTGGGGCATTCCCAGCTATCCCACCCACTGTGTATGTGGCAGTGACGGTGAGAGGTGGTTTTAAGCCCCTTTGCACAGTGCCCGCCCCACCCCACCCCCGTCATATTCTAGGCCTCCCCTAGCCCCGGGGTTAGCTAGTGCAGCCTCAGGGCTACTCTAATTCACACACTGTTGCCTCTGGAGGACAGAGAAGAGCCATGGCGCACTGTGCTCTGACAATGCCCCCGATCCACCTCCTATGTCAGGGGGCTGGGATCAAAGTCCTCTTACCCCAGCTCCACACTGGGTGGGGAGACCCCCTTACAAGGGAGGGACTCTCGGGGGGCCGTTTCCACCCCTTTTAAGACCAGCACAGGATAAAGGGCCTGAGCATTGGATCTGTGTCTGTAACAGCAGCAGCTGCTTCAGAGGAAGGTGCAAGAACTGCCCTTCCTGCCCCCCCTCCAATGGGCAATGGTGGAATACCCTGCCGAGAGCAGAAGTTCCTGACAGACCCCTCGGTTAGCGGGTTGGCATATGCCCTGAAGCACGAAGGCTTAGATCCTTTCTACCAACAAACTTCCTATCCTTGTTTTATATGGAAAACTTCTAACCCTTCCTTTAAAGTCCTGCTGTGCTCGTGGCCTTAATAATATCATGTGGCAGGGAGTTCCACAGCATACCACGGTGTGTGTGTGTGTGCGCGCGCGCGTCCGTCCCTGCCAGGTTTCAATGTTCCAGCCCCCATTCTCCTCTCCCGCAGTCGAAGGACAGAGGCACGGGGCTGATCTCGCTGGTCTCCCCCCTATTTCAAATCAGCACCTGGCTTGCAGGTTTAGCCCTCTGGCTAGTAAATCTCCCAGCCTGGCCATACTGGCTAGCACATCCAACATCGCACTAGCCTAGGAGGTAGAAAGGTTGGACCAGCTAGAGGCAGACTGGGAGGTGGGTGCCCTGGCTCTATTTCTGGCTCTGCCCACACTGTATGGCGTTGGCAAATCACTTCCCTCTGCTTCTTCTCCTGCCTAGACTGTGAGCTCTTTGGTGCAGGGACTTTGTGGCTGTGTAGCGCCTGGCACAGTGGCCCCTAATCTCCACTAGGTGGTACTGTGATATACACTGATAAATAATAATCCAGCGTTGCCAATTCTTGCACTTCAAGACCCAGCTCCCGGAGTCATGGGAGAATATCTGCTTCCATTTTTTTTCCTTACCGAAGTAAGGGCTTGTCTAGGTGAACTGTTAGCATGCAGCAAGCTGGTGTGTGAATTTACCTGCCATGCACTAACTGTCCCAGACTGCAATTTGACCTACCCCAGCTCTATGGCTGTAGGGCTTGTGGTAGGGGAGACAGCTAGAAAATGGGACCCCCAAAAGGCTCCAGAAGGCAAATATAGAGAACCCCCCACCCCATTATTTGGGAAAGTCTGCTGATAGCATAAGGCCATCTCGTGATTTTGAGGGGAGCTGAGACATCAGTTTTGGGGCTGGCACCACCCTACAGCTGAATGGGGAGCAGGGGGGGGGGGGAGCCTCGCTCTTCACCATGAAATCTCAAAGGGCTTTACCCAGAATCACAACCCCCATTTTACAGCTAGGGAAATGGAGGCACAGCCACTCACCCAGTGGCTGAGCCAGGAAGAGAAGCCAGCTCTCCTGAGTCCCAGGCCAGTGCTTTAGCCACTAGGCCACACTGCCTCCGGCTCAGGCGGTAGCAGGGCAGGCCAAAGCACGAACCGCGCCGGCCCAGCGCTCCAGCATCACTGAGCTGCTGTGGCTGGGAACCACTGTACTAAGCATCTAGTTATTGCTCTGAACTGCACCGCAGGGACCGGCAGATTGCTCTCCTCGCCGCTGCAGAGAGCTCCTTTCGTACACCGGCTCCTGATAGCCAACAGCCACCACGGGGATTGCAGGCTATAATAAGCATGAGCTTTTGTACCGGTTTTCTCTGTCTCTCTCTTGCATTCCCTTCAAGAAGCTGCCACTCAGCATTCTCCTCCTCCTCCCTCCCCTCACCGCCAAGAGGAGAGGAGATGACAGACCATAAAAGTCTATCAGATGGAAGCACAGCTCCCATTGCTCCGCAGGAAAATTCCTCTTGGACAGTCAGGGCTGCTTTCCCGACTGGAGAAATGGGGAGGCTGTATTAAAAAAAAAAAGGGGAACGGTTGGATACGTACATTGTGCACACGTGTGTGCAAAAAACACCCTGCACTGAGGAAAGCGCATGATCCATAGGCCGTTTCGCAGCAGTGTTCAGGACTCCCGGGTTTTATTCCCAGTTGTGTGAGAGAATGGTTAGAACCAGGGCACTTGAAAACCAGGACCCCTGGGTTCTGTTCCCAGCTCTGAGAGGGGAGTAGGGTCTAGTGGTTAGAGCAGAGGAGGCTGGGAGTCAGGACCCTGGGTTCTATCCCAGCTCTGGGAGGAGAGTGGGGTCTAGTGGTTAGAGCAGAGGAGGCTGGGAGTCAGGACCCTGAGTTCTATCCCAGCACTAGGAGGGGAGTTGGGCCTAGTGGTTAAAGCAGCAGGGCTGGGAGTCAGGACCCCTAGGTTCTCTCCCCAGCTTTGCTGCTGACTCCTTGAAGGACCTTGGGGGAGTTGCACTCCCCTCTCTGCACCTCAGTTTCCCCTCTGTAAAGCAAGGGGTGGGACCGTAATACTAACCCGCTTTGCACCCGGTGGCTGAAAAGCACCATACAAGTGGCAAGCATTCAATGATTTTAAAACGGAAAAGAACTGAAATAAACTTCCCGTTGCTTATAAGTGCTTCATCCCCATTCCATGGGCACAGAGGGCCAGGCTTACAAAGGGATTTAGATTCTTCAAGATGCAGAGAGGCACAGAGTGGTATCTTACAAAAGTGCCTGACCAGGTGAGGTGCCTAACTCCCCTAGGCCACCAGTGGCTTTAGATTCTTGGGCACCAACTCTGCCCTGGTGTAGGGGAGTGGACAATGAAGCATCCCACCCAATGCAGAGGACTGGAATTTCCTAAGGGAGTTAGGCATGTGAATTCCATAAGCATCTAATTCCCCTAGATTATTTCCCAGCCATAATTTCTGGAATGAGGTTTAAATCGTTAGAACAAGAGCTTGTTTAAAAACAAAAACAAAAAAAAACCAGGCGCTCCCATAGCAACATTTAATTCCTGCAAAGCTTTTGCTTTGCTAACAAGGAAAAAAATTACAATTTAGTTTGGGGGGTTAAAATTAAACCACTGATTTTGACGAAGGACAAAATTTCTCATCTTCTAAGCTTCCAAAACCAATTTGTAAATGACCATTAATTTGGGGCTGGTACTGGTTCCTAACTCGCTGTGGGGGAAAAACACAATATCCTTTCTTGGAACAAAAATCCAGGTTGGCTTCATTTGATGGAGTCTTGAATGAGCATTTCTAGGACCCAGAAGGGACCATTGTGATCATGTGGTGTGACCTCCTGGATAACCCCAAATTAATTCCTGTTTGAACTCCAGCAGGTCTTTTAGAAAACCATCCATTCTTGAAGAGAAGCATCAGCATTGGAGGTGCGGAAAGGATCTTGGTAGAAACAGGTTTCTTAGCAGCAGTTCCACGACTGAATTTAATTAGCTAGATATGGGGAAATATATATATGGGGGGAGGGGGGAGATTTCTCTTATCGGGTGGGTATTGGGGGTTGGCTAGTTTTCTTCAATACCAAATGTCATTGTGTGCCCCATTTTCTAAGTAGTCTTGGGCCAGGGCACGTGATAAATAAAATCTGAATACGTGTATATTTCTCTCCATAGAAGTGTGTGTGGTTTACATACCTAGAAATGATTTTTCCCTCTTAGGCTATGGAAGACCTTGGAGGGATTTGCCCGGATCCAAACGACTTTTGAAAAACTTACTGAGCTGTTACACCACTGATTCTCCCAGGAGTTACGCCATGGATGATTTAGCCACGGCTATACTTAGAAACATCCCTGGCTGTGCATTCAGCATCTTCTCTGCGGCTTTCCGCCCTCTCGGTCGTTTTTTTTTTCCCCTTCTCGCCTTCTTAATTACAAGGGATATTTGCATAAAAGCAGATTCTTTTGTTCCTGTGGCATTTAACAGCTGCTAATGCCTCCACCTGAACTGAAACCACAATCAGCGGCACGGCACGGCGTGGTAATCTTTCCAGCAAGCCACCGACACGCTCAAGAAAGATCATCTGGAGGAAGCTCTGTGGTAGCGCAGAACTTCCCACCACCAACAGGGATAGAACCCAGCGCCTCCTGCCACAAAAGCCCATCTGGGCTGAAGGAGAATCTCCCACGAGGTAAGTGTCAGCAGTACAGGGCTTATGACACTCAGCAGAGCTGTGCCAAGTGTATCCAGAAGACGGCAATGCTCTGATATTGTTACACTGTTTCCCTAGCGGATTGCAAATCTTTTCACAAGCTGTGCACACACACACACACACACAGCAGCAGCAGCAGTCAAATGCAGCCACCTCTGGGGTGGAGGAGTGCACAGCACAGGAGTGGACGTAGATTTTTGGCCCATGGCGCCAGAGCCGACCCCTGCCCTTATACAAAGATTATTTTTTTAAGCATCTATTCAGAATTCACAAGCTCTCCTCCTTCCATCTGGGCCTGCTACTCACCCACCAGTCTCGAGGCAACAACGTTTCTGGCAAGGAGGCTGGCCTTGTGGTTAAGGCAGCAGGAGACAAGGGTTCAAGTCCCAGGTCTGTCACAGATTCTCCCTGTGTGACCCTGGGGAAACTGAGGTGCAGCACTTGCCCATCTGTAAAATGGGGTGCTGTGAAGATCAGGCGCTTAGTTACCATGGTGATGGGTTTGCACAGTTGCCACGGAGATGGGGACCATACAAGAACCTAGCTAGACAGAAGTTACATGTGTGATCCTGACGCACAGGGTACGAGAAGGGGACGGACTGAGCTGGAGAGGACCAGACTGGGGTTCAGCCCTTGAATATGCTGAGGAGGGAGGCCAAGGTAATTGTGACTGGTCCAAAAAACACATAAGAAGCTCTCCTGGCTGGGTGATCCAACTCATGGTGCTACTTTGGGGTTTCCATGTTGGCTTCATTTTTCTTCTTCTTTCTTGTTTGAGATCAGGGCCCCGTCGGGCCGGGCGCTGCCCAGACAGACACACAGTGACCGAGATCAGGGCCGGGCGCTACCCAGACACACAGTAACCGAGATTGGGGGCCCGATGCGCCGGACGCCGCCCGACACACAATGACCAAGATCAGGGCCCCGTCGGGCCAGGCGCTGCCCAGACACACAGTGACCGAGATCAGGGCCCCGTCAGGCCGGGCGCTGCCCAGACACACAGTGACCGAGATCGGGGCCCCGTCACGCCGGGCGCTGCCCAGACACACAGTGACCGAGATCGGGGCCCCGTCACGCCGGGCGCCGCCCAGACACACAGTGACCGAGATCAGGGCCCCATCGGGCCGGGCACCACCCAGACACACAGTGACCGAGATCGGGGCCCCGTCGGGCCGGGCGCTGCCTAGACACCCAGTGACCGAGATCGGGGCCTCGTCGGGCCGGGCGCTGCCCAGACACACAGTGACGGAGATCGGGGCCCCGTCGGGCCGGGCGCCGCCCAGACACGCAGTGACCGAGATCAGGGCCCCGTCGGGCCGGGTGCCGCCCAGACACGCAGTGACCGAGATGGGGAGGGGGTAATGGGGTCTGTTTTGGGGTCAGATAGGGCGGGGGCTCCCAGCAGGAGAGGGTGTGATAGGGGTCTGTGTCGAGGGCTCTCTGGGGCCGGGGGAATAATGGGATCTGCGTTGCGGTGAGATGTGGAGGAGGATCCCCGACGTAATGGGGCCCGTCCTGGCACCAGCAGCTTCCCTGCCCCATCCACCCCGCTAGCTATGGCTCGCTCCCTCCCTCCCCCGACAGTCCAGGCCGGAGTTTCGCTCCTTTCGGCACAGCCCCCCGGCCCCGCGGTTATGGCCCATAAGTAATAAAGCAGAGATAAGGCGCAGGAGGGACCGGTGGGGGAAGGGAGGCTGCCCCCCCCTTGCATCCCTTCAGCACCCCTCAGCGGCCAGGAATGGGGTGGGGGGTGGGTGGGAGGCAGAGCAAAACAGCCAGCCCAGCCAAAGGGGCCCAGTCTGCCCCCAGCAGCCACCGCCAGGCCCCTGACCATGCAGCTGTTGGCGGCGGCTACGGGCCCTGCATCGTGCAGACAACTCTCAGCCCTCCCCCATCCCGCTGATTTAAAGTCCAGTGGGAAGCGGGGAGAGTGGGGGGGGGCACGCTGGCTGCTCAGCTCCCCCTCTGTAACCACGGGCTCACCCCCTCCTTCCACCAGCCAGGCTGGGATCTTGCAGCGACTCCCTTTGCATCAGCTTTCGCTTCAATTCTGCAGCCTCCCCACCCAAGATCGCCACCCCCCCCACCCCACGCCACCCCCCGCGCCGGGCGCTGCACCGTCTAAGCAGGATTATTATCCCTGTTTTACTGACGGGGTGAGTGAGGCCCAGGGAGAGGCAGCACTTTGCCCGAGGATCTCACCACCCCCGACCCCAAGCCTCAATGGTGAGCCGCCAACGGCGTTGGCCTTTGAAGAAGTGAGGAGCAGAGAGGAGAAATCAGACTCCTAGCGGAAAGGCAGCCCCAGCCGGAGCCAGTGGGGCGGTAGGGGGGGGATGGACGCTGCAGCCGGGGACGCGTGGCTGGGCTTTGCTTTGTCTGAGCATCGCTCCCCAGGAAACCCTAAACCGGGGCCGCTCCGGCCGCCAAGCCGCAGCCTCGCGCACCGTCATGTCTCAGGCATGAGCCGACCTCAGAGTGCCGGCCGCCAGCCCATTCCAGACGGCTCACGTGTTTCCCCACCACCACCACCGGCAAGACTCCCACACGCCCCAGCTCCATCTGGAAGGCAGGGGACCGATGAGACCTACCAGAGCACAGGCCGGCCTGTGTGTCACAGAACCCGGCCGGCCGGCAACGGCCAGGCCAGGGCGAAAGACACGGACAATACTGAAATCGTACCTAGCCACCGGCACTTCCCTGAGGAAGTTCACCACACCGGGGGTGGGGGCGGCAGGGTGTCCTAACTTCCATCAGCCAGGGCACATCCCTGAGGAAGCTCACCACACCATGCTGGGATGGTGTCAGAAGCCCCCCTCCACCCCCACCCCACACACATATAGAGGAGTTGGGGTGGGGGGGGAGCACAGCTGTACGGGAAAGGGATTGCCCATCCCCCGAGAATTTTCTATTTTTCCCGGCCCGAATTGGGAAGAAAAGTCAAAATCCTGAAACTTTTCACCAACCAGCAATCCAAAAAGAAGAAGTCGAGGAAGCAGAAGAAGGAGAAGACTGGGGTCCAATTGAAAGGTTTCGTGTTGATTGAAATCTTTTTTATTCTTATCTGCCTTGTTTAGATTTCTTTTTTCCCCCCTACAAATTAAACTTCAAATTCCCCTTTCGCACCCCCACCCCTCACCAAAAAAAAAACCCTGGAAATTTCTCATTTTGGAAAATGCGACGACAGGGACATGGTGACAATTCCTAACCCCTTCCCCCACCCCCCCGCCCCCCACTACCACCCAAAAAAAAAAAATCAGTAAATTTGTCAAAACCAAAAAAACTTTCCCACAAAAAATTTGGGTTTCGATGCATTGGCGTTTCCCAGTGTGGGTGGGTGGGTGGGGGGGGTCATTTAGTTGAAAAACTCCCAACCTTCTCTGAGGGAGGAAGGAGACTCCCCATCTCAGAAAGGGACCCCAGCTCAGCCAGAAGATAAAGACCAAAGAAAGCGGGCGGGGGAGGAATAGGATGGTTGAGTGCGTGACCCCTACCCTACCCAAAAGGGGGCAGGGTCATGGCACAGGGGCGGGGCCAAGGAAGTGCCCTCTCCGAGGTTGGGCCCAGCACTCTGGATTGCTTTGCCCTGGGGTCTAGCTGGCACTGCTCAGAGGCAGCTCACCACGCCACTGACACACAGTCAAGATGGGAGGGGTGTAAGGACACAGAAGTCTGAAATCCAGGCAGCCTGTTCTCTGGCTGACTCAGCCTCCCCACCCACACCCCCTCGGCCCGGAGCCCAGACAGTCTTGGGGCGACAGCAGGACTCGTCGTCCCATCATCCCACCGCTGGAGCAGCGTTATCAGCTGCGTGCCTTGGTGCTTGTGTCTGCGGCGGGACGAATTCCCCCAGCGCTCAGCATCCTGATCTGACTGCAGCCTCGTCCCCGGGCCGCGCAGCTCCAGTGTCCCCCCCACCACCTTCCCTCAATGCAAGGTCCACGGAACAGCCTCCAGACCAGCTCCCTCCCCACCCCGCCCCATCAGAGGATCTCATCACTATGCAAAGCAGGCGCCTCTCATTGGCTGCCGGCTGCTCGCCCCATTAATCCCCTGCTGGAAGACGCTGCCGGGCTTTTTGACAGCGGTTCCGCAAACGTGAAGTCGATTTAATTAAATCGGGGGGGGGGGGGGGAGGAGAGACAGAGCAAAATCTTTTTATTAAATCAGTGAATAGCTGGCAAAGCCGGAGCTGAAAGGGGAGGTGGGATCGGGGGGCTGAGATGTACCAGGCCAGGCAGGAACCCCATCGCCCCGGCAGCAGCAGAAGGGATCAGTAACGCCAGCCTGCAGAACAAGACTTGTAGGGGTCCAAGTGATCCCTGGTCAGCTCCCCCAGCTGCACAGGCCAAGCTGTGAAATCAGCAAGATAGCACATCCAGGGTCCTGAAAATACAGAGCACCTTGCAAGAGGGTGGGGGGTGGTTCAAGCCCAGGAGTGGGGGAAATCAGGACTCCTGGGTTCTACCCCCAGCTCTGACAGGGGAGTGGGGTCTAGTGGTTACAGCAGAAGCATTTGGTGCCTCGAGTCCTGGGTTCTATTCCTGGCTCTGACACTGATTTGCTGGGTGATCTCAGGGTACGTTACTCCCCCTGTCTGTGCTGTGCCTCTGTTTCCCCCTATCTGGAAAATCCACCCAGGTCACTGCTGGGAGGAAACTCACCAAGCCACTCAAGTCCTGTAGCTGCCCCTGCTGCAGCAATGCTAAGACAGTAGAGCGTGGGGATAGGGTGACCAGATGTCCCAGTTTTATAGGGACAGTCCCGATTTTGGGGTCTTTTTCTTATATAGGCTCCTATTAACCCCCACCCCCGTCCCGATTTTTCACACTTGCTGTCTGGTCACTCTAGGTGGGGATGAAGATATTTGCTACCACACAGAAGACTCCCCCCAGCCCAGCACCATTCAACACTTCAGAATCAACCATGCTCCTGGCTGAATGCACTGCAGGGGCAGATGAGGAATCCCCTTCCTGACCCTGCTCCAGGGACCAGCTCCTGCCCTGGAGCATGACCTTGACTACTCCAACTCCCCTGGCATGGGCAACAGTCTGGAACACAGCACAGCAATGTTGTCCATCTGTCTGTCCTGTGAGCAGCTTATTACACAACATCCCCCGACCCCACTCCAGGAGCCACTGGGGACAGTTTGGTTTGGTACTGCAGGGTCTTAGGTTACAGCCCGCTCAGAAGTGGGACAGACCCTACCAACACCTACCCCATACACCAGGGAAAGGCATCCTGCCCCATTCCTCTCCCCCAGCTATGATCTCCTCGGGCCAGAGAGAGACCTGCCCCACCCAGAACTCACAGCTACAGGCTGAGCTCCGAGAGGCAGAGCACCACAGCGAGGAAGCTCACCACACGGCTGACCCCTTCCCAGCTCTGGCACCGCAAATGAGGAAGCTCACCACAACCCCAGCCCCTCCCTGGCTAGGACACCACTGCAAGGAATCTCGCCACACCACCGAAGTCCTAGCCGACTTCGGAACAGGGACATTGGGGTCACGGAGGAACCTGCCACTTCCAACGCTGACCGGACAATCGCATGTTTTATGAGCGACCCCCCCATCCCCACCCTTTCAGCTCCCACCCCACCTGCTTTCCCCTCTGAGCGGGCTGAGAACGAGATGGGGGAGGATGCACCAGAGGAGCTGACGAGCTCTGACAGACAGACAGACACCCCACGCCCCAGAGGGCTTTCCATAGGACTACAATGAAGTTAATGGAGCATAGCTGATTTCTGCCACCTGGGGATTTGGCCCCACTAACTCCAATGGAGTTACAGCCAATTTACCCCAGCTAGGGATCCGGCCCTGCACTGTAAGGTCTTTGGGGCAGGGACTCTCTATGGCTTGTCCGCATAGCGCTCAGCACAATGGGACCCCCAATCCCCAGTTGGCACCCCAGCTATGGCAGGAGTCAGGACTAAATACCGGTCAGCCCTCAGAACACCTCACTGGCCGTCTCCGGCCTCCCCCTAGCTGCCTTATGCCAGCATACCCCCATGGCCTGAAGGATCATTCTCTTCCACTCGCACATGGAAGAGAAGACAATAGGTGCTTAGTTTTCTAATTTGTCAATGGCAAGACAGCCCTTCCCCCGCATTAGCATTGCGGCTGGGCACAGACCGAAATCTGCTCCTGAAGATGTCAAAGCAGAAATGATCGATGGTCTGTTGAGTGCAGTGTCCCCACCACCCCCTTCCTTGCTGTACCAGATCAGACCCATGGGCCAGTCTAGATCCATATTCTCTCCTGGATGGCATGGAGGAAATGGACCGAACTGTGCACTCGGATGGGGTGCCTGCCTTCCTGACCATTAGCCAGTGATCAGCTCTGAAGCATGAGGGTGAGTTTTGGTATTAAAAAAACAATCTTAACTTTTTGCCAACTCCTACCCAAGCACTGTGCATTGGTAGCATCCTGTGGAAGGGAATTCTGCAAGTGAATTTTGTGCTACACAGGAGAGCATAGGTGCTGGGGGTACTGCTGCCCCCCCCTGATTTGAAGTGGTTTTCATCATATACAGGATTTACAGTTGGGTTCAATGGCTCTCGCCACCCCCACTACAAAAATCGTTCCAGCATCACTGCAGGAGAGAATTAATTTTCTTCTACTTTCAGTTTATCACGTCGCAATTTCACATGCCCCCTTTCTCCCCTCGAGTCTATCCAGAGGTATCAGGAATATCCCCCTTTCTCTAGCTCTCAGGAAAACCCCGACACTAAAAGCCCGGTTGCTACTATACTTAGTGAGAGATCTACCAACTAATGCCTCATGGTCACACAATAATTCACTACTTTGTTGCATACCGGATTCATGTTCCAAAAGCAGTTTAAGCTGCAAGCCCAGCCAAATCAGGAAGAAAGGTTGGCCCTGGGTTGCTCCTGTTGGGAGCAGAGCCCTTGAGGCCTGGCTGCTCTAACCACTGACCCCACTCCCCTCCCAAATCCAGGGATAGAACCCAGGAATCCTGGCTCCCAGGCCCCCTGCTCTAACCACACTGCCATAGAGAAAACACGCAAAGACCAACAGATTCCAACCACAGGGCAGGGGACAATGTAACCTAGGACATGGTGGGGTCATCAACTTGAGTCAGACAACAGGCCGGGCCCAGGGGCTCCCAGAGGGTCTGAGATGTTTCTATGCAAGTTAAATACACAAAGGAAGGGGAGGGGAAGCCTCCTGCTCACCTGCCCCAGGAAACACTAAAACTGCACAGCTGGGGGCTCCCACACCCTCATAGACCTCCACACTACACAGCTAGGGGCTCCCCCCATACCCTATAACAGCCCCATACACCCCCATAGACCTCCACACTACACAGCTAGGGGCTCCCCCCATACCCTATAACAGCCCCATACACCCCCATAGACCTCCACACTACACAGCTAGGGGCTCCCCCCATACCCTATAACAGCCCCATACACTCCCATAGACCTCCACACTACACAGCTAGGGGCTCCCCCCACACCCACTCAGAACAGCCCTATACACCCCCCACTTCACAGCTGGGGGCTCCCCCCACACCCCTATAACAGCCCCACACAGCCCATAACAGCCCCATATACCCCCCCCCATACCACACAGCTGGGGGTTCCCCCCATAACAGCCCCATACACCCCCCGCACCAGCTGTCCCCGCACCAGCCCCATTTACCCCCCCCCCCACTGCACAGCTGGGGGCTCCCCCCCACCCCTATAACAGCCCCATACAGCCCCCCCACGGGGGGGCTGCCCCCACACCAGCCCCATACACACCGAAGCAACCGCTTAGCGCTGGGGAGGCCGGGCACAGTCCCCTGGAACTAGCCCGACTGCGCCCAACGAGTCCCGGCCCCGCAGTCCCGGGACCCCCCTCCTCGGCGCCGCCGCCGCCGCCCCCGCTCTCCGGACCCCGTCCCCAGGCTCCGGCCGGGACTCACCAGCTGCTCCTCGGGGGCCGGCTCCCCGGCGCTGCCCGGCTCGGGCTCCCCGGCCGCCGGCTCGGCGAGCTCGGTCCCCAGGCGCAGCGCCTGCCGCACCCGGCGCTCCTGCCGCTCCCGCAGCAGGTGGAGCTCGCAGAGCCCGGCCAGGCTCCCCTCCAGCCAGCCCCGGAGCCGGCCCCGCTCCGGGCTCACGGGGAAGGAGAACGCCCGGATCATCCCCCCGGCTCGGCTCCCGCTGCTGCCCCTGTGGCCCCGGCCAGCGCAGCCGAACCGCTCCGCCTGCGGCAGCTCCGCGCTGTCACCGCCTCATCTGCATAACCACCACCCCCCAGCACAGCCATTGGCTCGCACGGCCGGCCTCATCTGAATAGACACCCTCCCAGCACAGCTATTGGCTCGCCTGCCCGGCCTCATCTGCATGGACACCCCCCAGCACAGCCATTGGCTCGCCTGCTCGGCCTCATCTGCATACACCCCCCCACACCCAACACAGCCATCGGCTCATCCACCCTGCCTCCTCTGCATAGCCACGCCCTTGAGCCGATCCATTGGTTTCCCCGCACTGTTTTATCTGCATAGCCACACCCCTCAAATCAAGCTATTGGTTCTCCCGCCCTACCTCATCTGCATAGCCACGGCTTTATTATCAACCCATTGGCTCTTCTGACCTCAGTTAGCTGGATAGCCACGCCCTCAAATGAACCCGCGGGATCTCCCGCACTGCTTTATCTGCATAGCTACGCCTTCAGATCAACCCATTGGCTGTCCGACCCTGCTAAATGTGCATAGCCACCACATTATCTTAGCCCATTGGTTCGCTCCTCCTGCCTTATCTGCATAGTCACGCCCTCAGCCAACCCATTGGCTCGCCTGCTATCTGTACAGCCACATTCTCAGATGAAGCTACTGACTCTCCTGCCTGTTTTATTTGCATAGCCACGCCCCTTTCCCACCTTGTTTAATCATTGGCCCCACCCACCTGGTTTTACTTGCATGGCCACCTCCCCTTCCCAGCCAGTGGTTTAGTTACAGATGCTTATTTGCATAGTCACGCCCATGGATGCTTCCATTTGCTCATACACTGAGTGCAATCTGCATGACCACACCTTCCGCACCTAGCCATTGGTTCATCCATTTCGTCCCTGTGGGGTCAGTGACAGTTCCACCCACCCCAAGAGGGGTGTGGCTATCACTCATCCTACCTACCAGGGTATGGTTCAAGCACCTGATTGGCTGGGTCCTGGCTGAGCGCCTGGGTTACCTACTATAAATAGACCCAGGAGAGGGTTGGGTGATTCAGTGGGTAGCTGCTGGTTCTGGTAAGGCCCTCAATGGTCCTTCAGCCCCGCCCGCCCCCACTGAACCTAGTGCATCCTGCCACCAATAATCCCCCTCAATGCACATCCCCTAATCTTCTCCATTGCACCTCCTCCCCAATGCATGCCCTACAACCCCCATCCCCTTCCCGATCGTCCTCAACTCCCCGATGTGACCCCAATGCACGCGCACTAACCCCCTCCCCAATTCAACCTCTCACCCAATAAACCCCCACTAACCGCTCCTTCAATGCCACCCTATCCCCTCCCCCAATAACCTCCTCAATGCTCCCTGTGCAACACCATCCCCTCCCCCAATGGTCATTCCACACCCCCACCTCAAAACTGAACCCAATGCTCCCCCATGAACCCTCTCCCCCAATGCACCCTCGCCCCAATGCACCCCATCGCCTCCTCCCAATGTGCATCCTGTGCAACTCCGAGCCCCTCCCACAGCGTGCAACCCCACTAACCTCCTGCACCAATGCCCCTCCTCCCCAGTGTTCTCTGCCCACCCCACCATTTACCCCTCCCCATGCACCCTGTGCAACCCCCCATCCCATCCACCAATGCACCCCCCCACTAATCCTCTCCCCGGTCCTTTCTGCCTACCCCCATTTGCATCTCCCCCAATGCCCCGGCACACTCCTCCACCTCCTTCATCCAGCCCCAATTCACCCTGCATACTCCCCCCTCCCCAATGCACCCCATTCAACCCCGCTCCAATGTATCCTGTGCACCCCCCCATTTAGCCCCTCCCCAATGCACGCTGCCCCCCCCATTTATGGCCTCGTCCCCCAAGGCAGTCTCCTCAATCCCTCTACTCCATAATGCTCGCCCTCCTCCCCCACCCCTACCAATCTCTGCCATGCGCCCATTGCAGCCCCCCCACCTCCCCATACTTCCTATCCACTGCTGTCCCCGATACCCCCAAATATCTGCAGCGCCCCTCCAGGTCTCCCCATATCCCTGCAAATCCTCCAGGGCCCACTATTCCTGCTGCTGCTAACAAGAACCCCGAACAAGCCCACAACATGCCAGCCCCCCCGCCCACAAACACACTTATGCAGCACACCCTCCCACATCTCACCCCCCCTCCCGCCCCCCACAGAGCCCCACTGGAGGCACACGCTTTATCCCGGAACCATCCTCGTTCAAACGGTGAACTCCGAGACGTGTAGGGTGACCAGACAGCAAGTGTGAAAAATCGGGACGGGGAGGGGGGTAATAGGAGTCCATATGAAAAAAGCCCCAAATATTGGGACTGTCCCTATAATATTGGGACATCTGGTCACCCTAGGCACGTGGGTGACAGCCGGCTTCGGTCGTGGAGTGAAAGGTGTCTGTGCAGAGGAGGGGGATCTACTTTGCCCGCCGAACCAGGCTGGACTCCACGCCACCAAGCTGGGGAGGACGGTGGACACGTTAAGTGCCCCTTGCAAGAATAGCGATTCACAGCGTAGAGCTAAGGCCAGAAGAGACCCCACTGATCACAGTCACAGCTTCGTCTAGAGAGCCGTGGCTGCAGAGATCATTTCATCCGCCCCCCTGGAGAGCACAGACCAGAGAACTGCCCCGAATGAATTCGAGATCTGAATAAAACATCCCATTTTGAGTTAAAATATTACCAAGGCTGGAGAATCCACCCCCACCCTGGGGAAATTGCTCCAATGGTGAATTATTTGCACCGTTGAAAATTTACCCCTTTATTTCCAGTCTGAATTTGTCCCTCTTCAATTCCTAGCCACTGGCTCGTGTTAGACCTTCCCCTGCTAGACTGAAGAGCCCAGGATTAAATATTGGTCCCCTGGTAGACTGGGATCAAGTCACCTTCTCTTTGGCGGAGGATAATGACGGTGAAAATGGCCGTGCTAATAACGGGACGGGGAGCAGGGATGGTGGGAAAAAGGGGCCTGGCTCCAGGGAGGGCAGAGTGGCTGGGGGCGTGGGGTCAGGAAGGCTGCCCCTTCCCCAGGCTGCAGCTGCCACAGCCAGCGCAGACGGGAAGGGGCCGGGGAGATTTAACCAGCTCCAGTAGGATTAGGGCCTGGGGCGGGGGATTAACGCGATCGGTGTCCACAGGTCGAGCCGGGATCAAAACGCTGCCGTGTCCCCCCCCCGGGTTAACTTCTAAGGGGATTTAGTGCTGGGGAAGGGTGCCGGCATCACAGCCTCAAGCCCCCAAACCATGGCCTGCCCCACCAGTGACCCTGGCCTGCTCCCCCAGTCCAGTAACCCCAGCACTAGCAAAGGAGAAAGGGTTTGGGCGCGTGCATCTGTAGAAGAAGCCGATACCCCCCTCTGGGGGCCAGAATGCATCATGACAGCACAGACGCAGGGGGCGGGGGTGGGGGGGAAAGGCCTCATTGATTGGGCACTTTTAATAAACCCCCTGCCTGTCTTTAAGGCAGGCAGGGCTGGAAATGGAACCCAGGAGTCCTGATTCCCAGCCTCCCACCCACTGCTGCTCTATCCACTAGACCCCACTCCCCTCCCCAAGCTGGGAGGGACAGAACCCCGGAGTCCTAACTCCCAGTCTCCCCACTCTATCCACTAGACCCCACTCCCTTCCCAGAGCTGGGGAAAGAAGCCAGGAGTCCTGGCTCCCAGCCCCACCCCCTCCTCCCCCCAACCACTAGACCCCACTCCCCTCCCAGAAACTTTCCAGACTAAGAACAGCAGAATCAGACTTGTCCGTGCTGGTGCGAGTCACGGCTTACACCATCACAGCCCATCTGCACATGGGGTTTGCACAAGTACAGCTAGACCCAGGGCTAACAGCCCGACTTACATAAAGCCTTGAGCAGTTTCTAGTACGACAGCCGTGTCCAGATTCAAAACAACCAGCCCAGCAGGCCCCCGAGGGCTGAAGGGGCCAAGGAGACTGTATGCCTAGCAAGGGTGAGGCAGACGGACAAGCAATGGTGTATGCTGACTCTCCGCGGGAACGGATCTCTGGCTCTAAGAGCATGATCCAAAGCTGCTGTATTAGCTCCATAACTGTAGCTTGCCACTAGAGGGGACCACTCTGGTAGGGTCAGTGCGTGTTATATGTTAGCTTGGTGTAGGCATGTCCCAGACCGGTTGATACATCAGGGAATTTTCAAGGAGACTTTTCCCATCCAAAAAAGTCGATTCACCGAAAAAAAACCCCGTTTGCAGGGCCGGGTCGATTCTGGGGAGTTTCTTGACTTGGGAAAAAAAAGTTTAGAACTTGTCAAAATGTCCCATCTTGCTGTCATCTAAACGGCACGTTGCAGTTTCCTGGCTTGAAAGGGCTTTTCTGGTAGCAACTGAGGCTAATTGTCGTTTAAACCGAAGTGAAGAAAGTTAAAAAACGAAACGTTTCCAGTGACCTGAACCCAAACCAACGTTGGCTGTTCCGTTCGCGAACGTCTTCGAGATTTGGACTCTTCATCTCCGTTCGAGACGGGGAAAATTCCCCAAATCTTGACTATTTTCCTGGGCCGGGAAAACCATGTCACCAATCCCTAGGCCATTGCAGGAGGGGGTAGCGTGGCTGGGAGTACATTCACGCTGGAGCGGGGAGGAGCAGACACATGCATGCTAGCTCTGCTTGAGTTAAGGCCCGTTGGTGCTCCCGTAGCTCACGTCAGTAACAACCCGTGCGGGCACCGACACCACCTGAAACCGATTTCAAAGCCAGGCAAACCCTGTGGCTTCCCACACTTCCATCTCCTCGCATCCCGGTGGATCCAAATCTTTGCTGCGTCTTGGACCTGACAGAGTTTGCTCATGGATCTGACATGTGGGGGGAGGAGGGGAATCTACTAGTGGGTCCCATCGGTGAGTAGAAAGGACAAGGCTCAGGATCCTGGTCCTTCTTCATTAGCTGGGCACTCACCCTGCAGCCTGTACGGCCCAAAGTGCCGCTAGCACAATCTCAGCATCGGCATGCACAGCCGAGGCAGTCCCGTCGGCCTGCGTTCCAGGGCCCGCTGTAAAGACGCCTGGATTTTCAGTTGTCCGGGGGGGACAAAAGTAGTCAGCCTGATCCAGGAACCGAGGCCGAAAAGTTGGCGACAAACGGGCAGATCCAGGGTGGAGCATTCAAGTTAAAAGACGTGTGGCTAAGGGGGCTAAGGGACCCTTGGGAACGTCAGGGGTCAGCCTGGCAACGGGCTGCAAGAGTCTAGCAATGGGAGGAAATGTCTGAAGTCACCCGGAGGCGGATCAGTTGGCCAGTGAGATTTGCCAGCCTGGCGTAAAGTGCATTTATCTCACAGCTGCCACCCCCACCATGTCCTGGGCACCACTGGGCCTTTCTCACCCCGGTCCCGACAGGCCTCCTGAACAGCCCTGGCCAGAGGTAGGGCCCCAGACGATATTGCCATGACCATAGGGCCTCCTGGGTCACGCAGGCCAGTCCAGCCTCTTACCAACGCTCCAACTACTGGGGTGGCCTGCCCTGCCGCGGCTCTAGTTGGGAGACCGCCCCAGGCCCTCCCTCCTCTCCTGGGAAAAACCAGCCTCAGCTGATCCCTGGTCATTTATTCGGGTGCCAACATTCTCCTTTGCTTCGCTAGCTCTTCTCCCTTCCCGGGGATCCCTCCCCATCATGCAATCAGATCCTCCTCCCCCCCCCCCCACCCTCGCAGCCTGGGGTTTAGAGGAAACAAGCCCAGCTCTGTCAGACTCCTCTGGTGAGATCAGCACTTTGATCGGCGATGAGCAGCCTAGCAGCCTTTCTCTGCACCTGCTCTGGTGTGAATTCATCTTTCTTCAGCTGCTTGGCCAAACCCGGCGCACCGGGGGCGGGAGACTTGCTCCCTGCTGCCCCCACCCCCACCCATGTGTCAGTTCTCTTGCCCTCTTTCCTCCTCCCTCCTTTTGCCAGCTGTGTGATCGGCGTCTGGCTCTGCCACCCAAGGCAACTCCAGCTTTTGCAAGCCTGCGACCAAAGAGGCCGCTGAAAGCAGGGTCCTAAACAGCACAACGCTGCTCCGAATTTGCCAGGCCTCGGAGCGGCTGATCCACCCGTGGGCCGGGACTGTGTTTTTCCAGCAATGAGGCTGCAGGAGAGAGACGGCACCAGCGACAGACGCTGCGTTTCCTGCCTTGGTTGTGCTTTTCCTTCCCCTTTAATGTGTGTTTGTCTTAAAGGAGGCAGAATCGGCCTCCACTGGCGGCTTCAGACCATCAGAAATCCCATGTATTTCCCGCCCCCCCCCAAAAAAGACCAGTTCATCCCATTTTTCATGCTATTTAACAGACTGTCAAACAGAGGCTATGACCTATAACAACCTTCTATTGCTAAAGTCGCTGACACCCCGTTAAAAGAGAAGCCCCCTTTAGAACTTGGACTGTTTGCTCTTCTTTTTCAGGGTCCTTGTAAGAAAAGGTTTAAAAGATGTTCATCGGTGGTTGTTGCGGTGAAAGTCACCCACAAAACTTGATGTCCAGCCCTGGAGCACACTTTAGTGTTGGGACAGTGAGTGGGGGGTTGTTAACATTTTATCCCTTCCTGAGGGGAGATGCCCTCTTCTCAACACCATGGGCCCCTCGATTTAATCCCCCAGCAGAGAGGATTCCCCAGCCTCACTGTTAGGGATTCATATCCTCCTGTACCCGTCCTGCCTTCATTGCCCCTGGTTGCTCCCGCTAAATAATCCTCCGCCCTCTTTGGAGCATCTCCTGTCCCGTACCCCGTTCTCTGTAGAGTTCTCAGACTTAGCTCCCCGCAAACCCCGCGCAGCGCCTGGGATCCCAGCAACAGAGAGCAACCGCTCAGCCGCGGAGTGCCAGGTCCCGGGCAGGGCTGTCCCCTTCCCACAATGCCTCCGTCTATGCGGCTTCATTGGCAAGCCACCTAATCCACCCCCTCAGCCGCTGCTGGGCCCCAGACGCCAACCCCTCCAGCCTTGGGCATCCGCCCATGGATCCGGCTGCGTCTCTTGGTGCCGTCGGGCATGGGGCTGCAGGCTTTCTCCCGTGGGCGAGGCTGGCATTCCTAAGCACATAGTTCCCCCTTCGCAGTCAGTGCCGTGCCAGCCCCAGTCACAAGGCCAGAGAGGCGATCGTGCCGGACGCTGGGGCACGCGCCACGCAGCCAAACACCTTCCGTAGGTCGCCCTTGATGCTGTCGCTCACCAGGGCGTAGAGGACGGGGTCCAGGGCGCTGTTGAGGCTGGACAGGGCCAGGGCCAGGGAGAAGGGCAGGTGGAGCCGCTGCTCGAAGAAGCAGAGGGAGCAGCCGTCTAGCACCGCGGAGGCCACCGTCCGCACCAGCAGCAGCAGGTGGTAGGGGGCGAAGCAGAGCAGGAAGATGGCAATGACGCCCAGGGAGAGCCGTTTCACCTTGGCCTTCTGCCAGCCCAAGAGAGTGCTGCTGGCCCGCACCCCCTGGAAGATCTTGAGGTAGGAGACCCCCAGGACCAGCAAGGGCAGCGCGAAGCCGGCGGCCACCCGGAAGTAGTTGAACCTGGCCACGCCGGGCTGCAGCGGGTAGCTGTCGTAGCAGGAACCGTTGGCCGGCTCGGCGGAGCGCAGGGCGATGCCCACGTGGAAGGCGAACACCAGCAGGGCCACCAGGGCGCTGGCGGCGGCGGCCGAGCGGCGGCTCCGCAGCCCCAGAGAGCGGAGCGGGTGAGCCACGGCCAGGTAGCGCTCCAGGGAGATGAGGCAGAGGAGCAGGACGCTGACGTACATGTTGGAGTAGAAGACGAAGCCGGCGGCGTGGCAGGCCAGGCTGCTCAGGGGCCACCGGTGGCCCCGCCACACGTAGAGCATCCACAGCGGCAGGGTGAGCAGGTAGAGCACGTCGGAGGCGGCCAGGCCCAGCAGGTAGACGGCCAGCACGTTGCCCAGACGCACCTGCTGCAGGATGGGCCACAGGGTCAGCGCGTTGGTGGCCAGGCCCAGCAGGAAGACGGCCCCGTAGAGAGAGACCACCAGCTCCTGGCCAGCCCGGAAATCCACCCCGCAGCGCGAGGCGTTGGAGGGGCAGGGGGCGCTAGCGTTCGGCATGGTGCGGCGGGGGGCGCTGCGAAGAGAGAGGCAGGGCTTAGTAGCAGTGAGGCACCGCCCCTTACCCCCCGCCCCCCCGAATCAACGGTGTCACACTCGCCCCCTACACACGGAGCAGGGCTTGTCCCATCCAGCAGGGGGCAGCACACACACACACACAGAGCAAGGCTCGTCCCCACCAACAGGGGGCAGCACACACACACACGGAGCAGGGCTTGTCCCTGCCAGCAGGGGGCAGCACACGCACACACACACACACACACACACACGGAGCAAGGCTCAACCCCACCAACAGGGGGCAGCACACACACACACACGGAGCAGGGCTTGTCCCTGCCAGCAGGGGGCAGCACACACACACACACAGCAGGGCTTGTCCCCTCCAGCAGGGGGAAACACACACACACACACACACACACACACACACACAAGCTGACTGGCTGTCCTTTCCCACTTGCTTCACCCACTGGGGCGGGGGGGGGGAGGGGGAGCAGCCAATCAGAGCTGCGGAGGCCGGCAGAGGCTCTCCCCCCCCCGCCGCACAAACCTACACGATGTTTTGGGGAGGGGAGGGAGGAGAGGAGTCTGTGGGTGGACCCACTCCCTGCTCCCCCCCGTCCCCCGGCCATCTCTGCAATATGTATGTCCCTGCTGGAGCTGCCCCACCCCTCAGGCCTGGAACGGGGAAAAGCCTCCACAGTTGTAGAAGGAGCAGAGGTGTGGCTGGGTACAGATGTGGGTCTGGGGGGCAGAATTGAGGTGGGTCTGGGGGGCAAGAGGCAGATGTGGGGCTGGAGGGCAGAATTGAGGTGGATCTGGGGGGCAAGGGCAGATGTGGGGCTGGGGGGCAGAATTGAGGTGGATCTGGGGGGCAAGGGCAGATGTGGGGCTGGGGGGCAGAATTGAGGTGGATCTGGGGGCCAAGGGCAGATGTGGGGCTGGGGGCAGAATCGAGGTGGATCTGGGGGGCAAGGGCAGATGTGGGGCTGGGGGGCAGAATTGAGGTGGATCTGGGGGCCAAGGGCAGATGTGGGGCTGGGGGGCAGAATTGAGGTGGGGCTGGGGCAGAAGTAAGGGCTGGGAACAGAAAATTAACTGCTGGGGGGGGGCAGGCTGGTACAGAAGCGACACGAGGCTGGGAAGGCGCTCAGCTAGTCGCTAGGCTGGGGAATAGGCCGATGTGGGGTGAGGCCCAGCAGCCATGTCAGGACTGGGGGGCAAGGGGCAGATGTGGGGCAGGGAGGCAGAGCATTAATTGGTGGACATTGCTGGGTTTGCGGAGGGGCTGTGCGCTCCTGATCTGTGCACTTTGGTCTCCGTTGCAGTGTAGCGCGAGCTCCTGCCAGGGCTGGCGTGTGTGCGTGTGTGTACATGTGCGTGTGTTTGTGTGTGCCTGCGTGCACTGAGTTCGTGTTCATAGAATCTCAGGGTTGAAAGGGACCTCAGGAGGTCATCTAGTCCAACCCCCTGCTCAAAGCAGGACCAACCCCAACTAGATCATCCCAGCCAGGGCTTTGTCAAGCCTGACCTTAAAAACCTCTAAGGAAGGAGATTCCACCACCTCCCTAGGTAACCCATTCCAGTGCTTCACCACCCTACTAGTGAAAAAGTTGTTCCTAATATCCAACCTAAACCTCCCCCTCTGCAACTTGAGACCATTGCACCTTGTTCTGTCATCTTCTACCACTGAGAACAGTCTAGATCCATCCTCTTTGGAACCCCCTTTCAGGTAGTTGAAAGCAGCTATCAAATCCCCCCTCAGTCTTCTCTTCTGCAGTGTAGCGGGGTGGATACCCCGCTCCTGCCCTGAGGGGCTGGAAACAGCCCTGGGAGAGGGCTGAGAGTGAAAGCTAGTTTGATTGGCAAGGAAGCCACAGGTGTGGCCAGTTAATCAGGGCCCAGCTGGCCCTTATAAGAGGGCAGGGGGGCTGGAGCAAACAGTCTCTCTCTGCCTTTAGAGGGAGAAGGGCTTGGCTGCAGGTACCTGAGCAGGTACCTAGGGTGGAGCAGGGCTGGGGAAGGCCAGAGGAGCTGGGGAGCTCTGGCCTGAGAAAACCCCAGGCTGTGGCCTAGGGTTAGGCCCATCTAGGTACTGGGGTTGTGGGGGCAACCCATGGGTAGGCTGAGGCAGCAGGTCCAAACCCCCTTTGCCTGTGATGAGTGGCTTATACTGCAGTCTGCCCCAGGACGTGGGGGCTAGCTGGTGACTGGCAGTAGCCTGTGAGGTGGGGATAGTGGGTTGGGGGTTCCCCTGGGGAGGGGAGACCCAGATCTGTAGGGGTACTGCCAGGGGGCAGCACCCCAGTTAAAGGGGCACTGGGTCCTGGGAGGGACTCGTGGGCCTGAGTGGTCAGGCAGATCACTGGCCTGCAGAAGGTGCTCCAGAGGCTGGATGAGCTAATTCCCGGAGAAACCAGCGGGAGGCGCCGCAGGGGTGAGTCCAACCCTGTCACATGCAGGCTAAACAATCCCAGTTGCCCTCAGCCTCTCCTCATAAGTCATGTGCCCCAGCTCCCTTATCATTTTTGTTGCCCTCCGCTGGACTCTTTCCAATTTATCCACATCCTTCTTGTAGTGCGGGGCCCAAAACTGGACGCAATACTCTGGTGAGGCCTCACCAGTGCCGAATAGAGGGGAACGATCACGTCCCTCGATCCGCTGGCGATGCTCCTACTTATACAGCCCAAAATGCCGTTGGTCTTCTTGGCAACAAGGGCACACTGCTGACTCGTATCCGGCTTCTCACCCACTATGACCCCAAGGTCCTTTTCTGCAGAATTGCTGCCTAGCTGTTCGGTCCCTAGACTGGAGCAGTACATGGGATTCTTCCGTCCTAAATGCAGGACTCTGCACTTGTCCTTGCTGAACCTCATCAGATTTCTTTTGGCCCAAACCTCTAATTTGTCTAGGCCCCTCTGTATCCTATCCCTACCCTCCAGCGTACCTACCACCCCTTGCAGTACATATGGGGGATGCATTCACGCATGCACTGAGCCTCACGGTCATTCTCACACATGGGGGGGAACCAATGAGCAGACAGGTGAGAAAACACAAGGTCATTGTTCTCTGCTTGTACAGCGCCTGGCACAGTGGGGTCCTGGGCCGTGACTGCAGCCCCTGGGCCCTACCATAGTACACCTAAGAGCAATACAAATGTACAGCACCTAGTGCCATGCGGGGGAGTGCCTAGCACATGACCAGGGCTTCTAAGCGCTACTGTAGTACACCCAAGAGCAATACAACTGTACAGCTCCTAATGCCATGGGGGCCTGGGCCATGATGGGGGTGTCTAAGCTAGGGTGACCACACAGCAAGTGTGAAAAATCAGGATGGGGTGGGGGGGTAATAGGAGACTATAAAAGAAAAAGACCCAAAAATTGGGACTGTCCTTATAAAATCGGGACATCTGGTCACCCTAGCTAAGCGCTACTGTAATACACCTAATAGCAATATGAATGTACAGCTCCTAGCACCATGGGGGCCCGGGCCATAACTGGGGTTTGTAGGTGCTACCGTGATACACACACACAACAATCTTTTTTTAAAAGCTCTCCCAGGGTTTCGCAGTGGGACGAGCCCATCGGCTGACACCGAACACAACAAAGCCTGGCTAGGGACCTCTGGCGTTCCCGAGGCCTCTCACTTCAGCATGCCCATGCATGTCGCCAACGGGCCTCTGACCAACCTCACCCCCACCCCGCACACCCCTGGTGACCAGGCAGCAAGTGTGAGAAATCGGGACAAGGGGTGGGGGGGTGGGGAATAGGCGCCTATATAAGAAAAAGACCCCAAAATCGGGAGTGTCCCTATAAAATCGGGCCATCTGGTCACCCTCCTTCCAGCACGCAGGCCTGGCTCTTTAAGGGTGGCTGAGACGCTCTGTGGTGCGACCATTTCCTTTCTCAGCCCACGACACCTCCCTGGGGCCCGGCTTCCTGCCCGAGCACTCAACACGTGCGCCGGGCGGTGAGCGGCACACGCGGCAGCCGGCCATGCGGCTGTGGGGGAGGGAGCCCCCATCCTGCCGCACCACGAGTGGGGGATCTCCTGCAGCGGCAGCAGAACGGGGGCTGGCGGCCTCTGGGGAGGTGCTGTGCGCACTAGGGGGCACTGTCCCCAGTTGGGGGGGGGGGGGTGAGGTGGCACATGCAGCTGGCAGGTTTTATGGGGGCCAGGGGTGTAGCTGCGTGAAGCAGGGTGGTCCAGTAGACAATGCACTAGCCTGGGAGCCAGGACTCCTGAGTTCTAGCCTCAGCTCGGGGAGGGGAGGGGAGTGGGGTCTAGGGGTTAGAGCAGGGGGGCTCGGAGCCAGGACTCCTGAGTTCTGTTCCTGGCTCAGGGAGGGGATGAGGGTTGGGGGAAGAATTGTGAATCAGGATGCCTGGGTTCTGTCCTCAGCTTTTGGAGGGAAGTGGGGTCTAGAGGTTTGGGGTCGGGGGGGAGCTGGGAAGGGAAAATGTTTGCCATGGTGGGATTATGAGTCAGTCTGCCTGGGTTCTATTCCTGGCTTTGCCGCTGCCCGTAGCCAAGTCACTTCCCCTCCCGGCGCCTCAGTTTCCCCATCCATAGCACAGGGGCTAATGGTACCGACCTACCTACAGTGGTTGGGGATCTAGGGCAGGGTTGTATGGCTGTGTGTGTTGGAGTTTCGTGCGGGGGAGGGGGAATGTGTGTGAAACGTGGTGTCTCTGTCCCAGGAGATGGTGTGTAGTAGTGACGTCTGTGGGGGAGCCTGTGTACTGTGGCTGACACATGTGCTGTGTGGGTTGTGCGTCTGCAGGGCATGTTGGCGTGTGGAAAGGGGCTGGGGAGGGAACCCTGGGCCCTGCACATGGGCAGGGCCCTGTGGGGTGGGCTTGGTGCCGGCTCTGGGAGAAGTTGGTTTGGGGGGAGCAAACAGCTGGCTCAGCCCATTCTGTGCCCCCTATGTCCGTGCGAGATGGAGAACCACCTTGGGGGCCCCAAGACAGCTGCGGGGGTGGGGGGGCGGATGTAGCACCCCCCTCCCCCAGTATAACCCAGGTGCCCTCACCTCCCACTCAGACCCCCCCTTCCCCAAAACTGCACCCCCTGCAGTTTATTTACTTGTGGTGCCCTGGAGGAGGGGGCATCTGGCAGGGTGGGGTTCACTGTTCACCGCCCCCCCGCGCACACACACTCCCTCCCCTGCTCCACCAGGCAATCCCCCATGTCTGCCCCCCACCCCCCGCCCAGACTCCTGCCCCTTAGGCAGCATGCACGGCTTGGGGCAGCGGGTGGTCCCGTACAGCCGCATTCCCCTTCTCCTCCCAGGGACTGATCTCAAGAGCGGGGGGCAGGGGGGGGACAGGAACATACCAAGCCGCCAGGGAGGGTCTCTGGAGAGCTGAGTGGAAGCCCCCAGCCTCGGCGGGGACGCTGGCACCGGAGCAGCTCAGGGGCACAGATGCATCCTCAGATCTCGGCTCCTTTGCATCCTCAAAGGCTCCCCCCGCGCCTGCCGCCCCCGCTGGCGTGTCAATGGCTGGCAGCTCTGCCCGCCCCACTGCCATTCGCCAGCAGGCGCCCTTGCCCGCCCCCACTCCCGCCCCGCGGTCCCACACTAGCAATTTCTAGGAAGCGCCGTCCAGGATTTCACACGCACCGGAAAGGGGGTTTCCAAGGGCTGGCTGGGGGGTGGCCCAGCCCTGGGCCCGTCTGCCCCTGATGCATCCTCCCCTCCCCGGGGCAGGCGGAGGTCTGGGGTCCCTGGGGGGGGCGCGATCAGGGCTGGCAGGTGTTGGGCAAGCAATGCCCAGCACACCTGTTCTTGGCAAGAGGGAAACATTGCTGCCGTTCCCAGAAGCAGCCCAGCCCCCGTTCCCACACGGTGCCAGCATGGGCAGCGTGCGTGTGCGCGCGCACACACGCACACACACACCCCGTGCCAGCATGGGCAGTGCAAGCGCGCACACACACACACACGCACACACAAGGCACTGGCCCAGCGCCAAGCAAGGTCAGCGCACAACTGCCGCTCGCCCTCGCCCATCATCACACACAGCCGCTGGGCACACTCGCCCAATGCCCCGCACAGCCGCCTCACACCGTGCATGGCCATTGTGCACAGGCGCTCCACACCATGCATGGCCACCTCACGGCTGCCTCGCTCCACGCACGGCCGCTGCACACGCTCCCCCAACGCCGCGCACCCATGGGCGATGTGGCCATATCACTTTCTCTTCTGGGTGTCAATGAGGGCCCAGTTGCAGGATGGACGGATGGGTGGGGGTGGCTGAATGAGTGGCAGGGGGTAGATGGCTGGCTGGATCCATCAGTGGGGAGATGCAAGGTTGGGTGGAAGGATGTTGGGTAGATGAACAGTGGGTGGTGGGTGGTAGGTGGGTGGATGGATGGTGGGGGATGGACAGTGGGTGGTAGGTGGATGGATGGTGGGGGCTGGACAGTGGGTGGTTGGGGGATGGATGGTGGATGGATGCTGGGTGGATGTATGGTGAGTGGATGGACGGAGTGGTAGGAGGATGGATGGACAGTGGGTGGTAGGTGGATGAATGGTTGGGGATGGACAGTGGGTGGTGGGTGGATGGACAGTGGGTGGTGGGTGGATGGATGCTGGGTGGATGGACAGTGGGTGGTGGGTGGATGGACAGTGGGTGGTGGGTGGATGGATGCTGGGTGGATGGACAGTGGGTGGTGGGTGGATGGACGCTGGGTGGATGGACAGTGGGTGGTGGGTGGATGGATGCTGGGTGGTGGGTGGATGGATGCTGGATGGATGGATGCTGGGTGGTGGGTGGATGGATGCTGGGTGGATGGACAGTGGGTGGTGGGTGGATGGACGCTGGGTGGATGGACAGTGGGTGGTGGGTGGATGGATGCTGGGTGGTGGGTGGATGGATGCTGGATGGATGGATGCTGGGTGGTGGGTGGATGGATGCTGGGTGGATGGACAGTGGGTGGTGGGTGGATGGACGCTGGGTGGATGGACAGTGGGTGGTGGGTGGATGGATGCTGGGTGGTGGGTGGATGGATGCTGGATGGATGGATGCTGGGTGGTGGGTGGATGGATGCTGGGGGATGGACAGTGGGTGGTGGGTGGATGGACGGTGGGTGGATGGACGGTGGGTGGTGGGGGGATGGACAGTGGGCGGTGGGTGGTTGTACGGGGGTGGGGGGGACGGTCATAATTCAAATGCCCAAAACATCTTTCCCCTACCCAGGGACAAGCAGGGGCGTTGCCTGGGGCTGGGATCTCCAATTCTTGTATATAAGAAAGGAGGCGGTGGGGAGAAGGGGGGGCAGGGGAGGAAGGGGCCAGGCCATGCAGCACTGCGGGAGGACTGCAGGGGCAGGGCCAGGCTGTGGAGAGCCCAGACCAAGCTGCCAAAAATGTGAAGGCAAATAAAGCAAAAGCACTTGAGGGCTGTGAGTGTCTCGGGCCCGGGAAGTACCTGGCCTGGATCCCTGCACCTGGGAGCGGATGCTGAGCACAGCCCCCTCGGGAGCACTCGGTGCCCCCCTGGAGTCAGAGTGGTGGAGGGCATGGGGTGGGGGGAGGCAGGCTAGTATTGTAGGAGTTGGGCCACGGTTCGGCCTGACACCCCCAGGGAAAGTGCCCGGGCGGGGACCTAGGATAGGACAGCACTTCCTGGAGCACAGCGCCCCCTGCCCCACCCCTTGCAGCACGGTGACCCCTCCCAAGCCCCCTCCCCCTGTAGTACAGCGCCCCCTGCCAAGCCCCCTGCCCCACCCCCTGTAGCATGGCAACCCCTCCCAAGCCCCCTCCCCTTGCAGCATGGTGCCCCCTCCCGAGTTCCCTCCCCTTGCCGCCTGGCGCCCCCTCCCGAGCCCCCTGTCCCTCTCCCTGCGGTACTGAGGGAGCCCTCTAGCACCACACCAGGGTATGGGATCAGCACTGCCTCCGGGAGGATAAGGTACCCCCCAGCACTCAGACCAGACTGAAGCAAATGGAGGGGGAGGGGAGCTGGGCGAGGGTGGAGATACAGGGAGAAGCGAGGGGCTGTTGGTGAGCCGAGCATGGGGCAAGGAGGGGAAGATTTGTGGTGCTTGGTTTGGGGGTGGGAGACAGCACCCCAAATGGCTGCGTAGCGTTGCCACCCGTGCCCACATCCCACCCCAGAAGTGGCTGCAATTCAGCGATGGCTGCAGCCCCTCCATGGATCGTCTGTGACAGGCGCTGGGCTTCTGCTGGCTGAGAGGCGCTGGATAAATACAAGACCAGGCTTAGTACCTCTGTACCGTTCATGTACTAAACTAGCCACCCTTAGGAGCCCCAGACAGACAGGCCAGATAGTGCACGGAGGGGACGCTCTGAAAGCCACGAGCCGCTAGAAACGCCCCAGACTGACGTTTCACCAGCATGGATTCACCAAGGGCAAGTCATGCCTGACTAACCTAACTGCCTTCTATGACGAGATAACTGGCTCTGTGGATGAGGGGAAAGCAGTGGACGGATGTAGTATTCCTTGACTTTAGCAAAGCTTTTGATACGGTCTCCCACAGTGTTCTTGCCAGCAAGTTAAAGAAGTATGGGCTGGATGAATGGACGGTAAGGTGGATAGAAAGCTGGCTAGATTGTCGGGCTCAATGGGTAGTGATCAATGACTCCATGTCTAGTTGGCAGCCGGTATCAAGTGGAGTGCCCCAAGGGTCCGTCCTGGGGCCGGTTTTGTTCAATATCTTCATTAACGATCTGGAGGATGGTGTGGATTGCACCCTCAGCAAGTTTGCAGATGACACTAAACTGGGAGGAGTGGTTGATACGCTGGAGGGTAGGGATAAGATACAGAGGGACCTAGACAAATTAGAGGATTGGGCCAAAAGAAATCGGATGAGGTTCAAGAAGGACAAGTGCAGAGTCCTGCACTTAGGACGGAAGAATCCCATGCACTGCTACAGACTAGGGACCGACTGGCTAGGCAGCAGTTCTGCAGAAAAGGACCTAGGGGTTACGGTGGACGAGAAGCTGGATATGAGTCAGCAGTGTGCCCTTGTTGCCAAGAAGATCAACGGCATTTTGGGCTGTGTTAGTAGGAGCATTGCCAGCAGATCGAGGGATGTGATCATTCCCCTCTATTCGCATTGGATGTGGAGGCCTCATTTGGAGTACTGTGTCCAGTTTTGGGCCCCACACTACAAGAAGGATGTGGAAAAATTGGAGAGTCCAGCCGTGGGTAACAAAAATGATTAGGGGGCTGGAGCACATGATTTATGAGGAGAGGCTGAGGGAACTGGGATTATTTAGTTTGCAGAAGAGAAGAATGAGGGGGGATTTGATAGCGGCTTTCAACTATGTGAAGGGGGATTCCAAAAAAGATGGATCTCGACTGTTCTCGGTGGTGGCAGATGACAGAACAAGAAGCAATGGTCTCAAGTTGCAGTGGGGGAGGTCTAGGTTGGATATTAGGATAAACTTTTTCACTAGGAGGGTGGTGAAGCACTGGAATGGGTTACCTAGGGAGGTGGTGGAATCTCCTTCCTTAGAGGTTTTTAAGGCCCGGCTTGACAAAGCCTTGGCTGGGATGATTTAGCTGGGGATTGGTCCTGCTTTGAGCAGGGGTTGGACTAGATGACCTCCTGAGGTCCCTTTCAACCCTGATATTCTGATTCTATGATTCACAACTCAGCAAGAAATGAGTCACACCAGGCACGCAGACAGGAACCAACCCAGCCAGTGCACCCCCAGTGACCATCTGCCACCCACCAGTCACAACTGCGGGGCTGGGAACGCCGCGATCCCCTGCCCTGATCTCTGGCAGGGTCCCTGGGACCTCCGTTGGCCTGGTGCCGGGGCGTGCTGGCTCCTGGGTGCCCCAAGGCCCCCACCCAGACAGTTGCTCTCGGTGGTTTCCTGTTTACGTCCAGCAGCCGCTGGGGATTCACAGCAGCAGAGAACTGAGACATGTCTCCAGGTGCGGGGGACGGCCCCGCGGCCCCAGGCGCTGCGTCCCGGCACCGTCAGACGGGCCTGGCAATTCCAGTGTGGCTCCGGGCGTGACGCAGAGTCATCTGGTCCCCTGCACCGCCGAGAATCAGAGTTCCTCAAAAACCGACCGACGGCTCAGAGCCGAGAGTGACGGTTATTTAGCACTGGGTTTTCACCAGGTGTCCATTTGCATCCTCTCCCCGCAGCACACCACGCTTAAGTTCAGGGTTTGGCCTTTGTGGAAAAGGATTTCCCAACCAACTCTGTAGCTGCCAGATGCAGGGGGGTCGTGCTCTCTCTCGCCCCACAGGCTACAGATGGGGAAACTGAGGCACGGAGCAGGGACGAGATTTGCTTCAACTCACACAATGGAAGAGAAGCTTCCCTACCTCTCCTTTGCTTAACTGCATGAACCTATTCCCCTCCCAGCACTCAGAATAGAACCCAGGAGTCCTGGCTCCCAGTCCCCCCCACCCCTTGCTCTAACCCACTAGATCCCCTACTCCCCTCCCAGATGCGGGGGTGGGGGCAAGTGGGAGTTAAGACACCTTCTGGCGTTGTGGCGGGTCACGTATTTCACCTCGTCTCCCTAAACCCGAAGCCTAGCGGCCGGGGGATGAGATGGGCTTAAAGCTACCTTTGACTGGTTGCCTCCTGGTCCTTAGATACAAGGTCAACCAACACCTCAACTGGGAGAGCCACCAGCTTGGGACTGGGACCAGCACATCCCTGACCTCAGAGCGACCCCCCCCGTTCCCGGCCACCTCGCACGTCTGGCTCCAACCCATGGGGGGCGTTAGAGCTGCGCAAAGAAAGGGGGGCCAGACGTTTTCACCCGGGGCAAGTGACACGTCATTCTCCCGCGCCTTGGGTGCAATCCCCCCCCCCCCCCCAAAAAGACTGAGCCAGTGTGAGATGTTCCAGGCCAAACCACCTAACGTCTGGGAAAGACCAAGGGACTGCAAATGGGGGGCTTGTAATGGGAAGGGGTGGGCACCCTTCACGCCAGGCCGTGCTCCCTGTATGGGCACAGCGGGGTCCGTCTAACCGCGGCGCCTGACTAGCCAGGCCCGGCTACCTAGCCACACAGATACTCGGGGAAAACCTGGCACGCAGTGAGCGCCTCTAGAGGGCTCACCAACTAGTTAAAAGGGTTACCACTATGTCAGGACACGACCCTGTACCCTAAGGGATGGGAGCTGGCGTTCGGGTGGGGGAAACCGGAGCTCTGGAGACAGCAAAGTTCGGGGAGACAGGAGTGCCTGGGGACAAAGCCACGGACTGATTTTTTGGAGACAGGTACCACCCTCAGCTGACAGCCTAGGGATTGAACCAGAGCCCTCCCGAGCGAACAGCAGGACCTGGTATGGCTTGAGCTAAAGAGCCAACCAGCCTCTGGGGGGGCTGTAACTGACTCAGATCCTCTGCCCAGCGGCCTAGCTGGGCTCACATGGCATTTGCTTTGCCTTCCTGGCACTGCGCTGCCTTGTTTAGCTTCGGGCCCCGGTCAAGAGCCATCCCCTCCCTCCGCCTCGGTTTCCGCAGCCATAAAATGGGAACAACACCACCCTCCTTTGAAAAGCGCTAGGGATTATTATTACTTGAGAGCCCGGGTAGCCTGCCCTCCACGGTCACAAAATCTACCTCTTCTCTGGCTGTAACGCGGAGAGATCCGAATAGGAAGAAATCGACCCCTGTGGGCTAATCCCAGCCGCTGGCCCCGGCTTCACAGGCACGACCCTGGGTCCAAGCGCTTCCCAACGGCCCTCCGTTCGCCTCTGCTACCGGGGCAGCCGAGCACCGACGACTCCTGCAGGGGCATGTTTAACGCAAAGGCCGGGCCCCAGTTGCCCCAAAGGCGGGACTGGATACCCGCTGAGACTGGCTCTACGCAGTTTTTCTCCTGGCTCAAGTGCCTGGGTCAGGGGTTCGATTATTTTTTAACGGCCCTAGTGCTACCAGTCTCAGAGCACTTTACCAAGCAGGGGCCGTGTCATTAGCCCTATTGTACAGCTGGAGAAACCGAGGCACCGGGCAGGGAAGGGGTTTGCCCGCAGCCCAGCGGTAGAGGCAGGATTAGAACCCACGGCTCCTGAGCACAACTTCGGAGTGTGGCTAAATCGGAAACTTTCGGAGGCGCTTCCTCAGGAAGCGTGACCACCAGGTGGCACCTCGTGCCCTACAAGGGGGCAGGGTCACCCCTAGCAATACCTGGGGCTTTTAGCTCTAGCGTGGGGCGATCACACCTACCCCATCCGTTCCAGCTCGGGGGGGGTGTGACTCAACATCACGTTGCGTACATTTCAGTTCAAAGGCAGGCTGGGCGGGTTCTGTTCGCTATTTATTTATACACACAAGTCCCTGGACGAGCATCCAGCGTAGATCAGCCCCAGCTCCATCGGCCTCGTCAGTTACTTGCCCTTCCCCTGGCCCCGCCGTGAACACGCGTCTGCAGGGGCCAGGATGCACATGGCCACACAGGCCACATGTGGAGCAGGGCGTCAAGATCCAGGGGGGCTCGGCCGCTTGGAGCCAGCAGGGGTTTTGGGGGGGGTGCTTCTCACCTCTACTCTGCTGATGACAGGAGGGGAGGGGCTCAGCTCCCTCTGTGCTCCCCAAAATGGAGACCCCCCTTTTGCCCCCAGAGTGATGGACCAGGGAAAGTGGGTGCAGGGAGGGGCCCCTCTGCCCGCCAAAACCTTCACCCATAGCTCAGGCCCCTAACCACAACCCCACGCCCTTGGGACACCCCCCCCCTTTCATAACCAAGGGAGCCTAGTACATCCTGCACCCTCCCCCCACTCCCCTAACTACATCGCTGGGACCCCGACATGCGGCTGGAACTCCACCGCCCCTGATCACGGCACCAGGCCCCCACCCACATCCCCAGGTGTCTGGGCCCACCTGCCAGGCCCCCTCCCTGAGGCCCCGGGCCTCTCACCCCGTCCTCTTCTATTCCATTCTTGCACTGGTCTGGGCCCCATGGGATCCGAGGGCCGTCCAGACGGGCGCCAAGCGATCTCAGCAGCTGTGCCAGGCGTCACTCCCTGCCTAGGCCCCTCGCCATGTCCTGGGGCCCCCAGCCCATCCCTGGGCCCCCGCCTGCCTCTCCTCAGCCCTAGGGGCGCCTGCTCGGGGCCCCTGAGGGTGGCCCCCGTGGGCAGGGGAGGGCGTGCAGGTGGGCGGGCCGGGGGTGTTCTTCACAGTGCACCAGCCGGGGCCAGGGCGCCGTCCTGTCCGCTCTGGCACCAGCAGGGGGAGCTGCGCCCCCACGGCACAAAGCGGGGGCAGGGGTGTCCTTCACCCCCGTCCCCAGGGGTCCGTCTGGTCCCTCCCCCTCCACCAGAGCAGGGGGAGGGGGTCTTCTCTCTGCCACGGGGCGGGGGGCCGGGCTCACAGAATGCTGACCCTCTCTGTCAGCCCCTGCAGCTCCCCCTCCTCCTCCTCCTCGGGGGACGGTGCCCGGGGGGCCCGCAGGTGGGCGGGGTAGGGCAGGGTGTGGTCGGCGGCAAACTGCTCCCAGCGGGCGTCGTCGCTCTCATGGGTGATGTAGCGCTCGGCCATCTTGGTCTCTAGCTCCCGGAGGTCCAGCCAGGTCTGGTAATCCTGCAGGGTCAGCAATGGGTTAACAGGGACCAGGTGCATCACTGCTGCCCCCTTCTGGACAACACCAGAACTGCCCTGCCCAGGGCCGGCTGGGATGGGTCCATGCCGCCCCCCAGTGGACAGCACCAGAACTGCCCTGCCCAGGGCTGGCTGGGATGTGTCCGTGCCTCCCCCCAGTGGACAGCACCAGAACTGCCCTGCCCAGGGCTGGCTGGGATGTGTCCGTGCCTCCCCCCAGTGGACAGCACCAGAACTGCCCTGCACTGGGCTGGCTGGGATGGGTCCGTGCTGCCCCCTTCTGGACAGCACCAGAACTGCCCTGCACTGGGCCGGCTGGGATGGGTCCGTGCTGCCCCCTTCTGGACAGCACCAGAACTGCCCTGCACTGGGCCGGCTGGGATGGGTCCGTGCTGCTCCCTTCTGGACAGCACCAGAACTGCCCTGCCCTGGGCCGGATGGGATGGGTCCGTGCCGCCCCCCAGTGGACAGCACCAGAACTGCCCTGCCCAGGGCCAGCTGGGATGGGTCCGTGCCGCCCCCCAGTGGACAACACCAGAACTGCACAGGGCCAGCCAGGGCATTTGCCAGTGCTGCCCCCTGGTGGACAACACCAGAACTGCCCTGCACTGGGCCGGCTGGGATGTGTCCGTGCTGCCCCCCAGTGGACAACACCAGAACTGCCCTGCACTGGGCCGGCTGGGATGTGTCCGTGCTGCCCCCCAGTGGACAACACCAGAACTGCCCTGCACTGGGCCGGCTGGGATGTGTCCGTGCTGCCCCCCGGTGGACAACACCAGAACTGCCCTGCACTGGGCCAGCTGGGATGTGTCAGCGCTGACCCCTATGGGACAGCACCAGCACCAACCACCCTGCAATGGGTCGGCTGGGGCGTGTCAGTGCTGTCCCCTGCTGGAGAGCACCAGAACTGTCACCTCCAGCTGGCTCCATAATCCCTTCTGCTGCTGCAACCAAGGGCAGTGGCTGCAGGACCATACTGGGCACAGAGGCAACAGCAGCCGGCCTGTGAGTTGTGTACGAGGGCGGTGGGGTCTAGTGGTTAGAGCAGGGGGCTGGGAGCCAGGACTCCTGGGTTCCATTCCCAGGTTTTGGGCAAGTCTCAGGCCCTCTCTGTGCCTCAGTTTCCACACCTCTCCGTAGCGATGGCGACACCCCTCCTGAGTGTTCCCTTAGGTGATGGCTCTGGACATGGGGGGAGGGATAGCTCAGTGGTTTGAGCATTGGCCTGCTAAACCCAGGGTTGTGAGTTCAATCCTTGAGGGGGCCATTTAGGGATCTGGGGCAAAAACTGGGGATTGGTCCTGCTTTGAGCAGGGGGTTGGACTAGATGACCTCCTAAGGTTCCTTCCAACCCTGATATTCTATGATTCTATGGGGGCAGGGCTGGGGGATGCTGCCTGGTCTGGGGGGAGGCTGCCAGGCCACCCCTATGTACCTGGAGCCAGGGGTGGCTCAGGGACTTGTCCACGCTGTAGCGCTTCCTCATCTTCACCTGGAGCAGGTTATTGATCAGGTCGATGGCTGGAGGGGGAGAGAGCACGGGGAATCATGGAGCAGCCTACGGGGGCGGGGAGGGCACGAGTCTGCCCTGGGGAGGGCACGAGTCTGCCCTGGGGAAAGCCCCAGGGCGTGGGGATAGCGGCCACGGCGCTCCAGCAACACAGGCCTTCCTACCGCCCCCCCGAACGAGACACCCCTACCCCCCCCCCCCACAACGAGAACACACACCCCTCCCCCTTCAGGGGCAAGTCCCTCCGGCCGAGATCCCCCCTTCCCCTCCGGTGGTAGGTCCCTCCAGTCACTATCCCCTCTCCAGCCAGGGACAGGTCCCTCCGGCCGAGATCCCCCTCCCCACAGGGCAGGTCCCTCCGGCCGAGATCCCCCCTCCCCATCCGGTGGCAGGTCACTCCGGCCGAGATCCCCCCTCCGCCCAGGGCAGGTCCCTCCGGCCGAGATCCCCCTCCCCTCACGGCAGGTCCCTCCGGCCGAGATCCCCCTCCCCCCAGGGCAGGTCCCTCTGGCCAAGATCCCCCTCCCCCCAGAGCAGGTACCTCCAGCAGAGATCCCCCCTCCCCATCCGGTGGCAGGTCACTCCAGCCGGGATACCTTCTCCCGCTCTCCTTCCAGGGGCAGGTCCCTCCAGCAGAGATCCCCCCTCCTCCCTCAGAGCAGGTCCCTCCATCTGAGATCTCCCCTTCCCCCAGGGCAGGTCCCTCCATCCGAGATCTCCCCTTCCCCCACGGCAGGTACCTCCAGCCAAGATCCCCCCTCCCCCCAGGGCAGGTACCTCCGGCCGAGATCTGGCGCCAGGGGTGGGGCGGGTACATGAAGGCAGCGTTCTGGATCTGGTCGTTGATGTCCTCGTCCTCGTTGAAGGGGAAGGTGCCGCTCAGGCTGACGTACATGATGACGCCCACGGACCACATGTCCAGCGAGCGGTTGTAGCCCTGGTTCAGCAGCACCTCGGGGGCCAGGTAGGCCGGGGTGCCCACCACCGAGCGCCGGAACGACTTCTCGCCGATGATGCGGGCAAAGCCGAAGTCACACAGCTTCACCTGGGGGGTGGGTGGGGGAGCCGGGGGAGGGGGTCTCAGCAGGGGGCGCTCTCCCCCTGGCCCCAATGCCCCAGGGAGGTGCTAGGGGGCGCTGTGCTGCAGGGAGTGGGGTGGGCTCTCTCCCCAATGTCCCAGGAGTTGTGGGGGATAAGGGGTTTCCACAGTGGGAGATGGGGGGTGTCAGAAACACCAGAGGGGAAGAGGGAGTGGGAAGGGATCCCTGCAGAGGGGGGTAGCAGGGGGGTCTCACATGTGGGAAGGGGGTCCCCGCAGGGGGGGGTCTCACCAGGAGGAGGGGCCTCATGGAGGGGGGTAGGGCAGTCCAACCTGGGAGAGTGGGTTACTGCGCAGAGGGGTGGGATGGTCACTCCTGGGGGGAGGGCTCCCGGTGGAGGGGCCTCGTGGAGTGGGGAGGGGCAGTCACACTGGGGGGAGGGGTCCCATGGAGGGGAGTAGGGTAGTCCAACCTGGGGGAGGGAGAGGGGTCTCACCTGGGGGAAGGGGCCCCGTGGAGGGGGGTGGGGCAGTTCCACCCGGGGGAGGGGGTTACTGCGCAGAGGGGTGGGACGATCACTCCTGGGGGGAGGGCTCCCAGTGGAGAGGGGAGGGCAATCCACGCTGCTGGGGGGGGGGGGTCTCACCTGGGGGGAGGGGCCCTGTGGAGTGGGGAGGGGTAGTCACACTGGGGGGAGGGGTCCCGGTGGAGGGGGAGGACAATCCACGCTGGGGGAGGGGGGGGTCTCACCTGGGGGAAGGGCTCGGCCGAGGCCAGAAGCACGTTCTCCGGTTTCAGGTCGCAGTGGACGATGTTCTTGAAGTGCAGGTGCCGCAGGGCCACCAGGATCTGCCAGGACGGGGCGGGTCAGACGTCGCGCGTGGGGCCGGGGCTGCCCCAAGAGCTCACGGGGGCCTTCTCCCCCCCCCCCGATCCGCCCAGCAGGGGCCCCCCAGGGGCTGGCGGGGGCCAGGGGAAAGAGAGCAGCCTGCGGGGAGGAGGCCTGACCCCGCCAGCTGGAGGGGAGGGAGGGGGCGCTGTTCCCCCTGCACCCCGCCCCAGGGAGGAGCTGAGGGACCAGGCTGGGCTGGGCTGGGCCACCCTAGAGGGCAGCAGGGACACGCCCCAAGGAGAGCTCAGCCCCTCCAGACAGACGGACACACAGCGCAGGGCCGGGCCCCTCCAGCCGGACGGACACACAGCGCAGGGCCGGGCCCCTCCAGCCGGACGGACACACAGCGCAGGGCCGGGCCCCTCCAGCCGGACGGAGACACAGCGCAGGGCCGGGCCCCTCCAGCCGGACGGATGGACACACAGCGCAGGGCCGGGCCCCTCCAGCCGGACGGACGGACACACAGCGCAGGGCCGGGCCCCTCCAGCCAGACGGAAGGACACACAGCGCAGGGCCGGGCCCCTCCAGCCGGACGGACGGACACACAGCGCAGGGCCGGGCCCCTCCAGCCGGACGGAGACACAGCGCAGGGCCGGGCCCCTCCAGCCGGACGGAGACACAGCGCAGGGCCAGTTCCCTCCAGACAGATGGGGACACAGCGCAGGGCCGGGCCCCTCCACCTGGACGGACACACAGCGCAGGGCCAGTCCCGTCCACCAGGACAGACAGCCGCATGCCCCTGGCCCGTCTTAGTGAACTCCCCCACCCAACGGCCCCCGGGACAAGCCGCCTTGCTGGGGCAGCTGGTGGGGGTGGGGAAGGTCTCACCTGGGTGATGAGGAATTTGGTGAGCCTCTCGGGCAGCCGGCCCTTCTCCGAGGACAGGATCATCTCCAGCATGTCCCCGTGGAGCTTCTCCATCACCACAAACACCTTCTCGGGCGTCTCGAACATGCACTCCAGGTTCACGATGCCTGCGTGGCGGAGGCTCTGGGGGCCGGGGAGAGGAGGGATGAAAGCAGGGCTGAGGGCAGGGAATCCACCCGTCTGCCAGCCCCACCCCACCCCTTTGGATCTGGTGACCCCCCATGAGCCACCCAGCTCCAGGCAAACCCCAGCCCCACGCGCTGCCTCGGCCAGCACAGCCGCCCCCCAGAGCGGCCGGCTCAACCTGTGTCTCCCTGGGTATTTCTATGGGGAAGGGCTTTCACTCTCATGCTTCAGGGCCTGGGATGAGTGTCAGAGGGGACAGGAAGGAGATTCTCCCCACCCACCCTTAAAAGGGAGGAGTGAATAGGCTTTCCTGTGAAGCTTTCTTAATTGGCTGCTGATGAGAGGTGGGACACCAGGCTAAATGGGCCCATGGGTCTGATCTGGGACCTGGGCTGAGACCTGTGGAACTCGCTGCAGCGAGCAGCAACCTCGGGGCCGGCTCTCAGAAGTGCCCCTAAACCAGCCAAGCCCCGGGGCCCTTGAGGCCGGACCCACTGGGTCGGGGTGGGGGTGTGTGTGTGCTCTCTCCAGGGCGGGGGGAGCGAGGAGCCGAGCGCCATCATTGTCTGTCTGTCCGTCCGTCCCCCTCTCACCTGCAGGATGGCCACCTCGTTACGCAGCTGGCTCTCCTGCTTCGTGGGGAAACGCAGCTTGTCGATCACCTTCACGGCCACGTCCCGGCCTGATTTACGGTGCTTCCCTGGCGGGAGCCAGAACAAAGGCATTAGGGTCCTTGTCCCAAGGCAGCTGGCACCCCCTGGAGGGGAGAGGCCCCGGGTCCCATTGCCCACCCCCTGACCCTGCCAGTCCCCCACCCTGGGGGGAGATTGGACCCAGCGCCCCCTAGAGGTGAAAGGCCCCGTGTCCCATTCCCCACCCCCCAAGCCAACTAGTCTCCCCTACCCAAAATTGGGTGGACACGGGAGACTTCTTCCATTTCCCTTCTGAACTGGTCTGCAGCATCCCTGTGCAGCCATTAAACAGCCCCCGCGCTCCACCCCAGAGGCAGCTGCATCTCAGTGCACTGCTGGGTGAGGGATCCCTGTACAAACACCCACCCAGAGGCCCTGCATCCCGCTGTCCCCCTGAACCCACCTCCATAGACAACTCCAAACTGCCCGGAGCCCAGGACCTCGTCCGGGAAGATCTGGTAAACCGTGGCTATGTCCTGCAACAGCACAAGTAAAAGGGTCATGTTGGCCCGTCCAGGGGGAGGGATGTGTGTCTGTCACATGAGTGGGGACAGACAGAAGGGCAGGGTCCCAGATTGAGGTGTCGATAGATTTGGTTTCAGAACAAACTGATACATTAAACAGTAATAAGTCACCAGGACCAAGAGTTTTGAAGGGACTCAAATATGAATTGGCAGAACTACTAACTACGGTAGGTAACCTATCGCTTAAATCAGCCTCTGAACCAGACGACCGGCAGAGAGCTAATGTGACGCCGATTTTTTAAGAAGGCTGCAGAAACAATTACAGGCCGGTTAAGTCTAACTTCAGGACCAGGCAAATTGGTTGAAACTAGGGTAAAGAACGGAATGATCAGACACACAGACGAACACGATATGTTGGGGAAAAGTCAACGCGGCTTTTGCAAAGGGAAATGACTCCTCACCAATCTATTGAGGGGGTCAACAAGCATGTGGACAAGACTGATTTGGTAGATATAGTGTACTTGGACTTTCACAAAGCTTTTGACGTGCTCTAGGAGTTCTCGAAGAGAATTGTCAACAGTTCTGAGATTTTGCTTCAGCTAGCTCCTTAAGTACCCTCAGTTGAGTTTCATCTGATGACTCGAATAGATCTATCTTATTTAACCTGCTTTTCCCCCCTATTTTGGCTTGCACGCCTTCCCTTTTGTTGTTACCATTAATTGTGTTACACACCGGGTCACAAGTTAACCTTTTCAGAGGCCACTGAAGCAGAAGAGTCATGAACACCTCCGCCTTCCTGAGGTTGCCCGCTATTAGTTCTCCTTCCCTGCTAAGGAAAGGGCCTCCACTTTCCTTCACCTTTCTCTTGCTCCTGAGGTAACCATACAACCTCTTCTTATTGCCTTTTATGTCGCTTGCTAAATGGAGCTCATTTTGTGCCTTAGCCTTTCTGGTTTTGTCCCTACATGCTCATGCTATTCCTTTGCGCTCCTCCTTAGCCGTTGGTTCATGTTTCCACTCTTTATATATAGACAGACAGCGGGAGGGCGGAACCCCTACTCACCATGTTCTCCTGGGTCTGGACATACACAGAGAAGGGGCGTGGCAGAAGGAGAGGGGGCGTGGCAGAAGGAGAGGGGGCGTGGCAGAAGGAGAGGGGGCGGGGCCGCTACTCACCACGTTCTCCTGGATCTGGCTGTTGGACACGGAGATCCTGAGCGATGCCTGCCCTGGGAAGGGAAAAGGGGCCTTTGATTGGGAGCTGGCACCAGACAGGCCTGGCCTGAGCCAATCAGGATTGCCCTCCCCCCTGCCTACTGTGTCCAGGGCATGAAATCCTACGTGGGGAACGGCGTGTCAAGTCCCCGCCCCTGCCCCAAACCCTGATCCCTGGGGAGCTGCAGCATCTGAGGACTGAGCTCCTCCCAGCCACGCGGGCGCCAGGCTCCATCCCCAGGACTGGCTGGGTGCTCCCCCCATGAGATCGGCATCGCCCCCTGCAGGACAATCACCCTCCCTGGGCTAGGCCCAGCGGGGGTCTGACAGGATGCGCGTGCTTCGGGCTGGGCTCCCGGCCAATCCAAACAGGGACCAGCCTGCGCTCGGATGGGAGACACCCAGAGCGCTGCAGGGAGCCGCGATGGTGACCCAATAGGGGATGCTCTTTAGGACCCCGATGTCCCAGTGTGGCACTAGGGGGCGCTGTGGTGCAGGGAGCAGGGTGGGGGCTCGGTAGGGGGCGCTCTCTCCTCGCAGACAGCGCCGGCCCCAATCACCCGACACGGTGCTAGGGGGCGCTGTGCTGCAGGGAGCGGGGTGGGGGTTCGGTAGGGGGCGCTCTCCCCTCGCAGACAGTGCCAGCCCCAATCACCCGACACGGTGCTAGGGGGCGCTGTGCTGCAGGGAGCGAGGTACGGGGTGCTCTCCCCACTGCCCCAGAGCCCATCCCAGGCCTCTCACTCACTGTGGGGAGCCTGTCCCTGAGCATTGGGAGCATCCTGCAGGATGACGGGCATGAGGGCCTGGCGGATGGCGCTCTCCCAGGCCATGGCCACTTCCAGCCCGACCCCGCTGTGCTGCTGGCTGGCGGACGGGGCCGGGGCGCAGTTCTCCCCGACGTAGTACGTGGCGTTGGCCGTGACGATCTCGAAGCAGTGCGGGTTGGTGCCCGGCGGCACCAGGGCAAAGGTCTGGGCCGGCTCCACCGCCAGGATCTCAGACAGCGGGATTTCCTGCAACGGGAACCCACCCGCAGGATCAGGGGCAAAATGCAAAGTAGCTTGGCCCAGCCTGGCTTCTGAGCCCTTTGATTTCCCTCCAAATTTTCAGCCCTCCCGCCCCGCCCGCACTTATTTCCCTCATTTTTTCTCCCCCTGACACACTGTTGTTTTAAAAAAAAAAACTTATTTTTGTAAAATGTTTAAAAAAATCAAGAGAAATTCAGACTTTTGAAAATATTTCCCCCCCAAACTTTTCAAGTGGAAAGGAGGAAAAGAGTGGAATCTCCCATCCCCCACCCCCCCCCAAACACATACTTTCACGCCCAACCAACTTTTTCCAAGGGGAAGAAAACGAAGGGGCGGGGGGAATCAAGAGACAGTGGGAATTCGACATCACAAAAGAAAGCGGGTGTCTTTTTGCTGAGAATTTCCATTAAAAAAAAAAAAAAAAAGAATCCTCAACAATTAAAGTTTTTTTGGTGCCAAAAATGTCTTCTGATGGAAAAAGGACTTTTTGTCCAAAGATTTTTGAGCAGCCTGAGTCATCAGTGTGGGGCCTCTGACACAAAGGGTGTGGTGACAACACACACATACACACACACACACACACTCACACTCACACATGGACGTTTCGCCGGGATTGACAGCGTGAAACTCTCAGTGGAGGAGCTGGAGAACCTGATCGGCCAGGCTGGGGAAACATTTCCCCAAGGGAAGGGCTGTGGACACTGAAACCTACAAACCCTGGGGTACAGGCCGTCAGGGACAATTTCCCCACCTCCCAAGGAGGAACAGACAGTCGGGGATGACTCTGCCTTGGATGGGGATGGGCTCGGTAGGCCCTGAGAGGGCATCTCCAACTCTGCTGGGGGAACAGACTGTCAGGGACAATTCCTGTGCCCCCGGAAGCGGGGGTGGACAGGCTGTAGGGGACGGGCTAGGTGGGCTCTGACGGGTTGCTCGTCCCCTGTGACTCCCATACCAGGCAGATCCTGCAGAGGCCGAGCCCCGGGCAGGGCAAAGAGCGCTTACCTTGTAGTAGCGGCTGGAGGTGTTGTTCTGGAAGAGCGTGATGCACTTGCAGTCCAACCGCCAGTAATGACGCTTCCTCTGGGGAGGGGAAAGACACGAACTTAGCTCCCATGGGGGTGTCTACCACTGCGTGGGGCTGGCGGCTCTGCCCTGGGCAGATGGTCACAGCCCAGCTCGGGGCAGGGAACTGTGGTCCCCCTCAGTCCATCTCTACCCCAGCCAAGATCCACTTAACTAAACTAAAGTACATTACACACAGCTAGTGGCTCAGCAATCTAATATGCTTTAACATCCATGGGGGGGAGGGATAGCTCAGTGGTTTGAGCATTGGCCTGCTAAACCCAGGGTTGTGAGTTCAATCCTTGAGGAGGCCATTTAGGGATCTGGGGCAAACATTGGGGATTGGTCCTGCTTTGAGCAGGGGGTTGGACTAGATGACCTCCTAAGGTCCCTTCCAACCCTGAGATTCTATGATTCTATGATCCCATTCCATCTCCGTTCCGACCGCATAAACAATTCACACCGTCACGCTGCCTGTGCTGTTCACAGCGGCTCAGTCTGTCTCGTCTCTCTGAATCCTGTGGGATTTCTAGTTACACGCCCTGAACGACTCGGCCACCTGGCTGGCCAGCCGTTGCAGCGACGGGCCGATTTGGAAACCTAGAGGCGTCGTCTTCTTGTCCTGCAGCTGCCACCGGCAGAGTTTGATCTTGTGGAGGAGCAAGCTATCGATGTCGACGGTTTCTGCTGACGTCTCCGCTGTCGGTCTCGACCACGGATGACCTGGGCGCTGAATCCTTTTTCTTTATGGCAGCTGGAGATGTCCATCCTTCTTCTCTACCCAACTGGACAGGAACACGCTCACCAGGTTCTAGAGCGGGCAGTTCTCTAACTGAGTGACGTCTGTTATAAAAGTGTTTGTGAGCTCTTTTAGCCTTTTTATGCGATTTGGCTACTCTCCTCATGACACGGCACTTCGGAGATAGGTTCTTTTCCAAAGTCGGAACAGTAGCGCTGAGTTGTCTTCCCATCAGGAGTTGCACTGGATTGGATCCAGTAGCTGCTGGTGGTGGTGATCTGTAACTCAGAAGAGCAAGGAATGGATCGTGCTGCAGTAGGATTTCCTTGGCTGTCTGTTCAGCTCTCTCAGCCTCTCCATCGCTTGTGGGTAATGTGGGCTGCGGGGAATATGATCAAAATCATATTTCGTGCGGAATAACTTAAATTCTGCTGCGGCGCGTTGTGGTTCGTTGTCCATCGCCGGTTGTTTTGCATGCCAAAGGGAGCGAACAGGCATGTCGGTTTCTCGATAACACTGCGACATGTTATGTCTTTCAAGTACATTATCTCTATATACCTGGAAAAACAGCCCACAACAACCACAAAATACTATCCTCTGAATTTACATACATCTGCAGCTTCCATGGTCTGTCTGGTAGAGGTGTTTGTACACTGTATGGTTCAGCATTGTCTCTTATATTGATTTGTAGTGGATCTCCTTTCAAAAGTCCAAATCCTCCATTGAGTTCTTCCACCCTCCTCGCTAGGCCCGTCATGGCTGCCACGCTGCGGCTGGGTCTTTGATCCTTTGATCCCACTCTGAATGCAAAGCTTTTGTCTCTAAGTTGTTTCTGTGGTGAACTGGCCCCTGCAGTTCAGATCCCTCCAGGGCTAGTCAGAGCTGCGTCAGGTGACTTCAGCTCTCAGAGAAGTTGAAGGTGACTGTAAGTCCCTTCTGAGATGACTGTGAGGTCAGATCCTGAGTCAATTTAAAGTCAATAGTCTTGCCATGAGTATTTAATTTCACTCTCCAGGCAGGCTCTACGTCATCACCGGCGATAGATCCCAGAAGCCATGTTTCTTGACTGTCTGTTATACAAGTCAACTCCCTGACTGCTTTGGTGTAGCAAACAGCTGCAAAATGTCCATATTTGGTGCAATTATTACACCATGCACCTCTAGCTGGACATGCAGCATCTCCTGGGCTATGACTTTTTCCACATCTTGGGCATGGCCGCTGGAATTTGTCCCACTTAGCCTAGGAGTGCTCTCTCCTTGCCTCAGGGGTTTTAGGATAATGACCTTTAACTCTCAAGTGTCTGTTTATAGCTTCTAAGCGCGGGTCTAGACGTAAAACGCTGCAGTGTAGCACTTCAGCGAACCTGCTACTATGCTACGTCAGCGTAGTTAATCCACCTCCGCGAGGGCCGTGGCTCTGTAGATGGGAGAAGCCCCCTTGTCAACAGAGCACTGTCTATACCAGGGGTTAGTTCATATAACTGCAGCGGGCAGGGTGTGGATTTTCCACAACCCTGAGCGCCACAGTTATACTGACATACGTCGGTAGTGTAGACGAAGCCAAAGCTACTTTTAGGTTTTTCAAGTTGCTCCTGCCTTTTGTGCTGATGTGTGACTAATTCTGACTGTTCTGCTCTCTGGAGAGCTGCGGCTAAGGCTAAATCTCTCCTCAATCGTAGCTGCTGTGAAAGATTTTTATCTGTTAACCAAACAACAAGCCCGTCTCTGATATTTTCATGTTTTGCATTCCCAGAAACACCATTTTCAGCCAATGCATGCAGAGCTCTTAAAAAACTTTCAACATTTCCCCCTGGTTCTTGAATTCTCCAGTGGAAACACGCTCTTTCTCGGAGGTATAAAGTATGCATCACACACAGCCAGAACCTTTTCATCGTCATCTCTGTGACTGGCTTTATTAAAGTCAAAGGATTTAAAGACACGCTCTGCCTGCTTCCCCATAGCATACATTCAAGACGATACCTGGATATCTCCAGTTTCTTTGTGGAGCTTGGCAGCAATGCGAGATCTTGCAAAATCTTGTTTCCAGTTTGTCCAGTGTGAAGGTTTGTCAAAGATAAAGTTCTGTGGGGCGCTGAAGAGGGGCATGTTGATGAGATCCTGCAACTTTTGTTCTTTCTCTCTGCAACCTTGGCTGCTGGTTCTGTTTTTAGTCCCACTCCTGGCACCTCCTCATCCTCCTGTACCAGATCTAGCCTGGCTGCGGACCTCACTTACCCACCCCGGCTGCGTCCATCAGATACGGCCGAGGTTAGCTTAAATAGTGTATTTTACACACTGCACCACCTAGTGACTGTGCAGTATAATACAGTTTAGCGTCCCATTACAGCCAGCTCTTGAGCTGGCTTCCCCGGAGGAACCGGCCCCCCACTCACCAGGGTGTCTTTGCTGCTATAGTGAACCACCCAGCCTTCCTTCAGCGCCGTGCTGGATCTCCGAGTCGTGTGCCGCACTGACTGCACCACCCGCATCAGCGGGATGTAGCCCATGGAGCTGGGGGGGCGGGAGAACAACAGTACACGTTAGCTGCGGGGGGGTGGGGGACTGGAGGCAGGGAACCTCAAGGCTGGGATAACGGGGATGGGGAGGGCTGCGGGTCAGACGTGAGGAGCAGCAGCAGATCTGTGGGTGGGGGAACCCGGAACTGGGATAGCAGGAAGGGGGCTGTGGGTCGAGACTGAGGAGCATCGGTAGAGCGGTGGGAATCGAGGGGGAAGACCAGGGCTGGGGTAGCTGGGGGTCAGGACTGAGGGTCATCAGAGCTGGAGGGGGGACAGGAAATCCCAGGGAAGGTCCCCCAGACCCAGAGGTGAAGCAGTCAGGGGATAGTCGCTCCCCGTACCAGAAAAGGCAGCTGCCACCTGGTGGCAGCCTGAAGCCAGGGGGCCTCTGGCCCTGCACCCAGGATGCTGGGGAGGGAAGGGCAGGGCAGGGGTGATTCGGGGGGCAGAGCTGTACCCCTGGGATTTGCTGGCATCGTCATCCGGGTCGTCCCCTCCACGGAGCTCGTTCTCCGAGTGGGAGCCGGGGATGATGCCCGAGTCGTCCGATTCGTCCATCAGCGAGTTCTTCTCGGCATCGCTCAGGTCGCTGGCGTCTTCCATGGGCACGTCTGGGGGGGAGGGGCGGGAAGCATAAGAGCCCGTGGGATCAGCACCAGGGAGGGGGGGCCCAGTCGGTGCCAGGCTGCGACCCCGGGGTGTCCAGAACTGCCCCACAGGACTCTGCCACCACCTGCCCCCTCCTCTCTGCACCCGCACCGAGCCCCTGAGCAGGCAGGGGCCGGAGGAGACTCGTCTTGCAGCCCACCCGCTGTATGAGCCAGGGCTAGGGCTGGATCCCCACCCCCCAGTCCCGTCCCCCTCTCCACCCCCCTGGGCAGTCGCGCCAAGACACCGTTCCACCACCCCCTCCGCCCGCGTCCGGCTGCCACTCACCCCCCGCCGTTGAAGAGCGTCTCGCCCAGGCAATCATTCGGCACCCGGGTGGCGCAGCGCTTGTGGCAGTTAAACTTGCAGTCTGAAAGAGGGGAGACCGTCAGTGGGGGTGCCAGAACGGGGGTCTCCGGCCCCGTCTCTCCACTGTCCCGACCCCCTTCCCAAAGTGCCCTGCAGTACCCCACAGTCTCACCGGGGGGTGCTGAGCAGGGACGGTGCCCCCACCCTCCTGGGGAGATGGCAGAACAAGACACACACACACCCCTCCCCAACACCCTGCACCAGCCAGGCTGCAAGCCACAGGGGTCTCCGCCAAACCCCACCAGCCACGTCCATTCCTGCCCCTCCGGCGGGTGAGGGCTTCTCCTCTGAAGGGTTAAAATCCATCCTCCACTTCCCAACCCCCCACAGTTCTTTGCTGTTGCTGTTCTCTGTCAGACAGCTGCCACGCCCCACCCCAGAAGTAGCTGCCTGTACAGTGCCTGGTCTATGACAGGAGCCCTTTGGCACTACCGTAATACACCTAATAAATAAGAACAATTTCAGAGCTGGGGTGGAGCCATTCCTGTTCTATAGCCACCCTGCCACCCGAGATCAGACCCACGGGCCCATCTAGCCCAGTATCCCGCCCCCTCCCTGTCACCCCAGATCAGACCCGTGGGCCCAGCTAGCCTGGTGTCCCACCTCTCAAGAACAGACAATTAAGAAAGCTTCACAGGAAAGCATATTCACTCCTCCCTTTTAGGGGGTGGGTGGGGAGAATCTCCTTCCTGTCCCCTCTGACACTCATCCCAGGCCCTGAAGCATGAGAGTGGAAGCCCTTTCCCATAGAAATACCCAGCCCCTTCTTACATCCAGCTGCAGCGCTGGACCCTCCAGTGGCAGGGAGTTCCACTGGCCGCGTGCACCCAGAGCTCCCCTCTCCTTTCCCTACCTTGGCCCTTCTTGGAGAACGGCTGATTCCCACCTGACCGCCGCCCCCCCGCTCCCCTCCCCCACTCACCTTTGCACTGCAGGCCCTGGCGGAAGAGCCCCTTCAGCAGCTTCTTGCAGAACTGGCAGACGGTGGGGCGGTGTGTACGAGTGGATGAGGAAGGTGTGGGGCACCTTGACCTTGGACAGGAACAGCTTGTCGAGCTCGATGGGGCGCCCGATGTAGGAGGTGCTGGTGAGCCGGCGGGGCAAGGTCTCCATGGAGCTGCGGCTCTGCGGGGCGGGAGGGGGCATGTAGAAGAGACGCGGGGAAGGACGGGGTGAGATGGGGGAAGTGGGCATTAAAACCCATGGAGGCAAGAGCTCCGTGCCCCTGGCCCTCCCCATGTCCTGCCCCCTACCAGCCACAGGGGAGGGGGAGTCCCATTCCATGGCAAGTTAGCGCCCTTGGGGACGGGGCGTGGGACTTGCAGCTGGGGACCCCAGTACATTGAGAGCTGGGTTGAGACCTGAACTCATGACACCCAGCGGCTGCCCATCCACCCCCTCCCCCACTCTTCCTGGAGCACGACCCTTGGTCACGGCCAGCCACAGCTCTAAACTACCCAGCAGTAGTGAGGATGGACGCCAAGACCGCCCCATCCCCAGCACCCACACCCTTCCCCTCCAGCACAAGAAGAATCTCCCTGAGCCGGGCAGTAATAGGGGGCCTGACACACAGCTCACGTGGCCACGACGCACGGCCAGCACCATATCAGGGGTTGGCGTGCAATGCAAGGCTGGGGGGTCCCCATCCAGCGGGGGCTCTTACCAGCTCGTCGGAGGCGCAGGGCAGCGACTCGGAAGTGGCGAGGCGCAGGGACTGCGAGGTGGCCAGCGAGGTGGCCGAGAGGCGGCGCTTGCGGGCCCCGCTGCAGTTGTTGGGGATGTTGAAGGCGCAGCGCTTGTGGTAGTTCAGGCCACAACCTGCAACACAGAGGAGCCGCCTGCGTCACGTTTCTGACCGGACAGGCGGCGGGAGGGCCCGGGGGAAGCCCAGTATGGGATCAGGGCACTTCTCCCCGCAAACAGAGCCTATGATCTAAGTGTAAGAGAGACAGACTGGGGGGAGAGGGGGGCGCATGGGGGGCATGGCTCTGGGCAGCGGTCCCAGCCCAAGGAGCGGGGCAGGCCGGGCAGGCCCCAGCGTGGATCCAGCTGGGACGCTGGCGTAATGGCGCGGCTCGGAGCCCGGGTTAAGCATTAAGTCGGTTAATTACCGACACACTAAGTGACTCCGTCTCTGGCTGGGACAGGACACGTGGTGAAGGGGTCACAGCCACGCGCCGGAGCCCCCAAGGTTGAAAGCAGAGTGTCCCCAGCACCGGGAACCCCGCCCCTCCACCCCCCCAGGCCAGGCAGAGGTAACCTGGAGGGTGGCGAGCGATGCCAGCCCCCACCCTAGAGAGATCGCCCCCCCGGGGGAAGAGGGGTGCCCCCACCCTAGAGAGATCACCCCCCCGTGAGCAATGGGGTGCCCACACCCTAGAGAGATCACCTCCCAGGGGCAGAGGGGTGCCCCCACCCTAGAGAGATTGCCCCCTGGGGGCAGAGGGGTGCTCAGTTTGTGGCGATTTGTGGACAGTTTGGGTTGTTTTTCACCGGCTGGTTTGTGCAGTGGGACCCCCTTCAAACTGGGCTGAGATCCCCCCCCCCCCCGAACTCATTACACACAAGGGTCACCGAACAGCCACCCCCCTGCGCCAGCCAGTTCCCCGTCCCTGGGGCCAGATGAGAGCCGGCATTGCCAACAGGGGAAAGACCCTGTGTCTCATTCCCCCCCACCGCCCCTCTCCTGAGCCAGCCAGCCCCCTGGGCTCAGTTGGGGAGACGCCCCCACGCCCTCCCCGCTGGGCTCCGTACCATCACACTTGAGGCCCTGGCGCACCAGGCCGAAGAGCATCTCCCCGCAGTGGTCACAGAAGGCCGGGGCGCGGTACGAATGTACGTTCAGGGCGTGCGGACGTATCCGGAAATCCTCAAAGGTGGCCGAGGCTGGCGGACGAGAGGGAGGGAGATCAGAGCTCGGCGCGGCCCGGTCCAGAAGCCGCCGGCTGGCCCCGGGGAGCGCGAGGGCCCGGCTGGATCCACCTCCCCTGCGACCACCTCCCCGCGCCCGTAACGATCCATAGCCAACACCCCGCTTTGGGCAGCGGCCGGACCCCGCTGTTGGTGCCGGGGGTGCCCCCTGCTGGCGAGAGCCCCCGACACCGGGGATTCTCTAGTACAGGGGCCGCTGGCACAGATTGGGCGGGCGCAGGGCAGGATTTCCTGCGGGTGGTGGTGTGGTGGTTGGGGGGGGAACGTCACTGCTGCGGGCCCCGGAGCTGCAGCACCCCTGCCCTTCCCCCCACCGCCAGGTCTCGTGCCAGGGAGCCGGCCCCCAAACCACTTCCTGCCGGGGCGCGCGCGGGCGGCCCTGACTCAAAACAGCACCTGGGCACCGGCGGGAGCGAAAGCAGCCGTGGGCGGGGAGCAGCGGAGGAGAGCGATGGCGCCAGGGAGCCAGGGGCCCACAGTCCTGCGTGGGGAAGCTCCCCACCCACCACAGCCCCGGAGTGACTACGCCGCGATGGGTACCCGGGCCTCCGGTCCCCCTGCCATCTCCCAGCACCCCGTGGCACCGTGTCCCGCCCTCTCCAGCCACGAAGCATCCTGAACGTACGGCAACGTGCCAAGGAGCAGCGTCGTGCCGGGGGAGCACCCGCTTCACCAGCCCCATGGGCGGCCCCATTCTGGCAACACAGCGCAAGCAACGCAGCCCCGGCCACCAAGTCGGGATCGGCTGCCGCGGGCTGGGGCACCAGCTGGCAATGCCTTCCCAGCGCCACCCTGCCGGGATCGGCAGCTGGACAGCCTACGGCGCGGGCAGGTGCAAGCCAGTGCGGAGCCGGTTGCGTGGGAAGAGCTCGGACGGGCTAGTGAGCGTCCAGGAAAGGAGGGCAAGTGTGTTGTGTGTGTGACACCACAGAGCAGGGCTCATCCCTCCAGCAGGGACACACACACAGAGCAGGGCTCATCCCCTCCAGCAGGGGGCAGCAGGGACACACACACATACACACAGAGCAGGGCTCGTCCCCTCCAGCAGGAGCAGCAGGGACACACACACACACACACACACACACACACACACACACAGAGAGCAGGGTTCATCCCCTCCAGCAGGGACACCACACACACACACACACACACACACACACAGAGCAGGGCCCATCCCCTCCCGCAGGGGGCAACAGGGACACACACACACACACACACACAGCAGGGTTCATCCCCTCCAGCAGGGACACACACACACACACACACACACACACACACACACACACACAGCAGGGCCCATCCCCTCCAGCAGCGGGCAACAGGGAGACACACACACACACACACACACACACAGAGCAGGGCCCATCCCCTCCAGCAGGGGGCAGGAGGCGGGTAGATACCCACACAGCCCTTTTTCTCTCTCTCTCCTTCACACACACACACACACACACACACACACACACCGACCGCGTTACCTGAGAGCACCACCTCCACCAAGTCCCCCTCCTGGATGTCTCCGGCCACCCGCACCAGCTGCAGGATGTTGGCGGACGACAGGTCATGTTTGAAGAGCAGGATCTTGTCATAGAGCCCGTAGAAGCCGCACTCTGGGAACTGCGAGGACAGACAGACAGACATGGGACGGGGAGGCCATGGCTCAGCGCTGGGGGGACACAGCAGAGCTGGGCGGTTAATACCCTGCTGAGGCAATTCTGAATTGAGCCCTAGGTGGTCCAAGAGGCAAACACAGCGGAACCGCTCAGTGACAGAGACCATACGGCGATTACGTTGAACATCGACGCAGGCAGGGAAACACCTAAGAAACCCACCCCAGCAGCATTTAACTACAAAAAGGGGAACTACACGAAAACGACGAGGCTAATGAAATGGACATTAAAACAAACAGTCACAAGGGTGGAAGGCCTGCTTGGCTGCATTGGAAACTTTTTGAAAACACTATAATAGAGGCTCAAACTAAATTTATATACCCCTCCCCCCCCCCCCCAAAAAAAAAACCCAGTAAAAGGACCCCAAAAATGCCATCGTGGCTAAACAGCAGAATCAAATAGACAGCTAGAGACAAAAAGGCATCTTTTAAAACCTGGAAGTCAAATCCAACTGAGGAACACAGAAAGGAGCACAGGTTCAGAATAGCAGCCGTGTTAGTCTGTGTCAGCAAAAAGAAGCAGGAATACTTGTGGCACCTTGGAGACTAACACATTTATTTCAGCATAAGCTTTTGTGAGCTACAGCCCACTTCATCGGATGCATGGAATGGAACACACAGTGAGCAGATATTTATACATTCAGAGAAACATGAAAAGGTGGAAGTACCTAAACCAACTTTAAGAGGCTAATTAATTAAGAGGCACTATAAACTCTGGCAAGTCAAGTGTACAAGTATAATTAGGCCGTCCAAAACAGACTCTGAAGAGCAACTATCAAAAGACACAAAAACTAGCAGCAAAACTGTTTGCAAGTACATCAGAAGCAGGAAGTGGGCCAAACAGTCACTGGATAACCAAGGTGCTAAAGGAGCACTCAAGGAAGACAAAGGCATTGCAGAGAAGAAGCTCGGTGGATTCTTTGCATCTGTCTTCACTACAGAAGATGTGAGGGAGATGGCCACTCCTGAGCCATTATTTTTCAGTGACAAATCTGAGGAGCGGGCCCAGATTGAAATGTCAATAGAGGAGGTTTCAGAACAACCTGTTTAATTCAACAGTAATAAATCACCAGGACCAAGAGTTTTGAAGGGACTCAAATATGAAATTGCAGAACTACTAACTATGGGTAGGTAACCTATCGCTTAAATCAGCTCTGAACCAGACGCCTGGCAGAGAGCTAATGTGACACCGAGTTTTTAACAAAGCAATTACAAGCTGGTTAAGTCTAACTTCAGGACCAGGCAAATTGGTTGACACTATAGTAAAGAACAGAATGATCAAACACACAGATGAACAGGATATGTTGGGAAGAGTCAACACGGCCTTTGTAACGGCAAATCACGCCTCACCAATCTATTAGAATTTTTTGAGGGCGTCAACAAAGGTGTGGACAAGAATGATTCAGTGGATATAGTGTACTTAGACTTTCACAAAGCCTTTGACTAGGTCCCTCAACAAAGGCTCTTAAGCAGTCATGGGATATGAGGGAAGAGCCTCTCATGAATCAGTAACTGGCTAAAAGACAGGAAATAAAGGGTAGAAATAAACAGTCAGTTTTCACAGTGGAGAGAGGTAAATAGCAGGGTCCCCCTAGGATCTGTACTGTGCTGTGTTGTTCAACATATTCCTAATAATCTGGTAAAAGGGGTGATCAGTGAGGTGGCAAAATTTGCAGACGATACAAAATTACTCAACATAGCTAAGTCCATAGCATACTGCGAAGAGGTACAAAGGGATCTCACCAAACTGGGTGACTGGGCAAGAAAATGGCAGATGAAATTCAATGTTGATAAATGCAAAGTAATGCATATAATGCACATAATCCCAATTTTCCATACAGAATGAGGGGGGTCTAAATTAGCTGTTACCACTCAAGAACGAGATCTTGGAGTTATCATGGATAGCTCTCTGAAAAGACCAGCTTAACATGCAGGACAGTCCAAAAAAGCTAACAGAATGTTAGGAACCATTAGGAAAGGGATAGATAATAAGGCAGAAAACATTATAACGCCCCTATAGAAATCCATGGTACGCCCATCCCTTGAATAGCACATGCAGTTTTGGTCATCCCATCTCAAAAAAGAGCTATCATTGGAAAAGGTACAGAGATGGGCAACAAAAATGATTAAGTGTATGGAACAGCTTCCATATGAGGAGAGATTAATAAGCTTCGGACTGGTCAGTTTGGGAAAGAGATGACGATGGGGGATATGACAGAGGTCTATAAAATCATGAATGGTGTGAAGAAAATGACTAGAGATGTGTTATTTACCTTTCAGGTAACAAGAACCAGGCCACCCAATGAAATCAATAGGCAGCAGGTTTAAAACAAACAAAAGGAAGTATTTCTTTAAACAACGCACAGCCAACCTGTGGAACGCATTGCCAGGGGATGTTGTGAAGGCCAAAAGTATAACTGAGTTAAAAAAGAACGAGACCAGTTCCTGAAGGACAGGTCCCTCCATGGCTATTAGCCAAGATGGTCAGGGATGCAAGTCCATGCTCTGGCTGTCCCTAAATCTACTAGAAGCTGGAACTGCACGACAAGGGCTGGATCACTTGATTACCTGTTCTGTTCATTCCCTCTGGGGCACCTGGCATTGGCCACAGTCGGAAGACAGGACACTGGGCTAGATGGACCATTGGTTTGACCCAGGATGGCCGTTCTTATGTTCTGCTGATCCCTTCCCACAGCTCACCAGACCTAACATCCAGCAGAAGGCGGCTCCCTACCCTGTTGGCTGGCAGGGAACACCCCGAGCCAGTGCGCCTCTGCATGGGGGCATATACAGCCCACCCCACCCCCCACCCACTACTGAGCCAGAGAAGGGCAGGGAGCAGCCAGCTGGCTGAGCAGCCAGGCCTGCATTCAGCAACCAAAGCCCCGAGGTGGCCAGTGACTCACCCAAGATCAAACAGCGAATCAATGACAGAGCTCAGAATAGAACCCAGGAGTCCTGACTCCCAGCCCTGCTCCCCATCCAACTATTGGACCTCACTCCCCTCCCAGAGCTGGGGACAGACCTGAGGAGTCCTGGCTCCCAGCCCCCCTCTGCTCTAACCACTAGACCCCACTCCTCTCCCAGAGCTGGGCATAGAACCCAGGAGTCCTGGCTCCCAGCCCCCTTCCCCCCTCCCCAAGCCCTAGCTCACATGAGTTGCAGCAGCTTGGGGCGGGGGAGCAGTGGTTGCATTGTTGCGAACTTCTAGCTGCCCTCAGTACCTTCCATGGCTGCTGAGCTCAGCCTGGGCTTTGGGGGTCCCACCCATGGTCAGGAGCTGGGGAGGAAAGCCGGGGTCCGGCGACCCATTAGCGCATACCCTCCTCTGCTCCGAGAGCTCCCCACCCAGATCCACCCGCAAGGCAGCGCTGGTGCCAGGAGACGGGGCTGGCACATGGGGTGTTTAAGGGTCTCTGGCAGCTTGAACTCCCTGGGGGGAGACAGAAAAGATCCCGGGCCAAAGGCCCCATGGCTGCCCCGATGGCTTCCTCCGGCCAGGAGGGGACGAGGGGGCTAATGCACAGGTGCCTGGGGCCGCCTGCTAGGTGGGGACGTGTTATCCCATCAGTGGCCAGCAGGGCCCTGCTCTGCCGCAGACTCCCTGGGCGACTCTCTTCAGCTCCTCCGTGCCTCAGTTTCCCCAGCGGTACAGTGGGACCGGGTGCTCTGGCTCCCCCAGCGTCAGCTGGCATGCCCCCCCCCCGCCCTCATCAGATGGCAGAGCCCACAAAGGGCAGCCTGGGCACAGGGGCTGCCGCGCTCTCCCTCCAGCTGCCTATGCAAATCCGCGGGGTTATTTTTGGCTCTGAGATGGCCCCGGTGTGGAGCGAGCTGGTTCCAGTTGATCTCCGGCCTCTTCCTTCCTTCCTCCTGCCCAAGCAAGGCGCAGCCCGTTCCACTCCACCGGCGCCAGGAGGAGGAGTCGCCTCACACACCCACAGATGCACTCCGATCAGCCAACTTGCAAGACACCTTTTCCCTCTCCTACACGCCTCCCCCAACACACACACCTGGGGCCGGCTCTCTGACCCCAACTCCCCACTCCAGGGCGGGTTCTGAGGTGCTGGGACCCGGATCAAACCACCCCTGCTTCAGCTTTTGCAGAGAACCCAAAATCCCACCATGGCCATTCTGCAGAGACACCCCCGCCCCCCGCAAACAGCCCAGCTCGTTCTCATGATGAGCCAAGCGACAATAAAACCCCTCACTCAGGGCCTAGAGAGCTGCTAGCAGGGGAGCTGTCTGGAGTGCTCAGCGCGCCTCCCCACGGCTGGCACGGACAGATCCCGGCAACTCGGAGAAGCGGGTTCCTCTCTTTGAGACCAGGAGGCCGAGACAGACCGATCTGTGCTGAGATAGCCAGCCCCAGCGTGGGTGGATGAGCAGAGAGGGAGACTGAATGGCGGAGAGGAGGATCAAATGGAGAGACAGACGGACAGTGGATGGGTGGAAGGATGGATATAGAAGAACAGGCAGACACAGTGGATGGAAGGAGGAATAGAATGACAGACAGGATATTGCGGATGGATGGATAGACGGATCGACAATAGCTGGAAGGAAGGAATAACAGATGGATAGATAAGATAGTGAATGGATCAAAGGACAGATGGATAGACAGACAGTGGATCGGAGGATGGATAGGACAGATGGACAGACAGTGGACAGAAGGATGGAGAGGAGGACAGAAGGACAGTGGACAGAAAGAGGGACAGGAGGAGAGATGGACAGAAGGATGGAGAGGAGGACAGATGGACAGACAGGCAGTGGACAGAAGGATGGAGAGGAGGACAGATGGACAGACGGATGGACAGAAGGACGGACAGGCAGTGGACGGAGGGATGACCAGGAGGACAGAAGGAGGGACAGGCAGTGGACAGGAGGACAGATGGACAGACAGGCAGTGGACGGAAGGATGGACAGGAGGACAGATGGACAGAAGGAGGGACAGAAGGGTGGACAGGAGGTCAGACAGACAGGCAGTGGACAGAAGGATGGACAGGACAGCCAGGGTACTGAGGATGGAAGGAGGGGAAGGGAGACAGACAACCCCTCCCTCAACGTCTTACCCTCCCAGACAAGCCCCGGACAAGGCCAGGTGCCCAGGTTCAGGCAAGTGAGGGCAGGGTATTACTGAGCAGGACACGGGGACTCTTGGGACATGAAGGAGGAGCCACAGGGCTGGATGGCCGGGGGCGGGCGGGGGGGCGGGGGAACCATGATGTGCCCCGGGGCCTAGGGGGTGGCAGGACTAAAGACACAAAGGGCCAGGTGGGGAAGGGGCTGGGCAGCGATTCAAGAGACTCGGGTTCAGTTCCCAGCTCTGCAATAGGCTCCTCTGTGCAACCTTGGACACGTCACTTAGCTCCCCTGTGCCTCAGTTTCCCCATCTATAACATGGCGGGGGTGGGGGGGGAGAGAACAGCACCACCCTGCCCCAGAGGGAAGGCTTATGAAGATAAATACACCAAAGAGTGTGAGGTGCCCAGATCCCACCAGGCTGGGGGCCACCAAAGACAGGCAGGGAACGCTGCCCCCGAGAGCTGGAGCCCGGCAGGGGAGGGGCCGGGGAAGCTGCATCTCAAGCTGGGTTGAACAGGGCCAAGGCCTGGCTGGCTCTGGGCAGGGGGGAAGCAAGGAGCCCACGAGGGACCTCTGGGAAAGGGCTCGTGCCCCAGCTCTGCGGCTGGAGCCGGCTGCCTGTTGTCAGGACGTGGTTAGAAGCAGGGCCCTTGGCCCGGGGCCCAGAGAGTTCAGCGAAGGGCTGGCGCAGGTGCCGACGCCGCACTCCCCCCACCCCCGCCCCCCCCTCTGAGGAGCCAGGCTCCTCCATGCAGCCACGGCGCAGCAATAACAGCTCTGGCCTGGGCGGCAGGAGGCTGTGTGGAGCCGTCGCACGGGGGGGGAAACTGAGGCCCAGCAGAGGCCAAGTGCCTTGTCCAAGGATGCTGAGTGAGTCAGAGGCAGAGCTGGGGAAAGAACCCAGGAGTCCTAGCCCCTGCCCCCCTCACACCACTGAACCCCGCTCCCCTGCCAGAGCTAGGGAAAGAACCCAGGAGTCCTAGCCCCCACCCCCCGCTCTAACCACTGAACCCCGCTCCCCTGCCAGAGCTAGGCAAAGAACCCAGGAATCCTAGCCCCCCCCTCTAGCCACTGAACCCCGGTCCCCTGCCAAAGCTGGGGATAGAACCCAGGGGTCCTAGCCCTGCCCCGCTCTAACCACTGAACCCCGCTCCCCTGCCAGAGCTGAGGATAGAACCCAGGAGTCCTAGCTCCCGCCCCCCCCTCTAACCACTGAACCCCGGTCCCCTGCCAAAGCTGGGGATAGAACCCAGGTGTCCTAGCCCTGCCCCACTCTAACCACTGAACCCCGCTCCCCTGCCAGAGCTAGGGAAGGAACTCAGGAGTCCTAGCTCCCAGAGCCCTTTTGCCTACTCAGGGTAGCTCCCACGGAACAGGACGCCCAGGTCAAAGTGTGCCCCTGGGGCCTAGCTTTCCTTTCCAGGCCTGTGGTGCAAGGAGACCCCGGCTTTGGCACTGCCACGCCTCGGTGGATCCCACCACCAGGGCTGCCCGTCTTGATTCTCACCCAGGAGATTAACCCCGTGGATGGGCCTTTCGGAGCACGCGGGCCAAGGGGAGCAGCTGTTTCCTAGGTGCAGGGAGAGGGGGCGGCGGCAGCTGCGGGGGGGGGGGGGGGGGGCGCTAATTACAGCGCCTCCCCCACCCACTCCCGCACAGGGTCAACGGTGCAAGATGCCCATAGATCCCAGGCTGCAGGGAGCGGCACTGGAGGGGCAGTAGGAAGCGCTTCCCCCCCCTGCCCCCAGTGAATCGGGGGAGTTGAACAGCTGAACGCCCCGTAAACCAAACCATCCCACCCACTTGTGACTGCCGGGCTGCTAGACCCGTGCCGGCATCAGACTTAATCCACCATGGGGCCGGGACCATTGTTCAGCCTGAACCCTCCCTGTAGAGGTAAGGGCGGGAAGAGGTCTTCACTTCCCCACCCCACACGACTGGGCAGCGTCTCCATGGCACTCAGAGAGCTGCGCTCCTTCCACCCCAGAAGCAGAGGCATTTACAGAAATGCATGCGTTAAATATTGTGAGGAGTGCAGTACAGGGCTGGATTAGGACAGATGGATGGATACAAAATGGGGGTAAGGGGTGTTTGCATGTAGATAGATAGATAGATAGATAGATAGATAGATAGATAGATAGATAGATAGATCATAGGGATAAAGTGTTCTATATATACACTGTATAAAAAAAGAGGCCCCAAAAATCATGAGGTTTTTTTTTTTTAAATAATAGATTTGGGGTTATTTATTTGCCGTCTGGTATCATAGAATCTCAGGGCCCATATTTTCAAGCTTTTGTCCACAACCACAAGAACTTACATTTTAAAAAAAAGCAAGCTCAGATTCGCGGGTAATAACCTGACTCCTGCAGCTGGGGATTTATGGGGGAGAAACAAACCCAAAGTCTCACAAGGTTTGCAATACAATGGTGAGAATTGTAAATGTATTTGGAATCTTTTCTGGGTGAAGTGTGGGCAAAAGAGAAGATAACGAGCAGCTCTACTAATTATTTAGGTACATTAATACTATAGTAACCACATAGAAGCTATATTAATTAGGTCTCACCCTGCTGGTAGGTTGAGTCTTTCACACTGCAAGCTCTCCGGAGCAGAGACTTGCTGTTTTGCCATGTTTTATACAGAACCCGACACAATGGGGCCCAAACTAGACACATCTACGTGCTACCACATTGTGTTCAATAATAACTAATGTACTATCCCTGGGGACACTTGGCTTCTTTTGAGGCCTAAAATCTAAGGTTTGATATTTTTACAAACAGGATTTAAAAAAAAAAAAAATACAGAGAGAAATGGTTTTGAGTGTTACCGTTTTAAAAAGACACTTCACCTAGAACTGGATTTTTAGATCATATTTTCCAGTACAAAAGGGTTAAAATCTAGCATCCTAAAAGACCCTCCAGCCCTCACCTGTCATGACACTTCACTCCCGTCCCTGCTGTCTCATGGAATGTACAAAACCCATAGCCTCCCAAGACTTTGGCCTCCGAACCTCACGACAGCAGCAAGGACGGAACCCAGGCCCCTTTCCCGGAAAGCCCAGCACCACTGGAGAATCTCCACGAGCAGAGAGGCTATGACACATGAGTGAGCGGTTCTGACGCCGCCCAGCCGAGGGCAGCCATGCACAGGCACGCTGGGCCACAGTGTTTTCCATGGGCAGGGCCCAGTCCCTGATAACATCCCAGGAATTCAAAGTCCACCCCAGTTAGCCACAGATTCAAAGCTGGGAGACGAGGCCAGCGGGGCCCTGCTCCTCACAACGTGTCTGGTCTCTTGGACCCCCCCGGGAGCTCTTCTTTCTACCCTGATTCAGTGCCCCCCTGCCCCCATGGGACCCAGCCTGTGGTAGATCAGCCAATGCCCAGGTGATCCTAATTATTAGATGTATTATGGTAGCACCCAGTCACACACCAGGACACATTGTGCTAGAGGCTGTATTGCATTGTATAATTAGGTGTATTATGGTAGCACCTAGGTGCCCCATTCCTGGACCAGGACCTCATTGCGCTAGGCGCTGTACGTTTTTATTGCTATTAGCTGTATTGCGGTAGTGCCTAGGAGCCCAGCCACAGCCCCGGCCCTCACTGTGTCTGTGCAGCGCTTGGCACAGAACAGAAAGACAGTCCCTGCTCCAAAATGCGGACAACTGATCAGGGTGGGTGGGGCGTCAGGAGATGGTATGTGTGCACAGTTCACACCTTGTCCCTGGTAAGCCGCGGGGGCTGCTCCTCCAAGCACCGAAATGCAGCCCCCTCTGGGGTGGCGCGTGGCAGTGCCGTAAGAGACAAAAGCAGCTGCAGCCCGGCCAATCCCCTCTCCACCTCCCCTCGGGGACGTCCTCGGGTTGCAGGGGGCGGATCCCAGCCCCACTGCGATTCCACACCCCAGTGCAGGCCTGGGGGAGCAGCCTGTCTCCCTCCCTCGCTCCTCTGTCTCTGGAGGCAGGGAATGGATTTCCAGGTAGGGAAGCAGGTCTGGGGGGCAGACTCTGATGCCCCATTCTGCTCCCCTGGTAGACCCACCAGAAGACTGGGGGGGCGGGGGCACTGAGGCAGCATGAGCTCACCACAGGGGAAGTGGGAACAATCACACACACCCCAGTTATGAGGTCGCTCTGGGGCATCCCCAAAGAGCCGGGAGGGTCAAACCCGGCCTTTTTCTCCTCCTCCTGGACTGGCCAGCCAAGGGTTAATCCCTGAGTCACGCTTTCCCTTCTCCCAGCTGCTGCCAAAACTGTTACTGATCTGCAGGAAGCAGGCACATAACAGCAGGCAATAAACCCGAAGGGAGGGAGCTCTTCTCCGGGCCAGCTCACGCATCAGGGACCGGCCCTCTATTCAAGGCTAGATCAAGATCAGGGCAAGGCCTAGTAACCAGCACGCTCATATTTCTACGGGCCCTAGAGGAGCCACAAAGCCCCGAGCAAAATCTAAACACTGGGCACTGAAATGCAGCCACCTCTGGGGTGGTGCTCAGCAGCTGGCTATACAGGGATCCCTCGCCCAGGACTGAAATGCAGCCACCTTTGGGGTGGAGCATGGTGGATATCTATACAAGGCTCCCACACCCAGCACTGAAATGCAGCCACCTCTGGGATGGAGCACAGCAGATATCTATACAAGGATCCCTTACCCAGCACTGAAATGCAGCCACCTCTGGGGTGAGGCGCAGCAGCTGGCTATACAAGGATCCCTTACCCAGCACTGAAATGCAGCCACCTCTGGGGTGAGGCGCAGCAGCTCTTTAACAACCACACAAACTCTCTATGGTTCAGAACAGAGGAAGTGAAGCATGAGCCAAACTGAAACTACAGGCAGAAATTTAAGGAAGTGGAAGACAATTACCCAGACTGGAACTTAGCCAGGAGACCTGAGCTAGGAGCCCTTCCCTTGTGAAAAGCAGCCGTGGGAGCTTTAGTAACCACAAGCAATCATGGCCTTGCTTTTGCATTTCCTATGGCAGACAGCACCTCCAGCAGCACCCTAACCCCTAGCCCCAGGGTGGGGCTGATCCCTGCCTGGGGCCTCCAGGCGATGCCCCTATACTGCATCCAAGGGGAGAGTGCCCCCTACAGGTGGTAACACAACTCTTCAATGGCACTGCACATCCATGGATCTCAAAGCCCAGTAGAGTACAAGGAGAGCAGAATGAGAGAGAGAGGATGTAACATGCCCAAGGCCTTACAGTCTCCTGTGCTGAATGCACAGCCACATTAAACCCCAGAGCCGGGGGGCAGAACCCAGGAGTCCTGACATCCAGCTCCCCCTCCCCGCCCTTGCTCTAACCACTAGACTCCCCTCCCCTCCCACAGCTGGGGGACAGAACCCAGGAGTCCTGACATCCAGCCCCCTCCCGTGCCCTTGCTCTAACCACTAGACTCCCCTCCCCTCCCACAGCTGGGGACAGAACCCAGGAGTCCTGGCTCCCAATCCTGTGCCCTTTCCACTCGACCCCAACGCCTCTTCCTGCAGCATCTCTGAGGTCTCTCATCCAAGAGCCGCCAAGGTTTTCCCTTTGGCCGGCTCCCCCACATGGCCCCTAGAGTGAGCGCCTTCCCCTCCTTGCATGCCTCACATCCACAATGCCCTTCCTGTCCACACACACAACACCCCCAGAGGGACACCTTCCTAAGCCAAACAAAAAGGCGCTCTGACGCTGGGGCATCATCTGTTCCCCCCCCCCCCCCCCCCCCCCCCAGAAGCTACTGTATCCAAGGCCTCGGGGATTAACCAATTCTGGGCCAAGCTCGAGGGCTAGTGATCTGGACCGGTTCTGACTAATGGTGTCCGAGCCAGCTGCAAAGTCGCTCCTTGCCCAGACTCTGGGACAGGGTAGAACTTGGGTCTAGCTAGGAGATCCAGGAGAGGGAGATGGGGCCCTTTCCCCTGCCAGTGAGGGGCGGGTGGGGGGGGGTCTCCCCCCAGCCTGGGGGGTCTCCCCTGCTTCCCAGCCCTGGCGGCTCCCGCGCAGGGGCTGCAGATCCAACTGGAAAGGTTGCCCCAGCAGCATGGAGTTTGGACGGGGGCAGGGGGGCATGAAACAGGTTCATGATGCATCCCTCTGCTCCCCTTCCCTTTAGGCCTCCACAGCCTGTGCCCCAAGATCCCAGGAGAAGGCCAGAGCTCCCAGCACCCAGACCGGACCCTGGCCCCACAGCTCCTTCCCTGTCACCCCCCAGAACACGGATGGCAGGGTCCCCTTTGGTCTGCCCCGTCCCACGGGCCTCCGTGAACCCAGCTGGGCCTCTGGGAGCTGGAAGACCTTGTCCCTTTCCCTTCAGGCAAGGAGCCAGGGGCAGAGTTTCCACTGGTTGGCTGAAGCCCTGCTGTATTCGGGGAGCGGGAGGACCCCCTTACCCAGGGGAGGATGAGGAGCGCCGAACTCGGAGCTTAAACCTCAAAAGTTGCACTTTCCAACCAAATGAAACCCCCACCCCCATGGGGGGAGTCGGGCGGAGATGGGACCCGACCCAGCCCCCAGCCCCAACCCAGAGTCTGGCTCCAGCCGGCTGCCTCCTAGCCCCAGCTTCATCACCCCACCTCTGCTCTGCACCCCACTTCCTTCCCCATCGACCCCCGTCCCAGGCCTGCCTGTCCCTCCACCATGCACAGTACAGCATCAAAACACCACAACTGCAGTTAACCCTTCCCACCCCACGCTGCTGATACAGGCAGCCCAGCTCGCAGGCTCCCAGACACACACCCATGTGGACACACGCAATTCCAGGCACACACATTAAGTCTTGATGCACAGACACAGTCATGCAAACACTCTCGCCACATGCACCACAACCATACACGCAACGCGCAATTGCACAGAGTCACACACACCACACTCATATATACAACATGCAGTCAGTCACACACTCTCAACAGTACAGATACACAATCATACGCCACACAATTGCAGTCACACACACACACACACCCTGCAATCATACACACAACACACAATCGCAGTCACACACACCCCTGCAATCATACACCACACAATTGCAGTCACACACACACACCCTGCAATCATACAACACACAATCGCAGTCACACACTCACAACAGCACAGATACACAATCACACAGCACAATCATATACACAACATGTAATCAGTTACACACTCAGAACAGTACAGATACACAATCATACACCACACAATTGCAGTCACACACACACCCCCCCCCTGCAATCATACACACAACACACAATCGCAGTCACACACACCCCTGCAATCATACACCACACAATTGCAGTCACACACACACACCCCTGCAATCATACAACACACAATCGCAGTCACACACTCACAACAGCACAGATACACAATCACACAGCACAATCATATACACAACATGTAATCAGTTACACACTCAGAACAGTACAGATACACAATCATACACCACACAATTGCAGTCACACACACACACACCCCCTGCAATCATACACACAACACACAATCGCACACACCCTCCCTGCAATCATACACACAATCGCAGTCACACACTCACAACAGTACAAATACACAGTCACACACCACAATCGTACACACGACATGCAGTCTCACACCGATCACCGTCATACAACACAACATGCAATCGCACATGGTCACTCACACACACACACAGACACCAATTCAGATACACAAACACACACACAGGCGATCTAGTCACAATTACACACACACACACAGAGCCTCTCCCGCCTCTTGGGCCCGGAGTGATCTGGTCCCTCCGAGCAGCGCCTGCCCCCCAGACCGCCCCGTCGCGCTCAACTTCCCCCCTTCACCTTCTGGTCCACGACGGAGCACGCCAGCTGCTTGACGTGAGCCAGGTCCGAGGCGGCGGGGAGCAGCACGAACTCCCGGGTCAGCCCGATCTGGAGGTGGAACGAGACCCCCTGGCAAGAGGCGCAGGCCCCCGGCGGCAGCCCCGCGGGCTCCGGGGCCGCCCCCGGGCAGCCTCCCGGGGTCCCGGGGGAAGAGGGGAGGGCCGGGGGGCCGGCGCAGGCGGGTGGGGAGGCCATGGGGGCCCCCGCGGAGACGCACAGGCTCCCCCGCCCCTGCACCCCGAACCCAGGCGTCCGGCTCCGGCTGTCACATCCGAAGGGGGCAGCGCATCCCGGAGGGGCGCGGCGGGCAGGAGCTGGCCGGGGGGGGGCGCACGGGCGCTGGCACGGCCCGGGGGGGGGGGGGGCGCACGGGGGGCCCGGCCGGCGCCTCTCGCTCTCCGCCGCCGCCGCCGCCGCTTCTTTCTTTTTCTTCCCCCCAAACTTTTCGGGCGGCCGGGACTGAGGAGGAAGTGCCGTGAGTGACGGGCCGCGGGGCCAATGGCGAGCTCCGGGGATGAAGTCAGACGACTCTCCCCCCCCCCCCCCCCCGCCTCCCCGCCACCTCTCTCCACACCCCGCCCCGGGAGAGCGCGGCGGGGCGCCCCCGCCCCACTTCTCCTGCCCGCCCGCCGCCCCGTCTGTCTCCATGGGTGGCTGGAGAGTCCCCCGCTAAACAAGGCGCTGGAAGGGGGGGGAGGCAGCGGACAATTCCCTCTCCTGTGTTCCTCCTTCGGCTGGGATCCCCCCCCCCCCCACACACACACATATCCCACCCCGTCGGGGCCCCGCTGCCCTAGAGAGAGCGCCCCCTGCTGGGACCACCCGCCACTCAGCCTGGGGACCCCTCTCTCCCCTAGTCAGTCCCCCCCCCACACACACACACCCTGGGGAGAGCGCCCCCTGCTGGCACTAGGGAGCCGGATTTCTCTGCCCGTGTTTGGGGTCCTGCCTGCACCCTTCTGCGGCTCCCCGGGCATCCCTAGAAGGAGGTACGGTGACCAGATGTCCCAATTTTATAGGGACCGTCCCGATTTTGGGGTCTTTTTCTTTTATAGGCTCCTATTACCCCCCCACCCCCAGTCCCAATTTTTCACACTTGCTGTCTGGTCACCCTAGGGGTGCAGCCAAGCGAGTCCAGGGAGGCTCCTGCAGGGGGCAGGAGCTGCAGAGGAGAAGGCTCTCAGGCCGTCACGTCAGAGGGGAGAGCGCGGGGGACACGGCCGTAGCCAGGGCTAGGCGTGAGGACGAGAGAGACAAGAGGCCAGATTCTCCGATCGGCCCCAGCCCGGGTGTGATATCCGCAGGCTTGTGTGCAAGGTGTGTGTTGGCCTTGGCAGCTGCACGGGTGCCCCTGCGTGTTTTGCACCCATGGAGGGGGGCCGGGCATGTTTGCAGAGGTGTTTGCTCAGGTCTGTGTGTTTGTACACGTGTTGGCACACGCATGCGCAGGGGGCACGCTTGCACAAGTGTGTAGAGGCATGGGGTTGCACATCGGTACAGGGCACTTGTCAACCCATCCGGGACCCTGGAAGAAGTTCTAATGCGACCATCCTGGGAGGAAGCTTCCCCATCGGGCACCTTTGTCTCTGGGTCCCCATGCCCCCTCTCCCTTTCCCCAGGAAGGTGGTAGGGGGGAGGAAGGGAGGTGGACACATAATCCCTAATCCCCCATCCAGGGCTCAGAGGAACCACTCACTGCTGGTCTCGTCTCCGCGTGGCCTGCCTTAGACAAACATCCTGCCACCCAGTGCCAGAGGGGCTGGGAGCTCCCCCACCCACAGAGACCTGGGGGCAGGAGCCGTGACTGCCTAGGCCTGGGAGGGGACAGAGCAGAGGAGCCTGGGGGATGTTCCCAGCGTGAGCCCTGCTCAGCGAGAAGGCGGGAGCTGTTAAGGGGAAGGAAGTGGGGCTTAGCCCAAAGGCCCATCTACCCCGGTATCCCGTCTCCTTCAGTGCCCTGGCACCAGCTGTTGCAGAGGAAGGTGCCCCCTGGTGGTCAATGGATGAATAACGTGCCCAGCAGGGAAGTTACCTCTTGACCCCCATAGTGGAGACTTTGGCTCAGGGCCTGCAACAGGAGGGTTTTCATAGATCCCAAGGCCAGAGAATGTCCCCACAATAATTCCTAGAGCAGATCTGTCTGAAAACCACCGGATTCAAACATTGTCGGAGGTGGAGCACACCAGCCGCTGGAGATGAGCCGGGTCTGAGACCGTGGGGAGCAGGACGAACGTCCGGGTCAGCCCGATCTGGATGTGGACCAACACCTCTTTCAGTCTTCCCGGTTTTTACTCAGCTCTGGCCTCTGCTATGTGTCGTCTCCCCTTTGGAGCGAACGGAACCAAACCCGCTATTCCAGTCTAGGGCAGCCAAATATTTGCAGAATGAACGGCCTTGACACAGGCTGGCACGGAGCTGCCCACAACCTGCCCCCCAGCTCTGCTGTAGTGCTTGCCAGCCAGCCATCTCAAAGCCAGGTGTCAGCGTCGTTATCCCTATTTTACAGATGGAGAAACTGAGGCACAGAGCAGGGAAGTGCCTCACCCAGTAGGGCAGGGGCAGAGCTGGGGACAGAACCCAGGTCGCCCGAGTCCCAGCTCACTAGGCCATGCCCCAGGACCCCATTGTGCTAGGCGCTGTACAGACACAGACCACAAAGCCGGTTCCTGTCCCAAAGAGCTGCCAATCTAAGTACAGAGGAGTCAGACCAGAAAGGGCTGATTTGTCCCTGTCCGCTCCTGAGTACCACACTGGGAAGGGGCGGTGGGGAGGGGGGGGGAGTAGAACTCACTTCTTAATTGTGCCCTGGGGATTATTAGCTAATGGCACTGGAAGCAGGAGGGAGGGGAGGGGTACAGGAAGGGGCCCTAATGAGAGGGCTCCCAGCCACTGCTAGGAGTAATGGAGACTTGGCCATGCAGAGCCAGACCGGCAGCTGCCCCTGGGCAAGGGGAAGTTGAGCACAGAGTCATCTTCCTGCCCCGGCCCCACACCACCCTCCCTGCCCTGGGGGGGAAGGAGCCCGACAGGTTGGGCAGCATTCCGACCCAGCCACCTGGGGCGTGTCGACTACACCCAGGGCCATCCCGGCATCCGGCCGCAGGCCCTAGCGGGTGGGGGCGCTGCCCAGCTCATGTCCCTGCCTGTGGGTGAGCAGGTGAGGGTGGGTACGCATGTGCGGGCGCCCCATCCTGCTGGCCTATATGGCGGGGGCGTGCGTGCAGCCAAGCATGTACAGATGTGCACCAGGCTGCCGTGCGTTGGCGGACACGCCGGTTTGTGGGGGTACTTACAAGTGCCCAGGTGTGCGGAGATGGTGTGTGTGTTCTCAAATGTGCATGTTTCTGCACAATGGTATGCACAGTGCATGTGCCCCTGTGTACAGAGCGTGTGGGTGCAATGCGTGTTCATGCACGTGCAATCTGTGGAAAGCATGTTCATGTGTGTGCAATGTGTTCATGCATATACAATGCATGTACAAAGCATGTTCATTTATGTGCAATGCATGTTCGTGCATGTGTGTGCAAAGTATGTCGTGTATGCAATGCATGTACAAAGCATGTTCATTTGTGGGCAGTGTGTGTTCGTGCATCTGCATATCCGTGCATGTTCATGTGTGTGCAATGCGTGTCATGCATATGCAATGCATGTACAAAGCATGTTCATGTGTGTTCAATGTGAGTTCATGCATGTGCAATGTGTATGCAATGCATGTACAAAGCATGGTCATTTGTGGGCAGTGTGTGTTCGTGCATCTGCATGTCCATGCATGTTCATGTGTGTGCATTGCGTGTCATGCATATGCAATGCATGTTCATTTGTGTTCAATGCACGTTCATGCATGTGCAATGTGTCATGTATGCAATGCATGTACAAAGCATGTTCATTTGTGTGGTCGTGCATGTTTGGCATGTTCCTGTGTGTGCAATGTGTGGTCTTTGAGCAGATGGCTTGCAGAGTTGCTGGGAGTTCTGCCAGGGGCTCTCGGAGTCTTACAGCCCCGGCCCCGCCCTGTTTACATCGGGAAGAGCAGACCCGGCCGCACCCTCTCAGGAGCCTCAAAGTGGATTGAGGGCAGGCTGGGCTTTCCTGCCCTGCATGCAGCCAGGCCTAGGCCGGTTTGGGTGCGGGAAGAGAGGGGCTTTGTTCTGGGCAGGTTCTGCAGGTGCTTCCCCCTGCAGCCCCACCCCCAGCCACCGCCAACGCAAACAGCAGCGGGAAGGGGCCCCAGGCTGCAGACACAAAGCAGCTGGCCACCAACAGCCCTGGGAAGGAACTGGCCTATGCCAGCCACTGGGCAGCGCTACCAGTGCCCCTCAATCCTGCCCCCCCCCCCCAAGCCCAACCCGCAGCCCCCTGCTAGCCCAACCCTGAACTCCCCCCACCCATAGCTCTGCTGATGTCTCAAGTCTTGCCCCACAGGACTCCCTGTCGTTCCCTGATCCTTACCCGACTCGGGGAGCACTCCCCTATTTAGAAAAAGGAGCATCCCCCTTAAACAAACATTAGGAGGCACATAACGGGCAGCCTTGCTGGGGACTTAGGGGGCGGGAGTGTTTCCGTCCGTCCCAGCCTCTGCCCCCAGGTTGGCTGGTTCAAAACCAGTTCCTCCTCTTTTCCGAGGAAGTTTTGCTTCTTGGAAATAAACGCAAGACATGGGTGGGCGTAGTTGTGTACTGGCCGGGAAGTTTCCTGGCAGCCGCGGCTAAAAGCAACATCCAAACCTACTAAAAAACAATCAGACAGTCCGTCCGTAGAAATAAACCTTACAGAGCTCCTCAGCCCAGCATGGGGGAGGGAAACCTTGGCCCTGCAGCTCCCATTAGCTTTGGGGGGCTCGGCCCCTCCAGAAATCAGGGCCTTAAGAGACATCTGCCCCTGAGCTCTAGGCAGAGCCAAGCCCTTAGGAAGCTCACATCTTCCCCACCCTCCCAGCTAATACCAGGGGAAACAGTCTTGGGGTGAAGGCACAAGCACCCAGTCAGCTCCCCATTATTATTAGATGTATTACGGTAGCACCTCATGGACCATTGCGCTAAGGGCTAGAGATTTTTTCCCACTGCTATTAGGTGCATTACAGTAATGGTTAGGCACTCCAGACAACACCTTTTGTGCTAGGGGGCTGTACATTTTTATTGCTATTAGGTGTATTACGGTAGTGCCTAGGAGCCCCAGTCCTGGACCGGGCCCCATATTGTGCTAGGGGGCTGTACAAAACACAGAACAAAGAGACACCCCCTGCCGCAAAGAGCCAACAACCCCCCCTGAGACCCTCCATTCCCGACACACGTCTAGGGGCTGTCGGCTCATGGGGCACAGCAGATCTCAGCCCCTAGGTGACAATATGAGAGTCCATGTCCGAGACCCCCAAGCAAGGCCAGATGAAGGCAGCTGAGGGCCCTTGGGACACTCCCACCAGAGCCCTCCACCATCCGTCCCCTGGCCCCCACCCACCTCCACAAGGGCTGTCTGCTGGAGATCCATTACCACCCTTCTTTGGGAAGGCTGGGCCCCCCCCATTGCTCCCTACTTTTGGGGGAAGGGGGGAGAAGGCTGGGATCTCAGCACCTACCTGCTCCTCTGGGTGTGTGGGGGGACCCTCCTGGCACCAGCCGAGTGCAGTCACAATAGGGCAAAAATATTCCTTCCCCCCCCACCCCCAACACACACACACCCTTCTCCTTTCGAGACACTATGTGCCCATGGCAATGTCTCTCCCAACCACAGCCCCCCCCCCCCCAACACACACAGGTGAATGCCCATTCATTACCGTCCAGCCCCCCCCCCCCCGGTCAGGATTGGGCCCTGTTGTACAGCTCCTACCCATCAGCCCATGCTGGTTTCAAACAAGCCCAGGTGCTGGGGACCACCCAGCTGGGGGTGGGTTCACTGCAGGGTCACAGTGGCAGGCGAACATCGGCCAGGGGAGATAGATGCAGACCGAGTTGCTCCTATTGCAATGGGCTCCTGGAAGCTGCCAATGGTGCGGTCTCTGGGGTGGGTTTGGAGGAGGGGGGGGGGCTGATGTTATCACCCCTCTCCCGCCCCTAGGGGGAGCTTCTCTGCCAGGCGAATGGCATCTCCTGACCCAGCACTGGGGAGCATCAGCTGGGCTCTCGCTTCTTCAACCATGCAAACCTCGGGCCTGGAAGCCACGTCTTGGGGGCCTCGCCGAGGCTGCAGGAAGGCAAATATGTAACTACAGGGAAGAGGGGGGCTCTGACAGGCCCCGCACGACGGGAAATGGGACCCACGTGAGAAGGGGCGAGCGGCGCAGAGCAGGATCCGTCGCATTCGTTTTGTTTTAATATCGCAAAACTTGGCCATCCACTACCTTCCCCCCTCCCCACCAGCTCAGACCATGAGGCCCATCTAGACGGATGTCCCGTCTCTCACACCCCAGGTCTGTTCACATTAACAGCCTAGGCTCCCCTTCGCCCTGCTGCAGATCACAGCCAGGGGCTCCTCTAGCCCAGTCCCTTCCCATCCTCCCTGTGGCTCTCGCCGTTTCCTGGCTCCAGGCAACGCAAATCCCCGATACTTTAGCAAATGACCCTTCCAGAGCGTGACCCCTTTGGAAGCAGGCACAGAATGCTTTCGCTGCGTGTGTGAAATGCCCACAGGAGCAGAGGCACACAGGAGACAAACCACACGCTGTGCAGGTGCCCAGCAGCAGCTGCCCTGCACCAGGGTCAGGGCTTGGTTGGGAGGGGTCCAGGAAACCTCAGGAAGTGGTGCATTGGGCACTTGGGGGCGCTACGCTGCTGGAGGCACCGACAGACAGGCCTAAACCTGAGACCTTGCGCTCACCGAAGTTCCCAGGACACCACCCTGTTCCCCACCACCACCCACCCAAGAGTCAGAGCCCAGCTGGGATGATTCCCCCTGCAGTTTCAATTGGATAACAGATTCTCCTTCACTTCCTATCCTAAACGGATCCTGTCCTACTCTGTGCAACGTCACTACACGCTGCGCCCCAGAGGTGGCTGCATTTCAGCGGGGGGAAGTGAGAGTGTGCCCCCCTCTGTACAAATGATCGCTGCATAGACCTGGCTCAATGCAGTGACAAGGAGGGGAAAGAACCCGCTTCTTATTCCAAAGGGGGTTTATTGAGGCAGATTTTTTCACATACAATTCAGTCTTGTGATTAAACAGGACAAAAGAAAAAACCCCAAAGAGGTCAAATAAATATACAATAAAAAGTTAAACGGCATTAAAAAGGCGAGTGCTCTCAGTCTGGATAAATACAGCACACCGATACATACAGTATATTGGGGACGTAGGCCGAGGTTTTCAAGAGCGGCTAGCGATTTGATTTCTTGGGCTGCTCCCCTGCCTCGACATGGCCTTATGGGGCCTGATTGCCAGAGGGCAGCTGGCTCAGAAATGCCCCCCTTTAGAGCTGGCACCCCACAATCGCTAGTCGGTTTGAAAATGCCAGCGGTAGAGACTATCACACAGTGATAACATGGTTTGTGGTCACTTTAGCTTCAGCCCTTTAGGTGTCTCTGGGTTCGGTTTCAATCGGATTTCGTTTGTACAGAATATACAAGGAGTTTTTCTTTGTTACAGGCGATTAGGTGAAACAAAGGGATGGCAGGGGATACCGACCAGGGGGCAGGGATCTGCACCCCGTGGCCATGGTGAAATCAGCCCCCCGACAGTGGAGAGGTTTGAGAGAGCCCTGCGATCAAAGCTAACATTTCCCTTTTAGTTCCCCCCTCGTCAGTCTGGTTCCTGGCGTTGTCAGCGATCTGGCACAGGGTCCGGGGGGCACCCTATGGCGTGATGGGTTAGTGTCCAAGCCAAAGCAGGGAAGCCGCCCCTGGTGAGATGCGGGAGATGGTTCTCGATGTGGCGAGGGTAACACTCAGCCACTCAACGGCACCATGCACTTTGAGGACAGGGAAATGGAGATGCCGGGAGGGGAAGTGACTTCCCCAAGGAGTGGAAACAGAACCCAGGAGTCCTGACTCCCAGCAAGCCCTCTGTCCTAACCATTAGACCCCACTGCCTCTCAAGCAGGGTTGCAGTCTGGGCGACGTTAGCGGAGCTGGGGGGTGGGCCATGTGCCCACAGGCAGCGCACAGGTCGCTGTCTGAGGGTGGGGGGCAGGTAGGGAAGGCATTGCAGCCCCGGGTTTATTGCTGGGGTGACGGCGAGGGCGACTCTACCCCAAACCGGCTCTGAGCGCCGTGGGATCCATCAGGCTCCGTGCATGGCTGTGTCCAACCCTTGCCAGGGGGATGCCTGGCCTCCTGGCACTGGCTTGCTTGGGGGTGGGGTGTTTGACCGGCGCAGCCACCCCAGGTAACACCACTCATGTCCAGTCCTGCCAAGGGTGGCTTTGCCCCCTGGGAACAGCGTGGGGGTTTAGTGTTCTGGGGGGAGCACTCCAGGTGCCAGGCTCTGCCCGGACTGCGCTGGGGGTGGGCTGAGAACCAGGCTGCAGTGGGAGGGCAGGAGAACCGTTTGTGGATGAACGGAGCTCCCCGGCACGCACCCCTGTGCTAAGGGAGCAGTAGTGTCACACAGGAGCTGCCTGCTCGGAGACCCCCTCCCCTCGCGGGAAGGGATTATTGCTACGATAAGGTAGGAAGCCAAGGAGGCCGAGGGCTGCCCCCCAGGACCTGCTGGGGCCGGGATCCAGGGGAGCGCCAAGCAGGGCAGGAGGAGATCTGACACGGGAGGCTGGCCGGCCTGCACACTGCGGGGCTAATGGGGCAGCAGCAGCCCCGGAGACCAAACACTCCAGATCAGGCCCAGCGGCGCTGCCCCCTGCAGGGGTGAGAGGGGAGGACAGCACCCATCCGCCCCTCCACTGTCAAGGCTGTAACCCCGAGTCCCGTCCCCCTGTCCCAGTCACTCGCCCGGGCGGGCAGCAGCCTGAGAACCACCTTGCTCCCCACACACTGCTCCCCGCAGGAAGGAACCTTCCTGGCCTGACCCAACGCAATGGGGCCTCTTATTCCAGGTCAACCTGAGCAACCTCCCAGCTGGCCCCCTCTCCAACTCAGTGCCCCTCCCTCCCTGGCGCTCCGCCCCAACTCGTGATCGCTAAGCCTGCCTCCGGGATCCGGCGTCAGCCGGCAGGGGCAGCTGGGCTGGAAGCCGGGGGCTCTGCAAGGGGCTGGCAGGGGACAGCTCTGGGAGGAAAGGAACAGGCCAGGAGATAGTTCTGGAGGGTTTGTGAACCCTAAAGGTCTGGGGGTTTGTGGCCTGGCAGAGCCTTGCCCAGGGGAGTTAGGGGCAGCGAGGGCTGCCCTGGTGCTGGGGAGGGGACGTCATGGAACAGCCCCGGGCCCAGCCCCTCCCCGCAATTAGCCGCGCCGGTCCCTGAACACTTTCCACTCGCTGGCTGGGAAATAAAACCAGGCGACCTTGAAACAAGCAGAAAACATTCCAGAATCTGGCTGCTGGGCCCTGAGGGCACGGGAAGGGGCGGTCACGGGGCTGCCATCCTCCCCAGCCACACACGTCCGCGCCGCGCCACTCCACTGGGTGAGACGAGCCGCCCCTTGGCAGCAGGTCCTGAGCTGTGGGGAGGTGGGGAGGATGCACTCATCGCCAGATGGGGTTAGCACCTCTGGAGAGTCCCAGGGACCCACCTGTTGGGAGAGACAAGAGGAGCAGGCCGGTGGCAGGTGAGGGAGCAGGGCAGGGGGGCCTCTGGCCTCCCGCTCCGGTGCTGCCCTGACCCGCAGCCCCAGCTCACCTGCAGGGTCCTCCGCCGCTCATACAAAGACCTTGGCGAGGGCATCGGCCCCGGCACTGGCGATCAGGGCCTTGCTGGGGTGGAAGGCCACAGCGTGGATGGCCTCCTCGTGCTTCTTGCGGTGGGCCGTGATCTCCTGCATGCACGTCTTGTTGTCCAGGTTCCAGAGGCGCAGAGAGCAGTCGTGGCCTGGGAGAGCCAGCGGAGACGGGTCACCCGTGGTCGAGGGAGAAGAGACTCGCCCACGGAGTCGGGAATAGAACCCAGGAGTCCTGGCTCCCAGCCCCACCCCCTGCTCTAATCACTGGACCCCACTACCCTGCCAGAGCTGGGGATAGAACCCAGGAGTCCTGGCTCCCAGCCCCCCCTGCTCTAATCACTGGACCCCACTACCCTGCCAGAGCTGGGGATAGAACCCAGGAGTCCTGGCTCCCAGCCCCCCCTGCTCTAATCACTGGACCCCACTACCCTGCCAGAGCTGGGGATAGAACCCAGGAGTCCTGGCTCCCAGCCCCCCCTGCTCTAATCACTGGACCCCACTACCCTGCCAGAGCTGGGGATAGAACCCAGGAGTCCTGGCTCCCAGCCCCCCCTGCTCTAATCACTGGACCCCACTACCCTGCCAGAGCTGGGGATAGAACCCAGGAGTCCTGGCTCCCAGCCCCCCCTGCTCTAATCACTGGACCCCACTACCCTGCCAGAGCTGGGGATAGAACCCAGGAGTCCTGGCTCCCAGCCCCCCCTGCTCTAATCACTGGACCCCACTACCCTGCCAGAGCTGGGGATAGAACCCAGGAGTCCTGGCTCCCAGCCCCCCCTGCTCTTCTGTCAAAGCCCAGCCGGCAGCCAGCAGAGCCCAGACCTCCCGCTCCTGACACTCTGGGTCACTCGTTTACTGCACTTAGTGCTGGATTCTGGATCCACTTCCCACTAACACGCTCAGCATGGGCAGTGCCAGGCCAAGTGCCCCCACGCTGCTCCCTGCACTGGAGGGACACTGCCGGCTAGGGGTGGGAGAGGAGAGCCCAGCCCCCATGACCCATTCAGTTCTCGGCCCCTCTGACGCAGCCAAGAGGACAGGTCTAGTCATGCCAGCGGCGATGGCGGGTGCCCCGCTTGGGAGCGGCTGAGATCCAGCAAACTCATTTCACGCCGGGGCCACGCGGGCGGGAACTATTTTTGGTCCCCCGCTGGATTTGAAACCCCCGGATCACTGCCCCTCCCCAGCCCGCAGATGACTCTCAAAGCGGAAAGCAGGCAAGATGCATGCAGCTGGGAGGCAGGGTGGGGAAGAGAGACACTTACTTCCAGACATGAGGAAGACCCCGTTGGGGTCCACGGCGAGGCAGGTGACAGCGTCCAAGTGAGCCACCATGGAGTGGATGGCTTTCCCTAGGCAAGGAGAGGAGAAAGGGTTAATAGGGCAGCTCCCCCTCATGCCTGGGGCCTGCTCCAACCACTAGGCAGCCCACGGCATGGGGTAGTTTACAGTGCTGGATTCCCCAGGGGCATGGGAAAGGCAGCTCCCTGGGTGGTCTTGGAGCAGCGCGCTTAGGGGAGGGCACAGAGGGGCCCCCGGGCTGGCGAGAGGGGATGGGACCCTCCTGGGGAAGGGGGAGACAGCGACACCCCCAGTGGGTGAGCAGGGAGGGCTGGGAGCCATCAGATCTGTAGACACGGTCTGCTCAAGGCAGGCAAGGGGAGCTCGAGGGCAGATTGGTCCTTGGGAGGGACATGGGCATGTGTCAGCTAGGGACGAAGGAGCCCCCCAGGCAGGGGGCGCCTGGCCTCGCGAGCGGGCCGATCCCATCGCTTCACGGGTGAGTCTCCCGGCGAAGGGTGCACAGGGAGGCTCACACATCTGCCCTGGGTAGGCAGCACGGCAGGGGCTGGGCCCCACATGCACTGATTTCAATGGAAACGGCCCCATAACTGCCCCCTGCCTCTCTTCCCACCCCCAGCACACGGGGGACGCCCAAGGCAGGACCCCAAAGCACAATGGTCAGACACTCCCTCAAGAGCCTCGAGCATGTGGGAGAGCCGGCCCCATGAGACAGCTCTGGGAAACGGCAAGGCCCTTCTCTGCCCCTAAAAGCTCGGACTGGCTGCCTTCCTGACGGGGGGGTGGGGATGAGGGGGCAGCAAGTCCGTCCCAGCCATCGCCAGATGGCTGCCCTACCTGTCCGGTTGTCCAAGAAGCGGATCCCTCGGTCGTCGTGCGCCGTGATGGTGACGGGCTGCGTTGGATGGCTCACCACCTGATTGATTTGACTGAATCCTGGTTCAGAACATGGGAGAGGGAGCAGGTTACCACCGAGCCACCTCCGAACAGCTTCCAGCCTAGGACCAACCAAACATCTCCCTCTTCCCAGTGCAGCTAAGCTGGCCTGACCCCTCCTGTGCTAATCCCTCTACCATCCCCTGCTGGAAAAGCACCTTCCAGCCAAGGATCTCAAAGCACAAATTGAACTGCTGGGCCTCACTGCTGCCTGGGAGATGGACACTTCACGGCGGGGAGAGAGGGAGGGAATCGGGGAGAGGCATTGACTTGCCTACCATCACACAGCAAATCAGTAAGAGCTCTGAACAGAACCCAGGAGTCCTGACTCCCAGCCTCCCCCCCCTCTTGTGCTCTAACCACTAGACCCCACTCCCCTCCCACAGCTGGGACTAGATCACAGGAGTCGCCCCAGCTCACCAGTGGCGGCTCTGGATTCCAGCGTCAGGATGGGATGGGAGGTCTCCAGGTCGTACAGCACCGTGTTGCCCGTTCGGAAGGCGGCCACAACATGGGCAGGGTCTGTGCTGGCGAAGACGACAGAGGTAGGGATTCCGTACTCTGCAGGAGGGGCGGGGACACAGGGAGAACAATGAAGGCAGCCTTACGGGACCAACCATCACGCTTCAGCACTAAGACTTCACCTGCAGTGGCGCCTGACAGAGCAAAGCATTCCAACCGCACTAACACACAGGTCTCAACCCATCCACTCCCAAAATGCAGCCATCTCTCGGGTGGAGCATGTCAAGTGCACACAGCAACGGCACACAGTTTACAACGGGAAGTGAAGAATTACCCTGTATCCTATTGAAACTAGAGAGGTAGAACAGTATTCCGAGTTGGAATTTGACTAGGGCATCGGGCAGCATCGTGACTTTTTGGGAAGTTACTAAGGGATTTTGGGAGGAAGGATAGCTCAGTGGTTTGAGCATTGGCCTGCTAAACCCAGGGTTGTGAGTTCAATCCTTGAGGGGGCCATTTAGGGATCTGGGGCAAAAATTGGGGATTGGTCCTGCTTTGAGCAGGGGGTTGGACTAGATGACCTCCTAAGGTCCCTTCCAACCCTGATATTCTATGATTCTATGATCTTCAATGCCCACAAGAGAGAAGGGCCCTTGTTTTAAATGGCACCTATCTAAGGTACATATGTACCCCCCGCATCTCTGTAGTATCTGAGCGCCTCACAATCTTTAATGGATTTATTCTCACAATGAGGCAGGCCAGGCCTATAATCCCTATTACACAGATGGGGAAACCACGGCACAGAGAGACTAAGTGACTTGCCCGAGAGCACAAAGGCAGTCTGTGGCACAGCAGGGACTTGAACCCAGATCTTTTAAGTCCTAGGCTAGTGTCCTAACCAATAGCCATCCTTCCACCTACTGTAGCACAGCACTCCCTTAGCACCGTGCTAGGGCACTGGGCTCAAGACTGAGCCAAGACGAGAGAGCTCCCCATCCCGTTTCTAACCCCCCAAAGCCTTACTCTGGTGGGGAACATCCTCTCAAAGGGGCCCCAATTTCCCAGGCAGGCTCTGCTATCCCGGGGCAGGGTTCGCTCACCACGCTCCGTGTTGTAGGTGCTGAGGCAGGATGGGTTCTCACTAGGGTCCCATATCCTGACCGTGCCATCTGCTGAACATGAAGCCAGGCGGTTCTTAGAAGGGCTGAATGCTAGGCCCCAGATCGCATCCGTGTGGCCTTCCAGGACGTTGCTGAGGACTCCTGGATCTGGGCCGGAAACAAAGCCGGGGTCAAGGAGGAGTCATGCTGCGTCCTGGCTCCCAGCTGGGCAGCTTCCCCCTAGTTTGACCCAGGGCTCTCCTCTAGCTGAGAGTTCCCAGCATACAGTGCTCCACCTCCACTGGAGTGGCCAGGCCGCAGGGCATGCTGGGAGCTGTAGTATCCACAGGTCAAATCGAGGGCCACTGCGCCCTGGCGAATTTTCTGCACATCAGGTACAGCCCGTCAGCCGCTGAAGAGGTTCCAACACAGCCCTCTGATGGGCACTGGCACGTCCACTCCCCAGCACTGCCACCCTGCCCTCACCTCTCTGGAAAACCCCCAGCAACCCCAAGGAGACAAAACCACCCTGAAAAAATCACCAAAAATCCCACATTTGGGCCTCATTCTGCCCTCCTCCCAGCTGTCAGGAGACAGGCTGGATACTCTGGGGTCTGCTCAGTGCATAGGGACTGCCAAAGGGAGAGGACGGACAGACAGCTGCCTGCACCCACCATAACTGTCATAAGGATCCATGCTCAAATCCGGGACCCTCCAGAAGCGGATCTTGGTGTCCGTTCCGCCGCTGTAGCAATACTCGCTGTTACAGCCCATGGCAACGGAGAGCACTGGACCCCTGCAGAAACAGGATGGCCACAGAGATGAAGGGCAGGGCGAAGGAAATGGGGCAAAGAATGGGGGAGGGGGACTTCCAAAGCTGTAGGATGGGCTTCCCCTCTCTGCCCCACACTCACAGAGACTCTCCCAAGGAGCTAGCGTGGGTGCAAACCACACAGGATGAGCCAACCACAGCCACCCACTAGGGGAAAGGAGCTCCCGGCTGCCTGGAGCCCATTTGAGCACTGGGCTTCGGGAAGAGGTTCGTGGAGTCAGAGCGCCCTCTAGTGGCAAAGTCTCTAGGATGACGCTGCCTGGACCGAGCCGCTCGTCCCTCTTGGACTGACCACGTCGGAAGTAGTTTAATGAACTTGCAGGACACAGGAGCTGCACTAGCTGCACTCGTGGGCAGGCTCGGGGGAGTTCGGGATTAGCCCTGACCCTCTCGCCCCGACCTCCTGCGGGTTTAAGCCTCACCCCTTCATTAAATGACAAATTGCCGAGACCAGGGTTCCAACGTCTGATCCCAAAGGCTGCACTGGGGCCAAGGATCCCGACTCTAGGGTCATGGGCTTGGCTCTCTGGGCCCACAGAGTGGAGATGCTCCGGCCACAGTCACTCATGGGTTCTGGACCCCGGGATCAATACACGGGTGGAGAGATGCCCCTCGGGGCAGTGGTACCAGGCATCAGCCTCACACCCCAGGACCCACCTGTGCGCCCGGAAAGCATAGACCGGCTCCACGTCCAGTGCTGCATTCCTGTGGCAGGAGAGGAAAGGGCAGAGATTAGCAGGGGGGACGCCCGGGTCGACTCACTGTTGGCTGGGCTGGATGCTTTATACTCCCCTTCCCCATCCCAAAATAACCAGTCCCACCAGGCAGCATGATGTGGGATGCGAGGGGGGGGACCTTGAGGGGCTGCTGGCTGGCAGATGCCTTAGACACGTGGGTGTATTTATGTTTTCCCTTCCATAGATTTGGTTTTTACAGGGTGTGACTAGCTCATCTGCCTGGCAATCCCTGCCCGCTCCTCCTCCCCGCGCAGCGCCTCCCACTGGCCCTGCTGAGCATGGCAGCCCCCGCCCCCCCGCTACAGGCAAGGCTCACTTTTTGGCAGCGACTGTCTTCTGGAGGTTCCACAGCTTCAGCGTGCCGTCCTCAGAGGCGGTGACCAGCGCGGACTCCGTGTGGTGGAAAACCAGGGCCCGGATTCCGTCGTAGTGACTCCGGAGGGTGAACTTGGGATTCCAGGTTTTCTTAAAGGCGTCCTTGCCATCCGACAGCTGGAAACACAAAACAAGCCGTGTGATCACAGCTACGCTCTCCTCCTCCTCTGAGCTGGGCCAAGCCACTTCTGTCTATTTCCAATTAGAGCCCTCGACAGGGACCAGCAGCCAGGCTGCCTCTGAACATCCTCTGCAGTTCTCTGAAAACATCCACTCAATGTGCAAGCGCAGTCCAAAAAGTGAACAGAATGTTGGGAATCATTACCAAAGGGATAGATAATAAGACAGAAAATATCATGTTGCCTTTATATAAATCCATGGTATGCCCACATCTTGAATACTGCGTGCAGATGTGGTCGCCCCATCTCAAAAAAGATATACTGGAATTGGAAAAGGTTCAGAAAAGGGCAACAAAAATGATGAGGGGGATGGAATGGTTGCCATAGGAGGAGAGATTAATAAGACTGGGACTTTTCAGCTTGGAAAAGAGACGACTAAGGGGGGATATAATAGAGGTCTATAAACTCATGATTGGTGTGGAGAAAGTAAATAAGGAAGTATTATTTACTCTCTCATAACACAAAAGAACTAGGGGCCACCAAATGAAATTAATAGGCAGCAGGTTTAAAATGAAATATTTTTTCACACAACACACAGTCAACCTGTGGAACTCCTTGCAAGAGGATGTTGTGAAGGCCAAGACTATAACAGGGTTCAAAAAAGAACTAGATAAGTTCACGGAGAAAAGGTCCATCAACGGCTATTAGCCAGGATGGGCAGGGATGGTGTCCCTAGCCTGTTTGCCAGAAGCTGGGAATGGGCGACAAAGAATGGATCACTTGATGATGACCTGTTCTGTTCATTCCCTCTGGGGCACCTGGCACTGGCCACTGTCAGAAGACAGGACTCTGGGCTAGATGGACCTTTGGTTTGACCCAGTCTGGCCATTCTCATGTCCTGCTTGTGGGTGATTATCCCAAGCATTTGCCTGCTTGCTGGCTCAGTACCACACCTGCCTTAACTACATTAGGTCCTTATATGGCCTCCATCACGGTGGTAACAGAGCACCTCACAATATATATCCTCTCAATACACTTGTGAGGGAGGGCAGAGCAGGGGTATTATTATTGTCTCTGTTCGCACAGCGCCTAGCACAAGGTGGCCCTGGGCCATGACTAGGGCTCCTAGGTGCTACCGTAATACACCCAATAAATAATAATAATTTCGCTGATGGGGAAACTGAGGCACAGTGACTCACCCAAGGTCACCGAGGCATCGTGTGGCAAAGTAGCAACTTGAATCTGGTCTCCCAAGTCCCAGGCAAGAGTCATAACTGCTCAGCCATCGCTCCTCTCAAACCCAACAGGTTCAGTTACACACTTTTGCCGATGCCAACAGCAACGTGGCTTTTCATGGAATCATGGAACTGCAGGGCTAGAAGGGACCCCAAGAGGTCCTCTAGTTCACCCCCCTGCACTGCGGCAGGGTCGAGTCTACCTCCTGTTTGGCCCTGGGACTCACGCGCTCAGGTCGGGTGCTGGGAACGCTCAGGACCAAGGATTTGGAGCAATCACATTTTTGAATTGCTCCCTCCGGCTCCGGGCATAAACCTACTGCTCCGCGCTCCAGCTCTGGGCTCCGCTCCAAAGCCCCGCTCAGGACAGAGCAGGAGTGGATTAGAACAAAACTCTTGCCAGAAGAGCTAAAAAAGAGGCAGGAAAGAAACCCAAACTGACCTCGTACTCCGTCCTGCACTGGATATTTGGAAGGGAAACTAGCAACCCAGTAGAGATTGGTCATACTGGTATGTTCACTGGCTGTGCTGGAGGGTGTTCTGGTGGTCCCATAGGAATCAGAGTTTGCTCTCTATGTCCCAAACCCACCTCGAGAAGGCCCCGCCTCTAGCCGCCACTAGAGTTCCCATCTGGGGACTGCTAGTAGACACGTCCGGCCTGATTCCAACTGTCTGCCTGGTGCACATGGAGCGAGACGGCAGGCTGTGTCAGACAGGACCCAATCACGCGGTCTGTCCATCTGCTCCACACCCAGATAAGCTGGTAGCTAGCGCAGCCCCCAGAGCACAGGGGTCCTTGCAGCTCCCTGCATGGAACGCCCCCCCCCAGCACGCAGGCAGCTGGCTTCTGCCCCAGCGGAGATCCTCGGGTTACTTCCCGCAGAGAGCATTACAATACAGTGCAAGCTGGGGGTGACAGCAGCTAGGTCTGCGGAGAGAAATGAACTGCTAACGCCAACCAGGGGGCGAACGGGAGGAGATGTTCCTGGACATTGCTGTGCCCAGGGACCCCAGGAGCCAGAAAGATCCCCAGCCTGTGGGGCTCATTAGACTCATCTCGACAGGCAAATGTCAGTGCCAAGTACAGCTGGGTATTAGAGCCCACTGGAATCGGAGGTACTGGGCGCACGGAGCGGTGCTGTGCCCTTGATGCCAGGCACCACGGGCGGCACTGACTAACACTCACGGAGCCTGGGCCAGCGCGGAAAGCTGGGGCGAGGAGATGACGCCGGCTACTCACGTCACAACTGAGCTCGTTGTCGTTGGTGACGGTCAGGTCTGCCAGGTCCCCCAGACTCACTTCCCCTCCGCCGATGGTGTCCATGATGAACACGTCCGAGGAGAAGCCAAGCGACCCTGCTGCAAGGGGAGAAGGGGCCACGCTCAGAGCTAACTGGAGAGGTGCCAGGTGGGAGCGGGTTTACAACTGGAGGAAAGAAGGTGGTATGTTGGGGGCACCCCTAGGTGGGAGGTAGTCTGTAGGGCCTCTGCAACTGAGGATCGGCTGAAGAGGTACAAAGAGGATCAGAGGAACACGACAGCCTGAGTGTGATGGACCCCCCAACTTCTCCCCTCCATAACACAATCCCCACCCCACAGCCAGAAACAGGAGGGGAACAACGGGACTAGGTGTTACCTTCGTGAGACCTGGGGTGACTGGAGATGGCGGATGGAATAGATGGCTTAGGAGGGAGCCCATCGACGTCCCGGAGATCGGCAAGCATGCCTTGAAGCTTCACTCTCCGGCTTTCTGCGGAGGAACGGAAGATGAGGGAGGAAGGTTAAAATCCAGGCCCTGGCAGCGTGGTAAGAGACAGGTCGCTTCTTTGGGACCAGACCCCTGAAATATACTGAGCATGGGTTTGCCCTCAGCATTTGTCAGTTTCACAGCTTCCCCTGTTCTTGGTGGAAGTCTTTCATCCAGCCCCAGGGGAAAGAGAAACATGCAGGAAGAGGAACTCCTTCAGTGAAGCCCTGTGGCCTGTGCTATGCTGGGGGTCAGACTAGATGCTCACAATGGTTCCTTCTGACCTGGGAATCTACAAAGAGGAAAAGAACCAAAGGAACAGGCCTGAGACCTATTCTGTTCTACAGGGGGTTCTTATCTTGCCCTCATCATCAGGGCGCCTTTCAGTCACGCAGTAACGGACATAACCACCACCTCTCCCCTGTGGTTCATTCTATCCCACGAGGGGCGGGGACTGTAGGTGGTGGTGGGGGGGGGTTTGTTTTGGTAAAGTTTTGCTGTTTTTGATTAAAATGTCCATGCCACTCTGTTTCTGTTAGAGGAGCCTGGTCGGAGCAGTGCTCCTGGCACTGGGAGCAAAGGGTGGGCAGATTTCGGATAGTCCTTAGCTCCTGGGGGAGTTTGCGCCGCAGTCTGGGACCAGCCCCTGAGGACGATCCGTCTCCTGTGCAGACAGGCTTTATCCTGATGGTAACAAAGTTCCATGGTGCTGGAGGAGCAGCGTCATCAACCATGCTCCCCACCCTGGAGCCTCCTTTAGATAGGCTGGGCCCAGGCCATGGAGTGCCTTGAAGAGAAGGACCGAGACCATGACCTAGATTCAATTTCTACAGGTTGCCAGTGTACAGGGCAGAGCAGGGCCGGTGAAAGGAAGTTTCGCGCCCTAGCCCTGCGCCCTCCCGCCCACGCCGCCCCCTCCCCCAGCCAGCCCCCCTGCCCGCAGCTGAGCGTGGAGCCAGGAGGCAGGGGGGGCGGCTCTCCGCGGCTGCCTCCCGGCTCTGGGAGGCAGGGGGGCGGCTCGCCGCGGCTGCCTCGCGGCTCCACGCTCAGCGGCTGAGCGTGGAGCCGAGAGACAGCCGCCCACCGCCCCCCAAATCCTGGTGCCCTAGGCGACTGCCTAGGGTCGCCTAGTGATAGCGCCAGCCCTGGGGCAGAGGACAGGTGTGACATGCTCACGGCAGCCAGCGTTGCTGACCCAAAACTGCCTTCGACTCATGGTTTGAAACGGATGGTGCCCCTTTGAAAAGAAAGCTTTTCCTCCAGGCTGGGACACTGCATGGCCCATTGCAGCCGGGAGGAAATATGGAGAGTGGTACATTCCTGAGAACACAAAGTGATAGCAGCTCTAGAGGGCGCTCACGTCATACGGAGCTCAGGCCCAGGGGCTAGGACCAGCTACACTGCCGGGAACTGGAACTGCCAAGAGCCAGGCTGGAATCACTGACTACTGTACGTGTGTATGTGGGAACGGGGGCGGGGAAAGTTTCATGCCATCCAAGCCTGCAGAGGAAGTGCAGCCGCTCGGTGCTTTCCTGCTGAAGGCTGGTTGAGGGCAGCCCCGAGGGGAAAGCAGGATCATCCCGACCGGATGCGGGAACAGCAGCTGCTGCTAGTCATGTGCTCCTCAGGAAGTCTGCACTTCCCCTCTGGAAGCTCAGAGCACAGCTGTGGGAGGAAGGGGGCAGGGAACCCCACATCCATGCAGCAGAGATGGGGATTCAGTGGCTCTCTCACCTTGCTAGAAACCTTCCCCGGTTTGGAGTGTCACCCAGCAGTAAAGCGCACAGATCCTGGGGAGTGGGAGTGTGTACAAGGATCCCAGGGAAGGGAGGCGGCAGCTCCTCTTTACGGGGCTCTTGGGATTTACGTGCTGCTCTAGGCACCATGGTCCCGGGAGGATATGAACCAACCAGAGGGAGTTTGACAAACAGAATGATCCAGGAGGGGGCTGAGAGTAAAGGTATTCTTCTTCCTGACTCCTAGCCTTCCTGCTCTAATCACTAGATCCCCACTCCCCTCCCAGAGACGGGGATAGAACCCGACTCCCAGCCCCCCTGGGCCGGGCATTATACCCCAGTCCTTTCCCATAGCCAGAGATAGAACCCAGGCATCCTGGCTCCCAGCAGCCACTTGCTCTATGCAGAGCTTGGCTAAGCTATGAGGAAGCTGTAGGGGGAAGTCCCTGGCTGCATGTACATGAAGGGTGTCATCACAAAGGTGGGTGGGGAATTCGTGGATGTAAGTTGCAGCAATGGAAGGTTAATGTGGGCTGTAAGGAGCTGGGGAATGATCTCCCCCAGGGACATGTGGAGAAGTGGGGAAGCCCCATCGCATGGACACACAGAACCAGACTGGAGAGCTCAGTCCTGTGGGGATGGCTGCTGGGAGCTCTAGGATCCTATCCACACACTCCCATTACCGAGCTCGTTCCCGTCCCCGGTGTGCCGGGCGTCCCCGGAGCCCTCGCCGTTCTCCCCAGAGCCCAAGAAGTCAAACTCGTTCAAGGCATCCTCAGAGTCTTCATCATCCTCCTCATCCTCCACCTCGGGCATCAGGGGCTTTGTGGCAAGCTGGCAACACAGACTGGAGAGAGTTAGCCTAGGGCGGGGGCTCCAAGCTTAGCCTGCTCCCCGCAGCCTGGGGACACGACACGGAGACACCAGCCCACCGGATTGACAGACCCAGACCTGGGATGGGGTCCAGGGAGATTCTGTTCAACACAGGAGGGCTGGGGGAGGAAGATCAGAGACCATGGCCAAGGAAAGCCAGCGCTACTGATAAGTTAGGGCCGGGCACATCTGCACACGTGTGAAGGACGCGGCCTTTCTCCAGGCAGAGTGCTTAGGGGGAGCGGTGTGCACATAGGGCTGCGGTCACTAAAGGGTTAACTGTTCTATACACGGCCAATAGCCGCTCACACGCACGAACACAGTGCAGGGCTCTGCGTATGCGTGTTAGGACATTAACACGGCTTAGGGCTTCTCTGGCTGTGCCATTACCGTGCCCCCACATTGAGCGCTGGGGCGGCAGGTCCCTCACCACGGGCAGGCTGGAGTTGGGAAGGTGAAGTCATTTCAGGCATCGCCGTGTTATGGCAGTGGGGGTCAGACCACCCCTCTGCAATCTCTGCCCCACAGCTGCTGCTGCAGCACGGATCTCATTAGACACCAGAGATACTTGATGGGTAGAAAGGGGACAAGGGAACCCTGCAGAAGAAACCACCACTCCCCCATCAGCAAGGGAAGGGGAACTAAGAAAAAGAGGGTGTATGGGACAAGGTTTAGAGCACAGGGGCGGCCAGGAGTCCTAGGTTCTATCCCCACCTCTGGGAGGAGAGTGTGTCTAGTGGTTAGAGGGGGGGGGGGGGCTGGTGGTAATCAGGACTCCTGGGTTCTATCCCCAGCTCTGTCACTGACTCACCATGTGACTGGGCACATCACTTTCCTGCTCTGTGCCTCACATCCCCCATCTGTAAAATGGGCACAATGCTGGTGCACCCCACAGGATGCAGTGTGAGGATTAATTAAAGCACTTTGAGATCCTTGGGTGAAAATGCTAGAGGAAGGCCAGGAATTATCATTGCTAGAAGCTTTCACCTTCAGCTCCCACCACCCACAGTAGGGGACAACTTCCTATCCGGTCGCCAAGGCAAACACAGGAGCATCTGATCATTATGTTACTAGTCCATTTATAGCACCCTTCTGCAGAGGCTTATCAAGCACTTTACAAAGGCGGGTGTGTATTAACCTTGTTAAACAGCTGGGGAAACAGAGGCACACGGATAGGATTGGCCTGTGGCCACACAGTAAGACAGTAGTAAAGGCGGGAACAGAACCCAGGAGGCCTGACTCCCAGTGATTCCTTGTTCTAACCAATCCACTACACTCTCCTCTCAGAGAACCCAGGAGTTCTGATGCCCAGCCCCTGCCATCAAAAACCTATCGGGAGTGCTTGTTAGAGTGGCCCATGTTAATGTTTGAAATGGGACATTCTCCTGTCCTCGTAAGACCTGCCTTTACTCGCTGTTTCTTGTGCTGCCGCTGGGTCTCGAGAGGAAGGCCTTCCAGATCTTCCTCTTCATCGCTGTCCTCGTCCTCGCAGTTCTGGAGGAAGGGGATTTTCTCCATCACCGAGCTGCTGATCCGGTCCTTTGTCTCCTTCCCAGCGTTCCTGCCAGAGGCAGAGTCGATACCAGGCCAGCGTTAGGGAACGAGGCTGCATTGCGGCCCCCCCGACCCAGCATGGCCCACTGGGCAGAGGGAAAGGAGAGCAGCTGCATTGTGGAAATCGGGGAGAAGGGATAGAAACCTCCCTGGTTCAGGGCACTAGCTGAGTTCTAGCTGCCTGGGGTTGGGAAGAAACTTCCCGCACAGGCAGGTAAAGCCATAGGTGTCTCCTGTCATGCCTTCCTCTGAAGCAGCTAGGACCAGCCACTGAGGATCCGGCTCCGCTGCCTATGCCAGAAGATCTCCATGGCCCAGATGTCCCTCCCATGGCACCCTGCAGTTAGAGATCGACATTTCTGCTGTGAACAGATGCACATCCCATTACGGATGAGACACCATGCAGCAAAACCCCTGTGGGGGGGGAAGAGCTCCTCCCATACCAGGCTGACTCCAGGCAAAGCACCATCTAGGCAAGACGCCCCCTTTCTACCAAGCAGATTCAGGGCCAAGACCCCTCCCTGCAGCGGGTGTATCCCCCTCCATGCAGCGCATCACCCATCTCCCCTACTAGCCAGACTCTGGGTTGAATGCATCCAGCAGAGACACCACAGGCCCCCGCACTCCGCTCCAGTCAGAACCCCCCTCACCCAGCAGAGACCTACCCTGCCCCACGAGACACTCCAGGCTGGAACCCCCCTCCCCTGCCAGCCAGATCCCCATCCATCCATCTAGCAGCCAAACCCCATCCATGCAGCAGCCTGTGAGACAACCCCCAAGGAAGAGAAGCACGCAGCCCCCGATACAACTCAAGAGGAGGCACAGAACAGCGATGCCCCCTACAGGAGGAAAGCAAGATGTACGGACAGGACAGAGGGCTGCCCGCTCACCTTTTAATCTGTTCCTCGATCTGTTTGACAAGCAACGACTCGCCCCCATTCAGCCCAGCGGGCCCCTGAGCAGGGCCCAGCCCCAAGTCACTGGGCTCCACGGTGCCGTTCAGCTCCACGGAGCAGCGGCCCAGCAGGGAGCGCACCCGCTTGGAGCGCATGTCCAGGATGGTGTCTGTGTAGCCCACTTCTTCCAGGTACCTGCGGGGAGGGAGAAAGGCAAGCTGAGAGCTAGGGCCCAGGGCAGTCTCCGTCTGCGGATCTCCAAGCACTACAGAGACATGGCGGGTCAGCAATCTCTCCAGAGCCGGCATGGGAAAGGCACTGCTCCAAGTCAGCAAGGCAGAACCGAGGACTTCCCCCTCGCAGTCCTGTGCTCTCCCTCACTTTGTCAGTGATGTCAAGAAGGCTGCACAGACTTAGGGGGAAATGGGGGAGGCCCAGGCAGACCCCTAAGGAGTCCCTCTCTGGAGGAGGGTGCAGTGTGAGACAGCCCTCCACTCTGCCAGCGGCATTTGATCCTCTCCCAGCCACAGGGCAGATGCCACATTAAAGGGAACGGAGCTGCAGAGAGGAAGGGTGGGCCTGTGGGTACGGCACGGGGCTGGGAGTCAGGAGAACTGGGTTCTACCTTTTCAGCGCGGCCGCAGGCTTGCTGGGTGACCTCGGACAAGTCACTTGCGCTCTCAGCGTCTCGGTTCCCACCCGGTACACGTGGGGAGAATGCTACTGAGCTGATGGCCGGAGGACTGGGACACTAGCGCGTGGGGTCCACATGGAGCCCACACTTATCGCCCAAGCTACATATGGAGCAATGACAAATTCCTCAGCTGCAAAGGGAGCGTTTGCGGCACTCTCGGGACAGATCCACCCTGCACCAACGCCCCAAACTGGGAAGCTTTGACTGTTGAGGGGCTTGGGCGAGAGCTATGGTTTAGTCCAGGCGAGGTCATATAAAGAGGGGTCCTCCCGCCACGCATGACTGCAGGGGATTTTCAGCTTGCTGTGTAATTGTGCCCCATGAAGGGCCGGCTCCAGGCACCAGCATTCCAAGCAGGTGCTTGGGGCGGCAGTCAGAAAGGGGCAGCAGTGTTTCCGCCGCTGCGGCAATTCGGCGGCAGCTTCTCCCTTTTGCCGTCTGCAGCGGCAATTCGGTGGTAGTTTCTCTCTTCTGCCGTCTGCGGCGGCAATTCGGCGGTGACAGTTTTTTTCACTGCTTGGGGTGGCAAAAACAGTAGAGCCAGCCCTGGCCCCATGCCCTGGCAAAGGGAGCACCCAAAAGCCTTCAGAGTTGATGAGGACATGTAGTATTTAGGTTTTATGCTTTGTAACGAGCACCAGGGAGCCCAAAGTCTGGGCAGGGCATTTTTGCATCCTTGTGTGTTTCAGAGATCAAAATAAATAAAACTGAGTGGCACCAAAAAAGGATTACCAATAGCCAGAAATAATAGCTTAGAGGGCTGTGAACTGTCCCTTTCATCTCAGTGGAACGTTAACTCTGAAACATACTGACGACATACCAAATGTCAATGCCGACTCTTTCATTGCTAATAATGTTATGCCTCTCCACTGGAGCCGGATGGGTTTCATGGAGCTAATTGCTGGGGAGGGGCATAAGGGTATTCAACATGCCCTTTCCCAAATTTAAAGACACCTGTGCAAAAGGGGGAGGGAAAGAAGATGCAACCCCTCCGTGGCACTATAAGCCTCCCCTGGTATCCCCTGCTATATTCTACAAAGCAGCTGCATGTTATCAATGCAAATATCTGCAGCACCATAGAAAGTCCAGCTGTGACAGAGTAAACTCAATTAAGCTGAATATTACCAGCCCCAGTGGATTCTGTACTGGCCAGAGTTGAGACAGTGAAGGGGATGAAGACTTGCGGGGTAGGGGAAGAGATTGAGACTGCATAGCTTAGTCCTAGAATGCCTGCTGCAGAACTGAGGTGCACTGTGCCTCATAGCACACAGGATCTTGGTTAGATGAATGTTAACTAGTCTGTTAGTGGTTAAAACAGAGGCAATCGGCAGGGTTTAAGTTTGGTTCTATAGGAATTGCTCCTCGTGGATCAGCACGACGCTGCCGCCAACGCTGTTCTAGGAGCTGGTTGTGACAACCCAGCTCCTTTAGCCTATGAGCTATTTTCTGTGTGTTTGTACAGGATGTAGTTCAATGGCACCTCGCCAGGTCTGGCCTCTAAGGGTACGTCTACACCAATGTTCCCTCTAATTTTTGACAGGCCGTGTGCGCAAAAGATTTCTTCTGTGCAAATTTGTGTGCGCGCGGGGTTTAGGATCTGTGTGCGTGCGCACACGCGCATGGCTTAGAGGGAACAGTGGTCTATACTGCAGCATGCGTGGACATGCCCAAGCTAGTTTTGATCCTGATAGATCAGTGATTCTCAAACTTTTGTACTGGTGAGCCCTTTCACATAGAAAGCCTCCGAGTGTGACCCCCCCCTTATAAATTAAAAACACTTTTTTAATCTATTTAACACCATTATAAATGCTGGATGCAAAGCGGGGTTTGGGGTGGAGGCTGACAGCTCACGACCCCCCATTTAATAACCTCACGACCCTCAGTTTGAGAAGCCCTGAGCTAGATCAATGCTATCTCAAGTAACAATAGCAGTGAAGTCACAGCAGCATCGGCGGCTACGTGGGCTAGCCCTGCCCGCCTGGGTACATACTCAAGTGGCCACTGCCCATCCTGGAGCGGCTTCACTGCTGTTGTTACTCGAGCTACCGCGGGTCTGTCTACACCTGCCGCAGTCATAGAATCATAGAATCATAGAATATCAGGGCTGGAAGGGACCTCAGGAGGTCATCTAGTCCAACCCCCTGCTCAAAGCAGGACCAAACCCAATTAGATCATCCCAGCCAGGGCTTTGTCAAGCCTGACCTTAAAAACATCTAAGGAAGGAGATTCCACCACCTCCCTAGGTAACCCATTCCAGTGCTTCACCACCCTACTAGTGAAAACGTTGTTCCTAATATCCAACCTAAACCTCCCCCTCTGCAACTTGAGACCATTACTCCTTGTTCTGTCATCTTCTACCACTGAGAACAGTCTAGATCCATCCTCTTTGGAACCCCCTTTCAGGTAGTTGAAAGCAGCTATCAAATCCCCCCTCATTCTTCTCTTCTGCAGGCTAAACAATCCCAGTTCCCTCAGCCTCTCCTCATAAGTCATGTGCTCCAGCCCCCTAATCATTTTTGTTGCCCTCCGTTGGACTCTTTCCAATTTATCCACATCCTTCTTGTAGCGTGGGGCCCAAACCTGGACACAGTACTCCAAATGAGGCCTCACCAGTGCCGAATAGAGGGGAATAATCACGTCCCTCGATCTGCTGGAAATGCCCCTACTTATACAGCCCAAAATGCCATTAGCCTTCTTGGCAACAAGGGCACACTGTTGACTCATATTCAGCTTTTCGTCCACCGTAACCCCTAGGTCCTTTTCTGCAGAACTGCTGCCCAGCCATTCGGTCCCTAGTCTGTAGCAGTGCATGGGATTCTTGCGTCCTAAGTGCAGGACTCTGCACTTGTCCTTGTTGAACCTCATCAGATTTCTTTTGGCCCAATCCTCTAATTTGTCTAGGTCCCTCTGTATCCTGTCCCTACCCTCCAGCGTATCAACCACTCCTCCCAGTTTAGTGTCATCTGCAAACTTGCTAAGGGTGCAGTCCACACCATCCTCCAGATCGTTGATGAAGATATTGATCAAAACCGGCCCCAGCACCGACCCTTGGGGCACTCCACTTGATACCGGCTGCCAACTAGACATGGAGCCATTGATCACTACCCGTTGAGCACGACCATCCAGCCAGTTTTCTATCCACCTTACCGTGCATTCATCCAGCCCATACTTCCTTAACTTGCTGGCAAGAACACTGTGGGAGACTGTATCAAAAGCTTTGCTAAAGTCAAGTAATAGCACATCCACTGCTTTCCCCTCATCCACAGAGCCAGTTATCTCATCATAGAAGGCAATTAGGTTAGTCAGGCATGACTTGCCCTTGGTGAATCCATGCTGACTGTTCCTGATCACTTTCCCCTCCTTTAAGTGCTTCAGAATTGATTCCTTGAGGACCTGTTCCATGATTTTTCCAGGGACTGAGGTGAGACTGACTGGCCTGTAGTTCCCCGGATCTTCCTTCTTCCCTTTTTTAAAGATGGGCACTACATTAGCTTTTTTCCAGTCATCCGGGACCTCCCCCGATTGCCATGATTTGTCAAAGATAATGGCCAATGGCTCTGCAATCACATCGGCCAACTCCTTTAGCACCCTCGGATGCAGTGCATCCGGCCCCATGGACTTGTGCTCGTCCAGCTTTTCTAAATAGTCCCGAACTACTTCTTTCTCCACAGAGGGCTGGTCACCTCCTCCCCATACCGTGCTGTGGAGTGCAGCCGCCTGGGAGCTGACCTTGTCTGTGAAGACAGAGGCAAAAAAAGCATTGAGTACACTAGCTTTCTCCACATCCTCTGTCACTAGGTTCCCTCCCTCATTCAGCAAGGGGCCCACACTTTCCTTGACTTTCTTCTTCTTGCTCACATACCTGAAGAAACCCTTCTTGTTACTCCTAACATCTCCGGCTAGCTGCAACTCCAAGTGTGATTTGGCCTTCCTAATTTCACTCCTGCATGCCTGAACAATATTTATATACTCCTCCCTGGTCATTTGTCCAATCTTCCACTTCTTGTAAGCTGCTTTTTTGTGTTTAAGACGAGCAAGGATTTCACTGTTAAGCCAAGCTGGTCGCCTGCCATATTTACTTTTCTTTCTACACCTCGGGATGGTTTGTTCCTGCAACCTCAATAAGGAGTCTTTAAAATACAGCCAGCTTTCCTCGACTCCTTTCCCCCTCATGTTATTCTCCCAGGGGACCTTGCCCATCAGTTCCCTGAGGGAGTCAAAGTCTGCTTTTCTGAAGTCCAGGGTCTCTGTTCTACTGCTCTCCTTTCTTCCTTGTGTCAGGATCCTGAACTCAACCATCTCATGGTCACTGCCTCCCAGGTTCCCATCCACTATTGCTTCCTCTACTATTTCCTCCCTGTTTGTGAGCAGCAGGTCAAGAAGAGCTTTTCCCCTAGTTGGTTCCTCCAGCACTTGCACCAGGAAATTGTCCCCTACACTTTCCAAAAACTTCCTGGATTGTCTGTGGACCGCTGTATTGCTCTCCCAGCAGATATCGGGGTGATTAAAGTCACCCATGAGAACCAGGGCCTGTGATCTAGTAACTTCTGTTAGTTGCTGGAAGAAAGCCTCATCCACCTCATCCCCCTGGTCTGGTGGTCTGTAGCAGACTCCCACCACGACATTACCCATGTTGCTCCCACTTCTAAATTGAATCCAGAGACTCTCAGGTTTTTCTGCAGTTTCATACTGGAGCTCTGAGCAGTCATACTGCTCTCTTACATACACCTCCGAACTGCAGTGTAGAAAGACCCTAGGGGCTAGAGCAATAGAAATGTCACGTAACACCAACTAGGGCAGAGATGAGAATATTCCCATTTGCTGCTTCGACAGTGGGGGGGGGGGGGGGGGGGCACACCTCTTTTACCAACGTCACCTGGAATAGCTTGAGATTAAGTCCATGGGGCCCTGACGGTCAGGGCTTTGCAAAGGGTGCAAAGCGCAGGCATATTCCAAAAGGCATGGACCTGTACTGACAATGTTCAAAGGAAAATCGCCTCCCCCGCCCACCGAAATGCAATTGCCTCTGGGATGCAGCACAGCAGGTGTTTAACAGCATATATCAGTGCTGTCATACCCAACTGAAACAAACAGGGGAAATTCAGAGAGGCAGAGTGGAATTGTCCAGTATCATAGAATCCTAGAATATCAGGGTTGGAAGGGACCTCAGGAGGTCATCTAGTCCAACCCCCTGCTCAAAGCAGGACCAATCCCCAATGTTTGCCCCAGATCCCTAAATGGCCCCCTCAAGGATTGAACTCACAACCCTGGGTTTAGCAGGCCAATGCTCAAACCACTGAGCTATCCCTCCCCCTCAAACAGTATGGAACAGGCCAGGACACTGGGATTCATGCTCCTGTGGGAAGTTCTTCTAAGAGCTAAAATCAAAGTAAATCTCACCTGGAGAATCATCCTAGGGGTTCACCCAACTCCTCCTTCCCCCGTCCCATCGCACAGCTCCCCATTCTCCCACTTTCTCCTGGGGGCTCAGCTCCTGAGCCTTGGCCCCTCCCAGGAGGCACTTCATACTCACTGCCGGAGCAGCTGACGCCCTTCCTTCCACACCAGTGGGTTGCTTTCCAGTGAAGTCGTTTCCGCTGGGCCATTGGAAACTGAGAGGACCGTAAAGAAAGGGCGTCAGTGACGCATCCCTGCCATGGGGATCCCATTCTGGCTTCAGCACCAGCTTTTCAGTAAGCCACCCACGGCCCTTAACCAGCCTCAAACCCAAGCCCTCACCTGTCAGCGCTAGGCTAACCCCTTGGAAAGAATCTATCCCTGAGGTCACGAGCCCATAGTATCCCACATCCCAGCTACACGCAATAATAGAAATCACGTCTGTATCCATGAGCAGGGGACTGGGCGGAACATATAGGACACTGTGGGTATGAGCAGCACTCGCATGGTACAGTACCTGGTTCTGACAGATCCGCTCTCTTCTCCCCTTGGTTCGGCTCCGTTCCAAACTTCAGCTTGTGATATTTTGACCTTGAACGAACGTGGAAAAGCGAAGTTTGATGTGAACCTAAAGCAACTGAGGCAACGCACGATTCCCATATTATACAGGGGGAAACTGAGGCACAGAGAAGTGACGCAACATGACTATGGTCATACGGTGAGTCTGCTCCAACCACTCCTCAGAACGGAGATCAGGACCCAGGAGTCCTGACTCCCCATGCACCCCTGCTCTAACTACCTGGCAATTCTTCCCCTTGGAGCTTGGAATTGAACCCAGGAGTCATAACTCAACGTGCTTCGCCGCTCTCATCTAGTCTAACCACTATACCAGCGCAGTCTTCCAGACCAGAGTCAGACACCAACCATAGTCTGTCCCCTTTACCATTCCCTAGGCTCTACCCAAGAGCCAGTGCGCTGCCGTGTGTGTGAGCAGGGGGAGGGTGGCAGGAGGATGCGGGGTGGCCATGCACCCATCACCGTTCGGAAACCCTTGCAGGTGGACTCGTGAGATGGCAGTAGCAGTAGATTTCAAGGGATCACAACAGATGTCCTAACCCTGAGTTAAGGGCCCCGCCCCAGTTCTGCTGCTGGAGAAAATGAAGCCAGGGGAGTCTGCCTGGGAGGGGGAGTTTCCAAGGATCCCCCGAAATGTGGGGAGTGACAAACAGGCCAGCCCACTCCCCAAAGCCACAGCCCTCTGGACCGTTCCCATCTCCTCTAGCTGCCGCATCTCTTACCTCTCTTGCTTTAAGGCATACTCCAACATCTTTATCCTGCGCACAAGGTCTGTCTTGAGGTTCTCTTGGCCCTTCCTCTCTCCCTGCAGAAATGCCACTTGGGCCTGTAGGAACACGAACCAAGCCCAAGGTCAGTCAGGTCCCATAAGGGCTTGGAGCACAGGTTGTTGGCTCACACCCATGCTGCCCTCACCCGCTGCCTGCCCTAATGTGCTTGGAGATCCCCATACAGGAAGTGCTAGAAATGGGTAAAGGATGATTATTTTTTACTTATTCCAGCAGAACCCCAAACCAGTGCCAGTTATACCAGCCCAGTTGCTTGTGTACGTCGCTAACACTCCCAATCAGTGCAGGGTGTAGGCACTAATTTATTCAGCCACTTTCATCCAAGGATCTGAAAGCAAATCACCCCCCCTCCCGTAACATAGGAGAGCTGGGGCCATTATTCTCCATTGTACAGATTTACCAAGAGGCGCAGTGACCTGCCCAGAATCTCATAGATAGAAAAGTAGGAGCAGAGTCTCAAATGGAAAACAAGAGTCCTCATTCCCAGCTCTCCCGCCCCTCTAACCACTTGCCCCCACTCTGGTCTATTCCATAGATTTTAACCACGCTTATCACCGTAGTATCTGAGTGCCTTCCAGCAGCACACCATGACTACACATCTGTCATGTGCTGGTCTCTCCTCCTCTCCCCAGAGGGAGAAGCGCCGTGCAGTGGACTGTCTGGTTTTGATAGGGGTGTCTTTTTTCTTTTAATATACAGGTACTTGTTGCTGTGTGTCCATAGAAGGCAGGTCAAAGAAATGTCCCTTGCAGTTGGCGTGGAAGGTGGTGAGGTTTACGATAGTCCTTAGTTCCTGGGGGAGTTCGGTCTACAGTCTCAGACCACCCCCGGAGACGAGACTGTCTCCTGCATGGACTAGCTTTACTCCTATTGTTGAGAGTCCATCGGGCTAGAGGAGCAGAGTTGTCGATCACAGTCTTCGTCGTGGAGCTTTAGATGACCTTTTAGATATGTTGGGCTCAGGCCATGCAGCATTTTGAAGATAAGGACCAAGACCTTGAACTTGATTCGATATTCTATGAGAAGCCAGTATAGAGAGCGGAGGACAGGTTTGATGTGCTCCAGCAGCCTGTGTTGCTGAGGAGACATGCCGGGGCGTTCTGTACTAGTTGGAGTTGCCTGAAGTGGGAGTAGAACCCAGGAATCCTGACTCTCAGCCCCACTTCTCTAACCCACCAGACCCCACCCAGAGGTGGGCATAGAATCCAGACATCCTGACTCCCAGCCCCGTTGCTCAACGCCACTCCCCTCCCAAAGGCGGGAACAGAACCCAGGAGTCCTGACTTCCAGCTCCCTTGCCCTAACCACAAAACGATCCTTCCCCTCCAATGTCATTGCCAAAACTCTGATAAAAACAACAGGCCAATTTTTTGGCAGGTGCATCTCTGACTTCAGTGGTGTCAGGCAGCTAATGCCGGGGCAGATTCAGCACAAGGCACTGCAAGGCGTCCACAACACCTCTCTCTTTCACAAAGCAGCGATCTAACTACATGCAGACCTACCCGCTGCTGGGCAGTGGCCGCGAGGTGCTCACTCCACTCCTCATGCTCCATTGCACTGGAGAGATTGCTCCACTCTGGACAGAGCTGGTGTGTGTATTTTCTCACCCTTCTACAGGCAATTTAACCCAATCACTAAACATTTCTATCACTTAATGACCGTCTGTTGGCTTAAGCCGCGGGAATCTGCACCATATGCCAAACTGCCTGCCAGTGCCTAAGGCGAGATTGTGAGCTGACACCTTCTTAAACCCCCTCACCCCCAACCACCAGTCTATTAACACAGATTTTCTGCTTATTAGCCAGATTTCCGGCCCGACATGCTCCCGTCAGTCAAACCCTGTCCCAGCAAACAGTGATGCTAAGCACCTGTTACAGATTCATTTCCAATCATTTAACTCATGGCACACGCCCAGCTTTCTGAGCTTCTTAACGTCAGCTACTTGTGCCCAATGCTCTAGGGTAACAGAGTCGAACCCCAAAGGAGCACTGTTGCCATCTATGCAGGGATTATTGCCATCTCCTCCACAACCCCTCTCTCCTGCCGGCCACATACCTGCTCAAATGAACCTGGAGCCCTCCCTGGCTACAAGAATTGATCTAGTCCAACTCAGCCTGCCTTCGCGTACCAGATCACCGTGCAAGGATCAAGACTAGAATTTCCTTTGCAAATATAACCTACTTGGAGTACCACAATCTAGTGCAGTGTTTCTCAAACACTGGGTCACAACCCCGGGAGGGGGATGTGGGGAAGATCGTGAGGCACTGAAAATTTTATTACCATCTAAAGCAAAGAAGATCTCACTTCCCCGCTTCCCACCTCCTCTGACCCTTCAAGGTCATGTGTTCTCTGTCGAGCGCTCGGAAACACACACACAGATCAATTACTTAGGCTTAGTACCAATATATTTTTTTACTCTTACTTTTATAGTAAGTGGAAGGGGGTGGCAAACATTTTTAACTTCAAATAAGGGATTGCCAACTTGTAAAGGCTGATAAACTCTGGTCGAGTGGAACGAACGCAGGTTTAGGAGTCGAGGAATCTGAAGTCCTTGTCCTGGCTCTGCCACGGACTCACAGGGACTTCAGTAAGGCCCTTCCCATTTTGGTGCCTCAGTTTCCCACTCTGTACAATGTGGATAATGATACCGAACAACCTCACTAGCAGTGGGGGGTGGGGAAAGAGCACTTTGAAGATGGAAAAGGACTGTGCTAACCACTGCTCAGAGACTGGGTCAAGTAAAACCTTTCAGTGTCTGTCCACGTATGCGTGCTTGCACACTCACTCCTAAAGAGCTTCCACTTTCCACAGCAACTCCTAGGGAACCTAATCCAATACTATAACTTCTGGGCCTGCTTAACCCTATATGAGCTCTGGGGAAGCATAAAAGTCACAGAGTTTGCTGGATCGAGACAAAGATTCTTGGCCCACCACACTCAACCCCACAAACCATCCCGCAGGTTAATGCAATCACTCCCAAGGAGCCTGTGACCCACAGGGACTGCTTAAAATACTTCACAGATCTTACTAGGTTGAAAGATTTCATAGAGGCAAAATGTTCAGATTCCTACAAAGACTTCTTGGAGTCTACAGGCACAGAGGCCAGCTTAAACCATTTTTTTAAAAGGCTGAAGCTTTGAAGAAACAGCAGTGCAGTTCTAAGGAAGATGACATCAAGGTATGCTAAATAACATGCAGGTAACCAAGGCTACAGTGTACTTTGAGTGCCTGGTGTAGAATAAATAATTCCACATAGGAAGGGGATCAGTACTTTACTTGTCAGATTAAAACTAAGGAAGGTCCCTGGATTAAAAAAAAATGGTAAAATGGAGTTAAGACTGAGAAAGTATTTGAAGAAGGAAAAAAATGAAGAACACTATAGTTTTACCTAGTCCTGTAGAAAGCCAAGGAATTCCAAGGTGAAGTCTAAAATCAATCAACTGATAACTTCCATCCAGGCCTTTCAATTAAGATCCCAAACAGCCTTAACCCTGTTCACCTGTATGTCCCAGTTTGTGTGTCCGCTATGGAAGGTTTGAGTGGAGATAAAAGTACAGCAGTATCACAAGCTAACTGCTCTCTCTGACAACACACACCTTGGAGTTTCCACCAGGAATGTGGGAAACTAGACAGGCCTAAAGCAATGGGACTGTATGGAAGGACTTTTAGTAGGCAACCTTTGAATCAGAACATCTTAAGCCACGCCCACCTCTTACACTGCTGAAGCCATGGGTTGATGTGCTGTAATATGTCCTTTCCTAAGAGCAGCAGGGCCAACGTAAAGCATTAAAATGGGTGCCTGGGGGGCAATAGAAAGTTGTGCTGAAGCATGGATAGGCCTGTGCTATAGTGAGCAAATGAGGACTGCAGGAAGGCCGGAAGTTGCAACCTTCCTTGGGCAACAATCCAAAAGCTCTATTATGCAAAGGTTTCTTTGCAAATGCTGCCACATACACCATTGACCGGCCAATTCATGCCCCAGCTGCGCTGGTGCATGAGAACGCAGGTGAAACCCACTAGCAATAAGTGATCACTGGCTAAATCCGTCTCCTTAAGGATGCGTAAGCGAGGCACAAGCTGAAGTGATGCAGCTAATATTGTTTGAGGGACTTTTCATGTGAATTGCCACACTATCTTGAATATTTATCTGGCCCCCCATCACCATACTATCCGAGTGCCACACAACCTTTACCTGTGAGGTAGGGCAGTGCTATTAGGCCCATTTTACAGATGTGGAACTGAAACACAGAGAAGCAAAGTGACATGCCTAAGTTCACACAATGTTTGGGGTGGAGCAGGAATTGAAGCCAGGTCTCCCACAGCCCTGGCTAGGGCTCTAGCCATTGGGCCATCCTTGCAGCTGCTTTCATGTTCCCTCTTCCACGGCTTCTCATCATGCTCTTCCTGGCTCCTTCCTTCTCCTCTGGAGTCCCAGTTGCCACAAAGATGCTCCCATGATGCTTACAGACACAGAGGCTGAGCACGGATTGTGGTTTTAAGTGCTCCTCTGTCACAGCGCTCCCTACCCACGGTTATGACATGTGGGTGGGCAAGAGGATTTGTGGTGGGGTTGCTCTCCTCCACTTGGCTTTTCGGCCACATCCCCGCTCCCTTCAATAGCAATGCACATTTGCTGCGGTTGGTTAACTCCAGTATCGCTGGCTGGCTTCAGAATGCATTGCATGCTTCCGAGCCCTCATAGTAATTCTCTTTCTCTCTCTTCCAAACAGGAAAGGCTGAGGTCAGAGCTGGCTGGGTGAATCCGAAATCTAAGCAGCTGCAGGGAAGTTAGCGTATAAGCATATTAAACCAGGCACAGCCAGCTAATTTCGCCCAAAGATGATCCCAAAGCATTCTCCCCAACACATGCCCTTGTTACCCCCAAGAGAAGTCTCCCAATCTTCTTTCCATCATTCTTCAGCCATTAACCACTCTCCTGGGTAAATGTCAACATCAGCTCTCTCGATAGCAAATCCCTCCTCATCCCTGACACTGCTATCCATGGAATCACTGAGACCAAGCAATGCTCCCCTGGCCTCTTCTCGCTTGAGAATGAGATATGGTCACATGGTCTCCACACAGGACTGGGAGCCAGAAAATCCCAATTTCTAATCATGGCTCTGACAGCGCCCATGAGTACAGAGGAGTCAAGTCACTTCCCATCTCTGTGCCTCAGTTTCCCAATCCAAGAATATTGACACAGTCTCGTGGGGAAGTTACAAGGCTTAATGTATTCACCCACGAAAGCTTATGCTTCAATACCTCTGTTAGTCTATAAGGTGCCACAGGACCCTTTGTCGCTTCTACAGATCCAGACTAACACGGCTACCCCTCTGATACTTAAGGCTTAATGAGTTCATGTTTACAAAGGGTTTCAAGGACGGACAGCACTATAGAAGTGTTGAGCCCATGGCAGGGTACCTCCTCGAGAGTCTCATCGTGCGGGCTATGGAGCTGCCATCAGAGTCACAGCCAAGACTGCATCCTAATTCTCTTCTGAAAGCCCCACTCCACCTTCCTCTTCCAGCTTCCTCTTCTTGATCAGTTTCTCTTTCTCCATACTGCTGCTGCTGACTCACATGATTCTCTTCCCTCCCACCAAGGCCTCATCCAATCTGCTACCCTCCCACCTGTGCCCCTGGACACACCCTCGATTTTATAAGCAATTCTCTATGGCCTTTTTCCTGTTCCACTCATAACCCCTCCTACACAACTCTCCTCAGCCTCACCCTGCAGACTAAAGCCATCTCACTGCTCCCCTAGCACCTCGATCTCATTACACTCTCCAGCCAGATTTGGTCTCTCAATCCCTGCATATTCCCTTGCCTGGATACCTACAACTCTGTCCCATCTGTTGCCTTTCACCCCACCTGCTCACATCAAACCCTGCTGCTTGGCCCACTTCAATTCCCCTTGCTACACAGACCAGCTATAAGCCATCATATATACAAGCATGCACCCCAAAAAGCAGTTTATGCCTCATGTCCACACCAGCTATGAGGATCCGGAAATCTGAGACACGTTCTAGGGATGCCTTAGAGCCTGCAGCATCCAGCACACGTGCCAGAGGCTGGCATCAAGGCCTTCCAGCCTGGCACGTGATAAGCTACTGCTCTTCACCTCTTCCACCTGTTCTCCATGCCCGAGCAGAGCAACAAAGTGAAGTCAATGAGATCTGGTCAATTTTGTTTCCTTCTCTCCTGTGACCTACAAACCCATCAACGTTCAAGGGGACAGTGACTCTCTCACTCAGGCGCTGCTGAGTCACACCATTCAGACACCCTTTGCCAAGGATCTCAAAGGTCCTCGGCTCACCACTGGTATTCAGGAAGGAGAATTCTCTGTACCTGAGCTGCTGTTTGGGACAGGGCATTCCCTTGACATCTTCAGCACCTATTTCCATCCCAACCAATTCACCCCTCCAACCCCGTGGAAGTGAATTCATCCGAATTACTGACCCCAGATCCGCTGGCTGTGGCTATTCAGAGAAGTTAATGCACTTAACAGCCCTAGTCATTACTCAAGGAAATTTCCATCCCTGGGCACTATCAGCATTGTTGTTTGGACAGGTTCCCATTTCCTCCCATCCCAATTCCACCCCTAGAGCTACTGAGGCCTTGGCTACACTTGAAACTTCAAAGCGCTGCCGCGGGAATGCTCCTGCAGCAGCGCTTTGAAGTGTGTGTGGTCGCACGCGAGCGCTGGGAGAGAGCTCTTCCAGCGCTCCTGGTAATCCACCTCCACGAGGGGGATTAGCTCAGAGCCTGTCCACAGCAGCACTTTAAAGCGCTCAAACTTGCTGCGCTCAGGAGGGTGATTTTTCACACCCCTGAGCCAGCAAGTTAGAGCACTATAAAATGTTAGTGTAGCCAAGGCCTCAGGGAGAACAGCCCTGCTGGTCTTCATACCCTATTGCGGGAGATCACCGTCCCCTACTCCTTAAACGATCTCTCAGGAAAGGGACATTCCCTTTGCCCAAACACCAATAACCAGGGAGCTGCTCCTTTTGACCAGACCCATGGAGGCTATTCAGGGAAGTGACTGCCTCCACAGTCTCTATTAGGTGTCCCACCTCAATTCTCTCCTCCCCCACAGCCACTATTGGACTGGATGTTGTCTGTGCCCCCGCCAACAACTCCCCCCAAGATAGATGCATGTCCTCCCCCATGCCCTCACCCCAATTCCTTCCCTGGTCCCTATTGGAGGGCCATGACTACATTTCCCCCCTTGTCACCTCAACTCCCTCTTCAATCCCTCTTGGGCGGCAGCAGCAGCAGACATTTCCTGGCTCGTGCCCCAACATTCACCCCAACTCCATTGCGAGTTGCTATGGGGAATGACAACTGCATTTCCTCCCCCCAAAAAGCTCACCCCAACTCCTTCACTGGTCACTATGGAGGGAACCACAGCCATGATCACCCCAACTCCCTATTGGAGGATGACGGCTGCGTTCGCCCCAACTCATTCACTCCTTCCCCTGGTGCTACGGGCAGGCGACAGCCACGTACCCCACCCCTCACGCTCACCCCAAGCCTCCTCATGCCTTCTTAGACAGCAACAGCCACCCTCCCTAGTTGCAAAGAAGGGGTCCCAATTTGGGGGGGAGGGACCCCAATACCTCCCCCACTCAGCATCCCCCTCTAATCTCTCACCCCAACTTCGCCCTTCAACCCCCGGTCTCTCCCCATGTCTGAGCCCCCGCCCCCTGGGGGGGTCCCCGATCCTGGGGGGGGGCCCTGACACTCACCCGTCACCCCCACGAAGGGGTCCCCAGTCCTGGGGGGTGACACGCCCCCGCCCACGGGGGTTCCCGGTCCTGGGGGGGTGACACTCCCCCGCCCACTGGTGGGTCCCCGATCCTGGGGGGCCCTGACACTCCCCCCCCACACACACACACCTAGGGATCCCCAGTCCTGGGGGGTGACACGCCCCCGCCCACGGGGGTTCCCGGTCCTGGGGGGGGGGGGTCTGACACCCCCCCCCCCGGGGTCCCGTCGGCCATTTCCCTCCAAGATGGCGGCAGCGGCGGAGGCAGCGGTGGCCCCGGTAACCCCCCGCCCGCGGCTCCCAGCGCCCCGGCCCGGCCCCCGGCCGCCCCCGGCACCTGCAGCTCGGCCCGCTCGGCCTCCCAGCGGCTCTTCTCGGCCTCGAAGCGGGCCCACTCGTGCTGGATGTAGTGCAGGATGCCGGGCAGGCTGAGCTCGCCGGGCCCGGCCCCGCCGGCCGCCCGGCCCGGGGCCTGCGGCGGGGGAGGGGGCGGCTCTGCCCCCGCCAGCCCCGGGGCCTGCTGGGCCCGCACCAGCACCCGCTCAGCCTCCATCATGGATCCCGGCGGCTGCCACATAGGGAGCCAGGCGGGGGGGCACTTCCTGCCAGATAGTGAGCCGCCAGGAAATGGGGCCCATGCCGCGGGACGGGGGCAGGGAGGGGTTCCCATGGCAACGGGCCCCTCCAGGTAGACCTGCTTGCTTGGTCCTCCCCGAGCGAGCGGGTTCCCATGGCAACGGGCCCCTCCAGGTAGGCCTGCTGCTTCCCCCCGAGCAGGGGGGTTCCCATGGCAACGGGGCCCCCAGTGCAGGCCTGCTTCCCCCCCCCCCGAGCAGGGGGGTTCCCATGGCAACGGGGCCCCCAGTGCAGGCCTGCTTCCCCCCCGAGCAGGGGGGTTCCCATGGCAACGGGGCCCCCAGTGCAGGCCTGCTTCCCCCCCCCCCCCCCGAGCAGGGGGGTTCCCATGGCAACGGGGCCCCCAGTGCAGGCCTGCTTTCCCCCCCTCCCAGCAGGGGGGTTCCCATGGCAACGAGGCCCCCAGCACAGGTCTGCTTCCCCCTGAGCAGGGGGGGTTCCCATGGCAACAGGTCCCCCCAGGGTAGGCCTGCTTCACCCCCCTACTGTTCCCCCAGCAAGGAGAAGGATTCCCATGGTAACACCCCCCCCTATAGGCCTGCTTTATCCCACCCAGAGCAGGGAGGGAGCAGTTCCCAGGGAAACACCCCCGCCCCCCAGGCTTGCTCTCCCCCCCCCCGCCCCACCACACACACACATACACAACACACATCCAGACACCCAAACCATCCAGGGAGGGGTTCCCATGGCAATGCCCCCTCAACTTGCTTCACCCCCTACTCAGAACAGGCTGAGAGGGATTCTCATTACGCTGGGGACCCCAACCAAGTTCCCCCTAGAATCGGGTCTCTTCTCTCCCCTATCCCGAGCAGACAGGGAGAGGTTCCCATTTCAATGGGGGTCTCGAACAGGTCCCCTGAGGACAGGCCTCTCATCCACCCAGAGCAAGCAGGTAGAGGTTCCCATGGGAACAGGCTCCTCACCACTGCAAACACAATCTCACCTCCCCCAGGACTGCACAGGCCACCCCATTGACAGGCCACCTCCTTCCCAGATCAGTCCCCTCCCCAAAGTACTGTTCTCTCTGCCCCCCAGGGCAGATTCCTTCTTAGCACAGAGCTGAGACATCAGTCTGGTTTGGATGAGGACAAATCAAAGCCTGCCTCGTCTCCCCAGCCATGAGGTTGGAACATTTGGTCCGTCGCTTTAGCGCCATACCGGCCCCTATTCAGAGCAGTCACTGTCCCTTCTTCTCAACTATTCAGGGTGGTCACCATCTCCTTTCCCCCTCTACTTCCTTATCTAGGGCAATTGCCTGCCTTACCCCAAATCCACCACCGGTTAGTATTCAGGTTTATCAGTGTGCTTTGCCTGTCTTACCTAGGAGGACTCATAGGGCTGCCTCCAGAAATCTCCAGATTTTTGGCTGTGGCAAGGGAGCCAAGTCCAGAAGCACTGTGAAATTGGGGTGGAATAGATGTAGAGGAAACAGAGAATGGGACTCTATCCAGACATCCTTGGGCCCCACTCTTACACAAATTCACTTACATTCAGGCATGAGTCATTTCCCTGATTTAAAAATATATAATGTGATGTTCACCTTTTTCTTCTTCTCAAAAGCCAGAAACTAGGAGGAGGAAGATATAGATGAGTAGAAAACCTCAGGCATCTTGTTTACAGCCTAGAAAGATGGCCATTTTGGGGTAAAATAGAGACAGACCTTTCAAGACCATTGAAATTCAAGGCCCCAGGAGTGTTGTTGGAAGGAACAGAACCCTAACTCAGAAGCTAGGGCTACGAAGCCTATGATCAATGGTTGTTGATTGAATCCCCCCATGCTTTATGGCGTTGTGCATTGTGATATGTGTGGAACTCTTACTTGGGGCTTTCATCTCTTGGTGGAACTTAGGCAGGCAGAGAGGTTGTGGTCATAACTGTCGGGGAGCTATTTCCAATGGCAGTCATAGAGTCTAATGGTCTTACTTGACTCCTCTTGTATGACTGAGCAGGGGACCGTAGAAATATTTAGACAAGGAGCTCGGAAAAAAGTCCAGAGCCAGAAATACATTCTGGAGTGCTCGCTGATGTCACACATAGCTACAAACTTTGCCTTATCGAGCACTTTGCTAGTACAAACGTTATTTTCCTGTCAATCATTTTATGCTTCTTTTTATTTCTAGTGCTGGTGAAAGGGGCCAGACTGACAACTCCAGAGACATCTATCCCCACGAGTACAGCACAGGCAACTAGAGAACCAACTCCCTCAAAACGCACTACACTGGATGCCTTCTCCCTTCCCTGGAGGGACCCAGTTTAGAGGTAAGAGGTGGCTCGCTCATTCCTTGGTCTCTGCTGTGGCTTCCCACCTGGCAGACAATTAGTGCCAATAGAGATGGAGGATTGTTGATTTTTTTTAACGTGGACATACATCCATTAGGAGTTGGACTGAGCCCCACCAAACTCATTTCACACAGGCCAGTGTTTAATGCTATATACTAATAAAATTCCAGCTGATTTCTTCTGGAAACTCTGAGGACTGGATGGATCCCTCTTGTCCAGTACCTTGTTTCCAAGAGTGGGCAGTACCAGCTGCTTTAGAGGAAAGGGCAAAACAAACCCTTTGGCAGAAACTTGAGGAACAGCCTAACTATAGAAGAGAAATTTCTTCCTCCCCACCCCCCCCACCCCCATCACTAAAAAGCTCGTGTCTGCCCAGAAGCAATGGGGTTTATATCCTTTTTATATATATGAGGTTATACATATAATATATATAAGTAATATATTACATTATATCCCTTTTTAGCCTATCTAACATAACTATGAACATTCTTATTATCCATATACAGTTTGGCTTCAGAAGGTAGGGAGAGTGGGTCTGAGGTTCTGTTCCGGCCCAATTTTCTGTTTCTGTTCCACTTCCTTATTCCTCTGTCTGAAAGGAAACAGCACTTAAAAAACATCAGGGCTGGTGAAATACTTTCTAGGTCTTAATTCATCTGACCTGTTTGATTTCTCCTTTCAGGGTCCCCTTTCTTAGATGTCCCTGGAAGAGAAGGCAGGTAAATATACCTCCCATGAACCACGTTTCATCTGAACTCTGTCTAGCCTGTCACTCTCACCCTGTCTGTTCATGGACCATTGTGGGGTAGAATGTTTTTAGGGGTGTCAGTGGTGGTCTGGCGTCTGTAGGAGGGGACAGTGTCAGCTTGAGTGCACTGCTTTGAGATATCTTCTTAGTAGCTTGGGGAATGAGGACTAAAAAACTGGCCAGGGAGTCAGGACTCCTGGGTTCCACCATTCCCAACTCTGCTACTGACTCACACTGGGCAAATCAGTTCCCATCTCTGTGCCACAGTTTCAGTGGGGATAACAATGTCTCTCTCCCAGGCAGATTATGGAGCTTAGTTCATTAACATATTTTAAGAACCATGCATGGAAGGTGCTAGAGCAGGGCAAGGGATTATTAAGTGCCTTTTAATATAGCTTTGTCCTTTTCAATTTTACATAGATCCCCCCCAACACACACACACACCCCCGACATTGGGAATGGAGCAGAGATTAATACAATGGCTTTTTAACAACTTCAGGCTTATCTAAACACATCTTCTTAAATGCTGCTTGACACAGGGTCCCTTTCAATCCCGCAAAGCAGCAGGGGAGGAGACTACGGTCTGTGGTGCTTATAAACAAGTGATTAAAACAACTAAACCCATGCTGACAAGATTGCAAGCCACAAAACAGCTACAGAGCTGTGGCTTAACAATGCGACGAGCCGCTAGTGGAAAAGCTTCCCTGAGACCAGGCTTCCTGTGCATGCTGAGGAAACTCAGCTTCAGCCTCTTTGGGGAATCTTAGGCTTTGTCTACACTGCCAAAAAAAAAAAAAAAAGAAGTTTTGCTGCAGCAACTGACAGTGTAAACGGCTCGTTGTCAGCAGGAGCGGTGTCCTCCTGGTCACCCTGGTCGTAGGGGGCGGAAGTATTTTGTTGGCAAAAGTGCCGACAAACAGCGTTTACACTGCCCGACTTCCATGTCGCTAAAAGCTGTGTGGTGTAGACAAAGCCACGGAGATGTTTTTAATTCTGAGGGACGTTCATCTTTCAAGGGACACTGCTGCCTCCTCTTTTAATTCTAGGCTGTAACTTACAGTTTTAACAGCTTAGAACTGGGCTGGTCGCTGTGGCTAGGCCGCTGCAGTCCCAGGCAGAAAGGAGTGTGGTTTAGTACTAATTAATAATCATAGAATCTCAGAGTTGGAAGGGACCTTAGGAGGTCATCTAGTCCAACCCCCTGCTCAAAGCAGGACCAATCCCCAATTTTTGCCCCGGATCCCCAAATGGCCCCCTCAAGGATTGAACTCACCACCCTGGGTTTAGCAGGCCAATGCTCAAACCACTGAGCTATCCCTCCCCCCCGATAGTCTGCTCTTTTCCAGCACCTTCTGCTTGAGGAACTCCGAGAGCTTTACACACGTTAACTAAGGCCGGATCCACACTGGGAAAGGTTTACTGGTATAGCTAGGGGTCAGACTAGATGATCACAATGGTCCCTTCTGGCCTTTTAATCCATGGATCTTATGCTGGCAAAAAAGTGCTTTTGCTGGCATAGATAATGCCAGTTCTCTGAGTGAAATAAGCGATACCAGCATAACTGCATCTACCCGAGGGCTTTTGCCAGCATGGAAATGTCATCCAAAAAATCATCCCCCGATCCACATTACTATACTGGCAAACGTTGCTAGCGCAGACCTCTCCTAGCTGAATCTCCCAAAAGAAGGGCGGGAGATAAAGATACCTGCGTTTTATAGCTAGGGAGACAGGTGCAGACAGCTCAGGTGTTATGTCTAAGGTCACCCAGTGAATCAGTGGCAGAGGTGGGAATGGGATGCAGGCGGACACCCTGCTCTGACCACTAAACCACACAGCCAGTCCAGGACTGACTTCCAACTCCCCTGATCGAATCGCTGCGTGACATTGCCTCTTTCTGGGTTTGGTTCCTAAGTTCCTGCAACTTGAGGTGGGAGCAGCGTTGAGGCAGCACAATGAGGCACTGCAGGGCTTGCCCCACTTTAAACCGTGTGGCTGCTCGTGGACCTTCTGCAGGGGTAGCCAACCTGAGCCTGTGAAGGAGACAGAATTTACCAACGTACATTGCCAAAGAGCCACAGTAATATGTCAGCAGCGCCCCCATCAGCTTCCCCGCCCTGCTCCCAGCGCCTCCCACCCACCGGCAGCCCCACTGATCAGCGCCTCCCCCTTCCTCCTGCACGTCCGGATCAACTGTTTCGTGGTGTTCAGGAGGCTCTGGGGAGGGCGGAGAAGCGAGGGCACGGCAGGCTCAGGGGAGGGGCCGGGAAGGGGTGGAGTGGGGGCAGGGCCCGTGGCAGAGCCAGGGCTTGAGCAGTGAGCACCCCCCGGCACATTGGAAAGTTGGCGCCTGTTGCTCCAGCCCCGGAGTCGGTGCCTGTACAAGGAGCCGCATATTAGCTTCTGAAGAGCCGCATGTGGCTCCGGAGCCACGTGTTGGCCACTCCTGACCTACTGGGAGGAGAGTAGCTTTAGCTCAGGGGTCTCAAACACGCGGCACCCACGGAGTTATTTCCTGCAGCCCGTCATAGGCACTGACTCCACCGGCAGCCAAGCTCCCTTCACCCCCTGCTCCCCCTCCTTTCCCACCCGCGAGCATGCTGCATCCCCACTTGTCCTCCTACCTTCCAGCGCTTCCTGCCGCCAAACAGCTGTTTGGCGGTGCTTAGGACTTTCCAGGAGGGAGGGGGGAGGAGTGGGGATGCGGCGCGCTCAGGGAGGAGGCGGAGAAGGGCCAGAGCCGGGATTTGGGGAAGGGGTTGGAATAGGGGCAGGGAGGGGGCGGAGTTGGGGCAGGGACTTTGGGAAAGGGGTTGGAAGAGGCGGGGCAGGGGCAGGGCCTCATGGACTAGACGAGCAGTCTCAGGTCCAAAGTTGAGCATGTATGATTCTTTGCTGTGGGTAGTTGGGAAGAATGTTTTGTGATACAGCATGGCCAGAAGGCAGCAGGAGAGTGATCTAAGATGAGGAGAAGCCTTATTCCCTGTAGATTAATTAAAAGCACCTGAAACCAATCACCTGATAAAATCCCCCTGCTTCAATCAGCCAGAGGAGGAGCTGGAGCAGAGTGAGGAGGAGCTGGAGCAGAGTGGTTTGGTGGTGGAGCAGGGAGCAGTTTGGAGGAGTGAAGCAGAGTGAATTGGTGGTGGAACAAAGAGCAGTTCGAAGGAAAGTGGAGGAGAGTTTTGAGAAGTGTTGCAGCAGGCTAAGAAGACCAAGATCCTAGGTAAAGGGACACCTGGCTTGTGCAGAGGGAAGGCAGGAAGCCCCACAAGCTGAAGGTCAGGAGAGGGAAGTAGCCCAGGGGAAAGAATCATTGGTACAAGTGGTTCACCTACTATCATAGGGCCCCTGGGCTGGGACCCAGAGTAGAGGGCGGGCCTGGGTCCCTCCCTCTCCACTCCCCTTCCCTGGGATACTAGTAGGATAGCTGTTACCCCAGTTCAGGGGCAAGAAATGGCACCGTGAAACCCCCCCACAAGAAGAGAAAGTGCGGGACCCATCATAGTAGTGCCGGCAATTTGCCACACGTGGTGTCAGGGGTGGGATCTCCGCACTGGGACTTAAACCAGGGTTAGCCAAAACAATCCAGTCCTTAAGATGGACGACGTAATCAAGGCCCTAATACAAGCCACCGCGGCCCAGCAGGAGGCTACCCGGGTCCAAGCAACCGCCCAACAGGAGGTGACTAGGGTACAGCAAGAGACTAATCGTCTGTTGATGAGTCAGGCTGCCCAGGACCGAGCCCTGCTGCAGGAGCTGGTGAACCAGATGAAGGCCCTTATGGAGCGAAGCCAGAACGGCGATGGGACCCGGACTATACGGGCCAGCCACTGCCTACAGAAAATGACACGGGAGGATGATGTGGAGGCATACCTCCTGGCTTTTGAGAGAGCAGCCCTGCAGGAGGCCTGGCCCCGAGACCAGTGGTCCGGTATCCTTGCCCCGTTCCTGTGTGGGGAGGCCCAGAAGGTATACTACGATATGGCCGCAGAGACTGCAGCAGACTACCCTCAGCTGAAGGCAGAGATCCTGGCCAGATTCGGAGTAACTACGGCATTGAGAGCCCAGAGGTTCCATGAGTGGCAGTATACAGAGGACAAGACACCCAGATCGCAATTGTTTGACCTGATCCACCTGACCCGGAAATGGCTGCGCCCTGAGGCCCTCAGCTCTGAGAAGATGATGGAGCTCCTGGTACTGGACCGGTATATGAGGGGGCTACCACCAGGCCTCCGGGCTTGGGTTGGCCAGAATGACCCCTCCACCTATGATGAGTTGGTCTCCCTCGTGGAAAGACAGCTAGCAGCCCGTGAACTGTTCCAGACCCCAGGGGGTGAAACACGGCAATCCAGGAAGCCAGCCCCAAACCCAAGGTCCCGGACCTCCGAGAACTACAGGAGAACTATAACTGGGAGAAAAGACATTGAGGAATGGCCCGAGTCCAAGAAGGGACCTGGGGGTTTGGGAAGAGAGGGCTGGGGGGGGGGGGGCGACCAAATAGCCCCAGGCAGAGGGCGGCAACCGGGATAAGGGGTCAGTGTTACGAGTGTGGGGAATTGGGGCATATAGCAGCCCAATGCCCCAACAGGGAAAAGCCTATGCAGTGCAATCTGGGGGATCCTGGGGAACAATGTGGCCTAATTGGCCTGGTAGGGGTCACAACGACCCCACATGGGTATACAAGGTCAGTAAAAATGAATGGTATTGTGACCACAGCATTAGTAGATTCCGGGAGTGCTGTCACGCTGGTCTCGGGGAAGTTGGTGGGGCAAGACCAACTAACCCGGGCCAAAACCACAGGGGTAACGTGCGTTCATGGTACCGTAAATTTCTACCCCACAATCCCAGTACGGATTGAGATCCAGGGGAACACTACCAGGGTAACTGCAGCAGTGGTCCCTAGGCTCCCCTACCCGGTCTTAATTGGTAGAGACTTCCCTGGGTTTGAGAACTTACTCCCCACAGTAGAGCCAAGGGAGGGTGGCAACCCCCGGGCTGAAATGGAGGCACCTACAGATAGCTTCACCCCAATTTTTGCTGAATTTGCCCCAGAGCTATTCTCATCCCCTGGGAAACCCCGAAAGTCTAGGCGGGAAAGGAGGGCAGATAAAAGGCTAGGGACCAGGATTCTAGCAGAGAACCAGAAAGCCTCCCTTGGTGGTAAGCGAACCCGTTCAGGAGGCCAGGAGACAATTCAGGCCAGTGAGGACTCAGAGTCAGTTCCTAGCCCAAGTAGGGGCAACCCAGGGGGTGGAGTAGAAATAGGCCCCCTGGAATTAGGTCAGATCGGTACCGCCCGTGAGAATTTCAGGCAGGACCAAGCCAATGACCCGGTATATGCGAATGTGAGGGAGGAGGTAGTGGAAGTAAATGGCGTACCGGTGGAAGGAAAGACCAAAGGCCCGGGGCCGTATTATGTGATCAAACTTGATCTGTTGTACCGAATAGTGCAGATCCGAGGGGAAGAAGTAGAGCAGCTCTTAGTCCCACGGAAACACACAAGGGCAGTACTAGAGCTAGCTCACAGTCATTTATTTGGGGGACATCTAGGAATAGACAAGACACTGGATAGAGTCCTAAGAAGGTTTTATTGGCCAGGAATACGTGCAGAGGTCCAACGCTATTGTGCCTCCTGCCCAGAATGCCAGTTGCATAGCCCTCGACCTCACTTGCGGGCCCCATTAGTACTTTTGCCTATTGTTGAAGTCCCGTTCGAAAGGATAGCCATGGACCTTGTGGGCCCGCTGGAAAGATCAGCACGGGGTCACCGAAACGTACTAGTCATCCTTGACTATGCCACACGGTATCCAGAAGCCATTCCTTTAAGAAACCCCACATCCAAGGCAATAGCAAAAGAACTACTCCAGATTTTTGCCAGAGTGGGCATCCCTAAGTAGATCCTGACTGACCAAGGAACCCCTTTCATGTCGCAATTAATGAAGGACTTATGTACCCTGCTCCGCATCCATGCCATAAGGACCTCAGTCTACCATCCTCAAACAGACGGCCTGGTCGAGCGGTTTAACCGCACCCTTAAAGGTATGATCCGGAAGGTGGTAGCACAGGACGGAAAAGACTGGAATACCCTTCTACCATACCTAATGTTTGCAATACGGGAAGTCCCCCAGGCGTCCACCGGTTTCTCTCCCTTTGAACTACTATACGGACGCCACCCACGCGGAATATTAGACATCGCCAAGGAGGATTGGGAAGAACTACCCAACCCAGGAAAGAATGTCATTGAGCACGTGACACAGATGAGAGAGCGAATAGCTCGAGTAACCCCTATAGTACGGGAACATTTGGAAAAAGCACAAGAGACCCAGCTGACATATTACAACCGCCAGGCGAAAGTATGGAAATTTCAGCCAGGAGAACGGGTGATGGTGCTAGTGCCGACAGCAGAAAGCAAACTCCTAGCCAGCTGGCATGGGCCGTATGAGATAGTGGAAGCCGTTGGGGAAGTGGACTATAAGGTCAGACAACCAGACCGCCGAAGACCAGAGCAGATCTACCATGTAAACTTGCTGAAGCCCTGGCGTGACCGAGAGACGTGCCTGGTCATTCGGAGAGCTCCATCCCAGACGGATGACCGACAGGGGCAAGTGAGGATATCCCCTGAGTTAGCCCCAGAACAATGAACAGAGGTCATTGATATGATCCAACGGAACCAAGATGTGTTCTGTACACAGCCACTGGTACGACACTGGTCCAACATCATATCGTCACCAGGCCTGGAATAAGGGTGACGATAAGACCATACCGGATACCGGAAGCTAAAAGAGAGGAAATTAGGACAGAAGTGAAGAAGATGTTGGAACTTGGGGTTATTGAAGAATCCCACAGCCAGTGGTCCAGTCCTATTGTCTTAGTACCCAAGCCTGACGGCACCTGGAGGTTTTGTAATGACTTCCGGAAGTTGAATGAAGTATCCCAATTCGATGCCTATCCAATACCATGTGTCGACGAGCTAGTTGATCAGTTAGGCAAGGCCCGATACCTAACCACTCTGGACCTGACTAAAGGATATTGGCAAATTCCCCTGGCCAAGAACGCCAAGGAGAAGACAGCTTTCTCTACACCTGATGGCCTGTTCCAATACACTGTCCATGGGGCCCCAGCAACATTCCAACGACTTATGGATAAATTGTTGCGACCCCATGCCAGGTATGCCGCTGCCTATTTAGACGATATAGTCATCCATAGCCCTGACTGGGAAACGCACCTAGTAAAAGTAGAAGCGGTACTAGACACCCTGAGGAAGGCTGGCCTCACGGCCAACCCTCTCAAGTGCGTGATAGGACTAGCTGAAGCCAGATACCTTGGGTATGTAGTAGGGAGAGGTTTGGTAAAACCCCAATGGAACAAAGTGGAGGCAATACAAGATTGGCCTTGGCCAATCCGTAAAAAGCAGGTCAGAGCATTTCTCGGGTTAGTAGGGTACTATCGGAGATTCATCCCTCATTTTGCCACAAGAGCAGGGCCATTGACTGACCTGATAAAGGCTCGGGGCCCCGAGATAGTAAAGTGGTCTGATGCAACAGAAGGGGCATTCGCAGATTTAAGGACAGCCCTTTGCTGCCATCCTGTACTCATAGCCCCAGACTTCAAGAAAGAATTCATTCTACAAACAGATGCCTCGGAGGTAGGGCTAGGAGCCGTCCTTTCGCAGATGGTAGGGGAGGAGGAACACCCGATCCTGTACCTCAGCCAGAAGCTCCTCCCCAGGGAACAAAAGTACGCCGTCGTTGAAAATAAATGTCTGGCGATAAAATGGGCCATGGAAACTCTCCGTTACTACCTACTGGGGCGGCGATTTACTCTGGTGACAGCCCATGCCCCGCTCCAGTGGATGCACAGAAACAAGGAGAAGAATGCAAGAGTGACTAGATGGTTCCTATCTCTGCAACCTTTTCATTTCCGAGTACAGCATAGGGCCGGAAGCCAACACGGCAACGCAGATGGCTTGTCACGAAAGCATTGCCTCTCGTCCCAAGTTGCCCAACCCCATGGTGTTGAGCAGGGGGGAAGGATATGTGATACAGCATGGCCAGAAGGCAGCAGGAGAGTGATCTAGGGTGAGGAGAAGCCTTATTCCTTGTAGATTAATTAAAAGCACCTGAAACCAATTCGAGCACCTGAAACCAATTAGAGCACCTGAAACCAGTCACCTGATAAAATCCCCCTGCTTCAATCAGCCAGAGGAGGAGCTGGAGCAGAGTGAGGAGGAGCTGGAGCAGAGTGGTTTGGTGGTGGAGCAGAGAGCAGTTTGGAGGAGTGAAGCAGAGTGGATTGGTGGTGGAACAAAGAGCAGTTCGAAGGAAAGTGGAGGAGAGTTTTGAGAAGTGCTGCAGCGGGCTAAGAAGACCAAGATCCTAGGTAAAGGGACACCTGGCTTGTGCAGAGGGAAGGCAGGAAGCCCCACAAGCTGAAGGTCAGGAGAGGGAAGTAGCCCAGGGGAAAGAATCACTGGTACAAGTGGTTCACCTACTATCATAGGGCCCCTGGGCTGGGACCCAGAGTAGAGGGCGGGCCTGGGTCCCTCCCTCTCCACTCCCCTTCCCTGGGATACTAGTAGGATAGCTGTTACCCCAGTTCAGGGGCAAGAAATGGCACCGTGAAACCCCCCCACAAGAAGAGAAAGTGCGGGACCCATCATAGTAGTGCCGGCAATTTGCCACAGTTTGTTAAAAGTGGCAACGTATTTTGTATGAATAGTTACAAGTTCCTGCCATTACAGCTGTGTTGATAGACTGTTAGTGTAGATCATCATCAGTGTTACTGACCACATAAGGAATAGTTACAGGTGTTTATATTTTATTAAAACCCTTCTTCGCGCTACAGTTTTAAAAAAGTGAATACATTGACTTTTAATAGCATAATATATTACTCTTCATTTTTGACTATACTTTTTTATCGTTGTATGAAAAGATTTCAGTGATGTGGCCCTCGGGCCAATGTACTAGTCCTCATGTGGCCCTCGTGGTGATTTGAGTTTGAGATCCCTGCTTTAGCTAAAGGAAAGTGAGTGCCTTGTGGGCTCTTAAACTCCAAGGCAACAAAGCAAATCTGTCTGCTCGGCTTCCTTGTTTGAGCATGGTTATCACAAGGAACGTGCACGACAATGTTGATTATTTGGATGCTGCAGCTCAGCCAGTAGAGGGAGCACAGAACACTGCTTCCTCAAAAGCCCCACAAAAATAGTGATTTCTGATGGAGAATCTGGAGGATGTTTCCACCCCAGGCTCTATCTGTCGCAGTAGGTTGCATTCAGAGCTTTAACTGCTTGACACTGTATCTTGTACAATGGGATCGGAGAAGAGCAGCTGCCACGAGCCATTTGCTGAGAGCCTCGTGTTTGATTAGACTTGAGCTCAGACCAGAAGCCCTGAATGAGACACCTCCAAACTTTGGGAAAGTTCAGATCTGGGTCTTAGCTTTGGGGCTTGGGCTCGTCTCATGCGACCTGGGACGGAGATCCTGGTGATTAAAGGTACAGGTTTTGGGGCTGTAGTTGCATTAACAGAATTCTCCCGGGATGCAGGGTGTGTTACTGACAGACTGGCTCCTTACAGTGCAAAGCAGTATTCGCAGGGCTGATGAGAGAGGGAGGGAACGGGTGGACAGGTGTACCAGGGACTCAAGCTCAGGGGGACCCCCCAAACATCTGTGTAAATAAAGTGAAGTGGGAGGAGGTGGGGCACAGCGAACATGATGTACCAGGTCCTCAAATTTTTTTTCAGCAGGCCTGCCTGTAACAGTGCCCCCAGGTTAGGAGGGCAGATGGGTTTTCTTTTCCTAGATAACTGGGCTCTTCTGCAGGGTGCCGTGGTCTGTGTTCCCCACCCCTTCCCCCTTTCCCACGAGGGGAAGGTGGGTTTGCAGAGCAATTAGTGCTTAAAACGGAGGCCTTGATCCCTCTGGGGAAATGAGCAAGATTGATCCAAACAAGATTAAATAAAGCAGCCCCCTGGTCATGGCGCATCTCTTGTTCTAGGAACTTTAGCAGTTCATGCAGATTGAGGAGCTGTGCGCACTCATTCGGAACTTTTGGATGGTCTCCTTGCTCCTGTTTTCCCAGCAAGACGGAAACCCCAGGTGCCTGAGGAGCAATCCTGAGTTCAGACATGCCTACAATACTGAGGTCTGTCCCTTCCGCTGGCTGCAGCTCCTTTGGGAGTGGCAGTTCGGTCAGCCAGTTCCAACCTGCGCTGACCAGCTGGCTTTGCTCGGTGGTTGAGCTGTGCTGATAACCAGCCAATAAACACAGACTTCACACACGCTGGGTGAGGGAGGCTCAGACTGGAATCTGAACACCACTTTTGAGGGAGGAACTGGGAGACAGGACTCCTACAGCCTATTCCTGGTTCTGATACTGACTGGGGAAACTGAGGCACGGAGCGGCAGTCACTTGTCTGAGGATGCACAGTGGTTCAGTGGCAGAGATGGGAACTGAATACAGGAGTCCTGAGTCCCTAGCCCCTTCTCTACCCACTAGACCGTGCTGTCTCAGGGAGGGACAGTGGAGAGGTTTCATTTAGAGATGCCCCTGAGTGAACCTGAAGAATCAGGGGACTGTGTTTCTTGTGGCAGTCAGCTGGGGGGACCATTTATTTTAAACCCTTTGTTCCATCTAGTACATCTGTCTAGTAGCCCCCGCTCCAATTGTAGGATTGGGGAGACAGCCCCTGAGCAGTGGGCACAGGCTTTCCTCAGCTGCAAACATCCCCAGCACTCATGCTCCATGTGCATTTTTTTCCAGGGTGACCAGCAAGTCAGCTGAGTTGGGATGAATGAGCCCAGAGCCTCCTGGGGAAGCAAATGCCGCTGACTGCCTTGTGCAGAGACCACAGCCACATAACATCGTTCCCCAGGTGAACAGACCCAGCTGCCTCGCAAGATGCGCATCACGTTCTGTCAGGGGGTCCTAGCGCTCGCCATTGTCATCAATCTGCTGATACTGTTCTACGTCTCAAGGCTGCAGCAGCGGATGTTGCACAGACACAGAGACCACGTCCAGCCTAGCTCCCGGCTGCTGCCTGTCCCCCAGAAGCTCGGGGTGACCGTCATCATCAGGGAGTTCGAGGACTTTGAGAACTACGTCCCCGATGTGGTGAAGTCCTTCCTGAAGCAGAAACCGGAGCAGCCAGTCATGGTGGCAGCGGATACCTTGCCGTACCCTCCGCTTGTATTACCGGATGCTCCCAACGTCCAGCTCGTGATCCTCAAGCCAGCCCCTGAGCAGCCTGCCCATGTGTCCAGGCCTGAGATGTACGTGAAGACGGAGTATGTGGCCCTGGTGCCTGATGGTGTCAAGGTTGATTCCACAAGGCAGCTGGATCGTATGTTAGAAGAGTTCAAAGCCAACCAGGGCAGAGTTCAGATGGTGGCAGCGCCCGTGCAGTCCCTCGCTCCCCTCCGGTGCTTGAACCTGAAGGTCAGCCTTAGAAAGTGGACTGCCGAATACAGCATAGCGCCTTCCACCAGGCTCTGCACAGCCCTGAAGGGAGACGCCGTGATTCTGCTACGCACAAAGGATCTCTTCAACCTTTCCACTCCCTTGGCCAAGCCCCTGCTGACCTCCCTCTTCATCCAGACATCGCTGCGAGGCTGGACGGTCCGAATCCTTGACGTCTCCTTCTCCTCAGCCCACCAGCCTCTGCTCAGCTCCTCGCACAACCAATGGAAGGCAGAGAACCGCGCCAAAGCCAGCCGGCTGCAGCTCTTCCGAGACTTCGGCATCAAGCGGGTTCTGTTGGAGGATGGGAAGCAGCAGTGGTTTGGGTGCAGCAAAGAGACGTCACGTTGCTTCGGCACCGTCCATGATGATACGCCGGAATATCTCTACCAGAACCGCTGGACCCCACCTTGCTGTCTACAGGCCCTGAGGGAGACAGCAAAGTACGTCATCAACATCTTGGAGACCTCCGGGGTGCGGTACTGGCTGGAAGGCGGGACGCTCCTAGGGGCTGCCCGACATCAGGACATCATCCCATGGGATTATGATGTGGATCTAGGGATATACCTGGAGGACATTCCCAACTGCGACTTCCTCAGGAATGTAGAGTCTGGCTCCATCGTGGACGAGAAGGGCTTTGTCTGGGAGAAGGCCATCGAGGGCGACTTCTACCGGGTGCAGTACAGCGAGCACAATCACCTGCACGTTGACCTCTGGCCATTCTACCCCAAGAATGGGCTGATGACCAAGGACACGTGGATGGACCACCGGCAGGACGTGGAGTTCCCGGAGCACTTCCTCAAGCCCCTGTTACCCCTGCCGTTCGCTGGCTTCACGGCTCTGGCGCCCAACAACCACCGCAGCTTTTTGGAGCTGAAGTTCGGCGCAGGTGTGATCGAGAATCCAGAGTATCCAAACCCAGCCCTGAAGAAGCTGGATAAGGGGACATAAGCAAGGACTCTGGCTCCTGCCTCTGCATTGGGGCCCAACAGAGCATCAGACTCTGAGGCCCAGGGAGCAGGGATCCCTCTCTCCTGAACATATCACTGATGCCAACAGAAGGGAGTTGTTCTGGTATGGACCATGCTGCTGCTAGGGGAGCTGTTTGCCCACTGCTGCTGGTACGGCCCACTGAAGCTGGGAGAGTTTACGCTCACCTCTGGGGCTGGGGGGATTGTCCGAAGGGCTTGTGGCCATTTGGAGGTGAGACACTTTGAACACAAAGACAGGACGATTAACAAAGCAACCCAGGGTAGGCCTCATGGAGATGCTGCCTCCGCGCATCTCCTGACCGCGCTGGGTCACTGGCGGGACTCTCTGCTTTCCAGCAAAGGTCTGCAGATCATGGATTGTTTGTGGGCTGCTCTCTGGGAGGAAGCAAGAAGCCACTGTTTTCGATCGGCGGGAAGAGTACAAACTTAATGCCTGTCCCCCTTGCCTCCTCATTTAGAGGCTGGAGATCTGTTACCCGTCTGGGGCTTAAAGTAGGGGGACAGCTGTGGGGTCATGCACAACTTCAGGCTACCTAGAAGGAAGCACTTGAACAGGGAGACTGATTAGTCAGTGAGGTTCTGCCCTGCTTTGGGAGGCTCCGAAGCTGCTGGCACTAGAGAGAGACGGAAGCTTACAACCGATGACAGGCGGTGACTGGGGATCTACACCGTAAGAGACGGGGGAGGGGACTAATTGATCCAATAGGTTCTGTCCAACCCTCTTATCCATCACTGTAACATTTAGCTTGAACCGCAGCAGCGCATGAGAATTCACTCACCCTGCCTGAGGCCTAGGCCTGAGAGCAAGGCCTGGCAGGAAGGTGCAACTACAGGCGAGTCGCATCTTAGGCGCATTTAACATGCGCAAATTCAGCTTTACGCGGTCGGCAAAAAACAGAAAAAAAAATAACCATTTTAAAACGGCATCGGTACTGCGGGCAATTCCGTCCGCCATTCAACTCAATGGCGTTTCACTATACTCGGTTTTTCGCTTTACGCGCTAACTGCGGAACGGAACCCCACCCTAAGATGAGACTTGCCTGTATTTAGTATTGGTGATGCCCTTTGAGACCCATCCTGCTCTCGCGGAAGGTCATGGGAGTTCAGCGATTGACTTCGGCAGGGCTCAGAATAGAGTCTCATCCTAGATTTGCAAAGCATGGTTCTTATCGTGGTGACTGGCTGTAAGTGACCCCTGAGAATCAAGAGCCCAATGTGGGATATTGCAGACATATTTGCAACCACAGCTGGTTGTGTTTCACGTGTTCACAGCAAGGTCTTTTACTTGCCCCTTCAAAACGGTGCAGTCCCAAGGAATCGAGGCCCAGCAGGTAGGTTGTGGGAGGAACTGCAGCTCTAGAACATGGGTTTGCTGGTCCCTGAGCAACGGCTGCATTCACACAGCCATGGCTGAGCAGCAGTCCAGAGGCTGTGGGCCCAAGCACCACAGGACATGCTGCCCACAGAGTCTGACTGACAGTGCTCCCAGAGTCCCTGATTGGTCCAGGCACGCTACTTAAGGGAGGGAACACTGGAAAGTTGTCTGGGAAAGTAGGCAAATCCCCAGCTGGCTGCTAGAGCAGATCTCGCTCCTACCTGGTTCCTAGCCTCGCCCTAGCCTTGCCACAGCCCATTAACTCCAGCTCTGATCCTCCGCTCTGGTTGCTGGCGTCTGACTTCAGCTCCACCCACTAGGCCTAACTGCCCATGTGGGCTGAGCCACGGCTCGTTTTTTTTAAGAAAAAGGGAAAGGAGAAGGTGACGATCTGTACAGCCAGGAGTTGAAATGTTCTCATTTAAAGATTCAGTGGGATGTTTTGGTTCAGTTTAAGCCTTCCCTTTATAGCTCTGGGAACCCAAACAGGGCAGCGCGGGATTAGTGCGGCAGAATGAGGAACCGAAACTGCCTCTAAACAAGAAGTGAAAATAACCAGCTACGTTTCATTGTCCCAAGCGGAACAAAGTGTAGAAACGTAACTAAACTGCCTCCCCAGTGTAAAGGAAATTGAGTTTATTAACCCTTTGTTTTACTCATGGAAGGCGTCAGGAGTAACAGAAATGCAAGAATTTAATAACAAGAAAATCCCAGGCATTTTCACCTTGGTCGGGAGAAGCTTCCAACTGTGAGCCAGGAGACCTGAGTTCTAGTCTCTAACTCCCTGTGTGACGCATAGCACAGCTTACTTCCTCTCACCTGTAGAATGGAGCTAATGATACTTCCCTCCCTCTCCCATGGGGAAGCATGAGGCTTGCTCGTGTGTGTAAAGCTGGGGATCTCCTGCTGCAAGGCAAAGTTCTTAATATAATTTGAATACACTTACAGAAAATCTGGTCCTGCAGTCAGTATCGCCAGCCCCATGTGCTTAAAATCATGAGATTGGCGTAAGACTCATGAGATTTTAAAGAATAGTAAACATTGGGTTCCCTTACTCTGCTTTCTGGTTATTAAGCCTATAGGGGGCCCTTGGATCAGGTTTTCGAGCATGAGGGATAGAAACTTTTTTATTTTTCAGTGAAACCTGAGATTTTCACCCAATCACATTTCCTGGAGCTGTGGCTTCAGTATCTAAATGCTACAAGACACCAGAGTTGGCAACACTCTGATTAGCGCAGACAGCGCAGTAGAAACGCAGTCGAAACACCTCCTAGATCCTCTACCTATAACAATAGCTTCTGCTACTGAAAAGAAATGGCAGGAGTCTTTGCCCTAAAGGATCACACTTAGAAATGTAGTGAGAGGAGCAGATTAATTTGACTCTGGCCCCGTTCCCCATACCCACATGGCCTTGAAGTCAATGGGAGTTTTGCCTCAGGAAGGACTGTTGACTTAGTCCCTTCATTTGCAGACTTCAGGACAAAGTCCACCAAGGGGGTTATTTTAAATAATAATTAAAACTCAAAGGGATTTCCCCATCTGATTTTCTTGGCAGCTCCTGCCATCTGGTTCAGCCTTTGTTTTGATCGCATATGGGGGCTGTGAACAATGTCGGAGTTTAAGCCACCATAACTCGACTTCCTTAAATCCAGATCCTCAAAATATTTAAGCACCTAACTCATTAATTTCAGTAGAAGTTAGGAATCTAAATACCTTTCAATGATAATACCTTTCACTAAGTCTTAGACTCATAGACTCATAGACTTTAAGGTCAGAAGGGACCATTATGATCATCTAGTCTGACCTCCTGCACAATGCAGGCCACTTGGAGCACTGGGGAAGTTCCAGAAGACTGGAAGAAAGCTAATATTGTACCAATATTTAAAAAGGTAAATAGGATGACCCGGTTAATTATAGACCTGTCCGTCTGATATCAGTCCCTGGCAAAATAGAGTGGCTGACATGGGAGTGTAATATGATTAATGCCAATCAACATGGGTTTATGGAAAATAGATCCTGTCAACCTAACTTGATACCTTTTTTTGATGAGATCACAAGTTTGGTTGATAAAGATAACAGTGTTAATGTAACAGACTTCTTGTGAGGCGTTTGACTTCGTACCTCATGATATTTTGATTAAAAAACTAGAAAGATATAAAATTAACTTGGCACATTTTCAATGAATTAAAAGCTGGCTCGCTGATAGGTGTCAACATGTAATTGTAAGCCGGGAAGCAGCCTTGCACAGGTGTATTTCTAGGGGGTCCCACAGGGATTGGTTCTTGGCCCTACACTATTTAACATTTTTATTAGTGACCTGGAAGAAAACATAAAATCGTTGCTGATAAAGTTTGCAGATGACACAAAAATTGGAGTGGTAAACAATGAAGAGGACAGGTCACTGATAGAGAGCAAATTGGATCACTTGGTAAGCTGGGTGCAATTAGCCAATAGGCATTTTGATACAGCTAAATGTAAATATGTACATCTGGGAACAAAGAATGCAGGCCGTACTCCCAGGATGGGGGACTCTAGCCTGGGAAACAGTGACTGAAAAGGATTTTGGGCAGGGGGGCAGATAATCAGATAATTGGGGGGAGGGATAGCTCAGTGATTTGAGCATTGGCCTGCTAAACCCAGGGTTGTGAGTTCAATCCTTGAGGGGGCCATTTAGGGATCTGGGGCAAAAAATCTGTCAGGGGACAGTACTTGGTCTTGCTAGTGAAGGCAGGGGACTGGACTCGATGACCTTTCAAGGTCGTTCCAGTTCTAGGAGATTGGCATCTCTCCATTTATAAAAAAAAAATAAAAATCAGCTGAACGCGAGCTCCCACAGCAATGCTGTGGCCAACAGGGCTAATGCCATCCTTAGATGTATCAACTAGGGAATCTTGAGTAGGAGCAGAAAGGTTATTTCTCCTCTGGATTTGGCCCTGGTGCGACCACTTCTGGTGCGCATAATTCAGGAAGGATGTTGATAAACTGGAGAGGGTTCAAGGAGAAACCCTGCCTTACAGTGACAGACTCCAGGAGCTCAAATTATTTAGCTTAACTGTTGCCTGGCCTATTGATTGTGTATTAATTATATTGATTATTTAAGAATTCTCCATTAACATTCTGAGGTTTGGTAGGTTCTTGTTGGGAAGTTTCGTTGGGAACCCGGGTGTGCTCGGTTGCGACACTTGCACTTAGGGAAAGCCTTTTGACTTTGCAGTCGTTTTATTAACACGACGTAAAATTGCAAACACGCCAAGCCGGCAAGGTAGATCGAGATAATACAGAATGTGCATCTGAGTGTCTATATACTCACACCATCCCTTGCAGAACAGCCCAAAGTGTTAGTTATTATCTTCCTCATCACCATCACCAGTGGTCGTGACCCTGGCACCTCCCAGGAGTTACATCTTCCAAGGCACTCAGGCCAGGATACAACTTTTGTAGGGTGTTACACTGGAACCACTATGCCCAATGCGTGTTCAGTAGAGGCTTCTCTCCTTTTCCTTGTTTGTATTTCCTCACCCTACCGGCGATTGCGGGGGCCACCCTCCCATAGGCTACTAGCCCGTTTACCTCACACTTATTAGCATATATGTCAATTAGTTACCATGGCACCCATGTGGTCAGCCATCTGCTGATGTTCCTAACTTAAAATATCCTCCCAAGCTGATAGAAACTAGCGTCTCGTGACTACCTGAGAGCAGTTTAGTCACGACAGCATTCTGTCCTGTGAGATCTTCTGAGCCAGGGTGACTGCTAAGGTCATGCTAAGGTTTTGGGGGCCATATGCCTTGCTTAGTTTAGCTAAGCTATTGCTTTGGAGGCCTGTCGGCTCACTGCATTACTGCCTTAACTCATACTCCTGCCTTACCTAGCAAACACATACAGGCTTGTAGACTTAAGGGTGATGTGATCTCAGCCTACTTGGGAAACAAATAGTTAATGACGGCCCCTTCAATCTAGCAGGGAAACGCCTCCCAGGACTCAAGGGCTGGCAGCTGAAGCTAGACAGAGTCAGACTGGAAAGAAAGCGTACATTTTTAACAGAGAGTAATTAAGCTTATCAAGGGCCATGGTGGATTCTCCATCACTGACAGTTTTAAAGTCCAGCTGGGATGTTTTTTCTAAAAGCTGCGCTCTAGGAATTGTTTTGCGGGCGGTTCTCTGGCCTGTGCTATCCAGCAGGTCAGGCAAGGTGATCCCAATAGTCCCTTCTGGCCTTGGGAATCTGAACTGTTGCAGTTCTGGGCCCAAATGGGAACCGGTTTGATCTTTGCAATCAGATATCGCTTTGGAGCTCCACGGTAACCCCCAGGCTCAGCAATGCTGAGTTTAAAACTCTCCCCAACTGATAGCTGCCCCTGGGATCTGTCAGAAGACATCCCCGAGACACACCAGGGCAGTTCTCTTCTCTCCATTCCTTGCTGTAAAGAAATCCACAATGTAATGATGGAGCCCCAGTTAGAAATCTAGATTTTGAATGAGAATAAATCAATCAATGGAGGCTCATGGCATGGACAGGCGGCTTTAGGAAGAAGTAGCTAGGCCCAGCTCCTCAAAGGTATTTAGGTACCTAACTCGCAGGGAATTGAGGGGAGTTAGGTGCCTACAAGTGCCCAGTTCTGCACAGATCCCCTGTGTTTTAGCATGTTTCCTTCCCCCTAGCATCAGTTCTCACCTATGAGCCCTTGGTTTTGTTGCACTTCTAGATGCAGCATATATCCACTTTCCACTGATGAAGTGGTGAACTTGCACTGTTTGTCTTGAGCAGTGCAAGACGGTATATTCCTGAGGTACAGTGCCAGGAGCTGGGGGGATTGGGCTGGTGCCTGTCGCTGTGTGATTCATGAGTGGCTCTGGAAGCATTCATGCAATCTAGCTGGGGGCGGGGCTCCACACGCGGTCCTGCTGAGTGATCACCGCACCTGGAGGGGTTTGCTGCTGGTCACTAGCAAAACATTGTGAGAGACAGCCCCGGCTGGGGAGTTAAGGCAGCACAGTGGTCCCCCAGTCCCAGGCTGCACCCCAGGGAGCCTGTCACAGGGAGCCTGTCACAGGGATATCGTCTCCCAAACAGTGTGAGAGTCGTAAAAACAAACCCATCTAGCCCTCAGGGAGATGCTGGAGGGAGAACAGGGCAGAAGCTCCCCGCGACAGTAAAAATATGTCCGTTAGCTGTAGTGCAGCTGGGGAAAGGGAAGCTGGGTCCTGTGCCTGTTGCAGAGGAAATCAGCCCATCGACCACCAGAAAAGAGAAGCGGAAACGCTTCCTGCACAGACACGCAGGGTTGTTTAGGAGGGAGATAAGGAGTTGCACTGCGTGGCCAAAGCTGGAGTCGAGGGGCTAGTTCAGTTCCAGTGAATGCAGCCTCATCCCAGGACTGGCTGTCACCATAATCAAGCTGTGTAGCCTAGGGTGACCAGATGTCCCGATTTTATAGGGACAGTCCCAATTTTGGGGTCTTTTTCTTACATAGGCTCCTATTACCCTCCATGCCGTGTCCCAATTTTTCACACTTGCTGTCTGGTCACCTTAGTGTAGCCCTTCTGCAGGAGACCTGGGCCTGGCTTGTTTACGGCAGGATCTGCCAAACCCATGCTAGCAGAGGGCAGCACCGACCATCCACCATCATCTTCACATGCCATTGTTGGACGCAGATGGGAAATCCGTCTCCAGTCTAAAGCATTGGGGGCTGCCCTCCTGGCCTGAGCAGGCAGGGGCAGGGTTATAGGGAACGCCAGCTCGAGATCTCAGCAGAACGCCCCGAAACCCTGCAAGAGGGGAGGCAGCAGTGGGGCAAGGCAATGGGCGAATGAAGGCGCCTAAAGGTTTAGCTGATGCAGAGCAGCCATGGAACCTCATTCTCCAAGCCCGGGACCCCCCCCCCCCCCCTTTTGACTGGCCCAGTGTAGCTGAGTCACCCCCTCCAGAGCATGCCCAGGTGGCCTGCTGCCACCCTGCCTCAGTTTCCCTCAGAGGTTCCACCCACAAACAGAGAACCTTTGTGACAGAACCAATGGAGGGCGGGAGGGTTGGAGAGAGGTACTGCTGCATATGGGGCCCAGCCAGGGCTACCTTCCACAGACCCAGAACCCTCCAGGGGAGACCCATCCCCTCACTCTGGGGGAACTGGTGCTTCTTGGAGCCCCTGCCACGAGGCCTTGGGGAAAAACTGCAGAAAGGAACTAGCTAGAGCCTCCATCCGGGAGCAGCTGCAGTCAAAGCAGGGACCTCTGGCCCATCAGAGAAAACTCTGCAGCAGCCTGGACCGTCCTCCCCCCCCTTCCTCTCTGCTCCCCCTTCCCTTCTCATTTAGCTGATCCCCTCCCTTCCTAAACCACCCAAATACAATCATGGCACAAACATGCCCTTTGGTGCCATCACCTTGTTCAGGCTCTACCCTTGCCCCACCCCTGGCTGTCTGGTCTCGTTCAAGTGTCCACACAGGAGGGCAGACTGCTACCACTTATACATTATCTAGCACCATGCCATCCCCTATAACAAACATGATTATTAACAGTAAAGGGAATATAGATCAATCCTTTCAATCTGGCCCCCAGGGGAAGAAGTTTGGGCTATGCTTCCTCATGCACTTACGAGGATAGCTTGAGAGGTTACCAGTAGAAAGTCGTGGCTACCATAGACGATGCTCGGGCTAACTGGAGAACCAGGCGGTGTAAGACAGATACTGGGAAGGGACAGGGTGTTTGGAAAGGGCCTAGTTTACAGCAGTCATCCTCAAGGAGCTCCTCTTCCAACCCCCACACAACAAGGCTGCATCGGGCCAGTATTTAAAGGACAACAGCTCAGTTGGAAGCAGTGGGTGTGGAAAGGAAAGATGAATAAAGATTTTCTTTATCTCTAAGCAGTACATGAGGGCAACACGCCCCCCCACCACCACCCTTTGTCCTGGCACCTGCTCGCCAACTTTCACCCGCAGTCACCCAGTGGGCAGCCAGCAGTCTAATGATTGTCAGGCTCTGCTGTGCCAAAGCCCATGCAAGCGAGTGGAGGCAGATTCCAGGCCCCCAGAGGCTGCACGCCAAGGCAGGTGCCGGCTTTCGGAGACTTGCACTGGGTGCTCGTGCTGCCTTGAATTTCCCTAGGATGGGGGAGAGCGAAAGCTCAGCGGCTGGCCCCAGGGGAGGCAGCCTCAGGTGGGAAAGCAGGTGAGACCAGGCAAGAGCCCTATGGCTGGGCCAACCTGAGACAGGAAGTGAAGCCTAGCCGCGATACAATCGGTGCTGGTTCCATAGCCAATAGCCCAGGGACTGCATGAACCAGCGTTCCCTGCTTCCTCCACGGGCTAGAACCTGGCTCTTTACTCTGCTGTCTTTATTGATCCCCCCACCACCACCACCACCTACCGTCTGTGATGCCCATCGTCTCAGGGTTAGCTCACTACTCCCCCTCACCTCCGATGCCAGCCTAAGGTAAGGGGGCGCTGGCATAGGCCAGATCAGGGCTGCCCAGACCCCACCTGTTCTCTCTAGGCCATGCTAGGAGGGTCACAGCGTACAAAGCACAAACGCACTCACGGACAGTGTTTTATTGTCTCCGTGGAGAAGACACATTTGACAGTTACAGTCATTGCAGCATTGAGGACAGACACTGCCACCACCCGCGCCGCGCGCCCTTGAGAGCAGCACCACCGCTGCAGGGCTCCTACCACCCATTCCTTTGGCATTGAGTACTTTGGACTTGCACCCGCGTCTGGCAGTGGGGAGATCTCAGCCCAAGGACCAGTCTAGGGATTTGCTCGTGCTTCCAAAAGGCTGGGGTTAGCTGCCTGAAGCAGATTCACACAGGCCTGCACCCAACCTTCCTGAACCCATGGGCACTGATCTGTGGGCCAGTCTTGCCTGGCCCATGTAAACACAGTTCTGCTCCTCCTACGTGCAGGTACCTTCTGGATGGAAATCCTGGTCTCCAGGGATAGGGCCCAGGGCTGGCTTTCAAGCCAAACAGCTGATGAGGAGACCTGCAGTCCCCCCCGCAGCAGAGTCTGTCTGAGAATCATGGAGCTGTTACTCTTGCTTCAAATTGTGCTTCCATCTCCCTGGGACTCGGACAGCAAAGATCCACTGAAATCCAGGGTGAGTACTGACCGGGGCGGGACCCAAGACTGCAGACGGGGCTGTGCTTAAGGAGTGCAGCAGCTACAGGGCCTAAGCAGGGCTCAGACCCCTGTGGGGGATGCCCCTCGAATCACCACCCCCAGGATTCAGTTATCCCCCACATCGGGCCTTTTCTCACCCCCCGCTGGAACAAAGGGGATGGAGTCTCTGCCCAGGTCACGCTGGTGAGAAGCAGCTAGCGCAGGCTAGCCCAGGTGGGAGCGTGCCCCTGCAAAGCCCTACCTGCGTTACTGCGGCCTGGATCCGGCACGCCTGCGTGAGCCTGGGGACGGAGCCGCTGTGAAGCTATAGCGGAGGTCAAGAGGCCCATGCTGCAGCCCAAAGACAGCCGCACTGGCTTGCTTGTGCCTCTAGAGCCGGCTCACCCACGGCTCCGGTTTCTTCCCTCACCTGGAGTAATGATCCTGTCTGCCATTGGTTGGTTGCCATGGAGACGGCTGCCAGAGGAACACTTGGCACAAGGCCACAATGCCCTGAAGCGCCTGTTTCGTGCCAATGTCCCCCGCAGCGAAAGCAGCATTAAAAACACGCCCCCCAGCAAAGGGAGCTCACACGGGGATCAGCCGGGGTTTGTTCTCACCCGCGAGCGGCTTGACGCCATAGAGGCCTGGCTCGAGGGGGTGATCGAAAGGAGAGGAGCTAATCCGCAGCAGCTGCCCACATGTTCGCCTGGCGACAGGAGCGCCCTGGGTGGAAGCAAGGCTGCGTGGGGCCGCTAACAGGAACCAGATCCTGGTGGATGGTGAGTGAATGGGGCCAGAGGAACATCAGCACCAAGCTGTAACCCTTGGCTGGAGTGTCCAGCCCAAGAACAGGGCCTGGAGTCAAATCATTAAGGCAATGCCTAGTTGGGGTGTTGACGTACAGGCTTCCCCATCCGTCCAGGATCTGTCCCATCCCTGTCTCATGGTAGATGCCACGTGCAGCCTCCAGTCCAGTGGTGCTGTCTAAGGGCTCCCTCCCCTCTGGTCTGGAGAGACCAACTCACTCGCATCATTTAAATAGAAAAATAAATTACGTCAGCCTGGCCGGAGCGACCAGTTCTCAGGACCGTGGGACACAGACACAGGACTCCACACGCACGTCAGCACTGGCTCCTCCGGGACCGGCGTGACAGACAGGACTGGACCACGGCCACACAGACAAAAGGCACAAGCAGTTCCACAACCGAGCTGTAGCCACACTGGAGAGAATGCGGCGGGGGAATCTCTTGCAGGGACCCCCAGCCGGAGCTCTGGCTGAGCTAGAGTATCAAGTCTTTCAGGCAAGGAGAGGTCAGAGGTCAGGAGGGGCCCGCGAGCCAGCCGGCCTCTACTTGAGCAGCCAAGTGCACAACGGAAATGAGCATTACCGGCCATTCAAGAAACGCCGGATGCTTCAGCACATTTAAAGCGCAGGGAGGCTGGTGCTTGCTTGGTCCAGAAAATTAACAGGAAGGGGGCGGGGGCAGACAGCGGCGGCTCAGAGGCAAGGAGTGATGGAAGAGGCCCCTGAGCCGGTACAGTCTGCAGCCAGCGTCAGGAGAACGGGATCGACGTAGAAAAGGAGTAAGAGGTGGGGCTGGGAGCCCAGCCTAGATTCCGGCTCCCTGAACACAAGTCAGATCAGTGGGGGTCACTCTAGAAGGGTGTCAGGATTGTTTTGAGCTGATCAGCCCCCCCCCAATAGAGACTGCCTCGGCCCAGGAGGTTCAAGGCTTAAGAAAACCAGGAGTGGCTGTTTCAGCCCCGATTGACACGTCTTTAAAAAGGAACCTTAAAAAAAAAAAGTCTCCAACCAGGACCATGCTCCGGGCGCCAGTTACATCACAGACTCCTTCTCGCAGGAGCCAACAGCCGCCAGCAGGACGGGCCCATCTCTCTTGATCAGCGGGGAACCCTCCTCCTCGCCCGGAACCTTGCTGGGGCCCAGGGCCTCGGTCTTGATCTCCATCAGCTCCTCGGCTTCAGCCTTCCCCATCGTCCTCTCCGTGTACACCTGCAGGAGGCCGGCTCCGAAGGCGTCTCCTTCCACGTTGAGGACGGTGCAGGTGCGGTCCCTGAACAAACACAGGAGGATCGGGTGGGTGAGCAGACAGGCGACAGCAGGGAGTCAGACACTGCTCCCCAGCTCTGAACCAGGGGCAGATGCTTCAATGCTACCGGGAGACAGCAGACAAAGCCCTTGCCCAGCAACGCTCTTGACCGCTGGTTGGGCTGGATGCTGACTTGGCAGGACTGTGGCAGAGGATTTCTAGAGCAGGAAGAATGCTGCACTCCCCAAGATAACCCTCACGCCCCAGGGCATGTCCCATTCAGTGCCTTGGATTTGCTCAGAGCTGGTCCCACTCAATCAGGGTGCTAGGCCTGGGGTGTTCAGATATGGGGAAGTAGCACCGAGCCCACTAACCAAGCCAACTAGATCCCTAGCCCACCTTGGACAGGAGCCAGCATCAGCCTCCTCGCGCTGATCATGCCCACGATTGAGACACTCTGCCCCCGACCTCCCCACTCCCCTCCCGCGCCTGGTTACATGCAAGGGCAACCTCGCAGGCCTCTGCCCCAAAGGCTGCTCTCGTTGGCGACGAACCCACACACCCCCTTGCTTCAGCTGCCCACTGGCAAAGCGGCACGGACTGCACTGTGCCGCGGGGGCTTGGCTACATGGCACCGTCCCTTCCCCTTCGGAAGCAGGGGTGGCTACGTGGCAGGCGAACGCAGCAACTGCAGCCTTGCAGAAGCTGAGCTGCAGGCCAGCCAAAGGAACGGCCCCATCCAAGCGGAGACTTAGCCTACGGGGAGTGCAGCCTCGTGACCCTTTGCCCAGGGCTGTTCCCGGGAGAGATTGCTCTCAGCTGGTTTAACTTGCTCTGCGGAGGCTGCAGAAACGTAGGGGGCCCCCCGGGAAGCGGATTCCCATGGACCCAGCCAGCCGGCCCGTTCCAGGGAGCTGCACCCGCCGAGCCCATCAGACGGATCTGTCTGTCCCGCGTCAGTGGCTTTGCCCCCCTGTCCTGCCCTTACACAAGCCAGTCCACAGCCAGGATGAGGGAGATGTCGTTGGTCGGCAGCCCAACGGCTTCCAGGATGATGGCGAGGGTGAGGACGCCGCCGGCAGGGATCCCCGCTGCTCCCACGCTGGAAGCTGTAGCTGTGACGCTGCAGGGCACAGAGAGAGAGATCAGACACGTCACCAGTGCAGCAGGGGTGCTCTTACATAGCACTTTTCATTGGTGGATCTCAAAGCGCTTCCCAATGTAACTCACTTATCCTCACAACCCCCCTGTGGGGCTTGGAAGGGCTCTTATGCCCATTGTGCAGATGGGGAAACTGAGGCACAGATGGGCCAAGTGACTTGCCCAAGGTCATACAGTCTGTGGCAGAGCTGGGACTTGAACCCAGGTCTCCCTAGTCCTTGGCTTGTGCCCTAACCACATGATCCTTGAATTAAGGAGTACGTGGCAAACGGAGGTGTGTCAGCACACACACAGACGCCCATTCCTGTGCTGTCGTGGCTGGAGCAGGGGCTTGGGTGCCCATCCTGCCTCTGCCACCAACTCAGTTAACTCGGGCAAGTCACTTCCCCATGTCCTCACCCATCTGTGAAAGGAGGACAGCCATCTCCCTTTCCAGTGCTCGTAGGCCATGATCCTTCCCAGGACTGAACGCAAGAAACACCTTGGAGTGGGACTGTCATTCTGAAGAAGAGCCTATACGCATTCCCTAGGGACATGCAGGTAGGTTTCAGTCTTGCGTTTGTCAGGGCTGGCGAGACAGCAAGGACATGGGGGTTCAGACCAGAGATCTCTCCGCTGTTCTTGGGGCAGAGAACCACCTTTGCAACCCCCTCAATTGCATCAACAGACGGCGATGACGCAAGCACAGCGTAGGTGGGGAAGCCCGGCTGTGCGGGGGCAGAGAGAGCTCCCATTCCAGCCCAGGGCAGAGAGGAGAATTCGGAGCAGGCAGAACTAGCAGCTTCCTGGTCATTCTTGCCACGCTAAGGTGATGCTCCTGGACAGTCACACAGGATCAGCAGCAAGAGAAGCTACAGCAGAGCGGCAGCACAAAGGGGCCGTGGGGAAAGCGGTAAACTGGAGAGGCAGGAATTGCGTTCACTTGCACCAGGGCCATCTCAAGGAGAGCAGAGGTGCACAGGAATCGAGGGTCAGGGCAGGACCCCAGCAGGAGGCATGGCAATAACCTCCCAGCAGCACGGCCAGCCAGTGACAGGCCCCACGCCAGCCAGCAAAGCCAAGGGCAGAGTGAGCTCTTCCCCTTCCACCCACTGCTGGGGAGGAGCATGGGCAGCGTCCCCCGACCAAGGAGGAAGCATCCGGCTCTAATGAGCCACGGGACAATCACGGGACCCTCTGATCACTGACCCTCTGGTCACCTTGTGTGATCTGTAGCGGATGGATCAGCGTGGCTGAGCACCCCGCACTCAGAGGCGACGGCGTATCCCAGTCCGACCCAGTGCCCACGCTTGGAGGGGGGGGGGTTGGGGCAGAGCAGCTGGGCGAAGTGAAAGATCCTAAGACAACAGCTCGTCTGTGCCTTAGCTCAGACAGCGACCGTATCCCAAACATCGCCCCACTGCACTGGGGAAACGCAGACACAACCCAGGCGTGAAGGCCGCCTACGGCGTGGCAGGGGGGCGGAGCTGGGCCCCTCAAAGCCCTGGATTGGCAAGACCTGGGAGTTCTGCAGAGGCAGGACACCCAGCCTTCAATCCTGGCCTCTTGGCTGCCAACCCTTGTAACTCGCACTGGTTAGTGCCAGGGCTCAGCTAATCATTCACTGCGCTCAGTTATAAAACTTCCTGCCGTGAGCCAGCGTCACATGAACCTCCCCTGGTCTTGGCAGCAAGCTCACGACCACATTTTTCCTATGCGAGGCAGGCAGGGCGATTCCCAGTTTCCTGCAGAAAACTGTAAGAGGAAGGAGAACAGCCGGGTGGGACCAGACAACGGGGCCTAGCAGTTAGATCAAGAACCGGGGAATCACGGCCTCTCGCCTCTGGGCGGAAGCATGGTCTCGTGATTTGAGATGGAGACAGGACTCCTGGGTTCTACTCCAAGCCCCGCCACTGCTTGGCAAGTCCCATCACCTCCCTGTGCCTCAGGACCCCACTCGCCCCTTTGTAAGCCAGGGCTAGTAACGAGCCCACCTCTCGGGGTGGGGCAGGGCAGATTCTGTGGCTCAGTGTTTTAGCGCCAGAGCAGGGTGGCGGGCTCCCCCACTCACAGGATGGTGATGACCTGGATGAAGTTGAGCGGGACGCTGTTAAGCTGGGCGATGAAGACGGCTGCCACGCACTGGAAGAGGGCGGCCCCGTCCATGTTGACCGTGGCCCCGATGGGCAGGATGAAGCGGCTGATGTGCTTGGAGACGCCGTTGTTCTCCTCAACGCACTTCATCATCAGCGGCAGCGTGGCAGAGCTGTGGAGAGATCAGAGCGTGTAGGCTGAGGACTCGTGCGCCAGCCCAGCTAGCCCTCGAGCCGGGTGTGTACTTAAGGGCAGGCAGCACCCCCGCAGCTCTGGGGAGGGGCCAATGGAGAACTTCCTAATAGATCCACAACCCCCACCAAGTTTGTTACCTCCTTGGTCTATATGGTCTGCTGTGCAGCAGCCAAAGCCAGGTGCTCCACAGGAGAATGAATGCACCTCACTTAACAGAAGCAAGTTTCTTCCTGACCTCAGTGAAGTGTTTATGCCCTGAAGCCCAAGGATGGAGAGCCCTACTTACTGCATCCTCCCTAGGATATGATTCTACTGTCCAGAAAAACCTGAGTACTTTTCTTGACTCTTAAAGATACTAGACTTGTTAGTATCATGCAGCAGTGAGTTCCACAGGTTAACACAACACTACAGCTGCACGTTAGAGTTGCTGAGGGTCCACAAACCCAGCAGGAGTCAATGGGAGTAGCAGCAGCCCAGGACTGCTGAAGAGGAGGTAGCATTTTCCTCGACTTTCAGCATAATCAAGCACTGTCTCTGGTTCTTGTATCACATAAATAGGTTGCTGGGTTCAGTATGCGAGCAGCAGGGTGGAGTTGGGGTGGCGAGGTCAGACTGGATAAGCTGGTGGGCCCTTCTGGCCTTGGCCTCTATGAAGGGACCTTCAAACAACCCCGGTATTCTATTACCCTCTCTCCTTTCCAAGCCGAACAGCCAGGGCCTCCCTGATCTGATGGAAGCCACCCTACGAGAGGTTTACTCAAGCCCCTAAGCTCCTGTGCCCACAGCTAGCATTGCAATACCTGGAGGAGGTACCGAAGGCAGTGGCCAGCGCTGTGAAGATGCCCCAGAGGAACCTGTAGGGGTTCTTGCGTGTGAAGATGAAGTAGATAACCGGGAGGAGGATGAAGCCGTGGATGAAGTGCCCTAAGACACAGCAGCAGATGTACTTGCCCAGGCTGGTGAAGAGGACCACCACGTCCTCCATCTCCACAATCTTGCCAGCCACCAGGAACATGATACCAAGGGGAGCGTACCTAAGGGTAGGAGAGACCAGTGAAGATAGGGAGACCCCCCCTCAGCCACTATGGTAGGACAATGGTGCCAGCCAGCATTGGAGGTTTGCAAAAAATGGCCAATTAACACCTCCCAGAGGTTGGCAATTATCCTCATTTTGTAGATGGGAAAAGCCAGGTTAAGTGTCTTGCCCCAGATCTGTGTGCAGTGGTCAAGCCAGGATGAGAACCCAGGAGTCCTGGCTCCCAGGCCCAGATCCTCAAAGGTATTCAATCTCCTAACTTCCTCCGAAATCTGGGCCCAATCCCTTTCTTAGTTCATGCTATTTCTCATAGGTCAGGAGGAATCCACATCTCCTGAAGCAAGTCTGCCCGGCACATGCTGCTTGGGAGTGGTGAGGTTACATCAGAACGGCCATACTGGGTCCTCGTAGCCTAGTATCCTGTCTTCTGACAGAGGCCAGTGCCAAATGCTTCAGAGGAAATGAACAGAACAGTGCAATTATCGAGTGATCCATCCCTGTCATCCAGTCCCAGCTTCTGGCAGTCAGGTTTAGGGATGCACGGAGCACAAGGTTCTGCCCTTGACCATACTGGCTAGTAGCCATCGATGGACGTATCCTCCAGGAACTTCTCATTCTTTTTTTAACCCAATTATACTTTTGGCCCTCACAGCATCCCCTGGTAATGAGTTCCACAGGTTGACTATGTGTTGGGTGAAGTACTACTTCCTTTTGTTTGTTTTAAACCTGCTGTCTATTAATATAATTGGCTGACCCCCTAGTTCTTGTGTCACATGAAGAGGTAAATAACACTTCCTTATTCACTTTCTCCACACCAGTCATGATTTTACACTGTACAGACCTCTCTCATTTCCCCCCTTAGTCATCTCTTTTCCAAGCTCCACAGCCTCAGTCAGGCTTTTTAATCTCTCCTAATGGCAGCTGTTCCACCCCCTAATCATTTTTGTTGCCCTTCTCTGCACCTTTTCTAATTCTAATATATATTTTTTGAGATGGGGCGACCAGAATGGCAAGCAATAGTTAAGGTATAGGCATACCATGGATTTATATAGAGACATGATGATATTTTCTGTCTGATTATCTATCCCTTTCCTAACGGTTCCCAACATTGTGTTTGCTTTTTTTGACTGCAGCTGCACATTGAGTGGATGTTTTCAGAGAACTATCCACAATGACTCCAAGATCTCTTTCTTGAGTGGTGACAGCTAATTTAGGTCCCATCATTTTGTATGTATAGTTGGGATTATGTTTTCCAACACCCTTTACTTTGCATTTATCAACACTAAATTTCATCTGCCATTTTGTTGCCCAGTCACCCAGTTTTGTGAGATCCTTTTGTACTTCTTCGCAGTCTGCTTTGAACTTAACTGTCTTGAGTAATTTTGGATCATCTGCAAATTTTGCCACCTCACTGATCACCCCTTTTTCCAAATCATTTATGAATGTGTTGAACAGCACTGGTCCCGGTACCACCCCTTGGGGGACTCCGTTATTTACCTTTCTCCACTGTGAAAACTGACCATTAATTCCTACCCTTTGTTTCCTGTCTTTTAACCAGTTACCAATCCATGAGAGAACCTTCCCTCTTATCCCATGGCAGCTTACTTTGCTTAAGAACCTTTGGTGAGGGACCTTGTCAAAGGCTTTCTGAAAGTCCAAATACAACAAGAGGACTCAGTGGGGCAGGATCCCAGGAAAGGTGGATAAGGAGTCCAGCTGTAGCCAGGAGGACTTCTGCTGATCCTTGCTGTCCACTCCTCAAGCCCAGATAGAGGATTCTATTTATTGCCCTTTCCGGTCCAGAGACGCAAGCATCAGACCCTTCCAGAAGCAAAGAACCCCACGACCCACTAATGCTTCCCCTATTCAGCTAGGGAAAAAACTCCCATGGTCTTTCCACTCCCAGCTCACACTAAACCATGGCTTTACCCATCTCCCAACAGCGGAGGAAGAACAGGAACGTCCAGCCGCTAAGAGGCGGCAGAACTGGGTGTAAGCACCAACGCATAGCCACCGCTACACACGGCATATTGGCACACCGGGAAAGAAAGTGGCAACAACCATGTCCAAGAGCATCTGCTGTATAATATTACGCCCCCGGCATCTGTCTGACCCGAGGTCAGCAGAGCAGGGCCAGGTTCTATTTGTGGCGCTGCAGGTGACTCTGCCACTTTGGGTGAGTCACTTTCTGTAGTCAGGCTCACAACCAGTTCTCCGAGGGCCTGAGAGCAAGGCACTAACTGTACGTACTGGAGAGCGCGCCCAGCTCTTCCAGAGTGAGGATGTTAACGAATTAGCGCTGAGCCAAGTGGAATGGTCTCCATTACAGCACAGAATCTCCACACAGCTCTCTCTGAGCAGCTTGGTAGATTCCCATCACCGGCTCATCTAGCCCCATAATTATCCCCACGGGCCTTTGCATCCACCCCCCACAGCTCTGGCAATCTGCCCAGGGCGACGCACTACAGGAGACAGTCTTATCGCCAAGTTACCAGTCACTGCCCACCCCTCACCGAATCACCCCCCTTCTCCCGCAATGGGTGCAACTAGCTGCCCTTTCATACCACATGATCCAGGAGACCAGCACCATGGTGGCTTCATTGAAGGAGTTGAAGAACTTTATGAGGTTCTCCCCCTCGGGCCCAAGCTTCCGCAGAGCGATCCCAAAGACAATGGCAAAAACCACCAAACCCAGGATGTTCATCCCTTCCACCTCATCTCCCAGGGGAACCTGAGCAGAGAAGAGGTCAACATTTGTCACCAGGGAAACAAGGGAGCTCAGAAAAGACAACAGACCAGGGAACAGAGAAAGGCTCTGGCTATTTGCAGATGCTTGACAGGCATGAGTTTGGCAAGAAAGGAGAGCCTTGCAGAACTTTAGCCATCAGTACTTTAAGGTCCCAGAAGGCTGGAGAAACTGGACAGGTGACCTCCCTGCATTTGCAAGACACAGTCCCAAGCATTGCCTGGGTCTCGTCTTTGCGATCCTCTGCCCATCACTCACACTACTGAACAGATGTCTGTACAGCCATGAGCCTCCATGGCGGACTATGCTGGATGGCATCTCCAGGAATAAGGGAGATGGTCTGGATAGCATTTGTGAAGGTTGGCGTCATACATAACGAGTCCTTCCATGACCACTTGACCGAGGACAAGGGGGAGCAGTGCGAATGGCCTGTTCTCAAATTCATGTTCTTTGAATGTACCCTATCAGTCACCATCCAATTTTTAAAAATATGGGGCTTCATCTTTGGGAGATAGCACCTTGTCTATACTAAGGAGGCCTGTCTGGCTCTCCTAGGGGTTCCTTGGACACGGCTGGGAAGGGAACATAGTGGGATGCAAAGCCTTTAGTTCTGGGAGACTGCTACGTCCAGGCCATGAAGAAGCTCCCTGCAGTTATGTCCTATTCCAGAGCCATGGGGAAGAGGCCGATGGAGAAGGCACCACAAGTGTCCTAGTCACAGACAAGGAGGGATTTGGGTGGAGCTGCAGAGTTCCCGTCTGAACAGGACTCTTAGCGCCAAGGCGCCTCCCATCCAAACAGAGACAACATCTTAGTGGATTTTGATGGTCCCAACCCAACTGGGCCTCACCACTAACCAATCCCGTATGAGCAAACGGGACCGACTCAGGCCAGCCTCATCTCTAGCTCTGCTGTAAAGCAGAGGCCATGTGCAGCTTCTGACATGGGGTTGGGATGACAGCCGTGTCACCTGCTCCCCGTGTTCTTAGCAGCAAAGGCAAGGCTGAGGGGTTCATCTCAGCAGGGATCAGACCACAGTAGCTTGTAGCAGCACCGTTCCCCAGGATGAGGTTCTTACCTTCTCCTCTTTGACAGTTTCATTGAAGACTCCCAGCTCATCGGTAACGTTCTTCCTGATCACCACCACTTTGTAGTGGGTAGCATACTGGAGAGACAAAAGGGGAGATAAATTGCTTCACCCATGTCTTAGGATTAACCCCACACGGTTTGGGGGGGGGGGTCTACAAGATAGGCTGAGATGGAAAAACCCACCCGTTGTTGTTTAATGGCCAACAGGGTAGGGGAGTGTGCATGCTTGATAGGAAGTTCCAGGTCACACTGTACAGCATAGTGACCAGTTACGCTTTAATTACACTGCAATTACAACTATAACCGCAGCATAATTGCCACAAATGAATCTAACCCAAAGGTTAGCGCTGTGACAGATTTGCTTATGATCCCCTTGTTCCATTAGCAATAACTGCACCTGCCAAACTACACTGTATTTAAACCCTGCAATTACCGCGATGCTTACATGGAGGCCTTCACCTGCTACCCAAATCCTATAATCAGGTGCTTAGCCACAGAGCTTTCCAGTTCCCAGGTGTATTTTTAGAATCCAGGTGCATTAAATGCACTGTGGTGCGAGCAGGCAGAGTTCCCGCACAATGGAGAAGGGGCAAATTTACATCCCCACCTGGGATTTGCCTTGGTTGTTAATATAATTCTCAGCCTGAGTTCCCCCACCACCCCACCCGAGTTTAGCTCTCCTTTAAGGGCTCTCTCCCTCTCTAAAGGGCACACACGGATTGTCCTTTTTTAATCTCAGGAGGCTGTCAGATACCATGACAGACCCATTACAAGAACCTGGACAGACTGAGTGCCACTTGGATCTACCTGATCCTAATTCAGAGTGACACAGCAAAACCACCACTGTCTCTCGAGAGCAGGCATTATGCATCCAACATCAGTTTCATCGTTTATTCTTTTCCCAGAGGCCACACTGTGCTAGGCGCTGCATAAACACTTCTCGCCCATGCTAAGCCTATAGAAGGCAGCTCTTGAGTCCTGCAATACGCCGAGATTCAATGCCGGTGAGCTGGCTGCCAGCAACATGCACAAAACAGGGTACCATCCCTAGTATGAAATTGGGGAACACGCTCGGTCCCATCTACACGACTGAACTGTAACGAGACTGTTCTGCCCCCAACACGGAGGTTATCCGCAGTGCAGGTGGCACTAGGATGGTGTCCTACACTTGGACAAACAGCCCAACAACAGTTTCCAGAACGGTTATTAAGGGGACAAAGTGCAGCGCATGGGATGATGCGGGAAGTTACTTACCGAGCGGAACGCCGCCGACACCAGGTTGGAAGGGAAGATGTTCCTGTGGAGAAGGAAAAGGTTTAGACAGCGAAGTTTCAGAGAAATACAAGGTCACTAAATCGGCCCCCTTCGCATTAGAGATCTCAGAGCAAAGGCTTGTCTATACAGGAAAGTTACATCGATCTAGTCTGTTCACTCTAAGTACCCAGAATTAACGGTATAGAACGGAAGTACGCAGCACGGAGCGGTTATGTCGCCTTAAGGTATAACCCTTGTTAATTACTGCAGCCACACAGCTCTGTAGTTGTTCAAATGAAGCAGGCAGCATTCTGGGCAGCTATTCCCATAGTGCCAAGTTCTGCCACTCAACTCAATGCTCTAGGATTTTTCTCGGTGCACTGGGGGAAGCCTCACAGAACCTAGAGGAAATCTGGGACTTGGGGAACAAGATCTGAGAAACTCCCATGATTCCTCTTCTAACATCCCATAATTCAACTGTATTTTGCCAGCGCCATTTTCAAACTGCTAATCAGGCCACCCTGGGGACACACTGAGCACCGTGCTCATGACAAGATGAGGCATGCGAATTGGCAGTCACTCAGCCGACAGGTCTAGGTCAGTAGCTTTGGATGCCGCAGTGATACAGCCACTGAGGGGGAAAAGAGGAAATCCAGCAGTTACTTCAGCAGGGCACCTAACCGAAGCAGCCTTCCTGAGTGCAGCGCTGTTTTGGGGCTTGGTCAACCAGCACCGACGGAGGAGGACAGGATAGTGCTGCCGAACGGGGCTGACTAGCAGTAGCTGCAGCAGGCTACGTTCCTAGAGATCTCTGCAGAGCTCACCCCGGAGCAGCAGAATCCCAACATGAGAATTCCCCTCCACACAGAGGGGTGTGTGGCCATTTGGAAGCTCATCCCCCCCTTGCTACTGGTCAATACTAAGTGGTGTGGAGAATTGTTTGGGGCGGGGGGAGGGGGGGGAAGAGAAATCAAACTGCTTGGGCTGGTCTTGTGGAGGTGTGCACAGCTATTAAGAGGATGCTACTGCCCCAGGTCAAAGTTTGGCAATGCCTTTGCATGGATGGGGTGGGCCTGCATGGTACTGGGGCAATGGCTAAGTTATCCTTGCTTTTTCTCCACACCAGAGTCTTTGATCAAAATGGTGGTGCAAGGGCTGGCTGATCACTGGGCAAAGCTCACCAATATTAACGGGGGCTGTGGAGCAGCTGCAAAATGACAGTGGGACGTGCGTTTGGAAGAGCGAGGGGAAAGTGGCAAACGCTCATCACAAAACATCCATGAGCCAGAGAAGAGAGCCTGGACAGGGAGGTGGGATTTCGGAACATTACAGACAACCTCTGAGAAAACATGTCCCAAGCGTTCAGGAAAACAGGAGCAGTGATGCAATTGTGCTCCTACAGTGCGGCCAAGGGATAGTTAGGGGCAATGAATGTGCTGCAACTAAAACAGTGACGCGTGTTTGTGCGTGCACTGGTTTGATTAGGAACTCACAGGATGGAGGGATGTTATGTAAGTGATGTAACAGAATGTCCCAGCCAAGTTGGGCCAAAAGATCTATTGTGTTAACAAGGAACACTCACCACAAAAACACTACTCGTTTAATAAAAGAAACCCAGACCGTTAACCAAGAATGTAGGCCAACAGAACTGTGGCACACCCAGCCTGTGGGGTGCTCACAATCTCCTGGAGGTGGGGCACTCAGGCCCAGCCTTCTACAGCAGGTTGAGTGCAGGTCTTTCCCACACCAGTGGTCCCAGTGTTTCTGCATAGTTGGCAGGGCAGGGCAAGACTTAGGGGCAGTGCTTAATCTTTGCTACAAAAGCTGTCTCTCCCTCATGTCCCTTTCCAGGGCCACACGCTCTCCTGTGAGCCTTCAGCCTGAGCCCAGGAAGCCATCTCTCTACCCTCGGAGGCTGGGGGCACTGGTTCCCTGAATGTTTCCTCATCGTTGAAGATCTGAGCTCATTTTATTGGTGCCAGGACCCCTTTATGCACAGGCCATAGGAACCAGCTGCTGAGGGGAACCAGCATGACCCCATTTATTCTCCTCCTCCTAGTCCCCGTACCAACAGTGATAAAACATTGCTTCTGCCCCTGATTTTGGAATGCCCGTCCCCTCTTCTCTTCCCACTTGTATAGCACCCGAGTAGCGGTGCTAGGGAGGGGGCAGGCTAGTAATAGCCCGCAGAGGTGCTTATCCAATCCTTAGGGCGGAGAACTGGCCTCAGGCAGTCTTGTTCTAGAAGGCAATGGGCAAACCTAGGAGACAGGAAGCACTGTTATTCCTGAGGATGGGATCTGCCCAGCCGCTGCAGGAATGGAAGGGGACCCCTAGCTCTACAGGGTGTACATGGCCATGAAATGTGTGTGCTAAAGCACAGTGTTCCCTTTGCCTTTATTTTTGTGTGTGTGTTTATGAACACCCATGAATCAGCACCAAGTGCCCCGCAAAAATAAACAAACAAACCTTTACAGCAACTAAACATAAAGGTTAACAGCCCGTAGGAAGCGACTGAAAATGCCTTGAGATTCTGGAGTGGTTCCATAAGCTGATGTTGGCCATTTACCTCATAGTTTAATTGTACCTTCAATTGAAGTGTATTGGGACAACCTGGAACCCACAGTACATTTCCTGCTGGCGTTGCTGCCACAACAAGCATAAACTGTGTGCAGAGTAACCCCCCACCAAGGCACTGGCTGTGGTATTTGCTATCTCATAGCTTTATGTCTCTGGCAGAGGTGCCCTTTTGAGCATGGAGGAGGAAGGGGATGATAACTTCTCTCTGCCTGTTTGTCTTCTAGCTCTGCTCATCCTGACCGAGGACAGCTAGTACCCAGCAGAGAGCTGTTTAATCACCCTAAGCCGTTGTATTGTAACATAGCACATAATCCAGGTACACCTCCCACCCACAGCATCGTACCACGACAGCTTCAGTCAGACTGCACCCATAGGGTTCTTGTGTGATCTCTGCATGTGCTGTGTCACAGTTCTTCTCTACCCAGGAAGACCTCCTCCTGATTAGACCCCGTGGTGTGGAAAGGACCCTAGACATCTTGGGCACTTATCACGCTGTCTTGGATGCTTTGTAGAAAACGGCCCCTAAGAATATCACTGGAGTCCAGTTGCTCCCATTACCTGCCCATGTGATGAGCGTTACTGGAAACCCTGTTCTTGGCCCTTGCCTTCAGGTACCTCTGACAGAGCCCCTTTGCTTTGGCTGGGCACTGGAACCAGGCCTAGCAGTGCCCCCTCAGCTCAGTGTCTTGTAGCTATCTGCAGTCCAATGTTGCTGGACATCGCTCTTGCTGGAGAGCTGCAATCAAACCCAGGTGGTCTCCAGGAGTCCATGTGGAAATACAGGCCATGAACTCACCCCACCTGGTAATGAAGAGGGACAAGGCTGCATGCCACCACTTAAAGTATACATCCAGTCAAGTTGAGCCCGGAGCCAAAGAAGGCACAGACAGGCCAATCCAGCTGTGAAGCAGTGCAGCGTGGGATAGCAACAGGAGGAATGCCAGCAGCAGAGTAGTTAGGAATGCACCATGTGAACCTTAAGCAGACAAACTGCAAAGTGGAGTTACTCCTGTTCTAAACAGGATTCATTACAACAGCCTGATCTGCCGAAATAATTCACTTTTAAAAGCATAGGCAGAGGCAAGGCACTACAACGTTCGCTTGTGTTAATCGGATGCAACATCCCTGTTTAGACAAGCCCCGACTCACAACCATGGCGAGCTTCTAGCCATTTTACAAAAGCACAGAGATGAAGTTGTGGAAGTCGGTAGAGGGAATTTGGATGCAGGCCTCTCTATGAGCAAGAGTCTGGCTAACTCTAGCTGTGATAACGCGAGATTTGTAGAAGCAGGGCTCACGTCAGAAGCGGGTGAAAAGGCAGCAGAGTAGAGTGAGCCTGACTCTTGCTCATAGAGGCCTGCATCCAAATTCCCTCTACCAACGTCCACAATGTCTTCTTCCAAGGTTGCAGAGTCAGCACTGGGGATAGAACCCAGAAGTCCTGACATGGAGGCTTCAGACCAGACCTGTTTGCATGGCTTTTTGGAGTGCTTGCTCGCAGGGTGATGCCGTTAGTAAAAGAGCAGGACCCTGCAAAGCCCTCTGTGCTCAGAACTCAGTGACATCCTTACACATTAGGGTAGGGGAGTGGTGGGTATGATCCGAGATATACTCACACTGGAGTGAGATTCTCACCTGAAAGCCACTAAAAGATGGCACCACGGACCACCACATTTGTAGGGTCTCTCCTATCCCAGTGGGCTCACTTTACAAGCATTACAGTAGCACAGAGGCCTCAACTGACTTAGGGAGTCCCACTGTGTTGTGAGCAGTACCTGCATCTGGCAAGAGGGGAAACTGAGGCACGGTGGGGGTGGGTAGTGACTTACCCAAGGTCACCCAGCAAGTCAGTGGCAGATCTAGGACTAGAACCCAGGTCCCGAGTCCCAAGCCAGTGGGCTAAACTTCCTCATTCCTTCTTGTAATCATCAACTATGAGGTTGACTAATTGTCCATGGGAAGCACATTGTACTCCACAGCAATATTGTTTTTGTTGGATTGGAACTTAGTAGACAATTCTGTTATGAGGAGAGTTAGAATCCAGGCAGCTCTGAGTTAGCCGGAGTCCTGGGTCCTAAGTACTCCATCACCTGATGGCAGGACCATATTATAAAAGGGATTTTTAGTAACAGCCCCCCTGACTGACTGACTCTCACACACACACCTCCCTCAGAGGTTTGGCACAAAGGCAATAGTTGTATTTGCCTCACAGGTTGTCCATGGGGCCTTTTCATGCACCTCTGTCACTTTCATTTAATAGTGATCTGTCTGATCAGATCATCCACTCCGGTGAGCCACTAAACAACATAATGACTGTTCCCAGCAGAGTAAATACCAGCTTAGCTGCATATCCTGGAGCATGTTATGCTGCACTTAACCACTTGTCTCTGGTATCCGGATCCATCGCCTCTTTCCCTGATGGTTGCAATTTCTATTGTTGCCTTTGATCAGCCCTGCTACGTGCCACCCATCCATTGGGTAAAGGAATTTATGCCTGGCACCCACCAGTTGGTTGTGACACCCACCCTATGGGTACACGGAACATGCATGCCTCTGTCCTCTACACATCTTTAACTATGGGCAAGAGAACCTCTTTGCTTTCTACCTAGAGCATAGAGACAACAACACTGGCCTCACTGGGGAGCTGCCAGGGTAGAGAACAATGCACAGGCCTTTGACACACTAGGTAGATCGGCAAGTTTCTATAGGAATAATTCCTTTGGTCAATTTCATACAGTTGCATGTTACCCTGTGCTTGACCCATCAACCCCACATTTATTCTTTGGATCCCACCACCTTCCTCTACAGGTACTGACCAGCCCTCTTGGTTATGGATCACCCATAGATCAGTCTGACCTCCTCCAGGGAATCGAGTAGCATAGCTTGGACAAGATTAGACTCAACAGTAGACCCCCCTGACTACCAAAACCACCTCCTTTCTCTCTGCACCTCCCATCCCCGCAAGGATCTCCAAGCTCCCTGCACCCATCCATTTAACTGCAAAATGAAGGCCAAGAGCTAAGCAGGATTCGTAAGAGGATTAGATGTTAATAAGGATAACTAGGATATCCAGAAAAAAAAAAAGAACGAGGAGTACTTGTGGCACCTTAGAGACTAACAAATTTATTTGAAAGCTTATGCTCAAATAAATTTGTTAGTCTCTAAGGTGCCACAAGCACTCCTCGTTCTTTTTGCGGATACAGACTAACATGGCTGCTACTCTAAAACCTAGGATCTCCAGAGCTGGTCATTAATATTAAAAGCCAGGAGCTTTGGAAGGGGTAACACCCTTCCTTGCTTCAGGGGTAAGTCAGCTTCTAACTTTGGGGGGTATGGGGATAGTTTCTCTGGGGGGCAGGTTATCCCAACTCTGCCAGGATTCTTGGACCTGCCTCTAGAGCAGCTGGCACTGGGTTCTGTGGAAGGAATGGGTTAGATGGGCCACTCATCTGATGCAGTCTGGCAATTCCTGATTTCAGAGATGGGGAAACGGAGGCCCAGACAAGGGATGGCAGCTCGCTCAAGGTCACACTGCAAGCAAGTGGCAGAGATGAGAATTGAACCCTGGAGTCCCGAAGCTGTACCTCAGCCACACAGAACAGAGCTTTCCTCCGCCTGGGCAACATGACACTAACAGCTACTTCCATCAGAGATTTTACATGAGATCGGGGAGAGGGGACTTCCCATGGCCCTTCAACAATTCCCAAGGCTGAAGGCAGACCTGAATGATTTGTGCCTCCAGTGGAGAGTAACCCATGCACTTTGCCCTGCATTCACATCAGAGTCCAAACCCAGCTTTCCCTAGCCCATATGGACAAGCTTGGCTGAGAGACTCCATCACAGGCCAGCACATCCCTTTGGGGCAGTGGGGAGACACCTGCATCCTCTCCACCAGCAGCAGGCCCTGAAACACGAATCCAAAGAGCAGTCACATGGGGCCGCCACAATCAAACCCCCGCGATTGCCACATTCCAACACAGAGTGCAGCCAGTAAGTACCAAAAGCAACAAAGCTCCACAGACTCAGCCATCATGTGCCTCCAGCTAATCCTGCACAATAGGGCTAGTGTAAGCCTTCCTGCCCCATTCCCAGAGCACTGCGTTAGGGGTCTGGTTCCCACTCACCCTCCTTTATAGGGCTCCCCAGCCAGTCTCACAGAGCCCAGCATAAGGGGCAGCGTGATCACCAGGGCTGTGGAGCATTCTGCACATGTACAGCGCTCTACTCCAGCATGATAGCTCAGTGGTTTGAGCATTGGCCTGCTAAACCCAGGGTTGAGAGTTCAATCCTTGAGGGGGCCATTTAGGGATCTGGGGCAAAAAATTGGGGATTGGTCCTGCTTTGAGCAGGGGGTTGGACTAGATCTCCTAAGGTCCTTACCAACCCTGATATTCTATGATTCTATGATTGTGGTCTCCCACAGCAGCTTCTGTCCCTGCCTGTCTCAACCCACAGGGAAAAGGGCAGATTCATTACAGAGCTTCGTTCTTCACTGATTGACAGAGTCTGAATTCATACCCTGGATTCATGGCAATCATTCCCATCCGCAAGGAGTCAGACCCCTCTATGTAGATGCACCAGTTGAACTGGCGTTTGAGCAGCCTGAACCGGTCCCATCCACTACAAAATAGGACTGGTTTATGCTGGCTGGAAAGGACTACAGGGGGAAATCTCAGAGCCCAACTCTATTGCCCTTGTGACTCGTTCTCACTAGTGCAAAGCATGGGTGAACCACCACGAGACCGGCATGGTGGCACGTCACTCTATGTGCACTGATGTGAGTGACTACAAGGTCCCACAAGCAACAGAATCAGGCCCCAGACACCTGAAGTGGTTCTCTGTTTTTTTTCCCATTCAAACCAAAGAGTGGCTTTCCAGCCTATTCTCTTCCCCTTTTAGCCTCTGCAGACACAGGCCCAACCCCACCACCTGCAGCCAAAGTCCATATTTTACCACACTTCCTGTGTGACCTTGGCCAAGTCACTCAGCCTCCCTGTGCCTTAGTTTCCCCATCTATATAATGGAGTTAATAGCCCTGCCTTCCCAGAGGAGGGGAAGATATTGACAACTGCGAGCATTCATGCTCTACTAACATAAGCCATATAAGATCAGGATTTTCACATCCAATCTTATCAGCCCCAGCTCCAGGTAGGTCTTCTAGCTTGGATGTTTGTGTGATAATTCTCACACCAACTGAGTCCAGCTGGCTTTTACAATTAAGGGCTGGTCTACACTACTGCTTAAGTCTACGTAACTTATGTCGCTATGGGGCTGAAAAAGAGACACCCTCCCTGAGCATCGTAAGTTACATTAACCGAAGCGCTTTCCAGACCAGCGCTACATCTCATTCTGCCATAGCTTCCACCTCTTGGAGGTGGAGTAATTATGCCAATTGGAGAGTGCCAATACAGCTGTAGCACATCTGCTGATGTGCATCAGTGCAGCCGCGCTGTTGTAGTGCTCCAGTGTAGACTTGCCCTTAGGCTCAGGAAGGCAGTAGATCCACAAACATGTCAGAGGATCACAGGCCAGCATCTCTCCTCCCATCCCCATGATCAACAGGCCGAGGTTTCCTTCTGTTTCCACCCAAGTTGTTAGGAAGGCTGCTCTGAGCACAAGCCAGTCTGTGCAGCTGATTCAGAGGAGCGCTGGTTGGAGAGACCGTGAACAGACAGGAGATAGTTGGTGTCTGATGGCAGAAAATTTAACTGGTTGTTAAGATGGATCCTACACATTTCTGAAACCTCTAGTCCATTGGCAGAAACAACAGAAGCAATCCCCTTGCTCCAGACAAGCAGAAGCCCAGCACGAACATTTCCCTGGGTCTCTCAGGGCGTTGTCCATGTCAGAGCTTCCAGAGGCTGGGATAAAGTCTTTAATCTTTTATAACCAAGTGCACACTGATGCTTAGATACATCACACAGGGAAGCCTGGCAAGCAGGGACAGAATCCAACGCCCTCAAGCTTCTCTGATTTAATCTCTCAAAATAAAGTGCTTTTTGCCAGCTCCAGAGACTGGAGAGCTACTTTTATCCCCAGGGCAGATATAGCAGGGGCAAAGGCAGGATGACCACACACCCAGGCATGCCTCAGCCAGCTGCACTAATTGTGTTGCAATACCTACCATGTACAGCAGTGTTTGTCATCTGTAGATCCCAATGCGCTTTACAAAGGAGGTCTGTACCATTCACCCCCATTTTACAGCTTGGGAAACTGAGGCACTTCCACTTCTCACTGAGGTGAGAGGCAGTGGCTTGGGCAAAGTAATCCAGCAAGCGGCTTGGGCAAGGTAATCCAGCAAACCAATGAGAGTCTGAACAGAACACAGCTCTATGGAGCACCAGTGCAGTACTCTAACCACTAGGCCGCATTGGCTCCCAGAAGGGTCCTCAGCGCTGCACTCACTCCCCCTCTTCTGATCAGGATAGCAGAGCCTATGGGCAAGGAGAATCCAAACATGCTGTAGGGATCATCCATTTTCCTGGGAGCAAGGGGGAGAGGAAGCAGTTTATTCAGATGTGCCCAGACGCCCTTGGATGGGCATTTTGACCTGTCCAGTTTTGACTGCGTACACAGCTCTCCTTTGAGAGAGGCTTCAGCACAGCCTCCAATGGGGGAGGGAAAGCGCTGGATTAGGGGCCACGAACGGGACTAATAATGCCAGCAGTAATCGTTGGATATAGATACCTGCCTGCGAGAACTGAGCTGAGACCATCACACTTATTTCACACAGGCCGCTGAGCAGCCCAGACATTCAACCCATGTCAGATTCAAACCAAAGGCCCCAGATCCCCGCTGCAGCTGGTTGTTCTAACCCCTCCAGATTAACATGTTTACAACTCACTTGAGCACGCTAACCCCTCCCTAGCGCCAAGACACACGGTGCAAAGTCCTGATTAAAAAAACAAAACCAAACAAAAAACAGGACCACTGAAGATTAGTGAAATGGCAGGAAATTCCAATGTAAAGCCAACGACTTGGTCCTCAATGCCCCCTTGCTGCGAAGGGATGAGACGGAGCCTATTCATGACAGATCTGCCTGAAGGAAGTCTAGCGCTGCAGTTTTAGATGCAGCCTTATCTTGGATATCTCTTCCACTTGCAGCAGATGTCTCAAGTAGGCAGCAGTTATGAATGAGCAGAACCTTTGACATCTGTCTAGATGTCAGCTGGGTGGCAGCACAGACTTCTATAGTTAAAGGGACCCTGGGACCCTGTCCATTTACCAATCACACTGGCCCAAATCCCTCCCCTCCACCATCCTACTCTTGCTATAGACACCCAAGATTGAGCGGTGAGAAGAGATTCAGGACAGGTTATTTTTGGGTCCTGTAACTTTCTAAACTTATTTAACTTGGTCTAATCAATTTAAATGCTCCTTTTGACCTGGATCCTGTGGACAACTAGGCATATGAGCCAGCCACTTCAGGAAAAATGGCAGTTGGCGCTCCAAGTCCCAGTCTAATTCCCTGCTCCGCCACAGAATCTGTGTGACACCTCAGACAAGTCACTTAGCCTCTCTGTGCCTCACTCCCCCATCTATATAATGGGAATAATAGCCCTGCCCTACAGGGGGATTCTGGGGATAAATACATCACACCATGAAACACTGAGAGCTGATGAGAAGTGCTACATAAGGAACTGTCAGTTCATACAGAGTGCACAGGCCCTTTACTGCGACAGGGCACAGTGGCTGAATGGGACTCTTGGGTTCTGCCACGTAGGTCTGTGTAGTTGTTTTGGGAACAGATTTAACTATGGCTTTTTTAAAAGCCACAAATCCTCCTTACATTGGATTACCGTCACTTATGAAAGAGTGGATTCCCAGCTGCTGCAGAATGCACATTGTAATCACAGCCAGCCACTCCAAACCCATTTACGATTGTGTTTGAAGAGTTTGGACACTTACAGCAGTTTATATTCATTTAAGCTACCAATCCCACGGCAGCCTCTGCGGCCTGCCTAGTGTCAGCCAGCTGCAGTGTTCATTTACACACAGCACCTTTTAGCCTCTGCCTGGGGAGTCTCAAAAAAAGATCAATGCAGATTCGACCTGAGTGACAGAGCAAGACAGCGGCAGAGCCGGGAATAAAATCCAGGAGTGCAACATCTACTCCCCTGCAAATCCGGCAGCTCTCTGTGTGGGCACTCTATTCCAGAATACTGTCATAGAACCATAGACTATCAGGGTTGGAAGGGACCTTAGAAAGTCATCCTGTCCAACCCCCTACTCAAAGCAGTATTTTTGCCCCAGATCCCTAAATGGCCCCCTCAAGGATTGAACTCACAACCCTGGGTTTAGCAGGCCAATGCTCAAACCACTGAGCTTTCTTGGCCCCGCAGATGGGGGAGCGAACACTGAGATCTAGTTTATACTCTACTTTGCCACTAGAGAAGGCCTGAGGCAGAAAGCCCAGCTGGACTCTTCAGATTCTCCTTAGCTTGTTCATGACCTTTGGCTTTTTAAAACCAAAAGTTGCTTGATCCGGAATCAGCAAGTTTAAGACAGACCACACCACCAGTCAGTCATTTTTCTGCTGACCACTTCACTGGAAGGGCTCCAAATGGGGACGTCTTAGGGGAGACTGGATAATTAGAGTTAATGATCAGAGTTGCCTTTCTGGCCAGTACCCAGGGCCCAGTCAGGTCATTTCTACTAGGAGAAATAGATGAGTCAGTGTTTTTGGCGTTACCTTGTTTATTCACTGCATCCACAGAGTCCGGTTTCCCAGCAGGCAGTTTCTTTGCTCCGAAATTCCTAAGCCTGCCACTCCAACACGCTCTATACCCAAGAAGCTTCCTCTGAGGGTCATGCTCACAATTCCTTGTCCTGGCTCTCTGCATCCAACACCAACTCCCAGCTCCTTCATTGGCAACTCATCAGTTCACACTGCTTTGCTCTGACCTAACATGCATCCTAGTGCCTTTAGTGGTAGCCCCCACCCCCTTGTCTGCAGCTGTTTTTACTACACAGAGGGCCTTAATTGCTTCTGAGTCTGCAGCTGTCTTCGTGGACAAACGGCATTTTTACCACAAGCTAAACCCCCATGTGATCTATCCTGCCATACAATCCTTGTGGTTACAAGGCCCTGTCATTTTACTGCAAGGTAAACTAAGTGAGGTCAACCATGGGCAGAGGGAAGAGATTATAATGAGGTAGCTGGGTGAGGTCTGTACAATGACAGGGCCTTGTCTCCACAAACAGTTTTCCTGCTATAAACAAAATAAAGACCTACCCACCTTTTGGATAGAGAAGGTGTAGTTCAAGGACTTGTCTATACACGGAGTTATTCAAGGACAGCAATTGAGCTTTGAATTCACAACATACCTGAATCTGAATTAACTTTCAAATGCAGACATGCTCTAGGAGTACTTGGTGAACCCACAGGCTTTAACAAGGGTTGAGATTCTTTGGATCCCAGCCACACCTGCTGGCACCCAGGGGCACCTTTCAGCATAATAGCTATAGAGAGGTTATAATTTTGCCTATTTGAACTCAGACAAAGGCAATTATAATTCATTGGCAATAGGCAGTTACAGAGATTTCTCCTCTTTTGTAAGAGACATTCGCATCCCTGACCCAGACTAAGCCAAGCAACTAAAAGCACTGGCTGCCCTTAACTCTCCCTTGCAAAAGGCAAGGAAACAAACCAATTCACAAAAAAACATGCAACAACCCAACCAGGAAGAGAACGCTTTGGCTGCTATTTCTGATTTTACAATATAGGCAACAAGGCTATTTTGGATGGGTTAATTAACCCTCTCACCTTTCCTCCCTACTATTTTAGTGGTGCTCCCCAAAGACCACTGACTTCTTGTGCTGCCCTCAGGGTACAGATAAAGCTACTGAGTAGCTCTTAGGAGGCAGACACCCAAAGAGCTATTTAGCTCCTTTTTTCTAGACTTGAGGCAGACAGCTTCGTTGTAGATGTTAACCCTTGACAGTTCAAAACTCTTCTTTACCATTCCCCTACCCAGCCTCCACATGGCTAGTGCTGGAACGCCTGCCCAGAGCAGCGCTCCAGTCTCAGCCCCACCCCATGCAGCATTTGCTTTGCCGGGCAGCAGACTCAACACACAGTCAACATTGCATCAGACAGAAAGGACTCCACCCACATCACACCCCCGCACCTCCCGAAGTCAGGACCAGTGGTGACTCCCCCTCTGTTTGATTTGGTCCCTGAAAAAGCCAGGGCATCTAATGCAAGCTACGTTTTCATTCCACTGAAGTGAGGGAGTTTCAGCATAAGACACTGGCTTACGTGCAAGCTAGCCACTAGCAGAGCACTATGTTGGAGCCCTTGGGCAAGAGATGGCTGTTCAGTAGCCAGCTTGCTAGCCCCGAGCCACATAAAAAGCCCATAAAGAACACGAAGAGACTGTTCAAATGTCAGTGCTTGTGACTCATTTCACATGAATCATGCGTAAGACGTTAAGCTTTTGCCAGGAAGAGGGGAAATTCTGACAGGCTGTTCCGATGAACGGAGGAGATTCAAGCTGTTGGGACACAGCAGCACCTCGGCCATGAAGCCAACAAGAACAGAGGGCAGTTCGGAGCAAGCATCCAAAACACAGCTAGCTAGTTCTCTGGCCAATAGGCATTATGCGCCAAGTGTGGGGCTCGGACGTAAAAGTCATCTATGCCGGGATTTTGGGTGTTCGTTGATGGAGAGCTCCTGCAACAAGAAATTTCTGTTCATCCATCAAAACGGGAATGAGGCATCTGATTTAAGCATGTAAATAGACACAATGAAGCATAGGAGCTTGCCGCTATTGCGACACTTCGTCTTCTCTCACGTTGGGGCTCCACGACCAGCGTCCATCCTCCCCCCGCCACGTATCAGCTCTCTTGCAGACACAAGGAGCAAGCAGCCTGTTGCCACAACAAGCTCTCTTCATCAGCAACAAGACCGACTCCTTCACCCTCTGTGTCCGAATGCCAGTCCAGGCTAGCAGCTCAACCAATCCCAACTCCCCCGCTGACAGACACAACGTGGTCGCCACCCCAGATTTCAAACCAATCCGTTCACAAAGCGCCTTTGCGTTCATCAGTTGTGATCTGGGGTTATTTGTCCTCCTACAAGTCGGCTCCCTTGGGCACGAAGTTAGTATGAAAGATGCTATAGAAGGCTGGCCTTTGTGGTTCTAATCCCCTCTCTGCCACAGCCTGCATAACTGTGGGCAAGTCACAACACAGGATAATGCCTACCTCACATCTCCGCTCTCCCCAGACTGGGATCTAGTTATTTGTAGAATTCAGAAACAAAGAACATTTCATAGAATCATAGAGTATCAGGGTTGGAAGGGACCTTAGGAGGTCATCTAGTCCAACCCCCTGCTCAAAGCAGGACCAATCCCCAATTTTTGCCCCAGATCCCTAAATGGCCCTCTCAAGGATTGAGCTCACAACCCTGGGTTTAGCAGGCCAATGCTCAAACCACTGAGCTATCCCTCCCCCATCACTTGGTTCAGGAGCTCAGTCAGCTTTGCCGGTGCTGCCTCCGCCCTTGGGATAGGCTAAGGCTATACTCATTCAGCAGCAAGTTACAGGCTTTGTGACAATTCTCTTCCTGATGGGCTGCATGCCACTTCTCTCATCCCCACCTACCAAGGAGAGACCTGAATTCAACCACCGCTCACTGTGACTCAGCAGATTGGAGGGGAGAATCTTCCCTGCTCCAGGCAACTGCTATCACAAACAGACTCTCCCTACTAGACTTTTGCTAAAAGCTGCGAGAAAAAAAACCCCGCACTTAACCTAGGAGAGAGACTGAGAGATGCCATCACATTCCATGGCATAATGCAGTCTCCTTCCCTTTCTCATGGTGGCAGGCTGCTACGTAGCAGTCTGCAACTAGATCGGGAATATCTACTGCAAATGGACCATATCGACTGCAATTGAGACCCTGAAAAGAGTAAAGCCCTGGTAGAGTTTCAGCATTGACTCGGCCCTTTTATACTTTGGCAACACTTGTATAGCTTGACATGCCAACTAAGTATTAATGAATTAACAGCCTAGAGGCCAGGCTGCCTCTGCATACACACATGAGGAAGAGGAGGTCTGTAAAGGCCCGCGAAAGCTTATGCCCAAATAAATGTGTTAGTCTCCAAGGTGCCACAAGGACTCCTCGTTGTTTTTGCTGATACAGACCAACATGGCTATCCCTCTGAAACCTCTAAGGGAAATGTGACATTTATGTCAGACACACAGGAAATGCAATATGCAAGCCACATTGAGTCAGAAGTGTTAGGGGACTATCACATTCCTCTGGTCTCCTGTTGGGCCTCCCACCATTCCTGACACACTACATGGCTTGAAGTGCCAATCAGGTCTTTACAAGCTTCCAGTAGGATCCTGTTTGCTGGACCCAAGTAGCAAAGAGACTTTCCACAGCAAGCTTGCCTTCAGCAAGGGGGGGGGATGGATGGAGTTGGGAGCAAGACACAGGACTGGAAGTCAGCCGATCCAAGTTCTATGCCCAGCTCTGCATAAACTCACTTGGTGACTTGCCCAAGATACCTACGCTGTATCCCAGTTTCCCCAACCATCCTGGGAAAGGAGATTGGGAGACTAAAGTCGTTCTTGGGATCTCCAGATGCGGGGGAGTGCAGTGCAAGTCACATTCTCATCCAACAGTTCTTGCTCATCTTTCATCCCAGCATGTTACAAACTCTCAACCAACCGGACACCAAAGGGACCCACAGAGCTTTAGTTACCAGCGGACAGGAGTCTGAGGGCAGAATAAGGATAGTAGAAAGCCTTCAGTGTTGTTTCAGAGTGGCAGTTTAAGATAGTCGCCTTAGAGCAGGTTCTACGCTGCATATCTAGGCCAGTACCCAACATGAGGCTGTAATGCCTAATGGGAGGGAACTGCATGCAACTCAGTGAACCTGTTCAGAAGAGTAAGAAGCTAAGTGGATGACTGGGATGCCAAGGAGACCAGATATTACACCCAATGGACACAACACAGCCCGTACAGAGAGGTCGCTAAGCGATCATTTTTTCATCTCCCCCAAACCTGCCATCAACCAGAATAGGGTAAAAGGGGATGAGCATGACTGCCCTCTCCACCACCTGCAACCAGAGCCCCCAGCTGTCCTATCGGCCTTGGAGCAGCTAGGAGGGGAGGAAGACCCCCACCCCATCCACCTGACTCAGGCAGCTTGGGTAGCAAAGGCACCTGCAGGCAAAGGAAGGGATCTGCAGCCTGCCAGATACGGAGCTGGACGGGATGGAATCAGCCGGGACTTGGGTCCCTCCTAGATCCGGGGTGGGGGGACGGGAACGGACACGTGTCTGTTTTCCCTTCGCTGCCGGATCAAGTCTTGCCCAAGACATGAGCCTCCGCGCTCCCCAGGTCCCCCGAGACACGGGCGCCGAGGTATGGACAGCTCCGTCCCCACGCCCACCCACCCCCAGAGGATGGGGGAATTGCAGCCCTGTTCTCTCCCCCACCCCCACGCACCTGCCCCAGGGGACACGTGGCTCCCCCGCCCCCTTTCCTGGCGTCTGCCCCAGGGGACACGTGGCTCCCCCCCCCCCTTTCCTGGCGTCTGCCCCAGGGGACACGTGGCTTCCCCCCTCCCCAGCCCCATACCTGATGAGATCCAGGAAGGAGTCCGCCACCTCCTTGGCCTCGGGCACGGCTCCGTCCCCCTCGCCCCCCAGGCTGGGCGGCGCGGCCCCCTCCCCGGGCCGGATGATGAAGGCCAGGCTCACCCCGATGCCCGAGGCCAGCAGCGTGGTGAGCAGGAAGAACAGCATGGCCCAGCCGCCCAGGCGGCCCAGGGCGGCGGGGTCCAGGCTGGCGGCGCCGGAGACCAGGCTGCAGACCACCAGCGGCAGGATGATCATCTTCAGCAGGCGCAGCAGCAGCTCGCCGGGGAAGGAGAAGGCGAGGATCCCGCCGCGGCTCAGCCCGCCCGGCACCTGCCGCACGCCGAGCCCCACCGCCACGCCGGCCAGCACCCCGGCCACGGTCAGCAGCACCAGCAGGTTGGCGCGCAGGCAGCCCCGCACGCGGCCGGCCCTGGAGGGGGAGCCCGGCGCGGGGAAGAGGGACCCGTTGCCGGCGTCCTGCGGGCCGATCTCCCCGTTGGAGGCGCCCTTCTCCCCGGCGCCCTGGAGGCGGACGCGGTCCCTGCACGCGGCCATGGAGCGTCGGGTCCCGGTGCGGGCGCGTGGAGGAGCCTTGGGACAGCGCGAGCGCCTCGGCCCGGCCGCGAGCTGCCGGCGCGTGAGACTGGAGGGGCCGCGAGGCCGCGGCGGCGCTTTGGCGGAGCGGAGCAGGGCGGCTGGGGGGCGGGGCCCGGGCGGTGATTGGTGGGGATGTGCTAAGGGGGCGGGGCCATCGGTTGGCGCGGGGGACAGGGACCGGGCCATATGAGAGGCTGAGCCCCAAGCGAGGGAGGGCGGGGCAAGGAGGAGGGGGGAGAACGGGCGGGAAGAGGCTTCCCGCCCAAAAGGCTCTGCCCAACTGCCGCCTATGGGGGGGAGGGGGTTGTTGTCCCCCACGTATTACAGGCAGTAGGAAAGTTGTGCCCACACACACATACAGCCACCCCCAAGCCCACGTCACCATGACTCCCCAGGCGCAGGCGCCTCCCTCTGATTCACCCTTGGGCCTGATTCACCCTCCCCGAATTCTCACATCAGACCACACTTGCGCCACCCACAGCGCCTCCTCCCCCGTGTGCCATGTGACGGGGACTCCATACTGACACACCGCCTCCGTGCGCTTAGCCCCTGCGCCTCCAATCCCAGCGCCGCACCCGACCACCCGATCCCGCCTGCTCCGGCCCCCTCAGAAACACCTCGGAGCCCGTGGCCAGCCCCGAACCGAAGCTGCTGCCCTGCCCGTTAGCCGGCGGCTGGACGGTGCCTCCCAACTGTGAGCGCCCGTGTCTCAGCCACGCACCTGCCACCACCCAGCCACCCAACCGTGCCTCCCAACTGCCACCACCCAGCCACCCAACCGTGCCTCCCAACTGCCACCACCCAGCCACCCAACCGTGCCTCCCAACTGCCACCACCCAGCCACCCAACAGTTACTCCCAACTGCCACCACCCAGCCACCCAACCGTGCCTCCCAACTGCCACCATCCAGCCACACAACAGTTACTCCCAGCTGCCATCTTCCTTCTCCCACCCACCCAAGCTACTCCCACCTTCCACCTCCCAGCCCCCCAAGTTACTCCCACTAGCCACCCAACAGTTACGCCCACCAGCCACACAACAGTTACTCCCAGCTGCCATCTTCCTTCTCCCACCCACCAAACTGCCACCTCCTTGCCACCCAACCGTGCCTCCCAGATGCATTCTCTCAGCCTCCAGCTCCTTCTCCCCAAACGCCACTCCCCAACTCCCACACCCAGCGTCCCACGCCCCAGCCCTCGGGCGGGGGGGGGATTCTGATTAACTCCCAGTCCCTCCTGCTGCTCCCGAGCATCACCCTAAGCACCAGGCTTGGTGCATGACTAGCAGTACCTCTGAGAAGGACATCTGGTTGCCACCTCTGAGGGCATCCGGGGATGATCCTGAGCACTTAAAACTGGGCAGGTGGCAGTGTGTGCTGTGCAACATTACAGATTCCCCAGGACAGCTACCACAACAAAGGGACAATCCTGGGAACACCTGGGCAGGAGGCAACCCTATGCTCCGAGCCTAACTCCCTGGTTACTCAGTGAGGGAGGGACAGGAAGAGGGCACTGTGGAGGGAGAGGATGGACAGACGGTGGGCTGGGAGAGAAGGAACAGCTATAAGCATGGAGATGAGAAGGAGTGGAAAAAAAAGATGAGAGGAGAGAAGAGGATGGAGAGGATACCTCACGGCTATGAACAATGAGGGCCTTGATCGACCCAACCCAGACCTGCCACCCGGCCTCAGGTAGGAGAATTGACAGTAACAGGCAGAAGTGAAGAAGAATGGGAAACGTGTGAGCAATATTTTGAGACATTCTTTTTCTGGGTAAGACCCATCACTCCTCTTCCTATTCCCTGCATCAGCTAGACTTGTAGGGCCAGATCCTCAGCTGATGTAAATTGGCATAGTTCCACTGAAGTCAATAGAGCAACACCGATATACAACAGCTGAAGATCTGGCCAATTATTCACAACTTCAGCAACTTCTGCGTCTTCCCATCTGTCAGAGTTCCTGGGCTAACTGCCTCTCTGACTCCTTCCTGGTCTTTATGAGTGCACTTCATCCAGGTCTCATGGATAGAGTCATCATCTCTTTCAGGGTAGAATCACACAGTTCTCCCACTCTCAGACTGGCCTTGGACCTCATCTGCTTCCTTTGCTACATCATGGGTACTGGGCACCCCTCCGTCCCTCTCCCCTGCCCTTCGTTTTTGGGTTTTACTGATTTTCACCCTTTTTTAAATTTTGGAATAAACAATGAGAAATTCCAAGGAAACTTTAAACAAAATTAAAACTAAAGACCCTATCCCATTAACCCAATATACTTATACAGGCTTTCTCAAGGATGAGTCACATACAGCATGAATACAGCTAAAGGCTCAGGGTGTCACACACAGTGTGCAGGTTGAGTTGTTCTGTGCATGGTTCAGAAGAAGAGCAGCAGTTGGCCCAAGTAATCCTCCAGCTGTGCGGTCTCTCTCGTACAACCAATGAAATTGTTGCATGCAAATTATCTGTAGAATAAGGGTAGTGATTGGTTGAGTTACTTCTGCTGTGACAATGGTCTATGATTCTTGGGGTGGCATATGCCTTGCTGTTGCCCGAGTGTAATTCTTAAAGTCAAAATGGCTGAGAACTTAAAAATTGGATGGCAACAGACCATGAATCCCCGGGACGATCGAACCTAGTGATATTCTAAACAAAAAGCTCTCACTCATGCTTGTAGCTGTTTCCATCACTTCACACTGACTCAGCAGACACTCTAGACTTCAGAGTGACAATCCTGGAATTGTATTATATAGATTACGTGGCAGCTCCATATCTGCCACACCCTCTTCATCCCTTTCCCTCATTTCATTCAGAGTGAGCTAAAAAGGCAAATGCCTCCCTATTGCTTCTTACTAGGGCTTTGCTGTTGTCCCCATTAGGACATAAGCAGTGTCTCCCTCTGCTCACACATGCATGCTTTTATTTACATTATTTCAACAGCTGCTGTACTTAAAGCTCTTATACTTCCAAAATTTCCTGTACTGACTAACTTGGAATGGTGTGGTTTGGCTAGGGCAGAGTAGTACATTTTTCACACACTGTCCCTTTCCCTCGACTCTCTTAATCTTCATGCACAAATTGCCTTATCCTTCCCACACACACCTGGAAATGCAGGCATGTATTGTCTTGCTGCCTTCTCTCCAAGCCCAAACTGGAAATTCAGAGCTACCACCGTTTTGTTGATTGTGGAACCGACACACATTCCCATTATATTTGACCATCAGTCAGAGCCGTAACGAGGGCAAGGTGAGTGAGGCGCTCGCCTCGGGCGCGGATACCTGAGGGGCACAGAAGGGTCCTTCTTGCCTCACAGGGGCGGCTCCAGGCACCAGGGGTGGCAAGCCGGTCGGTTTGAGGGTGGCAGTCACGCAGCATTCGGCAGCATGCCTGTGGGAGGTCTGCTGGTCCCGCGGCTTTGGCGGCAATTCAGCGGCGGGGACACCTAAGGCACGGGACCGGCGGATCACCCACAGAAACGCCACCGAACGCTGCCTGACTGCCGTGCTTGGGGCGGTAAAAAACAGAGCTGCCCCTGTTGCCTCGGGTGCCCAAATCCCTAGTTACGGCTCTGCCATCAGTACTAGAAAGTTCACCTTGCCAGAGGTTATTTGAGTTTTCACAAGAGTTGCGATGAGTGGGTAGGGCCATGGAACAGCCTGTGCATCCTAGCCTGACTCCAGAGTCTAGTCAGAGAGAGAGAGAAACGGGCTTGCTGCAGAAACTAGTGCAAATTCAGCCCTGATGTCCAGGAAAGTTGCACCTGTTAACACTGGAGCTGAATCTAGTCCAGTGACTCTTTGCTCAAACCAAAGAGCACATCCAATGTTTTGTTTACAGCCAGATTCCATCTCCTCCCTTGCGCTTTTGCAAGACTGTGGGTATGTCTACATACCAAAAGCTCTTTAGCCTACCCATGTTAGCTGAATTCAAGCAAGTTCAGGTAGGCTAGCCCATACACAGATTTTGCTGTGTGGGGACCCATCCTTAGTCACTCATCAGTTCAATTCATGAACATGGAACCCTTCTGCCAGGTGTTGTTGGCAGCAAAATGGGCCAGGTTCAATTTTCTAGTTGTTCTGTTTAAAGACTTAAATAACACAGTTGAAGCCCGCACTCAGAAACCTGGGAAAAATATATACCACCCAGGGTGTCCAGGTAGGCAATGACTTCTCCATTTGCAAGCATTGTGTCCAGGGGTTTAAAACAAAGAACTTTATGGGAGGGGGGAGGGGACACAACAGAATAAACTTGGGAAAGGCAGCAATTAATAAATTAACAAATTCTCTGAGGTAAGACTCCCAACTGTCCAGCGTATTTTAACAATAGTCTCAACCTCTGTCCTCCTCTTGCAGTTGTGAGCTGCTAATGGGTTCTAGCATCTTCCCTCCTCCCCACTCACAGTTTGCTGTCCTGGGTTGGTATATTGTAAGGATTCTGGCAGGTCAGTGCTGCTCTATCACCTGACCCATCCGAAATTATTTCAGCTTTGTTTGTTGGGTAGAGAGGCCTGCATCTGAGTCTCTTTCCCTTAGGTAAGCTGCGGCACTCCGCAAGCCATTTCAGTTCTGCACCCCATCCCTCACCTCAAAGCCATCTCTGCTCTGGATTGTCTGGTGCCTCCAAACTCTCTTAATTTAGCTCTTTAAAGAAGAATCAGTTGCATCTGGGAGCTTTGACTAAGTCTTTACCACCAGAGAGACAACTGTAGCAGAAGATAAAAACCTCTTCTCAGTCTTGCCCAAGCTCCCATATGCCCCTATGCATGACTACAGCTTACCCTCTAGGTTTCAGGGCTTACAAAACTGTATTGGCACGATGTGTTATAACTGTTTCCAAAGTGTAAAAAGACCAAAACATCAGATCTGTCAGAGGTGCATACAGTGCTTTAAGCACTCGACTGTTTTTCCTTCTGCCTCCTGGCTCCAGCAGGCAGCCCTCCTCAAACCAATGCAAGGAACCCTCTTCCCCGCTGCATTAGTACAGATTGCTGTTGGCATTTTTTATAGTTAAAGTGTTCTTCAAGGGAGTGAGAAGAGGAAAACACCCCACACAATATCACAATATTCCCCTGTGAGATGAAATTATTTTTCCATTTTAGGCACCAGACAATTTAACCCAGTTTCCCTCAGGAAAGGCGATGCAAGGCATGAGGGGCTACAGAGGCCCTAAATTGGTTCTGGGGATGACTAACAAGCTATAAAGCCTTTCACCGATAGCTTAAAGGTTCAAATCCAACCCCAAGCCCTTTTGAATTGGATAATTTGAAAAAAAACAAACCTTTCAAAATATACTGGTTTTTAGTATATTTTGAATGCATCCCCCTAATCCACAGCCTCCAGCCATCAACATAAGAAGAGCCATACTGGGTCAGACCAATGGCCCATCTAGCCCAGCATCCTGTGTTCCGACAGTGGCCAATGCCAGGTGCTTCAGAGGAAATTAACAGAACAGGTCATCATCAAGTGATATATCCCCTGGTGCCCATTCCCAGCTTCTGGCAAACAGAGGCTAGGAACGCAAACCTTTTTTAAATAAACCTGTTGGTTTTGAGATGCAGATGAGTAAAGCAGGTGGATTATTAGCCCCAGTGAAGATAGTGAGATTATTAGCCCCAACTGATAGTGAGTTTTGTCTGGTTTTGACCAAGAGTCAGGACATCTGGGGCCAGATTCTTGGTTATTCCGTTCCTGCATGTGGGAGTGGGGGAAAGCCATCTTTATGCTCCTCATATTCTGGAGTTATGGAAAGCCCTGCTGGCCTCAGGGCTGCTCTAACTTACTCTGTTTCCTATGCCTCCTATGGGCATCAGAGAATAGCCACAGCGGACTGTACTCCACCCAAGTCCCTGTTCCACCCTATATGGGCCCTGGGAAGCAGAAAATAGCCATAGCAGTGTGCTCTGACCCTGCTCCCAATCTACCTCCTGAGGGCCTTTGGAGCACAGAATAGCAACAGCACAGTGTGCTCCACCCCAACCTATGAGGTCTGGGGAGCAGAGAATAGCCACAGTACAATGTGCTCTTGCCACATACCCCAAACCATCTACACCTGGAGCTGGGAGCAGGGTCAAGGCAGATCCCTTATGCCAGCTGTATACCAGCCAGTGGGCTGTTTGTGCCCAATTTAAGGCCAGAGCAGGGTAAAAGGGCCTTAGCATAAGCAAGAATCCTTTCCTGGCTCTGCCACTGATTCACTGTGTGACTCAGACAACTCAGTTCCTCCATGTCTCCCATGGTAAAATGGGGGCACTATCAGACTGGGGAGGTTGTGAGGCTTAACTCATTCGTGTCTGTAAAGCTCTCTGAAATCCTCAAACGGAAGACACCAGAGAAAGGGGAAGTGCTTTATTTTATTAAATGATTCATGACATCACTGGGGTCACAGGTCCTGCTCCTTGTAAAGACAGAATCACAACTCAGTCAGGATTAGACTGTGGAACTCACTGCTGCAGGAAGCATTTAAGGCCAAGACTTCAGCAAGATTCAAATACAGTTTGGACATTTATGTGGATATCAACAACATCTAGAGTTATCATAATTCATTATAACAAAAACACTGAAAGAGGTATAAACCTCGTGTTTCAGGGCTTAAGACAATCTCTAAGGTACAGAATGAGACCTAATGGCGGGGACCAGAATACCATAGATCTGTTACTGTGGGGATCTTCTACCTTCCTTTGTAGCATGACTGGGTTTGAAACAGGAGTAATGAAATTCAAGGGGCTGTGCTATACAGGAGGCCAGACTACATGGTCTGTTAGTCCCTTCTAGCCTTAAACTCTATGAATCTGACGCTGGCCAGGGTCAGAGACAGGATACTGGGCTAGAGGGACCTCGAATCTGATCCAGTCTAGCAATTCCTCATTCCTAAAATATCTAGGATCACAAGATGGGACATGGTAGGTCACCAGTGCCAGCCCCTTGAACCTACCTACTGCAAAATAGCTTATAGAGTCCTAAAATGTTACCATTTCCCTGTAAGTGCAAGGGAGGACAAATCTGACCAACTGCAGTTTTTTATTGCTGGTGAACTAACGCAGCAAGCAACTTCTGCTCATCTACAAAGAAAGGTAACGATACATGCAAATATTAGGCTTGTGAGCATTTCTTTTTGCTAAGATTAAATATACAAACAACACAAAATGGCCACAATGCCTGCCCCACACTATTCCTCAGATATCTCATGTCTTCTTTGACTCATTCCATTCCTGGAGCCTCAACACTCACTCGGTTGTTGTTCCATTAAGACAGTCTCATCTCAAGATGGGTGTGAGCTGCACAGTTCTTTCAGACTCTAAGGGCAAGTCTACACTACAAAATTAAGTTAACCTAAGTTAGGTTGACATACAGCCACCGGAGTAAGTACTGCGGTGGTTCATGTTCATACTATGCCCCCTCTGTCAGCGGCGTGCATCCTCACCAGGAGCACTTCCACTGACTTAAATGTGTGGGGGATTGTGGAGCACTGACAGCTGGACTGCCCCCCACCCCCACCTTGCCCTGGGGCTGACAGCCTGATTTATTAACCATAGAAAGATAGATTTTAAGTGATTATAAGCAGCAGGCATAGAGATCAAAGTTGGTTACTTAAGAAATAAAAATAAATTTGCAGTCTAAGTTCTACAAACTACGCAGGATTTGTCTCAAGCAGTGTCTCCCTCTGACAGAGCGTACAAGCAGGTTACAGGTCTTCAAAACACAGGCTTGGGACTCTTTTACAGCCTGGGGCCACCTTCTTCCAGTTCAAAGTCTCTGTCCTTCAGCCATGTTTCCTGGTGTTGAGTTGTGGGGGGAATGAGGCCAAGTGATGATGTCCCTTCCCCTCTTTTATAGTTTCTTCCAGATTGCTGGGAAGATCTATGTTGTGATGTGAGGGTCAGTCAGTCCCCATTGGTCAAGCAGTTTCCATTGCATACATGCTTTCTCTGAGAATTCTCCATGGCATACAGTCTCTGGGATAATGGATTCTGCCCCAGATGAGTGTTGATGAGCCATTAACACTGTCTAGCTAATCCATTCTTGTATCTAAAAGACTGGTTGTGGGTGTTCCCAACCTCAAAACATATTTCAGTAACATATACAGCAATTACAACCCAACAGAATGCTAATGTTCAGCAGATCAAGACTTTTAAAATGATATCTCGCAAGGTATACTTTGTACAAAACATATCATAATCATATCACCATGGTGAATATGGGGGTGCCGGGGTGCTACTATGAGATACAGAGTGTCCCACCCTCCCTTCCTCCCTCCCTCAGTCTGCCCTTCCTGTAGGAAGACTCAGACTACGTTCATCTCCACTTTCTGTCTGTTGGTGGCAGCAATTACACTGTGGCCGGGGTTTGTAGCTTGGGCTAGTAAAGTAGTAAACATTAGAGCTTGTCAAAATATTTCCAACAGAAGAGCCCCCTCCCTGTCACCACCACCTCACCCCCCCAAAAATGCTGAATCAACAAAATCAAAACTTTTGAGGTATCACATTAGATTCATTAAAATATTGGACAGCAAAATTATCACAATATTTCAACAAGGTCAAAACGTTTCATTTGGACTTTTATATTATATCATCATTTACAATGAAATATAAAAGCCAGAGGAAAAAAATGGAAATAGGAAATGTTTGGTTCTACCAACCTTTTATTTCCTCCCTCACACCCATTTTGTTGCTGAAAAAAGGAGTGGAGAAATGGATCAGAAATAGGTGGGTCTGAGGGAATGTTTCCCCACAGAAAATGTTTTTGTTTAGAAAACATTCCATTTCAAAGGTTTTCTGAACTAAAAACTGTCATTCCCCTCCGCCGCCCCCCACAAACACACCCACCTGTACTCCCGAATTTTCTCTGTCAATTTCAATGGGACAACTCATGGTAGCAAAATTAGGCACATAAGTGAAACATGTGCAGGATTAAGGTAATGATTAAGGCTACGATTTAGTTACGGAGGTTGCGGAAGTCACGGAATCCATGACTTCCAACAACCTCCGTGACTTCAGCCTGTTGTGGTTGGGAGCTGCAGGGTCCCCTACCACCCATGGGGGCAAGGAGCTGCGGGGTACTCCCATCGCATCTGGCAGCCCCCAGAGCTCCCAGCCACTGGGGGAACCCTGCAGCTCCTGGCCACCTGGGGTGGCAGCAGCAGAACCCGCGAGCTCCTGGCCCCCAGAGTGGCAGGGGTACCCACAGCTCCAGCTGCCGTGGGCAGTGGAGGAATCCCTAAGCTTCCAGCCGCCACCATCCCTGGAGCTGCGGGCAGCGGGGGTAACCCGCAGCTCCCAGCTTCCACGGGCAGTGGGGGATCCCCGGAGCTGCAGGCGGCAAGGTTTCCCCGCAGCCCCCAGCTGCTGCAGGCAGCTCCTAGCCCCTGCGCAGCTGCCCCACTTCAGGTGGTGTGGGGACCCGCAGATCCCCATTTTGTCACGAATATTTTCCGGCTCCTCCCCTGAGGCCCCTGCCCGCCTGTCTCCGCCCTCCCCCGAGCACCTCCCTCAGCCACCAAACAACTGATCAGCAGCAGCACGGAACAGTTGTAGCTGGTGGGTGCTGAGCACCCACCTTTTTCCCCCTTGGGTGCTTGAGCCCCGGAGCACTCACGGAGTCGGCGCCTATGGTTCCTGGCATGGGAACATTTCCCAGGGCAGAAATCCTCCTTCCCCCTTATTCTATTTGCTTCCCCTCCTTGTCTGTCTAATTATGCTCCCTCCCACCTGTTTCTGTTGCTTAGAGGGGACTAAATGGGAAAATCCAGGGCTTTTTCTTACTGCAGAGAAAAGCTCCATGTGCCCAACACATGAGCTAATATACATGAGTAACTCCCCTGTGAGTGCTGGGGTGGGGCCCTGGAGTCTAGGGTTCTGTTCCCAGCTCTGCCACAAAAATTCTCTTCCCGATTTTGAACAATAATTTCCAAAGTAGACTGTAAATATACAGCTACCTACTCTTGGGTGCACCACCAGCAGAAGTGGCAGGACTTGGCTTTGATGAATTAGAGGATCTTTCACGGAGGCTGCTGGACGCAGGCACACCCTGTGTTTCTCCCTGACTGTGCTGTCTAATTTCATCACTAGGGGTCTCCATAAATCTAATTAGCTTTTTGACAAATGTTTCCTGTCAAAATAATTCAGCCAGTTCCAGAGTTTTTTGATCTCCAGTTTGTTTTATTCAGTGCAACAAAATAAAGGGGAAGCAAATCCGTCCAGAAAGTGAGAGCCTCTGAAGTGGAAAGGCAGCAGTTGAGAAGGGCAAATGCAAGCTGAACGGGTGATACTCAGTGCAGTGTCGCTGGTGCATAGTGTGGGGATCAGGAGAGGAGCTTCACCAGGAATAACCCTGCGACGATTGGGAGGAGAAGCCCAGATGGTCCTGGAGTCGTGCCAGCCACAAACGGGGCGGGTCCCTTAGCTGTGCCACTTGCACTGGGGGCTGGTCCCTTAATCGGGGTGGTTACACTAGGGGCTGGTCCCTTAGCTGTACCACTTGCACCCAGGCCCTGTCCCTTAGTCTGCTCAGACCTTCCAGAGGCTGGCCTGCATGTGGCTGTGGTTATCTCTATCATGTCTCCAAAAATCCTTGAATCTCCTTTTAAAAGGGTGCAGGCGGATTCAGTGGCGCAACCCTTCAAGGTGGCCTGTAAAGGAAATGAACCTGCCCCAGGAAAAAGAAGCAGCTGGTCAGTGTCAAGGGAGTTTTGTCTCCTTCTGTCGCCACTACCCATAAATCCACACCTCCTTTCCATCTAAACCTCAACAGCCTCAGCTTCATCCTCTTCTCTGTTCTCTGCAGTTCCACCTAGGCCTCCCCTTTGCTCCATTCCCCAGAGCTGCATGTAAGCCCTCCATGGCCTTCACTTCTTTGTCTGCTTTGCTTCCCCCTTCTCATCTAGGCCCCAACAGCCTCCCCCTCCTCTGCTCTGATGCAGGCTCACTGTGTGCCCTTGGACAAATCACTGGGACCCCAGATCTAAAACCCACTGATGACACCCATTCACTTCAGTGGGCTTTGTATTAGTCCCACTCTTCACTGAGCAATGAACAATTCACGGTTGGTGGCAGGGAGTGGGATCTCTAAAAAGAGAGGCCTTGTGTTAATGAAGGGACTGGGCTGGGACTGAGGATATCTGGATTCAATTCCTGGCTCTGCCACAGACTCCCTGATTGGCCTTGGGCACATCACTTAGGCGCAGATTTTTCAAAGGAGTGTAACATAGGCGGTGGTTGAATTTTAATGGCATCTGGGTCCCTAACTTCCCAAACGCCTTAATCTCTCTGGGCCTCAATTTCCCAATCTGTACAATGGAGATAATAATCCTTCCTTTGACTATTTAGATGGTAAAAATCTGTGGAATGGTGAATGGCTGTGTCTGTGCAGTGCCTGGCACAACAGGGGCCCCTCCCAATCTCAGTCAGGGTCTGTGCAGTGCCTAGCATAACAGGGCCCACAATAGCAAGAGATCTAGTCCAAGGGAAAACAGACACAGAGGCTCTCCTGAGGTCACACAATAGGCCGGTTGCTGTCTGATATTAAAACCCAGGTGTCTGGAGTCCAAGCCCAATCCCTTATCTACCGGAACATAGGTGTCATCTGAGAGGAAATAATAAGAAAGCAAATAGAATACCAGAATAAATAAATTGAAGTTACCCATTGCTATGCTTCCGGTTACTGTGATGCATTGGGTCTCGGATCCAGTGCAATCTAAGGTCTCTTCGCTGCATAGACTATTAAACACAGAATAGCAGGCAGGGCAACGCCGGCCATTTTGGGTTATGTTTGCTGGAGGCACTGTGAAGAAGCAGAGCAAATGCCGTCAACTTGGGCGATGTTCCAGAATAGGCTTCAGGACAGAGAGAGCAGGTTAGGGTTGAACAGCTCAGCCCCACATCCGCCATACAGGAGCTCAGGAGACATTGGAGGTAGCAAGGTTAGTGGCATCAGTTTGCAGCACAGACCAATTGAACCATGCCCCATGTGGAATCAGCTGCAGTTTGTGGCAGTCTAGAGCCACATTCACTTAATTCCACCTCTTCCCCCAGGGACCCAGTGCTATTCAATGGAGCACCCCCTGCAGGCAGTGGGACTGTTCTCAGGGCTCAGTATAATTCACTGCAGCACCCCCTGCAGGGCAGGATGACTGCTCTCAGGGGCTTATTGCAGAGACTGTTCCAGAAAAGAGGGGTGCAGGTGGGCAGAGAGGGAGGTAATGAAGAGGAAGAATTGGTGTGGGAGTAGTAGCAGGGTGGGGAGATAAAGAGAGGGGTACGTACTTGTAACGGAGGCTGTACTGCAGGCATCTCCCACACAACAGGTGGTGCTCTTCCTTATTGCCATTCCCTCCCCAAACCTCGCAACCGCAGGGCTGGCTCTGCACTCGCTGGATGCCATGCAGCCCTTGCCTACCACCTCTGTATTGATTCCCACTGTACAAAAGGAGAAGACCGATGTTTACTCACCAGCTCTGCCACCCTCTCCCCATGCTCCTCAGAAAGACGGCTGTGTGTCTTTATCTTTACTCTACCCATGCGGAAACTGAAGCACGGAGACTTGCCTGAGGTCACAGAGTCAGTAATAGAACCCTGGAGGCCTGAGTCCTAGCCCGCACCCTGCTCCAACTCAGGGCTGGCCTTTGGGAAAAGAGCACCCTGGGCTAACTTCTATATTGGTGCCTCTGCCCCCCCCCCATTGCCCCTGGCCACCATGGGCTCCCCACCCCCATCACCTCTGGCCCCCAAGGCTTCCCACTCCACCAGGGCCCTGCTGCTTCTCCCCCTCCCTCCCATTGCCCCCAGTGTTTAATTTATATTGAAAGAGGAGCTCAGCCCCAGCAAACCTCAGCACAAATTAAGCACTAGCTGGGCGGCTGGAGAGTGGTGGCTGCTAGCTGGATGCCTAGCTCGGAAGGCAGTGCCATCACCAGCAGCAGCAGCGAAGTAAGGGTGCCATTGTATATGGTGTATTGCCACCCTTACTTTGTGCTGCACTGCACCCCCTTTGCCCCCACCCCTGCATCCCCCTCCTATGCTCCTAAACCCTGCATTGTGCCCCCTTTGTCCCTAGTCCCATGAATCAGTGTCTCCCTCTCCTTCCCCGTGTCTCCTGCCCGCCGCGATCAGCTGTTTTGCGGTGTGCAGGAGGCTGGGAGGGAGGGGGAGGAGTGAGGACGCGGCGCTGTGGGGAGGGTGGAACTGGGTGGGAAGGGGTGGAGTGGGGGCAGGAAGAGGCAGGGCAGAGGTGGTGCCTTGGGGGAAGGGATGGAGTGGGGGCACAACCTGGGGGAGAGCTGGGGGTCAAGCACCCCCCGCACTTTGGAAAGTCGGCGCCTATGTTCCCCTCTTCACAGCCTCCTAGGGGGGCACGGAGGAACACTGGGTCAGGGGGCAAGCAGTATATGTGCATCACTCCTTGCACCCCCATTCTGCCACTGGGAGAAAGCAGGGAGAAATCTGGGCACTTTCCTCCATGTGTCATAAGAACATAAGAACGGCCATACTGGGTCAGACTAAAGGTCCATCTAGCCCAGTATCCTGTCTTCCAACAGTGGCCAATGCCAGGTGCCCCAGAGGGAATGAACAGAACAGGTCATCATCAAGTGATCCATCCTGTCGCCCATTCCCAGCTTCTGGCAAATAGAGGCTAGGGACACCATCCCTGCCCATCCTGGCTAATAGCCGTTGATGGACCTATCCTCCATTAATTTATCTAGTTCTTTTTTGAACCCTGCTATAGTCTTGGCCGTCACAACATCCTCTGGCAAGAAGTTCCACAGGTTGACTGTGCGTTGTGTGAAAAAATACTCCCTCTTGTTTGTTTTAAACCTGCTGCCTATTAATTTCATTTGGTGGCCCCTAGTTCTTGTGTTATAAGAAGGAGTAAATAACACTTCCTTATTTACTTTGGCCACACCAGTCATGATTTGACAGACCTCTATCATATCCCCCTTTAGTCGTCTCTTTTCCAAGCTGAAAAGTCCCAGTCTTATTAATCTCGCCTCATACGGCAGCTGTTCCATACCCCTGACCATTTTTGTTGCCCTTTTCTGAACCTTTTCCAAGTCCAATATATCTTTTTTGAGATGGGGCGAGCACATCTGCACGCTGTATTCAAAAAGTGGGCGTACCATGGATTTATATAGAGGCAATATGATATTTTCTGTCTTATTATCTATCCCTTTCTTAATGATTCCCAACATTCTGTTCACTTTTTTGACTGTCGCAGCACATTGAGTGGACGTTTCAGAGAACTATCCACGATGACTCCCAGATCTCTTTCTTGAGTGGTGACAGCTAATTTAGCCCCCATCATTTTATATGTATAGTTGGGATTATGTTTTCCAATGTGCATTACTTTGCATTTATCAACACTGAATTTCATCTGCCATTTTGTTGCCCGGTCACCCAGTTTTGTGAGATCCTTTTGTAGCTCTTCGCAGTCTGCCTGGGACTTAACTATCTTAAGTAGTTTTGTATCATCTTCAGATTTTGCCACCTCACTGTTTACCCCTTTTTCCAGATCATTTATGAGTACGTAAAATAGGACTGGGCCCAGTACAGATCCCCGGGGGACACCACTATTTACCTCTCTCTATTCCGAAAATGGACTATTTATTCCTACTCTTTGTTTCCTATCTTTTAACCAGTTACCAGTCCATGAGAGAACGTTCCCCCTTATCCCATGACTGCTTACTTTGCTTAAGAGCCTTTGGTGAGGGACCGTGTCAAAGGCTTTCTGAAAATCTAAATACACTATATCCACTGGATCCCCCTTGTCCCCATGCTTGTTGACCCCCTCAAAGAATTCTAGTAGATTGGTGAGGCATGATTTCCCTTTACAAAAACCATGTTGACTATTCCCCAACAAATTATGTTCATCTATGTGTCTGACAATTTTGTTCTTTACTATAGTTCCAACCAGTTTGCTCAGTACTGAAGTCAGGTTTACCGGCCTGTCATTGCCGGGGTCTCTTCTGGAGCCCTTTTTAAAAATTGGCGTCACATTAGCTATCCTCCTGTCATTTGGTAAAGCTGATTTAAATGTTAGGTTACAGACGACAGTTAGTAGTCCTGCAATTTCACATCTGAGTTCCTTCAGAACTCTTGGGTGAATCCCATCTGGTCCTGGTGACTTATCACTGTTTAGTTTATCAATTTGTTCCAAAACCTCCTCTTATGACATCTCAATCTGAGACAGTTCCTCAGATTTGTCACCTACAAAGAATGGCTCAGGTTTGGGAATCTCCCTCACATCCTTGAGGGTCACCTCTGCGAGTTTGTGGCCCTCGCCTACCAGCCAATAACACACACCTCTGCACTGCTGCACAGCACCCCCTGACCATAGCACCCTTGGCGATTGCTCAGGTGGCCCACCCCTAAAACTATTGCTGTTCCAACCCACTGGCCCTATTCCCCAAGCTGGGAATAGAACCTAGGAAGCCTGACTCCCAGCCTACTTCCTACTCTAACCCACTAGACCCCATTCTTCACCTAGAAGTGGGAATAGAACCTAGTGTGCTCTGGTCACTGGACCATGCTGGTGTGAGATCTGGCTCATCTACCTATTTGGGTTTCAAGCAGCAAGATGCCACAGGAATCTTCTCCAAAGCTGCAGGTCTCCATGCTGCCCCTGCAGTTCCTGCCAAAGGCAGAGCAAACCTCACACTGCAGACAGGCACCTAGAAAAAGAGAGAGAAAATTATTCATGTAGATTTGTCCCTTTCTTGCCTCCTCACCTTCCCCTGGGTTCTTAGGGAAAGCATCTGGTGCAACCTGCTTTCCGGTGCTGAAGCTTCTCTACTTCACTTCAGCGCGCACACGCACGCACACGCACACACACACACACTCTCCCCATTCTTAATTTCCTGCAGGAAAATCAGCATTTCCCAACAGGGGATTTTCAAAAGTGGATTTTCCGCACAACATTTTTTGTGTGCGATAAAATACCAATTTTCCAGCCATTTCTAAAAAGGAACAAAACAGAACATGTCTTTCAGGACTTCAAGTATCAATATTTCCTCTTATATCTACAATATTTCAATGTGTTGTCATGCCAACTCGTGACTTCACAAGGAATCTGTTCTTTTCCCTTTGACGTGTCCAGTTGGCCGATTTTTCCGATACTGGCTTTTTCGTGACATTTATAAACAAATTTATACAAAGGACCAAGTTCGACTCTTTCTACTTTGTACAACCTAGAATTCAAGGCCCTGAAGAGAAACAGCCCTGACTCACCCAGACCTAGGAGAGCAGAGAGGATGTAGAGAAAGAAGGGAGTCTTCATGGTGATAGGAAGAGCGTGAATTGGAGCTGGGGTCTCTGATGCAGCAAATTCTCCGTCCAGAGGATTTATGCAAGTAGGGGTGGAAGGGAAGTCAGAAGAGGAATTCCACCTGCAAAATGCAATAAATTGGATGGTGTGATGTAAGTGTCATTAATAGGGACCTATGAAATTCATGATCCATTTTGGTCAGTGTCACAGTCATAGGATTTTAAAAATTGTAAATTTAATTATTTCATCTTTTTAAATCTGAAATTTCATTGTAATTGTAGGAATCCTGACCGAAAAAGGAGTTGTGGTGTGGTCACAAGGTTATTTTTGGGGGGTTACGGTACTGCTACCCTTATTTCTGAACTGCTGCTGGTGGGGTGTTGCCTTCAGAGCTGGGCAACCCCCCTGCAACTCCCTTTTGGATCAGGGCCCCCAATTTGGGCAATGCTGGTCTCCCCCATGAAATCTGTATAATATAAGGTAAAATCACATGAAAGACCAGATTTCACAGGGGAAGACCAGATGTCATGGTCCGTGATGCGTTTTTCATGGCTGTGAATTTAGTAGAGCCGTAGTTCAACATCAGGTTGAAGATGCCCAGGAATTATTAGCATTTCCTGTGGCAGGGAAGTGCACAGGTTAATGAGGGATTGTGTAAAGAACCCCAAGGTTTTTTTCATCTGCCACCTTTACCTTTGTTGCCTTTTAATTTCATAGCGTGCCTGTTTGAGAAGAGAGAGTGAATGTTCATTCTCAGCAGTTGCTCCCTTGCCCTGATCTCAGGGTCATGTACCTGTGCTATGCACCAGCCATGTGTAAGGGGGTACGGGTGTGCTGGGGCAATATTATCTATAATTATTACACTCCCCATCTTCCTGCACCTCTGCATAGCCCTTTGCTGAAGCACAGCCAGAGTTCTGTCTTTTGTGAAAGCATTTACACAGAGTTCAACTTTAGGGCTATATGTAAAACCCTGATAAATAGGTGTTAATAGCGCCCAGTCAACTGCAAAGAGTACCACACAGTTTCTGAGGTCAGGTCTATGCTACAGACCTATATCAGGTTGGAGCAGGAAGTGGGCTGGGAGGCTTCCTGGGTTCTCTTCCCTGCTTGGGGAATGGGACCAGTGGGTTGGAGCAGGGATAGTTTTAGGGGTGGGCCACCTGAGGAACCGACACGGGTGCTATGGTCAGGGGGTGCTGTGTAGCAGCGCAGAGGTGTGCGTTGCTGGCTGGTAGGGGAGTGGGGTGATGTAGTTATACTGGCCTAACAGTATGTGTGGACAACGCTTTGTCAGCGGGAGAGCTTCTGCTGTCAACATAGCTATTGACCATAGGCACCGACTCCGTGGGTGCGCTGGGATTGGAGCACCCAGGGGGAAAAAATAGTGGGTGTTCAGCAGCCACCTGCTGATCAGCTGTTCAGCAGGCCCAGCGGATTAGCTCCTCCTCCTTCCCGCCAGCACCTCCTGCCCGCTGCTGATCAGTGTTCGGCAGAGGGTTGGGAGGTGCTGGGGTGGGGGAAGAGGCAGAGCGAGGGCAGGGCGCGCTCAGGGGAGGGGGCGGGAAGAGGTGGGAAGGGGTGGAGTGGGGGTGGGGCCTCGGGGTGGAGTGGGGGCGCTTCACCCCAGGGGAAAGCTGAAAGTTGGCACCTGTGTGTACTGCCTCTCAGGGAGGTGGATTAATGGTGCAGTAGCGTCTTCACTAAAGTCCTACCGTACTGTAGTGCTGTATATGAAGACAAGCCCTCAGTAAAACAAGATTTAATGCTCACAGAAAGTATTGTAAATAGCATTTGGAACACTATGAATAACTTCAACAAAAACTGTTAGGCAGTAAATGTACTGGTGTTCCTTTCAGAGACAAGATGGGTGAAGTAATATCTTTTACTGGACAGATGTGACGAGCTTTCAAGCCACACAGAGCTCTTCCTCAGGTCAGAGGTCTCTAGTATCCGGACTAACACAGCTATACCTACACTCCATACAATCCGTGTACCTAATACAGACTTCCTTCCCACTTTGTTCCTCTCATATACATTCAAATATAAGGTTTCAATATAACATTTCCTATACGTTAGCACATACATCAAAACGCATTCCCCTCTGATGTTGATTTTTCAGTCTGTAGTCGTAACACGCAAGCGTGTGTCACCTGAACACTTCAGAGTTGGAGGAGAATGGCAGCATCTCAGTCTTTTCAAACATCTGAGAACCCTGTCAGCAAACAGACTGTCTGGAGCAATCTGCACAGCTAGCAGCATTCCCGCATTCAGGTTAATAGCTGACTGGTCCTTTCAGTTGCAGGTGAAACAGAAATCTATAGCCTGTATCCAAAGTGGTCTAGGCATTGGGAGCAGCATATAAAATATCCATTCCTTGGATTTCTATAGGGCTCTCACTCCACAGGGCAATATCTTTCCCCCATAAACCCAGCTATGTCAGGCAAGAATGTACAAACCCCCACCTCAGTAACTGCTGCCCCATTCTCTTTAACAGAGACAGAATCCTCAACTAAAGCACTTAGCTAATAGCTAAATGTCAATTCCACAGGCTGTACAATCTCTAGGGGTAACAAGTATTCCCCTCAGAGTTCTCCCTCTAAAGCAGGAGTTCTCAACCTTTTTCTTTCTGAGGCCTCCCCAACATGCTATAAAAACTCCACGGCCCACCTGTGTCACAATAACTGGTTTTCTGCATATAAAAGCCATGGCCGGCGTTAGGGGGTAGCAAGCAGGGCAGTTGCCTGGGGCCTCATGCCACAGGAGTCCCCACAAAGCTACATGGCTCAGGCTTCGGCTTCAGCCTCGGGTGATGGGGCTCAGGACCCTGGGCTTCAACCCCATGCAGCAAGGCTTCAGCTTTCTATCCTGGGACCTAGTAAGTCTAATGCTGGCCCTGCGTGGCAGCCCCTCTGAAACCTGCTCGCAGCCCCCCAGGGGGCCTCAGACCCTTGGCTGAGAACCACTCCTCTAAAGCAATGGCTTTCAAACTCTTTTTCTGGCGACCCAGTTGAAGAAAATTGTTGATGCCTGTGACCCAACGGAGCTGGGGATAAGGGGTTTGGGGTGTGGGAGGGGCTCAGGGCTGGGGCAGAGGGTGCGGGGGTGAGGGAGTAGGGCCAGGAATGAGGGGTTCAGGGTGTGGGAGGGGGCTCTGGACTAGGGCAGGGGATTGGGGTGCGGGAGAGGGTCAGGGCTTTGGGATGGGGGTGCAGGCTCTGGGGTGGGGCCGGGGATGAGTGGTTTGGGGTAGATGAGGGGCTCCAGGTTTGGAGGGGCTCAGGGCTGGGGCAGGGGATTGGGGCATGGGCTTACCTCCGGCGGCTCCCGGTCAGCGGCACAGCGGGGGTGCAGAGGCAGGCTTCCCGCCTGTCCTAGCACCGCGGACCACGCTGTGCCCCGAAAGCGGCCAGCAGCAGATCCAGCTCCTAGGCGGAGGCGTGTAAGTGGCTCTGCGTGGCTCTTGCCCGCAGGCACCGCCCCACCCCAGCTCCCATTGGCCGGTTCCCAGCCAATGTGAGTGCGGAGCTGGTGCTTGGGGTGGGGGCAGCGCATGGAGCCCCATGGCCCCCCCGCTTAGGAGCCAGACCTGCTGCTGGCTGCTTTCGGGGTGCAGCGCAGTGTCAGAACAGGTAGGGACTAGCCTGCCTTAGCCGGGCAGCACCACGGGCAGGACTTTTAACAGCCCGGTCGGCGGTGCTGATAGGGTGACCAGGTATCCCGATTTTATAGGGACAGTCCCGATTTTGGGGTCTTTTTCTTATATAGGCTCCAATTACCCCCCACCTCCATCCTGATTTTTCACACTTGCTGTCTGGTCACCCTAGGTGCTGACCGGAGCCAGCGCGATCCAGTGCCTTCCATTCCGCGACCCAGTAGTGGGTTGCGACCCACAGTTTGAAAACCACTGCTCTACAGGTCTGTAAGACACACCGTGGTGGACCAGCCAGCCTAATGGAGGGCTTTCATAGTAAAGTAAAGCTGGAATAGCACTCACCTATAGCCAAAGTAATACCAGTATTGGGAACCAGCCCTCACAGCAGACACATCTCCTGGCCCTGAGCTGATCAGCCACAGAGTCTACAAGGCTGTTGTTTATTTATAACCTTCTTCCCCCTGCCCTCTGATTGGCTCCACTCTCTAAGGGTGATTGGGAGTGACCTGCTTGGTGGGTTGCACACAGTGAAAACTTCCTATACAGCTGCTGAAACAGCTACTGAGCATCTTTAGTAACCACCCCACCCTATTTCTCTATGGTCCTGTGCCCTTCTGGCTGAGTTATCCTGCCTTGCACTAGTATGCATGAGCGACCGACACAGGGCATGTCTACAATGCAGCTAGGAGTGTGCTTCCCAGCATGGGTAGACAGATGTGCGAGCTGTTTGAGCTCGCGTGTCCACAGAGTCGTTCCCCTCAAATCCACGTTTCCTCTATTCTGCTTCTCTTTCTTTCTTTGGGCCAAAGTCAAATGCTGCCGTGCCGTATAAAGCCTGTGGGTTACACACGCTCATTCTCAGCAGTCCCCGGTCTCAGTCCTGTGTGTCTGTGCCATGGACTGACCATGCTTTTGGCTCTCCCACAATCCTAATGCACAAACCAATTTTCCAATTCACCTAACACTACATGTACATTTTAGCACACGTTAAAAATCAAAAGCAGATCATTTGGGGTGGGCCTGTATCTAAGGGATCCCTTGATCAAGTACCCCAAATTTACACCAAAAGCTCCATTGTGGGCTCTCAACTGGCATAACAACTATCAAGTCAATCTGCATCAGCATGGGGATTTCAGATACTCTGAAAGTCCAAACCTTGTCATTTTAGGGAGGCTGTGTTTTGGGAATCCTTTAACCAAATTACTCCGAATTTGTACTCTAATGTCTACTCTAGACCCTCAACTAGCATAGCAATTTTCCAGCCAATCCAACTGTGTACGCGTATTTTACAGCATGGTAAAAATTCAAAGGAAGGTGTTTTGGGGAAGCTGTATCTCAGGAACCCACAGTCCAAAATACCCCAAATTCGCTCCACTAAATCGTTTCCCGTGGCTCTACCCAGGGCTGGCTTTAGGCCGATTCCCCCGATTCCATGGAATTGGGCCCCGCGCCTAAGATGGGCCCCACAACGTCTGTCGGCGGTACTTCAGCAGCAGCTCATTAGCTGCCGCTGTTTTGGCGGCACTTCGGTACTTGCTAAAGCCAGCCCTGGCTCTACTGCAGTGATTCTCAACCTCTTTATCATTGTGGGCTGCATATGTGGCCCACAAAGTGTTAGCTGGGTTGCAGGTTTAGAACCACAGTGCCCTCCACCTAATCCCGCCCCCAAACTCCTCTGTTCAGGACCCTCCGCCCAGAGACCCCTCCACAGAGTGGGGCCAGGAGCGGAGAGCTAGGCATGGGGCAGGGGGAAGGGAGGAGACCCCAGACCCCGACCCCCACAATGTGGGGCTGGGGGGCAGCCAGGACCCTGACCCAGGACCCTGACCCAGGACCCCTCCAAGATCCCGGACCCTGACAGGACCCTGGACCCCAAGCCGCTGTGCAGGGTCGTGCAGCAGCCAGGACCCAGACCCCACTGGGCAGGGCCGGATTAAGTCCTTTAGAGGCCCTAAGCACTGAAAAGATTATGGTGCCCCCCCAATATGTAATTCAAAATAAAAACAATACTATATCGTAAAATAAAATTTTATTTTTCGAAATGACACAAAACGTACATGTATGCTGAAATTAAAATAGCTTCTTTCTAGATTTTCTGATTGCAAAATTCTGGATAAGTTCATCGAAGCTGACTCGACGAAGCATGTCCGCTTCCATACACAATAGGGAAAGTGAATCAAGTCTGTCCTGACACATTGTTGTTCTCTGAGGGTTTTTTATTCTTTTCAGCTGAGAAAAAGAGCGTTCTGCGGAGCAGTTAGTAATCATCAATGTTAGAAAAATACGGAGTGTGAGCTCTACATTTGGAAATACACATTGTATTCTGTCTTTCAATATTGTGTCATGAAGATCAATGTGACTGAATTTCATTTTTCCTATTTCATTAAACTTTGCGCGCATATAACAGTGGAACTGCTGTACTTCTCCAAAGAGATTCGTGTTCAAGTCAACAGGGTATGAGTCAACTAGCTTTTGGGAACCTTGTGAATATTGTTAATCAGATAAGTCCATATCGTTTAGAAAAGAAAATCTACTTGATACTTCTTTGTACACTTCACCTCTTCTCTTCATATGAGCTTCAAGTGTATCAATTATAGCGTAGTACGCAAAATTTGTCTCTAGAATTCAATGCTGTTTCTGTTGCACTGCTATCATTTGCTTGTTTTTTCCTGATTCGCTTGCGGGTCTGGGCTTCTTTGTAGTTAGTATCAGGCAAGATATCTTTTGATATGCCTTCAAATATTTTGAAATCATTCCTCAAAGTGTGTAAGTGGTCTGCTGATGATTAACAGAGGTTTGCACATGTTTTCAAATCCAATTCTTTTCTTGGAGAGCTTGACTTGTGTGTTAAAAGTGTTGTACAATTTCATTCACATGGTCAACATGAATACAAATTCTAGTTCTTGCATCTTCTTTGCAATGTTTTCTGCCTCTCGTATAGTTTCTCCCTTTTGTGATTGGTCTTCAGCTATACTTTCTAATGCATCCACAATCTTTGAGTAGGACTCCAGAATTGCTCTTGTTGCCACTGCGAGTATTAGAAAGAGATTTTAACACACAATCATTGCCCAAATACGTTTTAAGAACTGCCCATCGGTGTGTTGAGGCAGAGAAAAATGTATAAAGTAACTGGACTATTGAGAAAAAACTTACTGCCACTGGACAACAATCAACAGCACTGCGGCCAACAAGACTGAGAGAGTGTGCAGCACATGGTATGAATAGGGCATATCTGTTCTGTTCTAAAAGCTTCTTCTGCATTCCTTGATAACACTCTGACGTGTTGGCAGCGTTGTCATAAGATTGACCTCTGCACTTTGAGAAATCTATTTTGCAAACTTGGCACAGATAATGCAGTACTTGATTTGCCATCTCTTCACCAGTGTGGCTTTTGAAATTGAGGAATGTTATAAATCGTTCAACTGGTTTTCCATCTGTGGGAGACACATATCTTTGTACAATGGTCAATTGATCAATATGTGAAAGATCAGGTGTAGGGTCGACAGATAAACTGAAGTACCCAGCAGTACTTATTTCATCGACAATAGCTGAACGAACTTTGTCACTCATTAGACCAATGAGTTCATCACATATTGTCTTGGATAAGTATGATGGGTTACCCTTGCCAGCATTCCCATATTTTGAGATATGGCCTGCTAAAAATGGGTCAAACTGAGCCACAAGTTCCAACAATCCCAAGAAATTTCCATTCTGCAATGATCCAAATGTGTCATTTGATCCCCGGAAAGGCAGACCACATTCAGCTAATGTTTGAATAACAGCTATAACATGCTGCAAGACATGTTGCCAGTATTCACGCTCCCCTTTCATTTGTTCTTCCAATTTTTGTGTCAATCCAAAGCCCTGTCTTCGATTTCAATATGTCAACATTGAATCTCTGTGGGTAGTGCTATTTTCATGTTGTTCAATTAAAACAGTATTCCGCCAGTCACTAAATACATCTGCAGCAAACCGGGATGTTGAAGGTTTATATGCAAAAAGGTTGCAAACAAAATAATACACAGACCCTGTTGATGGTGAATACAGTAGCCATTCTCGAGTGTATTTCTCACCATTCGCTTTCATGCCGAAACATATTTTTTGTGGACAATATCTTGTTTGTTTGCCATTGGTAAAAGTCCGACGTGATTTCTCAAATGGCCCAGTGTGGTGTTGACAGTCATTTGGTCCACGATCTGTCCAGTAAGCTACATCATCAGTACTGAAATCAACCCACATACCAGGATCTTTTCTCCTATTATTTACAGCATGAGCAGGTTCAGTCTCTGACACATCCACATGTTCTGGAATGGTGTTTGTTTCACCAATAGAAGAAGGATCAGTCTCTGAAACACCTTCGGTGTTGGAACAATGTCTGTGCTACTGAGAGAAGATGTTGCTTCTGATGGATTCACTTTGAAAAATGATGTCAGCTTTGGAAGATTTTGGAAAATTTCACTAGTTTTTTGTTTATTTTCTTACACCAATTTACATTTCTGTGCTCCACTCAGTTGGTTACGTTTTATCCTGCCCCTTATCTCAGTTATCTGAACGTAAAAAAACCTCAAATTACACAATGTACACTATTTTTATGTATATATATAATATATATATAAGAAAGGAAAAAAGCGAATCAAGTACATATAACTCAGAAGAATATATCAATAATAAAACATACATTTATTGCAATACATGACAGGATCTGATTTCCTCGCATTATTTCGATCTACATTAGTAGGACGCCCCCCTGGTTTAGGTGGGGATAAGTAATAAAAAGAGAACAGAAAAACGGGGGAAGAGTGTGGAGTGGAGTGTAAGGAAGTCTAACAAAGTTCTGATTTTTCCCATGATGACTACTTCGATGCTTTTTTTTTGAAATATCAAATATCAAATTTTTTCCACAAAAAAAAAATCTCATTTTTTTTGGTGCCCCCTGCTTTGCTGGTGCCTTAAGCACATGCTTAGTCTGCCTATTGGGTAATCCAGCCCTGCCACTGGGACCCCAAAGCCCGGAAACCGCCACACGTAGGGTGACCAGACATCCTGGGTGAGTGTCCCAATATTTTTTACTTCTCATCTGGTCACCCTAGCCACGTGGCAGCCCCGAGACGACCGTGCAGCAGTCCAGAGCCTGGAGACCACCGTGCGTCAGGGCAGCCTAGAGCCCATGGCTTTTAGCACACAGCTGAGCTGGGCCCAGGGCCGGCGCTTCCACTAGGAGACCCTAGGTGGTCACCTAGGGCGGCAGGATTTGAGGGGTGGCATTTCAGTGGCGACTCCCCGGCGGCAAGAAAAGCGGCTGCCGAAACGCCACCGAGAACGTCGCTGAGAATGCCGAGCTGCCGCCTAAGTGCCCCTATTGTAGGTGAGCTGCTGTAGGAGCTGCCGCGGTGGGGGGAGGCTGCCACGGGGAATGGGGAGCTGCCGTGGGCAGGGGGTTGGCTGCCACGGGGGGCGGGGGGAGGAGGCTGCAGCGGAGGAAGGGGGTTAGCTGCTGCAGGGGGGTGGGGAGCTTCTGCGGGCGGGGGAGGCTGGCTGCCATGGGCGGGGAGGGGTTAGTTGACGCCGGCGGGGGGCTGGCTCCCGCGGAGGGTGGGGAGCTGCCGCGGGTGGGGGCCTGGCTTCCGCAGGGGGTAGGGATCTGCCACGGGCGGGGGGCTGCCGCGGGCGGGTGGTTTAGCCAACCGCGGGGGCGGGGGGGTGCTGGCTGCCACGGGGGAGGGGGGCGGCGTTAGTTGGGCAGGCGGGGAGGGTGCAGGGCCGGTGCAAGGAAGTTTTGCCTAGGGTGCAAAACTTCCATGCACCGGCCCTGGCTGGGCTGCAACTGTGTGCTAACTGGGCTGCATGCAGCCCATGGGCCGCAGGTTGAGAACCGTTGCTCTGCTGTCAAACCCATTTTTAGGACAATTGGATAATATATGTAGATTTCTGAACACTTTGAAAAATCTGATTTTAACAAACAGCCTGATGGAACCTTAACTATGGTAGGGCTGCTGCCATCCCAAAAGTAATAATATTTAATGAGTTGCAACTCTTGGTTTAAAGGGGAATTTTTTCATGAAAAATTTGAAGCAATTTGCATTCCATTTTTTTTATTTTGATTTTTAATTTCATTTTCACAAAAAAAAATAAATCCTGGAAATGTTTGGGTTTGACATTTTTTGTTTTTCATTTCCCCTTCCCCCTTTCAACCCTCCGTTTCACTGTGAAATGGGGGGAAATGGAAAGACAATAAAGCAAGGAATAACAAGCAAACATAAAAGGCCCAAACAGACAATGACTTTTTTTTGTTTTCTGCTTTTGCCCAGAAAATTGGAGAGTTGAAAACAATTTTTTCCACCAACATTTCCCATTTTAAAAAAGTCCATTTTCATGTAATAATCAACTGATTCTAGTTGAAAGATCCATTGTCGAACAGCTGTTGATCTGTGGAAGAACAGAATCCCAGAATAAAATAGTGCTGGGGGAACTGAGCCTGTCAGGATCATAAGGGAAAGCAAAGCTGACTAACCCCAGGGTTGTGTTCCCAGCTTGAGAGCCAGGATTCCTGTTTTTTCCTCCTAGTGTGTAACGATGCTGGTTCTGGCGGGACACAACTGAGAGTACCAATTCAGGACAAATTGCTCAGAGCAGAGCAGTCACAGCCCCAGGCTGGTGGTTCTCCACCTCTAAGGCACACCAAACCAGCGAAGCAGAGAAGACTTCGGTTTCTTCCTACTGGCTATCCATAAAACATACAAGCAATTCCCTTAGACACTCCAGTTTCCCAGTATCTCCACCAGTGCCACTCGTTATGGGCATGAATGGTTAAGAAAACCAATACCCCAGTAAAAGAAAAAAGGTTCTCTCGATCCCAAAGGACCAAGCCCCAGACCAATATACAAGTCAGATCTTACCCACAAATCACGCTGTTGCCAATTCTTTAGAATCTAAAATATAAAGATTTATTCATAAAAGAAAGAAATATAGATGAGAGTTAGAACTGGATAAATGGAATCAATTACACACAGTCATGTCAAAGTTCTTGATTCAGGCTTGTAGCAGTGATGGAATAAATTGCAGGTTCAAATCAAGTCTCTGGAGTACATCCACAGCTGAAGGTCATTCAGTCCTTTGTTCAGAGCTTCAGTTTGTAGCAAGGTTCCTCCAGAGGTCAGAAGCAGGATTGAAGACAAGATGGAGGGGTTTCCAGGGCCTTTTGTATTTTCTGCCTGTGGAAGGACACCCCTTTGTTCTTACTGTGGAAAATCACAGCAGCAAGATGGGGTCTGGAGTCACATGGGCAAGTCACCTGCAATGTTCCCTCTAATTTTTGACAGGCCGTGTGTGCAAAAAAAATTCTTCTGTGCAAATTTTTAACAGGCCATGTGCGCAAAAAATGTCTTCTATACAAATTGTTGTGCTTCTGTGCAAATTTTTGTGCATACAGTGTTTTGCCATGTGCGCGGGATTTAGAATCTGTGCGCGCGCGCAGTTTAGAGGGAACAGTGGTCACATGTCCATGCATGACTCAGTTTGCAGGCTGACACCATTGTTTATATGTTAGTTTGAACATTCCCAGGAAAGCTCAAATGTGGATTGGCATCTCCCAAAGTTCATTGTCAGTTAAGTGTTTCTTGACTGGGCACTTACTGGGAATAGTCCCTTCTCAAGAAGCTGACCAAATGCTTCACTGGGGCTACTTAGAATCAAAACACATTGAGATACAAGTACATAGCCAGTATTCATAACTTCAACTACAAAAATGATACACACATACAGATAGCAGAATCATAACCAGCAAATTACAGAGGGGGGAGGGATAGCTCAGTGGTTTAAGCATTGGCCTGCTAAATCCAGGGTTGTTAATTCAATCCTTGAGGGGGCCATTTAGGGATCTGGGCCAAAAATTGGGGATTGGTCCTGCTTTGAGCAGGGCATTGGGCTAGATGACCTCCTAAGGTCCCTTCCAACCCTGATAGTCTATGATTCTAAATCATAACCTCTTTATAGACACCTCACATGACAACCTTTGTACAATATTTGCTGCAAATATATAACAGTGGTTGCAGCAATGATCTATACGGTGACAGTTTTTTCCTCCTAGGGTCTGGAAGGGGAGTGGTGTCTTAGTGGCTAGAGCAGGAGGCACTGCAAGTCAAGATTCCTAGGTTTTGTTCTCAGTTCTGGTAGCGGAGCGGGGTCTATTGAAATAGAGAAGTGGGGCTGGCAGTCAGGACTCCTGGGTTCTATCCCCTTGCTCAGGATTATGCCTCAGGGCACAATATAGCCCTAATTAGTCCATTATATATTCTTAGGATTGTGAGAAGGGGGGCAGGATATATAGGGATAGGCAGACTGACAGCCAGGCACCATGCTAGTAATTTAAAGAGGCCTGGTTTATAGGCTGAAATGTATTTAAACCACTTGAATACTCCTGATTAGTGCAGAGTTGTGTTAATGGCAATGCAGGTTACACCCTAGGAGAATAAGGCACAGACTGGAAGGGAATCACTTACCCCACGCTCCTAAGTCTTCAGTCACTGCAGGGATGGAGAAGGATATTTCTCTAATGGGGATGAGACAGGACAATTTCTCAATTACAGGATGCTCTCTCTTCCTTTATAGCAGGATCGGGTGCTGATTGGCTGCAGAATAGGCCATTTCCACCTTCTCTCTCTGTTTTCTTCTTCCCTGCTTTGGCAGTTTCTGTTCCCCTGCCTTTCCCTCCAATGACTGCTGCCAAAATTTCATGACTAAAGAGGAAGTTGAAAAATCCCCTTTTCGCATTTGCATCTCCTGGCAGGGAAATTGAGAGACTAACATGGATTCTATAGAGACGAGGTCCAAGAAAAGCTATTACCTCCCCCACCTTGTCTCTCTAATATCCTAGGACTAACAACACTGCAAACAACAATGGATTTCATAAACGTCTATCCCACCTCTCAGTCTTTGAGAGGCAGTGCGACCTGTTGGCTTAAGCACCCAAAGGCTTGATACATCCCAACAAGTGCAGAAGGGAATGTCTCAGAGCTTCACATATGCTGCCATTGACAGGAGCAAGAGCTCTTGTTCCAGGCTGTTCGTAATCAGCGCATGGCCTCCATAGCCGAGTTGTCTGTTCACTCAGCAGGTCTCATGGTCAGGGCCTGCTGCTCCAGTCTCACTTTTACGTCCATGTGTTCAGGACCCACTGAACAAGGTTCACTTAGGCCGGCTTCCTCATTGGTGATCTCTGAGGCAGGGCTAGGAGTAGGGAAATACGAGGTGGGTAGGGGTCCCTGGGCCCTCCTGCTCCACCAGGTTCCAGTCCAGGGCCCTGAAAGTGTGACAGTGTGGGCTATACTTGGCCCACCTCCTGCTCACCTTCCCCTGGGCCACTTCTTCCCTGATGCCTCAGTTTGAGGCATGGCTGCTGTTTAATAAGAGTCCTTTGCTCCAAACGCAGAGTCTTGGGACTGATGCAAGCAACCCTCTGGTGCTCCCACACATGGTTCTCCCTACCACTGCGGGGTAATGGCTCAAAGGAGGAGGGGGGAAGACTCACAGCCTGACCTCCTCAGCAAGAGCTTCTTTGCCATTTGTCTCAGGGCAGGGCATCTCTCCTCCCCTGCTGGGGCTGCTGGAGCTCTCCTTATACTTCTCTTTTCCCCAGGAGCATGGTTGGCAGTGCCTGAGGGCTGGAGCTTTCCTGGCCCAGTACTACTCCCATCTTTTCCCTGCCTCGGCCTTAGTGAGGGGTTTGCAAACCCCATTGTGTGCCCTCCCCACCACGACTGGCACTGTAGGGTTGCCTCGTGCAATCGAGTCCCTGCAGTCTCTTGAGAAGAAGTCTGCATTTTTATGGGTCATACCCACTCGATGTAGTACTGTACTTCAAAAAAGTATGACTGGAGCGCTAAATACCACCTCATTATTAATGGGTTATGATCCTTCATGCCGAATTACCATCTGAGGGGTGCGTGATCAGTCACCCAACAAAATGATTACCCCCATAGATAGCATCTTAACACCTCAATGGCAGATTGAAGGGGTCTAGTTAAGAGCAAGCTGGGACCCCTAGAAATACTGCATCAAGAGCAGATGACAGGCAGCCTTGCAAAACCTTCACTTTTCCTACCAGCGGTCGCAGGTGTCCACCCCCCACCATATTGCCCAGGTAGGTCAGCTCCCGGCTGGCCAATTTACACTTAGATGGGTTTGCCATCAGCCCTGCATTTTTGAGGGCCTGTAAGATCTGTAAGATCTCTACAAGGTATGTAGGTGGTCATCCCAAGTCTTGCTGTACACAATGATATTGTCAAAGTATGCTGCTGCATATCAGTTGTGTGGTTTTAATACTTTGTTCATCAGCCTCTAGGTGGCTGCTGCTCCGTGCAGGCCAAAGGACGTCACTTTAAATGGGTAGAGTCTGAAGGTCATAGAGAAGGTGGTCTTTTCTTGTGATTCTGCAAGTAGGCAGATCTGCCAATATCATTTAGTCAAATTAAGGGTGGAGATGTACTTAGCGGTCCCCTAGCCTCTCCAATAGTTCATCTACTCTCAGCATCGGGTATGCATCAAACTTGAACACCGCGTCGGGAACACCATGTTTGGGAAGTCAATGCAGAACCTTGTTGTTCCATCTTTTCTTGGCACAAGGATGATTGGGCTCTGCCAGTCACTGTGGGACCCTTCCACCACCACTAGGTCTAGCGTTACATGTAATTCTTTATGTACTGTCTTCCACATGTCTCATTAACGGTCTCAAGTTGTCACGCATCCTTTTTCCTGGTTCAGTTTCTATGTGATGGGACACAACATGTATATGGCTGGGTGTTGTTGCTGTTGTGTGGCCAATTGGAGTAGCTTGTCTAGAGCCTTTTTTTTTTTTCAGTCTCAACGACAGCAGTGTTGTCTCTTTGGTCAACACACCTAGTGGTCAGGACCACTCCAGTCTCTCTGTTCAATATGTCTAGAACGTCTTGAACAGGAGAGCTTCTCCTACTGACATAGCAACCACCTCTCGGGAAGTTGGAGTAACTATGCCAACAGGAGAGCTCTCTCTCCCATCATCTTAGAACGTCTTCAGTAAAGCACTAGACTTTTAAGTGTAGACTTGCCCCCAGACCTGAAGAAGAGCTGTGTGTAGCTCGAAAGCTTGTCTCTTTCACCAACAGAAGTTGGTCTTACTTTGTCACCCACCTTGTTTCTCTAATAATCCTTGGACCAACATGGCTACAACAACCTTGCAAACATCCAATCTCAATTTTAAAATTGCCAGTGACAGAGAATACACCACAACCCTTGGTAAATTACCCTCCCTATTAAAAATGTGCACCTTATTTCCAGTCTGAATTTGTCTAGCTTCAACTTCCAACCTCTGGATCTTGTTCTGCTGGACAGAGGAGCCCATTATCAATTTTTTATTCCCCATGTTATGATCAAGTCACCCCTTAATAGCAGGATTTAATTTGAATGTATGATTCAGAATCATTAACTTACCTGTGTCAAGACTAGCTCTAGAGTGGCTTCTTTTATTTAATTTAGTTAAATATTATCTTCGGTTTCATAGCACTTATCATAGAATCATAGAATCTCAGGGTTGGAAGGGACCTCAGGAGGTCATCTAGTCCAACCCCCTGCTCAAAGCAGGACCAACCCCAGTTAGATCATCCCAGCCAGGGCTTTGTCAAGCCTGACCTTAAAAACCTCTAAGGAAGGAGATTCCACCACCTCCCTAGGTAACCCATTCCAGTGCTTCACCACCCTACTAGTGAAAAAGTTTTTCCTAATATCCAACCTAAACCTCCCCCTCTGCAACTTGAGACCATTACTCCTTGTTCTGTCATCTTCTACCACTGAGAACAGTCTAGATCCATCCTCTTTGGAACCCCCTTTTAGGTAGTTGAAAGCAGCTATCAAATCCCCCCTCATTCTTCTCTTCTGCAGGCTAAACAATCCCAGTTCCCTCAGCCTCTCCTCATAAGTCATGTGCTCCAGCCCCCTAATCATTTTTGTTGCCCTCCGTTGGACTCTTTCCAATTTATCCACATCCTTCTTGTAGTGTGGGGCCCAAAACTGGACACAGTACTCCAAATGAGGCCTCACCAGTGCCGAATAGAGGGGAATAATCACGTCCCTCGATCTGCTGGAAATGCCCCTACTTATACAGCCCAAAAGTGAACAGATCACTCACCTTTGCCCATTTATAAACCATTTATGTTATCCATAGACCAACCTGGATTCACCCACCTGTAAACAAAATTCCTTTCCCCATCTATAAACCATTTCATTATCTGTGATTAGGGCCTTTTGTTTTCAGTTTTTATAATTTTTATATTATTTATAATTTTTTTCTGAAAAATTCCTGGGTTTTAAAAAAATCCATTATTTCGGTTTTACCAATTTTCACTCGAATTTTGGAAGTGCTGGAACTCCCCAGACCTGGGTCCCAGCTCTGTAAGGAGAGATGGCGCCTCCTTTCTGGAGCAGATCTGCCCTCACAGCATCCCCGCTGGACGGCATGATGCACCTGTGCAGACGAAGGTAATGGCCGGGTGGTAGTTGCTTGCTGCACCACAGTGGAGAAGCGAGATGGGCTGGGGAGCTGGATTCTGGCAGCTGAGACCGTCTTCCCGCTGCAGCAAAAGGCCAGCAAGGAGTGGAAAGCTCCCATGAGTATTGGGTAGGCTGCACCCCTCTACCTGCTGGCCCTTCATTTTCATTTTTAATAAACACTGATAAATTCCTGGGAGGGATAGCTCAGTGATTTGAGCATTGGCCTGCTAAACCCAGGGTTGTGAATTCAATCCTTGAGGGGGCCATTTAGGGGTCTGGAACAAAAATCTGTCAGGGGACAGTACTTGGTCCTGCTAGTGAAGGCAGGGGACTGGACTTGATGATTTTTCAAGGTCGTTCCAGTTCTAGGAGATTGGCATATTTATATTATATTAAAATAAAAACTGGACACGAACGGCCTTATCTATGCTACTGTCATGTGACCTTGCAGTCTCTTTCTTGGTGGCTTAGCACAAGAAGGCAGGGTTCCCTGCAATGATGACACACACATGATATTAATAACAACAGAACATGTATTTATTACTGGAAGAGTGGACAGAGGCAGCTCCCTTCCTGCTGCAAGACAGAACAATAACTGGGTTACCCTGCTTCCCCTTTCTAAAAAGAAACATCCTTGCATCTACAGAACAAAAAATGATCAGAAGAACAAACTATGAAAACATGTCATCATTGTGCCAAACTGGTGGCCTAGCCTTCCTTACAGGTCTACTACTTGCAGGTACCTTCTCCGCTTCCCCTGAAGTAGATTGAATTCCTGGATTGCCACCAATGCAGGAGTTGACTCCTGAAGCACACAATGTTGAGTGCGCATGAGCCTCCCCGGTCAGACTGCTCCAGTGCTCCCATACTTCGTGAATAAGGGTGTCCAAAGCTTAATTATGACTCTGCAGGAGGTGAAAACCTGCACTGTCAACTTCAGGGTTTCAAGACTTATTTCAAGACTGATCTTGATAATCTTATGGAGTGGATGATCTGATGAGGTTGCTTACAGTGGCATATGGCCCATCCACAACTGCTATTAGCAAATATCTCCAATGGCCAGTAGATAGGGTGACCAGATGTCCCGATTTTTATAGGGACAGTCCCGATATTTGGGCCTTTGTCTTATATAGGTGCCAATTACCACCCCCCACACCCTCGTCCTGATTTTTCACCCTTGCTATCTGGTCACCCTACCAGTAGATGTGGGGGCCTCTGAGTCATTACAGAGAATTCTTTCCCAGGTGTCTGGGTGGTGGGTCTCACCCACATGCTCAGGGTCTAACAGATATTTAGCGTTGAGAAAATTTTTCCCCCCAGGTCAGATTGGCAGAGACCCAGGGCTGTTTTTGTTTTGCCTTCCTCTGCAGTGCGGGGCATGGGTCACGTCCTGGTTTGAACTAGAGTAAATGATGGATTCTCTGTAACTTAAAGTCTTTAAATCAAGATATGAGGACATTAGTAATTCAGCCAGAGGTTATAGGTCTATTACAGGAGGGGGTGGGTGAGATTTTGTGGCCTGTGATGTGCAGGAGGTCAGGCTAGATAATCACAATGGTCCCTTCTGGCCTTAAAGTCTAAGAGCCACGGGGGAGAGAGGCTATTTTATGGAAGACCCAGGGAGAAACCTCTACTCCTATCTCCTCCCATCAAAAGGGAAGCTTAAGTGCTCCTGGCTCAGACTATGTGATATACTCTTGATCCTAACAGGGAAAGCGGGTAGAACCAAAGAAAGTCGGAAGCTGGAGCCATCAGGATTATGAGCGGTTTCTCATCAGGTGCCTGACGATGGATTGTAGAGAGTCCCCTGTTTAAGAGAGGGCACGTGGCATGTTGCACCTTCAGATGGAAATCCAATGAGCCAGGTCCTAATGTCAGGACTTCCAGGGACTCTAAGCCAGCAAACTCCCATTGGGGTGTAAGCGCTGAGGAACCTGGATGGACCAATCTTTCTTGCCCAATTCTGCCCGTTTTTCAGTACATCCCATTAAAAGGGAGCTGGAGAAAACAATAAATTGGCTGGGTTACCTAGAAGGAAAATAAACATATTAGCCAGCTGCTCCTGTAGGGGAAATAAAAAGGCTCTTAGCTAAATAGCTTACTGTGCTCCGAGCCAAGCCAAATAACCCACAAGACCAAAACATAAACCATAAAACCATGGAGACATCTTCAAGCTAGGATGTAGACAGACAGTGGGCAGGGCCTGCCTTCCCTCTAAACTTATGACGAGAACTTCCCTGGAAAATGTAAGGCCTGATTCTCAGTTATACGGAGAGTATGTCTATACTGCAAGCCCAAGGTGTGATGGATGCTTGTGTAGAAGTACTCGAGCTGGCTTTGATCAGCATGCTTGTGCTATTCTGTTGTACTCATCCTTAGCAATTTGTCTTTGTTTCCAATTTTCTACAATTCCTTTTTGATTTTCAGGTCATTAAAGAGCTGCCATACTTGTCTCTTACTGTTCTTCCTATCTTTTCCTCCCTAGCGGGGTACTTTGCTGCTGTGCTTTTAATATTTGTCTCTTTTAGAAACTGCCAACTCTTCTGAGCTCCCTTATCCCTTAGATACCCTTCCCATGGGACCATACCTACCAATGCTCAGAATTTGTTAAAGTCTGCTTTGTTGAGGTCTATTGTCTTTATTCTGCTGCTTTCACTTCTTCTTCCTTTCCTCAGAATCATGACGATATCTACAATTTTGTGGCCGCTCACCCAAGTTACTTTCCACAATCAAATTCTCAACCAGTTCCTTCCTAGTAGTCAGAATCAAATCTAAAATAGACATCCCCCATGTTACTTCCTCCATCTTCTGAAACTAAAAGTTGTCCCCAACGCGGCTTGTGTCCTATTGTGTTGTTTTTGTAACAGATCTATTGGTAGTTAAAGTCCCCCCATTACCACCAGGTCCTGTGCTTTGGACACTTCTGTTATTTGTTCTAAAAATACCTGCTCCACCTCCTCCTGATTAATCAATAATAATAATAGTATCTACTGTGTCAACTATAGGGAACAAATCCTTCTTCTTGAGGCTTTTTACCCAATGAGCTTCAATTCACATCTACCTCCCCCCAGTCTTGTTTGATGACTTACCTGGTGAACAGGATTTTAACGAAATATATCCTATAGGCACCAGACGTCACAGTCTGTTTCTATTTGGGGAAAGTCTGTTCCAGGGAAACGCTGATAAGAGCTTATCTCTTTGATAGCATATCAGTGTTTTTCACAATAGCTATTCCCTGCTAGTGTCTTATTACCAATAATGTGCAAACATGACAACAATTTTGGAAAATGTTCCCCTCCTCCCCACTTCCCGAAAATGATTTTTCCCAATTTTGTTCCAGGGCCAGAAATTTCACAAATGTTTGCACAATGGCTGATTTGACATGGAAATCTCGTACATTTCAGTGTAAAAACTGATCTCTGTCCAAACGGAATTTGGAACGCTTTGAGTTTTTTGGTTTTTGCTCCGAAATGAAATTTGTTTCTTTTGAAATTAGTCCTGTTGATGAGTCAGAAAAACTGAGACATTTTACAGGGTTGTTTTTTTAAAAATGAAATTGGCCTGTTTTGGAGAATTCACAATTAACTGCAAAAACCTCAAGTCTTCAGGGTTACAAGGGTCATTGCAAACATTTCAAACAGTCCTAATCTAGCATTTCTTGTCTCTTTCATGGCATCTTGTTATCATTAGCTAATAGCTAGACTAATTTTTTGCAGGGTTGTCTGGATGACAGGTTGTCCTGAGGTCTCTTTCAGTCCTGTGTTCCTATGTATGTTTCTCAGCTTCTAACTGATCCAATCCAGTCTAACTTGGATTCACTTGCTAATACAGACAGACATCTCATTCATTCATCATAACAATCTCTAGCTCTTATTAATCCATGGATCCCAAAGCACTTTATGACGGAAGGTCAGTCTCATTATCCCCATTTTAGAGGTGAGGAATCTAAGCCACAGAGTGGCAAAGTGACTTGCCCAAGGGCACTCAGTAGGCCAGGGAAAAGCTGGGAATAGAACCCAGTTCTTCAGAGTCCCACTCCAGAGCGCTATCCACTAGATCACACTGCCTCCCTCAGCGGGGCCCACATTATCAAAAGTGGTCTTTGATTCTCAGCACTTCCCTTTTTGGCCATCAGTAACCAGTGACGTTTGGTTCCCAGCTCAAACAGCACCCCTCTTTTGTATCCAGTCCCACTATCATTGGCTTATCACAGGTCTCTCACTCTACCCTGTAAGACTTTTATTCACCTAGCCCTGTCTTTCAGTTAGTCTGTTTCTCAGCAACCTTCCCCAACATGGTTGGGTGGTGTGGTCTGATGGGACATCCCCTGTTAAGCAGCATTCAAACAGACAGACAGAAATAGAAAGCATTGGATGGGGACGGGACAAGATGATCTGTAAAGAGAAACATGATGAGTCAGGAGCAGAGGCGCTGCTATTCCTGTTAATATTTTTTTTCTGTCCCTTGGATTCTGTCTGCTAATAAACACTGAATCCTTTGTGGGACTTGTTTATATCACGAAATTTACCAGAAAAAATGTACAGATGTGATTACATCCCAAAAGCTGTGCTGGTGTAACTCCCAATGTAAAAATCCCGAAAAAGTGTACGTCTACACTTCGAGCTGGAGTGGTGATTGCCAGCTCAAGGAGACCTACCTGTGCTAGAGCTTATCAAGCTAGCATGCTAAAAATAAAGCGTAAGCAGCAGGAGGGGCTAACCGCCCTGAGTATGTATCCATCCAAGATGATAGGCAGGTACTCCAGGTGCTTAGCCCCGCCCACGACTTGCACTGTCACAGCTGCACTGTTTTTAGTATGCTAGTTCGATCAGAGCTAGCACAGGCATGTCTCCTCGAGCTGGAATTTACACCTCTAGCTCCACATGTAGACATACAGTCTTTCAGGATCTAGGGTATCCATGAGGGAAGTTACAGCAGCGCAGCCCTAATGGTACAATCAAACCAGTACAGCTCTACTGGCAAATGTCCCTGTGCAGACGAGCTCTCCTTCCCTTGTGTTTCTCTTTCACCCACGAAACAGACAGATACCATGAACCACTTATGTGACAGTTCCCCTATCACCAAACTAGGCAGGGCTGGATAGGCATTGCATCTGGTTAGCAGGTGTGAAGGGATCCACTCACTTCCAATGTACCTCCTTGTAGCTGGGTCTGGGAATTAGCTTTCACCCCACCTGGTACCCTTTTTCCATCAGCTGTTCACGTTATGCCCCCCCACACACAACTCAGGGTGCTCCTTCTTCATGCCTCAACCCTCCAGCCAGATCACTGTATAGTCCCCTCCTTCCAGGGTAACAAAGTCCCACCGGGCAAACTGTCCAAATGCTGCCTCAGACAGCCTTCTGTTCCACATCTCTAGGTCCTATGACACTTTCCCATTGGCTGGTAGGGGAACCTAGGTCTGCCCCACTACTCCGGGTTCCAGGCCAGGGACCCTATGACTAGCAACCTAAGTCTACTTGGTCACAGACACTGTTGTGCTTTCCCTGGGCTCCTTCCTACCCCATCTCTCTATCTCCTTGCCTGGCTCTGGGTTTACCACTGGAGCTTCCTCTGCTCCCCAGGGCTACTTCCTTCTCTAGGACTTTTGCAAGACTCTTAGTCCAGGACAGAACCCCAGGGCTTACTCTTCCCCTGGCTCCCCTCCCTGTCCCTAATCAACTCCCTTTCCCTCTAGGGAGGGACTGCAGACCTCCTCCTTCCCTCTTCCTGCTCTCATGTCCTGTCTTTATCATGCTAGCCCAGCTCCTCCCCCGGCTAGGCTTCATCTCCCATTAGGCCTTATTAAGCCCTGGTTCCCCTCCAGGTGCAGCATATAAGGTTAATCGGCCCCTTCTGGCCCCCATTAACTTCCTCGGGGCTTGTGTGGGGTGGACACCCCATCACAAGGGGATTAAAAAGAGGGTGGAGGTTAGGCTTGTTCTTCATGGTGCTAGAAGAAGCAGCTGGAACAGAAGGGGATAGTGAACTGAGAAGGTTCCCTGGGGAGATGCACTGAATCAGCACATTTCTTGGCTGCGCTGGTTGGCTTTGTGCCCCCGGGTAGGTTGCATGACTGCTCAGAGTGCAGCCTCGCTAGAAGCTCACGTGCCCCATTCGGGGCAGAGCTGGGGCAGCGAATTGAACTTGCTTTGGTCATTAGAGGCCTGTGCAAAGCTGCCACCTCAGACCCTATCTGCCAGCCATCAGCAGCCGGGCCCAATTGATCAGCAGGAGGCCTCAGGGGGATGCTGGGGAAATGGAGGGGAGAAAAGTGAGGAACGGTCACAGCAGCAGGACCAGCTTGGTGGGGCAGTGCTGTACGGGTGCAGCGTAGCAGTATTTGCAGCTGCCTTTTCTTACGTGCTGGAAATGGAGTTAACAGGCTGCCAGCAGTCCACCTTCACCAGCAACTGCCTGAACACACGGTCTGCATTTAGGCCAGCATGCTGGAAAGAGCGAAACTCCCATGCACCATCCGTACAAGGGAGCAGAGAGAATCCATCCGCGGTACTCTTAGCATGCTGCTGCTGAGATACGGGACTATGGCGCAGGAGGAAGCCAGAGAGACAATAATGTGAGCAAGCAGGAACGCTACATACAGGAGTGGTAATGGGTGGACAATGTCTGGAGTCTGAAGGACACTACCTCCACCAGTACACTGCACGGGTGCTGGGACACAGAACACATTCAGGTGAGGAAGGAGCTTCCTGCAGCAGACTGTCCCCATATACCAGATCCAGATGTGTAGAAGTAAGTCAGGGCAGCTCCTGAGAGCCTGGAAGAAACACTGAGTCAGTCCATCTTTCTCAGCTGGGATTTGAACTTGTAACCTGTTGACTCGGCACACTACCTACACGGCTCCTATTACTTAGCATACACACCCTGATACCTTAGGAAAGTTCAGACCTGAATATAAATATCCACTGGTTCAAGACTCAAGTTGCTCCTTCCCTGGTAAACATCATCTCATGGCATTTTAGTGCCCACACAATAGAACTATGTGTCACCCCTAGCAGAGAGACTCAGATCGGACCCTTTCCATGCTATCTGCCCTATGTGGCAGTGGCATTTTTCAGTGTTCAGCTGGAGCACCCGTTTCAAACGGGACATCCCAGGTCTGTATTTTGCCTGGCACTCGTGTTATGCTATGCAGCAGGGAAATGGTTTATCCTGATGGCTTTGTAGCAAGCCTCCTGTTTAAGTGGAACCTGTATATTAAGGAATCACTTGGATTTCCTTAAAGTGCTTAACTTTGGCTAAAGAAAAGGTTGTTGGGGATGGGCAGATTACAATAGCAGTCCCCCCCAGTTTTCCAGGAGGTAACACCGTTCTTAGCACAGCTCTGCCTAGAGCTCCGGGGTGAGAGCTCTGGGAGTTGTAAACAACCATTTCCTTGTGACACTAGGTGTTAGAAACACAGTGTGCTCACAGGACTCCAGCTTAGTCCACGTGCAAACACTCTGAGGTAATGGACTCTTTGGTTTCAAGGGTGAAACCATGGCAGAAAGCACCTGTTATGCTGAAAGGGGCTAGTGGCTGCCATCTGGTGAGTGTGAGAGCTGCAGACAATCACAGCCCTCATTAAAACCAGTGGCTGTGCCACACACCCTACTTTAGGCTCCAGCGAAGGAGCAATCAAGCTTCTTTATGTAGGAAAAAGAGCGTCAGACAATGGGAGCAACTGCCCAAGGCCTCATGGCACGTCACAATTAGTGGGACCTGAGGGATTTCCCTGGCTGCAAAACACAGAGGCTAAGCATACAGATAGGCCTTCTTGGGCACAGAGCTTGTTGGAGAGGTGGATGGGGGTGTTTCTGAGCAAGGAAACTGCCTGCAGCTGTTTCTTTCCACTGCATTCAAGGAAACAGGACTCTGGACATTTTCTGTACATAAACAAAGTTACAGCCATGACTATACCTGACTCGTCTCACCGATTTCTCATCCTAATGGAAACAACCCTATAAGGCCCTGGATACCAGCGAACTGTTCGGGCCACAGAGACAACACATGTATCTAAGTATCAGCAGTACCAGGACTATCACTTCTGGGACAAATATCTGTCCCAAACCAAATCTATGTAAAGAATACTGACCCCAACTGGGTATACTTCATAGTGAGTGTGTGTGTGTGGGGGGGGGGTTGTTGCTATTAGCTGAATTGGTACCTAATATTTCAGTGAAAGACAAGCTGAGGATTGTGCTCTGAGAGGACGGCACTCTGCTACCAGCCTGGTGAGGTCATCATGCCTGCAAAGGAATTGCTCAGATAGCAGACTCACAAAGGGGTTGCCCGGCCATGGGCCTGTGTATGAGGCACCCAGGTTATTCTCTGTGTGGGTGAAACAGCCCAATATCACCATGCTGGTTGCCCACTTGCTTCCCTCTGTCCCTTACTGAAATTATACTTCCTTTCCCCCCCACTTTTGCTGCTTCCTGTGAGCACTTCAGATCCCAAAAAACAGGCCCTGAGATAGACCGTGATGTTCCTTCGCGTTACGCAATCTCTTCCTTTTTATAGAGGGTAATTTTAGATGTTGGCATCTCGCCTCCCTTTCCCCAGTTCCACGACTTCTTCGGATCGCAGCAACAGGTGGTGAGAGATGGCCCCGGGGCTGGAATCTTTTCTCCTGAGCCTGCCCAGGCTGGCTGTTTCCATTTTGGCCTCTTGGCTTGCATCCTTCCAAGTGCTCTGTTTCAAACCCCTCCCTCCCGTCCGTCTGCTGAAGGAAGTGCATTATTCCGAGGGCCGGGGGGGGAGCTGAAAACCCAAAGAGACTAGGCCACATGGTGGAAAGAAAGTGGGATTTCAGCACTTTGATCCCTTCGTACCTCTCCTGCCACATGGTCCGATGCCCCCTCCTGCAGTTGCTCACTCCCTTGCTCTGTAGCCTCTCTCCTGCTCCCAGAGCTGCAGTGCTTAGCCCTCCGGCCAAGCCACACTGACGTTCCACCCCCTTCTGAGCTATTATCAAAGTCTCCTTCCAAACTGTCCCCGCAGACCCCAAAGAGGCTGCCCCTAGTCTGCTGCCACAGGGGCTTGTAGGGGAACCCAGGCCCACCCTCTACACCAGGTTCCAGTCCAGGGACCCTCAACCCAGCAGCTCAGGGCTTGATTCTCCCAGCCCTCACTGCTCCTTCCCTGGATTGCTTCCCACGCTGCCTGTTACAGGCTCCTGCTCGCTCTCTCCCTCGTGTCAGGAAGTCTGATTGTAGCACCAAGCCAGCCCCACCTCTCTGACTTTCCAGAAGTCCCTCCTGTTTCTGCCCAGTTGAGCTTCATCCCCAGTTAAGCCTCACTGCTTCCTAGCTCCCTGTTCAGGTGCAGCCAGTGGCTAATTGGCCTCTCTTGCCTCTATTAACCCCTCCAGGGCTAGTGAGGGGTGAATGCCCCATCACAGCAGCTGTTGGGAAGAATCTCAGAGCTTCGGGCACACAAGCCACCTACTCGGCACTAGTGCGACCGCTGCTGAATCTACCATTAGACTGCAGGCTCCTTCGGGCAGGGAGAGATTTTGGGAGCTGGGCTCAGTCTCAGGCCAAGAAAGAGGACGTGGGGAGAACTGAGGGGATTGTTGGTGGAGAAGGAGAAAGAAGGAATGGGGGGGCTTCTCTCATCCCCCAGGAATGATCTTGCGGCCCAAATTCCTAAAGGAAACCCAGAGAGAAGAGCCCACCCTCACATTACCTTTCTGCCACAATACACTAGGGTGACTAGATGTCCTGATTTTTGGGTCTTTTTCTTATATAGGCTCCTATTACCCCCCAACCCCTGTCCTGATTTTTCACATTTACTGTCATAGAATATCAGGATTGGAAGGGACCTTAGGAGGTCATCTAGTCCAACCCCCTACTCAAAGCAGGACCAATCCCCAATATTTGCCCCAGATCCCTAAATGGCCCCCTCAAGGATTAAACTTACAACCCTGGGTTTAGCAGGCCAATGCTCAAACCACTGAGCTATCCCTCCCCCCATCTGGTCACCCTACAATACACACATGCTCTGAAGGCGCTAGCACAGGGTTTGGAAATAGAGCTGAGAGAATTTTTGATTTTTCGATGCCAGGGCAGGACTGAAATTTTTTTTTAGTTTGGATCAAAAAACACCCAAAAGGGGGCGACGGGGAAGCCCAAACCCACCCTGAAACTAAATGAAATTTGGGTGGTTGGTTTTGGGGTTTTTTTGACGCTTTTCACCCTTTTGTTTGTTTGGGGAGATTTCTTAAAAATAAATCTAGCTAATTTTCTAAACGAAACATTTACTTCTAAATGAAAAGTCGAAATGTTTTGTTTCCAAACGGTCAGGGGTTCTTTGTGAGAAAAAAAAATCTGTTTGGTTTTTTTCCCCAGCTAGAACTATGAGCCAAATTTGGCCCAGATTCACAAATAATTTCAGGCCCTGAAAAATGCTTTTTGGGTGAATTTACTATTCACCCCCAAAAATTCACCCAGCTCTAGTTGTGAGTCAAAAAGACCTGTGTTGTATTCCTGGCTCTCCCACCTAATGGCTGTGTGGCCTGAGCCAAGTCACATCCCTGCCCTGTGTGTCAGTTTCCCTAGCTATAAAATAGCTGTAATAATACAACCTTCCAGGTGTGTTGTGAGGATGACTGTAAAGTGCAATATGAACACTCAGTATGATTGCTCCCTCTAGGTGGGCCACACGCTTTGTACCTGACTGAATACCTCTGAAGACACCTGGTGGAGGAACCAGCGGCTGACAGCTGTGCAATATAGAAGAGCAAGTCCTGTATAACAAGATACAGGAGATCAATTTTACATTGTCTTCCAAGACAACCTCCAGCCAAATTTCCAACCGAAGCAACACAGGATGGTGGGTTTTTTTAGATTCAAAGACAGAAGGAACCGTAATGACCGTCGAGTCTGGCCTTCTCCATAACACAGGCCGTAGGACTTCCCTGGATTAATTCCTTGCTTTGCTGCTGCCGCCTGGATCAGGTCCATCAAACCAAAACATCTTGGAGTCAGTGGGCTCTGCACCTATTTAAGTCGGGATGAATTCAGCGGATGCTTTGGCGTTCTGATTGCCCATCCCTCCCACTCCATCCTCACTTATATCCTGCCTCAAAGCTGCATCTGAGGTGACAGATGGCAGGTCCCTCCGAAGGCGGCTGCTAACGTCAGAAGCTGGGACGCAGACATAGTGAACCGATGAAGCTATCACTGCGAAGTGACAGCCGCAGGAGCACGCCGTTGGAATAACTCACCACAGCAATTAGAAGGGTGACTGGGATGGTCAGGAAAGCTGCCCCACAGTCTCTGGGAGGAATTACAGCCAGGGGGGGCGGGGCGGGGACAGATGCTGGATAGCATTTCAGGCCTGCTGTTGTTCCATGCGGCTGGAGGAGAGAGAATCAGAAATTCATTGGCTTATTGACAGGGAGGAAGAAAGGACATAGACATCATAGAAAGCAGCACGGGGGCTAGAGAGGGAGAGATCATTAACAATGACAGGCCAGAAATCCACAGAGGGGGTTATCTGCACATGGTGGAGGGGCGGAGGAGGAAGAGGAGTGGCAGGGACCTTGTCTACACTGGAGACGTGCTGGTCTGACCACTATTATGGATTATGTGTATTACCCTGGAGTCTAGGAGCCCCAGTCATGGACCAGGAGCCCATTGTGCCAGGCGCTGTACATTTTTATTGCTATTAGGGATATTATGGCGCCTCGGAACCCCACTCACAGAGCAGGACCCCATTGTGCCAGGCGCTGTACATTTTTATTGCTATTAGGGATATTATGGCGCCTCGGAACCCCACTCACAGAGCAGGACCCCATTGTGCCAGGCGCTGTACATTTTTATTGCTATTACGGATATTATGGCGCCTCGGAACCCCACTCACAGAGCAGGACCCCATTGTGCCAGGCGCTGTACATTTTTATTGCTATTACGGATATTATGGCGCCTCGGAACCCCACTCACAGAGGAGGACCCCATTGTGCCAGGCGCTGTACATTTTTATTGCTATTAGGGATATTATGGCGCCTCGGAGCCCCACTCACAGAGCAGGAGCCCATTGTGCCAGGCGCTGTACATTTTTATTGCTATTAGGGATATTATGGCGCCTCGGAGCCCCACTCACAGAGCAGGAGCCCATTGTGCCAGGCGCTGTACGTTTGTATTTTGCTGTTGGGTTTATCATGGCAGCACCTAGCAGCCCCAGTCAGGGACCGGCACCCCCTTGTGCCAGGTGCTGTGCAAACACAGAGCAAAATGACAGTTGCTGCCCTAAGAGAGATTTTGGGAGATTTGGGTTCTGTGCCTGGCTCTGCCACTGATCAGCTGGGTGATATTAGACAAATTACTGGGGTGCTCTCTGCCTCAGTTTCCCCATCTGTAAAATTGGGCTAATGATACCAGCCTCCTTTGTCAGGTGTGTTGAGATCTACTGTTGCTAAAAGCTAAGGATGATTATTATTATCTGGCTTTCACACAAAACCCCTCCCAGCAGTGAGCTGATCCATTTGGATCGGACGTGCTTTGATCCAGGAGGGTCCCTCTCCCAGGGCCGTTTCCACAGTGCATCACTGGTGTAACAGCCGCAGAGCAATGCAAACAGCCCTGCCACCTTGCAGCAACAAGGGACACCAGGCTCAGGTAGGAAAGGAGTTGTTTCCATGGCAATAACGTTCTCTCCAGAGGCCTCCTCCGTGGCTGGTGCTGCGGTCTCCATGGCAATGTACCTCGGACGTACGTCTCAAGGCTCACGTTTCTGCGCGTGGGTTTTCTCCACTCGTGGGGGCGGTGTCTGAGGGACTGACTGACAGCCAAGTCTGGACCAGTCTAGAGAGGTTTCTCTGTGTCCTAGAGAGGCCCATTAGTGCTCTGTCCTCCTTCCATCCGCAGCCGCACTCTGGCGAGGGTGTTTCAGCATGCGATCGGGCTCAGCAGGGTCTGTTGTAAAATCGGGCTGCCAGCATGGTGGAACCGGCCCGCACATCACTGGGCTGAACAGAGGAGCATTATACAGACTTGGGGATAGCTTGGGCTCGATCCTCCGTTGCCTTGCATCTTGGGTTGTAATGCACACTTGTGCTGCCACACGCCCGTCTTAAACCAGGGGTCTTTCAAACATGCAGTTATTTCCTGCGGCCTGCCAAGCTCCCCACGCCCCGCCCCCCCGCCTTATTTCCTGTGGCAGCCAAGCTCCCCTCCCTCACCGCCACCCTAGCACGCTGCATCCCCACTTCTCTGCCTACCTCCAGGCACTTCCCGCCGCCAAACAGCTGTTTGGCGGCACTTACCACTTTCCAGGAGGGAGGGGGGAGGAGCAGGGAGCTGCACGCTCAGGGGAGGAGGCAGAGAAGAGGCGGGGCAGGGGCGGGGATTTGGGGAAGGGGTTCAAATGGGGGGAGGGGTTGAGGTGGGGCCTTCGGGGAAGGGGTTGGAATGGGGGCGGGAAGAGACGGGGCAGGGGTAGGGCCTCATGGAAGGGGTGGAGTGGGGGCAGGGCCGGGGGCAGAACGGGGGGTGTCAGTGATGCGGCCCTCGGGCCCATGCACTAGTCCTCATGTGGCCCTTGTGGTCATTTGAGTTTGAGATCCCTGTCTTATATCCACTTTGCCCCGGTGTAGATCACAGAGTCATGGAAACATGGAGCGGGAAGGGGTAACCTAAGTCCATCCCCCTAGATCATCTCTGACAGGTGTTTGCCTAACCTGTCCTGAGAAACCTCCAACCATGGGATTCCACAACCCCCCTCGGTAATCTGCTCCAGTGCTTCCCTAGCCATAGAGGTGGAAAGTTTTTCTTCATATCTAACCTAAATCTCCCTTGCTGCAAACTAAGCTGATTCCTCCTATAGGGGAGTGTGTCCATAGAAAGATGACACAAGGCAGTGGGGAGTCAGGCTTGTGATATACTGGGGCGGGGCCTTCTAGGAAGAGCATTATAATGAGGTGTGAGGGACCACGGGCAGTTATGATTGGCACTGACATAACACCGTCTCTCGGAGGACCTTGGAGCCCTTTTGGAATCAGTCTCATCCCCATGGGAGGGAGGCAAGAATCAATAGTGCCATTTTTAAAAACAGATGGGGAAACCGAGGCACAGAGCAAGGATGTAACTTCCCACGGTCACCCAGGGAACCTGTAACAGAGCTAAGCATTGAACCCACAGCTCCTGAATCTAAAGCCCGTGTGTGAAATACAAGGCCATCGTTCCACTAGGACAGCAAGGTGTAAAGAAAGTGTTATATGGGGGGAGGGGCAGGTGTGACACTGCCTGGGGGTTGCGATGGGGTGTTCACCCCACACCAGTCCTGAAGAGGTGCAGGTAGCTAGATGGGCTAATTCACCAGATAGGCTGCACCTGGAGGGGAGCCAGGGATCAATAATGCTTAATTAAGGCTGACGCTCACCTGGGTAGGAACAGGTGGGGTTTCTATGAAGCTAAGAACAGTCTGCAGCTGCTCCTTGGCAGGAGGAAGGTTTGTTACAGATTACAGGGTCGGGCAAGGAGCCAAAGGGGGAAGTAGCCCCGGGGAAGCGAAGGAAGCTTGGACGAGTGGTAAACCCTGCTGTGCAAGGGGCCAGAAGAAGCAAGTAGGAGAGAGCCCAGGGAAGTAGCAACCAGGCCTGGGGGTAAGCAGACTCTAGCTGCGAAGCAGAGGGTCCCTGGGCTGGAGCCTGAAGTAGAGGGCAGGCCCGGGTTCCGCACTGGGGAAGTAGCACAGCCCTGGCTGTAGAATGGAGGATGGCCTGGCAGGGCAGGACAGCTTGTCCAAAGAGACGCTGACAGACCCCTGGAAGGGGAGAACTGAAGGGAGCTGGCCGGGGGGCTGAGTCACAAAGGAGACGATCCTGAGTCCTGGAGGGTGAGATTGAGACAATGAGCTAAGCGACCGCAGGGCAAAGGGCGTCCGACCAGTGGCGAGCTAATCTCCAGGGAGCCACAAGAAGACGTGCCAGCAGTGAGTCATGAGCCCCATTACAGGGGTTCCCAGGGCTCTGAGGCTCCTCGCTCCCACCTGCCTTTAGCATGAGAAGCCCTGGTCTGTGCCTGCCAGGGGTCAGCTTCCTGACTCAATGGGCAACACAAGCACTGCCCTCTCTGCCTACACCGACTCCGCTGTCCTGCAGGCTAGCGATAGGTGCCAGAGCGTCTCCCTGGAGTATCCCACCCTTGTTTCGCTGGACGCTTGCAGTATTCACAGGAAGAGCCCAGCTTACCAGTTACTCCCTGGGTCACAGGGCCACGCAACTCACCGCACTCAGGTACGTGTATAGTGAAAACAAGCGTACGTTTATTTAACAAAGGATTGAGGGTCCCGAAATAGCGAGCGACAGTATTGCAAACCAGTGGTTGCAGGTAAAATAAAACCACAGCACACGTTCTAGAGCCTTGACTTCACTAACCAGATACTTTCCCGTTTAATGAAGTTTAGCTCACCCAAGGTCCTGGCAGCGTTTTCCAGCCAGGCTGGCAGTCATGCTGCGTCATAAGACAGAAAATGTGGCTCGTTCATCTCCTTGGAGAAGGAACCAGGGTGTACCTCAATACACCCAGTTATATTCCCTCCCCCACAAATTCCCTCCCCCACCAAAATCCATGATCTTTGCCTGTAAACAGGATGCTTTTGTTTTTTTCCTGCAGCTCTCCTCTCTTGTGACTTCAGTCACTTGATCAGCACAGGCTCAGTAACGTGCAACTAGACAGAGAGAGAGAGACGTGTCTGCAACTCCCTGCCAGAACAGCACCTGCCTGAGGCCTGTCACCTCCTGGGCATCTGCCTTTAGTTTCAAGGCTTTAAGAACATAATTTCCAGGGTAGATAAATAAATAGTCTTAAATATTTTGCAATGACTATGATGACCAGCAGGCTACTGGCTTTCAGTAGAGGCTTCACATGTCCCCCTAGATGCTTCTACCTGATCCAGGGGATTCCTGTAAGCCTCAGAGACCCCCATGCTCTCTACCTGTTGGCATCAAGAAGTTCCTGGGCCGCAGTGGATGCGGTAGGAGGCAGGAGAGAGAAGGGAATGTTCATAGATTCCAAGGCCAGAAGGGACCACTGTGATCATCCATTCTGCCCTCCTGTATTGCACAGGCCAGAGAGACCTGTCCCCAGATAATTTCTGTTGGAATGGGACTATAAGGGAATAGAACATTATCCCGAAGTAATGCACACTGGAAAAAATAATTCCAGCTACATATACAATATGATGGGTTCCAAATTAGCTGTTACCTCTCAAGAAAGATCTTGGAGTCATTGTGGCTAGTTCTCTGAAAACATCTGCTCAGCGTACAGTCAAAAAAGCTAACAATATTGGGAACCATTAAGAAAGGGATAGATAAGAAGACTGTAAATATCATAAGGTCACTGTATAAAACCATAGTACATCTGCAGCTTGAAAACTGCCTGCAGCTCTGGTCACCCCATCTCAAAAAAGATATTTTAGAATTGGAAAAAGTACAGAGAAGGGCAACAAAAATGAGTAGGGGTATGGAACAGCTTCCCAATAAAAAGATTGGGACATTTCAATTTAGAAAAGAGACAACTAAAGGGGGGAATACATTGTGGTCTATACAATCATGAATGGTGTGGAGAAAGTGACTAGGGAATTGTTATTTACCCCTTCATGTAACACAAGAACCAGGAGTCACACAATTAAATTAATTGGCAGCAGGTTTAAAACAAACTTCTTCACCTAGTGCACAGTAATCTGTGGAACTCATTGCCAGGGGATGTTGTGAAGGCCAAAAGTATAACCAAATTTAAAGAAGAATTAGATTGGTTCATGGAGGACAGGTCCATCAATGGCTATTAGCCAAGATGGTCAGAGATGCAGCCCCATTCTCGGGGTGTCCCTAAACCTCTGACTGCCAGAAGCTGAGACTAGATGACAGGGGATGGATTGCTCGGTAATTGCCCTGTTCTGTTCATTCCTTCTGAAGTATCTGGCACCGGCCACTGTTGAAAGACAGGGTACAGGGTGAGATGGCCGTTCTTATGTTATATAGAGATGATGGAAAGCATGGGCTGAGGGAATGCATTATAGGAGTTGAGGGGAGTGTTCTCTCGAGGCTGGTGAGCATTGTATGAGGTGATCGGATGTTGTACAGCAGTGCAATGGGGTATTAGAAGAGGACAAGCGGGGGTTATACAGAGTGGAGCACATGGCCAAGGGGAGCAACTCAAACACGAGGGTCAGTTACATGCGGGAGGCAGAGCATTATAGGGGGCTGAGGCTGGTGGTGTTGTACAGAGGTGGAGGAGAGTGTTACGTAGGGACTGCAGAACATAGGATACAGGAGGCTGAAAGAACAGCAGAGGTTTGTACCGTTTTGGGATCCATAGCAGGAGGTACGGCAATAGCCCATGTTCCCATGGAACCTCCCCGTAGCTCAGGAGAGGACCATGCTGGCACAGGGCTGTGGAAATACCTCCAGGCATATTAATTCATCCAGGAGAACTTTGCTAAGACCAAAGAATCCTAAATGGGTTGGCTGGGAATTAAAGGTACGGTGCCAAACAGCTGGCAGCCCAGGGAAATACATTTCTGACCCCCGCCCCCAGGGACACATCAAAGGCTTCCATCTCTCTTCTTTTCTCTGCAGCTTTTTGTCTCCCACCACCTGTTCCTCTGCTGCTCTTTCCCGGTCTCTGTATTTATAGTCCTATCTCGCTAGATCCTCTTGCTCTGTAGCTCTGCCCACTTCTGTGTCTACCCTAGGGTGACCAGACAGCAAGTGTGAAAAATCGGGACAGGGGGTGGGGGGGGGGTAATAGGAGCCTATATAAGAAAAAGACTGAAAAATCAGGACTGTCCCTATAAAATCAGGACATCTGGTCACCCTAGTCTACCCCCATCCTTCTTCCTCTGTACACAAGGAAGCTGTAGTGAAGTGAAGACTCACTGGCATGGCGCCTCCTACTGGCCATCCTGGGAATTAGCTCTTTTTCAGCTCCAGAGCGCCTCCTTCTGGCTGGTGGCTCGCCTGCCTTAGGCCCCGTGTCCCTCCCAGGGCCCTTTTACCCCAAACTCTGGGTCTCCCCTCCCAGGGGAACCCCCAACCCTCTAAGCACACCTTGCCTTAGTAGCTACTGCCAGTCATCATCTAGCCCCCATTCACTGGGGCAGACTGCAGTCTGTTATGGCCACTCATCATTGGCAAGGGGTTAGGACCAGCTGCCTCTGCCTATTCCCAGGCTGCACCTCTGTAGCCCCAGTACCTTTGAGGCCTTCCCCTAGGCCTGCAGCCTGGGGTTTTACCAGGCTGGAGCTCCCCAGTGCCTGTTGCCCTTCCCTCGCACTGCTCTACCTCAGCTACCTTGCGCTCAAGCAGCTAGCCCTTCCCACTCCTCTGTCTCCTGGCCCCACAGCCCTTTTATCCAGGCCAGCTATGGCCTGATTAAGCCAGCCACACCTGGGGCCAACTACCTCGCCAGTCTCCCTCAGCTGCTCCTAGTCCCTTTTATCTTGGAGTGGGGCAGCTGCCCCACTACACACCCTCCCCCTTAAGACCACATGGGGTGGGGGCGGGTCTCTATCTCCCCAGATTTCCTCTCAGCTGGACCCGCAGGGGAACCCCCAACCCACTATGCCCACCTTGCCTCAGTGGCTACTGCCAGTTGTCATCTAGCACCCTTGCCCTGGGGCAGACTGCAGTCTGTAATGGCCACTCATCATTGGCAAGGGGATAGGACCTGTTGCCTTTGCCTGTCCCCAGGCTGCCCCTCTGCAGCCCCAGTACCTTTCGTAGGCCTTCAACAAGGCCTGCAGCCTGGGGTTTACCTAGGCACGCAACACGGGCTGCAGGCTCCTGTTCCCGGAGCAATCATGTTCTCCCTGTGAATCTAACCTGCTGCTACATCTAGCTTGTCATGGGCACCAGCCTCATCCTTCTGTGTGTTCATGTTGGAAAGATCCCAGGATTGGGCGCACGAGAAAAGAAAATCACGTCTGTTTGGTCCCGGGCTCCCTTCCGCTGCAGCAGTTGTGACAGTCTGTCCTGGATTACCCCCATGCAACTGTTGTTCATGGTCTCCCACCCTGACCAGGGGTCACATGCTGTGGGAGGCTGCTCCGGGAGACGCCCCCAGAGCGCTGTGAAAAGTCAGCTCCTCCTCCACGTATCTATGAGAAGGGCAGATGGTGCCGGGCAAGAAGAGTCGGACTTTGTCCGTTGCTTGTTAATTAAAAAATCACAGAGCCCGCCAGGCAGACACATTCTGCTCACGTCGCACTCAACCTGTGAACGCCAGGCCCAGCTGAGCCTGGCAGCGGCTGGGTCCCTTGCCCATCTTGGCCTTGGCTTTGAGGCACCACCCTCCTCCCCCCACATGGGATCCCATGTGAGGAGCCCCTTAATGAGAAGCCAGATGGCTGACTCAGCAATCGGCTTCCTCATTAGCAGGGTTCAGCTTGGGAACCTCTTTGTCCTTACAATGGGACGGGTGATTAGAGAACTTCCTGGCAACCAGCTAGAGTACTGGCACCCTTGAGATTCTGCCAAGCTGTGGGGGTCCAGTGCCTCTCAGAAGGGCCTTCGGAGCAAAACAAAGAGGAGCCCTTGGCGTAAATGGCCCCAACATCCAACAGGGCTTCTGGTCTGGTGGCACTGCCCCTGCCTCCGCCATTAGATTTACCAAGGGGGTTAGCACTAAGGGGGGCATGACTAGCCGAGTTTAGCGCTGATGGGTCTGTTGGGTTCTTTGTCCCTGGGTTCTAGTGCACCGCGCCGGCTCTGGCGGGCATGCAGAGCAACTTGGAAGAGAGCCGCAGCCTTTCTGCGCTAACTGCCCACGTTCGCACGCTAATTACCCAGTCATTATTGGCTTGGCCGTGGCGCCGGGGGCAGGGGAATTTTCTGCGCAAGATGCAGCAAGAAATAAGCGCATTAATTATTCTGCAGGTTTTTATGGCACGCAAACAGTAACACTCCCTTCCTGCCGTCAGCACGCGCCCTTTGGCATCCTCTCGTGCCAAGGCGCTGGCGCCATCAAACGCCCTGGTCCCTGGCGAGGGAACCGATTCCATCCCCGGTTTGCCTTTGTCTCCAATTAAAGCTTTGGCTGGGGTTTGGCTTTGGCAAGGTTATTAAACCAAAGCAGCTGAGGCCAGCTGAGGGCACTCGGCACCGTGCGGGGCTGGGACCGCCTGGGTTGGGGCAGGGGCTGGGGTACCATCCGCTGGTCCTCAGGAGGGGAGGCGGATAACCCCTGCTGTGCCCCTGTTGGGCTTGCTGGGATGCTTGTAGGACTATGGCCAGAGGGTGGCATTGTGATGCCTCCGCTATGGTGGTGATGAATGTAAGGGGGCATTGGATAAATCAGGTGATGCCCAAGTGGCAGAGATTTGCCTGGGTAGAGCTGGTACCGGTGATGGCTGGGGGGAGGGGTGTTGTAGGGCACCTCATACACCCAGGGGTATGAGCCCTTCTCTGAAGAATCTGGGCTAGACCTTTATCCCAGTGTTTGTGGGTGGCTATAGAGGAGCTAATGGTCTCGCTGTGCTGCAATGCCTAGCTTATAATATCTCCTCTCAATTGCCAGGGCAAATGCAGCCTCATTTAGACAGCTGGGGAGAAGAGCAAGATCCTTCCCAAGGGCTGCCCGGCTCCCATCTGGCAGCAAACCAGAGGGAGGGATGTTCAGATCTGGAAAGATTTGGGGCTGGGGGAGCAGGGTAAGGGGTTAATGGAGGCCAACCTTTGTCCTGAGTGCTGAGATGTCTTCATGAAAACGCGGGGCAGAGTGTTCTGCATGCTTCAGTAGGAGCCTGCGGTTGAATGGATCAAGGCATGTTCTGCAGCCAATTTGCCCAGAAAGAGAGAGCGCCAAACCTAAGCCCCAGAATAAGGCTGAGCGGCGTTATTGGACGTGCTCGGAGACAGGCTGCTGCGGGATTGCTAGACTCCCAGGCCAGCAGGCACCATCTAATCCGATCTCCTGTGTAGCACAAGCCATAACACTTCCCTGAATTAAATCACGTAGGTGCTTTGGGAACGACTGGATGCCTTTCTAAAGGAGATACTCTAGCTCAACCAGAAGTTAGGGGTTGGATGTAGCAATCACTGGGTGAATTCTCTGGCCCGGGTTATGTAGGAGGTCAGATTAGAGGATCATATGGTCCCTTCTGGCCTTGGGCTCTATGTAGCTCCATTCTCCCCGCCTGGGGCAGCCCCTCTGGTAAGAATGTTTCTACAGTTACTCTGTACAGTGCTTCTTAGGTAAGAGGTGCAAGGTCAGGCTTGTTGGGGCGTATTCCTTTCAACTCGGCCTTTCTCTAATTGCTGCTAAGCTGGCTTTGCAGAGTGCTTTATAGATTGTTCTCCCCGACAAATCCAGGGCTCCAGGCTCTTCTGGAATCTCTTTATTCAGCTGCTTTTGTTTTGAAGCCAGGACTTGCACTTTGTTTTACGTTTGCCTTGGATTCGAACCCTGGAAAAATCTGTCACCTTGATTCTGCTTTCCACGGCACACAAGTGTAGCCTTAAGATAAAGGAGGCGATCTGGGTTTGATCCAGTCTGGCTCGGGTAGCGCTAACACACCTGCTCTCGTCCCTGTTTGTAACCATGTGCAAAGCCTTGCTGTGTAGCTGCCTTATTTGCATGGCTGGCCAGCTAGCAAGCCGATTTAAATGTGGAGCGAAGGACTAAAGTCACCCAGCAAAAGGCTGTTTGCTTGGAGCTTTGGCATTTGCTGCCATGGTGGGCAGGTTTCTTCCCAGCACCTAGATTTGATTGGCTGAAGAGCAACTTGTTACGTCCATGGTGAAAACAGCAGAGATTGATGGAAGGAGAGACATGCTGAGGCTAGGCTTTGTCTCCAGTCCAGTCTTTAGAATCCATGTAACACAGTGAGGTTTTTAAGGTTTTTAAGGTCAGGCTTGACAAAGCCCTGGCTGGGATGATCTAATTGGGTTTGGTCCTGCTTTGAGCAGGGGGTTGGACTAGATGACCTCCTGAGGTCCCTTCCAACCCTGAGATTCTATGATTCTATGATCCTCACCCATTTTCATTCAGCGGCTTATTGATCTGCTGGAAGGTGTTTGTGGCTGCCCCCAAGCAGGTCTTTTACCATCAGACGTCACAGACCTGGTGTGTATTCATTCAGGCTAAATGTGAGAAAAAATTACGCCCCTTTTACCTAGTCAGGGCTAGAAACAAGAGAGGCCCCTGCCCAAGGCACTGAGCTGCATAGCAATGTCGGAACAAGAACTAACCCAGGGAGAATAAGAAGGGATTTCATGGCTAAAAGATTGTTTGGAAAGCGGTCTGTGATGAGAGAGCCAGTAGACAGCGAGAGATGTAGTCATGAGCATAGCCTAAGAGGGAGCAGAGAGAGAGAGAGAGCTTTTTGGGCACAGGACTGGCTTGAGACGCAGGCGTGGGAAATAGTGAGCAACCAAACTGGCGTGTTTGTTCCTGCGGCATGGAAGGAAACAGGGTTTTGTATGAGGATTACACCAAAGAACATACCTGGGTCCGTCATCAATTTCTTCTCCTAATGAAAGCAACCTGGGAAGGCCCTGACTACTGGCTAAATTCTTGGTCCACTGAGGTACCATTAAACCCACTGGTGGGTTCTCAAAATGGTTCATCCTGCAGCAGGGTTGTGCAGACAGCAACTGAACCACGGACCCCACCTAGAGAAGCCCCGATGGAGCCGTTAGCTGGGGAGTGCAGGAGCGCTGTGTCTGTAGAAGCAGCTCTCATCTGCTTCAGCCACAGCCATTTCCAGCTGCAGAGAAGGGTGCAGGAGTTCCAGTTACCTTCGTCTTCAAGCCCATCCTCTCCCAGCGGTGGTCTCAAGCTGCCTGTCCCAGCAGAAGGGGCTGTAGGAAATGGACCATTGGTCTTAACCACTCCGGTCCCAGCTGCTCCACATCTGGAGCAGTAAGGCCTAGTGGATAAAGCACTGGACCGGGACTCCGGAAACTTGAGTTCTGTTCCTGGCTCTGCTGCTGGATGACCTTGGGGAACATTGCTTCCCTGCTCTGTGCCTCAGTTTCCCCCGCTGTAAAATGGGGATAATGATATTGCTCTGCCCCCTTTGTAAAGCGCTTAGATTTCTACTGATGAAAAGTGCTGTCTAAGAGTCAAGGATTACTCTCTGGTGCTGTAGAGCTGACAATGAATTGCTTTACCTCCCATCCCACTACATACCTGAGAAGAAATAGAATCGGTCATGCCATCTCCCATTTTTAGTAACCACCCTCCAGCCATCCCCTGTCCTCCTGGAATTTCACCAAAGGGAGATTCCAGTTGCTGTGTCCCTGGCTGACATTTGAAATGGCACTATTTGGGGGATGGGGGTGCAGGAGATCAGCTGGGCCCACTGTGCTTGCATTTGGAAGTTCATGTGCTTGGTGAAAAACACCATCTCAGTCAGAAGCCTTTTTTAACTTTTATTTTTATGAAATAAGAAACAAAAAGATGCGTCTTGATGTGATCGTTCAGTCTCTCAAATATTCGAGGATTCAGAAATTGAAAAGCCTCTATCTTAACATGAAAGTGCTTAGCCATTGAAAGGCTGGTCCTAAACTCACACAGAACTCTGCTTGGATAACAAGCCTCTGAGTTCTACAGTGCCACCCAGGCGGAGGTTTGAAGTCCGATCCCTTTCATCTGACAGGAGAATTAGGTTGCTCTCTCTCATTCCTGGGTCACGCTCAGCCTGGGGTGTGGTACAGTTCTTTACCAACAAGAAAGGGAATTCTCCCGAGCCGCAGCTGATGCTTCAAACAACATAGAATCATAGAATCTCAGGGTTGGAAGGGACCTTAGGAGGTCATCTAGTCCAACCCCCTGCTTAAAGCAGGACCAATTTCCAGTTTTTGCCCCAGATCCCTAAATGGCTTGCTCAAGGATTGAACTCACAACCCTGGGTTTAGCAGGCCAATGCTCAAACCACTGAGATATCCCTCCCCCCTCATGACAACTCTATTTCCCGCAAAGGAGGCTGTGGCACTTTAGTGTAGACACTACCTACGCTGACAGGCGGGGTCATCCACCTCCCCGAGAGGCAGTAGCTTGATTGACCAAATAATTATTCCATTGACCTAACGCTGCCTATAAGGGGACTTAGGTGGCTTAACTACATTGCTCAAGGGTGTGAATTTTTCACACCCCGGTCAATGTAGTTAAACCAACCTAATTTTCTAGTATAGCCCAGACTTTGGTCAAGACCGCACCGCAAAGGAGCGGCAGAGCACCCAGGAGTCTAGAAGCTCAGTGCGTCCTGTAAGCTACGCTCCATCCCAGAGCCAGAATCGGCCCTGGCGCCCGGCTTACCCTGAATGGAGTATGTCTCTGCCGCGATCACCGGCTGTGAATGCGACTCGGTTAGACGTACCCAAGCTAGCTGTAATCGAATTAGCTAGCTCAAGCACCGAAGCAGGGAAGCTGTACAAGCTCACCCGGAACGCTATGCTGAAGCGCGCTGCCAGGACCCACGTTAGCCTGAATCTAGCTAACTTGAGCTGCAATCGCACCCTATGATTGCAGCATAGACCTACTCTGAATCACACTGCCTCTCAGAGCCAGGCAGAGAACGCTAGAGCAGCCCAGCCCCCCTCTCCGCGCACACCTGGTCTATTCAGTTTCCTCCTCTGATGCATTCAGCGCTCTATGCTGTTATTTCACCCGTACATTGCATCACCTCACCAAGGAAGTGGAAATCCGGGCACTGGGCTGGGTTCCACTGTAATGGAACTGTGGGACGTGACAGTAGCCACAGACGGAGTATGAAACTGCCAGCTAGGTTGCATCAGCAGCAGTGACATCTGTGGAGCTGCCAGGTCTCTCGCTTCTGCTGAACAGAGCTCACGCTGGGAGCTGAGAGGAGCATTTGCAGCCAAGACTCAGAACAAGAATGAAAAGGGCAGGTATTCAGGGAGTGTTTAAAGCCAGAAGCAACCATTAGATCATCTAGTCTGATCTCCCGTAGACCACAGGCCAGAGAATTCTATCCACTTACCCCTGGATTGAATCCCATAACTTGTGCTGGACTAAAGCATCTCCCAGGAAGGCAGCTAGCCTGGATTTGGAGACATCAAGAAATGGGGAACCCCTGACTTTCTGGGGCAGTTTGTTCAGTCATCTGCCCTGTAAAAAATCTGCCTTGTTTTGAGTTGGAATTTGTCTGGCTTTAACTTCCAGCCACTGAGTCTTGTTTTTTCTCTGCTGAATTAAAGAGCCCTTTATCACCAGGTATTTTCTCCCTGTAAAGTTAAATGTACGGGGTAATCAAGCCACCTCTCAAATCTTTTCCGAGAAGTCGAACAGATTGAGGTGTTTACGTCCCTCACTCTAAAGCAATTTTCCAGCCCTCGGATCATTTTTGTGGCTCGTCTCTGTGCCCCCTCCCATCTCGCAATGCCCTTTTAAAAATGTGGACACCACACCACAACCAGATGCAGTATCCCAGCCTCAGTCTCCCCAGTGCTGTACACAGATGGAAAATCCCCTTCCTGCTTCTATTCACCTCCCCAGTTTATACATCCAAAAATCGTGTGTCTGGGCAGCACCCTGCGCGATGGGGCCCTGATCTCGGTCACAGCGTATCTGGGCAGTGCCCAGCACTACTGGACCCTGATCTTGGTCACTGTGTATCTGGGCAGTGCCCAGTGCGACAGGGCCCTGATCTCGGTCATTGTGTATCTGGGCAGTGCCCAGCACTACAGGACCCTGATCTCGGTTAGTGTGAAACTGTGCACCACACAGCCTGAAAGGGCCCTGCTCTCAGGACAATCAGACTAATAATACAGTAAATAATCCATTTTATGCTCAGGATGCTTTGCTTGATGATCATTTGGTGCTTTCCCCCCTCTTTGTTTCATCCCAGCAACCACGGATAGCAGCCATGAAGGGGAGAATAAAGCAGTTTGGAGGGAACACTCTTACACATGGTTAGAATACACAGTAAGGGCTCCCTCTGGTGGCTGAAGATCCAGGTCTCGCTGGCAGCACTAATAAGCACTTGGATCAACCATGGGCCAGCCCACCTCTCTCCGGAGCAGCGGTGTTTTAGGCTCGGTCCCGGTGCTGCATCGCTGGACACATAAACATAAGAACAAGCAGGTGCATGGTCATAGTAGAGGGCAGTCACCTGTCTGAGAAGGAATAAGCTTGTGGAATTCGCTGCCTGGGGGTCTGGTGCATTTTCTGACCCTTCACGGATTTAGTTTAGCATGTGAAGATGAGAGGTATGATTAAATGCTCATAGCACGGGCATTCATTGCTCCTCTCTGTCCTCAGGTGTGGCATTAACTCCCTCTGGGCCCTCCTTTTCCTTTGGAGCATCCCAGATCAAGTCAGAGATTCCAAGTGACAATTGTGACCACCCGGCCTGACCCCCTGGATAACACAAGCCATAGGACTGCCCTGATTGGTCTAAAGCAGAGCTTTTAGAAAAAACATCCAAGCTTGGTTTTAAAATGGCTAATGATGGAGACTCCACATGACCCTTGGTAAATTGTTCCAGTGATTAATTAGTCTCCCTGTTAAAAATGTACGCCTCATTTCCAAAACTGAATGTGTCTAGCTTCAACTTCCAGCCACTGGATCCTCTGCCAGACTGAAGAGCCCATTATCAAATATTTGTTCCCCATGTTGGCACAGATAGACTGGGATCAAGTCATCCCTTACCCTTCTCTTTGTTAAGTTAAACAGATTGAGCTCCTGGAGTCTATCACTTTAAGGCAGGTTTTCTAATCCTTTAATCATTTTCGTGGCTCTTCTCGGCACCCTCTCCCATTTATCAACGTCCTTCTTAAACTGTGGGCACCAGAACAGGATGCAGGATCCCAGCAGCGGTCGTACCAGGGCCAAATCCAGAGGGAAAACAAAAGCTTTGCTCCTACTTGAAATTCCAGTTTATACATCCCTGGATTGCATTAGCCTTTTTGGCCACAGCATCATGTTGGGAGCTTGTGGTCAGTTGATGAGCTATGCTTCCCAGGATAGAGTCTCTCCTCCTGTACGTACAGCCCACATTTGTTCTTCCTAGATGTCTACATTGACATTTAGATATATGATATTAAACACCTATTGTTTGCTTGCCCCCATCTTACCGAGCGATCCAGATTGCTCTGTATCAGTGACTTGTCATCTGGTCAGGAGCTGCTGTGTGATCTTCAGGTGCTGCAGGGAACCACTGCTCCATCTCAACTGGAGCCACGCTGGCCTAATAGATCATGGTTCATTGGGCACAGAATCCTGTATGACACTTGTAGATTCCTTTAAGTAGCAGCCAGGTATCCTTGTTCCTTGTGCGTCATGGTCATGGCTCAGGATCTCATTGGTATGGTACTTGTACAGCTCCTGCAGCATCTGAAGATCACACAGCAGCTCCTGACCAGACCCCCTTAGATCAAAATATTAAGTATTACAGCCAAAATATTTCAGTCCTGAAATGGCAACTGTGCATCATGGCTCCTGTTCTCCTCTACAGGTTGGGCTCCCCAGCCAGACTATATCTCCCATGATGCACTGCCTCCCTTCAAAAGGGAAGACACTGGTGCATCATGGGAGTGGCAGTCCAACCAGGGAGCCCAGCCTATGGGGAGAATGGGAGTGTAAGGTGCCTGAACTACAACTCCCATGATGCACCACAGCAGCAATTCAGCATTGAAATAATTTGGCCGAAAACACACAGTTCTGTTGTGTTTTTTTTGCCAAGATTTTCCATGCAGAATTTAGTCAAAACAAATTTTTTCCATGGGTGAAAAACCTACCCTCTCCCCCATGTACCTCTTTCCCCACCAGCTCTGGTGACGGTCTGTGCTGTTGAACTGGCGGAGGCTCTGAGAGGGGGGAATACCAGAGGCCACTGGACACCGAGCTCACTGAGAACATGACCTGCTCCCAATGCCAGACAGCAACACCCAACAGGAGTTTCCTGCATGCACCTTAGAGCCTTATGTCAAATCTACCTCCAAGAACCCCATCCCCACTCCCTCCCTCCTGCTTCTGCAGGGCCCTTCACAGACCACCACGGAGGAAGGAGTGTTTCACAGATGGTTTATTTCAATACATCACTGGCCATATGGTATGGCTGCCACTCACCAATGGATAACAGTTGTGGTCCCACTTCTAGTGCAGACTCGGCACACACACTGACACAAAGGGGGGGGCGGGGGGCAGCGTGCTGGTTATATGGAGGGAAAACACAGAGGTTTGGGGATGGTTGTGTCAGGGCCCTAAAAGGATTTTCTTTTATATACAGTCGCTCTCTCCCATTAGACCCACCCACCCGGGATCTCAGCTGCACCATTCGAGTGTGGGGAGGTGGGACTGAAATTTTCGACTTGTGGTTCTGATCCATTTGAGGGGGTGTCCCTTCCCCCCAATGGAGAGTGGCTAAATTTGCTCTGAGACAGTCACTGATTCAGGGACTGGGTGCAAGGAGTCGTCCCGGGATGGGGGGGGGGGGGCGGGGGGGATGATGGGGCCAATTCGATCCAGGTCTCTCATTCCAAGGACTGCAGCATAAGCAGCTGTTTAAGGACTTTCGTTTGGCTTGTCTCACGGATCTCGCCGGCTAGGAACATCTCGTCCACCACGGTGTAAACCTGCCGCAAGAACAGACCACCCGTGAGCCAGGCGCACTGAGGACAGCCTCAGCACTGCCTCTCCCTCAGGGGAACTCTGCAGCATACCGACAGCCCAGTAAGCAGCACCTGGGTTCGTCCATCAAGTGGCACCGAAAAGCATTTCCAAGGACAACGCTGTGACCCGGTTCTGCCATTTGCTGCGTCCCAAGTGCCACGGGAGGGTAAAGAGACTGGTACCCCGTGTCCTCCCCTAGAGCAGCAGAGTGACCCTGGCACAGCGGGACCCTCGCGGTACTGAGGCCTGGCAAGTGGGTCCACAGCCATCAAATAGAGACCAGGACGCTTAACCTCTCCTTGCTACATTCCAGCCCTCTAAAAATCCCCCAACCCGCAGGGGGAATTTATCTACCGGAATCCCACAGGGTTGCATGGATCTGCCCTGTGAAGCTGGAAGGGTCATCAGGGACAAGGGCTGTCAATTTATATTTTGAATGTTTAAACCTCCCTCCCCCACACCCAGGAGAGGGGGAGGCCAAGCACGCTCAGCGCAGCACTGATTCATAGATTCCACAGCCAGAAGGGACCATTGGGATCATCTCCTCTGATCTCCTGGGTACCACAGGCCAGAGAACGGCCCCAAAATAACTCCTAGAGCAGATCTTAGAAAAACATCCGCTCTTGATTTTAAAATGGTCAGTGATGGAGAATCCACCACGACCCCTGGTCAAATGTCCCAGTGGTTAATGACTCTCACCGTTAAAAATTAACACCTAATTTCCAGTCTGAATTTGTCTGGCTTCAGCTTCCAGCTACTGGATCATGTTAGACCTTTCTCTGCTAGGCTGAAGAGCCCGTTATTCAATAGTTGTTCCCTACGTAGGTACTGAGAGGCAGTGACTTGATCCCAATCCAACAGTTGCTTCGTTAAGCTAAATAGATTTAGCTCCTTGAATCTATCACGACAAGGCATGTTTTCTAATCCTTTAATCATTCTCGTGCCTCTTCTCTGACCCCCTCCAATTTATCAACATCCTTCTTGGCCTGTGGGCCCCAGAACCGGCCCCAGGATGCCAGCAGCGGCTGCACCAGGGCCAAATACAGAAGTAAAATAATTACTCATAGAAACATGATTCTCTCCACCCCTATTTGAGATTCCCCCGTTGATGCATCCAAGCATCACGTTGGCCCTTGTAGCCACAGCATTGCAGTGGGAGCTCACGTTCAGCTGATTATCCACCCCATCCCCCAAATCTTTTTCAGGGTCACTGCTTCCCACGATAGGGTCCCCCAGCCTGTAGGTACGTCTGACACGAGACCATGTTATGCAGCAGCTGCATAGAATCGCAGCGCGACTGGCCGCTTGCTCACCTACCCACCAGGCTGAGCTCACCTTGTAGAAGTTGAAGACCAGGTCGAGTTCACAGACGTTGTGGAAATATTCATTCAAAACCTGGGCCAAGAGAAAGGAGAGCTGGAGAAGGAAGGAGCCACGCCACCTTTCGGTCAGACATGCTAAATCCACAAGGGACCATTGTGACTGTCCGGTCTGATCACCCGCTTAGCACAGCCCACAGGATCCCTGCCTGAACCAGCACGGCTCATTTAGAAAGACACAGCCAGCCTGGATTTAAGACTCCAAGGGATGGAAAAATCTACCCTGTCTCCGGGTTAGCTATTCCATTGGTATCAATCTTACCTCTAGTTTCAGCTTCCAGCCACTGCAACGGTTCAGAGTATTGGGCGGGATATGCCTCTGCCTCAGAAAAGGGTCACCAAAGGAGATCCCTTGCAGCCAGTGGAATCTGCAACCCTTTAACACACGAACAGCCCCCAGTCCTGAAGGACGAGGCACCATCTTTACGTCCCCTCACAGCCGAGATCGGAGGGGCAGGAACTGCTGACTGTCCTGCCAGCAGCTCACGGTCCTTTTAGGGCTGCCGTCCCTCTGAGGAGCTGGCCCAAAGGACCAGGCCCCGAGATGGCTCAATTGAGTCGCACTAAGGGAAGGGAAGAGGCCGCGGGCAGTGCTCACCTCCACGAAGTTGTGGATGGCCTCCAGGTAGGCCAGGTTGTTGTCGTTCACGTCCACGCAGATGCAGAAGTACAGCCCCGCGTAGCGGCGGTAGATGATCTTAAAATTCCGGAACTGGAAGAGAGGAAGAGGACCAGCTGACGTCTGCGCTGCCCACTGAGATGCACCTCAATCAGACAACCCCCCGCCCCCTCACCTTCTGCTAGTCCCCTTCTGGAGCACAGAGCAGCCAATCAGAGACAGCACGGCCCGAGGGGTCACCCGTATCGCCGGCGATACCCAAGTCTATAGAATAATCCCTCACTCTAGTCTAGAGCTTTTCATCCTTAGACCTCAAAGTGCTTTACGAAGGAGGGGCAGAATCATTCGCCCCATTTTACAGATGGGGAAACTGAGGCAGAGGGAGGGGTAGCAATTTGCTCAAGGTTACCCAGCAGGCCAGGGCACAGCCAGGAATAGAATCCAAGTCCCTCCGACACCTGCCCCTGCACACACACCCCCCCCAACACCCAGTCCAGTGCTCCACCCTGTAGGCCACACTGCCTCTGTAGCCATGTCGGCAGCTCAGTGTCGGCCTGCTGCCCCCCGGGCTGATCGGAGCGACTCCAATGAGAGGAGGCATGAATGGCTTGTGGCTGGAGGAGAGATACCAGGAAAATTGTGAACCTCTAGGCAACTTGCCTCAAAGAGACGAGCTGGCTCCCCGCTCGAGGGGACCGGGGCTGAGCAGCTGATGGCTGGTTCTTAGCTGCAGTGATCCACCACCCCTAGACTGGAGACTAAGCTGCCTCGAGGGCCACCCCACAGACTGCAGCCACAGCAGCCGGAGGGCTTGGGCATGGAGCTCTCCAAACCCAGGGTTGGTATAAATCGAAGGGTTGTACCAGAGAGGGCGAGATTATACCGGCCACGGCCTCGGAGGCCCTGCATTGTAGGCTGGGGCGACGGTCGGTCGGCTGCCCACTTGGCACGCCGGGGGCGCCTTACCTCTACGAAGTTGGTGTGCTTCGCGTCTCGCACCGTGACCACGGCGTGCACCTCCTCGATGAGCTTCTGCTTCTCGTCGTCGTCGAACTGCATGTACCACTTGGCCAGGCGCGTCTTGCCAGCCCGGTTCTGGATGAGGATGAAGCGGATCTGCACAGAGAGCAGGCGGGGTGACGGGCGTCCCACCCAGCCCTCCCCACCACTGGCACCACACCCCACCCCCCGGACGCTGCTGCTCAGATACGGGGCGGCCCGCAGGCTCCTGAGAGGGTGGTGCCTCCCCTCCCCATCATGTCAGCTGGCAGAGAGCCCAGCTGTTCGGAGCTGGGGCCACCAATGCAGGGACCTTTACTCTGAACCGCAGAAAATTCTGTGACTAGCTAGACTTCCTCTGCCCTGGGCTTACTGGCTGCTTGCTCCAACCCCCCTCCCTCCCTCAGCCCCACTCACCCTGATCTCCCCTGTCCTGTCCCCCTCCTCTTTCCATTTCTCTGAGCCCCTCCCTAGCTAATCCCACCCAAAAATAAAGTCACGGCACATCGCTTCGTTCACACTCGCCCCCTCGCCCCACCCCGGCTCTGTCTGGTCTATTTCGATTGCTGGCTCTTGGGGGCAAGGGTGGCCCGCTACCGTTTGTACAGCGCCTTGCACCACGAGGCCCCACCTTGGTTGGTCTTTAGGCACGTAATAAACAGGATTGCTAAGCAGCAGCAGCTGCGGGGCAGAGGCTGGGGGCTGCTGCTTTATGGAGATGGAGCCGTTGCCTCTCTGTGGGTGCAGCACGCCTTGGAAGGAGGGTCTGTCCAAGCGTGCCAACATCCCAGTGTGGCACGTGCCCTCTGCAGACACAGCTGTGCCTTAGCGAGCAGTCAGCACAATATGGGGTAGAAATAGAGGTCAGTTTACCAGTCCCATGTGAGGTTATTTTCCATCAGTGACATGGGAAGAGCAGCTGGGACTTAGAGCAGCTCCCATGTCATTCTGTGTCCCCCATAAACCCCCTTCATGGCACTCTCCAAAAGGGTACCGGCTCCCCCAGGCAGGCTGCCCCTGGCAAAGGTCTAAGATCCCTAGAGCTTGGTTCTCATTGCCTGGCCCATGTAGTTCACTGGCCTCCTGGAAGCCCTTCCTACAGACAGCAACAATCAGGCGGTGGGGGACAGGGCAGATCTCCCAAAGGAAAGAGGTGCAGAACTGCCTTAGAACATGGCATCGTCAATGGGTGTCTCCCCCAACCTGCCCCACTTTGGAGGCCTTTGTCAGCTGCTCCCTCTGACGAGATCCTGTCCCTCCCTTTCACCCGCTGGCCTCCCAGGGCTGTGCACATAAAGACAACATGCCTTGCGCCTCCTCCCACCCCACCCGTTCTGCTGGGCTGTCTGGGGAACAGATAAGGGGGGCGGGGGAGGTGTTGACGCAGGGATGCCCCACAGCAGGAGAAGCAACGGGCACAGTTTGCGATTCCTCTGTCCATTCCCCTGCTGCTCCCAGCCTCCTTCCTCCACTTCAGCCCACCAGCCTCGGTCTCATGTCACAGCCATAAGCCGGGCCTGTGTGGATCCTCCTTCCCTTTCTGAGGGCTCCTTCCCATCACCAGGAACCCCACCATCTCAGCGAGGCCTTGCGTCCCAGCCAGAGAGATCGCTGCTTGCCAAGCTCCTCTGGGATCTCTCAGCTCCCGGCACTGTATTCTGGGAAGCAAGCGAGAGAGACTCAGAGAGACTCCGTGGTGGTGGATGATGATCAGCAGAACACGAACTCCCAAAGACACTGTTGCCAAGAGCTAATGCAATCCTCAGATGCATCAAGGGGACTCTCGAGTAGGAGCAGAAAAGTGATTTTATCTCTGTATTTGGCCCTGGTGTGACCGCTGCTGGAATCCACTGTCCAGTTCTGGTGCCCACAATTCAAGAAGGATGTGGATAAATTGGAGAGGGGTCAAAGAAGAGCCACGAGAACGATCAAAGGGTTAGAAACCTGCCTTCTCGTGATAAAATTGAGCTTCTCGAATCTATTTACCTTAACAAAGACAAGGCTAAGGGGTGACTTAATCCCACTCTATCAGTATCTACATGGCGAATATTTAATAATGGGCTCTTCAGTCTAGCAGAGGAAGGTCTAACATGATCCAGTGGCTGGAAGTGGAAGCTGGACAAATTCAGACTGGAAATAAGGTGTCAATTTTTAACAGGGAGAGTAATTAACCATGGGAACAAACTCACGAAGGGTCGTGGTGGATTCTCCAGCACTGACCATGTTTAAATAAAGATTGGATGTCTATCTAAAAGATGTGCTCTGGAAATTGTTTGGGGCAGTTCTCTGGCTTGGGTTATCCAGGGGGTCAGTCTAGATGATCACAACCGTTCCTTCTGGCCTTGAACTCTAAGAATAAGCAGCAGTATCGGAAGGGTCACGGCAGATGGCTCCTCTCCAGAAAGAGCTGCCTCACCACACTTCAGGGCCCTGCTAAGCAGGGAAGGGCATGAGTCGTCCAAGCAGCCCGCAAGGTCTTGCATTCTGCTGAGCCAGGGGAAAGGGCTTGTTCAGAGGAAATTCAGACAAGCAACTGGCATGGCTCCAGCACACAGCCGGTTGGTCGCACGAACCCACTGGAGGATTTCGCGCATTTCCAGTCTATTGACAGCAGGCAGACAAACGCAGGAGAGGAAGCACTGCAGAGACGCCCCCGCATATTAAGCTCGTTTTTCCCTTCTATTGTGCTGGGCTTCAGCATCCAAAGATCTCACACCTCTTCACACGCTGCAGCTAATCCTCATGCCGCTAGCTGGGAAATAGCCCCTGTCCCCATTCCACAGATAGCAGGGGGAGGGGAAGCGATGTGTCCAAGGTGTGTCAGTGAATCGGTGGCAAAGAGAATGGAGCCCAGGAGTCCCGTCTTGACCTGCGTCCCACATTCAGGCCTCAGCAAGGAGAAGGACAAGCAGGAGGGTCAGAGAGTTGGACAGTTCCAGCAGCACCCCCTCACACAACCTTCGTTTTTGAGGGTAGGAAGATCTCACTCAGTGGGGAGCACTGAATGGCTTTTCCGAACGCCAACTCTCCCCCCACGGCCAGACCACATGGAGGTATCTACTACTCCGCTTTGCTTGCAGAACCCGGCCATGTCACCAAACAGCCACTCGCGCCTCATCTCTGCACCGAGATGCTGACCCCAAGCAAGCGGCGCTCGCTCTGGATTTGGATCCCATGCCAAGCAAACTCCATCGCTCCCCAGGCTCCGAGTCCCCCTCCCTGGGGGATAGGGTAGCATTCTCACGCTCAACCACAACAACTGATGGCCTCAGGTACCCCAGCTCAACCCAACAGCAGCCGTATCCCGGCAATTATCGATCACCAGGGTCCAAGCGGAGCCGATTGCTAGCAACATCAAGGGCAGAGAGAGAGAGAGAACATAGCTACTCCGAGGGGACCTCCCTTTATAGCCACACATCACATCAGGTGTGAGAGCTCCATGTGGCCCCTACCTGTGTCAAACACCTCTTACAAAGGGCAACAAGGGAGAAAACCATCTCTTTCGGGAGCCTTAGGGCTCAGACTGAACATTACTTGCACAGTTCATTCCCACCAGGCTGAAGGGACAGGCACCAGCCCACCCTTCCCACCCCCAGTTTTCCTCATCCACATACTAAATTCAGAACAGCCTTGACTATGCCCTACACAGCCACTCAGAAGGATGGGCAGACAGAGAATCTCAAGCTGGCAACAGGCAGTAACACTATCAATGAGATCCCCCACCTCTCCACCAAGCATTGGAGTGGGCTTGCTCTGTAGCAAAGAGATTTGGTTTTGAGCTTGTGCAGGGTGTGTTAGGACCTGTCTGGGTCTGAAGCAAAGGGCCTGGCAGCCGAGAAAATGGATCAGAACAGGGAGTTCCAGCACAGGGTGTCTCAGATCCCACCACAGCTGGGAGGGCTGAACTGTTTCCAGTCCTAAGAGAGTTTACGGCGGGAGAGAAGTGCCAGGCCGAGGGCCCTGGGGTCTGATTCACTCTAGTGACCCCCATGAGGACATACAGGATGGGCAGCAGCTGGGGAGGGGACTAATTTGCACGTTAGCCAGGAGGTTAACAGAAAAGGAACACACAGACTCCGTGTCAGGGTTAGAGCTGGCCAGAACAAATTCACCAAAACGAGATCTCAGCAAAGCCAAAATATTTCGCAGAGACCTATCGGCTTCCATTAAACTTTGTCATGAAGGTTTTGGGGTCAGAAAGACTGGCTATAGCTGGGTGCTTCAGGTCCAGCCCTGGGACGTGGGTTCAACTCCTACCAGGTCTGATTTGGAGCAACCTGGGATGAAAACCTCTGCTCTGAAGCAGACAGAGCAGGGAGTCAAACCCACATCATACACCACTGCCCTGTGCACCAAGCTGCAGAGTGACACACACGCATTTGGGCAGCTCTCAGCAGGATTCATTTTCCAACCATAAGATCTGCTAGGCTGTGAAATCGCCTCCCCGAGGGAAGTGGTGGAAACCACATGGTTTAGGGCAGTGATATTCAATTAGATCGACCCACAGGCCGATTTGAGTATTGTATAACAAAAGGCGGGACATTTGCACAGAAGACTGACAAAAAAACCCAAGCAAACAAAACTTCAGCTGCCAATAAAGACCTTGACTGCAACATAAGTATTAGCGTTTCTATCTTTTAACAAAGTTTATGAATCAACATTATTATCTGTGTTTGTGGCAATCTCTAATGGGAGAGGTGACATCGAGGATCTCCGGCAAGCTTTGTGAAGAGTGGTTTGTGGGAGGACAGGGCAAGGCGCATGCACTGGTGAAGATGCTGATGTCAGGCAACTGTGATGCTGGTTTTGTATGAAGTTCATGCTAGAAAACCCAGATTCGCAGGGGTACGTTGATCTAAACATTGTTAAAAGATAGACGGCTAGATTCTGGCTACTCTGAAACTGGTCAGCATATGGAGTCCAGAAATCAAAAGTCCCACTTCTCTGAATTTTGCCTTCAAGACCTCTGAGCTCCGGAGACTTACAACTTTTAATTGAAAGGCATCTTCATCAATTGAATCAAGAATGTTCTTTGCTTCAGAAGGGCGAGGTCCATTGGCAGAGACAAGCAACGGATCACAGACAAATAAAAGCAAATCCTTCAGAATTTTAAAATTCTCAAATCACATTTTGAAATTTTCCATCCGATGGTTTAGGAATTCCTGCATCATTTGTATCGGTAGCAACAACATGCAAAGTGGGAAAGTGCAACATCTTTCCTGTTAAGTTTGTCTGAAAGGTTTCAAGATTCCTCTGAAAGGCGCACATTTTTTCAAACAAATCCCTGACACTGCTTGCATGGCCTTGGAGCTGCAAATTGAGGGAATTCAAGAGACGGGTAATATCGCACAGAAAAAGCTACCTGTGACAGAGAGGACATCATTCATAGATTCCACAACTCACAAGCCTTGTTGGTCTTGTGGTTTGAAAGAAATTCTATTATTTCTTTTTTAAGTGCACAAAACCTCTCTAACACATGGCCACTATTTAACCAGTGAACGTCACCGTGCTGCACCAGGTTACTGTATTCGGCTGAAATATCTTGTAAAACATCATTAAACAGACGATGTTGTAAGCTAGAAGTTGACCATATGCAGTTCACTAATCTCTCTTCTTTTTTCTTTTTTTTCAAAATACCCAGACAATTTACCGCAGAGGATGGTCTAGTGAACCTCCTGCCCTTCAGCTTGTGGGGCTTCCTGACTTCCCTCTGCACAAGCCAGGTGTCCCTTTACCTAGGGTCTTGGTCTTCTTAGCCCGCCGCAGCACTTCTCCAAACTCTCCTCTGCTTTCCTCCAAACTGCTCTCTGCTCCAACTCCAAACCACTCTGCTTCAACTCCTCCAAACTGCTCTGGGCTCCACCACCAAATCACTCTGCTTCAACTCCTCCCTCCTCCTCCTCCACGGCGCTATCCTTTGGCAAGGATGGGGCACAAAGGCATCTCTTCCCAGGCTCAGTGCACCCCTGGAAAGGCGGGGAATGGCAGCCCTCCCACATCTCAAGCCCTATTGTGTCCATTTATCCTTTTGTGTAAGGACTGTCCAGTTTGGTCGATGTACATAGCAGAGGGGCATTGCTGGCACATGATGGCGTAGATTACATTGGTCGACGTGAAGGTGAATGAACCGGTGATGGTGTGGCTGATCTGGTTAGGTCCTGTGATGGTGTCCCTGGTGTAGATATGTGGGCAGAGTTGGCATCTAGGTTTGTTGGTGGATTGGTTCCTGAGTTAGAGTTATTATGGTGTGGTATGTAGTTGCAGCAACTACACACCGCAATGCCCCTCTGCTATGTACATCGGCCAAACTGGACAGTCCTTACGCAAAAGGATAAATGGACACAAATCAGATATTAGGAATGGCAATATACAAAAACCTGTAGGACACGTCAATCTCCCTGGACACACAAGGTCAGATGGGGCCCCTTGGTTGGATGATAATATCAGCCCAAATGTGTGATCATCTAAAATCTCCCCACTTGTCACAATGCCACACCACATGGCCCCTTGGAAATTCATAAAGACAACAGGGACAAGAACTCAGAGCCTTCTGCCCTTGCCCCTTAAAGCAGAAGACAATCTCCGTGATCAGATGGTGCTAGGCGAGGGGATCCCTGAACAAACAGCTTACTGCATGCCACACCAGAGATGGCTGCATGTCAGCAATGGCTGAACAACCCCTGTACGCAGCCCACACGGTGGTAAGAGCACTGTCAGAATTACTGCCCCAGCACCAGTCGTCTTCTGTTACCTACCTCCAGTCCTTTTGCCTACCAAATCTCTTATTCCGCAAGAGCCTCCCTCCTCAGGCACCGGGGCTGCTCCCTACTTCCCCAGGGGTGGGGGAGTTTATACCTCAATGGTGCAACCCCTTTCCCTTCCCAGGATAGGGAGCCTGGCCCCACATCCTTCCCGTACAGAGAAACCACCAGTGGTGCCTCTCCCCACACCCCAGGGACAGAATCACAGATTCATAGAATCATAGGACTAGAATGGACCTCAAGAGGTCATCTAGTCCTGTCCCCTGCACTCCTGGCAGGACAAAGTATTATCTAGACCATGGGGCTGGGAAGCCTGACCCAACTCCCTCCCCTATAATGGCCCCAATTTTCCCCAGGGATGAGACCCACATCCCACCGAATGGTGCCCCTCCCCCAAGGATAGAGAGGCCAGACCCACATCCCCCGCATAGGGTCTCCCAATGGTGCCCCTCCCCCAGTGAGAGGGAAGCTAGACCCACATCCCCCCCATAGGGTCTCCCAATGGTGCCCCTCCCCCAGGGAGAGGGCAGCTAGACCCACATCCCCCCCATAGGGTCTCCCAATGGTGCCCCTCCCCCAGGGTGAGGGAAGCTAGACCCACATCCCCCCCATAGGATTTCCCAATGGTGCCCCTCCCCCAGGGAGAGGGAAGCCAGACCCACATCCCCCCATAGAGCCCCACTGTGATGCTCCCCCCTTACCATGATGGTCCCGTCTTTGCCAGGCCCCCCCCGACCTTCTTCTTCCCCCTCCGCTTCTTCACCCCTTCCCTTCCCACCGGATATCCGGTGCCCTCCCATCGCGCGGCCTGCTGGGAGCCGTAGTCTCGGATGCCCCGGCGGAGCGGGCTGCCCCGGCAGGCCGTGCGGCCGCGGCGGTGCATGCTGGGGGTTGTAGTTCCTCCGGCCCAGGCTGGGGCGGAGTCGTTCCCCCGCCGGCTCCGCCAGGGGGAGCCCGGGCTCTGCGGTGCCCTGGGTGGGCAGCGGGCTGCTGGCACCGGGGAGTCGCCTGGCGGCGCCAGCCGGGAACCTCCCCCCCGGGGCCGGGAGAGCTGCCTACGTCAGCCCGCTGCTGGGAGAGGCCTAGTAGGCCCGAGCCTGGCCCTGAGCCCTGCAGCCCCGGGGGAAGGGAGCTGGTCCCCTCCCCCCCACCACCTGGGGCAGTGGTGGGGGGCGGGTCCTGGCCTGATTCGCCCCCCCCCCCCATTCCTGGCCAACGGGGCCAGAGGAGAGGGCGACTCACTGCTTGAGCCTGGCCCCCGTCCCAGGGGCAAGATCACGGGAAGGCCACGGTGGGCCCAGTTCCTTTCCCGCTCTGGTCCTGGGGTGGGGGGCTGACTGCCTGCTCTCACACCAGCCAGTAGTGGGTGTGAGGCCCCCACCCCACCCCACAGCAGCCGGCGGCTGGGTCTGGGCTGTGACCACGTGAGGTGACGTGTAGGTCGCAAAAGCGGGACCGGTAGCTAAACAGAGTCTCTTCCTGAAAGGCTTTTTGGTGATCCTTAAACTTAGGAGACGCAGGTTCTAGTCCCTGCTCTGCTATGAGCTCCCTGCGTGTCCTCAGGCAAGTCACCTAGTCTCTCCTGGCCTCAATTTCTCCCCTGCACAATGTGGATAAGGTCACTAGAGACTGGGGGGCGCTCAGATTTAAAAATGTTATGAAACTTAATGCTTAGAATCAAATTTACACAAGTTAAGGAGTAAGGTACTGTGCATCTGGGATCAGGCTTCGATTATGGGGGATTTCAAGTATCAGTTCTAAGGTTCTCAGGGTACATATATATCGCATAACTAGCAAAGATCCAGATTGGTGTGTGGTAGTTTATACTACAAGGATGAGGGACCAGGAAAATAGCTTAGATTAAACTTGTGTTTTGTGCCCAGACCCCACAGTGACTGGACCCCAGACAGATCAAAGTGACATGCAAGCTCCTCAGAGCAAGGATTTTATCTTTTGGAGGCTTGTAGAGTACCCTCTAGCTCTATGGTTTTATGTTGTAATCACATTGAGGCTAGAACTCAGAGCCTCCTGCTCCAAAAGCCCAGACCTCTGCCATCTGAGCTAAAGGAGAATCTCCATTAGCTAGCCGCAGCATATGAACCTATGACACACAGTTGAGCAGTCCCTGTTGCATCCTGTAAATGGCAGTGGTGTGCATATGGTAACCCTGGACTAGCATGTGATGCAGCAGCACAGAATGTTATCCTGGGGGGAGAGAGAGAGACAGCTAATGAGGGCAGCTGGAGCTGGGGAGTAGGCTTGGAAGCCACCCAAAGGGGGCAGTTGGAGAAAAAGCTGTTAGAGATGGAGAAGTCCTGCCTTGAGTGCAGGGGACTGGACTAAAAGACCTCTGGAGGTCCCTTCCAGTCCTATGATTCTATAGGAATCTAGACGCTGAGCTATTGGACGAACTGGAGTCTGGATAGGAGAACAGGTAATAAAAGAACAGGAGAATGAAAGTAGGGGACTGGGAAGTGAGAAGGAGGAAAGCAGGAAAATAGGAAAGGCTTCAGATCAGGAGAAGCAGAAACAAAAAAAGAAACCAGGGTATGTGAGCAAACACTATTAGAGAAGGGAAGTAGAGGGAAATAAAATCTTCAGATGTACCAGAAAGAGAGTGTCAAGGGAAAAAAACTGAACAGAAATATAATTGGTGAAAAAGGGGCTTGATCAAAGAGCAGCGTTAGATGAAAACAGATCCTGAAAACAGTAAACAAGACGCCCACTTACAAAGGATCTAGAGCCGCGATTCTCAGCCAGGGGCCCCCTGGAGGGCCGCAAGCAGGTGTCAGGGGGTCCGCCAAGCATGGCCAGCATTAGACTTGCTGGGGCCCAGGGCAGAAAGCCAAAGCTCCACTGCATGGGGCTGAAGCCCAGGGCCCCGAGCCAAAGCTGAACTGAGTTTTGTGGGAGCCCACTGTGGCATGGGGACCCGACAATTGCCCTGCTTGCTACCCCAGATGTTGGTCCTGACTTTTATATGCAGAAAAACAGTTGTTAATGTTGTGGCACGCCGTGGAGTTTTTATAGCATGCTGGGTGGGCCACAGAAAGAAAAAGGCTGAGAACCCCTGATCTAAAGTATATAAACAGAGAATGACTGAGTGAACAGCTATTGAAGAAATACTGTTCAAAGGTGCCTAATGGACAAGTGAGGGTCCACCAAGTGAAGAAACCCTGTTTGTGGATAAACTCGGTGAAAAGAGGTACACCCTCAGGAACATTGAATCTAAGGAGCACTTCAAGCCAAAGAAAGCAAAGAACAGAACAGCAAAGAGTGGAGCTGGACTTACAGCCCAGAAGAGGAAAAGTTGATTATTCTCTGAAGTGACACAGTATGTTGTTAAGTAATCTCCTTTGTTCTTGTTAATAGAGCATTTGGTATTAACGGCACAGAGTAAGGAAGAGTAGTATGTACAAGCTCCCAAAGGTTAATGTGTTGGTAATCTATAGTTTAGTAGTATAAGTACTTGGTAATATTGTAGATTAATTATGCTCCTGGTACAATATTTGAATTTTCCCTTACAACGTTCTAAAAAACAAATTAAAAGGGTCCCTTTTGGACTGATTTGCCTCTGCCGCTCCTCACAGTTAGCACAGCCTAGCCTAGCCAGGTCCCCACAGTACCTCCATAGTTACAGTGTGGATAATAATACTTGCTTTCTCCATAGATAGCAGAATAATGAGGGGAGTAGTTGAAGTGTGATGAGCAAGTGGAGGCAAAGGAGTAATTGGAGGAAGTGGTGGGGCGCCTGCGTGGTTTGTCAAAGTCCCTTCCAGTGACAGAAGAGGGGCAGGTGGTCCTCAGCCTTGGTTTTTCTGAATCATGTCAGTGGGGACAGCATTTCACCTAACATGGTCTGGATAAAAACAGGAAAGGCCTCCATGCTTGTGAAACTAACCTGGCTCTTTTATTAAGAGAATTGTTACAGAGATGCCACAATTGCAGCTAGTATTCCAGCCATGTGCACACAGACGGACTCCCTGGGATCTCCTCCAAACTCTTCCCTCTTGCAACCTGTGCACCTCCCTCCAAGTTCCATGCAGGTTGTCACATTTCTCTTTTTTAATCGTCGTCGTGTCTATTGTGCAAGCATTGGCTGACTTGGGGGAATCAGAGGTTATTAGGACATAGCCTTTAGTGACAGCCCATTGCAGCCTGGTAGTTCTCAGAGTCCTTCAAGTGTGACACCCCCACCCCTCCTTGTTTGTGTTCTCGCAGCTGGTGGGGGAGTTGCTTCCAATCTGTTGCTGTCTTCTGACGGGTGGCATCCTGTCGGTCCCCTGTAGTGCTCATGTACCTTGTTTCTTCTGAATCTCCTATGTCAGGCCAGCCGATGCTGAGGCTGGTCCTGACCTTGGCACCATCCGTCTGGGCATGCCAGCTGCCTGCCACTGCTCTGCAGTTCGGCTCCATCACCGTCCCGAGTCCGTCGCTATCTCATGTGACCTGTGTGCCACTGCAGCTGGGCCTGTCGCCTCTCGCCGGTCCGTTGTCTGGCTATTTGATGGTTGGGCCCAGACCTGCTCAGCTGTGCGTAATGGCCTCAGGTTCTGGGCTCCTTTGCTGTAGCAGCTGCCTCCTAGCTTGGCATTAACTGCTTCTGTGTCCTGGCCATCGTTTCTCCTTTAGGGGAATGGGCGGCGCAGGGGTGGGGCCTTGAGGGAGGGGCGGCGCAGGGGGCGGGGCCACGGGTCCGGCACCGGTGGCATCTCCATTTTTAGGAAGCTTCCGCGGCTCCTGCCTCCCCCTGTAGCACATTAGGACTGGGGCCTTAGGGTTGTTTTTACGCTTTCCGATGCCTGCTCTTGGGTCTCTGACCATTCTCACATTGCGTCATTGCGTGTTAACTGTCTCCAGGGCTCACGTGCTTCTGACAGGTGCACCCAGAGTCTGAAAAACTCGCCGGACTCCCTTCATAGTCTCCGCTCTGGTCGATTCCTTAATGCCTCTCAATGTCTGGCCAGAGACCTTCAGAGGCCAGCAGACGGCTGATGGAGGGCATCTCAGTTCGCTTCAGCTTGTTGGCGTTCAGACTGCTCCTTGCACCCATTTAGGAGCTGTCACAGCTTGGTATCAAGGTCCTGGGTTGTCTCTTCCTTGGCATCTTCTCCCACAATAAGAATGACAATCTTGGTTGCTTGTAGTCCCTCTAGTGCTTGGTTCAGATTATACTGAAACACCTCTGGGCCGGGCTGATGCCCATAGGTGTTTGTACCCAGCAGTACCTGCCAAAAGATGGAGCAAAGGGTGGCCATGTGGCTGATCTAGCTCAATACACCAGCCGTCACAAACACTGACCACTTTTGCCTTGGCTAGATCGAGTAGTGTGTCCTCCATCATTAACGGGCGGTGACTTCTTTCCAATGCTCTGTGCAGATCCTCAGTTCTCACCGCTCCTGGACTGCTGACCCTTTCTGTGCTAGTTTCCGCGGGTGTAATGACACCTCTTCTTTGCAAGCTTGCCCGTTCCGTCTTCAGTGGGCCCGGGGCTAATGGACCACAGTGTTTCAGTAGTCACATGGGCTGCACGTGGGGGTCTGTTTCTACCTTCAGCTTGCCCCCTCCTTGGAATATGCCATTATGTTCTGTGAGAATACCAGACAGGCCCCGCAGTGACTATTGTCATGTTGTCAGATCCAGAGCACGTGCTTCCATTGTGTGTTGGCTGCCGTCACTTAAATGTACTTTGGAGCCCGGGGCCTGGAACGTGGGTCTCCCATCTTCCCCGGAGAGCCCTACCCACTGAGCTAGAGGCAGATTCTCTCTGTTAAGTATTTATACACAGTGGAACAGTTTCAAGGGTCGGGGGGATGTAGGCAGGGAATTGAGCACAGCCACCGGGTTGAGGCCCAAAGGCAGGGGAAGGAATGTCCTCATTTGTGAATCCCACAGAGGCTTAGAGGTGAGCCAGGCACTGGGTTGCTGGGCAGGGCCAGGATGTAGGCGGCTGTGCACTCACCCAGCAGCTGAAATGTAGGTGCCTTGGGAACTTTAATGGCAGAAATGTAGGCGCCCCCGGGGCTAGGTGGCAGCTGAGCAGGGATGTTGCGAATGCCTGGGGTGCTTAAAGGTTGGACATTGGTACCTAAATATCTTTGTGAATGTAGCCCAGGATGTGATTATTAGAGGGGTGTTTTGGGCTCTTCAGTCTTCATAAAAACAATACTTTAGAAAGTCTTATCCTAAGACAAACGCCAGCTCTGTTTGCAGCTACCGCTTGGTGGCGATGCCTCAAATTGGGGTGGTGGGACAGACCCCCAGATTCTTGGGCAGCGGATATCCCGACCTGGGTTCCTTCATCCTCCCCCACTCCCAGAGCATCATCCTCCAACCCGGCTGTCTTGCTTCTGGCACTTGGTGCAGTCAATAGCTTCTCACTGTTTGTTTATAGTGTCCCTGCATTGGCCTGGTATTCAGCACAGAGGTGTCTAGGATAAAAGTCTGTTTCCTAGGGCTGGCTGAGAGCCGTTTCCTGCACACGCTTGTATTGTTCATATGCAGGGGAATTAAGACAATGAAAAGACTGAGTGGTCCTTATTAGCTCTCACGCTTCCTTGTAAATGACCCATGGCGATGTCTACACTTGCAGAAAAAGGGGTGTTCGAGCCCAGGTTAAACTAGTAATGGCGTCAGACTTTTAACTTGAGTTAGCAGCTTGAGTTACAGCCTAAAGGCATTGAACGGGAGCGGCTAACCTGACAAAAGCCAAGTTGCTGTGTCTTCATTGCTATTTTAGCTCAGGTTAGCTAATCCGAGGTGACACCCCGTTTTTGCAGTGTAGAAACGCCCCAATGATTGGAAGAGGAGTTTGAAGTTGTAGTTTTTGGCTTCCTGAACCCACATAGGTCAAGTAGGCCGGTCTTGTGGTTAAAACCCTGGGTTGGGGTCAGGCAGTCTAGATTCAATTCCCTGCTCTGCCCCAAACTCCCTGGGGGACCTCGGACAAGTCCCTCAATCTCTAGGCTAAAGGCCAAGGTTACATTAGAAATGTATGTTCGTCGGGGGTGTGACTTTTTGTATACTGGCAAAAACCCTAGCATGGGATCTGCTAGTGGAGATGCAGCTTATATCACCACAAGAGTTTTTTTTGCCAGTATAGCTTATTTCATTGGCTGCACTGATATAATCTGTACCGGCAAAAGCACCCTATTACCCATATAAGCTGCATCTCCACTATAATAGCATTAGCAACTCCGGCAAACCTTCCCTAGGCTTAAATTCCCCCTCTGTAAAAGGGGGATAATGACCGTTCTCTGCCTCCCTGGGATGTTGGGAAGATAAATCCATGAACAGCCTGCACGCTGCCCGAGTCACAGCACCCTGGGCTGTGAGTATTTTCCACCTCACATGGACGAGTTTACCGAAGGCTGTGACCATCTAACCACAAAGGAGTCTTAGGAATCGGGTCCCTGCTAGTCAGCCGTTCTAATCACTGATTGAAAACAACTAGGATGCCGCCTCTCCTATAGATTTTCGGCTCTTTATCCTAGTGGATAATTATTTATTAAGTTACACAGAGCCTTGCTAGCCGCCAAGCTCTTTAAAGACTTAGGCCCAGTGCCTCAAAGGTATTTAGGCTCCCAACAGGAGTTAGGCACTTAAATACCTTTGAGGATCTGGGTCTTTCAGACTACACAGGGATCACTAAACCAGGGATGGGCAAACTATGGCCCGGGGGCCAAATCCGGCCCTCCAGATGTTTTAATCCAGCCCTCGAGCTCCTGCTGGGGAGCAGGGTCCAGGGTTTGCCCTGCTCCGGTGCTCCAGCTGGGGAGCGGGGTCGGGGGCTTGCCCCACTCTGCGCAGCTCCCAGAAGCAGCGGCATGTCCCCCCTCCGGCTCCTACAGATGGGGCAGCCAGGGGGCTCCACACGCTGCCCCCGCAACTCCCATTGGCCGGGAACCACAGGCAATGGGAGCTGCAGGGGTGGCGCCTGTGGACAGGGCAGCGTGCAGAGCTGCCTGGCCGCACCTCCGCGTAGGAGCTGGAGGGGGAACATGCCGCTGCTTCTGGGAGCTGCTTGAGGTAAGCACTGCACGGAGCTTGCACCCCTGATCCCCCTCCCGCGCCCCAACCCCCTGCCCCAGCCCTGATCCCCCTCCCGCCCGCCGAACCCCTCAATCCCAGCCTGGAGCACCCTCCTGCACTGCCAACCCCTCATCCCCAGCCCCACCCCAGAGCCCTCCCCCACTCCAACCCTCAATTTCGTGAGCATTCATGGCCCGCCATACAATTTCCCTCGGGCCAAAAAGTTTGCCCACCCCTGATCTAAATGCAGCCATCCTGAAGTGGCGGTGTAGCAGTGCTGTCTATGCTTGCTGCTGCCTCAGTTTCCCCTCAGGTTAGATCCCCCTGATGGTCCAGCCTTGTTTGCTTGCTGCGGTGCCTTGGCTTTCCAGCTAAGTCGTTAACGGGGGGCAAAAGCCAACCCCTTCCAGGATATCCAAAACAAACACAGGAGAATCTCCCATCCCACATCTCAAGCTAGGCACAGACCCTTCTCCTTCCTAATGGCTGGTTGGTCTTTCTACCTGTCTAAGTTGTAGGCACTCTTCACCCCACTCTCTAGGTTCTGCTTTCTAGGCTCTGCTGCTGTGGGTCACACCTTGCTCTGTACAGAGAAGCAATTTCCTGGAATCTTCCTGCTTGCCCCTTGCTAGCTACAGGCTTCTGTTTTATCTCCCACGCCAAGCCCTGCCTGTCATGTGACATTGTTCATTTTCTCCACCTGAGGGGGTAAGCTAAGCGCGTTGCAGGTGGGGCTGGACCAATCTCCCCTTAAAGGGACAGTCACTCTGTGATAGGAGGGGAGCAGGCAACAAGCAAAGGCAAATAAAATTAGGGAGAAAGGCCCAGATCCTTAAAGGTGTTCAGGCGCCTAACTCCCATTGGGGATCTGGGCCGAAGTTTTTCCCGGCAGGGACCCTGTCTTACAATCTGTTTTTACAGTGCCCCTACCCTGATGGGGGTTTCTGGGAGGCATCCCAATTCGAATAGCACAGAAATAACTCTTCCCTGACTCTACTGGGCCCTTTGACCCAGCCACTTCAATAGAAAATGCATCTGTTGAAGAAAGTCTCTGCATTAAAGGTGACCTGGCAAAACAAACAAACAAAAAGGGTTGTGTCTTTTTTTAATGCTTCGTGAGGGTTAAAGATGACCTGACTTTTTATTTAATTAATTAATAATTTTATTTATTTTATTTAAAGGAAAATTATGTTTCTGCCTGTCCCTCCCCACCCCCTTAAAAATTCAGGTCTTGTCTACCCTGGAAGTTTCGGTGGGAGACCAGAGAACAGGTAGGGTTAGAACATCAGCCGTGCTAAGGACACAGAACCTGATTAACTGAGAGAGGAAATGTTCTAAAGTAAGTTTAGTCAGCATTGCGAATAGGTTTTGTTTGTTTTGCTTGGGGAGCTTTCCCTGTGTTAGAGGGAGGGGGTATTCCTGTTTTTCTGTAACGTTAAGGGTTTGTCCAGAGGGGGAATCCCTCTGAGTTTGGAAATTGAGTACCCTGTAAAATAGTTACCATCCTGATTTTACAAAGATGATTTTTACCTTTGTTTTAATAAAATCCTTCTTTTAAGAAGCTGACTGTTTTCTAAGGTTCTAAGACCCCGGGGGTGGGGTTTTGGGATCACTGTGTAACCAATTGGTTAGGAGATTATTCTCAAGCTCCCCAGGAAAGGGGGTGTATGGGTTTGAGAGGGTATTTTGGGGGGAAGGGGAACTTCAAGTGGTTCCTTTCCCAGGTTCCTGTCTAAAACACTTGATGGTGAACCCCAATCAAGGGTTTGAATTTCCATTGTGCTAGGGGCGGTACAGATAAATAAGAAAGGAAAGAATCTGGGCCCCAGAGAGCTGACAGTCCATAGTTCATACACACATTATAGTGCAAGGGCTGGAGAAAATGTCTTACAATGAGAGATTTAAAGAGCTCAAGCTGACTGAGAGGTGGCTTGAATATAATCTATCCGTACTTTAATGGGAGGAAAATATTGGGTTCTAAAGGGCTCTTTAGTCTGGTGGAGGAAGGCAGAACAAGTCCCAATGGCTGGGAGCTGAAGCCAGACAAATTCAGGGTTGAAATTGGGCACAAATGTTTACCAGTGAGGGACGGTAACCCTGGAACAAACTCCCAAGAGAAGTAATGGATTTTTCCATCTCTTGAGCATTTCAGATCAAGTCTGGATGCCTTCCTGGAAGATGCTTTTGCCCAACCCAGGTTGCTGGGCTCAATACAGGGGTAAGTGGGCAAATGTAGTGGCCTGCGCTATACAGGAGGTCAGACTAGAAGATCTAATGATCCCTTCTGGCCTGAAACTCTATGACTAGAGCGCCTGGATTCAGGGTGGGAGAATGAGAGAACAATCAAGACAACAGATCTTAGCAAACCCATAAAGTGCTGAAAAACCTCCTAGGCTGCGTCTTCACTAGAAATGGCTTCCAGCCATAGGTGCCGACTTCTGCTCCCTGTCGGTGGGTGCTTGACCCCCCCTCTGCCCCCGGCCGAGCCCCGCCCCCATTCCAGCCCCTTCTCCAAAGTCCCTGCCCCAGCCCCGCCTCTTCCCCTGAGCATGCCATGTTCCCGCTCCTCTCCCTCCCTCCAAGCACACCGCCAAACATCTGTTTGGCAGCAGCAAGGCAGGAAGCGCTGGGAGGTAGGCGGAGGAGCGAGGACACAGTGCGCTCAGGGGAGGTGAGATGCAGGGAGAGGGAGCTTGACTGCCGGTGGGTGCAGAGCACCCACTAATTTTTCCCCAGGGGTGCTCCAGCCCCAGAGCACCCACGGAGTCGGCGCTGTGTTGTCTTCTAGACTGGGTTGGATCGTGTTGGATCGTGTTAGTCTTCTAGACTGAAGAGTCCGTGATCAAATATTTGTTCCCATGTAAGTGCTGATAGACTAGGATCAAGTCTTCTCTTTGTTTAGCTAAATAGATTGTGCTCCTTAAGTCTATCACTGCTAGGCAGTTTTTCTAACCCTTTGATCATCCCAGTGACTCTTCTCTGATCCCTCTCCAATTTATCAACATCCTTCTTGAATGGCGGGCACCAGAACTGGACACAGGATCCCAGCAGCGGTTGCACCAGTGCCAAACACAGTACTCGAGATTCCCTCTGCTTCTACTTGAGAGTCCCCTGTTTATAGAACCTAAGCTGCCACCTGGGGCTCTGCCCCAGACCCCACCCCCACTCCACCCCTTCCCTAAGGCCTCACCCATCCCCTGCTTCTTCCTGCCCTGCTCCACCCCTGCCCTGCCTCTTCCCACCCACTTCCACCCCCTCCCCTGAGTGCGCTGTGTCCTCGCTCCTCCCCCCTCCCTCACAGCTTCCTGCATGCCAGGAAACAGCTGATCACGGTGGGCGGGAGCAGCGGGGAGGGAGGGGGAGGCACTGATCTGTGGGGCCTACCAGTGGGCAGGAGGCGCTGGGGGATTGTGGGGGGCTGCCACATTTTTTCCCGGTGGATGCTTCAGCCACAGAGCACCCGCAGAGTCAGTGCCTATGAGAGTAGATGTACCCTATAAAGCTTGTTTTCCGCGCCTTTAATCATAGTCCTGGCTCTCCTCTGAGTCCATTCCAATTCTAATTAGACTTTGGTGGCTTTTTTGTTGGCAAAACCCCCAATCGGGGCCTGATGCAGGTAATTTACATCTAGCTCTGTGTGTTTACAGAAATCCGCCCACCACCCCCAGCCCCAAAGAAACATTTCCCTGAAGGTTTTCAAACTTTCCTCGCCTGCTCTGGAATGAATCCCAAGCCATCTCTCCGGTCTCCAGGGCAATTATGTAATTATGCGGGTGTTTTTCAGAAGCCTGTTCCGTGCCCGGCAAAATGAAACTGTGCTGGTCTATCATGTTATGTAATTAGGGTGCCCGTTATCTATATTAAGAATCTACATGAATAGTCACAACACATTTACACAGTGCACGCTCGGCAGGAAGGTTTGCAGACCCCGCTGTCTCACCGAAACGCCAAAAGCTGGAAGACCTGGGGCTGGGATTAGGACTCCCTCCCATTTTTTCAACCAAAGCAGGATTTGAAGTCCTGGCCCCACGGCTGACTCTGAACAACCTGCTAATTTAAGCTGAAAACCAGCATGGGGACTTTTGTTGTTGTTGTAAGTGGGTACCTGTGTGTGAAAGCTCTGATACTGTGCATTTCTCTATCCCCTTTCATCCAAGCATTTCCAGGCCCTGGCCTCTAGTCTCCCCTACAACCTCCTCAGCAGGTTTAACCAGCTTAACTCAGCTGGTTTAACCAGTACTCAACGCACCAGAGCATAGGTGCCAACTCTGGGGGTGCTCCGGGGCTGAAGCACCCACAGAAAAGAAATCAGCTGTTCGGCGGTGGGTGGGGAGTGCGGGGGGGGGGGGGGAGGAGGCGGGACGGGGACGGGAAGAGGTGGAGCGAGGGGGAGGCCTTGGGGGAAGGGGTGGAGTGGGGGTGGATCACCCACCCAGAAAGAAGAAAATTGGTGCCTATGCACCAGAGTCTTATCTATATTAGGACACCTAGCGGGAGCATTAGTGGGAATCATAGGTGCCAACTCCGTTGGCTCCCTGCCAGTGCCTCCAGTCTGCCAATGGCCCCTCCGATCAACTCCTCCTCCTCCCTCCCAGTGCTTTCCGCCCGCCACAAAAGCTGTTTCATGGCATGCAGGAGGAGCTGGGAGGGAGGGGGAGGAGCAGGAATGGGGTATGCTCAGGGGAGGGAGGGGAAGAGGTGGGGAGGGGGCGGAGCGTGGGCAGGAAGGAGTGGGGGTTTGGGAAAAGGGGTGGAGTGGGGGCAGGGCCGGGGCAAGAAGAGGTGGGGTGGGGGGAGGCCTGGAGCTGAGTGAGGATTGAGCACCCCTGGGCAAAAGAAAAGGCCAGCGCCTATGGTGGGAATTCTTTCTAAAATTCCTCCAACGTAGACACGGTGTAAAGGAACAAATATTATTTCCCTCAGACACACAGACACAGGCTTCCACTGCTCTGGAAGAAAGAGGAAGAGCTCTCAAAAGAGCTATAAAAGTTACCTTCCAGGCAACGGTGCCTAGCAGTTAGGGCACGGGGCTAGAAGTTGGGAACTGTGGGTTTGATTGAATGCCCTGTCACCAGTCCCATGTGTGGCCTTCCCATCTTTGTGCCACACATTTCCATCTTTAAAATGAGGATAAGACCTCTTCACTCAGAAAACAAACCGTGCGGTGGCACGGGGCCCCCAACAACAGGGGGGGCCCCCAAAATGCAGAACAAATATCTGACAACCTGCCCCTGAGTCCCGGCCGGCGGCGCAGCAGGGCTCAGGCAGGCTGCCTGCATGCCGTGGCCGGTGGCCCCACGTCGCTCCCAGAAGCGGCCAGCTGCTGCCACGTCTCTGCATGGCCTTGGTGGGGGTGAGGCGGCTCCGCGCACTGCCCCCACCCCGAGTGCCGACTCTGCAGCTCCCATTGGCCAGGAATTCCAGCCAATGTGGGCTGTGGGGGCGGCGCTCGAGGTAAGTGCCATCCCCCTGCCTCCTTCCCGCACCCCTACCCCAGCCCAGAGCCTGCACCCAAACTTCCTCCCAGAGCCTGCCCCCCGCACCCCGTCCTGCACCCCAACCCCCTGCCCCAATCAAGGTACCTCACTTTATTTTCATTTACTTCCCATTACTTATAGTATAGGAGGAGGATGAAGAAAAAAAGAATGAAAAACTGAGGGGAGATAAGAGAGAATGTTCTTTTTCTTGGCTGGATCCCGGGGGGGGGGGGGTCCCCAAAAATTAAGCTGCGCACAGGCCCCACTAACTCTAAATCCTCCACTGTCTTCTCTGCTGTAACGTGACTTGAAATTCTCAGATGAAAGATCAAGTGTGATTACTACCTAATATACCATAGGGCAGGGATCAGCAACATTTGGCAGGGCCAGGCCAGTTTGTTTACCTGCTGCATCCGCAGGTTTGGCCGATCGCAGCGCCCACTGGCCACGGTTTGCTGCTCCAGGCCAATGGGGGTGTGCGTGAAGCGGTGCGGGCCGAGGGATGTGCTGGCCGCCGCTTCCTGCAGCCCCCATTGGACTGGAACGGCGAACTGCGGCTAGTGGGAGCCGCGATCGGCCGAACCTGCGGACGTGGCAGGTAAACAAACCGGCCCAGCCCGCCAGGGGGCTTACCCTGGCGGGCCAAAGGCTGCCGATCTCTATACCAGCTCCCTGCATGTGTGAGAGTCATAGCTACTGTCTTTGTTCCTGGGCTCCACTTTTAGCATTCTCTCCGGAAACCTTTTGTTTAGAGCTTAAATAATTATTACTCCTAACATACACAAACAAGTGTTAGGACATTGTAGCTTTTTCCAGGACCAGCTATTTAAAGAGACTAGCTCTAGGAATGGCTTTTTCTTCTCAGCTAGAATGTCTTCCACTTCCATGAACTTGGCCATTTCTGCCGCATCTGGACCAGGGCTGGCGGCTCTAACTCCCATTATAAATGAGGCAAATATCACGTTTATTTTCCTTTCACTTTGCTCTCTGTAACCCACTCAACTCTACCAAACATTAGGTCTAGCAACTTTTCTTCTCCCAGCCTGGAGAAATCATTAAGGCCCACAAAGGAATTAGCTCTCTAAATACCTTGAGTTGCCATATCAAGTCAGATCATGATCCATCTTGCCCAGTTTCTTGTCTCTGACAGTGGGCCGCACCAGAGATTCCGGGGGAGGGTACAGAATGGTAATTATGGAGTGATCCACCCCTGTCTTCCCCTCCTGGCTTCTTGGCGGTCAGAGGTTTAGGGTCACCTTGAGCATGAGGTTGCGTCCCTGACCATCTTGGCTAATAGCCACTGATGGACCTGTCCTCCATGAACTTATCCAGTTCTTTTTTTAACATAGTTGTACTTTTGGCCAACCCAATATCCATTGGCAATGAGTTCCACAGGTTAGTTGTACATTGTGAAAAAGTACGTCCCGTGTTTGTATTAAACATGCTGCCTATTAATTTCTTTGGATGACCCCTAGTTTTTGGATTGTGGGAAAGGGTAAATATCACTTCTCTATCCACTTTCGCCAGACTACTCATGATTTTATAGACCTCAATCATATCCCTCCTTAGCTGTCTCTTTTCAAAGCTGATCAGCCCTAATCTTTTTAGTCTCTCCTCACATGACCTTTGAAGATCTGGCCCCAGAGCTCCATCCAAGGGAACAACCTAAAGGCAGCATAACCTATTGGATAGGGTGATGGACCAGGAATCAAGAGTCACTTACTTTACCTCTGTTTCTTCTCATACCCTTTGTCTGTTTTATCTGTTTAGATCATAAATTCTTTAAGACAGGAACTGTCTCTCACTATGGTTTGATCTACATATGATTTTGTTCCAGTATAACTATGAGAAGAATGGAAGACATGTTGTGATCACAGCACAAGCTATAGGAGGGCTGAAGGACCTATCGATCAAAGTGATCAAGGTGAAGGTGATAACTGTCTATTAAGGATGTGATTTTGTTTTAAAACCTTGTTGTTACAGGTTGGGCATAAGCATCACCATTCATTCAGGGTGAATGTAAAGAAGTGCCTGAAATAATAGTAGTCTCCAACCCAAAACACAGGCATGTGTCTCCGCCCAGAACAAAAGGCAAATCCAAGGCTGCCTAGAAATGTAGGTAGCTTCATATTGTTTGGTCTCCTGAGCCCCTGTCTGGTGCTCTCTCCACTAGGCCACACTGCCTTCATACGCCTTCCCTCCAGGGTTCTGCTCTCCGTGGCGTCTCACTAATGTAAAACCTGCCCCGGTGCTAAACCTGGATTACACACGCCTTCCCTGAGAGATGAGTCCTTCCTCATATGAGCGGGGGAGGAGGTTCCTTCACCTGACAAGACTTGAAAGGGAAGGGAGAAAAAGGTGTAGGGCCAGATACAAAGGCAAAGGGGTCTGCAGTGGGTTATTACAACCCATAGTGCTAGGTCAGGGGTTCTCAAATTGGGGGTTATTATGGGGAGGTGTTGTGAGCTGTCAGCCCCCGTGCATGCTGGAGCTGAAAGCCCCTGCCCTTCGGAGCTGGGTGGCTGGCACCCAGCACTGAAGTCAGCACTGCCCCCAGCAGCAGCGCAGACGTACGGGTGGCGTGGCATGGGGGATGTCGTCACTTTTTTCGGGGGGTTGTCACAGCCTGAAATAAAAAGTTTGAGAAGCCCTGGAAGTTGTATTCTTTGTTTAGCATGGACTAGGGCTGTGCTGAACCCCGGGCATACGGTGTTGGCTGCTGTGGTTTTGCAACGAGATAGACGCGGCGCTGTATTAACTCCCTTCTGTGTCTTGAAATACAGTTAATGCTGCTGCCCAGCTGGATGGGAGACCCTTTGGGAGCAAAGGGGCCGGGGAGCATTTAACAGCATCATGCAAAGAGGGTCAGAATTAAGAAAGCCAAGGGCTCTTTCCGTGGAGGACTTCAGGAGTCTCAAGTACCCTTGGTCTGTTATGGAACTAGCTCAGTTTTGGTCCAACTTGTAGAGCCCTGCGCGGATACAACATTTGTATCTGCATCCGATCCGTGATCCGCAAACATGGTCCACGGATATCCACGGATTTGCAGGCCTCTACCAATTTGTATAGTTTCCTTACAGAACAGTTGGTTGATGCAGTATCACAGGCCATACATATGCACAATTTCTCTTATAATTGCCAGTTGTTTGCTGCAACCGTCTACCAAATAATGCCCGGCTAGAGGGCTGTAGAAACAGAGAGGAAACTTCCCAGCCTGCTAGGGCTGGCATAAGACCATCCTTATTCTCTGCAGACCTGAATCCTTCTAGGAGACATTCAGCACAGGGCAGAATCACCTTATCCTCTGCAAGGGGACACTCTCTTCTGGAAGCTCATTTGCTTTGCAAAGCGAGGGACCGCACATCAGGGCACGGCTAACTCTTCTGCACTGACCTGTGCTAATTCCTCCCTTCTTCTGTAGGGGAGGTGCCTGCCTCACCCTGTGGCCAGCAGAAATGCCAGAGGGGCTGGGAGAGGAGGATGCTACAAGGCAAAAATGTGTATAGAGATTGCATAGGGGCAAGGGAGGTGCACAGAGGTGTGTGTGTGTGTGGGGGACGGAATTGCATAGGGTTATACTTGTCTGGATTCACATACGTTTTTATGTGGAGGTTGTTTATTGTATAAGGATTGCATAGAGGACCAGGGGAGGTATGTGGGGACTATGTAGGAGAATGGGGAGGTTGTTTAGGACATGCACAGGCTTTGGGGGGCTGGATGGGGGAGCGAGTGGCTCACATGAGGGAGTGAGTGCCTGGCGTGGCTCCAGGAAGTGATGGAAAGGGGCGGCGAATGGAGGATTGTACCAAGTGTGCACATGGTGGGATGGGAGGGGCTCACAAGGCAGGGGAAATGCATGGCATGAGGGAGGGTAGGTGTGGTTTCTCAAGCTTGGATGGGGTTGGATGGGGTATAGGGGTTGTGAATAGGATGCGGCCTGGGCATGGAGGTCTTTGCACAGAGTTGCCACCTCTGAGATACAAAAGACTGGGACATCCAGGACAACTGGAGAGCTGGCTGTGCGCACTCAGCAACCTCGAACAAGAGAAGCATCCCGGGAAAACCTGGACAAGTGGTGAACCTAGATGTGGGGGAGTTGCCTGGGCTGTGCATGAGCTGGGGGTATTTCCAGGGTGCATGTGGTTGGATAGGAGCATGCTGGTTATGAATGGGATGTATACAAGGAATGGGCTGTGCACAGAGTTTGTGGGGTTGGCAGAGGCTGGGGATATGCACAGGAATGTAAAATTGGATGGGGCGTAGGCGGGTTGCATGGGGTGTGAGGTGGGATGCGGAGTCGGGGGGTTGCCTGGGGCATGCACGGGGGAGGAGGGTTGGATGGGGCATAGATGGGTTTATAGGGGGCATTGGGCAGGTCTGCAGAGTGAAGAGGAAGGGGGTTGTGTGGAACGTGCACAGGGATGTGGGGCTGAATCAATGTGTGTCAGGCAGGGTTGCGTGGGGGGTATGAGCATTGCATGGGAGTTACATGTGGGATGTGCATGGGGAAGGAGAGCAGGTTGCTTGGAGTGTGCACAGATGTGTATAGGGAATGTGGCGTTGGATGGAGCGAGGGGATTTCCATGGGATGCAGGGGATAGGTGAGGGGCATGCACAAGGGGAAGGGGAGGTGTGAGAGTTGCATGGGGTGTGCCTAGGGCATGGTTTGTGCACAGGGAAGTGGAGGGGCGGGTGTAGGGTTGGATGGTTTGCATGGGGGCAAGTGTGGGGCTTGCACAAGGAGAAGGGGAGGGGTGGAGTTGAGTTGCATGGGGTGGGCATGGGTATGGGGCCATTCATGGGGTGGGGGGAGTGTACAAAGGATGCGGGGTTGGATGGGACATGAGGTGTGCTTGGGGCATGGGAGTAAATGTGGGCTCTGCAAAAGGGAAGGGGGAGGGACAGGAGTTGCATGGGGGGTGGGGAGCATGTGTGGGGTGTGCATGGTGGTGCGGGAAGAGGGCACAGAGCATGGGGTATGCGTGGAGGGTGCATGAGGATGGGCATAGGCATGGGATGTGGGGGACATGCCTGGGGTGTGCACAGGGGTGGAGGGTAGGTGTGGGGCCTGGGCACATACGCGGGGGTGTGCACAGGGGTGGAGGTAGGCATGGGGCGCACGTATAGGGTGTGCATGGGGGTGGGGAACATAAGAAGGCCCATAATGAGTCAGCCCAATAGTCCATCTAGCCCAGTATCATGTCTTCTGACAGTGGCCAGTGCCACGTGCTTCAGAGGGAATGAACAGAACAGGGCAATTATTGAAAGGGAGAGGGGGAGGGATATCTCAGTGGTTTGAGCATTGGCCTGCTAAACCCAGGGTTATGAGTTCAATCCTTGAGGGGGCCATTTAGGGATCTGGGGCAAAAATTGGGGAGTGGTCCTGGTTTGAGCAGGGGGTTGGACTAGATGACCTCCTAAGGTCCCTTCCAACCCTGGTATTCTATCCCGTTACCCAGTTTCTGGCAGTCAGAGGTTTAGGAATACCTTATTGTATTTTTTTAAACCAATTACACTTTTTGCCTTCACAGCATCCCCCGGCAATGAGTTCCACAGGTTTGCAGTGTGTTGAGTGAAGCACTTCCTTTGGTTTGTTTTAAACCTGCTATCTGTTAATTTTATTGGGTGATCCCCTGGTTTGTGTATGATATAAAAGGGTAAATAACCCTTCCCTAGTCACTTTCTCACACCATTCATGATTTTAGAGGTCTCTATCCTATCCCCCCTTAGTCATCTCTTTTCTAAGTTGAACAGTCCCAGGCTTTTCAGCCTCTTCTCATATGGAAGCTATTCCATACTCCCCTAGTAAATTTTATTGTCCTCTGCAGCGTTTTTAATTCTAATGTATCTTTTTGAGAGGGGATTACCAAAACTGCAGGCAGTAGTCAAGGTGTGGGCGGACCATGGCTTTATACAGTGGCATGATGATATTTTCTGTTTCATAATCTAGCCCTTTCCTAATGGTTCCTAACATCCTGTTAGGTATTTTTTTGGTGACTGCCGCTGCACAGTGAGCCGAGGTTTGCAGAGAACTATCCACGGTGACTCCCAAGATCTCTTTCTTGAGTGGTTACAGCTAATTCAGACCCCATCGTTTGTAGAGCTGGAGAGATGTTCTCCGTGGGGCCGTAAGCATGCATGGGTGTGGGGGAGTGTGTGTGGGATGTGAGGGAGTGTATGTGGGGTGTGCGTGGGGGTGTGGGCAGGCATGGAGTGGGGGGCATGTGTGGGGTGTGCAGGGGGGTGGGGGAGTGTGTGTGTGTGCACGGAGGTGTGTGTGGAGTTTGCACGGGGGTGTGAGGGAGTGTGGGTGGGGTGTGCACGGGGGGTGTGGGCAGGCATGGAGTGGGGGGCATGTGTGGGGTGTGCAGGGGGGTGGGGGAGTGTGTGTGTGTGCACGGAGGTGTGTGTGGAGTTTGCACGGGGGTGTGAGGGAGTGTGGGTGGGGTGTGCACGGGGGGTGTGGGCAGGCATGGAGTGGGGGGCATGTGTGGGGTGTGCAAGGGGGTGGGGGAGTGTGTGTGCACGGAGGTGTGTGTGGAGTTTGCACGGGGGTGTGAGGGAGTGTGGGTGGGGTGTGCACGGGGGGTGTGAGCAGGCATGGAGTGGGGGGGCATGTGTGTGTGTGCACGGAGGTGTGTGTGGAGTTTGCACGGGGGTGTGAGGGAGTGTGGGTGGGGTGTGCACGGGGGTGTGGGCAGGCATGGAGTGGGGGGGCATGTGTGGGGTGTGCAGGGTGGGGTGGGGCAAGGGTGGAGTATGTGTGGAGGTGGGGGAATGGGTGGGAGTCACGGGAAGTGGGGGGGCAGGCGCGGTCACGCGTGGAGCTAGAGGGGCGTGCGTGGGGGGGAGGTCACGCGTGGGCACGGGAGTGGAGGAGGGGGTGTGGCCGGGCGTGGTGCAGCCAGCTCAGACCCGCCCGGCTCCCGGGCCCGTCCCCGCCGCATGCCGCTCGCGCGCTCCCTCGTGTCGCGCGCACGCCGACGCGCGCTCTCCCGCCAGCCCTCCCCCCCCCCCCGCGGCCCCGCCCCCCTGCTGCCCGCGCGCGCGCGCTCGCTCGCTCGCTCCCGCGGCCCTCGGCGGCGGAGTCTGAGGGGAGGAGGAAGGAGTCGCGGCAGCCGCCGCCGCCATTACAGGCCGAGCCCGCCCCGAAAGGGACTCGCCCCCCCCCCCCCCCCCACTCCGCCAGCCCCCACCGCCGCCCGGGGAGAAACATGGCGCCGCCTCCCGCCCCTCATCCCGGAGTCCCGGGCCGGACCCGCCACCGCCAGGGTAGGTATCGCCCCCGCCCCCCCCCCCCCCCCCCCCCCCCCCACCCGGGCCCGGCCGGGCCCCTCCCCCTGCGCCGCCGGGAACAATGGGGCCGGGCCCCACCCCCTGCCGCGGCCTGAGGGGGGAGCCACCCCGGCATGTGGGGGGAGGGGTGGGGAGCGACCCCCCCCCCCTTTCCTGGCATGTGGTGTGTGTGGGGGGGAGGATGAGGAGGGGGCCCCCACCCCGGCATATGGGGGGGAGGATGGGGAGTGACCACCCCCCACCGCGGCTGGGGGGGAAGGGTAAGAGAAGAGGGAATGACCCCCCCCCCCGACATGGGGGAGGGGGCGGGGCGGCCCCGTCTCCCTCCCTAGGGGAGAGCGCGGGGGGGGGGAAGGGGAGACGGGGAGAGTGACCCGCCCCCGTTTCCAGCCCCGGGGATCTGAGTGGGGAGGCTGGAGCGTGGCTCTCCCCGTCTCTCAGGCCCCGGCGGGGGGGGGGGTCCCCCCCCCCGTCACGGGGGCAAGCGGGCGGTGAATCGCCTGCCTTGCCCCTCCACCTGGTTGCCTTGTGGCCGCGGGGGGGGGGGGCGGGGTGAGGAGCTGCCGCCTTCAGCCCCCGCCCCCTGCTTACAGCGGGGGGAAATATGCCCCTCTCGATTTCTGACCCCGTGACCAGGTGCCGTGAAGCAGCCTCCTATCCCCGGGTTAAATGGGGGGGAGCCACCCCAGTGCCCGGGAACCTGGGTCCTCTCACTTCCTTCTCGCTGGCTGTTGCGTCAGTCCCCACCCTCCTGCCAGGGGGGTTTCTCCCATTCTTGTTCCCCTGTGTCAGGGGCTAGCCCTCCTCTCTTGGGCCAGGGGGAGGATGAGGAAGTATCGGTTTGCTGCCAGGGAATATTGTTCCCTGTTCCCAGGGTTTTCTCCTCACACCCCTTACCTCACTCCTCCCATGTCCTAGGGTGGTCTGCTCCACCCTCAGTGCCAGGAGATTTCAAGATATGTCCCCCTCCTTAGTCCTCAGGCACAGTGCTGCAGAGTTTAGGCCTCGCCCTCTCTATCCTCTGCTTTGTGCTTTCTAGGGGAGGGGTCCAGAGTAAATTTACCCACTCTCTTTCAATTATAAATAATTTCTCTGAGCTGGGGTGGGGAAGGGAAGACCCCTCGTCCCCACAAAAAGAGACCTGATTTTCCTCCCTTGGCTCCCAGCATCCCCATGCAGATAGAGAACTCTGATTTCCCAGTCGCTGGAATCTCTGGGTTTTGTGACTAGAACTGTAGAGACTCCCTCCTCTCTGGTTTGCCATCACTGCCCCCCTCTCATTCATATGTGTCTCTTCACGAGTTTGTCCGAGAGCTTGGCCACCTCCGAGCTTCACCCCACAAAATAAATTCTGTGGTGGGTTCGCATATGCAGTTGAATGACACATGATGGGCATCAGTTTATCATACCTTCTGTTCTACTAGCCGCTGCCCGCCATCTCCTATAGAACAAGGGGTCTATCCAGTCCTAGGGTAAAATTTGAGGATCAGGGGGTCCCAGTTGTCTCAGGGAGCTTGTAGCATGCACAGTTAATTGGGAAGCATCAGGCACTAGCTGGTAAAGTGGGGCAGTTGTCCCAAAGGAATTGGAAACTGCAGCTTTAAATGATTCTCTACATTAAAATAGAATAAATTGTCTTTCTTGGAGAGTCATCTCTCTTTACCTGTCCAGTGCAGACATATATATCCATTTTGTGTGTGTGTGTGTGGGGGGGGTGGTATCAAGCTGCATATGTTTGTAATAATGCTTCCCATAATCAGTTACTAAGGTCCAGTCCTGCTCACATTGAAGTCAACTGGAAACTTACCGACTTCTGTGGCAGCAGGATTGGACCACTGCTCTGAGGGAGCAGTTGTGTGAAGGGCTAGCAAGATTACACTGATCAACCTTTGTTTTATCGTCTCTTACTTAGATTAGAAATCAAATCCTGTATGTGTGTGCATATAATCCTGTGTATCACTGATACACAGTCACCGAGTAAAAACATTCCTATGTGATGTAAATCAAAATAACTTCAGTGATCAGTAGGACAGTGATGAGTTTTTAATTGTAAATGGTGTCGAGGAAGGTTTAGCAAAGCCTGTGAGACAGAAAACACAGTTTCTTTTAGCCAGTTAATTATAATCAAGAAGATAATATGATCTGCAGTTTCTAAAAGGCCTTTTAGTTTCATTTGCACTCTAGCACAGATTTGTGCACCATTTTTGTCCCAGGGATTCAGGTTTATTCTCTTAAAAAGGGTGACTCTGTGAGGTCTGAAAATATGGCCAAGTGTGGCCTTCCAGAGTGTGGCAGTAAATTTTTCTTAGCATGGTGAACTAAAGGTTTGGACCTGGGCTTTTTTTTACCATCATTCACATTCTTACTGGAAGAAAGAAATAGTTGTGTATGTTCTTGTGCTTGGTTTACATGATAGAATGAGCAGAAAGATTTACTAGGAGCTGATTTTCCCCCCTACTTGCTTGAGCTGATAACTGATTTTGTAAAGACTGGGATGAGCAGCTTTCCATGCTGTGAGCTGACATTGAAGGAGGGAATTCAAAGCAAATGATATATTTATATCTGCTTTTGTTCATGTATTGACAGTTTCAAGAATCTGTGGTGGTTACATTTTCTGTGTTAATTATGTGTGCCCGTTGGTGTAAGGTGGTGTGTTTTCTGCATAGATTCTGGATTTCACATCACTGGAACCCCTTTAGTAGAGGTAAAGCTGGGTTAGTGAGGACATTCTTATCCAAGGAGTAGGTGAAGAGGGAGTGTTCCTAACCATTGTTTCTGTGAAAGGAGCTGGGAATTACCTGACCTCTTTGAAAGGCAGCAATGGCCATGTTGATAATTTCTGTTTTTCCTGACTTGTAAAGCTGTTCAGTGTCACATTCTGATATAAAGTTACTTTATTTTTTCCAGTCTAGCTTAGACCTCACTTTGTAACACCCAAAGTGCTCAACTCCCAAAGGAGGCATTGGATAATGAAGAGTGTGGCAGTTAATGTACAATACTGAATGTAAAGTTCTTGTTTTTAATCCGTGTTTTGGTTGCATAGTTCATGTTTGCATTGAACAGGTGAAATAAAGCACAAACATGCCCTGTTTCATTTTTTCCAGTCATTCAAATGGAAATTAATTCATATTTTTTTTTTTGGGGGGGGGGGAATCCACACCTTTTTGCCGTTGTAGTTAAGGCCACACATTTTTAAAGAAGACTTAACTTTTCATGCTGAGTCATTGTTGACCCTGTGCTCCAATAGCAAAGATCTGAATGAATGGCTTGAATTACTGCAATTGGTTTCTATATCAGTATTTCTGAAAGTGCACAGCCCTCCTTACTTTTTAATGATTATATTCATAATGTTCATTCTGGAGTTTTGCAGGGTTGTTATGGAAGAGATTTTTTAGTTTTCACTTGTTTTTCTGTAAACTTAACAGCTTCCTGTTTCTTGATTATGGAGGATGGTGGGATTATTGTCAACGTTAAAGTATTCTCTTGTTGTGTGTTAACTGAACTATTGCTTAAAATATTGTGCTCTTCCCATTCTGTTTTCTCCACATGCTACCTTTTGTTAAATTTGGATTCCTTTTCTCTAAATTATCAAGAAATGTTAAAACTACAACTGGCCCTGTTTACCCTAGGATTTAAAAATGTCTTCTCTCACATTTTAAAAACATAGCTTTTTCCTTGTGTATGTCTGGCTTAGAGACTGCATTTGTAGTGTTGGGTGCAGTCCATTGTAGGAGCTTGTAGTATTCGTTTTTTTCTCAGTGGAAAGGGCAATGTCTATCCAGGAGGGAAGGCATGGGGAGCTGAGTAGAAGGGGAGATAATTTTTGGTAGCCAGAGGACAACACATGGACTTCTGGTTGTCTGAGCACCAAGTTGAACTGCATTTTGAATACATGGCCACTATCCCAAAACACAAGTTCCCATATTGATGCAATCTCTATTTGGACTCTTCTGCAAAGTGAAAATAGTGTATTCAGCAAGCATCGGGTCTCTGTGTAACGAAAGAAGAGAATGAATGTCCCGTCATATGCTCATACCCTGCTTTCTAAAAAGCCTAAAAGTTTTCCTGCTATGGTTGGTGGCTTGTTTACATATTATTAATTTTCTGAACAGTCTGTAGTAATTTTTTTAATTTAAAACCTTCCAAAATCTTTTTCTTTAGATAAGCAGAAAACATCTCTAATCACTTGACAGTGTTCCTTTAAATATGAAGGATTATTTCTCCCTTTGGGAAAACTGCAGTCATTTTACAGCATCAGATTTACAGAGATATGCTGTACAATCCACAACATACACCATATCCTGTGTTATGTAGTTTGAAAATTAGTAAAAACCACGAGGAGTCCTTGTGGCACCTTTGAGACTAACAAATTTATTTGGGCATAAGCTTTCGTGGGCTAGAACCCACTTCATCAGATGCATGGAGTGGAAAATACAGGAGCAGGTATAAATACATGAAAAGATTGGAGTTGCCTTACCAAGTGTGAGGTCAGTCTAACGAGACAATTCAATTAACAGTAGGGTACCAAGGGAGGAAAAATAACTTTGAAATGGGCCACTCTCATTACCACTACAAAACAGTTGACAAGAAGGTGAGAGTAACAGTAGGGGGAAATTAGTATGGGGGAAATTAGGTTTAGGTTTTGTAATGACCCAATCACTCCTAGTCTTTATTCAGTCCTAATTTGATGGTGTCCAGTTTGCAAATTAATTCCAGTTCTGCAGTTTCACGGAGTCTGTTTTTGAAGTTTAGTTGCTGAAGTATTGCCACTTTTAGGTCTGTTACTGAGTGACCAGGGAGATTGAAGTGTTCTCCTACTGGTTTTTGAATGTTATAATTCCTGAGATTTATGTCCTTTTTTTGTGTGTGTAGAGACTGTCTGGTTTGGCCAATGTACACGGCAGAGGGGCATTGCTGGCACATGATGGCCTATATCACATTGGTAGATGTGCAGGTGAACGAGCCCCTGATGGTGTGGCTGATGTGGTTAGGTCCTATGATGGTGTCCCTTGAATAGATATGTGGACAGAGTTGGCACCGGGGTTTTTTGCAGGGTTTGGTTCCTGGGTTGGTGTTTTTGTTGTGTGGTGTGTATTTGCTGGTGAGTATTTCCTTCAGGTTGGGGGGCTGTCTGTAAGCAAGGACTGGCCTGTCTCCCTAGCTCTGTGAGAGTGAGGGATCGTCCTTCAGGATAGGTTGTAGATCCTTGATGATGCGTTGGAGAGGTTTTAGTTGGGGGCTGTAGGTGACGGCTAGTGGCGTTCTGTTACTTTCTTTGTTGGGCCTGTCTTGTAGTAGGTGACTTCTGGGTACCCTTCTGGCTCTGTCAATCTGTTTCTTCACTTTACCAGGTGGGTATTGTAGTTTTAAGAACACTTGATAGAGATCCTGTAGGTGTTTGTCTCTGTCTGAGGGATCGGAGCAAATGCGGTTGTATCTTAGAGCTTGGCTGTAGACAATGGATCGTATGATGTGGAGAAAGCTGGAGGCATGTAGGTAAGTATAGCGGTCAGTAGGTTTCCGGTATAACATGGTGTTTATGTGACCATCGCTTATTAGCACTGTAGTGTCTATGAAGTTGACCTCTTGTGTGGACTGGTCCAGGCTGAGGTTGATGGTGGGGTGGAAGTTGTTGAATTCCTGGTGGAATTCCTCAAGGGCCTCCTTCCCATGGGTCCAGATGATGAAGATGTCATCAATATAGCACAAGTACAGTAGGGATGTTAGGGGACAAGAGCTGAGGAAGCGTTGTTCTAAGTCAGCTTGTGTTGGCATACTGTGGGGCCCATAGCAGTCCCGCTGACTTGAAGGTATAAATTGTCCTCAAATCTGAAGTAGTTGTGGTTGAGGACAAAGTTCAGCCACCAGGTTTGCCGTGTTAGTATCGGCGATGCTATTCTTGATGGCTTATACTCCATTTTTGTGTGTGGAATGTTCGTGTAGAGACCTTCTACATCCATAGTGGCCAGGATGGTGTTTTCTTGAAGAATACCAAAGGATTATAGTTTCCTCAGGAAGTCAGTGGTGTCTCGAAGATAGCTGGGAGTGCTGGTAGCGTAGGGCCTGAGGAGAGAGTCTACATAGCCAGATAATCCTGCCGTCAGGGTGCCAATGCCTGAGATGATGGGTCATCCAGGATTCCCATGTTTATGGATTTTGGGATACCATAAGACAGGCCTGCACAACATACGGCCGGCCCGCGGAGGCTCACTGTGCGGCCCGCGGGGGGCTAGAGCCAAAAAATAAAAAATAATAATTTTTTTTTTTTTTTTTTTGCTCAACAACTTTTGGGGCGGGAGAAGAGTTTCGGCCCTCGGCTGTTTTCTTCGGAGTAATATGGCCCTCACCACTTTACGAGTTGTGCAGGCCTGCCATAAGAAGATAGGTATACCCCTGGTCGAGGCTCTAGAGGTGTGTCAGTGTAGATGTGTTCCTGTGCTTCTTTAGGGAGTTTCTTGAGCAGATGGTGTAGTTTCTTTTGGTAATCCTCAATGGGGTTAGAGGGTAATGGCCTGTAGAATGTGGTGTCAGAGAGTTGTCTAGCAGCTTCTCGTTCATATTCCGACCTATTCATGATGACTACAGCACCTCCTTTGTCAGCCTTTTTGATTATAATGTCAGAGTTGTTTCTGAGGCTGTGCATGGCGTTGTGTTCTGCACGGCTGAGGTTATGGGGCAAGTGATGCTGCTTTTCCATAATTTCAGTCCGTGCACGTTGGCGGAAGCACTCTATGTAGAAGTCCAGTCTGTTGTTTCGACCTTCAGGAGGAGTCCACGCTGAATCCTTCTTTTTGTAGTGTTGATAGGAAACTTTCTGTGGGTTAGTGTGCTGTTCAGTGGTGTGTTGGAAATATTCTTTGAGTCGGAGACATACAAAATAGGATTCTAGGTCACCGCAGAACTGTATCATGTTTGTGGGGTTGGTGGGGCAGAAGGAGAGGCCCCGAGATAGGACAGACCCTTCTGCCGGGCTAAGAGTATAGCTGGATAGATTAACAATATTGTGCCTTGCATGGTGACAGGTTTCAGAGTGGTAGCTGTGTTAGTCTGTATCAGCAAAAACAACGAGGAGTCCTTGTGGCACCTTAAGAGACTAAGGGAGGAAAAAATTAGTCTAACTGATGTATAAATTGACCATGACCAAAAGCAATAAGTTTCTTTGTTGCATATTAAAACAGCATGTTGGAATTGTATTGATTTTTAAATATAGTTGCAATGAACCTCTAAGGAAACCTTTAAAATCCCAGTTTTTCCTTCTCCATGGAAGGTCAGTGATGTACAGTTTCATAATCTATTGGAACCTCTGCATGTACTGACACATGGCAGCTGTGTGAGTGATCACACTTCACAGGAATAAAACAAGAGAAAAATCATTACCATTAATTGCCACGGGCAATTAAAAAGACCTATTCTGGTAATAAATTGTTTACAAACGAAAGTGGATAATATGTTACATATGAGATTATTAGACTTCCGACAATGATTCCTAAACCTGTATTTTTAGACAAATGGGGGCTTTTATATCTAGATAGTGATTTTATGGGGGATAGGATACCTAAATGGACTAGTGATAATTGGCATTTTAATCTGGCCAGATAGAGCTTGGAGTGGATGCTTGCTTAGACTGTAGGTGAACTGCTGGCTGATGCTGCTATTGTGATGTAATTTTTAATGGCCTGGATTCATTGATTTATTTCTTTAGCCCGCTGACTGATGTGAGATTCAAGCACTGATTAGTCAGTAAAAGAATGCAAATGAACCCATTTGATAAATGTGTTTTTAAAAAAAAAATCTTCTGTGAGGACTAGCTGTGGGCCTGTGAAATTGGCATTTGCCCAGTAAACAGTCATTGAATACAAATTCTTGGAAGATGGTGGATTTAGCTCCAGTGGCCAGTGAATTTGAGGGCTGCATGACTGAGGTTAGTGTCTTTGTCTTGTTTATGCCTAGAGCAGTTTGCAGCCTGACATGGTGATGTTTACCTTTTTTAAATGTAATAGTTTGGAAGTTTTATACAACACTGTCATCTGGGTTCTAGTTCAAGGTCTTACTTCTAGTCTAATGGCATATGATACTGGAATGAGGAAAGTGTTGTAATACATTTGCTTACAGAACAGTATACGTTATTACTTATGCTTTGATTCTTGTGTTTCTGTTTTTCTCTGGGTTTTTTTTTTTAAATATTTTCTCCTGAACTGGATTATCCAATTTTTTGGTTGTTTGTTTTTTGAGTCCGTTGGAAGTTGTTGAAAATAAACTAAAATCTGATTTATTTTTTTTCTTACCATAATCCTGAGTGCTTGTCGTCAGATATGATGGTGCACATCTAGTGCCCTTGGTTATGCTATCACAGTTGCTTTTTTTATTCCGTGAGGTGCAGTGTGTGTGGCAATATATGCCTATGGATTTGCGAGCAAGATTAAGACCATAATCCTATCAAATGGCCTTACTCTCTGATATTTTGGTGAAGTACTCTTTTTAACCATCGGGGTCATCTGCATTCTTTATGAAACCATGATGATTCTTCATTTCCCCTTCTTTTATTGTTGCTGTCTCTTGGCCCTGCATCTCAGCTTTCATCTTTCTGCAGATGGCTGGGCAGGACTCTCTCTCTCTCTCCCTCTCCTCCCCCCGCACCCCCCAATCCATCAGTGCTGCTCAATTGGCTGGAGGGGTCACCGTTTAGCAATGCTTTGCATATTCCTTTCTCTCCCCTCCCAGGGGCAGTCTGCTGCCTCTGAAGTGCTTCCAGTGTTTGTCTCTCACATAGCAGTGCAAAGCTGTTTTATTAGGTCTTTGAGACAGCCTTACTTATTTCTGACCATTACTTGTCACTTTTTTGCTGCTACCCTCCTGTGTTTGATGACAAATTTTCCATGTGTTTTCTTAGAGTTTTTTTAATATCCTTTTGAATCCTCATCTGATTAGGATGAAATTTTAATATCAGTTTTGTCTATCGAATATTGAGTACATTGGCATTTGTTCATCGAAGTTGTAATGTGCCCTAATTTTAGTTATTTGTTAAAGGGTGTGGAGAAATGTGGTGACAGGAGATTGGAAGGAGTAAGACTGTAATGGAACTGTTCATTGAAGATCTAACACCCTGGAATATTGCTCTTGATGCTGCTAGATCTAGTTTTTATTCTCATTTTACTGCTTGTGTGTGTGGTAGTGTTACATTTCTATTTGCAAACAAAAGGCCTACCTACACGTTCCTCTACAGTGGTTGGCTCTGACTGCAGTCTGACATTTCACTCTTGATTATTAGAGAATTTTTCTCTTTCCTAGTGAATGTATTTGATGGGGACCATGCATTCAGTAACTTGTCCCTTGGATCCCTGCTCTGTTAAACTCGTTAAAGATTTTCACATATAATTGGTACCCGGTACTCGCATTTTTCTTCTTTTATCATGCCTTTCAAAAGGTGGTTATACTTTTAAAGAAATTTTCCTTGCTGTCTGGGATTTCTAATTTTAGGACAGTGTCACCCAGGCTTTTCTTAGCTAATCAGTCACTGGTCCATTTATCTCAATTCCTTTGATGTCCAGTGTGATTTTAGAGCGGGCCTATAGTAGTGAAGCTGCATTGGTCCACAGAGTTAATGCTCTTACATGGCCGTGGTTTCAGGGTAGGCTGTAGTAATGAAGCTGCGTTCCTCCTCTCTGCTAATGCTCTTACATGCACCGATAACAAGGCTGTATCTATAATTTCTTTTGGATATTTCAGAAGCCTTTGATATGCTGCTTTGACCATGACACTATGTCAGCTTGCCTTGAATTCTGTGTGCTGGTTACTGGGAACACATGACTATGGTTCTAATATATAGGGGATAACAGGCAGTCTGGTAGCAGACCAAGATGAAGCTGCGGCCCTCATCATCTTGTTAAAAATAGCAGACTGTTGTTTGAATTAAACAGTATATCGGGGTACAGGGGAAACTTATAAACTACTCATCTACCCAAGAATCAGGAAAACCAATACGTTGACTACCAAAAGTTGCTGCTTGGCAGTATATACTAGACTTTTGAGCTACGAACCTGGGATCTGTTCTGCCTTGTAATTTTATTTCTAACAATATTTTCAATATATTCAGGTTTTAATTGTCCTCTTACAGATAACTGCTGAGGCCTTCTGCATTCTCTTTCACTTTATTTCTATGTATTATTCTATAACCCTTGCCTGTATTTCAGTTTACATATTGCTGTGCATTTAGTTCAAAATTTTGGTTCTAATAATGCTATGCCTGGTTTCCTGTTGTCATCAGACATGTGTAGAAATGTGAAAATTGCTCATTTCCAGTATAGTGGTCGTGCTGTTTCAAGGTCTTGCCATTAGTTCTGAAAACACTTCTTCCTATTGACTTTGTAGACACTAACATTTTAGTGTCTTGGTCTCACAAGATTCCTGTCTTCAGTAAACCTCCTTCCCACTTTGTATCTGAGTGTACCTTTGTCTTGGAAGCAGAGCTAGAATATATTGTCGAAGCTGTGACCCAGACACATGCATTGGTTTATCTTTCATTATTGATTATCAGGTAAATGGTCTAAAATTTGAAATGATTCAGTTCTGTCCCACATGCGTCGGGAGGTATATTTGAACTAAAATAGCTTATTTTAGGACTTTCTTTACCATGCTGACCCCATTAACTTGTGACTTCAGACTTTCTTTGCTAGAGCTGAGAAACAGGTCTCTTGGGTCCCTGACTATCTTTCTGCCATGAGATGAACAGAATAGTTACAGCTGCTAGTTAATTTTTATCATCTATCCCAGGAGTGATCTTGAACTCTTACTCTAGTCCCAGGTAGAGGGGGAGAATGTGCTTTTTTGTTCTTCTATAAGGGCCTGACTCATGGAAGTCAATGGAAATACTCCCATTCTTCAACAGGAGTTGGATCAGACCCTAAGCTGTTAACACACAGAGCCTAATTCTGCTCCCTGTATACAGTGGTTTTGTTAGAATCCAAGGGAGTTCCACTTGCTGAGGAGTTGCAGAATAGGATAGGACCTGCAATAATTTGCTAAATGTAATGCTTTTTCTTTCAAGGTGAGAGAGCTGTCACTTCAGGAGATAGAGAGCGTACCTATAGGTGGATGGCCAGATCAGATGCTGGGGACACCAGATGATCTTCATGGTGACACCTTTCCCACAATTTCCCATAGTGGAACAGTAATACTTATTATGCTTTCATGTGTGCACTGACACATACTCCTTTTGAATATTAAAAGGGAAATAACCTAGATATCCCTAGATAATGGCATTTGAAAAAACTAACCAGATATATCAAAATCTGTGCCTCTTTGATTATTTTATTTGTTAACCTTTGGAGTCTATTATATTTTTGAGCAAATATTAGACTATTGAATGCTTTAGGACAAATTAGATTGTCAGCTTGCTACTATTGAATCTCTAATGTTAATGTTGTAGAAGTATAAACATGTCATGGTAAACAGTAGATGTTTCAATATTTTTTTCAATAGATGTTATAGTAAGGTATTTATCTGTTAAATTAATATTGGAGTAATGCAAGTAGTATCCTGTAGGTATTCTGACCTTACTTTGCTATAAAAGATGCTAGCTTTTAGGTCCCACAAAAACAGTCACAACGAGATAACTTAATACTAAGAGTGCCTGCAAATGCTAATGAATTAAAAGTATTTGTTAAATTAACCTCTTTCCCTCTCTCCCTTTTGGACTTGTGGGTGTATAACTGTAAACAGAACATATGTTTTCTGATAGGCAGTAGTGTCCAGTGACGAGCTCATGTTCTGGATAACATCCCAGTCTACCCAGATGCTAAACTGGAGTTGAGGGCATCAGTCAATTGGTGTAAACAAATTATCTGCTTCTGTGTACATAGCTTGTTGGTGTCAGATTTGAAATGCCTGCATTTCTTGGAGACACAGTTTTGAATTCCATCAGGGGTGACTTAGCCATATTAAGTTCCATTTAGCTTCCCATATATATTGTGGCTTGTTTTTTTTTTTTTTTTTTTTTTTTTTAAACCTGAACAACTAAGGTTCCATCAGTACTGGTGGACATTAAAGATACTATTGCACTATTTTTGTAAGAGATGGGGTTGCCTCTGCCTTTTCTCCCTCCACTTCCATATGTTGCTTTGTGTTGTATGCACCTACTGGCTGCTGCTCTACACCACAAGGTGACTGTTTCAGTGCTGTTCATATATTTTTTAAAGCACTTTGGGATCTATCAGGTTGAAAGGTGCCATGGAGGTTTCTCAAACATTTACAGAGTGGCATATATTTTAATAGCATGTTTTCCTTCTCATTCACAGTCAAGCGGACCACTTCCCTTAAGATTCAGGGTCACTTACTATCTCTGTAGCAAATTCAACAATTGTTTACGTACAATTTTTTAGAAAAGTGATTAATGCATTTTTAGTTTTTTTAACGAGATTTAGAATTCGAAATGAGGAAGAGAGGGCAACACCGGCTGACAGCCAGCTCTTCAAGGGCCACCAATGGTCTGTGTACCATACTTTGGAAACCTGTGCACTGGGGAATAATGTAATATGGCTGTAGATGTGTTTTAAAGGCCAGTATACTACATAGGTTTCCAAAGTCTCTTTGCAGGTTCTACTGAACTTTGATTTACTTTCTAATATTCCCAAAACCTCACCCAAGATCTTACTGAATTTTTCTTGGTGTCCCCACAGATATAGCCTAAAATGAGAATGTGATCTATAGTTCAGAAGTTGGCATCTCTCATGGTGGCAGCGGAAAAAACAGTCAATGGTGGACAGATACACGGAGTTATAGAAATTATCCTTCTATTTTGGACACGATGTAATCTCTGGTGTGGCTTGGCAAGCTGTTTAATTTTGTTGAGCTTCACATGGAATTGATACGTTAGGGTAAGTGTTCCTATAGGCCTTGATTGGAGCAGAATTACACACACAATAAAGCAGCTCAGTGATGTACAAGGCAAAATACATCTTCTACTAATAAAATTCTATACATCACTACTAAGTGTTCCCAAGCCCCAAGAGCAGCTTTATTAGAAGTAAAGTTTGTCTATCCTGTTAAGTTTTAAGTAAGGATTCTTTTCTTGTGTATTGATCTTTGAGAATTTCAGTGACTAACAAAAACAGCATTCTAGATGTCATAGAATCTCAGGGTTGGAAGGGACCTCAGGAGGTCATCTAGTCCAACCCCCTGCTCAAAGCAGGACCAAACCCAATTAGATCATCCCAGCCAGGGCTTTGTCAAGCCTAACCTTAAAAACCTCTAAGGAAGGAGATTCCACCACCTCCCTAGGTAACCCATTCCAGTGCTTCACCACCCTACTAGTGAAAAAGTTTTTCCTAATATCCAACCTAAACCTCCCCCTCTGCAACTTGAGACCATTACTCCTTGTTCTGTCATCTTCTACCACTGAGAACAGTCTAGATCCATCCTCTTTGGAACCCCCTTTCAGGTAGTTGAAAGCAGCTATCAAATCCCCCCTCATTCTTCTCTTCTGCAGGCTAAACAATCCCAGTTCCCTCAGCCTCTCCTCATAAGTCATGTGCTCGAGCCCCCTAATCATTTTTGTTGCCCTCCGTTGGACTCTTTCCAATTTATCCACATCCTTCTTGTAGCGTGGGGCCCAAAACTGGACACAGTACTCCAAATGAGGCCTCACCAGTGCTGAATAGAGGGGAATAATCACGTCCCTCGATCTGCTGGAAATGCCCCTACTTATACAGCCCAAAATGCCGTTAGCCTTCTTGGCAACAAGGGCACACTGTTGACTCATATTCAGCTTTTCGTCCACCGTAACCCCTAGGTGCTTTTCTGCAGAACTGCTGCCCAGCCATTCGGTCCCTAGTCTGTAGCAGTGCATGGGATTCTTGCGTCCTAAGTGCAGGACTCTGCACTTGTCCTTGTTGAACCTCATCAGATTTCTTTTGGCCCAATCCTCTAATTTGTCTAGGTCCCTCTGTATCCTGTCCCTACCCTCCAGCGTATCAACCACTCCTCCCAGTTTAGTGTCATCTGCAAACTTGCTAAGGGTGCAGTCCACACCATCCTCCAGATCGTTGATGAAGATATTGATCAAAACCGGCCCCAGCACCGACCCTTGGGGCACTCCACTTGATACCAGCTGCCAACTAGACATGGAGCCATTGATCACTACCCGTTGAGCACGACCCTCCAGCCAGTTTTCTATCCACCTTACCGTCCATTCATCCAGCCCATACTTCCTTAACTTGCTGGCAAGAACACTGTGGGAGACTGTATCAAAAGCTTTGCTAAAGTCAAGAAATAGCACATCCACTGCTTTCCCCTCATCCACAGAGCCAGTTATCTCATCATAGAAGGCAATTAGGTTAGTCAGGCATGACTTGCCCTTGGTGAATCCATGCTGACTGTTCCTGATCACTTTCCCCTCCTTTAAGTGGTTCAGAATTGATTCCTTGAGGACCTGTTCCATGATTTTTCCAGGGACTGAGGTGAGACTGACTGGCCTGTAGTTCCCCGGATCTTCCTTCTTCCCTTTTTTAAAGATGGGCACTACATGTGTAGCAAATGGTGGTTAGATGTTGAAAGTGGCAGGTATGGTTATGGAGACTTCACACTTACTGGTTGAAAATATGAAATGTGCAAAGTCAAGCTTTGCTTCTATTTGAAATAAATGTTTCTACTTTTGTTTGAGCACAGTGAATAAACAATAATCCCAAGGATTTGTATAAATTATCAGTAAGCTAGTTGAGAGAGAGGGGATTCTCTCTCCCCTTCAGTGTTGAGTTCCTGGACTTACTCAGCCCCCAAGTAGGGGGCAGGGACTGTAGAAGTCCTACAGGGAAACCTGTGAACATCCACACTTAGGATGATTACCCTGATTTTGGCTGTATACCAGTGTGCTGTGTACTGTTCAGAGCATGGTAGGAATTCCATCTGCTTACCGTCCAAGACTTCATCGCTCACGTAGAACCCAGATGCCTTTCTTGGCCACATGCACTCTAGAAAGTCAAATTCTGCTGTTTTTGAGAGATCTGGAGTTACCCATAACTTTGGTGATGTTACTCTGAATTTACATTGGACAGAATTTTGTCCTATCAGTTTGGGACCCCAATTGTGTATTCTCCTCTAAAACCAAAGCTAAATAGAAGATAGAAGGAACTGAATGGTTTCAGACATTTGAAAAGTAGTTGAAACACTTATCATAAATCTATATCTAAGTTTTGTGGATAGTTCATAATGTGATGAGAGATGGGGGCAGGGTTAAAAGTTGTTTGTTCATAAACCAAAGGGTTCTAATGACATCCCCCCACCTATGGAGGGAGATATATTCACAATCTTAACACTCACATTTTTCCATTTGGGAATTCTTTAAGTAGAAAATTTTGTCTAATGTTAAAGTGAGGTGTTACAAAGGCCCTGGCTTAAAGTAACACTTTTGTTTACACTGTGTGATGAGTATCGTCACTCTTCTTCCTTATAATTTAAGGTGAATCAGGCTAGATAAATGTATCCCTATAAGAGATGAAGTAGGGTCTATTCATGTAGCTGGTATAATTTGAAGCTTAATTTCTGCGATGTGTTTCTATAAAAACATTAACTGGCATGGAGAGGACAGAAAGAGTGACTTTGAAGAGGGGATGACAGTAGGGTTCAGAAACATGAGAGGAGAGTGGAACATACGTTTTGCTGTACAATGGTTTGCTTAAGGGTCCATAAGCCAGTCTGAAAGTCACAACCCAGATATGGTCAGGCTGTCAACTGGTATAATGGGAATTTCTACATTATTTTACAAGCATCTGTCTCTGGATCTTTGATGCTAAAGCATAGTAACATTAGCAGATAAACTAACTTCAATCTGCCACTTTCCAGTTTTGGTTTTGGGAAGCCCATTTTCATAAAACCTCTCATTTAAATAGATGCTGTGATTAAAGTTGAGCTAAATGAGCAAATAAACTGAGGTGAGAAATGGGTGGTAATCCCATTAAGCTTTAATTTTCTACTGCCGCATGTTCCCTTCCCTTAAAGCCTCCATCTACCTTTAACATAAACCATATCTCCACTGGGGCTGAAACTTAGTTAACTATGTTTAACTCAGGTCCAACGAAATTGGTATTTAACACAGTATGACTGTCCAGTATGGATGAGGCTAAATTATTAGTATGACACTGTTTTCTTTTTTAAAAAACATGATTCTAATGCAATTTGGCCTCATCCTTGCTGACTCATGAAAGCATGTTAGGAAATAGTTGTTGAATTTTGCTTTAAACTTGAGTCATAGGTAGGAATCTTAAATCCAGTTTAAAGGAATATGTATGGTGAAAAAGTCTCTAAGCTTAAACCAAATTAAAAAGTTTAAAATGCTTTTCATTTTTGGTGAAATGGCAATACCAGAAGAGGGATACCACCCTCATAGTGGAGAACTTCATACTTAATCCTGAGAAGTTACTGGTTGGTTTGTGTTCTGAATCATTAGGTTTGAAATCTCTTATGCATTTTTATAACACCTCGTGCCTGTAGGATATTCTAGTCACCCCAAACCCAGGGTAAACAAATCTGGAGGTGAAATAGCCCTTTTATTCCCTTCATCATTCAAATGTAGGTACAACTCACTTGACTCAAAATCCTTGGAGTACATTCACTTATTCTGTGAATCCAAGAAGCAAGACAAACTTGTATTTGACCCATTCACATGAAGCAGGCATGGAATCATTACAGCCCCAACGTGCCACTCCAAGCCCTGCCCTTTCTGGATGGTAAAGCTAAAACATGTCGTCTGACCAGTATTAAAACATTGCTTAGTGCTAACTATTGTCAGAGGCTGCCTTCTCTTTTCTAACCAAGATAAAGAAGAAGCTAGTACCAAACAGTTCCCAGTGACACCTGTTAGCTGTCAGTGTCCTGGATAACTGTCAGGCTTCAGGGCAGGTCATTGTAATGAGAAAGTATTTGTTTTGGTGAATGACTGCTTTCTATTCGTAGACAGGTGAAGTCCATTCATATTCTTCCTGCTGGGACACTGTTCTGTTTAATATTACTGTTCACACCTGATAATGCTTAATACATCTGTCCTGTCTCCCAAGATGCTACAGGGGTGAATAGAAATGTTGAATGCCTCAAATTAGTCCTTTCACACCAAATTTGGGGTTGTGTGTGTGTGTTTTTTGGCAAAACCTTCAGAACCCCACAAGGCTCAATCTTCTTACCCAGATTGTTCAGCGTCTGTGTAAAGCTGAGAGTTGGTGAAATAACTTAGGCTGAAGTGCCAGCAATTCACATCAAAACTAGTCTCTGCATCTTTTTTTCAAATAGTCCCATCTCCCAGCCTTGTGAATGACTAGCCAAAACCTTTTCAGGGTGAAGAGCAGCTTGTTAAAGCTGACCCCTGCCAGATAGATGAGGTTGGTAGGAAAAGGGAGTCGCTTTGAAGAACTTGCCTCCTAATATCCCCCACTATAGATACCCTCAATCGGAGGGCGTGTCTACACTGCAGGAAAAAAAACAATGATAGTCTGTGCTCTCAATTGACTCCAGCTTGGGCTGTGGGGCTAAAAATAGCAGTGTGGATGTTCCCGCCAAGGCTGGAGCCAGGGGTTTGAGACCCTCGCCAGGTTTCAAAGTCTGGGTTCCAGCTGGAGCGATAATGTCTACACTGCTTTTTTTGGCCCTGTAGTGCGAGTCCAAGTCAGTTGACCTGGGCTCTGAAAATCTCTACTGCAGGAGAGTGGGTTTCAGTGTAGACCTACTCTAAGTCACTTCGTATCCATGGGATCTTTTTAGATTCCTGAATGTAACCAAATGGCCAAATATTCATAGAAGCAAAAAATTCCCATTTCCATTCCTGATTGCTCAGAAGGTTGCTCCCCGTCCTAGCAGACATCAAGCTGGCCTGTGGTCCATGCGTTTGTATAACCTCCAGGATTGATTATTACAACTGATATCTAGAAATGAAGCCGTGTACTTTTAGAGCTTTTTAAAAATTAGTACAAGACACAGTAGCCCTCCTATTGTAATGTGTTTACAATTTTCTGTACACTCCTCATCAAGCCCTCCATGGGATTGGCCCAAGCTACTTGTGAGATCTCTTCTCCCTTCACAAGAACACCCACAAGAATGACATGCCGCTGCAGCAATGAAACTGTTAGCCAATAGGGAGAGGCTTGAGGGTATGGGAGACAGAAGTTTCACAGGGGCTTTACCTGTGCTATGAAGCTCTTGCAAGTGATAAGAATGACCACAGAACCGGTCACTCAGACATAATTGCAAAATTCATTTCTTCAGGTAAGCTTTCCCCCAGTTTTCTCATACATATGCACACAACACACTTATTCATGCAAACCTAAACAAGCAGAAAAACTCCAAACGAAATCTATAAACTAATCAAGCTACTTTTGTTTGCATTGTTTCTGTACTTAGCTCTTTGGGGGGTGCTTAGATGCCACAGAGATGGGGACAATGTATTGTTATTGACCCACTGTTTTGCATATAGTATAAATGTCCAAAGCTTTTGTGAATCCTGCTATACTCTTGTCCATGTCTTGTGGCCTGGGATTACTGAGTGTTTTTTTTTTTAAATCCCTTTATCAGTTTCACATTTGTTACATTATAACTCTGTTTGGGATCCCCTTGTTCATGTTTTAGGAGGGTAAATCGAGTGTGTGATAAGCCTGTTAACCATTCGTTATTTTTAAAGTGCTAAGATAAAATTTTCAAAAGCACCAAAGTTCTATGAGAGCTAAGCAAGATTTAAGCTCTTCAGTGCATAAGTCACTTTTGAAAATGGGACAAAGTCAGACACTTTAAAAAATATTACTCCTAATCTTTATACTTTTTGCCTACAGAAGTATTTCTCTTCTGTTAATCACTTTTTGTGATCACTCTCTGGACCTGTTCAGTTTCTGCTGAATTCTTTTTGGAACAGGTGACCATAACTGAACACAGTATGCAAGCTGAGGGGGAACTTCGATGTATATAATGCAGTTATATCTCAAGTATTCTCCATTTCTTAACAGAATTTAACGTCTTGTTTGGTTTGTAACCATTAAGACTATATTGTGTCCTATTCCCTTCCTCATTCTGTAGTCTCAAGGAAACTCGGATTCTCTAAGGTGAAATGTAACCCTGATAGCTGAATACAAACTCCAGAAGTACTTGGGTGTTACTGTGATGGATATGTTAGCAATACCTAGCTTGGAATAAATGTAATGTGTGCAAAGGTCTTTCATGTTGTGTAGTTCTTAATGTGGAACGTAAGTGACAGTTACATGTTGGGGGTTAACCTCTGGGAGCGGCACTGACATATTTGTTTTTTGCATTAATGCAAATCATTCCCTTCTAGTGACACAAGATACTGTTGAAATGAATCTCCTGACTGGAAGTCTTGTTAGCTTTAATAGCTTCTACCTTAAATCTGTTGCATCTAGTGGATTGTTTTCTTACAGCCTGAATATTTGTTGCCTGTGCTGATGAAAGCTTCGGAGGATTCTTTGTGTATGAAAGAAAATGTCTCTAGCCACTTGTCAATTGCTCAGTTCCTGTTCCTGCTAGCAGATCTTTTCTGTAGCTCAACTATTAAATTTATGGCTGTCGGTTCAGTGGCTAAAACCTGGTCATTATCTATGTGATTATAGTTGCAGGGGTCCTAAGTAATCATTAGGAACAATAGACTTACCTGTCTCCTTTAGGAACATCTTTGTCCAGTGAGCAAACTGGTGGAGGTGGAGCTTCCAGATTGAGAGGTACTGCTTGACTAGAGCCTGTTCCCCCCTCCCCCCCACCACTTTAGAGAGTTTTAATGACCCAGCTGGGGGAGGAGTCCAGGCTGCTTGGCTATTGTCCAAGTATTCCACCATATGAGCTGTGAGATTTAAAATTTTTATTAAAGTTAATGTTTAAAATCAAAATATACACCAGTTAAGAGCCCAAGTCAGTATTGTAGAGAATAAGTACATGGGTGGGGTACGTCCCTCGGTTCGTCAGGGAAGGAAATGGGTTATTTCCCTGGTCGGCGGTCTCAATTACTCGACCTGGTACTGACGGTGGCCAGTGATGTGTTCTGTGTAGATGTCTCTGGACCACCTGATGGTGACGGACACCATGAGTTGTCTCATGATATCACAGTGATAGCATCCTTAGAAATGCCTGAGATAGCTAGCTAGTAGCAGAATACCTCAAATTATTTGCTGGTGCTGTGACTTCTAAATGTTTAGGGCATGATTCTGCCACTCTTACGGTACCTTACCCTGCAATTAGTCCTATTAGAATCAATGGGACACCTTGCAGTTAAATATTACTCAAAATGAGTAAAAGTGGCAGAATGGGCCCTTCATTTTAAGTGTTCAGCTTGCTTGTTAGTACGTTTTGAAGTAGAAATCAGGGCTTCTGTTATCAGTTGCAAATAACAGGTTGACTTATAATTTTTTTTCAAAAGTCTAGAGTAAAGAATCTGAGTCTGTGTTGTGCAACCTGACATTTTATTTGGCAGCCACGTAGATGCAGAGCCTTCAATAACAAGGTCATTTCTGAAGAACATTTAGTGGCTGAAAATTTGGGACGTTCTTATTTGGTAATGCATGTAGTTTTGCAGCAACTTTGTATTTTCCACTCCATGCATCTGATGAAATGGGTTCTAGCCCACAAAAGCTTATGCCCAAATAAATTTGTTAGTCTCTAAGGTGCCACAAGGACTCCTCATTGTTTTTGTTTAAAATTAAATTTTTGGTCTATAATTGGAAACAAGTCTAATTTACTGTTGCATTAGATTGCAACACTGGACTTAGTGTAACTAGAGACTGGAACACAGCAAAGCTCTAGCTAGCTATTTGTACATTTTTAGATGCTGCTCATTGGAATGTGGGGTTTTTTTGTTTGTTTTTTTAGTTTTAGGGGGGAGACTTGATAGTTAAATGTATTTAATCCACTTAATGACAGGCAGGAGTCCTTATATCCCTCCCCCACTCGTTTTCACAGCTCTGGAATGTGGACAGATGACTTCCGAAGTTCAGGTAATAATTTATAACGTGCAGCTAGCATGACTTATCAGGGTTTAACCTTTAAAAAAAATCCCTCACTATATGAGAATGGAAAACGAGATATGAAGTTTCACTGTTTTCAAAGCACTTAATCAAGGTGACTTAACTGGTTCAAAAGCAGAACCAAGGTGAACTATTCATTCCTTAATGCTGTGTTAATTTTAGAGTTCTTTTCATTTAAAACAATCACTTTGTTCAAAGGCAGCTAGGTTTATAGTTAGATTTTATGTCTTTTATACAAATTAAAACCGTATTAACTGAGTAGATGTTGGGTGAAGTTCTATTTGATATTGGTGAAAGCCACATTGCTTTGGTCATTAAAAATTATACTGCACAAAGTATTCTAGGTAATAGTCCCTAGTTCTAGGGCCAGACAGTGTGGGGTGGACAAGAGTCAACCTAGATGACTTAATAGGTTTCTTTTATCTTTTTATTTCTATAATCCTTATAACTACCAAAAATATAATGAAGGTACTGTTCATTCATATCTGATAATGAAATCCGTCAATAGATACTAGGAATTTGAAGGACTCTTCTTAAATTTCAGCTACAGTAACTCCTCGCTTAACGTTGTAGTTATGTTCCTGAAAAATGTGACTTTAAGCGAAACAATGTTAACAGAATCCAATTTCCCCATAAGAATTAATGTAAATTGGGGGAGGGAGGGAGGAGAGGGGTTAGGTTCCAGGGAATTTTTTTTCGCCAGACAAAAGGCTATATAAACACATGCACACTGTAAGTTTTAAACAATTAATGTAATACTGTACTCAGCGATGATGATTGTGAAGCTTGGTTGTGGTGGTGAGGTCAGAAGGTGGGATATTTCCCAGGGAATGCCTTACTGCTAAATGATAAGCTAGCTTTTGGCTGAGACCTCAAGGGTTAACCCATTGTTGTTAATGTAGCCTCACACTCTACAAGGCAGCATGAAGGGAGGGAGGGGAGACATCATGGCAGACAGACACACACACTCTGTATGAGAGAGAGAGATGCGCATTGCCCCTTTAAGTACGCTGACCCCACTCTAAGTACACTGCCTTATTAAGTAGATCAGCAAGTTGAGACAGCAGCTGCTCCCAGGAAGCTCCCTCCATCCTGAGCCCTGTTGTGTGTCTCCCCCTCCATGGAGATGGGGTAGGTGGGGTGCAGGGGGCAGGAGGACACCCTGACATTAGCCCCCCCCCCCCCCCCCTGCACACAGCAAGCAGGAGGCTCCCGGGAGTAGCTCCAAGGCAGAGGGCAGGAGCATCACATGGCAGTGGGGTGAGGGACAGCTGAACTGCCCTGCAATTGATAGCCTGCTGGGTGGCTGCTGCACAGGGAACTTAGGGGAGCTGATAGGGGGGCTGCTGGTCCACCCTGGTTCCAAGCCCCCACCAGCTAGCTCCAACAGGCAGTGGACAAAGCCGGCGGCTGCCAAATGACGTTATAAGGGAGCACTGCGTAACTTTAAACGAGCATGTTCTCTAACGGATCAGCAACAAAACAACATTAACCGGATGACTTTAAGTGAGGAGTTACTGTATGTGTTGCCCCCGTAATAGCTTAATTAAGTTTTAAAGTGAAAGTAGTTCAAAACTACACTAACATGCTTAAAGGCCTGGTTTTTGTGTTACCATTTTGATGTTATTTAGCATTGACACAAGGGTTGAGAGCAACATGGCAGGGCTTGGTCATAGTTGTGCCCTAATATACAAAGATAAACTGATGGCATAGTGAGATAGGAAAAGTGATTTTTCTGCGCTGGAGTGGGGCATCTTTGCCTCCTGGAAGCTGAGGCCACTGTAGAGGAGTCTCCCATGGTCTGTAGAAGTACTGTCGCCAGCCACCTCTCTATGAAGGCATTTTTGCTGTAGAGGAAATAGCCTATTACTGTCTTGGTGTGTGGCTGTTGAAAGAGAAATTATATCAATACAGTCATTTTTAGACTGCTGATTAATTTTGTTCCTTTAGGAATATGGTGGCTTTTGTGCAGAATTGCCTGTGCTTGTGTGCTTTTACTTGAAATTAGAGTTAACTCTTAATTCACTTTTTCCACTTTATATCTCCTGCAGTCTTTTAATAAAATTGGAACTAGTCAAACTAAGAGCTCAGGTTTTGGGTCCAGTAGAGGCTGGGAACACTGTGGAGGAAGCATGGCTGTGTGTTTGGGAGAAGAAAGTGCCTCTTTTCAATCTATAGCTTTACCACCAGTGCCCAGGTTGGGCACTGTGGGAATCAAGTGCAGCCTAATGCAGACTTTGGGGAGGTGATATTGTGTAAATTGAGCTCCCATAGATTGCAATTGCAGGCTGATCTCCAAAATCATGATTTGTCAAAAATGATTTGTCTAGCCAAAATCATTGAGAAGTGGTGCGTAAGCTCCAGCACCTAACCTGCTGACCTAGTAGGACCTTCACTAAACTGTCATGGGATAAGAGGGAAGGTCCTCTCATGGATTGGTAACTGGTTAAAAGATAGGAAACAAAGGGTAGGAATAAATGGTCAGTTTTCAGAATGGAGAGAGGTAAATAGTGGTGTCCCCCAGGGTCTGTACTGGGACCAGTCCAATTCAACATATTCATAAATGATCTGGAAAAAGGGGTAAACAGTGAGGTGGCAAAATTTGCAGATGATACAAAACTACTCAAGATAGTTAAGTCCCAGGCATTGTGCGAAGAGCTACAAAAGGATTTCTCAAAACTAGGTGACTGGGCAACAAAATGGCTGATGAAATTCAATGCTGATAAATGCAAAGTAATGCACATTGGAAAACATAATCCCAACTATACATATAAAATGTTGGGGTCTAAATTAGCTGTTACCACTCAAGAAAGAGATCTTGGAGTCATTGTGGATAGTTCTCTGAAAACATCTACTCAATGTGCAGTGGCAGTGAAAAAAAAGTGAACAGAATGTTGGACATCATTAAGAAAGGGATAGATAAGACAGAAAATATCATATTGCCTCTATAAATCCATGGTACGCCCACATCTTGAATACTGCGTGCAGATGTGGTTGCCCCATCTCAAAAAGGATATATTGGAAAAACTTCAGAAAAGGGCAACAAAAATGATTAGGGTATGGAACGGCTTCCGTATGAGGAGAGATTAATAAGACTTGGACTTTTCAGCTCGGAAAAGAGACGACTAAGGAGGGATATGATTGAGGTCTATAAAATCATGTCTGGTGTGGCAAAAGTAAATAAGGAAGTATTATTTACTCAACACAAGAACTAGGGGTCACCAGATGAAATTAATAGGCAGCAGGTTTAAAACAAACAAAAGGAAGTATTTCTTCACACAGCGCACAGTCAACCTGTGGAATTCCAGAGGATGTTGTGACGGTCAAGACTATAACAAAGTTCTTAAAAGAACTAGATAAGTTCATGGAGGTTAGGTCCATCTGTGGCTGTTAGCCAGGATGGGCAGGGATGGTGTCCCAGCCTCTGTTTGCCAGAAGCTGGGAATGAGCCACAGGGAATGGATCACTTGATGATTACTTGTTCTGTTCATTCCCTCTGGGGCACCTGACATTGGCCATTGTCGGAAGACAGAATACTGGGCTAGATGGACCTTTAGTCTGACCCAGTATGGCCGTTCTTATGTTCTTAAGCTTCAGGCAAGGGTATGACACAGTTTTGGGTGGTGGCATTGGACAACCACTATGGATAAGATGATAAACCTTGGCAATCATACTGCATTCTGTCTACTGTGGATCATAAGGAACACCTGCTTTCTGCGCGATCTTGCTGGGGTGGATGGAGCAGTCATTCTCTTCAGACCAATACCAAAGAACTGTGTTGGGCAGATGTCCCTTGTTTTGAAGGGCCATTATGTGTGAAGTCCCACAGGATTGAGCCTGGGTCATTGCCCTCCTCCCACGCTCATATTCATTGGGGCCTCTGGGAGATGTGGGTGATGGCAAGGGCTTTAGTGCACTAATATGCTGGTGACACCCAGCTGTACATCTCCTTTTCGTGGGCACACACTGCACTGATACTGCTTGGCTGCTGGTAGAAGAGGGGACTTTATTGATTGAGGAACAGAGCATCTGGGCGGTGTCACAGCTCCTAGTCTGAGACTTTGCAGCAGGCAAGAAAAATTTCCCTCTCTTCCTCCTTCAAGAATCTGTCAGGGAATACAGATCTGTGACTGACTTGGGCGTGCAGGGGAGAGTCAGAAGTTAAGGCCAGAAGGGACCACCAGATCATCTAATCTGACCTATGGTATAACACAGGCCACCAACACCACCCAACATCTGAAATTAGACCAAAGTGTTAGAGCCCTCAGGAGACTTAAACTTCTGTGCCACAGGCAGCGAATAAGAGGGACCAAGGCACACCAATATCAAAACCTTTCTTCCTGTGTGTGTGTGTGGGATAATGAGCAAGATCTGAGGAAACTGAACAGGGCTGTTGTCTGACTAGACGCCACTTGTGGAGGGGGATTGAGTGGCTCCAAGGAGGGACAGCCATAGGGAGTTAACTGCTTTACCTGTTGCGGGCTGCAGCATGTGTCCTTCAATTGCTCCTCCCCTACTGTCTTAGCAGGAGCCACTAGTGGGAAGGAAGCAGGCCCCAGACAGTGATCCCAGCTTGGTGCTGCTTCAGATAATCAAAAAACACCCACCCCCTCATGGTGTCCATACACCACTGTTGAGAAGGAGTTGCCCGCTCACTCCTTCAGGCTTGTAGCCCAGTCACTTGTGGGGCAATGTCTCCCTTCTGCTTCTCTTGAGATGGATCCCTGGAGGGAGTAATAGAACACTTGTTATCTGCTGCATGTTTGTTTCAGAGTGGTAACCGTGTTAGTCTGTATCAGCAATCGTCCCTAAGGTGCCACAAGTACTCCTCGTTATGTTTGTTTGTGGTGCCCATGTAAACGAGAATGACCCTTGCCCTGCCTCCAATCAGAAACCAAGGGGTATGTGTGCAAAAGTGGTTGGTTAGTTTTGTTACTTTAAATTCATGTTTTACTAAACCCTGTATTTTAATTGTGGCTTCAGGGTAGCATGTGGGGGAAGTTGGTAGACTTTAATTGGGTAGAATGCTGGCTATTGAGGTTTTGCAGATGCTGCTTTCTCCTCCAATATTTCAGTGATTTTTTTTTTCCACTTGCCCGTATTTAGTCTGGTGTCTGGATTAGAGCCTCAACTCTTTTTTTAACTAATGTATTATCTCTAAATGGGCTTTTCTTTGTAAAATGAAAACTTAAGAACCTTTCATGCAGGAATGTATGTAGGACAGACAGATTTGTTCCATAAACTGCAAGTGCCATAATGAGCTGTTACATTCCACTGGGTCGCTAATCTGCAAACAAGATGTACCTAGTAGTTGAGAAAGCAGCAGTTCTTTAAACTGTGTCTACATTAGACTTTATTTCCTTTACATTTCCCACTGGGGCAGTTTACGGGTACTAGTGCTAGCGTAGACCATCTGCCATCATTTTAACGTGTCATCTAATATTGCTTACAGTAGGTCTAGACCAAGGATTCTCAACCTTCTTCTTTCTGAGCCTCCCCGCAACATGCTGTAAAAACTCCACGGCCCACCAGTATCACAACAACTGTTTTTCTGCATATAAAAGTCAGGGCCGGCATTACGGGGTAGCAAGCAAGGCAATTGACGAGGGCCCCATGCCACAGGGGTCCCCACAAAGCTAAGTTGCTCAGGCTTTGGCTTCAGCCCCAGGTGGCTGGGCTGGGAGACCTGGGCTTCAGTTCCAGACTGCGAGGCTTCAGCTTTCTGTCCTGGGCCCCAGCAAGTCTAACACTGTCCCTGCTTGGGGACCCCCTGAAACCTGCTCAGTTCCTCCCAGGGGCCCCCGGACTCCTGGTTGAGAACCACTGGTCTAGACAACATGGTGGCATAAAATGCCAGTAATCACCAGTGCCGTGTCTATACAAGTTTTCCCATTCTTGCTACCATTTGTGGTATTCATGGTAAGAAATCTTGAGAGGTGGAGGTGTGGTGTGGTGTGGGATCCATGATTATCTGTTGCATCACAAACCCATGTTTTTAGAAAAGTACATTAATGTGTATGTTATTGAAGACTCTGTGTTCTTTGAAACAGGGAATCTCTCTTCATCTACATGTTTGTGCAGCATTTAGCGCACCAGGGACTTGATCCTGAGTGGGCCTCTGAGCTACTGTAGTACAAAGCATATTAACTTTGAAATCCAGCACAGTGGTGGAGGTTGATTGAGTTTCTATCTAAAAGCTGGGCACTCTTTTTGTACATGCACAGTCCTTCAAAATTAAGGGCCAGATCTTCAGCTAGCACAGGGGTTTTCAAACTTCGTTACATTGTGACCCCCTTCTGACAACAGAATTACTGTATGACCCGGGTGGAGGGAGTGGGGCTGGAGCCTGAGCTCCGCCGCCCCGGGGTGGGGGGGGGGGGGAGAGGGAGGGAGTGGGAGCCTGAGCCTGAGTCGGGGTGGAGCTTGGGCTTCAGCTTCAGCCCTGGGTCCCAGCAAGTATAATGTTGGCCCTAGTGACCCCATTAAAATGGGGTCCTGATCCCCTTTGCGGTCCTGATCCACAGTTTGAGAACTGCTGAGCTAGTGTAAATCAGTGCAGTCTCCTTCACTTGAGTGAAGCTCACAGATTTACATCAGTTGAGAATCTGGTCCTAAAACTTTTACACCACAACTTAGGTAAATTTTTATAAATACCTTGACTAAACAATTGTAATAAATATATGTTTTTAAATTAGGTTTATTCTGTATTAACTACAGCGGTTGAGAGTTCTGCAAGAAGGTGTATGTTTTATAACTACATAAAGGGTTAAATATGCCATGAGGAAGTTCAGAGACCAGAAAACTTTGAAACAGATGGACAAAAGCCAGGAGTATTAGTGTTGTCTTTGAATTTCCTGTCTTTTGTAGGTTAGAATCATAACCTTGAGGTTCTTTTAAATGCAGTATATTGTCTGTGAAGTTAGTCAATGAGCAGGTTGTTAGGTACTCTTATCCGCTGTGAATAGAACCTGCCTGATGGGAAGGGCAATTGTTGCTCTGTTTCTTAGTGACCTTTATGTGCAACATCAGGTGCATAAGATTTGTATGGTTTTCATAGCTTTTGTGAAACTGTTTAATTGTTCGTATTGTTAATTCCATGGCTGCTGTAGCAATACGCCACCAACATGGTGTGTGTTAGATTAGGCAATCGCATACTTTAGGTGTTCCTTGAAGCTGAAGGTTGAGTTCCTCCAGGCACCCAAACACATAAGTACCCTACCACTGCGTATGCTGGTGTGCTTAATGCTGTTCCTTAATTTCAGAATTTTTATAATATGACCAAAAAAAACCAAAAAACTGTGTGTGTGTGTGGGCGGGGGGGTGGGGAGGGAGTTGGCTTTCTATATATCTTTCTGCTGTGAAAGTGAGTTTATAGGGAGAAGGGATAGAAACGCCTTTTCTCTATTTTGAACCTATTGTTAATGTTTTTATTTTTTTCCTCTTAAAATTCACTGGACTATTTGAGTTCCTTCTCCTGCCTCCTGTTCCTCGTTAGAAACATCTTGTGGCCTAAATGCTACCCATAACTTGCTTTCTGTTATAAATCAAAACAAAATAGGGAGTAATGACTAGCTTCCAACTTAATTTTTATGGCAGAAAAGGAAAGTTGTCCTCTGGCCACTTACTGCCTGCCATTTAGCTGGGGTCCTCGGGAAGGGAGAAGGGGAAATAGAAACCTGCACTCACCCCTGCCCCTCTCTTTGACAGAGGAGATAGTATCACTTGAAAATGGAATAAGATCAGGGTGGATAAAAGGCAATGATTTAAAAAAAAAAAAAAAAAACCTAAAAAAACCAGATTTTTTTTATTTAAATCATTTTTTGATAAAAGGTTTTTTCCTCAAAAAAGCATTTTATCTAAAGATATCTTTGAGCTATGACGTATATTAATTAAAACTATCTCATCATGGAATAGGGGTTATACATTCTAATTCTATAGTATGAGACAATATATTCATGTAATGTTTAAGAAAAGTTTTGTAAATGAGTTCCAATAGTTCATGGATTAGGGATCCAATTTTATGGGGTTCCAGGGGCTTCTGTATAGATTATTTAGGTTAATCTTTCTATCTACCCAATGGGACTCAGTGCTCAGTCTAGAAGATACCATCAGAGATGCTTAGTTTTGCAGTTCTCAAACTGTGGATTTGTGTCTCTAGAGATAACATGCTTGTTAACAGGAAAAGAAAAAAGTTGTAAAATAAATAAATAATATATAGAGGTGAGAAATAATAGACCTCAACTCTATTGTCCCTCTGCAAATTTGTGTACACAGAGTCAATCCCTTACCTCTCTCTAAAAGTGAAACGTTTCAAAAAGTTCAATGAATAGAAGATTGGTGGGGGCCAAATAGATCTGGACAAGGAGGAAAAAGTCTGGAGGTAAATGTGAGAAGGTAGGGACAGGCAGTAGAAACAAAAGTGAAACTGTCAGAGCAGCATATTCCAGAAGTCTTGAGGTCTTTCCAAGTGTAGCCTTCATTGATTTGAGATCTACCATACCATTCTCTCACTAGAAGGGAAAACCTATAATGGCAGCAGGCCATAAAAGAAACCCCGTTTGGGGATAAGAACCATTCAAGAAATATATTTTTGATGATGACATTTTAAAGAAAGTCACACCTTTTAACAGCAGTAGCTGCTTCTGCCAGTGTAGAAAGACTATTTTCTTTGGACTAGTTCATTCCAAATTGAGAAATCGTTTGGGACCTGAAAAAGCAGGAAAGCTTGTTTTTCTTTTCCAGATTATGAACAAACAGAAAATGAAGGTGAAGACGACTGAGTTAGCTGCAGAAGGCAATATTTTAAGTTTCTCATGTTGACCTGGCTGACATGGTCAATTTAATTTGTTTTTTTTTTTAAATATATTTCATTTAATTATTTTAGTTAAAAACAATTTTAACAAAAAACAAACCTAATTTAAAAAAAAACTTGAATGTTTAACTAAATTCAAAAATTCATATGCTTGTTTTGTTAAAATATTATGTTTGCTGTTGAAGAAAAAAAATCCAGAATAACGTTGTTGTTTTAGTTAAATGTCTGTCTGGTGATGTTCTCCTCCTAATACAGCATGGCAAGAAAATCCTCCAAATATTAATGATTAACTTGTTGAATTGGAGATAGTTCACCTCCCAATGCCTTCATAAATGTCTGCTTCAATTACCTTTGGTAAATGAAATAACCAAACAATCATTCATTTTCTGATATAGCTGTAAAACTAATGTGAAAAGCTTTCAAAATAAATCACTTAAAAAATGTAGAGTGTGTATCTTCTAAAAATTAAACCTACATCTATCTCTGAGTTGTGAAGAATATGTATTAAGTTATAACAGCCAACAATAATGCACTTTTATGTAGAAATCCATGATTAAATCGAGTCTTCCTGACTAGTGATTTAAATCATGATTTAAATTTGATCAATTTTATTTAAATCAAATCCACCATTTTATCAGGCTGTTCTGTAAGCTTCAATATATGTCCTCTTCAGAATGAGGTGATAAAGATTTTGTATTTATCTTTAAAGGCACCTTAGATTTTAGACCACAAACTAAAATACATGTATCGACACAAGTTACAAATATATTTTAAACAGTGTATTTGAAAATCATTTCCTCATCTGTCAAGATGTGTATTCAGAGTTCTCTTGCTGACATCTCTAGCTTAGGGTAATAGACACAGCATCCTGCTCTGTTTTAGGTGTTAGTGATGATGTCAGGTCTTGCTACAGAGAGTCTTCTGAAAGCAGATTTGGGGCAAGTAAAAGTAAAGAGTTATTTTTTTAAAAATGTTATATATTTACAATTGTAAGGCTACACGTGTATGTTAATGACCTAAGATCTTAAATAGGGTTTTCATTGACTTCACATACCTGGGAGAGTAACATATAATATTGTGCATGCTGGCAAAACTATGGCATAGGTGGCTAGAAAGAATAATGTCAGTCATTCTTGAACCTTTTAAAATCAACTTTTATGCTATTGCGCTTCTGAAATCCATTTTTTCATCTTCAGCATATTAAAAATCTAATTTTCAAAGAATATGAAGCGGATCTGATTGGGGGGGTGGAGAGAGAATGGCAGAGGTATTTGCAGTTTTTTTTGCCTTCATTGTAATAAAGTGTATATCTTATGATTTGTAAACCTTCCCCCCCCCCCCCCCCCCAATTAGAATAATATAATTTTGTTTGGAAACACCATTTGTGACATGTTTGCCTATTTGAAAATACTCTTTGGTATCAGAACTTTTTGCCAGTGTAAGAATTGTTTATCCTCCAACTGTTTATTTTTGTAAATGAAGCGGTATTAAATTTAAGAAAGTACTTAAGAAATCACCATTGGAATTTGCTTTCACTCTCAGAACAACTGGCTTTTGGAAATATTAATTTTACGACCAACCTCTAAATCTCTGAATGCCTAAAAAATGAGATTTCTCAGTGAAAAATTAGCCCCTTACTGTAGGGCAAGACAAAGGTGAATAGTGGATTCCTGTTCTGGTTTCTGCATCTGTTACCAGAGAACAATCCAAATGCCTGGAGATTGGGTCATGTTTGCTGTATCAGTGGAGTTGGATTTGCTATATTAAGAACTGAGTTGGTTCAGGATAATGATGAAGGAACGCTCACAGTTGCCCTTCTTTTTGCTGTTGATTAAGGCTTAGTACATTCCTCCCTTTATTCATTTCAGATTTAAAACATGGCACTTAGCCAAATAATTTCTGAAATTGATCCTCACATACAGTTCTGAAACTTAGTTGTGTTGCTGACATTCTTTTGTGGGGTGGTAAGGAAGTGGACTTCTGTGCAGGCCTGTAAGAGGGTACCACAGTGATTTTTGTGGGGGAGGGTGGTCAGTGAGGGGGTGCTGCATAGCATGTGTGGCTTATAGGCTGCATGCACGCCCTTTGCCTAAGAATAGCCCATCTGTTGCGTGAGATTAAGCATTTCAAATCCAGATGGTTAAAAGGTTAAATCAGTCTTTCCTAAGATACAAATGACCCATTTCAGAGACTTTCTACACTTGGGCCACTGTGATGCAGTGAGAAAATTTACAACTCTGTGAGGAAATCCCTCCACCCTGATGCACCTACAATATGTTCAGCATCAGTGTAATGGCATCCTTTAGTGCCATACTCAAGGGTCATTTGGAGTTTCCTTTATAAACTCTGATTTCCTACAGCATGTAATTATGCACATTACATACAGCTGGCATACAAATTGTCATTCCTTATTCCAAAAACACCTCTTAAATTGGGCTAATTTTTGATCAGTTATAAAAAGAACTGTTAGTGAGGATATTTTATATTATTTTTGCATAAATACACTATTCTATATAACTTCATTTAGGATGTAGGAATACAGAATCCAGTCCTACTATAACACTACTGGAGCATCACTTCAGCATTCAGTTGAAGTAACTCTCATGATTGACAAATACCTTGTCCTCTCAAAAACTTGAAATGTGTCTGTACCAAAACTTGGGTCCAGCAAACTGATGGAATGCCTTTCTACTAAGTGTCTCATGACATAAAAATTAATATGTAGAAAAGTTCTAGGTGTAGGCTAGTAAAATCTTAATTGTCCAGCAACTCAGGACAAACAGACGATCCTATCTTGACATGTATAATGTAGTTACTTGTTGCTTACCTGCATTTACAATGTTGGGTGTGTTTACTGACTGACACATCTGACTTGGGGCTGTTGTTGAGAACAAAGGCCCCACAACCTAATTATCCCTGTACATTTTACTGTTCAGTACACAGGGGCCGACTTCCTGCGACGCCGGGTGACGTTGCGGGGCCCCGCCCCCGACGCGATGTTGCCCAGCGTCGGGGGCGGGGCCCTGCAACGTCACCCGGTGCTCCGGTAAGTTTGCCCCGGGGCGGGCGGGGAGTTGCCGGTGGGTGCAGAGCACCCACCAATTTTTCTCCATGGGTGCTCCAGCACCGGAGCACCCATGGAATCGGTGTCTATGGTTCAGTATAATTTGATTTGCCTGTCTGACCTGCCTCTTTGCTAAATTCTTCCTCTGGCTTAGCCCCACATACACTTTGAGGTGAGCATGCACAAAATTGGCTATATGTTTCTCCAGTCAATGTAACCAGGGTTTTTAAGATCATATCCGCAGTTCCCAGGAGGGAACGGCACACAAATATATGGAAATATGCCTATCTCATAGAACTGGCAGGACCGTGAACGGTCATCGAGTCCAGTTCCCCTGCCTTCACTAGCAGGACCAAGTACTGTCCCCTGACAGATTTTTGCCCCAGATCCCTAAATGGCCCCCTTAAGGATTGAACTCACAACCCTGGGTTTAGCAGGCAAATGCTCAAACCACTGAGCTATCCCTCCCCCCCTTGATGTAACAATTTTAAAAAGTTACCCTTTTTGGCTACCAAATGCATGTATAATATAAAAATATAAATTTGGACAATAATGTGTACCTTCAGATGAAGAATTTTCAAAAGTGAGTTGTGACTTCCTGAGTGCCTCAATCTTTGAGTGCCCAACCTGATGCTCTAAAGTGACCTGATTTTTCGAAAGGTGGATGCTCAGCACTTTGAAAATCAGGTCCTATAAGAGGTACCTAAAATCCATGGTCACTCTTGAAAATCTTAGCCCAGTATAAGATGGGGGTGAGGGATAGCTCAGTGGTTTGAGCATTGGCCTGCTAAACCCAGGGTTGTGAGTTCAATCCTTGAGGGGGCCATTAAGGGATCTGGGGCAAAAATTGGGGATTGGTCTTGCTTTGAGCAGGGGGTTGGACTAGATGACCTCCTAAGGTCCCTTCCAACCCTGATATTCTATGATTCTATATTATTGTTTGACCTAATTTATACCAGAAGGTATATAGAAAATGCAATGTGACCGTTAATGTTGTTGGACAAACTTTTGTAGCACTCCTTGTCCTGAGTGATTTGCACAGGTAATGGACTGATGTTTCCTAGATTTCAGCAGTAACTTTAACATTTAATATTTCCCCCTGCCCCCAAAGTTAGGGCATCTGGGGAGGGACAGGGAAACCACTGAGATGCCCAGATAAAGACTTAAACTTACTGGAAGCATTCTGTTCAGAGACAAATCTGCTTGCGTATTCTGTATTTTCTAGATTTCCCTTCTCTCTTGAACCTGGGGCCTGGGCTAAACATGAAGTTGCACCAGTTTATCTAAAAGTGTGTTTTTAAACCGATTTAGTTCTCCCTGTGTGGATGCTCTCTTATGTTGATCTTCCTTGCACTGGTGACAGAATATGTTCACACAGGTTAAAAACACACCTTTAGGTAAACTGGCATAACTTGGGATCTTTGTTAGGTAACTGACTGAGCCAGATTTGTTCCCTACCTGAAGTTGACATTTTCAGAGACATTAATTGGTAGAAATGTCAGATGATTGGGAAACAAGCAGGTGTAGCAGCTAAGCTCCTAGAGAGCCTCTTTATATGCACGTCTTCTCATTAATAGATGAGAGGATAGCCCCCTTTCCCCTTGAAAATAACATTCAAGCAAAATTTTTCTGAACCAGTAATGTGCTGAGCTTTCCAGGAGGTATCAGCAGTTCTTTAAATGTAATGTTAAGAGTAGCTGTTAAAAATAATAAAAAGAATTTGGACAGAACAGCAGCTCAGCAGAATAGCTTACATCACTCAATATCCCCGTTGTGCCCTTTCACCTATAGACTCTCGTCTTTAAGAGTGAAGTATGGTACCTACAAATATAGAGATCTTCATCCCTCAACCATGTCCGGTCTTTGAGGAGCTAAAGATACTAAGGAGAAAATCTCCAGATTTGGGCTCTAAGGATCCTGTCATCACTCCTGGTATTTGACTACCACGGTGTATGTTCATTGCTTTTGTGGCTTTTAGATACTATAGCCTGGTGACTCAGCTAATTTTAACCACCTTTTAAAGAAGTTGAATGTGCTTAAGATCAAGTGTTAAGATTGCCTTCTCAAACTCAAATGTACAATACCATTTTCAGATTTACAGCAGCCTTTGTCTATTTTGTAATTCAGTCCAACTGAAGAACTTGTAAAACTGCATTATCCAGACATCAAAGCAAAGAAAATACTTTATACTAGCTGCATATTCAAAGTTCACACTGCTTGGCAACAGACACAGGGTTACTATGAAGGCCAACAGTGTTACCAGTATACCAGTTAATTTTTCTGTCTTGTTTTAAAAAGCTTACTACATCAATATCATTCTGAGATTTTTTTTTTTTTTAAGCAACTCCCCTCTCCCACTTCTGTTGTTTAAACATGTCACCATATTGAAAAATAGTGTAATTGGAACCATTCCTTCATTAGGCATTAGTTTAAGAGGACTTCCTTGTTTTAGAATATAAAGCTTGGTTAAGTGTATGGAAGTTATATTCCTTTTTATGAGGTTTACTTAGAGATCTTTTCACTCTCTAAACTACTATGATCCTATTAGATTGTGTCTGTTCCCCTGCAAGTGCAGGAGATAATCCTCCTGGTAGAGGACATATCAGATATTAAACTAATACCATACTTGATCTTAGCTGGAAGGCAAACAGAAGACTTTACATTCTGCTGCTCTAGGAATTATTTTCAATATGTTAAACAGGAATACACATGCAAGGTTTCGTCCCCTCCCCTTGGGGGTTGATGGGCTTTCTCCAGAACTGACTCTTATTTCTCCCCTTCAAGTCTCTGTGTCAGGTTGGCTCATTTTTCCTGCTGAGTACTTGCTCCCAGGCTTTCTAGGGTGGGTTGCTCCCTTCTCTAGCCCTCACCCTAAGGCCTTGTGCAAACTACAACTTTTAACTGAGTTTGTAACCTTTAGTGACATGGCTGACTTGTGGTTTGTGCCCACACGCCACAAGATATGGCAGTTATAATGATGGCTGGGTAAGTAGTGTCCATCGTGGCTAGGCTAGCACGTGGTCATCCTATAATCAATCTGTCACAGCGTTTTGAACTGGGAGCAGGACCCTCACCTATGTCTGTGTAACTGGTTTGGATGGTCTTCCCTCCTTCCAGCTGGTGTGGTTGCCTCTTATGCTTATCTTTGTGCATGTTCTCCAGGCACTCAAATCCCTGCTGTGTCCAGAAGGAGAACTGTCTAGTGCACTGTTACAAAGTTGATTAGGCGCATGGTAGGTGCAGATACACAAACATAATTGTGATGACAGAAAAACTGCTGCTTGGACACAAACGGAACTGTAACTTGTAACTGGCTAAGGTGACCTCCTTCTAACTGATTACAAAATCATGGTTGAGGTGCTAGCATGATCAGAGTACCTCTCCTAGCCTAAAGAAAATAAGAAAAATACTTGTGGCACCTTAGAGACTAACAAATTTATTTCAGCATAAGCTTTCGTGGGTTAAGAACCCACTTCATCAGATGCATGGAATGGAATTTACAGTAAGCAGATATTTATACATTCAGAGAAACATGAAAAGGTGGGAGTGTCTATATCTCCTAGCCTAGTATTCCCATTTGTTTGGGTGACCAAACATATATACAGTTAGGCAGTGGGACTTCTGGGAGATGGCAAATGAATGTGAAAGTCAGAATTACAAGATTGAGACACTGCATTGGTAAAGTATTTTAAGGAACAGTTTACAGCTAGTTGCCATTTGTGTTTGTGATTAAATGCAATGTGTTAAACTGTACTGACAGTCTTTCTTGAGTTCAGTTCTATTCATACTATAATTTCAGAGCGGTAATACTGATTATTCTTTTTCTTTTTCCTAGGGGGAAATGCAGGCTATCCAATTATGAGAATCAGTGAGAACTGAGCTGCTGCTGGTGCATACGGTATGGGAACAGCAAACTTCATTGCCCTGGCAGTCTGCCTGGATTGATAACTGTCACCCCTCCTCCAGCAAGCTTTGAAATTGCACGGGGTACTGAAAACACTAATCCTCTCGGAAGCAGTTGACTGTGGCAGGATGTGTGGATGATGATGATGGCAAGAAAGCAAGATGTTCGCATTCCCACCTACAACATTAACGTGGTGGGATTGTCCGGGACGGAGAAGGAGAAGGGGCAATGTGGCATTGGGAAGTCTTGCCTCTGCAATCGGTTTGTGCGGCCTAGTGCAGATGACTTTCATTTGGACCACACTTCAGTTCTCAGCACCAGTGACTTTGGAGGAAGGGTTGTCAATAATGATCACTTTCTTTACTGGGGGGAAGTTGTGCGTCCCCTGGAGGATTGTGTGGAATGTAAAATGCATATTGTGGAACAGACTGAATTTATTGATGACCAGACCTTTCAGCCACATCGTAGCACGGCCCTGCAGCCCTATATCAAAAGGGCTGCTGCAACCAAACTTGCATCAGCTGAAAAGCTCATGTACTTTTGCACTGATCAGCTAGGGCTGGAACAGGACTTTGAACAAAAACAAATGCCAGATGGAAAGCTGCTGATTGATGGCTTTCTTCTCTGCATCGATGTTAGTAGAGGTATGAACAGGAACTTTGATGATCAACTTAAGTTTATTTCAAATCTTTACAATCAATTAGCAAAAACAAAAAAGCCCATTGTGGTGGTCCTGACAAAGTGTGATGAAGGAGTGGAGCGGTACATTAGAGATGCACATACTTTTGCCTTAAGCAAAAAGAACCTCCAGGTTGTGGAGACGTCTGCTAGATCCAATGTGAACGTTGACCTGGCTTTCAGCACTTTAGTGCAGCTAATTGATAAAAGTAGGGGGAAGACTAAAATTATCCCCTACTTTGAAGCTTTGAAACAGCAGAGCCAACAGATAGCTGCTTCAAAAGATAAGTATGAATGGCTGGTTAGCCGCATTGTCAAAAACCACAATGAAACATGGTCGAATGTCAGCCGAAAGATGCAGTCCTCTCCAGAATATAAGGACTACGTGTATTTGGAAGGAACACAGAAAGCCAAGAAGCTGTTCCTACAACATGTCCATCACCTCAAGCAGGAGCATATAGAGCGCAGAAGAAAGAAGTATCTTGCTACTCTTCCTCAAGCATTTGAGGCTCTTATTCCTAATCTGGATGAAATAGATCACCTGAGCTGCATAAAAGTAGAGAAGTTATTGGAGACTAAACCAGATTTCTTAAAATGGTTTGTTGTTCTTGATGAGACCCCTTGGGATGCTACTAGCCACATAGACAACATGGAAAATGAATGCATTCCTTTTGACCTGATGGAGACTCTGCCTGCAGGGCAACTTTATGAAGCTCACTTAGAAAAGCTGAGAAATGAGAGGAAAAGAGCAGAAATGAAAAGGGCTTTCAAAGAAAATCTGGAGACTTCTCCTTTCATAACTCCTGGAAAACCATGGGAAGAGGCTCGTAGTTTTATTATGAATGAGGAATTTTACATGTGGCTGGAGGAATCTGTCTATATAGATATCTACAGCAAACACCAAAAACAAATTATAGAAAAGGCAAAGGAGGAGTTTCAGGAAGTGCTTCTGGAGTATTCAGAATTGTTTTATGAGCTGGAGCTTGATGCTAAACCTAGCAAAGAGAAAATGGGTGTCATTCAAGAGGTTTTAGGTGAAGAGCAGAGATTTAAAGCTTTACAAAAGCTGCAAGCTGAGCGAGATGCCCTTATTTTGAAGCACATTCATTTTGTGTATCACCCAACTAAGGAAACTTGTCCTAGCTGCCCAGTTTGTATAGATTCTAAAATCGAGCACTTGATCAGTTCCAGGTTTATAAGACCATCTGAGCGCAATCAGAAAAACTTGCTTTCTGATTCCAATATAGATAGGATCAATCTAGTTATTCTGGGCAAAGATGGCCTCGCACGTGAACTGGCAAATGAGATTCGAGCTCTGTGTACAAATGATGACAAGTATGTGATTGATGGTAAAATGTATGAACTTTCCTTGAGACCAATTGAGGGTAATGTCCGACTTCCTGTTAATTCTTTTCAGACACCAACATTTCAGCCACACGGTTGTCTCTGCCTTTATAATTCGAAGGAATCTCTATCTTATGTTGTGGAAAGTATTGAAAAGAGTAGAGAGTCCACCCTTGGCAGAAGGGACAATCACTTGGTTCATCTTCCTCTGACACTAATACTGGTTAACAAGAGAGGGGACACCAGTGGAGAAACACTACATAGCTTAATACAGCAAGGTCAACAGATTGCCAGTAAACTACAGTGTGTCTTTCTTGACCCCGCTTCTGCTGGCATTGGGTATGGACGTAACATTAATGAAAAGCAAATCAGTCAAGTTTTGAAAGGATTACTGGACTCGAAGCGTAACTTAAATCTTGTAAGTTCTACATCTAGCATCAAAGATTTAGCAGATGTTGACCTTCGAATTGTTATGTGTTTGTTGTGTGGAGATCCTTTTAATGCTGATGACATCCTTCTACCTATCCTTCAGTCCCAAACCTGCAGACCGTCCCAGTGTGGCAGTAGTAACTCAGTTCTACTTGAACTACCAATAGGACCACACAGAAGACGGATAGAACTGTCTATCCTTTCATACCATTCCTCGTTCAGCATTAGGAAAAGCCGGTTAGTCCATGGGTACATTGTGTTTTTTTCAGCAAAACGTAAGGCGTCCTTGGCTATGTTACGTGCCTTTCTTTGTGAAGTGCAAGATATTATCCCCATTCAAATTGTGGCACTCACCGATGGCTCAATAGACATTCTAGACAATGACTTAAGTCGAGAACAGCTGACTGAGGGACAGGAGATTGCCCAGGAAATTGATGGAAAGTTTACGACCATACTCTGTAGCCCACCTCAACACAAACTTGAGATTTTTCACTCATTTTTTAAAGATGTGGTGGAGAAAAAAAATATAATTGAAGCCACTCATATGTATGATAATGCTGCTGAAGCATGCAGCACGACGGAAGAAGTGTTTAATTCACCTCGGGCTGGCTCACCTCATTGTAATTCAAACCTTCAGGATTCAGAAGAAGACACTGAGCCACCATCTTACAGCCCGTTTAGAGAGGACACATCTATGCCCACTTTGCCCAAAGATCATTCTAAACTTTCAATGGAACTGGAGGGGAATGATGGTCTGTCTGTCTTTTCTGTTATGAGCACTTTTGAAAGCAAGCTGAACAACAAAATACCTCCTCCAGTGAAACCAAAGCCCCCTGTACACTTTGACATTACAAAGGGGGATCTGTCTTATTTGGAACAAGGGCATAGAGATGGACAGAGGAAGTCTGTGTCATCTAGTAGTTGGCTGCCTACGGATGGTTTTGACCCTTCTGATTATGCAGAACCTATGGATGCTGTGGTCAAACCAAGGAATGAGGAGGAAAATATATACTCTGTGCCTCATGACAGCACCCAAGGCAAAATCATCACCATTCGTAATATTAACAAAACTCAGTCTAATGGCAGTGGTAATGGTTCAGACAGTGAAATGGACACAAGCTCTCTGGAACGAAAGGTGTCTATTGTTAGTAAACCTGTGTTGTATCGGACAAGATGTGCAAGACTTGGGAGATTTGCCAGTTACAGAACCAGTTTCAGTGTAGGAAGTGATGATGAGTTGGGGCCCATTAGAAAGAAAGAGGAAGACCAGACATCCCAAGGATATAAGGGGGATAATGCTGTTATTCCGTATGAAAGTGCAGATGGAGAAGATCCAAGGAGAAGGAACATTTTACGAAGCTTGAGAAGGACAACAAAGGTAAGATGCTAATTTCTGGCTTCAGAGTTTATGGGACTTAAAATATACCTTGGATTGTAGAAGTCTTTTTCATCCATGAGAAAAAAGCATACATTTTCTAAGAACAGAGTAGTTGGGGAACTGTTGACTTAACTGGCATCAACCTCACAGCTTAGACAACCCAACTAGTATGAGCATTAAAAACTGGGCTCAGAATGACACTCTAACAGTCATTTGTGTACTTCATATATTTTTAAATTGCCCCTACACATGTTCTTAATTTCTAATTTCTGACTAGCTCTCTGTGCACTGTGGGGGGCGGGGGAGGGTAGTGGAGGGCGGGGAAGGAAGGAAGATGATAGTAAATAGTTCACCACCAGGGAACATCTCTCTTGTGTAGAGAGATCCTTGTATTGCACCAAAGTAAAAAAATATTGTTCCTAATAAGTGTTGTTTTCTTTAATCTTAAAGTTTTTTGCAGAATACTCTTGGGTTACTTGCCTTAAGTTGAATGTTACAATCTAATGTGATTGAAGCAAGAAATCGTTTAATAGTAAGACTGATGCTGTGCCAAAGAAAACCTAAAGTGTTTGTTTTACTGTAGCAAAAGCGGTTGTCTAACATGATTGCCCATACTTATTCTGTACAGTTCTTGGGGTAAGTGTGCCCCCCTCCCCCGAATCTTTGAGAGCAGTGTCACTTGGAACCATTTTTCACCTTAACCCCCCCGCCCCCCACACACACACACACATAGCTTATTCTCATATAGGTTTCTGAGGGTGTAGAAGGGTGAGCGGCCCCAGCTGCCCTGTAGTTATTTTTGTTCACTGAAAACGGAGCGAGCTCAGAGCATACTGTTTCTTAGTGCTTTCCTCACCCTGTGTGTGGTTTTTGGGGTGTATAATTGACTGGTCTGAAGATTCAGAGCTTGGGTACCAGAGGCCCACTTTTACCAAGAGCATGGGGATTGTTGCGGGCACCTCAGTAAAGAGAAGGGATGAACACCTTGTTATATGTTATGTTGCACAGTGATCCTTCTCCTTGAACTTACTGTGGGGAAATGCCAAAGTACAGAATCAGTAATGATTGAAGATGTAATCTTTGGCTTGAATACATCTTTATATATAGAATAAATGGCAACGATAGATTTTACAGTGCATGAAAAGGAGGCAGGAGGCTTTGGTGACTACATAACAATTGGTGTCAAAATTGAGTCCTTAAAAGCACCTTGCTAGCAACTTTTACAGCCTTGTTTTTAACTTAATTTAGTCATACAGAAATAAAATTTAAATTCTAACTCCCTCCTCTGTCTCCATACCTGAAAGTATCCTTATTTATGAATATAGTCCTACAATCGTGATAATATCACATGAATGCTTTGAGATTAATTTTTTTACACAATAGCGACGTTAAACAGTTTTATCAGTATAGTTCTTTGTTAAAAAAGCTTTGACGAGCTTAACATATATAGTAACGAGAAGTTAACATGAAACTACTATATTTTGATACATTGCCAACAATTTTGTGCCAATACATTGGTATTAGTATAGTATGTCATGGTCAGAGCTAGCTGCACCTGTGTCCCCCTTCTGTTCTCTTTCAGTGAACCCCTACAGGTGTCCAGTCTCATGCCTTTACCTATCCCAGGGTGGAATTCTGCAATTCTTCTACTCTTAGAGTGGGCCCGAGGCTACCAGCATTGTATCCAGCATTTTTACCCAGCAGGTCTGACTGAATTCGGGTAACCTGTGGTTCTTCATTTTGGGAGTCTGTGACCAATGGTATACAATGATTTGGTTCTGTGAAGGCTGTCTAATAATTGTTTATTTTAACATTAAGACCAGAACATTTAGACAAAAAGGATTTTAAAATAGGCTGCATGCATGTCTAGCTTACCTAAATGCATACCGTTCCCTGACAGTAACTTAGACCTCCTAGCTTCTTCGGACACCCTTAATGGGGTGTCGTCTCAGTCCGGTTTCCCTGAACAGCTGCTTGTCTCCTGAGAGAGAATTCCTTTTTAAACCTGCCAGAGTTCTTTTGATCTCATGTGTTCTCGGGCCTTTTCCTGTCCTGATTAATACTAGTTTTGTGGGTTAGATGGAGAAGAGGCAAATCTTCAAAGATATTAGTCCTGGCATTGTTCCTTTACCACCCTCGAGTGTTTGCGAAGAGGTGGCTTCTCTTGAACAGTTCTTTTCCCATCCTGCCTATTTTTTCAGACAGTCTCCTGTTGCACTAAATCAATACACTCAAACAGAAAACACCTTAGTCACCAATAAAGTCATACATTATTATGGAGCAGCTCTGAATGTGTCACAAAGTACACTTAGAGGGATTCCTTCTTGATTTTAGCTATCGCTCACAATCTGAAACGGGAGAATAAACAAATTCAGAGGAAGATAAAAAGTCTTGAACCCAGAGAGATCCTAGAACTGAAGGTATCTAGACTAGTCAAGTAGATGCTGGAGGAATAGTTCAACATTCCTTTTTTAAAAAATAGTCTAAGGTGCTTTACTTATCTCTGTTATAGTGACAACACTAGGCGCAGCCATTGCAATCAGATTTACTCTTTTCCAGGGCGTCTCCCCATTGAGAGATCGAGAGTCACAGTGATTGCTGCCAAACTCCTTTGGCAGCTAACATCGATCTCGTTTTCACCAACTGTCATGTTTTTGGCAGTCAAAATTCCTCCCCTATATTTTTATCCATATAGGCAGGGGATGTTGGGAGTATCAAGTAGTGAGTGAAGTTCTCCATTGCCCCACGAACGATGTCTTTGATTTTGTTGTGCTGTGTGTCTCAGGCAAATTAGCAGGAAGTTGAGAGACTGGGAAACTAATACTTCAAAGTTCTTTAATCTGCTAACAGAAAATATCACTGAAGCAGCATGGCTATACACCTATTCAGTTGAAACCAGTCTGCAAAATTGCCAAATTCCTTTACTGAATTAGACAATAAACAGGACTTCTGGCTTGCTGGAGCACAGGTTTCTTGTAATGGCCCTATGACTAGATATTAAATTGACATATTAAAGACTGCCTTATTCAAAAGGAACTTAAGGTGGAATTTTCTGAAGTACCTTGTTTGTGGTAAGCATTAATTGTCAGTATTGGAAACCTGAAATACTTTTATAGAACAGGTAGGACTGTAATAATTGAAGAGTGCCACATAGCCTTGTATGTCCACTTTACCTCAATCCTGTGAGGGCATTGGTGGAGTTTAGTCTCTTCTGCACTCTCCTTTTGAGTCTGAAACCATCTTACTTTGTGACAGAGGTTTACGTAGATACCTGTCTACTAGGAATTCGGCTGAGACCCATAAACTCATTTTGCATATTTTGGAAAGGTATTGTGTTCCATGCAAATCAGGAGCCTATGAGGTGAACGGTGCTGTAACCGATTTTATAATCTTTTATATGCAGTTATAGGGTTTTTTTGTTAGAGGTGCTTGTTGCAACTCCATAGTTAAGGCTGAATTCTAATTTGCACTTAAAGTAGGATTTCAACTGCTTTGATTAGTAAGTAAAATGTGTTAGAGGGCTTTCCCTTCACCCTCCCACTTTCCTGGTTCTTGTCACGCAGACAGCAAACAGCAAAAGACCAGAAGTCCAAAGTGCAGACAATGCAATGTTTATTGGAGTTAGTTTCTGAGCAAGCATATTCTGAAGCCCTTCACACTAGTTGGGCGTATCTCTATACTCCGCTGATAGTCTGCCACTGAGCATGCAATGATTAAAACTAGTCAGTTTTCAGTTGATTGTCCCGTATCTTTGAGAAAAACTGAATATAAGCGTGGTCCAGATCTGGTATTGTGCCATAAATCAATAGGCCCTTGAATACAAATACAGGTATAGAAATGCCTGTAAATAAGTGAAAAGAACGGGAGTACTTGTGGCACCTTAGAGACTTAACAAATTTATTTAAGCATAAGCTTTTGTGGACTACAGCCCACTTCATCGGATGCATAGAATGGAACAAAGTAGGAAGATATATATATACATACAGAGAAAATGTGAAAAGGTGGAAGGTTCCATACCAACTCTAAGAGGCTAATTAATTAAGATGAGCTATTATCAGCAGGAGAAAAAAAAACTTTTGTGGTGATAAAGTGGTGGAATATCTTTTGAGGGCATGTATGTGGAGGGAGGGGAAGAACAGAAAAGCAGAGACCATGCAATTTAAAATGCTGATTTGAAGGAATAGTGTAAGCATAAGTGATGAAAGTCCACTGTGTATCTAAAAGGGTTGGTATTTCCCAGCGCCCACGTCAAGAGGTCAAAGGGCTTGGTGTAAGAATAGCAGATCTAGCAGTAGGGCACTGTGTGCAGAATGCTAATGGGGGAAAGGGCAGGAAATTCTCTGACTTCTCAGCTAATTTGCTAGTTGCTATGAAGCTGTGAAATTTACATACCAGGTAATGGTTTCACTGCAGACGTAAATGAAATATCTTAATTGCATTTCTAATAAATCTATCACGGTAGTCATATCTGCGTGTGTTTGTCATGATTTCATTTAATTCTTTCTGAGCTATTTTGAAATAAGCCTGTTGTCTGCTATATCTCTACTTGATTTCAAAATGAAGTATACACATTTCAGGACTGCTCATGAGGGCAGTGCTGCTGAAAATCTCTCCATGCGCCCTTCCCCTCCCCCCAGTGTGTTTTAAAGATAGTTCATCAGAGGAGCTGTTGAATTGATTTTCAGAAAATACTGGTGAGCTAAAGAAACTGTTCTCCCAATATTCCTTTGGAAATTCAAATGCATAGCCTTGCTCTTATGGTCTTGCCAATAGTACCTCATCTTTAAGATGAGTCAGATGCTCTTCTTTGAGTGAGAAAGTATAATATGTCTTACTTGCTGCCTACCTGTGTGTTGCTTATTCTATAAGGGTGGAAAATGTGGAGTTAGTCCTGAAATAAGAGTATTCTCCACCCCCCAACCGAATTTTCATATTTTCATTTGGAGATTTGTGTGAATTATGAATAAACAGCAGCTGGTGAACACTCAGATTTCCCTTCCCTTCAAAAGATGGGGAATTTTGACAGACAAGTTGAATGGTATGAAATTTGAACCTTGTGTAATCTTACAGCATGGAAAACATTTTTTTTTGTTGTAAAGAACTATAGTGGTTTGCAGTGTAAACACCCTCTCTCACCAGTTGGATTACAGTTTTGTTTCTGCAATGTGAAATTATTGAGAAGGCTATTCTTCAGTGATTATGTAAGGTCAGTGCTGCTCCTTGCTTCAAATTGAGCTTTCCACACAGGTTTTGCCAACTTGGGCTGTAGAAGATTGTTCCTTACAATGAACAATAATAATAGCTACTTAAATGGAAGGGTATTCTCATTCTTTCATCCTTAAACTCTTGTCTTCTTAAACAATGTTGCTACTGCTTTGCAAAACTGGTGATTTCATACGTGCAGCAGCTGTCCCTTGGCAAGCAGGGTAGGGTAGTATACTTCTTTTCATTGGCATTGGAGCTCTGGTCTTGAAAAACAAAGGAGGGCTGAATTAGTAGAAGTCTTGTACAGTCTGAGGAATTGTTTTGAAGTGGAGAGGTCTTTGCAATGTTTAAACCTTTTTGTACTGTGCGCTTGCTTTGAATTATAAAAATAGAATCTCTTAAAAAAATCTGTCGGATCTTAACACCTTTGGGAATTAAATTAGAATAAGAAAAAGGCTATTTTTAGAAAACTATAGTCTCTATTCTAAGACTCTCAATGGCATAGAGACCTCCGACAGGAAACCAAGTTTTAATTAAAAAGGAGGTGAACTTCATCAGTTCTTGACCCATAAGGTGAGACAGTTTTACCTGGGTGGAAACAATCTCTGAGGTGCATGAGAAGTGTTGATATGAAGAGCTCCTTTCTGTGGGAAAAACATATATTAATAGACCTGCTAAACTGTGCATTGGTTTAAAGGGACACATTTTAGTAATTTAAGTGCAGAACTCAGTGCTTAAATATTGTGTGATAAGTGCTGTAAAAATCGAACGCAGCTGAAAATTTGAAGTATTTTTTAACTAAAAGATCACAGGACAGGGGAAATCTCCTCCAAAACCCATTGTTTATGGAATACCTGGATTAAAAAAATGTTTTGTGTTTGGCTATTTCAGAGCCAGCAGAGGGAGCACAAGTTAATTGCCAAACATAATTACTAGATCTTAATGTTGATGCACAAACAATTAAGTAAATTGAAAGGCTTTGTTAATTTCAAGCTCCATTGGAAACACATGGAGAGAACCTCAAATATTTGCTAAATAGAGAATGGCAAAATTAATAATTTTTATAATAATGACAATCTTTCAAGCTTCTCAGAGGGAATAAATAACGGAGTAAAAATACTTGTTCTGGGGTCCCTTTTTTAGTAATTTACCCATTTAATTTAAAGTTTTAAGCTGCAATAGCATGTTACCCTGAAGAATTCCTGCGCTGGCGCCAGTCAGTGCTCTGATTCTTTGAGTCAAAATAAAAACTTACCTCACTCAACTCATCAGTCTTTTGAACTCTTTCTTTGTCAGATAAGGGCTGTATTCTGGTAATTATTTTCCTGAGGTAAGCTCATCTGCACTAGATAGGTACACTTGGTGGATATAGCAGGTATGTGCATAGATTTTTACGGGCTAAAGGGCCCATTGTATTAATCTAGTCTGACCTCTCACATAACACATGCCATAGAATTTCATCCTGTGCTTCCTGCATCCAGTGGTATGTTGTTCCAGTGGCTAACGACTGTTTAAAAAAATTAAAAATAAAAATTGCGCCTCATTTTCAGGTTAGGATTTATCTAGCCTCAACTTTTGGCCATTAGATCTTATTATGCCTTTGCTTGACTAAAGAGCTTTCTACTCAGATATTATCTGACTATGGAAGTGCTTATAGAACATGACATAGGTGCGTCTTAGCTTTCTCAGTAAGCTAACTACAGCTTATTACATCTCTCTGTAAGGCATGTTTTCTTGTGGTTCTGCGGTCCATTGTTTATGCTGTTAGTAACTATATTATTCTCCTTTTACAGATGGGGTAAATTAGGCACAGAGGTTATGGCTTGCCCAAGGTCACATAGCTAGTCATCATTTTGTTTTCCTGGTCTTAAAACAAACATAGTAACACCTACACACACATTGCTTTGTATAGATGTAAAATGAAGGTTAATACTCCACATTTTCTAATCTGCTGAAAGAGCTGTATAGAGATGTTGCAAAATCCATTAGCTATCCCTGAAAAACTGATTGAATCTGGCAAATAGAAAATAGGAAGACTTCAGTTAAGACATTATGTCCTCCATCTTCAAAGATCAAGCTGCTAATAAGACGATCCAATTCGCTCTAATCTTTTTTTTAGTGACTCATCTGATACTAGAGTTTGTTGCAGGGCAGATTTTGCTCATTTCTTTGGGCTAAGAAATGAATTTTCTCCCTCAGGTCTAAAATTTGAGCTTTGGTCAGAAAGTTAACTTATTTTTAAGACTCAAATGATATAATAGAGCAAAATATACACTGGCACTAAATCCAAGACAGGGATGGATAGAGGAGAGTGTTCAGCAGCTTTGAGAATTTAAGTTTGGTAAGAGGCAAATTGTGCTTGTCATTTTAATTGGTTCTGCAAGTTGTGTGTTGTTTTAACATATTCCTGTTTTGTCCTGCCAGCTTTTTAGTTAGTAGCCTTTCTTACTCTGTTCAATGTTATCTGCTTGTTCCTGTAAAAGGCAAAGATCCCTCCAAGTATGTGGGAGAAAACAGTTGGTTCAGGAAATCCAAGCTCCAGGCATCACAAGGGGCTTGATCACACCATTTCAATTCTATCCTATCCTATCCTAATTCTATCAATTCAATGCCTAATATAATCCATGCAATAGTGCATTACTTAAAGCATACGGCGTCTGCACCTTCATGAGGCCAACTGTCAGAGTAACATGTCCAGTGTGGGCTTCTACTAGCCTTTCAGTCACTTTGATTTTTAGGATAAATTTCTTCTTTCTTAGCATCTTCCATAGTCTTCAAGCTTTCTATAGCTGATTCAGTACTTGGTCTGATCATAGTTTGTAAAAGATGATGTAATTTAGTTCTACTTACCTTGTTTTAATGCAACAGAACTTTAACTCTATAGATTTTAACAATGGATTATGATGTTTTTCACCTCTAGGTTACTGGTTTGAATCCAGCACAGGATGATAGGAAATTTAGCATATTCCAACGTCAGTGGTCCATATGAAATGAAGGAATGGACTTTTGGTCCAGCCCCAAACAAGGATGTGTATTCATATTTCACAAATCATCATCACTATTGTCACTAATTGGCCTGCAAATTGACATTTTCATTGGAAGCCAAGAATTGAATGACACACGGAAGCTGAACAACCTTTCTGAATGCTAGAAATAGTTTATTCAAATCAGGTTTGAGACATTCACGGGAGTCAGCTTATGTTACTGCTGTCTGAAGTTTTCTACTTACAGTACAGTCTCCATTATTACCAATCCAACACCTTTCACCAGCATTAAATTCACTTTCAAAATACAATTATTTATTTGTATTATTGTCGTGCCTAGAAATCCCAGTCATGGACTAGGACCCCTGTGTGCTAGACACTGTACAAACATAGAACAAAAAGACGGCCACTAACTTCTTTGCTTAGTAAGAAAGTATTGCTATGCTTTTTCCTCCTCTTTCAGTTTCAGGCTGGCATATGTGGAGTAGCCCCATGCTCACACTGGAACAGTGCCTAGATTGATTAGGATTGCAGGGTGCCAATTTTATTCTCATTTGGAGTATCAAGTAATGCATATCAGCACTGGAGAGTGGTACCGGTAACCAGATTCCAGCATCAGTTCCTCATAGATGTCTAGTGGGAAAAGGTAGCTGTGCTTGTGACCTCCTTACAAGTTGGTTGTGATTGCAAGTTGAAAAAAGCTGCCAGCATACTTGTAGTCATTGCTTAACCTCCCTCCAGTCCCGTTTACATTTTTATCCGTTTTCTTTCGCCTTTAATCCTGTCTAGTAATTGAGTAGCTAAAACCTCATCCCAGAACGTAAGTCTTGTCCAAGTGAATTAACTGAAGTTTTGCCTGATGTGGTTTAGATGCAGAGATGCCATCATCTGTGTGATGCTTCTTGGCACGTAACCATTATTCCCCTATGTTCCATTGAGAATCGGCAGCTTTTGCCCTTAACTATCAGGCCTCCCTTTTCTGGGCTGCTGTTAGAATTCTCTCCATATTCTGGCCATCAAAGTGATGCCATTGTGTCAGTGTATCACTCTGTGCAATCTGATCAAATCGTTCAACATGCTGTGGGTGTGCCTTTGCAGTTCAGCTCCGTTGAGCAGAAATACTATTTTTTGCCAAGTTCCAACAGATCAATGAGCTACTTCAAGAATGCAAAGATCCAAATAGTTCTGGCTGTCAAGGTAATTCTGTTCTCTGAACAGCTACCAGACTCTGCTTTATTGGTTTTTTAAAAAACAAACACAACTTCATATACCATTTTGTCAGCTATGTGCCATATTGTTGTCCAAAGCATAACACATTAGCATTTATTCAGCACTTTGTGTTTTCGTGTTCTGCACAGCCATTAATTAATCCATCCTCAAACCTCTGAGAGAGCTAAATATTATCCCCATTTTACAGATGATTGCATATTTTTAAAATAAAGACAGCTATACTTTTAAGTCTGTGTGGAGAACTCTCAGCAGGATCATGATATAATTGCTTCATTAATAGGGAGTACAAAGCATAAATATCCCTGTATGCAGGCCTTTGTTTCTGGCAAGGTTCTTAATGCTGAGACCCAGCCAAGACACCTGCTGTTTTTATAGAAACTGTCAGCATGCCTGAAGTGCTGTGAAGAGTCCTTGCCCTTTTAAAGACCAAACAATTATATTCTCTCTGAGCAGGAGATGTGTGGGGCAGGCAGGTCTATTGTATGAACTGGACATGCTTTTTTGTAAGTACAATTCTTGGTGATTTTTCTTAGTGAATTCTAGGTGTTTATAGAATAGGTAGCACTGACATGCATCAGTCTTTCTAAAGACTTAATTTATGTCTTTTGTAGAGGCTTTCAGTCTGATTTTCTAACTGAGAATTAGCTGCTGTAAATGAAGATGGATGTTGGGATGGTCTTGCTGAGTGCCTGCTGCTGCTCTGTAATCCTTTTAATGGTTCCCTAATGAGTGACACATACCCAGCTAAGGGCAGGGGACTGTCCATTAGACATCTGGCAGGTGGCACCGAAGTGCGACGTTTCCAGCTGAAATTTACACAGTAACGCCTTTATTGCCTGAAGTGCTGGAAGGGTTCTAGTGTGGCTTTCTACATATGTTGTAGCCTCAAATTTCCTTGGTGCCCTGACTTTGGTGCACACTGCATCTAGTCACAGGAGGCTAGAGATAGAGCTACAGGTTACCAAGCATTCTGTTGCCTTTCAGCTGAGTCTAAGGCCTTGTCTACACTGCCACTTTATAGCGCTGCGACTTTCTTGCTCAGGGATGTGGAAAAACACACCCCTGAGTGCCGCAAGTTTCAGCGCTGTAAAGTGGCAATGTAGACAGTGCACCACCACTGGAAGCTGCACTCCCAGTGCTGGTAGCTACTCCCCTCGTGAAGGTGTTGGTGCTGCGACTACACAGCCACGTTTAACATTGGTAGTGAAGACATACCCTCACAAACTTGTTTGGATCATCAGAATTTGCTTCCTGTAAACATTTATCAACAGTTCCTTTCCCCTTTATGGTTCATCCAGCTACTACTTCTGAGGAAGGAAGAGAGAGATTCATAGTTCTAGTATTTGTATTCCGCCATCATCCTGCTGTCCTAGTGGTTCTCAGCCAGGGGTCCAGGCAGGGCTGGCATTAGACCTGCTGGGGCTCAGGGCAGAACACTGAAGTCCCTGCCACCCGGGGCTGAAGCCGAAGCCTGAGGAATTTCGCTTCGCAGGGCCCCCTGTGGCATGGGGCACCGGGGAATTGCCTTGTTTCTTACCCCCAAACACTGGCCCTTGCTTTTATTTGCAGAAAAACAGTTGTGACAGAGGTGGGCTGTGGAGTTTTTATAGCCTCAAAAAGAAAAAGGTTGAGAACCCCTGCAATAGATGATTAAAAAGATGTACAGTGTGAAAGCTTTCTAGTGATTGGAGTCATCTCGGTTACAGCTTCCTGTCGTCTCACTGTTGGGTCTCTGACTGAAACACCGATTGCAAACTTCTTCTGCGTCGAAGGGGTCTCTCTTGTCTGTCAGGCCTGTCCAAGCATAGTGTACCATACGTCATAGGGTTATTTCAGAAAGATGAGGATTTTGTCCTCTTGGCAGTTGTACATGATGAGATTTGTATTGAATTTCAGTAGATCTGTGATGGAGAGTATGGCAGCATTATTTTAGACAGCCCCCCAAAAGGGGTGTGCTGAGGTTTTTCAGCTGATCTTGGAGTCAGATCTGAGAGGGCAGTGTCTCTTTTTCACCTGTTAATTTATTGCAGAGCAAGCATGCACATAGCAAAGGGGCGTGTGACAAACTGCACATCACAGACATAGTAGGTGTGGCAAGGGATTGAGAGCTGTAAATGACATATATTAGAAAGGTGGAAATAAGTGTCTCCCTGTACTGTCTGCTCACTTTTTCCTCACCTTCTGTACACAGGACCAGCACGCAGAGGTACATGTAGTAGGTTACATTACAATTGTTGTGTGGGTTTAGCTTTAGGTATGGACAAGGTTTTCATTCCCCTTTTCACCGCTTTTTTGCTACTAAATTTGTCACGTGATACCTATTCTAAATTTGCTGTTTGCTTTTATTGGCACAAACAAGATGCTGTGCCTGTTGCACAAAAATAAACGTTTCTCTCATTATTGCAAACTCAGTATTGTTCTAATGTGTCCATGTATGTCACCACTGCTATGCAGGAGGAAATTTTATAGAAACACAGACTAAACAGGAAGTGATCTGTTCCAGCGGGGCGGGGATATAGACAATGGGTGTGTGTGTGTTTCTTGGAGTCACATGGCCCAGCATCTGGATAGCAGTTATCTCTAGGGAGGTTTGTTCCTGCAGGCGTATACAGTTATTAGGCTTCTAGAATTACAGTTCTATGACATTGCAGGTCAGGAGTTTGAGTAAGAATAATCAACTCACCAGGGCTCAGAATAAATCTGGACACCTGTTCTCATAAGTTATTTTTATCAAACTAGAAACTGTATGGAAATTGAGCCACCACTGATTGATATTGTCCAACGCTTCAACATCTGTGTCTTCCGCTAGATCTCCTACCATCTACCTCATCTGGAGAGAATGTTAATGCTTATTTTATGAATTGATACCTATTGAAAAGTGTTTGACTAGCCAACTTTTATTCTTTAGATGTACAAGCATTTCAAATACAATTAAATTCACATAATGCCCAAAATAAGTTGCAGGGAGCTTCTTCACTCCACCAAAACCATCCTCTTTCAATCTACCCGCTTAAGAAAAAAACTAAATAAATGTGGGTGGGTGGGAGGGGGGGACGACGGGATGGAACAAAAAATTGATAGGGATGGAAGAAATTCCAGTGGATAAAGGGCTTTTCATTGAGAGTGCCCTTCTTGTGATCCACTGGTCTATAAATCTATGGATAGTAAACTCAGATAGCCCTGTTGATCTCAATTATTTGCAGCATCACTCAAAGAATGGAGATAGTTCCATAGATAACTATAGCCCAAACTATAAAGATGAGAACTAGTACTTTGAATGTATCTAGAAACTGGTTGGAAGCCTGTGCAGTTCTAGAGCACAGATGTAATGTTCTACCTACGCAGAACAACACTAAATAAATGGGCAGCCACAGTCTGAACTAGCTGAAGTTTCCAAGTGGTTTTAGGGTATGTATACACTGCAATTAAGATACCATTGCTGGCCTATGCCAGCTGACTAGGACTCACGGGTCTCAAGCTTACGGGGCTGTTTAATTGCAATTATGATGATTGGGTTTGGGCGGGACCCTCTCACCTCGCAGGGTCCTAGAGTTTATAATCCTATGTATGTTGTGGTATTTTTCTTGTTATATTAATTCAAGGACATTCTCTTCTACAGAAACCAAAGCCAAAGCCTCGGCCGTCCATCACAAAGACTCCGTGGGAAAGTAATTATTTTGGGGTGCCTTTGTCCACTGTAGTGACTCCAGAAAAGCCTATTCCCATCTTTATCGAGCGATGTATAGAGTACATTGAAGCAACAGGTAAGAACTTCTCTTGGGGCAAGCATCAATGAGTAAACTGTCCACTGGGAGCTTGGTAGAAAAGTCACATTTTAGTTTGGTAGGAAGTCCAGGATCATATTACCCTTGATGGAGAGAGGCTTATGAAAATGTTTGTATGCAGATACCGTTTTACATATTGGAAGACTGAAGTTACGTTTTCCTTAAGCTTCCTGCATTTAACTCTTTAAGTAAGCCAAGTTGCACTGCACCTTTTTGGGAAAAATAAATAAAATAAAATAGGTATTATACTAAAATCTGTATTACAAGCAATCTGATAGGTTAAATTGAAATGATTGTCTTTACTATACAGTATTTAGGTTGTGAACTTGAATTCCCATTCCTTGCAATTTCAGCTTCTCTGATTTGTATAAGTAATTGACAAATCATTTGTATTTCATGAGATTATAAAATGAGATGATTTTGCTTTGTTGGGGTAAAGCTGAACTTTATTTTGGTACCAATGTGGGCTTGGGTTTGTGCCTCAATCATACTACTCTGAAATTGCATACTGTAGAACTGTGCACTTTGCTGTTTCGTGTCAACAAAAAATATCTCCTTTAATTTCATTTTGTTTGGCAAATGTATTAAGGTTTGTAATGCATTGAAGATGTAAAGTGCCATTCTTGTGATTTCAGAAGTTTGCCAAATACTTACTAGCCACAGAACTAAATGTGGTAGCCAGAGAGTAATATAAAAATACCACTCTCCCCCTGTCAGCAATGTCAAGTAGTGGTGTCCTTATGAGAAACCTAACATCCCCAGTTTTGTCACTCTCCTCAGCACTGGCCCCTAGCTTGATGTGTTTCATGTTGTGCGTGGCTAGGAACATCTGATTATATACTGAGTTTAATTTTCTGTCTGGCTCCTGGAGAGAGAAGGATGAGGTGTTCTCCCTTCCCCCTTACAGATGCAGAGTGGAATGGCATCAGGAAGGTGGTGTCTTTTTTACTTTATTCATCCTCTCCCTGGATCACATCCCTACTGTTGCTGCTGGTCTCTGCCTTATAGCAGAGTGAAAATGACATTACTTTGGCCCGCTTCACTCTGCTGCTGTGAATTGCTGTGAGCAGCAGTGGCATAGATTAAGGGTATATCTACACTACAGCTGCGGCAGTTGTGCTGCTGTAGCACCATAGTGTAGACATTTCCTACATCAAAGGAAGGGGTTTTTCCATCCATGTACTTAATCCACCTCACTGTGAGGCAGTAGCTAGATCGACAGAAGAATCCTTCCATTGACATAGTTGCAGCTACACTGGAGGTTAAGTTGACCTAATTGTGGTGCTCAGGGCATGACATTTTTCACATCCCTGAGTGATGTAGCTAGGTCACCCTAAGTTTTAGGTGCAGACCGAACCTCAGGCCTATGTTGTTCTTGGGCTGTTTTTCAGGGTGGTAGGTTGGGGAATCAGTGAGAAGGGAGGAAGAGAAAACATTCACCTTTTACACTTCTGAGCCTTCCACAGACATAAGGAATGGCATGAGCTTACAGTTAGCAACCTGTTGCCATGTCAGCTGAACACTGATGTGCATGATAAAGAAGACAGAACAGTAGAGGGGCAGTAGTGGAAGGAACTGGTGTTCAAGCATAACTTAAAATTTATTTAAAAAATAACTCAATTTCCCATCCTTCAGTATTAGTGAGTGTTCTTATTTGGCTTTTCCCTTCCCTGTGTTAATACAATAGGCCCTGAGATTATTCCTGATTCTGACATTTGATATCAATCTGTTTTCTAGGGATAGCGAGTTCCCATACCTAGTTCTAGTTCCATTTCTGGGGGAGTGACTTCTAAACCTTTCAACACTGCAGTAGGGCTGCCTGGAAACATGCATTCTTTTGGGCCTACTTGTACATTTCCCCGTTTGCTTGTTCTGCACCTGAAGTGTGATGCAAGGATTTAATTTTGGAAGTTTATTTAATGGTTAGAGATTATCCTTGAATTCTGCAGCTAGGGTTGAATTGTACTAAGTTATCACAAGATTTAGTTCTGCCGTATCTTCTGTGTCAAAATTCCTTAAGTGGTGAAGAATTCTAGATGCCTTAACTATATCTGGATGGTTTACTTCATTCTGTTTGAAATACACTTTTTTTTGGTGTGTGTGTGACTATTTTTGATCCCTATTCCCTCTCCTCTGGTTTTCACTTGCTCCTTTCAAAGCTTTGCTGGCATTTGAGGTGGGAGGTGCTTTTAGTCTCTAGTAATGCAAATTCTTCTGCAGTAATAGCTATGCTCAAGATTACAGGCTTAAACTAATGTGTTAGTAGCCCAACACAGTCAGGCTGCGGATTACAGTCTCTTTACGGCTGGATTTATTCCTTCTAATCCAAGTGTAATCAGTAATGATTAAGTATCATTAAGTGTGGACGGACTGCCTCAGCCTGCTATTAACCCTGATAGCAACATCTGGAGTTGAGTGATGGTGTTAACACTCTCACTATTTGAAACTTCATGACAAGGGGGAAAATACACTGACTTTTAATCATTCAAGGTCTGGGTCAAATGAAGCCTAGACAACAGTCCAAAAAGTCAATTTTAAAGTGTGATATACTGACTTAGTTCCAATTAAATAACTCTTCAGTGTAAGGCTGTATGCTCTATTTGAAAATGCTTCTTTAGACAAGTACTCTCTTCTGTTTGATCTAGTTGTTAAATGCCAGCAAAGCTTTGTTGGAATGCTAAAGGAAGTAAATCTTTGGTGTCCTATCCCCACCTTCTCAAAAGTCATACAACAGGGTAATGTGTACAGACAAAATAAAGCTAGTGACATGTATATCAGGTTTCAGACTTCATTTAAAATTAAAATGTCTCCCGTTTACAGAACCTGCTTTTAGAATAGAGTTGTAGGTGGCACCCCTATAGCTTTTACTGGTCCCTTCCATTATGCTGTTCCTTTGTTAAAGGCCTTGGGGTTTGATGCAATGTGTAGATGGAATGTAATATTCAGCTATCCTTCTGTATCCTCTTCAGACACTGAGTTTGTAATGCTATCATGAACTGAAAAGTGAAGACCCAAACAGATATTGAAAATCCAGTCGCTGATATTTCATTTTCACTGATTTTTTTCTCCAGTAGTTGTGATTTTTGAGCATATCCATTAATCCATATTGGGCTTCAGAGATGTCCTAATACCTAAACTACCTTCTCTGAAGCGCAGCTTTTTGCTAGAGACAATTGCATTTTGTTCCCTATCTGTTCTAATTTTTTTCATAGTGGTGATATGGCTCCTCAGACCTGTGTGGTATTTAAATTGCTGTCAGGATTCAGCTGCTGGAGTCTTTGCTTTGACCAGTGGAAGATTTTCTCTTGCTTGGTGATATGTCCATTTAGCTTGAGGGAATTGCCATTTTCTCCTGAAGATCTTTGATCCTACAGCTGTGGCCTTGAATGGCCATTTTCTCTTGAGGGCTCTAAATTTTTCTACATATGTTTCAGCGTTGTTCCCTTATGGCTCATATGAGGAAAGAAAGGGGACAGCGTCTTTGTTGCTTTGATGGTATAATTCAGGCATTTGCAACACTGGTGACCTAGACATCTGTAAAGACACAAGAATTTATTTTTCCAGCCAGAGCTAAATTCGCATAGTTCTGTTGCCTGCTCAACACCCAAAAGAGCAGGACATTCCTGAAGAGATTCTCCAGTCTGAAACCTGAAGTATTCTGCATCATCAGAATTTCCTAGGTTGCAGCTTATCTGTGTGTTTGTATGGGGGAACATCTTTTGTCATTGCAGTCCAGCTCTGTCCACTTAAAGTTCACGAGGGAAAAGATATTCTCTTCTTGAAACACTTCATAAAACATGCCTTCTATCTGTTGCGTGTGCCTATTAATTTCCCTATCAGTGGTACAAGTGCTAATGTTTTTAATTTATTCAACGTACCACATCTCCGGCAGTTTGTTTATACTGCAGAGGAATGCAGAAATTAAAAGGAAAAAATGTTCTGTGGACAAGTGGTCAGTCGTTTCAGTTGCAAATTATTGAGTTCTTTTGTTTGTTGTTGTTGTTCTTACTATAGTATTGCAGTAGTGCCTATGAGCTCCAAACAGCGATCAAGGTCCCATTGTGCTTGGCACTGTACAAATGTATAACAGAGATGGTCCTTGTCCCCAAAAGCGTACAATCTAAGTTCTTTAGTGTAGACGGATTTTAAAAGTTGCTACACAACCTGCTTTGGCTTGGCTGGAAAATTAAACTTGTTGCTCATCTGTCTGGGAAAGGGTAACTGCTCTTGACCTACCTGACTATTTTGAGCTACCAGAGTAGCTGAAAAACCCAGGCTCCATCTCTCCCCAGTCACCATACACCTGTGATCAGAGAGCTATGTCAGCACATTCAAACTAATGTTCATCACCTCCCCAACGGCCTTCTCTCTCTGGAATAGCAACTCAGGGTACAGCTATACTTACCTCCGGGTTCGGCGGTAAGCAATCGATCTTCTGGGATCGATTTATCGCGTCTTGTCTAGATGCGATAAATCGATCCCAGGGCTGCTCTCGGTCGACACCGGAACTCCTGCTCGCTGAGAGGAGTACGCGGAGTCGACGGGGGAGCCTGCCTGCGCCGCGTGGACCCGAGGTAAGTGTGTTTCAGTTCAAACTAAGATACTTCGACTTCAGCTACGCTATTCACGTAGCTGAAGTCGCGTATCTTAGTTCGAACTGCGGGGTTAGTGTGGACCAGCCCTCAGTAGCCTCTTCTCTCCTTACCCCAGAGGCAGCTCAGTTCTCTTTGCTCCCATTCCATGTGGCCCCGCTCTTTCACCGTCCCCTCTGATTGATGCCACTCATTCTGTCCCAGCCTCATCCATGACTTCTTTTTGGCAGGTGAGAAACCTGACACATTTATTTGCCCAGATATTACTTCTACTTTTCCTGAGCTTCTGGGTACCGGTTTAGTTAAATTGGTACAAGCTTGTGTGCACACGTTCTGGTTTCAGTTTAAGAATGTCTACATACAAACAACTGTCAGGAATGGTACAGGTAAACATAGTGCTGCCTCAGTGCAGGGGGCTGGACTTGATGACCTTCATTCGTGATTCTAAACTTGCACTGTCTACGCACAAACTAGCAAACTAAGTCAGTTAAAAAACACACCTTTTAGTTAAACTGGTGCAACCCTGTGTGTGTAGACAAAACTTAAGAGTATTTTACTCCTTGGGTATGTTGGACTGGGTTTTTATGTGCACAGCTACACTGATGTATCTGAGTATCAATTGGTTTAATTTTTGTATATTTGCTTTAGGGATAATCAGTATTTACTGATATTTACTGGCAGGTATGGCTTATTTTCATGTGTGTTTAAATATGCGCATTACTTTAATTGTAATGGCAGTTTCTTTTGGAAAAGCCAGTATCTTTAATTTCCTGAATAGTGGTCTGAGGTTGGCTTGATATAAAAGGAAATGCCTTGCTTAAGGAGTTATAGCTGCCCTGTTTGCTAATCATTTAATACACTGGAGGAATGGGTTATACTGTTCTCTCAACTGGCAGTTCAAGCACATGCAGTCAGTTGTCTCAGCACATACAGACTCCTGTAGTTGAGTCTGAGATTTTTTGGCCATCAAAATACAAAGCCTGTTACCTGGTCTTTCTCCATGGGCTAACATGAACTAAGTGTGCTGCAGAGACTTGTAAGAGATCTTGAGTTGTAAAATTAAATATATGCACTTAAAGGGGAAGTTGCATTTGCATGATCAGAGAGATAGTGGGGGTGGGTGGTAGCTAGGTAATCAGAACTCCACTAAATGATTGATAATCTCAATATCAGGTCTCTCATACGTGTTCTAATATGTGAAGGGAAGAGGACAACCCCAAGTTCTTGGTTTTCTGAGAAATATGGCAGAGAGCTCATATTAACTGTATGTAACTAGTTCTCACCAAACTCAGAAGAGCCCAAAAGGTATAGTTCTTTTTCCTGTGTTTACACCTCTCTTTGTGGTGTGTACAAAAAACATGCAGTAATCATTGTTTTACTAATCATCAAAGATTTGTTCCAAAGAAGATTCTCTTTTATAGACTTGATAGGAAGGGCCCTTAATGTTTTGGTAAGAGTTTGGAAAGGTGATTCTTTGTTCTGCTTGAATTAGCCAAAAGTGAGGGTGAAGGCCAATGGGTTGTTGCTAGTAGAGGTCAAGGGCTGCATGAGGAAGGCAAGGGGGGACTAAATGGTTTAGGGGGTTAATAGGATACAGAGCCTCTCCCATCTGGGTCACTAGTTCAAATCAAACCAGTATCAGTAGGGTCTGAAAGTTAGCATCTGACAGCTGTTCATTGACCTGACTGAAAGGAGCTCTGGTGGTCCTAGAAGATAGAGTATCCCCTTTTGTGACTGAGTGCTGCAGTTGAAACTAACACACAGCCACTAACAAACATTATTGGGGCTCAAAATAGGTGGGTTTTTTTAGTTTTTTAAAGAACTGAAGTTAACATTCACAAGAGGCATCAGAGAGAAGTTCTGAACATTAATACAGATCTTTAAAGCCTAAACAATTGGACAATGTTGATTTAAAAAAAAAAAAAAAGTAAACATGGTATTCTGCGAGCAGATTAGATCTTACAATAGAGAGAGAAATATCTTAGTGCTTCACAAGTATTTTTAAGGCTTTAATTGCTGCACTAGGTTTTTATCTTAAAGCCGTCTTTGCTTCGGCAGCCTAAAGATGAATAAAATGCAAAGTGGTGTGGTGGTTTTTCTTCCTAATATCATGCCAGAGATTCTGAATGCTGATTCTTCTACTTACATTTTTCACTTCATCTTTTGGCTGCTGCCAAAACATAAATTATTTTCTTTTGAACATGTAACAAAAGTATAATAATCCGCAAGTAGTAGCATTTTCAGGCATAGAACATCCAGTGACTTTGTAATACAATCCTGTCGAGCTTCTGTTTTGTCAGAAGTAATCCTGTTCTAGAATTTAGGATTGCCTTCAGATTAACTCTAATCTCTGGCTGTTGCATTCTGGTAGATCTGCATAATATAAGGCCATTTTTCTCTGGAGCACTTTGAGTGTAACTTCTGTTTATACTGTTCAGTGGGAAGGAAGAGCTTTGAATGAGACCTTTTTCAAAATAGGGACTATAAAATTCCTCCTTCCAGGAATGTTGGAGTATAGCAATAGAGAGCCAGATCTTGTTCCTGCTATCATTGTACTATGCTTCCTTATGAATAGATTGCTTCTTATTTATGCTTGCTCTTTTCTCTGAGCCTTTTGATTAATCCATTTGCAGCCATTCTGTGTGAGAGATTGGTTTGTACTCTGAAATGGCCGGTGTGTAGAAAACAGTCCTCTAGGATTCTGTCTGCAGACATTTTTAATATTGCGAAAACACAATAGTCTGTCCCTCACAATAGAAAAACCTCTTTTTCTTTAGTGTACTAATGAGATATTAGGCTTTCAGTCTGTCAGTGCAAATCGCTCACCATCAGATAGAGCAGGTTCGTTGGCATAGCTGAAATGAGGTATCCCATTAGCACTGCTTGCTGTTGCATCAGCGGGTCAGGGAAGCTTTAACCACCAGTTAACACACACATCCACTTCTCAGATTCCTGCACAAAGGAAACTGGCTGACAAGGATCTATCTACATGTCATTGCTGCTGCCTAACCAGTTGGTAGTTCCTCGCCTTGCACGAAGATCTGACTTCCTTGGTGAAAGGAGAGATGAGTGTCTTCAATTAGGGCTGTTGCATATTGCAGCATTGATGTTAGAAAAACCAGCTGTAACGATGTCCACCCTAGCATGGACTTGCAAAACGCTTTTCACAATTATTAGAACTTCCACGTTACCTTTCTAGGAATCAGTTCAGATGTGCTGTGTGAAGCGTGGAATCATGCTTACGCTGTGCTGCGCTGTAATAGACAGAGGTCTGTGTATCTACTTGCTGGTTTAAATCTTTGTGATATTAGATTACCTGGTATGGCTTTACTAATACAGTTCCACAGCAAGCTCTGAAGCCTTGTTCACACTGCAACTAAGCCAGCTTAAGCTAAAATGGCCAGTGGTGCTGTCTCAGGCTATTTCTCTAGCAGGGTTTGAACACAGGTGCAAAATGTTTTTTATTAAAAAAAATAAATTGTAAGGTTACATGATTTAATCATGTTGACCAGTGATAAATCATGTGGTTTTTCTTGTAGCATGTTCAAAGTTCATAATGCATCAGAACTGCAACTAGTCCTCACTGGGTCCTCCCCCAGAGTTACAAATAGCTGGGGGAATGATTTTTACGTGCAAGGCTGCTTCTGTCAGATGAATGCACCTGCTTTACATCTTTAGCTATAATGCATTCAGCCAGTACTGTATAAATTGCTATCAGGGCAAGGTTTTTGTTAGTGCATCTGTAGCTCATTCTGCCCCAGTGGGATGAATAATACCCCGCAGTTAGCAGCCAGAATTCTCCCTCAAATAATGGAGCGCTCTGAGTATTGTTAATCTTTTTCTTAGTTTGGTAGATCAGTTAGAGGCTGAGAGCCCTTTGGGAAGACCAAGTACTGATTGGTTGGTTGTATATGTTGATGGTGTGCTGTGCCCTTTGTCATATTGCTGACACCCTTTATGATAGATATGCTGAGAGTGCGGGTCTAACCTGCCCCAAAACAGGCAGAATCAGCACATACAATAGATCTCTAGCTGATGTGTCAGAAGAGGGATTTTGTTCTGTATGTGAAGTAGAATGGCAGTGATCAGCCATTGATAATCTCCAAAGTGAAACCTAAATGGTGACACCTGAAGATGCTTTCAATCAGTGGGGTTGACAATTTAGTTTTTTCTTTTACTATGAAAATCTCTGTTCATTTGTTTTACCTTTCAGGGTACAACACTAAACACCATTTGAAAGATTAGCTTGCTTCAGGGTATTTCTCTGGCCCTGATTTGGCAGGGATTTGAATACATAAATATATATTTTATATTGGACATTATGATGTATGCTTCCAGCAGGTCTTGAACTCATTCTTCTGGTAATCGCATGCTTCTGTTTTGATTAGCTCTATAGCATGAGCAGCGGGAATCCATGTTTTATCAGTTTCTACCAGCTAGTGTAATTGAAGGTTTGGGTTTTTTTTGTTTGAGGGCTCATAACTTTTTCATCAATGCTTGCTCCGAGTTTAAACTTCATGTTCAAGAGGCTTTTCCTAGAGGAGCCTTAATCTGTATAGTAGAGGAAAAAGTAATTGTAATGAGGAAAATAGTTAGCAAGTTGCCAGAAGGGGGGGGGGGGGTCGAACTTGTGAATGTAGGGAGGTAGGAAGGGCAAGGGTTCAATTCTGTCAGTGTTTGGCAACTTACTTGGCCACTCTGTGCCTTTATTAGCTCAGCTTTAACACTGTTTATTTAACAAAAAAACCCACAAAAAGCAAAACAAAGCTCTAGAACTTAATTGAAAACCAGAAGTAATGCAGTTAACTCTGATATCCTGGAAGGTAGGCTGTATTGTTTTTTTTTAATCTAACAGCCATGAGCTCTTGACAAATGAAACTGCATTATGTTGGTTTCTCTCAGTCAAAAGACTAAATCCAATTCACTAGTTACAATCGTGCCCTGTGTATGTGTTGGTCCTCCAAACTTCATTCTTCATCAGTTCATCTCTGCAGCATTAATAATTGAAGTAATGTGACTAACTGTGGAAGTTCAAACAGAATATAGATTCTTTTTATCCCTTATAGCAATGGTGGGTGAAACAGGATAACATCTGTGAACTATTTTAATATTTAATTTTAGCCAGGTTGATTTTGCTGTCTTAAAATAAATCCCTGCATGTTTGTCCCCCCAGGAAAACTAGTCTGTGAACCTTGGATCTAAAACTGAAGATCAGATTTTCTAAGTAAAGTATCTTCTCTCTTACCTACGGTAAAAAGAGTAAATCTTCCAGATTGCTTGCTATGTGGGCTAAACTAATCACTTCTGCATACTCTCTTGCCATCCCACCTCCTGCATGAGGGTGATATTGTCTGGAGTTTCACCTTGTGGTGTTTCACATGTGGCGTTCAGTGATTACTTGTTGAAACAATTAATTTCCCAGTGGTTAGCTCAGTGTTTAATAACCCAAAGGTCTTAGCAGCAATGCTGCTGATGTAGCTTTGATATTTTTAAATACAAGCGATCCTTGTGGGGGAGGGAATATCAGTAGGTGTTCTTGTTAGTGCAACATTGCAAGAGGGTGAATCTTCAGCATAACTCCCTGGATGCAAGATCCATCAGCATTATCTATCTCTAAAGGAAAAACTGCCTCAAGCTATAGAACTGGGACTAGAGAGAGATGAAGAGTATCTCCATTACCTGGAAATATTCTTTCAGGGAGAACATTAAAACCTGCAGCTGTGGATTCGTGGCTGCGTTAGATCAGATTGTGTGCGTCATTCAAAGTTCACATGTCAGCCTCAGCTCTTTGGTTGCAATTGAAAGCTCTAAATAAAAACGGACTTTTGATTTTGTATGGATGGTTGTGACCTCCACTACTGTTTGCTAGGCTGACTGAATAAATGAGCAGAGTGCTTTGTGTGGAAGAACACATTTAAATTTTATCTTTTAATTTGTGATGGTGCCTTCAGGAAGGCAACTTCTTGTTAGATCAAGAGACCTTTAGAAAACAGATTCTCAATGATTATTCTGGGAGACAGATATGTATCTTATGACAAGCAGAACTGCAGAAAAATATCTTTCAAAAGTGGGGAGTCTTACAACATATCCCTTTGGAATTTGTATATGTTATCCTAGCCCTGATGACTGTTTATTGCTGGGTGTGACGAAGTGGGAACTTTCTGTAATATTTTTATGACACCTGTGTATGCCTCAGTTTCCCTTATCTTTTGCATGTTACTGGGAGAGGGAGAGGCAGGACTGTAGATATGAATGTTACTTAGCTCTCTGAGCCTGAATGGGTGGTTAAAAAGGACTGGCTGAGGCTGACCCCCATATCAGTGGAAAATCTGAGACGATGGCAAATCCAGTCACCAGGACATTGATGCCTGGCAACCCAGGACCGAGAGAAAGATGGAGCTCCCCACCTTTCAGCAGAAAAGCTGAGCAAAATCTCCCAGCTCGAGAATCTTCCCAGCTGGAGAAGATGAGGTGGGGGGACAAGAGTTGGCTGCTACAGGGAGTCATGGGCTCTCACCTAGGAACTGACAAGGAGGTGAGACAGAGAGAGATGGAGTATGAATGTGAGGGTTTCACTACAGCTTGGCTGGGGGCTCAGGGCTAACCAGAATGCTCTATGCCTTAACTGTCATTTCTCCATGCTAACATAAGGACTTCCTCTGTGTGCCAGTTGACTAATAAACCCTACTGTTTTGACAGCACCACTTGAGTGTCACTGCAAACGCTTGGTGAGGTGCATTAATCCCTGAAGAATATACAAGTCTCCACCAGGAGTATGTCTCAGGTGGATTTACTGAACAGAGCTCATGGTATGCAGCAGGAGTGCTGAAGCGGCAGAGGTTCAGCCTCAGGAGACAATGAGGCCGTGTGGCCTATCCTGTAGGAAGAGAATCTCTTGGGGGTCTGGCATACTGAAGGGGTTCCTCTAAGAGACTGTTCCAGAGCTGGGGGTGTAGCACTAATATGTGGATCCGTGACCTTGATGTCCTAAAGATAGTCTCCACTTTGAGACCCAGCTGGTCACATCTCATCCTCTACGTGCAAATCAAATCATAGGTTTCATCATTAGATAATTGAGTCCTATTTAGCCAAGCAGAGGTAGCAGGGGTAAGTGTGGTATTTCTAGTCTCTAAAGCTCACTTCTCCCTTCCTTTCCCCAGGTGTAGGTGGAATTTGTAATCTTGGAATTTGTCCTTATATGTTGTAATAATGTGGGGAATAAGACTATGTTATAACTTCAGAGCCATATCTTTTCTGGTTATTGTCCTGTGACACTTTAGTTTTTTTTCTATACCAAGGTTAGACTTGCAAGCTCTTGGGGTCATTGTCTGTCTATAAGGTACCATGCGCATTGATACCACTACCGAAATGTTAGCCCGCTCCACTTTTTTATTTTCCTCTTGGGAGCCTGTATTTTGTACTGTAGTAAGGAGGAGTGAGATTTTTATAAACATAACAAATCTTCTTTTCTGTTGTAGTCCATGACTATTCCTTCTTGGGTTGAGAGTACCATGGTTCTGGTACTAGAAGGGGTACTTACAACAGCATATATTTATTTATAACGTAGGGAGCAGAGAGTTATTTTAGATAAAATTCACCTAAAATTTATTACTTTAACAGCTGTTTGGTGCCTTATTGTTGTATTTTAGTAGGTGGAATTAAATAAACCCAGACAGCTATCAAGGACTGGATTATTTTTTGCTGAATGGCAAACTTGTGCCTGGCAATATCAACATGGGGGAAGATTTGGTCTCTGCACCAAGTAGTTTATAATTTACTTCATTAACTAAGATTGCATCTAACATTGTAAAGACTTGGATTCTCTAGTACTTTAACATTTGCCATTTACATCTGTTGCCCTAGATCTGTTGACCCTTCAGTAAAATCTGTCTTGCAACCCTGTTCCTTATTGCATAGTATTCTGTGATGTAAAGAATGGTGTTCTCAGTGCTGAAAATAGAGCACAACAGTGATCCTGGACTATAAATGCCAAATGGAGACCAGCTTTGATTGTAAAGACAGAAAATCATTTTGAAATCTGCATTTTAAGAGCTTTATGTACACAGTGTGTTCAGGCGAGATGTGGACTGATTAAGTCATGTGGTATAGCAAAATATCATTGTCTTGAACTCCAGCTGTCTCCGCTGCTCACATGGTTGATTTGTGGGTGATCCCAATTGGTGGAAATCAGGTTCTAGAAGAGTGCTATGAAAACTCTCCAGTAATATCTTTAAAAAAAAAAAAAAAAAAAAAGTGAGGGAGTTTTATGACCAGATACCTGAGTTTAAGCTGTTTTTTCTGACTATTTTCCCCTGTTGTGGTAATTTTCTACTCCTGCTCTCAGCCATTAATTTATTCCTGAAACATTGACCCCAATGCTTTGGCTTCAGTACCTTTCACATGTTCACTTTGGCCAGTTGGTTCCCAGGCACCAGCACGCAAACCAATAGTAGTTGAGACTTGTGCCAAGTATGTATGTATGCCCCTTCCTCCACATTGTGTCTTCTTCTCTTGTTCTTGTTTTAACTTAGACTATAAATTCTTCAGACTGGAGACTCCCATTTTTATTTTCTATACTTTCATATGTCATGTTGGTGTAGCACAGTATATCTAAGTTCCCTATAAGAACTCATGATGTGACGGAGAGACTGCCGAGACTCATCAAGCCCTCAGATCGCTACCCCTTCCTGCTTCTCCACGTAGGCACCAATGATACTGCCAAGAATGACCTTGAGCGTATCACTGCAGACTACGTGGCTCTGGGAAGAAGGATAAAGGAGTTTGAGGCGCAAGTGGTGTTCTCGTCTATCCTCCCTGTGGCAGGAAAAGGCTGGGGTAGAGACCGTCGAATCGTGGAAGTCAACGAATGGCTACACAGAAGGTGTCGGAGAGAAGGGTTTGGATTCTTTGACCATGGGATGGTGTTCCAAGAAGGAGTGCTAGGCAGAGACGGGCTCCACCTAATGAAGAGAGGGAAGAGCATCTTTGCAAGCAGGCTGGCTAACCTAGTGAGGAGAGCTTTAAACTAGGTTCACTGGGGGGAAGGAGACCAAAGCCCTGAGGTAACTGGGGAAGTGGGATACCGGGAGGAAGCACAAGTAGGTGAGTGGAAGAGGGGAGGGCTCCTGCCCCATACTGGGACAGCAGGACGATCAGAGAGTTATCTTAAATGCCTATACACAAATGCAAGAAGCCTGGGGAACAAGCAGGGAGAACTGGAAGTCTTGGCGCAGTCACGGAATTGTGATGTAATTGGAATAACAGAGACTTGGTGGGATAACTCACATGATTGGAGTACTGTCATGGATGGATATAAACTGTTCAGGAAGGATAGGCAGGGCAGAAAAGGTGGGGGAGTTGCGTTCATAGAATCATAGAATCATAGAATCTCAGGGTTGGAAGGGACCTCAGGAGGTCATCTAGTCCAACCCCCTGCTCAAAGCAGGACCAAACCCAATTAGATCATCCCAGCCAGGGCTTTGTCAAGCCTGACCTTAAAAACCTCTAAGGAAGGAGATTCCACCACCTCCCTAGGTAACCCATTCCAGTGCTTCACCACCCTACTAGTGAAAAAGTTTGTTTTGTTGTTTGTAAGAGAGCAGTATGACTGCTCAGAGCTCCAGTATGAACGTGCAGAAAAACCTGAGTCTCTGGATTAAATTTAGAAGTGTGAGCAACAAGGGTAATGTCGTGGTGGGAGTCTGCTACAGACCACCAGACCAGGGGGATGAGGTGGACGAGGCTTTCTTCCAGCAACTAACAGAAGTTGCTAGATCACAGGCCCTGGTTCTCATGGGTGACTTTAATCACCCTGTTATCTGATAGGAGAGCAATACAGCAGTGCATAGACAATCCAGGAAGTTTTTGGAAAGTGTAGGGAACAATTTCCTGGTGCAAGTCCTGGAGGAACCAACTAGGGGAAAAGCTCTTGACCTGCTGCTCACAAACAGGGAAGAAATAGTAAGTAGAGGAAGCAATAGTGGATGGGAACCTGGGAGGCAGTGACCATGAGATGGTCGAGTTCAGGATCCTGACACAAGGAAGAAAGGAGAGCAGTAGAACAGAGACCCTGGACTTCAGAAAAGCAGACTTTGACTCCCTCAGGGAACTGATGGGCAAGGTCCCTTGGGAGAATAACATGACGGGGAAAGGAGTCGAGGAAAGCTGGCTGTATTTTAAAGAATCCTTATTGAGGTTGGAGGAACAAACCATCCCGATGTGTAGAAAGAAAAGTAAATATGGCAGGCGACCAGCTTGGCTTAACAGTGAAATCCTTGCTCGTCTTAAACACAAAAAAGCAGCTTACAAGAAGTGGAAGATTGGACAAATGACCAGGGAGGAGTATAAAAATATTGCTCAGGCATGCAGGAGTGAAATTAGGAAGGCCAAATCACACTTGGAGTTGCAGCTAGCCGGAGATGTTAGGAGTAACAAGAAGGGTTTCTTCAGGTATGTGAGCAAGAAGAAGAAAGTCAAGGAAAGTGTGGGCCCCTTGCTGAATGAGGGAGGGAACCTAGTGACAGAGGATGTGGAGAAAGCTAGTGTACTCAATGCTTTTTTTGCCTCTGTCTTCACAGACAAGGTCAGTTCCCAGACGGCTGCACTCCGCAGCACGGTATGGGAAGGAGGTGACCAGCCCTCTGTGGAGAAAGAAGTAGTTCGGGACTATTTAGAAAAGCTGGACGAGCACAAGTCCATGGGGCCGGATGCACTGCATCCGAGGGTGCTAAAGGAGTTGGCCGATGTGATTGCAGAGCCATTGGCCATTATCTTTGACAAATCATGGCAATCGGGGGAGGTCCTGGATGACTGGAAAAAAGCTAATGTAGTGCCCATCTTTAAAAAAGGGAAGAAGGAAGATCCGGGGAACTACAAGCCAGTCAGTCTCACCTCAGTCCCTGGAAAAATCATGGAACAGGTCCTCAAGGAATCAATTCTGAAGCACTTAAAGGAGGGGAAAGTGATCAGGAACAGTCAGCATGGATTCACCAAGGGCAAGTCATGCCTGACTAACCTAATTGCCTTCTATGATGAGATAACTGGCTCTGTGGATGAGGGGAAAGCAGTGGATGTGCTATTTCTTGACTTTAGCAAAGCTTTTGATACAGTCTCCCACAGTAGTCTTGCCAGCAAGTTAAAGAAGTATGGGCTGGATGAATGGACAGTAAGGTGGATAGAAAACTGGCTAGATGGTCAGGCTCAACGGGTAGTGATCAATGGTTCCATGTCTAGTTGGCAGCTGGTATCAAGTGGAGTGCCCCAAGGGTCGGTGCTGGGGCCGGTTTTGTTCAATATCTTCATTAACGATCTGGAGGATGGTGTGGACTGCACTCTTAGCAAATTTGCAGATGACACTAAATTGGGAGGAGTGGTTGATACGCTGGAGGGTAGGGATAGGATACAGAGGGACCGAGACAAATTAGAGGATTGGGCCAAAAGAAATCTGATGTTCAGCAAGGACAAGTGCAGAGTCCTGCACTTGGGACGGAAGAATCCCATGCACTGCTACAGACTAGGGACCGAATGGCTGGGCAGCAGTTCTGCAGAAAAGGACCTAGGGGTTACGGTGGACGAAAAGCTGAATATGAGTCAACAGTGTGCCCTTGTTGCCAAGAAGGCTAATGGCATTTTGGGTTGTATAAGTAGGGGCATTTCCAGCAGATCGAGGGACGTGATTATTCCCCTCTATTCGGCACTGGTGAGGCCTCATTTGGAGTACTGTGTCCAGTTTTGGGCCCCACACTACAAGAAGGATGTGGATAGATTGGAAAGAGTCCAGCAGAGGGCAACAAAAATGATTAGGGGGCTGGAGCACATGACTTATAAGGAGAGGCTGAGGGAACTGGGGTTGTTTAGCCTGCAGAAGAGTGAGGGGGGATTTGATAGCTGCTTTCAACTACCTGAAAGGGGGTTCCAAAGAGGATGGATCTAGACTGTTCTCAGTGGTAGAAGATGACAGAACAAGGAGTAATGGTCTCAAGTTGCAGAGGGGGAGGTTTAGGTTGGATATTAGGAACAACTTTTTCACTAGTAGGGTGGTGAAGCACTGGAATGGGTTACCTAGGGAGGTGGTGGAATCTCCTTCCTTAGAGGTTTTTAAGGTCAGGCTTGACAAAGCCCTGGCTGGGATGATTTAGTTGGGGTTGGTCCTGCTTTGAGCAGGGGGTTGGACTAGATGACCTCCTGAGGTCCCTTCCAACCCTGAGATTCTATGATTCTATGATAAGCTGTGCGGCCACGCAGCAGCCTATTTAGTGCCGCACAGGCACTCGGAACCTGCCCGTCCGGGACCTGCCGTTGCCAGGGGAGGGGCTGCCTGAAACCAGTCCCAGCCTCCGCCCCTCAGCTGCCCCAAACCCAACCCTGGTCCAGACCTGCTGCGGCTGGGGCACCCCTTCCCAGGCCTGAACCCAGCCCTGTCCTGGACCTGCCACCGCCAGGGGAGGGGCACCTATCCCGTGGCCCCAGCCCTGGAGCTGCCGTGGCTGGGAGAGAACGGAGGGGGAGTCCTCTCTCCCCGCTGTAGCCCCAGAGCACCTTCCTGCACCTCAAATCCCTCATCCCTGCCCCCCCCAGAGCCCGCACCGCCAGTCAGAGCCTCTCACCCCCTGCTCCTCAACCCTCTGCCCCAGCCTTGAGCCCCTCATCCCTGGCCCCATCACAGAGCCTGCACCACCAGCCAGAGCCCTCACCCCCCTCCCCCCCCCCCCCCACACACCCCAACCCTCTCCCCCAGCCCTGAGCTCCTCATCCCCGGCCCCACAATGGAGCCTTCACCCCTCCCCACCCCAACCCTCTGCCCCAGCCCTGAGCCCCCTCCCACACTCCGAACCCCTTGGCCTCACCCCCACGTGAATTTTGTTATGTGCACCAATATGAAGGTGATGTGTCACACATCATCTCCATATTGGTCCACATAACAAAATTCACACCACACATGGGTGGGAAAAATGAGAGGGAACACTGCGGTATATACATAGCAATCAGCTGGGTGCACCTGAACCTGTGTTGGAGCTTGAGCTGCTTCAAAACCAGTTGTGGGATCCTGTGGAGCCTAAACCATTGCAAAATGTCCATAATAAATGTGAGGTGGTGGTCATTGTCGAGGTATTATTCTGGTAAAGTGGTGGTGGTGTCTGAAAAAGTTGGAAACTGCTGTTTTAAGCGATCAGTCATCAATTTTGAGGAACTTTCTTCTGACATTAGTCTCCCTGAACCCTATGTCCTGCAAGAAGCGCTTGCTTGCCTTTGACCCTAACCTGGCTCTGAAATTCTAGCAGCCATTTGAAGAGCTTGGTAGTCAATGAAGCAGTTTCAACAATGGTTTGAAAGTGGTTTTGTGTGAATAAGAAATACATGGCAAATGAATGATTCATGGCAATCCAGACAAAACCTCTCCTCTAATGATAGTGTTGGGCTGGGTTTGGCAGCAGACCGCCAAATCAACTGTATTGTTTTAGATCAAAACACTGAGATCTGTCATTTGTAGAGATGAGAAATTTACATCTCTGGTTTCCTCTGTGCAGTCTTTATTTCACTAAACAGATCTTTTTCGGCCTCTAGAGAGCTCAGTGAATGAAACTTGCACTTGAGGTCTCAATAATGTGTCATTCGTTTGATAGGTAATTGGGTTAAATCTGAATGGCTCTGTGGCCATGGGACAGTCACCATGCTAATATCCTACTGAGGTTACCACTGTTTTCCCACATAGAGGGCTTTTTGACTTTGCACAGCTACAGTATGAAATATCTCAAATGAATAACCATTTTTTGACTTCCCACCCCCTACATTTAAAATGTTCCTTCCATTTCTGGATGATGGAAACATGATTTTGCTTAAATGTGAAGACTGATGCATTCATTTAAATGTTTGAAGGGTAGCCATGTTAATCTCTAAAAGTAAAAACAACGAGGAGTCCTTGTGGCACCTTAGAGACTAACACGTGTATTTGGGCATAAGCTTTTGTGGGATATAACCCACTTCATCAGATGCATGGAGTGGAAAATACAGTAAGCAGGTATAAATATACAGCACATGAAAAGATGGGAGTTACCTTACCAAGTGCGGGGGGGTCAGTGCTAATGAGGCCAATTCAATTAGGGTGGATGTCAACTGTTGGGAATGGTCTACAAGAAGGGGTGAATGGGTGCCTGCTCCCAAGTTTGAGGCTTGTGGTATCCTAGGCAGCTAGGAAAGCGTGGCGATGGGGAGAGGGAAGGCTGACGAAGGGAGGGAGGTACACAGATGGCTGTCTCTTCCCAGGAAAGGCACAACAACCAGTAGCAAGTTTGCATAAATAAAGATGCAAATTGCTTTTGTAGGTTTTAGTAACTGATTCTACAGACGTTTTAAACTGTGGCCTAATGGAGCCTGAATTGAAGACTAGTTCTGAGGAAAGGTGTGCGTACTTCTAGGTCTATGACAGATGGCCGTTGTAACGGTCTGTTAGAGATTCTACTCAGTTTACTGTACAGTGATTATTCAGGAAGTTTAAAATCAAGACTGTTGCTTGATCAGAGTGACAGTGGCGGTTCAGGAAGTATAAAGTTAAATACCAAACAAGGCCAGGCTTTGAGCCAGTAAATGTTTCGGTGAATACTCTCACAGTGGGGGTCTTGTGATAACATCAGGGCTACAGAGATTTGTCTTCAGTGTTGTTCAGTGTCAGAGCTTATTCTGAAAGACTTCTAATTCATTACAGTCCTGTTGATACCGGCCGGAGAAAAGTTAACCCTTCTAGTGAGCAGTGGCTTTTTAAAACATTGGTCTTGTCTGAAAATTGCTAACAAGTTTTGACAATTAGTGCACCCAAGCAATGTTAATTCCTTCTTGTAGTGATGCTGTGAGAGGAAAAATATTTTAAAAAATCCTTTAAAAATCAGTTTCACTGACACTAAAATGCCTCCTTAATTAGGCATGACATTATTACTACAGGGCAGAGTTAAGGTTGTTTGGATGTCTTAACTGTGCATTTCTTGCATCTTACAGTAACATGTTCGGATTTCTTTTAAGTATAACCTTAACTTTGAATTTCCTGGGTTTATAATGCGTGGTTCTAGGATAATTCCAGCAGCTTTGTCATGTTTTTTACCTTTAAATTATTGATAATACTCTCTGCCTTAATGTATAATTGGAAATTACATGCAGTTTAAAATCTCTGGTTTCATTCCAAGCAATGAAACTTGTTTTTAGTGTATTTAATGTAGCCAAAACCTGCTGCAGTTCTTCTCAAACAGATTACAAATAATTTCCACCTCCATGTATAGGGAGTGAAGCGTTCTATGAACTATCTCAGAGAGTGCTAGTACAATTCCTCTGTCTATGTGCTGGAAATGAAGAGGGAATTAAACAAGCTGTTAGCTTCCTCAGACATTTCTTAACATGAGAGCCTTTATCCAGCACGGTCCTTTTCAAATGTATGAAAACATAGAAAGATTAATGTAAATTCTAAGGCGGTCTGTACACAAAGCTCAAAAAGATGTCATCTTACCGTTCACTGACACATCATGGAAAAAATGTTGCTAAATCCATTTAGAGACAATTCTGCCGATTATAGTGTTGCAGCAGCAAATTGGGGTTGAGGTAGCACTTTCATTCCTAAACGTCCATTTACAGGCACTTGAGGGTTTGTTGGTGGTTGTTTTTTGAAAAACTGACTCGTCCGACTGATATTTTCCATGTTCTCTGTTTAACACATGGATTTTTTCAAGTGTGTGTAGAATGTTTGCTGAAATTCCCCTCTGTTTTCTTTGTGTTCAGGTAATTCAAAATGTTCTTTAAAACTTCAGATTTGCTACGAGCATAGTCCTCCGTGAGGAAAAGTGCGTATAACGTCCTTGAAGAATTGTCATTTATAAACCAAATTGTGGATTAGAGTAATGGACTTGTAGCTTTTTATAAGTAAGTGTGTATGTATAAATCTTCTGCATATAGGGTTTTTTCAACTCTGTATACCTTGGATCATACAAAAAGCACATAACTTGGCTAGGAAATGCCCTTATGAAACGGGAATTGTGCATATCTGTATCTGCATTTTCTTTTAAATTCAGGAGAACCTATTTAAGGGTCTCCTCTGTGTATACCCATGTCTCATTAAACAAGCATCCCATGTAAACCGTTTAACTATACAGTACTGAATTTTACCACTCATTTCATTTGGCTGAAGCCTGATTACAATGAATGTACATTTTATTAGTGCATAAAACAGATTAATTTGTAATTTAAAATATAAAATTAGTAAAATGAACATAGCCAGTGCATTTTTGACCCTTTCCTGATTGTCATTATGAGATGTGTAGAAAATTAAGCCGCAAGCAATTTGTGACTTTTAACTGCCACGTTAACACTTGTAATTGTAATTGATAGTGTTTTAGGCTGAAAATCACCACAACAAAGTGGATTGAGCAATTAGTCGTCCTGTTAAGTGACAAAACACTTATGCTGTTTAATGAGAGAAAAATCAGTTATTTGGGGATTGGCGTATTAAAATTGGCTTTTTTGGTTATCCAGGCCTTGTTAGGAAAATAGGAATTGGCAGACTGGATCAGACCCATGATCCATCTAGTCCAGTGGCCTGTCTCTCTGACAGTTCTTACCACCACGTGTTCAGAAGATAGTGCAAGAATCTACACCGTAGGCAGATAGTGGGTAATCTGCACCCCATTAAGGTCCCATCCTAATCCCTAATTGTCAAATTGGTTTAATCTCTGAAACATGAGATTTTTTTATCCCTTCCAATACTTCTTGTTACCATTAACTATGGATATTCTTGTTATCCATATAAGTATTCAATTCACCTTTGGATTTTGCTAATTCTTGGCCTTAGCGATGCCCTTTTGGCAAGGAGTTCCACAGCCTAATCATGCATTATTTTTAATATTAATCATGCAGTTTTTGTTTGTTTTAATCAAAAGGGTTAGCAGTGATTGGGCAACTAATATGGTGAACATCAGTGTAAGTGGCATGAGATGTGAGGCTAAAATAGGGAAAGGGGGGAGGGGTAGCTCAGTGGTTTGAGCATTGGCCTGCTAAACCCAGGGTTGTGTGTTCAGTCCTTGAGGGGGCCATTTAGAGATCGGGGCAAAAATCTGTCAGGGGACAGAACTTGGTCCTGCTAGTGAAGGTGGGGGACTGGACTTGATGACCTTTCAAGGTCCTTCCAGTTCTATGAGATAGGCATATCTCCAGATATATTATAAAGAATGAGTTAAGAATTATTTAGGTCTTGCCTATACTAGAAAGGAGAGGAGGTGCGGACGCATTCTATTACTAGTAAGGGGGGCGTGAGAGGAAAAGTTTAAGGACCATTGAACTAACCTAACATCCTCCTTTGACAGGGTAACAAGCCTTGTGGATGGGAGTAAGCAGCAGCACCTAGAGGCTACAATTGAGAGTGGAACCCCATAATATATATTAGTACATTGCCAGGCACAGTGGGATCCAACCTGGTACTGGTCTTTAGGTGTACTCACAATGTAAATAACAATTGTGGCAGGCATTGTACATATACATAGTAAGAGATCCCATCCACCATTAGTAATCTTTATCCTTCCTTAATGCGTACAAAGGAAAAGGTAGTTTTGGGTATTGGCAAGTTTAAAAATGTGATGCATCCGTATCTTGCATTGTGCCAAAGATGACCAGGATGTTCAGACAGTATTTCACATTGTCAGCATTGGTAACCTTTTAAGAAACCATTTTCTGAAATTTTCCTGTAATTGCCAAAACCTTATAAACATAAAATGGTTGTCAGGTTTTGGAACCATAGAACTGAATTTGGAATCATAGAGCTGTGACCTGATAAGGTAACAGAAACCAAAAGACCAAACTGTCTGTGCACAAAGACAGGCAGATGATTTTATACATCTGTCTTCAAATTTCAGGATTGCATAATCCAGTTGGTTCTCTTAAAACAGGACCAAATACAGCCTTTGTGTAACTCCATTTATTTTAGTGGAGTTACAGCAGGAATGAATTTAGTCCATAGTCTCTGTTCAGAGCAACGTCCTTTCTATGGGTGTACAGAATTCTGGGATGAATAACAGAGGAAATGGTAGGAGGGCTCACAGTTGTGTTGTCACTAGCCAGATTACACATTTTAATACGATGACCGTGTCTTGGCAACATAGTACTGCCTATGATTGCTCAGTCCGTGCTAGAGTTCAGCAGAAACTTATTAATGGAATCTAAAGTACTACTTCACACTCTTCCAAGAGCTCTGCTTCAATTCAGACCTGTTTGAGATTGCTACTCGGAGAGAATACAGTAACTTTCATGCCATAGTCTCCATTTTTTTGCAACGTTTAATCTAATTTTTAGTGGTCACCATTGTTCAGAGATCAAAGTGTATTAGAAGGAGGCCAATTTTTTAATTTAGAGAAAAATGGTCTTGTGGTAAAGCCACTTGATTGGGACTTGGCAGACCTGTGTTCAGTATGCAACTCTACCAAACTTCCTGTGTGATCTGAAGAAAATCACTTAATCTCTCTGGGGTCAGTTCCCAATTTGTAAAATGGGGATAATAGCTCCTTTGTTTGTACGCTCTTGGGGGCAGGGACTGCCTCATACTTTGTCTGTACAGCATTCATGACAACAAGCCCTTGGTCTCAGTTGGGGCCTCTAAGGTGATACCATAATACAAATAATTAAAATTTAGGATAGTTCCACTCTGGCAATTAGTTTGCCTTTTACTAGATAATGTATAAGTGATTGAACTAGCAAGACTTATATAAACTGTTGTTGCATTATTTCTAATGGTGGTGAAAAAAGGGGTATTAAAATACATAGTTCCTTTCAGTTTAATGAGCTTATTCGTGTTGGTGACTCTTTTGAGTGATCTTGATAGTTCTGGATTTGTCAGCAGGTCTTTCCTCCATCTTCCAAATATCAGCAAAAGCCTTTTCTTATTCAGAGACTCTCATCCTTTTTCCAACCTTTGAATACTTCTTGATAACTCTACCTTTCTTTACAAGACAATGTTCTACAGTAATGGCGCAACAAAACTCTTACAATAGTAGTATTGCAGCATTCAAAAGTATTTTTATAAAGTATGTTCCAAAAATGCTTTAGCGATAGTCAATCAATTTGCTATTGTCCATTCTAGATAAGCAAGGTATGTTTAACTAGTGACGATGCGTGGCTAACAGATTTCCAGTGGACACTGTGTTCCTACTGCAGTAGCCCTTTTTGACAGTGTGCCTGGAGTCCAAAGGCCAGAGAGAGAGAGAGAGAGCTTGGTTAGGAAAAGCCAAGGATGAGAGCTCTCTCAAAAACACTGAAACGTAATTTGGGATAAAACATGGAATTAAGATTAGTTGGGGACTGCAGGGCACCCCTGTTAACCTGCAAGGCAAAGCCAGGGCTGGCATAGTCTGGAGGAGGGCTTGAGTGGCTAACAGGCTGGTGGTGTCAGGGAGTCAGCCACCACAGGCAAGCTTCCCTCATGTGGAAGGCTGGTGGTAACAAGGTGACTCCCTTGCCTGGGTACCCCAAGAACCGTCCCAAGGAGCCAAAGGGAGTCATACACGAAGCCAGAAGTTCTCAAACTGTGGTCCGCGGAACACCAGTGGTACGCGAGCTCCATTCAGGTGGTCCACAGATAGTTCCCTCTAAGGTGCACGTGCAGGCGTGGCTCCACTAATTAGGTTCCTGGACCCTGGAGAAGACGCACATGTAAGGTGATGTGATGGCCTTGGGGGGAATAGGGAGTAGGTGGGAGGGGGCAGTGGGGTGAGAAGAGGAGGTGGGGGGAATTTGGGACGTGCAGGGCTGCGGCGGCCAGAGAAAGAGGCGACTTTCCCCAGCTCCAGGGCTGCAGCTGCTGGGGAGAGACGGCCCTCCTTCCTAGCCTTAGCTCTGTGGCTGCTGTGGCGGGGGACAGACCCCCCTCCTTCCCAGCCCCAGCTCGGGGGCTGCCGTGACGGGAGAGAGGGAGAGACACCTCCCCTCCTTCCCAGCCCCAGCTCGGGGGCTGCCGTGACGGGAGAGACACCTCCCCTCCTTCCCAGCCCCAGCTCAGGGGCTGCCATGACGGGAGAGAGGGAGAGAAACCTCCCCTCCTTCCCAGCTCCAGCTTGGGGGGCTGCCGTGGCAGGGGGGAGAGGGCACATCCATTGCATTAGAAAGGTAAGACTACTCATATTAAAATATGAATTGTGTGCTTTTATTTGAAGAACAAAAAAAGGTAATACTTTTTTTTTTTATATAGCACTTTTATCCAAACCACTTTCTAATAGTTAGCTAACAGTACAAACATTTGGAAGGATCCTTAAGTGGTCCACCGAGACCCCCAGCAATTTTCAAGTGGTCCGCGAAAAAAAAACGTTTGAGAACCACTCGAATAGATAAATCCTTGAGTAGATGCAGCTGTGTATTCCACTTAGGCATGTGTGGAAAATTTTGCCTAGCAGGGGCGGCGTTCACGCCTCATGGCCATAGCCTGGGACCTGTTTAGTGTTAGACTTAGTTAAGTATTGAACTGCTGATGCTCTCACTGGGTTTTTTAAACATTGTCTGTTATGTTGAGGGGCAATTCCTAACAGCAGTCTGCGCACGCGGTGCTTGGGCAAGGCTGGGAGTGCTGGCGTTTCGCCTGTCTGAAGAGAGGGAGGAGCCATTCCTCATTGAGTGCACTGAGGAAAAGGTCACATAAGACCAATCAAGACTGTGATAAGCCAGTGTCTATGGACACCAGTATTTGGAATACATAATACTACAGTAGAACCTCAAAGATACGAACACCAGAGTTAGACCGGTCAGCTGGACACCATGTGAAACCGGAAGTAACCAGTCAGGCAGCAGCAGAGATTTTTTTTTTTTAAAAAAGCATGTACTGTACTGTGCCTGTATTGCATCTTAAAGGTGGGCACATCTGGGCTGCCTGTGCCCACCCCACCCCCAGCCCCACTCTCAGGGCAGCCACTTACAGCAAGACGCTAGGGCTGAGCCAGCAGAGCAGGAGCAGCACTGGGGTCTGTGCAGCTTTCACCTCCTCCAGCCCCCAACCGGGAAGAGGACGCACTGTTTTTACCCCCCTCTCCTGGCCAGGAGGGGGTCATGCTGTTTGCAAGCTTGCGGGTAGGGGTGTAAACTCATGCCAGGGCTGACTAGGTTGTTCAGCTGCTGCTGAATCCTGGCTGGAGTCTCAGCTGTTGGATCTGGAGCCTGATCTGGAGCCTGAACTGGGCTTTGTTCAGAGTTACAAACATTTCAGAGTTACAGACAGCCTCCATTCCTGTTCTACCGTAAACACTAGAAACACCTCAAGGTTCTTGTTAACGAAATCAACGAGGAGTACGGTGGCACCTTAAAGACTAACAGGTTTATTTGAGCATAAGCTTTCATGGGTAAAAAAACCCATGCATTTGGTGAAGTGGGTTCTAGCCCACGAAAGCTTATGCCCAAATAAATCGGTTAGTCTTTAAGGTGCCACCGTACTCCTCGTTGTTTTTGTGGATACAGACTAACACGGCTGCCCCTCTGATCCTTGGTAATGAAATGTTGTTAATGTGTTAAACTTTGGTTCATTAGTGCCGCTGATTGTGTCAAGAGAACTTTGCAGAGGTGAACCTTCATGAGACATAGGAAGGGTCTTGCAGCATACACTTACATCTCTAGTGGTTTGAATAGCAGTCAGCCCTCCCTTTCAGAGGGAGAATATAGTGTGTTGTAGAGAAAGGGAGAAGAGAACTGATGAAATATAATCTTTATGGGCATTCTAACAAGTTCACAGTTTAGAATTCAGTGTCTCTCACATACTTCACAGACTGTTTACTCCCAGCTGCTTTTACACTTCATCACTCAGGGCTTGTCTTCAATTGAAACACCACAGTGGCACAGCTACAGCTACATCACTATAGCACTTCAGTGTAGACACTACCTATCATGGGCGGTGCATGAACTGCTGTCTGGGGAAGGCTAGCCTTCAGCCCCACCCCTTCCATACCACCCACCTCCCTGCTGGAGCCCAGAGCCCCCCCACGATGGCTGCCAGTCCCTGCCCCAGGCTAGTGCCCTGGAGCACGGGGAGGGCAGGTGGTGCAGCCCAGGCCCCGAAGCATCAGGAGTGCGGGCAGCGCAGCCCCAGCCTTCCAAATCCTGGAGCGCCGGGAGGCTGAGTGGCACGGCCCCAGACTGAGCTGGGGCCACCACACAGGAGGAGCCGCAGAGGAGTCCTGGTCGTGGAGCGTGGGCAGGGCCACGCCGGGCTGTTTCGGGAGGCACAGCCTCTCCTAGCCTATGATACCGGCCACCTCCGCTACCTGTATGCCAACGGGAGGTGGTGTTCTGTTGGCATAGATAATCCACTTCCCCTGCAGGTGGTAGCTAGTCGACAGAATAATTCTTCTGTCGACCTACAGCTGTCTACACCAGGGATTGGGTTGGCTTAACGCTGTCGCTCAGGGGTATGGATTTTTCACACCCCAGAGCAATGTAGCTGGGTCAGCCTAACTTTTTAGTGTAGACTAGGCCTTATTCTCTTTTATTTCTTTGATATCTGTATCTGTGAATTCAAATACTTTAATTCTTGAATTAACGTAACAGATCCATGACAAATGGTGTTGAAATAGTAGACTATGTAGTCCAAGAAAAACGCTCTATACCAGGAAAAGTTGCAGAGCAGAAATACTCTGGACATCAGCATGCAGACCTGGTTTACCTAGGGCATGCTTATGGCTCATCTATACTTGGAAGTTTACCAAAATAGCTATTCTGGAATGTTTATTCCAGAATGGCTACTTCAATAAATTTTGTAAGTGTAGACCAGTTCGGTGCTATAGAAATGAATGCTGAGATAGAAAGAGATTTGGTAATGTAGGTATTCTGTAGATGTGCATTTCCGTACTAACTGCAGAGATCACTGAAACAGTTGCTGGTTTGGATCAGGACATGCATTCAGAAACTTCATAAGATATATTATCTGTAATGGGAGGCACAGAAAGAACCAACCAGATGTCAAATCCATATGATGCAACAGACATGGTGTGATGTTTGCACCTCTCCTCTTCCTAACCTAGGGATTTATGACACAGCTGGCTGTGTACACAATGCCTTTTCTGATTTATAGAGTGACAGCATCTGGTCGCCTGGCTGGCAGTCATCAAGATTGTCATAACAGACTGAGTAGATATCGCAAGTCCATGTTTCAGTGAAAGAAGGCGGCGTATTGCCAGAAGTTGACACACTCACGCATTAGAGAGATCTTTGCTGCCAAAGAGAAATACCCAGTAAAAATGCAGGGCTAGAGTCCCCTGAGCTGTCTGTCTGACACCTTTCTCTAGCACGAAGTCCACTCAGAATTTAGAGAAAAAATACGGATTGTGTGCAGAATTTCTGCCTGTGTAAAAGGGTGAGGGGGTGAAAATCCTTTAAATAAGGACACTGGCAAACTTATTTGATGCAGCCAGTTATGAAGCACCGACTAATGTAAATAAAAATGACAAAAGATAATGGATGGCGAGGAGAATAAATCTGGCCTGCTCCGCGGAGGTGACTCATTTTGGAGGATGATTTAATACCAGAGCAGAATATTTTTCTTGTTCACTCCTGATATTCTATATTTAAAACCACTTTGTTAATAAAAGTTTAGATTGGGATAGGTCATGTTAGTGTCTCCTTGTAAACTTAAAAAAATATAATGTAGGAAGCATTCTTGTTTTATGTGTTGTGGCTTATATATAGAATGTGTATAAATGAGGGCAGATAGTCATAACGGTTTAAAAAAGAAATCACAGTTTTTCTCGGAAAATACTGGAGTTAAAATTGAGAAAGTATGAGTAGTTTATGGGAAAAATATAAGTATTCCCTTTGTTCTTCTCCTAGGCGTCCAATTCAGACCAGGTGTAACTCCATTGATTCTCATGACCTGTTACCAAAGGACTGAATTTAGCCCTGTATTTCTAAAACTCTGGTCTTTTCTAGAGAGTTTCATCTGTACTGTATCAAGTTTATTCCTTGTTCTGTTTGTCTTGTGGGTAAAACCCTTTTTTCTTTCTGAATATTGTATTTTGCGTAGTTACTTCAGGAGACATAGTCAACACACAATCTAGATAATTTCAGCAAATGAGTTTCAGGTGGGTCCACCATGTTCTGAACCCTGTACCAATTTTATTTGATGGTTTTGTAATCACATTTCCTATTTAATAATAATAAAAAACCTCCCTGGTTGTTGTGTGATGGACCCATACAAACATGGGAAACAGTGGAAGTGACCGTTCAAATTGCTGTCAAATACATAAAGTATATTTAAAATCATAGAGAAATATGTTCTTTTAGAAATGAGATGAATGCTTGTGTGAAATTTGTATGAATGCTGTTAGTTTGTAGGCTTAAAATCATGGAAGTTTTATTTTTTCAAAGCAGATTATAAAAATATTTTTAAAACTAAAAGGAAATATTGCTTTCACACTTTATATCCTGGAAATTTTGAATGTGAGTTTATAATTTAAAGAAGAGCTCTGTGTAAGCCCAAAACATCTCTCTCAGCACCTGAAGTTGGTCCAATAAAAGATATTACCTCACCCACCTTTGTCTCTCTAATATCCTGGGACTGACATGGCTAGGACAACACTGCTTATGAAAAAAACCAACCCATTGCTAATGCACAGAACTAGATACCTGCAAATAACTAGATCTTAATTCAGGTGACTTGCATTTTCAGTACAAATCTTTTAATGTTTTATAAAACCAAAATTTCAGAAAAGAAACTAAATGTAGAATATGGTGGTGAAATAACATTACAGGTTTAACCGCAAAAACAAGGAAATCCCTTGAGACACAAGCTTTAGTATTTATGGTGATTACAACTTGCCTGGCAGGTAAGAATGAGGAGTGTGTGATTCCTCAAGTGATTGCCTGTATAACTTCTATTCTTGGTGTGCATGAGCCGAAGACTGGATTATTTTGGCCAGCAGTGTCTGTGCCAGTGACCTTGATGACCTCATGCCCCACCACCCGAGGACATAAACTATGGAGAAAGTCCTTGTTTCCTTTTTACCACTCTTGAAAGAGTCCCTGCGGTGTCTGCCTGCTTCTCTGCACACTCTGCTAGTGTTAGTTATTGGTATTGTTAATTAGTTAGTCTTTGTTGCTCTGCCTTTTGGCACAAAAAATCTTCAGTCAGTTTATAGTCTAAGCTCCCTGCCCCTCCCCTGACCCCCACCATAGGGGCTCTAGCAATGCAAAAGTGAAATCCCTGGAGTTCAAACCCTGCACCTCATATGAGTCTGCAGTTATGCTTAATGTCAGGCACTCCAGGTGCCTCTTTTTGTTCAGAAATATGACCTCTCCTAAGCAGTGTTCTGAATGTCACTCCTTTTCTAAGTGGACTCAAAGCTAGAGGTTCATCTAAAATTTCTCCTCATGGAGCGCTCTTTGCTCTGTCACAGGAACAAGAGAAATTTAAAATGACTACTGAGGGACAGATAATAGCCCACATTTCCCTACATACGGCACTGGATGCATCGGACACAGCGGCGTCTACTATGGCCACATCTGTGGAAGAACATGCTCCTAGCTTCAGTCCTCTGAGATTCCCAGGGAAGTCCAAACCACAACTGAGGACCTTCCCATTAAGGCTAATGAACTTAATTCCAAAATAGACCAGGTTCTCCATTTGCTGAAGGTACTTCAAGAAAACTTTGCATTCTTTGGGACTGTGTGATCCAGCTCCAAGAAGAAAGCCACTAAGACCACAGTGTTCCTTCTGCCCGTTACTATCATCGGCCTCAGAAGACTTCGGAGCCACTGAGAGAAGCAGAGTTTCTTCCAACAGTAACTCTTCTGCTTCTTCACAGTTTGCATCTTCTGTCAGGCAGCAGGTTTGATGCCAGTGTCAGAGCCTGACAGAACCTCTTGAGGATCTCTTCCTTTCCACCCCTCTTTGGCATTTTATTTTTGGGAAGCCTGGACTCGAATCACTTCAGACCAGTGTGTCTTGGAAATTGTCAACAAGGAGTATTCTATCCAATTCCAGTCCCTTACTACCCTCTTTCCTTGTCCCCTTTCAGGGATCTCATGAGATACTGTTGAAAGAAATGGACTTCTGTCTACAACCTGGATCTCTAGAGAAGGAGGTGCTGTTAGAGTTCAGGAGCAACAAGGGTTTTTATGCCCATTATTTTCTCATCCCAAAGAAGAAAGGCAGTTGTAGGCATCCCATTCTGGACCTTCAACATCTTGGCAAATTCATCCATCGTTTCAAGTTCAGGATGGTGACTTTGGTCTCCATAATTCCTTTGGTAAATCCTCAAGACTGGTTCATGGCTCTTGACCTTCAGCATGCCGTTTTCATATGTCCATTTGTCCAACCAACTCACAGGAAATACTTCAGATTCCTGATAGGAACATCTCACTGCTGGTACAGGATTCTGCCCATTTTGGTCATTCCACAGCATTGAGGGTATTTCACCAAGTGCTTAGCAGTTATGGCAGCTTGTCCAAGGAAGCATAGGAACCAGGTCTGTCCATGTCTCAACATCTGGCTGATCTGAGGAAGGTCACGCCAGCAGGTGACTAACTTGATTCACATGATTGTAAGGCTCTTCAGTGCATTGGGTCTCAAAGTCAACAGTGAAAAATACATTTATTTCAACTCCGAACATAGAGTTTTACAGGAGCTGAGTTTGATTCCATGTCAGTGCACGTTTACCTTACATAAGAGAGGTTCCAAACTATAGCAAACCTCATCAACCAACTTCAGTCTCTCATAGACATCGTAAGAGCATGCCTTAGGTTTCTGGACGAAAGGCCTCATGCACCTGTGTGAAGCAGTTTGCTAGGCTTCACCTACATTCCTTACAAAGGTGGTTGAAATCGGTGTATCTATCCAGCAGGCACCACATGGATATATGATGGTCACAGTCCTGAAAGAAGTCAACTCTTTGCTAAACTGATGGAAATGCCCTCTTCAGGTGTGCAAGGGAGTACCCTTCTCTGCAGTTCTTCCAACCAAGACACTGGTGACAGATCCCTCCACTGAGGAATAGGGGTCTCAATCTGAGCTCCTTCAAATGCGGGGGATGTGATCCTTCAGGAAGCTAGTCTGCACGTAAATGTCCTGGATCTCAGAGCCATCCACTTGGTATGCAAAGCATTTCTAACTTTACTCCAGGGATCCACAATCCAGGTGCTCACGGGCAACACCACAGCTATGCATTATGTCTACGGGCAGGGAGTAGCCAGGTCACCAGCTCTCTGTCAGGAGACCATTCAGCTCTGAACTTGGTGTATTTATCATGCTGAAGGCACTGCATCTTCCAGGCTTTCACACTCACTAACCGATTGTCAGCAGACAATTCCCAGACAACCATAAGCGGTTGAATAAGGAACCAGTGTTGCAGACCATCTTGGTTGGTTGGGCCTGCTCCATCCTTCGGGTGAGGGATGTGAGGATGTCTAGAGCACAGGTTTGTCCCAACAGACTCTGTTGACTAAAACATCTGATCTTGTGTGAGTGGGATGTACACATACCAAGAGTGGAGGCTGTGTGGACAATGCATGTTGAAGAAACGTAGTTACTGTAAGGTAAGTAATAGTTCTTGTATCTTTATAGTGTGTTTACTGCTTTTTGGTGAATTTTAAACCCAGAAATTGTCAACCCATGAAGCTGCTCTAGCAATCTGTTTCTAATTGCTCACAGGCCCTAGTTGGGTTAGTTCAGTGTCATCGTAGGTCATTCTTTTTAGCTCTGAAAATTACTCACCTGGTGCATTTTGTGTTTTGTTCTAATTTACGTTGCTTCATGCGGCTATATTTTTTCAGAACTAATTTAACTTGATTTTTCTCTCCAAGGCTGGATTAAGGGCTCTAGAGACCCTAAATGTCATGAACCTTGTCCTGATGCTATCTTACATATATAGTATATTTCCCCCCCCAAAAAAACTGTATTATGTATATAATTGTCCTCTCTGTGGTTTTTTGCTCCTTTTCATGACTCTACAAACACATCTGTGCTAGTGCTTCTTGTGTGACGCAACTCAGAAAATTGACTTTGCTATCATTTTTCTAGTCGCTAACTAATATGCCTAATGCCTTGTTTTTTTCTTCGAGTGATGATCCGGAGAAGAAGAGGTTTTGTCACAAGGATACATTTCAGATATATAGTAAGAACTAAACATCTGGGAAGCCTTCCCTGATTGAGAAACCAGATTTGTTTCTAGTTATCTGGGTTATTAAAGGGTTCTTTCATATCTAAAGTGTCCTGCTAAAAAAAACCTAGATTGTCATGGAATATTATCGCCATGGATGTCACAAAATTTATGAAGGTCCCCAGTGAGTTATTTGATTCTTGGTAGCTAGTGTGTTGTATGTGAATCTTATTTTCTGGTTGTAGAAATGTCAGCTGGAAGAATGAAGTGCTTTAGAGAGGCAAGGTATATTTGCATGTTTATCCAAAATTCTTTTCTGAAACAGATTAAGGTTGTACCTTAATTAACTTTTCCCACTGCTTGATTCTAAGATTTGGCTCATGTAATAAAGGTCTTTTATCAAGAATGGACAAATCTCTTTGGAAAGTCCAACCAGCTTTTTCCTTTAGATTCTAGTTCATTAGCTGGGCCTCTGGTTAAGGACTACGTTGAAAATAACTGCTGTCTCTCTCTTCTTGTTCTTGCTGGTGGGAATGCCACTTAGGCAATGTTAAAGTCCTTTCTACTGGAGGGCTCTCAGCAGCCAGTCTTTGGTTGGTGTAACCACACAAGATATCCCAGGGTAGCCACATTGGGCTCATTATATATCTTTGTCAGATGTTACTGCTGAGAATCTGACAGCAAGAGTGAGAAACCCAGCTGTTCCTACTTCTTAGTATCTTTCAGGATGTTGATCATTTTGTATTCTCACCTTACTTCCATTATCCGTGAACTTTCTTACAGCTATTGACCAAAACTAATGGGGAGCAAGCATATAAGTGAGGCTATACATGAATTGTTCTGTTGAAAACACTGCAGCACATACCTTTTAATCTTGTCATTCACTGCCCTGACTAGATTTTAACCAATGAAAGTCATGTGTTGACACTTACATGAATTACCAGATGTAACCAGTTGGTGCTGCTGGAGCATACCTTGGGCATTGTTAAGAGCAATAAGGTGGGTCACCCAGAGACTGTCTGTCTGATTCTTGAGAAGAAGGCAAGAGCAGAAGGCAGGTAGCATTAGAAACCTTTGATGAACATGGACCCTGTAATGAGCATGACCCTTATATAAATGATCATGTTGGTTATGGTGCTGTTTTTCTACCTTTTCTGGTGATCTCCCTTTAAAAAGCTTTACCCTTTTATCATAGAAACCCCATGCTGGATTTATATCCCCATTATTCAGGTACCCATTCAATCTGTGTGTTTCATTTAAAAATGAATGGATTGATCCTCCCCTCATGCAGTGGATACATACATATCTTGGGAAATCTATTGCCTTTGTATGCAGACAGGTTATCTTGATTCTTCACAAAATTCATGTCCATATGTCTGAGGATAAATCTTACTGCTTTTTTGCACATTTAGGTTCCAGTAATTCTCTCAAATGCAAGCCCCGTCTTACACTGCTGTAGCACAGCTACTTGGGGGATTTGCATGGATATGTCGCTCCTCTGGTGCAAAAATTCCTGACATAGACAAGTCCTCAGTGGTGGTGTTCCCCAAAATCGTGCATTTCTGTAGGTTGTGTGCAGGTCTTACCCTACAGAGATCTGCACATGCCCATTCTCAGTACGTCTGGTCAAGAGTGCCTTCTGTACAGTACACTCCACACCTAAGAGTCTTGCAATCGTGACATGGAGAAGAGTTAGAGAAATGTTGTAGCCTGAGACTATTTTTTCCCTTACTGCACAAGATTGAAATTCTGAACTAAAGAAGTATGGGTAGTAAGCAGAAATTCAGTGTATAATGATGCTCCCAGATACAGTTCTTCTGTAGTTATTTCTCTGCGGTTTATTTAACTCCATATTGAATAAACTGTGGATTTCCTTAATGTTGTCTCTCCAGTTCAGCCCTATCTACACATGTGTTTGCAACATTGGGGACCCTAGTGGGAAGGAAAGGAATAGCTTTGTAGTTTTTACGCTACAGTAGGGCACAAGAAAAATCTGGGTTTTAGTCTCAGCTGTATCACAGACATTCTCTGACGTTGGGCAGGTCATTTAATCTCTCTCTACCTTAGTTCCTTATCTGTAAAATAATGATCCTCTCCATCTCTCCGAGGTATTGTTAGAATAAATTGTGAATTTTGCTTGGGTATTTCAGTGATGAGCATCATTATTATTTATATTTATTATAAAATATTATCGTAGCACCTATGAACTCCAATCATGGACTGGGATTCCATTATGCTAGGCGCTGCATAAACACAAAACAAAAGAGATGGTCCCTGTCACAAGGAGAAACTTATAAATAAACTATTGTAGGCAGACTGCTAGAATTGTCACTGTTTTAAGCCTTGCGTTGACTATCCCTGCTCTGAGCAGGGGTTACTTAACATAATGCTTAAAACACTGCTGGCAGCCAGTGGCCCTTCTATGCTGGGGCTCCCAACATTGCCAAAACTGATGGAGCTGGACCCATGTTAGCAATGGTGTAGACAGGGCTTTGTGTTTTAAAGTCAAGTTACTCCTAGCAGCTTCTTCCCAGGTTTTATTTCTGTTTATATGAAATTAGTGGTTGATATTAATAGTTCAGGTCAAATGATGTTCAGACTGTCTTGATGATACAGCTTTGTCTGTGTGGCTGGTGTAAAACAGGATTTCATAAAATAAACATGGAAGTGGATTGCAGGAAATATTAAGTCAGTTATTAAATACTGATGAACCGTGGTGGGTGAGGTCATACCTTTTATTGGACCATCTTCTTTTGGTGAGCGAGAAGCTTTGGAGCTTACCCAGAGCTTTTCTTCAGGCCTGGGAAATGTACTCAGTGCCATATCGAAGTACAGGTGGAACAGATTGTTAGCGTAAGCCATACATCCAATGTCTCTATTGAATCCATGTTTTTTAGTATCTAGCAAAGTTATGAATTTAAGCTCCCAAGCTCATCTTTTGCAGGTGTCGTGCAGGTTTCTGTTGAAGCTGAGGACTGTGATGTCAGATATAGAGTGACCAGTTTGTCAAAAGTGTTCACCCACAAATGAGATGGTGTTTTTATCTTCTATTAATTTTTTTGTGAGAATTCATCAAGAGCATAGTAGCGGTGGAGGTGTGGCTACGGGTTTGACGTGCTGTTTTGGCAGGATCTGGTGTTGCTTTGAGTTGGTGGGCTCTGGTCTGTGGGGCATTTCATAGAATCATAGAATCTCAGGGTTGGAAGGGACCTCAGGAGGTGTCAGGTCCAACCCCCTGCTCAAAGCAGGACCAACCCCAACTAAATCATCCCAGCCCGGGCTTTGTCAAGCCTGACCTTAAAAACCTCTAAGGAAGGAGATTCCACCACCTCCCTAGGTAACCCATTCCAGTGCTTCACCACCCTACTAGTGAAAAAGTTTTTCCTAATATCCAACCTAAACCTCCCCCTCTGCAACTTGAGACCATTACTCCTTGTTCTGTCATCTTCTACCACTGAGAACAGTCTAGATCCATCCTCTTTGGAACCCCCTTTCAGGTAGTTGAAAGCAGCTATCAAATCCCCCCTCACTCTTCTTTTCTGCAGGCTAAACAATCCCAGTTCCCTCAGCCTCTCCTCATAAGTCATGTGCTCCAGCCCCCTAATCATTTTTGTTGCCCTCCGCTGGACTCTTTCCAATTTATCCACATCCTTCTTGTAGTGTGGGGCCCAAACCTGGACACAGTACTCCAAATGAGGCCTCACCAGTGCCGAATAGAGGGAAATAATCACATCCCTCGATCTGCTGGAAATGCCCCTACTTATACAGCCCAAAATGCCATTAGCCTTCTTGGCAACAAGGGCACACTGTTGACTCATATTCAGCTTTTCATCCACTGTAACCCCTAGGTCCTTTTCTGCAGAACTGCTGCCCAGCCATTCGTTTCCTAGTCTGTAGCAGTGCATGGGATTCTTCCGTCCTACATGCAGGACTCTGCACTTGTCCTTGTTGAACCTCATCATATTTCTTTTGGCCCAATCCTCTAATTTGTCTAGGTTCCTTTGTATCCTATCCCTACCCTCCAGTGTATCAACCACTCTTCCCAGTTTAGTGTCATCTGCAAACTTGCTAAGGGTGCAGTCCACACCATCCTCCAGATCGTTGATGAAGATATTGAACAAAACCAGCCCCAGCACCGACCCTTGGGGCACTCCACTTGATACCGGCTGCCAACTAGACATGGAGCCATTGATCACTTTTGCTTCTGATGAGGAGCTTGGAGAGCATGGGGAGTTGTTTGAAGACCAGAAGAGTCCTCATCCTCAAAGGAAACCCTCATAATACCTTCAAAAGATGATCCTGTGAGCTTAAATTCATAACTTGGCTAGATATTAAAAATCATGGACTGAATAGACACTGGATTTATTGCTTATTACAACAATCTAGAACTTAAATCTCCCCTCCCCCCCGCTTTTCCCCCCCTCCTATGGCTGAGAGCTAATGTTCATGGACCTTGAACAGTGACTTCAAATATGTTAACTACTTATGCTAAACAATCTGTTCCACTTTATATTTAGTTATGACAATGAGACTGACTCTGTACTACAAGCATGACATCAGCAGAACTGCACCGCTGTAGAGCGTCTGGTGAAAATGCTCTATGCTGACGGGAAGAGGCAAGAGGTGGCAGTTATGTCGGCATGATAGTGCTATCCCTACTGGTGCTTAGGTCGATGTGACTTATTCACACCCCTGAATGGCATAAATTATTCTGAAGTAAGTGGGAATGTCGTGTAGACCTGGCCTGAATGTATTTCCCAGACCTGAAGAAAAGCTCCGTGTAAGCTCGAAAGCTTCTCTTTCTCCAACAGAAGTTGGTCCTATAAAAGATATTACCTCACCCACCTTGTCTCTCTAATAGCCTGGGACCAACACAGCTACACCACTGCATACATTAAATATTGATGTTGCTCGGTCATGAAGGGGGATAGTTTGAATTTACAAGTTATGTTTGTTTCAATTTTTCATTATATATGTTGTCAGCATTATGCCTCTCATTTAAGCTACTGGTAATTAGTTTGTCATTTACTCTTATTAGCGGCTATAGTGGACAGTCATTAAGAGAAGGAATTACTCATCTTACTTTGTGCTGAGTGGTAATGTTCTGTCAGAAAAAATTAATTGGGGAACAATTGTGGAGCCATCTGCAGTCTTCGCAGTCCCATAGTGTCTATTCCCTTTCCATCTACATGTCTGAGCAACGAGTCTTTGGGGAAAGAAAGAAAGAAAAATTGCCAGAATGTCTGTGACTCTGTTCCTTTTGTTTCATGCATTCATTGCTTAGTATTGCTGTAAGGTTCGACAGTACCAGCATTACTTAAGGCAAGAATGATGCTGGCTTTGTTGTGTGAGTTTGGTGTGACAGAAATGATTGAGGTCAGATTTGCTAACAGGAGTTAGGGAGCATGTAGACTTTTAATGACCATACTGGGCTTTTAAACAGCTCTTCATATTTTCACTACTTTCTTTTTTCCAGTTTGCACATACCTGCTTTGATTTCTTTGTGGCTCTCCCGTTTTATATGAAAATGGAACTAGCACTGGGATCCCTGATTAGACTGCCTCTTTGTTGGGACATGGTGCTGTAGCAGTAATGGTTCACCATGGGCTTGGGGTTGTAACAAAACACGAGAAGCAGAGCACAATAATCTTTGGGGAAAGTGCAACTCCTGGGGAACACTTAATATAAATAATATTTTATAGCATGGCAAAGGCCAGAAACAAATCTTAAGAACTAGTTACTGTCAATTTTATGTCATCTTTGGACAGTTTGGGTTTGAGCATCAGTAGTGAGTCAAACTGAGGCTATGTCTACACTACCGTGGGATCGATTTAGTGGGTCTAGTGAAGAACCGCTAAATCGACAGCAGAGCGCGCTCCAGTCAACCCCAGTACTCGCCTTACTCCTCTAGTTCCTGGTGAAGTCGACAGGAGAGTCTTGTCGATCCAGTGTGGTGTAGACCCTGCAATAAGTCGACCTAAGCTACATCGACTCCAGCTACGTTATTCACGTAGTAGTGTAGTGGTAGTGTAGACACAGCCTGAGACAAGTGTGAGCAAGGACTAGAAAGGCAGAGATTCAGATTAAAGGCAGAGAGATGAGACTCTGTCTTTTCTTGCTGTATGTGTACATTAAACAGGTACTTGCCTTAATAAGCCAGGTTGTCTAATGGCAAGCTTGTTTTGAATTTGGGCTGCAGGGAGACAAATGGTGGCAGCTGCTCCTGTTTTTCTTTCCAAGTGCACAGACACTGATTCTTTTGTGTCCAGCCCTGAATTTTATGGTGCTCTGGGCTGGTCCATTAACCCAGTTTTCTTCTCTGATGAAGTGAATTGCTTTCTGTGAAATGAGACCCTGATACAGTCCACTTCTTTAGCAATTAAAAGCTTTTAAACTGTATAGTTCCTGAACCACTTAAAGGAGGGGAAAGTGATCAGGAACAGTCAGCATGGATTCACCAAGGGCAAGTCATGCCTGACTAACCTAATTGCCTTCTATGATGAGATAACTGGCTCTGTGGATGAGGGGAAAGCAGTGGATGTGCTATTTCTTGACTTTAGCAAAGCTTTTGATACAGTCTCCCACAGTGTTCTTGCCAGCAAGTTAAGGAAGTATGGGCTTGATGAATGGACGGTAAGGTGGATAGAAAACTGGCTGGATGGTCGTGCTCAACGGGTAGTGATCAATGGCTCCATGTCTAGTTGGCAGCCGGTATCAAGTGGAGTGCCCCAAGGGTCGGTGCTGGGGCCGGTTTTGTTCAATATCTTCATCAACGATCTGGAGGATGGTGTGGACTGCACCCTTAGCAAGTTTGCAGATGACACTAAATTGGGAGGAGTGGTTGATACGCTGGAGGGTAGGGACAGGATACAGAGGGACCTAGACAAATTAGAGGATTGGGCCAAAAGAAATCTGATGAGGTTCAACAAGGACAAGTGCAGAGTCCTGCACTTAGGACGGAAGAATCCCATGCACTGCTACAGACTAGGGACCGAATGGCTGGGCAGCAGTTCTGCAGAAAAGGACCTAGGGGTTACGGTGGACGAAAAGCTGAATATGAGTCAACAGTGTGCCCTTGTTGCCAAGAAGGCTAACGGCATTTTGGGCTGTATAAGTAGGGGCATTTCCAGCAGATCAAGGGACGTGATTATTCCCCTCTATTCGGCACTGGTGAGGCCTCATTTGGAGTACTGTGTCCAGTTTTGGGCCCCACACTACAAGAAGGATGTGGATAAATTGGAAAGAGTCCAACGGAGGGCAACAAAAATGATTAGGGGGCTGGAGCACATGACTTATGAGGAGAGGCTGAGGGAACTGGGATTGTTTAGCCTGCAGAAGAGAAGAATGAGGGGGGATTTGATAGCTGCTTTCAACTACCTGAAAGGGGGTTCCAAAGAGGATGGATCTAGACTGTTCTCAGTGGTAGAAGATGACAGAACAAGGAGTAATGGTCTCAAGTTGCAGAGGGGGAGGTTTAGGTTGGATATTAGGAACAACGTTTTCACTAGTAGGGTGGTGAAGCACTGGAATGGGTTACCTAGGGAGGTGGTGGAATCTCCTTCCTTAGAGGTTTTTAAGGTCAGGCTTGACAAAGCCCTGGCTGGGATGATCTAGTTGGGGTTGGTCCTGCTTTGAGCAGGGGGTTGGCCTAGATGACCTCCTGAAGTCCCTTCCAACCCTGAGATTCTATGATAGTTGATGACCTGTATATTTAATAAATCCTTTGCACTTCAGATTCAAATACCATTAATGTAGTGTGTATCATAAAGCAGGTTCTCTGCTTTTATCTCACTGAATGTGGGCTTCTCAGAAAGCATCAGTTAAAATGATGGATACATTAAGACATTTGTTCTCCCTGCTTATAGATTCAATGCAAGAGTTGCATATCCTAGTTGAACTGCAAGTGATCACCCTCGCCCTCTTGTGTCCAATCACTTCTGTGTATGCTGAGGTTACTACAACAGAGCTTAATTTGCTGCTGTATGTACAGGCATTTGTCCTTAGGATGATAGTAAGGAAAGGCGCAATGAGGAATAGCTTCTTCCTTTAGTCAGATTCCAAATACCTATGGACGTCAGGAGTCACTTGCCTTATTTATTCCATCTGTTGCATAGATGTGTGGAAAACAGAAGCAACTTTTTAAAATCTCGTTTTATGCCCCAAGAAGTTTAGTGAAACGGTGTTATTTGTTCAGTATATTCATTTAACAGGTTAACTTCCTATAGACACTATTTTTGCCATTGCCACAACATTTATTTTAGGTAAGAACCAATATTGTCCTCTGCTTAGAACAGAGGGGGAGTCAGAGGCCCCAGATTCTAAACCTGATTCTGCCACGGGCTTGCAGTGTGACCTCAGTGTTTCTTTCCCTGTCTATAAAATGGTGACTCAGGCCACGTCTATGCTACAATGGCATGGTGACAACGCCATAACTATGTCACTGTAGCACCGTGCTGTAGAGACTTCCTACAGCAACAGAAGGATTTTTTGTTTCTGTTGCTGTAGCTAATCTACCTCTCCAACACCTACCCTGGGGGTTAGGTTGGCATAGCTCCGTGCTCAGGGATGTGAACTTCTCACGTCCCTGAGTGCTGTAACTATGTCGACCCAACTTTTAAGTGTAGACTAGACCTAATTACATTTCTCTCTCAGTATATGCTTAATTACTGTTTGTTTATAAAGTGCCCTGAGATCCTCTGAGGAAAACTGGTAGAGAAGCACAAGTCTTTTTTTCCCCTCTGGGTGTTTTTGCAAAGCATATTGCTCGTTCTAAGGAATAAAAGTTGTGCACCACTTTCCAGTTCTTATGACATGGGAGTCTTTCCACTGATTCACTTTCTCTCTCCTTGTAGACAGAGAAGTTTGTTCCATCCAGATAACACTTCCACAAAGTTGCACCCTTCTGATTCCAGTCCTTGCACTGACTTCTTGTTTCCTTGTTGTTTCACTAGGGTTGAGTACTGAAGGTATCTATCGTGTGAGTGGAAACAAGTCTGAGATGGAGAGTCTGCAGAGACAGTTCGATCAAGGTAATGTCTGTTCCTATTGCTGAATTGGGCAAAGGGGTTAGGATGTGGTAGTATCATAGGAAATAATTTTTTAAATTTACTTAGGATCATCTAGTCTAATCCAGATCAAAGTGATTTATTTTTGTACAATCTATTTTGATTCCAGGTCTGGGCCTCTGTAATCACCTTTTAAACTATTACTGACAAAGGGTCCTGTGGCACCTTATAGACTAACAGAGGTATTGGAGCATGAGGTTTCGTGGGTGAATACCCACTTCATCGGATGCTTATGCTCCAATACCTCTGTTAATCTATAAGGTGCCACAGGTCCCTTTGTCACTTCTACAGATCCAGACTGACACGGCTACCCCTCTGATACTTTAAACTATTACTGGCATTCAGACTGAAAGCTGAGAGGTCTGAATTTGACCATGAGTTTAATTCAGATTAGTTGTAGTGGGCACAGCTTTCTTTAATATTTGTTCATTGACTGAGAATTTGCTCTAATTTCTCAAACCTGAGCAATCAGATAGTGATAATCAGCCAAATTATCAGCCAGTACTGCTGTAACTGTTGTTATGCTGAGTTGGTACTCTGTTCTTCCCAAAATATTTAGCCTATGTCTGCTCTGTTGAAATAATCAGGGTCCTGTATGTGCTGTGCTTCCCCAGCTGTAGAACTTGCCACACAATCCACCCCTTAAATTAGACTTGTGCTCTAGAATAAAAGGGATGGTGATACTCTAGAATACAAGGGCTAGAAATGGTGTCCCTAGCCCGTTTGCCAGAAGCTGGGAATGGGCGACGGGATGGATCACTTGATGATCACCTGTTCTGTTCATTCCCTCTGAAGCACCTGGCATGGGCCACTATTGGAAGACCTTTGTTCTGACCCAGTATGGCCATTCTTATGCTTTATTTCATTTTTTAAAAAGATGTTTCTAGACCTGGTGGATGTGAAAATAACTTTAAAAATGTGAAACAAGTGTGAATCAATGCAAGGTTTTATTTTCTGGCTTTGCAAACTGCTCTCTGGCCTTGTCTAGTCTACAGGTAAAAGGTGTATTTTAAATCGTGTCTGCTAACATGATTTGAAATACTGTTTTGTACCCAGTGTAGAAATAGTTTTAATGCTGTTAACACCATAGAGTTAATTAGGTACCAGCTAACATGGTTTTAAAGGTATTAAACTATATCTCGGCTATGTGTTAAGTGATTTCAAACTATGATGATTAATTTAGTTTTAAAAACACTTTTTCATAGGGTACAATCTGGAATTGGAATAACCAATCTGTTTTAATTCACACCCTCATTTATTTTGACTCGAGTCTGTGGGTGCGCACTTCTTTTGAATGAATCAAAATAGAACATTCTTAATCTGAAATAAGTGTGTCCACATGCAGATTTGCACCAAAATAGATGAGGGTGTGAGTTAAAACAGACTGATATTTTGGTTTCAGGTTGTGTAAACAAACCTATCATCTAGACAAGACCTCAGAGGTGTGAGCTGCTCCATTATCTTAATGGAGGTTAACTCTGAAGCACAAAACAAAATGATTTTAAACTACAGTTTCACTGCTTGAGGCTGATAATTTTAGTAGAAACATCCAGCTGTTGTGTTTAGCCCACAATCCCAAACTGCCTCCCATGTCTTCCCATATGCCAGAAGCCCCACCTGTTGTTTACCCAACTCCCATCGGTCCCAGACACCTATTGCGATCCAGTTTCGTATTGTCAATGCACAAATTTTCAGCACATTCAAAACTTAAACTGTTGATGCAACATAAAATACATTTATAATCAAAACAAATACCATGGCGACTAGCATACTGATTGTTGTTTGTGTTCATATTTAATTAAACTTCCATGTTTAAATTTAGATGGGGATGCCAGAGTACCGCACAGACATTAGGTCCTTGAAAATAACCATATTTAATCATGGTGTTGTGCTCTTTGGACTGTGTAAGGTAACCTGTTATAAGGCTTCTAGATTCCTAGGCTAAAGCATGATTCCTTAAAGGATTCACACAACTTAAGAACTGGCCAGGTTAGAAAATGAGTTAAATTAGTTTCAGGTACCCTGAGCCTCTTGCCAATTTTTGTTCTGTTCAATTAAGCTTTCCTATTTTTTTATTTTTCTTATTTTCTCTCTTCTGTTGCTATGTGGGAAATCCACAGATAGCTGGGAAACTAACTGCAGGGGGGAAACAGTGAAACTGAATAGAAGCAATGTGCTGTCAAATGTACAAGTAAGCAAAGTGAAAACACAATGAGACATATCTTTCTCTAATCTTTCAATTACAGTAATCATAGGTATTACTTGGAACAATTGTAGGGGAAAGGTTGTCAGTAATATGAGTTTTAAGTTAGCTATGCCCCTTCAAACAGAGCAAGTCTTTTCTGATGACACAAGTGAGGCGAAAACGTGTTATAACATGTTTGGGTGACAACCAAATTTAACTGCAGTTATTTTTGTAGCGTAGGCAGAACTGATATTCATGACCTTGCAATTCCTGCCTTGGTTTTTAAATTCCTGGCATCACAATATGTACCATAATGCTTGCAAATAGGATTTTCTGGCTCTGGGACATCAAAAGCTTGTACATTTGGCAGTTTTTATGGTGTCTCTTTGTTGCTCCTGGCCTCTGTAGACCATCTTGTCTGACACTTTCCCTTCGCCCTTATATAAGTCTCTGCCTTTCCTTCCACACTGTTCTGTGAGTGGTTCAGTTGTTTCTAATTAGTGTATTCACATGAGGTTTTGCCACTCTGTGTAGGAGTTCTTGTTTGACATGTTCCTTCAATAAAGTGTTTAAGAGATTTATTTAGTGCAGATAAATGAAACAACTAATTCCTGTGTACCAGTGTTTAAACTTCCAGTGTTTTTGTAAGTTCTAACGTTCTTCCAGGGCCCTTGCTGACCATTGAGATTTTGTTTATTTCCCAGCCGGGGACATTGTCCGAAAAAGCAAATTTAGGACTTTAAACATGATAAAGTGACTTAAAACTGAATAAATGTAGCTCTAGTCATATGAAAAGTTTAGGAATTCAAACTAGCTTTACGATGATGTCTACTACAGGGTGACATGATAGAGCAAAACTCGTATAATATCACTGTACATGATTTTTAACATTTTAAAGGTGCCTACAGACATTAACTGCAAAAATGTCACATTTGAATTTCTTCATCAGTAGCTGCTTTGGGGGAGGGATCTGTAAGGAGATAGATAAATTAGCACAAAAGTATTTACAAACTGCAGGTGGCTTTGGAATATAGGACAAGGCAGGAATATTAGTAATCTCATTAGCCAGGTTCATGGCCGGCAGTATTACCTACTGAGTAGGGTAAGACTGGAAGTCAGGACTCCTTTATCCCTTTTTTGGATCTGTCAAATTAATTCCCCCCTCAGAGCTTCTGTTCAGCTATCAGTCAAATGGGCATCATCTTACAGGATTGGAGTTTTGCGTAAGACCAGGGGGTGGTTACTCTCTGTTCTGTGCAAGACATGTTTTTTAGTTTTGTCACATAGGCCCGCTACATTCAGCACTTTCTCTAAGTCTCATTTGTAGCCCGCCAAGTGATTTCTATCTCTTCCCCGTCAGGATCTCATGCCTGTCATTTGCTTCACTGCAGCAGCTGCATGTCTTGTGTTGGGTGAGATTTAACTGTTAAATGCTTTCATTGTAGATCACAATCTAGACCTGGCAGAGAAGGACTTTACAGTGAATACTGTGGCTGGTGCCATGAAAAGCTTCTTCTCAGAATTGCCTGATCCCCTGGTACCATACAGTATGCAGATTGAACTGGTGGAGGCCCACAGTGAGTACGCACAAGGCAATGGGTGACACCATTGTTTCAGAGCATAAAGAATCCAAATTCTTCTGTCCATCTGGCATTATAGGAAACGGCTTTCTCCTGTCTGAAATACATCAACATAGTGGCAGAGCACGTTGTGCTGGCAGTGTGTTGGCTTTAATTGCAAATTTCCTAGCTTTAATTGACTTAGTCCGTATTGTGTGTTGTCATCATGACAACAGTAATAACTGTCTCCGCTTGTAGAGCTGAGAGCAAGAACTGAGCTGAGACATTTGTGGTGCTTTCCTAATCATACCGTTCTATCCTCTGCCTATAACATCACGTTCTTTAGGACGTGGATTGTGAGACACAAATGCAGAACTTGGGTGCATGTGGAAATTTGCTTGTTCCAATATATTTCCCTGGGATGCAGTGGATCCTGAAGTCAGCATTGTTTAGGTATACATCCAAAATTGCAGCCAGTTTCCTTGTACCTCAGTGGGGTGAATTCCTTAGTCTCTCAACTTGCTAAACTGCCTGGAGCTTAGCCCCTGCACAAGTTTTTCCTTCCCTTTTTTATTTCTTTTTCTAGCTGCTCAGCGGGGGCGTTGACCCCCTGCTGTCGCATGCCAAAAAGGCAGCTGCTACCTTTTAGGGCTGAGCAAGGCTTTCAGTCTAGCTGCTCGGTCAATACATGATGTCTGTCAGCAGGCAAGCCCTGAACTATCCAAAGTAGTCTTCTCACAGCAGAACCCACGCGGCCACAATGAATACATTATAACGGTTGGTATCTCCTTATGTGCCAGGCCTGCAACCCAACCCAATGAGTTTATATCTGGTTCTAGTTGCCCTGTATAAGCTGGGTCCGATGAAACACACGCCTAAAGGATGGTTCTTGACAGTCAGTTGGGTCTCTAGAGCATGTTGCTGTTTGCCACAAATAGAGGGAGACAGTGTAATACACAGAACTGCCTGTTAATGTCTGGATGTTCCATAGAGAGCTTTTCTTCCTGCGTCAGCTGGAGTTTATAAATGCTTTCAATGCTGAACTTGGGTTTCCAGACACTAGTTGATAGTCCAGTGGGCTGAAAGTTTCCATGAACGGGTTAATGTCAGGGAAGAGAACTCCATCACCAGTGGTTTGAGGGCATCTAATGCTAGAAGTGGACATCATGCTGAGGAAAGGGTTAAATGGGCCCAGTGAGTCTGTCCCCACACACAGAGAGTGGTTGCCTCCTTCAGTACCCTTCTTTTCCTCCTCCCCTATTCTTAAGATAAAGCTGTGAGGAGCTGTTAACATGACCAGTGCCCTTAGAGAAAGAGCTTTTGGAATAATGCATATTAATTAGGCTAAGAAAGCCATAGATTCAGCTGGAAAATGAATCTCTCCTGGCAGTTACACCTTTAGGGACTCGCAGCCTGCTGGAAGCAAATAGGTTTGTTAGTGATAGCCTTGCTATGGCGCCATCTAGAGGTGGAAAAGATAAAGGCATGCTAAAAATTCCATTGTGTGAGGGAAATGCTGACACAGCATCTTTTGTTTGCGTGGGGGTGGGGGAGACTTAAGAAATCTTGGCAAGAAAAATCAAGTAATTCTAGTGCAGCCGTCTTTCTAAAACACGCATATAATCCCAGTTGATTCTGCTGTAAAGACAGCACATTAAAACAGCAAGAGCCTGGGGTGGATTTAATTTCCCTTTTCATTGTGTCCTCCTTATTGCTACCACCCTTTCGCGGATATTCACAGCATCTTTAAGTGTGGTAGAGGCACAGCCCTGCGCATTTTAACTTGCGGTACATCTACCCAAGGGCTAAGCAGAGCAATGAAATGAGGTATGCAAGACAAATGTATACACACAAGCAGGAATTTATATATACAATTCAATGGAGGGGAAATGCAAATGAAATAAGGCTGAGAATTTAAATGAATAATACAGATTCTCATTAACTCAGTTCCCTTCTGCATATTTCATATTTATTTTAATTATAATCTCCATATCCAGGCACCTGAGAGTATTAATGGATTATCTTGATAGTCCCCGTGAAGGATAGGGGGCTTTGTTACCTGGTGCTGCTGAATCACTTTTAACTGCAGTGGGATACTTTTGTTCGAAAACCTTAGTACACAGACAGCCACCGTTGAAATGGTAAATACATAACCCGAACAATGCTTGACATGCCTTATTGGCTTCAAGGAAGGCGCCAGGTACATCCAAAAGTTACCCTTCATGGATATTTAAAAGCAGCACATGGTCGACCTTTGAGGAAAACCATAAACCACTCGTCTATGTAAAATCTGATAAACATTCAAGTATTGAGCTGGGCTTGATGTGGGAGTCCAGGGAACACCATTGTCAGTTGACAGTTCAATGTAATGGAAAATCATATTTTCCTTCCATTTAATTCTTTTTGAAAGAGAGTGTTTAGCGAAGGCTGATGGTTTGGAGAGACTTCTCCAAATCACTGAGCGCTTGTGTACATGCAGAGCAGCACTGGTTTTACAGGTGTGATTCTAAAGCAATTTAGTTAAACTGGTGCAAAAGGTATGGACATGCTTATTTCAGTTTAAACCTCTCTTCACCAACCTTTGCTCCCAAGGACCAGTTCTTTCCCTCTGCCAGCCTAATGCTCAACTACTGCCCATTCTGGTTTCATTGGTTTTCAACCAACCTACCTTCCAGTAGTGGTTCCCAGTCCCACATAGGTTGGCTGGGTTGGAATCATATGTTAGAGATCAGGGACAGTTACCTGCAGTGAGGAGCACAACTTGCTCCTGTCTAGAGTCCTGCCTGTCTCCTTGCTGCAGGGACTAGTACTAGGGCCCTTAACCCTCCCTTAAAGCCAGTCATTTCCTAGGTAAGCTATCCATCTTGGAACTAACCAGGTTCAAAGAGTTAGGCCACATCATCTGGCTCATTGTTAGGTGCCTCTGCTCTTCAGCTCCAGAGCAGGACCTTCTGAAACAGGTGGAAAAGACTGATGATTTGTAGCAGCAATGGGTGACTGCTCATATCTGAAACTTCAGGTTGATTGTAGAGGATGAGGTTATACCTAGAGTGGGATAAAAGTGGGTCATCTTCCCGTAAATCCTCTCTTCCCCCTTGATTGTGTTGTATAATGGTGAGAGGTGTATAAGGGGAGGAAGGCTCAAACCTTTATTCTGACAGGTTTCAGTGTAGTAGCCATGTTAGTCTGTGTCAGCAAAAAGAAAACAAGAAAAATACCTGTGGCACCTTAGAGACTAACAAATTTATTTCAGCATACGCTTTCGTGGGTTAAGAACCCACTTCATCGGATGCATGGAATGGAACATACAGTATGTATGTATCCTTTATTCTGGAGAGCTGCATGTACATTAGGGATGATAGAATATGGTGCAGGTACCAATCACCGCCCTATCCTTGAAGGAGAGTGAGTGTGCTGGAGACCTGTTGTTCAGGATGCTCAGGAGCAGGGTAGGGAAGTATATAGTACCAATGCTTCTTCATAACTTTCCTTCCCCACCTCAGAATGGGGGCCTACAGCCAGTAGGGTACAAGGCCAGATCTTGATGCCTTCAAAAGATGGAGATCATTGCCTGTGTTGTCAGTCTCCAGGCTTATTCCAGGTTGCAGACCCCCTCTCCCCCCAGCCTCTCTGGGTATATCTAAGTTAGACACCCAGAGCTGTAGCAGCCTTCTGTATCAATCTATGGTCTGATGTGCAGGAGGAGACTTACACAATTGTAACAAGGACTTCTCTTCTTACATGTGCTTGATATCAAAAATACCAGCCTGGTGCTCAAGTTTTCATCCCTGTTCATCCAGTGTTGGGATGCCAGTCTTATCTGAGTGTCCCCGGTGTTTGTCTTGGATAATGCTTTACTCAAAGGTACATACACAGCTCTATTTGACTGCTTTTCTAGGCCATGTACTGGATGGAAAAGGAAGATACGAATGTGGTAATTGTGTTCCCCAAAGGCAATACAGCAGTACACCAAGGATGATGTATTCTTTGTAGGGAAGTCTTATTTATTGAGCTATGAATTTGCTCCCTCACTGTTGCCCCCTGGAGGTCATGCAACCAAGTAGGATGTAGCACCTCTCCGTATGCGGTGATATTTGCATTAAAGGGTGAATCTATCCTACTCCACCTGTGGCACAACAATTAAGGGCACGTGGCTTTCGGGTTAGCTGCTGATGGTAAACTTTTGGATTGAACAGTAGAATGACACTTGTCTGAACAGCTTCCCTGAGATGTTTGGCTCCTCTTTGGAGAAGACCCAGTGGGATTCACATCCATATGTTTGAGCAGGTTCTCTTTGCTGCTGGCGGCCTTTGAGTTGTATTTAATCAGCTCATCAAAGGCTCATGAGCAGTTCACTTCCTCAGAAATTCCTGATTCTCATCGCTTTTTTCTTTTGACAGAAATTAATGACCGAGAGCAGAAGCTACATGCGCTCAAAGAGGTGCTGAAGAAATTTCCCAAGGAGAACTATGAGGTCTTCAAATATGTCATCTTTCATTTGAACAAGTATGTACAAGATCTCTTCTTTCTGTACGACCGTGGATGGCGGTTGGATACCTAGACTGTCCCCTTTATTCCATGAGCAGCTTCTTAACATAAGCTGTGTACAAAGCATTGGAACAATATTAAGCTAATGTTGACTTATTTAGCAGCTGGAATAGAATAGGGAAGCAGCCTGGAGTGAATTTGTTCCTTGGCAGTTGTCCCAATTAAGCGGGCATGTCATTTATATGGGGGGCTAATTAAGTTCCATAAACGTTGCTATATCAGAACTAGCAGAATTCTGTGGGGAAGACCTACATTAGACCCACATCTCTCCAACTCCATTAGTTTCTGCTCAGGATGTAACTTGCTTCTGGATGTGTAGGGTCACTTCTGGGGCTGCAGAGTTTAGAAGTCAGCAGGGAGCCTGCATTCATCCGTTCTGCACTGCCCATGGGAGGGAAGCGGGAGAGCTCTCCCAGAAGGCACATGATGATAGCTTGGGTGTGTTTTTGAGCATGGTTTCCTAGTCCACTGGAATTTGGATAATGCTATAAAGGGGATGAGTTGGATGCCAACTGATTTACTCCCTGTACCCTTCACGTCCTAGACATGTGAGCGTTCTTCCTGTTGTGAACAGACTGTGCTCACGGCCTCTGTCTGTTGTCTATTGCAGGGTCAGTCACAACAACAGAATGAATCTGATGACGAGCGAGAACCTCTCCATCTGCTTCTGGCCCACCTTGATGAGACCTGACTTCAGCACTATGGACGCTCTCACTGCAACTCGCACCTATCAGACAATCATTGAACTCTTCATCCAGCAGTGCCCCTTCTTTTTCTACAATCGACCAATTATCGAGCCCCCCAGTGCTACCCCCAGTTCTCCGTCAGCGGTTCCTGCCAGCACACCTCTGTTATCCAGCACACCTGTGATGACTCAGCCGTCCCCACCACAGACTCCTCCTCCATCACCACAGTCTCCTCTCCAGCCTCTTCTCCCACCCCAGCTTCAAGCGGAGCAGCACACACTGTGAACTGGTGTGGGAGAAAGGAGGTTTGGTCTTTTCTCACACAGCGTGGAGATTGGAAAGAAAAGCCAGGGTTCTGCTGTCCCCCTCTCTCTACCACCCTGTTGCAAGCTTCAACTGTGTTGGCAGTCTGAGAAAGCAGGAACAAGTTGGGGCATCAGGTGCAAACTTTGAGCGTTCCAGACTGGTGCCTGGGGCTGGGTTGAAGAGGACATTGGACCTTTCTCTTGTTTGTAGGATTTGGGGGGACACTTTTGAGTACTGACTCTGTTCAAGTGTGATTGGTTCTGATCCAAGCCAACCTACGTTCATGACAACACTACCGAGTTCAGTCTAGGGCTCTGAGATCAATTGCTTCTGTCCACTTGGCTGCTTGTACAGAACATGTCCTTTGACTGACTCTTTGCAACACCCTCAGCCTGTGCACGGGAAAGATCCTGCCGGAGCACAGAGCCACAGAAACACCCAAACACGTTCCGCAGGATATGGTTGAGGCTTATCTAACACTAAAAAAAAAAGAAAAGACGACACTAATCATAGGGACCATAACTCAGAGCAGTCTCACTGCTAGCAGATCAGCATAGCTAGTCTGAAAGCTGCATCGTCACAGGTCTGGACCCGGTATCTCTAACAAGTACATCTTTGTGTTTGGACAAAGCTAGAATGTAACTTTCTCTGAGTTAACTGATGACCAGGGTGGGAAGTGAGAGGAATCTCCCTTCAGAACAAAGGAACACTGGCAAACTAACGTTCCCACCATCCACCGGTTTTAATCAAGAGATGAGAGACATGGCACAGAATGGTGGCCCCTTTTCCTTGGAAGCAGAACTACTGTGCAGCAGGTTCCTTAGGAGAGTTCAGCTTGTTGGGCTGCCCTTGATTTGGCATAGCCTTGCCTTTTCCTTGACAAATCACTACATCTCTCTCACCCCCGGTAGAATTTGGCATTAGCACTTACAGAACGAGAGGTTTGGAAACACAGTAGATGTTTACGATCAGACAAGCTGGATTTTGATTCCTTTAAAACACTATTGTTACTGAAACACTTTTGTTAAACTGTGTATGGGGAGGGTGGTGGGACTAGAACACTTTTTTCTTTTGTCGGTGGAAAGGTTTTTCAGTCCAGCACTTATTGTGCAATGAGGTGGTGAGGGAAGCATGTGTGTGCAGTGTGTCACAGGGCTCTGAAGGCACGGACAGCATTGCAGCTAACTTTTCCATGGCAGGGACTGCAGTAGTAAAACACTTGTAGCAGCCCTCAATTGGGTGGCTGCTGAAGCCTCTGTAAACCTTGAGGACATTCTGGCTTTGTGGGTAAGACTCGGTGCAAGTATCCCCGCTAAACGGGGAGGGTGGAGTACACTACAGGTGTCCCCTCAAGGCTCTGATTTTGTTTGCTTAAAAAACATTGTAGCCAGCCTGATGGCATCATGGGAGGGGGACCCACCTTCCAGGCCCTCCTTGTATCTCCAGCTGGTAGCAGTTAGGTGACACACTTTGGCTTTTTGACAAAGGGTGACGGCCGTTCACTACATTAGCACGTGCTGCTGGTTGATGCCACAAAATCAGCAAGAAAGGTAGGGAGGGAACGTTGAAGGGGGCTGGGTGGAAAAAAAGCTGTGCATGAGTAAAAAGGATGGTAGGTTCTCAAGACTCCATCTTGGACCAGCCTTCAGGATCTGTACTTGGATCCCTAGTATAGTGCCACCACAGAAAAGCGTGTTCAAGGTTTAACTAGTGCTACATGACATGCAAAGTGCTGATTTGGCACCTGAACTGCTGTACCTGCTGCCCTCTCCCTCACCTCCATTTGCATGTGCTGTGTGTGTGTGTGTTGTCCAGTCCTGCCCACAGTCCTGCCATCCTGTTCCCCGCCCCTCTAGACTGTTGTGTGCGCATGTCACCTTCTTCCGCCTCCCTTCCCACACGTAAACTGCTGTGTGCGAATCACCTCTTAAACCTGTGTTGTCTCCCCATCTCCTCTCTGTGTGTATGGCCTCCCTAATCCTCAGTAACATAGGGCAGTTTTTAACTGGAGTTTCTATGGTACCAATGGGAGAAATCCCTACAAAGACCTTCCTGTGTCTCCTCGCACTTTAATACGGGATCTGTGGTTTATCACTATTTTTTATCTTTCAAGGATGTTTGAGTCCCTATATCTAGGCAGTTTAAAAAAAAAATTAAAAACAAAAATAGCCTCAAAGCACGCCCTGCCCTCTTATGCCCTTCGGCACGCAGAGCCAGCTCTCAGTGAATTGAATCCTTCCTATAAATAAGCAGGGTTATTTATGTACTGACAAAACTGCATTTAAAGTTATACCTATGACAGAATAATGTGCTTGAAAGTACTTCTTATAGCATTCCTCCGAGTTTTATAGTCTCATGCTTCAAAACAAAAGCTTTTATGTAAATATTGGATGACGGTTTTTTAGAACCCCCTCCCTCCCCCCCGAAAGCCCTTAGGTTGTGCATGTGTGATGCTAATGTTCTGAGTGGAGAAGGATTGTTGAGGCCCAGGGTTGGTTCCTTTCAAACCTTTCACTGTAAAATAAGGACCCATCTGTGCTCCATTGGACTCTCTTGCTTCTCTGTAGGCAGTGAGGGTGGGAAAGGTTTTCTTTTGGAGTTCTCCCTTTGGCTTTGTGTAAAAAGGTTTGTTTCCATGCCTTTCTATAGGTCTGATGCTAAACTTCTCTCTAGACAGCTGTTTGGTACCTCTTTCCAAAGCTTGCTCAGAACAGAGCTGTCCTGTCTGAGGATGTTGGGAGGACGGGACCCCTTCCTTCACAAAAAAAAATAAAAAAAAAATCCCATTCCCTGCAGAGCAGTAGTGCATTCTTCCCCCGAGGCACTGATCAGTTCCTGTTGTTCTGCCTGAGAACTAAAGCAATCAGTCTCAGGAACTCCCATCCTGGATTCCTCTACTGTGCAGAGGCTGGTTCTGCCCAGTCACCCATCTGTGGCCTTGAGATTTTGTCCTCAATTTGTGTATATTGCTGACTGAAGCAGCAAGGTGTGGCGCATTGGGAGTGGGGTGTGTAGGAAGGGCGCAGCCATTGTAATTGTACTGATCTAGTCTGAGGTTCTAGATGCAGTAGGGAGCCTGCTTTTGCCCATAGGATGGAAACAATGTACCTCGTTTTAAAAAAACAAAAACACTGCTGATTGATTTCCTACAGGATTTTCTCACTACTTCTGTTCTACCCTGAAAGACCCTGGAGATGCCTGCTGTAAAGGTAGACTAACAGGCCCACCGTAAGGGAAAGAGAGGTGTATGTTATAGAACGTACTGTCTCCAATCAGTTGGCACATACCTGGTTGCAAAGCACCTGATTGGTTGCTCCTCATTGACAGGCGTCACTGCTCAAGGAGGGACAGACAGTTAACGGTTCTGACCGTACCTCACACACTAAGTTTTTCACATCCCTTTCATGCCACCTGTGCTTTACAAATGGTCAAGACTTTTCTGTGTTCTGGGGAATGTGGTTTTTCTGTGCAGTGGAGGCAATGGCTCTAGAGCAGACAAGAAGTGCATGTTTAGCTTCATCATGCATGTGGTACTCCTGGGGGAATTCAGCGCCAAAAAAATTAAAAAGTCTGCTCACAATATTTTAAAATTCTGTATATTTTATTTGTCAAAATGACATATAATCACGTCAGTTTCAATTATTTTGGTAATTTATTTCAAAATAGCTATCAGCAAGTATGTCTGTAACAATACAGATAACAAAAAGCTTGAGGAAATGTTTTTTGACAAATACAGAACTTTGAGTAATCATTCATTTACACTACGATACAGAAATGTATTTCTCGAACCCCTCAGAAGCAGTGCAAAGGTTTGCGGGAGTCCAGGGAAACGGAGAAGCTGAGGGAGAAGGAAGTAATTGCTTGGAAGGAGCCTGGATATGAACTTGGGGAATTGTTGGGTGTGGGTGGGAAAAGTATGGAACGGGGTTTGGGTTTTTTTGTAGGGGGAGTGGGATTATTGGGCAGCCTCCCACATGCGGACACTGGCTGACCCCTAGCCTCTCTCATTTAGTCAGGCACATCTGGCCCTGTCCCCATATGTCCCTGCATCCCCACTCAGCCACCTCTTCTCCCCTGTGTCCTTGTACACCCATCACTCCTCCCCGTCCCTGCGCCACCTCCCCGTCTCCATGTGTCACTGCATCCCCCCTCCCATTCAGCCTCTGCCCCAGTCTGTCCCCCCACCATCCCTTTTGAACCCCAAACTATGACCCCCCAGCAGCCCCATGTGCCCCACACTGTCTGTCCCCCTATATCCTGTGCCACTTGTCCTGGCCCCATGGGCAGGGCACTATGAAGAATGCAGCCTCTTCTCTTCCTTAGCAGCAGCTGAGGCTGCTCCTGCCCAGGAGTGGCACAGCCACAGTGACCCCCTGGCGGGCGAAAGGTGTAACTGCAGAATTTGTATTTTCTGCTGAGAAAAAAATTCTGCATGGCACATGAATTCTGCATGTGCACAGTGGCACAGAATTTCCCCCTCTCTCCCCCCGCCCCCCGGAGTAATGTAGTTGTGTTCCATGAACAGCACTGTTCGTATTGCAGGTGGGAAGGGTGAGGAGGAAAAGTAGGCACCGAAGGGTGGAAATTTGAATAGTCTTTAGCTTCTAGTTGCGTTTTGAAAACTGTCTTGGCTGTGTGCTCACCACGTGGCTGAATCAGCTATCCAGCGTGCAGCTTATCTCCCTAGGAGAGTGTTCTGCTAGAGGCTGGAAATGTGTCTGCTTCCTTGCCCATGTAGTCTATGGTACCTATCATAGAGATAGCGGTAAAATTCTTCCAAAGTATTCATTTGTTTTGTCAGGCAAATGGATGTTTTCTTCATGTGTTTTTTGGAAGCGCTTAGGACCTGCTTCATTAATCCAGCGCTCTCCAGCTTTTCTGTGGTTCTGTTTTTCCTTTCTTGTGTAACTCGGAGCATCCATAATCCTTGTTATTCTGTGTTATTTTAAAGTAAAATTTAACCCTTTTAAATAGATTACAGGCAGCTGAGGTTTAAGTCACTTGTTTAAAAGAACCCAATTGAAGAGGATTGGAGAAGGATGCTTATCGGACACTAGGGAGCGTTTCCGGACATGTAGCCAGCTCTTCCTTTCAGCTGTGCTCAGCTCTTATACTTGGCAATTACATTTCATCAGTGATTATACCTGTGACATTTCATAGTTCTTAAACAGTCATCGGAGTGGGGAAAGTCATTTTTTAACCACTTCCACTTTAATTGCTGAGCTGATTATTCGTCTTTAATTTCAGTGACTCAGCAACTGTGGTCCAGAGTCTTTTTTTTTTTTTTTTTGTACAGCCACGTACAGTTTTAGTTTCCCTAAATCATTTCCTCATTCAAGTATGTGTCATTCAGTCTGTCTGTCACTCTAACCCAGAGTGCTGCATAGATTTGCAGAGCTCCCACTGGTTTTTTTTTTTTTCCTCCCCACTTCCTGTGTAATAGGTCCTAGTTTTTACTGCTAGGTTTAAAAACCCTTTTGTAAAATTGAAATACAATAGGAATATTGTATTTTAAATTTAGTTTAAGGCAGGACATAAGTTATTGTTTAAATAAAAAAAAAATCCTTAATTTTTTTCCCTGTGTACATTTTAAAAACTAAAATCTGTCTCTTAAATTGTATGGGAATAAAACTTGTCCTGAAAAGTTGGATTAGTACTGCACCCAGCTTATTTTTCTGGTACTTGTATTTTCACATGTAAAATGATTTCTATATATGTTGAATTAACAAATATTTTGAGTTCAAGAAGAAGAAAAAAAAACATATTAATGGTATTAAAATGTGTTAGTAGTTCCAGCTAAGTATGTGCCCGAAACAAGTTTTTTGCAGGAAAAAAAAGTGAAGATCTGTCTGTAAAGAAAAGTATAACGGTTATTTCTTTGTATTTTTAGGGGCCTAACAGCTACATCCTTTAGTTATTGGTGATAGAATATATTTCCTTTTACGCTTCTTTTAAGGACATTTTTAACAATTTGTGGTATTTTCCAGGGCCAATCCAATTAGTGCATGATAATGTTTAAAGCTCTGGGCCAAAGAGCCCGTTTTCTGCTGAGTTAAAAAAAAAAAAAAATCATGTATTTGCTACAGAGTATTGTAATTGTCTCAATGGGAATGGTGTAAAAACTTAAAGGCCTTACGTGATATGTATCATAGTTAATAAATCAATCTTGTAAAAAACAAAAAAGAGAGATCCCGCCAAAACCAAGCCATGCGGCTGTTTCTTCGGGTGGGTTCCCCTCTTTGTCTTGTTTCTCTTTGTCTGCTCTGGAGGTAGGCAGTGTCCCTGCAGGCTGTCCCAACAGCCCACCAAGACAGGCATAGGGAACAGTTAAATGTCTATCAGAAACAAATCTCCACCAAAGGTGAGGGGGGTGGGGGAAAACGCGGTGGTTATTGGGTCAGTACTAGAAACACCTGCCCTTTGTATTTGAGTATCACGGTACTGGTGTGCTATGGTGGGGGAAAAGGCCACGCTGTCTGGGGCTGGGGAGTCAAACTCCTGAGCTACTTGCTGTATTTATCAGCCCCTATGAAGAACAGAATCTCTCACTGGACTGTAAGCTTTTTCTTCAGAAACAGATGTAGCCCTTGCGTACATTGTGAAGATAACAGTCCAACTTCAGTTTAAGGCTTAGGCTCCCAAGTCATGTAAACAATTTAGAAAAATTTACCTGTAGTTACTACATATAAAGGCGGCTGTGTTCTTCCCTTGATCGTAGCGCAAACCTTCCAGTGTCACTAAAAGGAAGATCTGGGTTGGTAAATGACGCTAATTAAAATATTAAACACCTTCACCTTTTTATTCCCCACCCTCCTTCCACCAATGGGTTAACCCTTACATTGCTGCAGGTGCATGGGTATCAATCTGCAGCAGTTAATTTATCTTCATGTTCTGAAAACAGCTGCCTTATGCCTGCCTCTGCTCTCTGCCACTGGTTCCTTCCTTGTGAGGGAGAAAAGCACTCCAGTTCCTAATCCTATGCTGCACCCAGTGCTGGGAGCCAGTTGAGCTGGGGGTGCTTGCTAAGGAACATCTTCCACCCCGTGGAACAGTGGGGATGAGATGGGGGTGCTGGCTGGTACGGCTTTTCAGGAGCAAGAGGTGTAACTAGCATGATCTCATCTGAGGGGTCAATGCCGCTAGCTGCATAATCCCCCTCCCTTATTCCCCTTCCTTAGAACACTTACTGCCGCCCGATCCTCCGGGGAGGGGAGGGGGGTGGCTCTGTGTCGTAAAGTCTAACTGGAACCCTGCAAAGTCAAAGGTAGTTTCTCCCAGGAAGAAAAGAACGGAGGAAACTGGCAGTGGGAGGCTTGTCTATCTAAATACACAAACCTTGTCATGAAGCAGTTACACCGCATACCTGATTCACAAGCAAGGACATGAAAAGTTATGCCACTAACAGTTCATAATCCCTACTCACCTAGGGACATACGCCTACCGTAACACCACAAGGCAACCTTAGCTGTCCTTTAACTTTCCCTTCTCCACAAACCCTTTTATCAAACTACCCGCTACCACTACTGCCGCTTGCAGGGGAGTTGAGTCAGGTATGTTGAGTGTAGCACAGCTAAAATTTTTGTATATTAATTTCCTAGGCTTTATTTTTTATTTTAAGGAGCAAGCTGGTTTTTGGTATTGCACAAGGGCTGGACAGAAACAGGTGTGGTAGGTGTAAATGTAACTGCTAATGGAGAAGTCTTTATCCACCATTAGCTACTGCTGCACATGCACTCATGTGTTAGGAACTGCACATCAAGAGTGTATCCATCAGCAGCCTGTTGGGGCTTAAACTTGTTTAGGATGAAAAACTCACATGACCAGAAATACATTTTTTTTTTCTTCAAAGTTATTGCACTAAATCTATTTGGGATACATGTCTCTACCTAATTTTAGTAGAAACACTTTAAAAAAAAAAGTCAGTGACCCATGGATGGGTTAGACTGCCAAGTAACCTGTCAGTATAAAACGTCATGGAGTTATCAATTGCTTCTATAATAAAGCACTTTATTTACTTGTTCTATAATAGAAGAACTAGGGGCTACCTAATGAAATTAATGGGTAGCAGGTTTAAAACAAAAGGAAGTTCTTCACACAGCGCACAGTCAACCTGTGGAACTCCTTGCCTGAGGAGGCTGTGAAGGCTAGGACTATAACAGGGTTTAAAAGAGAACTGGATAAATTCATGGAGATGAAATCCATTAATGGCTATTAGCCAGGATGGGTAAGGAATGGTGTCCTTAGCCTCTGTTTGTCAGAGGGGGGTGTTGGATGGCAGGAGAGAGATCACTTGATCATTACCTGTTAGGTCCCCTCACTCCGGGGCACCTGGCATTGGCCACTGTCGGTGGACAGGATACTAGGCTGGATGGACCTTTGGTCTGACCCAGTATGGCCATTCTTATGTTCGCTTGGATGAAGGGAGGCCATTGAAGCACAAAACTATTTCGAGAGGGACACATCCCCCCAACCTTGTCTTAGAAGTGGGCAGAGGCTAATCGTTACCATAGCACCTAGGAGCCCTAGTCATGGACCCAGACCCCACTGTACTAGGTGCTGTCAACTCTCTGGGCCCCATCACTGTGCACCTCGCAATATTCAAGACATTCATCCTCTCAGCACCCCTGGGAGGTCGTGCCAGGGGTGTTGTTCCTGTTGGGCCGAGGGAGGAATTGAGAGATTGAAGTCTCAACCAAGGTCTCACAGGGAATCTGGCAGACCAGGGTATTGAACCTATATGGACTCTCCCATATTTACAGTGCTGGGGCTATGGGTGGCACAGAACTGGCAATGAAGCAGCTACCTGACAGCGCTCCTGGTTCCATCTCCATTGCTTCACCCAAGGGGTCTGGGTCCATTATGGGTTTTGTCCACATTTCCTCTGAAACATCAGGAAGTGGCCCTAGAAGCAGCAGCAGGGGAAAGGCGTTCTGATCCAGCATGGGCCATCCTCAGCATGGGGGGCTCAGTGGCCCACCTGGAATGTATGAGGGCAGGATCTGGCAGCTGTTTCTTTGTAAGGGAGCAGAATGTGAGCATGACAAGGTGGCTGAGGTAATTTCTACTGGACCAACTTCTGTTGGTGGAAGGTGCAAGCGTTCTAGCTATGCAGAATTCCTCTTCTCGCCTGGGGAAGGAAATCAGAAGTTTCTAAGCCTGTATGGGCGGGGTGTCTGTGCGTATCCTTGCTGCCTTCTGCTGCATGGAATCATACCTGCAGCCCACACGATATAAACTGTACAGATGGCTGAAAATTGGCCAATGGAACGTTTGTCTGTTGGAAAATGACTTGTGGAAACTGAAAAGTTTCACGGGAGTGTGTCCATGCTGAGGACAGTTTCATTTTTTTAGGGACGGAGAGGAGACCCTGGAACGTTTTGACCGTATCAGAAGGCTGCAATGAACAAAGGGGTCTCTGCAGCACCCCAAATCCTGAAACTGGTCTCAGCTGTGCTCAGTTATTGAGCATGAGTACCTAGGCCAAGCATCTTAGTGAGGCAGGATTGAAGGAGAGGCTACAATGCTGGATCCAATCTAATCTGCATGAGGAAGGTAAGGAGAATGGAATCGCCTGCATTGGAATTGACCACTCTGTCCTCAGGGGGAAAGTGGCCTTGGGTGTTCAATGGGTGGCCAGAGCCCTGGATTATTTCTTCCAATGCACTCCTAGCCCCCTGTTGTCACAATACCTGAAGACTGACTGAGAAGACAGAGGGCCATCCACTGAACCACCGGCACCATCCACTGAACCACCGGAAAGCTGAGTTTTCCACTAGGGATGTCCCAGACTCAAGTCCAACACTTCTTTCATTTGAGCTCTGAAAGGATCACAATGCAGCGCAACCTTAGCTGAAAGCCACCCCTGTTTGCTTTAAATGAAGTAAACTAACGCTGCTTTTTTTGAGTGATGGTCCCTATGGATAGCCACTGGCGGTGTGCGTGTGTGCTCCGTCTGCCTGAGACCAGGCGATTTTTCAATAACATGGTCATCTGGTCTCACGACACCTCCTTTGCCCCTTATGCCCATGGTTAAGAGCACGAGTGGACTGACTGCCTCTCCAGTTCCTTCCCTCATGGTCTGAGACGAAACCCCTTGGTGTCCGCAGCTTTTACTAGAGTTCCTGCTCCACGCACACTTCATTGGAAATAGATTTTTTTTTTAGTGTTAGATAATTTTTGGGTGTCCCCCTATTACTCCCACCATCTGGGGCACACCTGGTATGCCCAAAATACCAGGCTTCAGACCTTTGCCTTTGGGCCTTTCCCAGGCAGTGATCCACACCAGAGCTGTTTGTGCTCTTCCTCCTCCCACACACACGCACACCGTGCTCGGACTAGACAGTCTCATGAATCCTGGCTCTGCGGAGCTGTTCTCAAGGCCCCAGTCGGATCCTGGGCCTTCACGTTCTCTGGCACACCGACCGGAGCAAGCCCCAGATCCCTAAATGGCCCCCTCAAGGATTGAACTCACAACCCTGGGTTTAGCAGGCCAATGCTCAAACCACTGAGCTATCCCCCCGTCCCTATGGCAGTGGTGCTCCCTAGCTCCGGCTCCTAAGAGGTCAGATCCAAGGCCTCATCTGAGCAGGGTAAGGGTAAAGGGCAAATACTCCCAGAAGAAGCAGGATTAATCATCTTCTAAGACCTCTAAGAAAATGACTTCTGCCCCCTTGCCCTCGGGACTGAGACTCCCCACCCTGGTAGGGTGTGTCTGGAGCTCATGGAGAGCCTGGGTCTGGTACCGCACTGAAGAAGTCCTCGGAGGTCCGACGCTCTCGGCCCAACCCAAACCTGCATTATCAGATCAACCCAGAGACAAAGGTCCCCCTCCTCCCCCAACTCTCCGCCAGCTAGGCCTGAGTATTCCATTATCAAAGTCCTGGCAATCTCCGCTCATCCAGAGTCATAAGAGCGGCTGTACTGGATCAGACCAATGGTCCATCAAGCCCAGTATCCTGTCCCTGACAGTGGCCTATGACAGGTGCTTCAGGGGAAATGCACAGAACAGGGCGATTGCCAACTCAGCAATTCTTTTGGACATTTCCACACCCATGCTACGTCCTTCGCCAGTTCCAAGTACCAACCATAGCGTAGAGCCTGCAACACCACCGGTGCGCTATTCGCTGGTTCCTTCCACCAGCCAGAGTGTTACGAGGCAGACGGTACCTATAGCTCCACCAGTGGACTTGGGCGACTCTATTCGTCTGACAAACCGGAAGCGGAGACAGCAGTTCATCTGGCGGTCCCGAGGTGTGAGATGAACCCTGAGTTCCAGGACCTCATGGGCACCTCCTCACTCCCATGAAGCATGTTACTGGCCTTGGGACCAATGGTCCCCTCCTGAGGCCCTGCCCCACGTTTATGGGGTCCCACCTACTGGCCGTACTGGGGATCCATACTTTAGCACTCCGGACTACAGGGACACAGGACGTCACTTTGCACCGAAGCCACTTCTCAGGGAGGAGCCATGATCTTTCCAGGCCTGTTTGGAGGAGGAGGAACAGCCAGATCTGCTGGTACTGACTGTTCCACCGGCAGCACATTCTTCCTCATCAGATTCCCCTGGAGGAAACTCAGGACTCACAAGCATTTGGACATCCTCCAAACTACGGGCCCTAGCAAGGTGGTGTTCCCGAATAATGAGGCCGTATTAGAACCTGCTAAGGTGGTCTGGCGCTCTCCGGCTATGTGTTCTCCGACTCCAAAAAGGACACAGGAAAAGTACTTTGTACAGAATATCTATTTTCTCACCCCAGTCCTAACTTCCAGGTGGGCATGGCCCATAACAGGCTGCACCAATCTTGGTCCACTCCTTCGGACAAGGATGCCAAAGAGACTGGATCTCGTCGGCAGAAAAAATTTCTCATCGGCCAGTCTACTGTTCCGCATAGCAAACTACCAAGCACCAATGTCCCAACTACGACTTTATCAATGTCCAACAAATTGCTGGAATTCAAATAACAATCTGCCACAGGAGCTCAGGCTGCAGTTCCCGACCATCCTTGACAAAGGAAAATTGTTAGCCAGGTTCTCTCTCCAAGCATCATTGGACGCAGCTGACACGGCTTCCCGCTCCATGGCGACTTCGGCAGGCTTCCTGGCTGCCATCCTCTGGGTTCCCCGGAGAGGTCCTAGCAACGGTAGCTCTCCCTTCGGGGATAACCACCTCTTTAGCGAGAAAACAGATGAGTCACTTCATTCCCTTGTGGACGCTCATGCAAAAAAAATAAATGGAGATATGCTAATCTCCTAGAACTGGAACGACCTGAAAGGTGATCGAGTCCAGTCCCCTGCCTTCACTAGCAGGACCAAGTACTGTCCCCTGACAGATTTTTGCCCCAGATCCCTAAATGGCCCCCCTTCTATTCTATGACCCTTCTCATAAGAAGATCCTCAAAGAGGAGGTGGATTCTCTGATCCATCTTGGGGTGATAGATCCGGTGCCACCTCAACACAGGCCTTTTATTCCAGATCTTTCCTTGTCCCCACCCAAAAAAAGAAGTGGGGACTGGAGACCCATCCTGGACCTCAGACAGCTGAATATCTTCATACACCATTCAGGATGACAACTTGGCACCCATAAGCCCCTCCCTGGGGCCCAGAGAGAAACTGGTTTGCCGCTTTCAATTTGAAGGATGCCTGTTTTCATACAGGTATTCATCTAGTGTATGGGAATTCCTGCACTTTGCCATGGGCCTAGAGCATGTTCCGTATGGACCGCTCCCCTTCAGCCCCTCAGAAGCCCCAAGAGTTTTCACGTCAGTACTGACCGTGGTACCAGTGTACCTGCATCGCCACGGCAGCCCGGTTAGTCTCACCTCCACAACTGGCTCTCATGAGATAATTGTATCTGGAGGTTCAAACGGCGGGTCCCCAACTTCTTTCACTCATCAGGACTGCAGGTAGATCTAGAAAAGTCCACTTTATAACCCCTCCGCAAGTGATAGACTTTATCGGCACAAATCTGATCTGGGTTTCAGCAAAAGCACGATTATCATAGGGTAGATTCCTGGGGGGCAAGGAACCTCATTGCCCACCTGATCCTTCCTGGTCCTTCTAGGTCATATGGTCTCTTGCGCTGTCATGGTACCCTTCGTGAGACTCCACCTCCAGTGCCTCCAGGCACGGTTGTGGATGCTGTACTGTAATTATTGGGGTTACTTTGTACCCAAACTCGTAGTGTGCCCAGTGTACCACGTCTTGGAGGCAAGCACTGTAGGTGGTTTGGCAGCCTAGCCTTGTAGTCAGTCGCCCTGGCAGGTCCCAGTAACTACTCAGACACACGAACATAAGAACAGCCATACTAGGTCAGACCAAAGGTTAGTTTGTATGTCTAGTTGGGATTATTTTTCCATGGCTAAGGGAAAGGATTTCACTAGGGCTGCCGGGGAAGGGGGAAGGTTGTAGATACCCTTGATACAGAGGCTTAAACAGTTCCAGTTCAAAGTGAACAGCGTTTGGGTCCCGTCCTGACTCTCCTCCAGCCAATAAGTATTTGCGAGTCTCTGATCCAGGCTCAGTTAGTGTCTCCCCTGTGCATTGGCTCCCTGCCCAGCCCACGCTGACCTGCACCCAGCTGGCAGGTCTGGCAGTCGCAGCCTGTTCCACGTACAGCCCTGTGCACCGTTCCTGGGGCTTCTCTCTAGCTCCCTGCTGCCATGCGGCTCCCAAACAAAACCTGGCCACCTCCTGGTTCAGGAGTGGACCTTTCCCCTTACCTGGCCAGGGGCAAGGGCAGTGCAATATGGAGGGGGCTGATGGGAAATGTAATCCCTGCTGAGCCAGGAGGAAGGGGGTGTGCACTGGGGAGGAGGCCGGTGGGAGTTGTGGGTCCCCTACTGTGCAGATCCGTCACAATACGCCCCGAGTAGCGATTCTCTGGGCAAATGAGACTCGCTTCCTCAGAGCATCCTAACATCACCCACCTGGCGGGAAACCAAAGCGGCTGCGTGCAGGGGGGGTCCCCTTCGTTCCCCCGCCGAGACGCTCTTTTACAGCTGTCTCCCGGGCAGGGGAGCACATAGCTCAGGGCTCAAACTGTGCCTCTGTCTCTTACAAAGCTTGTAGGAGGTTCCTACCGCACGGGTCCGGTTATGTCCAACATCAGGGACCAGGGGATATGATATAAACAGACCAGGAGGAGCAGCGTTTGCCCCGCTCGACGCGGTCAGGCCTTGGAATTGGTTTATCCGACATCAGATCACCTTCTCGGGAATGCGCTTCCCGGGAGTAACAAACACCTGAGCGGACAGCCCCACAGCTCAGTCATGGAGCATAATTTTCCAACCGTGTGGCTTCCCATCATAGAATCACAGGGTTGGAAGGGACCTTAGGAGGTCATCTAGTCCAACCCCCTGCTCAAAGCAGGACCAATCCCCAATTTTTGCCCCAGATCCCTAAATGGCCCCCTCAGGGATTGAACTCTCAACCCTGGGTTTAGCAGGCCAATGCTCAAACCACTGAGCTATCCCTCCCCCTGGGACCTCTTTGCAACCCAAGCGAACAAGACGTATCTAGCCAACTGCTCCCGACCCCAGAGGCTCAATTCCGGAGGCGACGCCTGTCGGGTACAACGGCCAGAGCCACTCACGTACACCTGCCCTCCCATTCCCCTATTACCTCGTGTCCTCAGGGAGTCAAGCAGGACAAGGTAACCGTAATCCTGGCAGCGCCTTGGTGCCTGACACAATTCTGGGTGTCTGGAAGTTTACACAATGAAGCAATGAAACAGCGGTGGAGCCTGAGTTGGTTTTTCTTTGCTGTGTAGACACACCCTCTGTCCCCAGAACTGCCCGGATAGCACCCTACCCCGGCAGCCAGAGCCAAAGCCAGAAGGGATCACTTTGACCATCTAGTCTGACCTCCAGGTCAGAGAACTGCCCCCAAAATAATTCCTAGCGCAGATCCTTAGAAAAACATCCCATCTTGATTTTAAAATTGTCAGAATCCACCACAACCCTTAGTTATTTGTCCTAACTCTTGCCGTTATAATTGACACCTCATTTCCAGTCTGAATTTGTCTAGCTTCAGTTTCTAGACCTTTCTCTGCTAGACTAAAGAGCCGATGATTAAATATTTGTTCCCCATAGAGGTGCTTGCTAACTGTAATCAAGGGACCCCTTAACCTTCTCTTTAAGTTGAATACATTGAGCTTTTTGGGTCTATCGCTATAAGGCGGGTTTTCTAATCCTCTGATCATTCTTGAGGCTCTTCTCTGACCCCTCTCCAATTTACCAACATCCTTCTTGAATTGTGGGCACCAGAACAGGACACAGGATCCCAGCAGCCGTCGCACCAGTGCCAAACACAGGGGAAAATCACCACTCTGCTCCTCCTTGAGATTCCCGTTTATACATCCCAGGATCGCATTAGCTCTTTTGGTCTCAGCTGATTATCCACCGTGAACCCACAAATCTTTTTCAGACTCACTGCTTCCCAGGATAGAGTCCCCCATCGTGTAAGTATAGTCTGCATGCTTTGTTCCTAGATGCATCCATTTACATGTAGACGTACTAAAAAGCATATGGTTTGCTTGCAGATTTTGTGTTTTCTTCCAGGTCATTGCTAACAATGTTAAATAGCTTAGGGCCAAGAACCGATCCCTGCAAGACCCCACTGGAAACAGACCCCCTTGATGTGTACAATTACAATTCAGGCTCAGTCTAGACCGAACACAGCCCCGGAGGACATGCCATAGAGAGCAACACTGGGCAAGATGCCCTAATGAGTATCCTCTCTAATAACTTCTAATAAAACTAAAGTCTCTGCTCGGCTAAAGGGATGGGGAAAGCCATGGATGCATGCAGTTCCAGATGTGTCTACTAGGTGGCGGGGCTGCACGCAGGTTGTAACAACTATCTTTGTAGCCAGTCTGTGTATCAGCTTATTTCTCCAGGTACGGTCTACCTGGATTCAATCCCAGAGCTGCATGCTAGGAGATAGGGGTGCTTGAGAATGAGGCATCTGGAGTCCATAGTCTATCGGGGTGAAGAGATCTGACAGCGGAGGGCTGTTTAGCAGGCAAAGGCAGAGTGGGAGTCAAAATGTGCAAAATTCCAAGTGAAAATAAGGTGCACATTTTTAACAGGGAAGGGAATTAAGCATTGGAATAACTGACCTTGGGCCGTGGTGGATTTACTTGGAGTGTTCAAATTGGGATGATTTAGTTGGGGTTGGTCCTGCTTTGAGCAGGGGGTTGGACTAGATGACCTCCTGAGGTCTCTTCCAACCCTGAGATTCTATGATTCTATGAGACTGGGTGTCTCTTGCTGACAGGTCTGGTCTAGTACAGGTTATAGGGATGGATGCAGAGATCACTGGGCAGGATTTTCCTGCTTCTGCTGTAACAGGAGGTCAGATGGGATGGTCATAACAATCCCTCTGGCCTTAGACGCAATGACTCTCTGTCCTAAGGGAAGGATCAAGGTGTTTCTCTAAGTCCAGGACATTTCTGGGAATGAAATACATACAAAATATGGGGGGACCATGGTAAATTTAAAATATCATACAGGAGCAGACACTACCGCTGAAAGAAGATTAAATACATTGATCTACAACCCTGGGTAACGTATTACTTGTATTTCAGGAGCAACTGGAGACAACAACCCAGAGCAGAGTCCCATTGTGCTGGGTGTGGAATGGACACCTAGTGAGAGACAGGCCCTGCCTTTAAGAGCCAGTCTAAGTGTTCTAAAAATTGGACCACTTAGCCAGGCCTGACTACCTGGATAGCCCAGGCCATAGGGGTCCATCCAGTTTCTCCTACGTTCAGTCCAGTGACTTGTGTTGGACTAAAATATCTTTCCCAGAAAGGCAGCCGGTCTGGACCTAAGACATCAGGCGATGGAGAATCCACCATTCCCCCAGACAGTTCGTTCCAGTGCTTAATCACCCGCACTGTTAAACTTTTGTGCCTTATTTCCTATTTGGATTTGTCTGGGTTCAAGTTCCAGCCATCGGTTCTTGTCCTGTCTTTCTCCACTAGATTAAAGCGTTTTTTAGTACCCAGTATTTTTCTCCCCACAAAGGTATTTATCTCGGAGATGGGGAATATAATTGTCCCCATTTTATGGATGTGGGAAACTGAGGCGCAGCTAGCTAAGTAATTTGCACACAGTCTCACATATGGTGTCTGTGTCAGAGGCAGGAATTAAACCCAGGTCTGCTGAGTCCCAGTCCAGTGCGTTACCCACGAGGCCATGCTTCCTCTCGGGGAAGCTACCCCTTGATCTTAAAGGAGCCAGAACAAAAAAATGGGGGTTTACATTTTTAATGGCAACTTCTAAATATTTATTTTGAGCTTTAATAATTCACTGTTTCCTTTTAGTATTTGTGGCCGTAGCTTTAACTGGGATTTGGTGCCTGCGTGTTTTGCTTTACGAGGGAGGCAGATTTTAAGGTGGTTTTTGTGTTTTTAATCTGTCGTTTTAAAATAAATATTGCTAGTAAATTTTTACCCCAGGGGCTGGGAGGCTTATGGGCTGATTTCTCTATATCAAAACCTGGTAGAAGTGGTTCTAAAGGGCCTTTTATTCCTGTCTTTATAAAGAGCATGCGTTTAATGCTTAGAAGTTTTGTCATCTGTTTTTTAAACAGGGAGGGTATATAGAACAATCTGTGGGGGCCTGAATTCTCCAGGCAAGGATGGCAACAATGTATAGGCCCTAGAGAAAGTCTGAATTGTTTCTGAGAGTGGCATTTGTGTTGAAACTCTCCTTGGAGGTGGGAGATTATTCAGGGCTAGAAGCCCCAGTTGAGATCATTGTGCGTTGCACTGGGCAGACACAGACTGAGAGGCCTTCCCTGCCCCAACTGCTGGCAGCCTAACAGAGGAAGGGAAACTGAGGCAGAGAAAGGGGACGTGACTTGCCCAAGCTCCCTCAGCAAATCAATGGCAGAGCTGGGAATGGAGCCCAGGTCTTCTGAATCCCAGTGGAGTCTCTAGCCACCAAACCACAGTGCCCCGTTCTGTCTCAGGATTTTCTGTCTCTGTGTGAAATGACGCTTGTCTAATGTATTGGGGATAGAATGCTGTGGCCAGTGGATATGAAGAGGCTGTGTTGCCTAGCGGTTAGACCCCTGGACTGGGACTCAGGAGTTCTGGGTTCTGGTCCCTGCCTACCAGGTGACCGTGGGCTATCCCCGTTCCCGGTCTGTGCCTCAACTTCCTTTGTCCATCTGATATATCCAGGCCAGAGACTTTCTGTCTGAAGACCCCGCCACAATGGGGACCTGATCTCAGTTTTGCGGGGAGCCCCCTCTGCACTACCATAAATACACTGAATAGCTTGGCTGTGAAGGTGCCCGAAATCGAATATTGTTCCCACACAGCCTCCGCCAGGGGGCAGAACAGCCCTTCCTGTCCTCTGTATTGTAAAGCAGGGTGATGGTGAACACCGAATAACCCTGCAATGGGGTTCACAGGAGTCAGGTGAAACAAATCAGCAGCATCCGCCGTGATCCAAAGGTACCAACCCTTCTTCGCCCACCCTGGCAGCTGCCTGTAGGATCTCAAAGCACTGTAAGGAACTCTCTCACCATGGCTGGATATTACCCAAGGCCCAGAGAGGGGTAGTGACCGGCTCCAGACCAGCACCCCTCCGCTCCGGGCTCAGCCACTGGGTGCAATAACCCCCCAGGGGGCCATGGTGGGATGGGGCAGCGGCCGAGTGGGGAGAGTTTGGCAGGGAAGAGAGGGAACCTTGTAACTAGCAAACCTAGGGTGCACGGCTTTACTGGGTGGCTGCGCATCCTGGGGCCCCATGGGGAGATGATGAAGGGGAGCGGGGGGCTGGGTGTGCGTGGTGGGTGGGTGAGTTGCTTCTGCTCTCGATCGGCGTCTCTCTGGCCATGCCTGGTGTTGAGATCCCGGGCCCACACTGGGAGGTTTAACAGCCCCTTTTGGATACAGGGGGCAAGAGGGTTCAGAAGCGACGTGGGGGGTTTTGGGGGGCACCCAACCTGAGGATCCAAAAGGGGCCTGTGCTGACCCCCCTGCTTCTTTAAGGGGGTCTCCAGTTGGGCCTCTTCCCCAGTGCTTAAAGTGTCTGGTGCAGACCCAGCCAAAAAACCCCAAACCCCTTGCAAATGATGCCAGGTTGCCGAGAGGGGCTCTGTCTTGCCTCCTTGCGGATTATACTAGACACCCCTCCCTTCCCTCCAGGTTTCTCAGGCCACTTTAAGCACCTTCCTTTTGACGATCGTGGCCATGCGTCTCCTTAATCTCCTGCGGGAGGCGCTGTCTCCCCCTGCCACGCTTTCCTTGGGCTCTTCCTTATCGATCTCTTTATCCCGGTAGCCACAGACAGACCATGCGGGCGCATCCTTAAGATGACCCCTGACTTGGAAGCCCTAGTTACTCGCGCTCCTGTCACAATCCCCTGACACTCTTCCCCCATCTCCCACTCCTCCAAGAGCAGGCCCGCTAACGGCCGTGTCCGCGCCCAGATACCTGCATTCTGCCTCCCCAGCCTGGCTGCAGCTTCGCAGGGTTACGGGACGGCCACCTCTTGCCCAGAGCCGGAGCGTGTGCTCTCAGGGGTGCTGGTCTCATCGCCTAAAGGCCAAGACTTGCTATCGGCTGGTTCTGGCATTGGGGAGACCTGGATTTTGTTCCAGGCTCCGCTCTAACCCTGGACAAATTATTTCCCTTTTCTGTGCCTCAGTTTCCCCTTCCCCCTTTGTCCGTCTAGACTTCAAACTCTTCAGCATAAGGATTGTCTTTCAGTGTGTCTGGGCAGCACCCGGCGCGCCGGGGCCCTGATCTCGGTCACTGTGTGTCTGGGCAGCGCCCGGCACGCCAGGGCCCTGATCTCGGTCACTGTGTGTCAGGGCAGCGCCCGGCACGCCGGGGCCCTGATCTCGGTCACTGTGTGTCAGGGCAGCGCCCGGCACGCCGGGGCCCTGATCTCGGTCACTGTGTGTCAGGGCAGCGCCCGGCCCGACGGGGCCCCGATCTCGGTCACTGTGTGTCTGGGCAGCGCCCGGCCCGACGGGGCCCCGATCTTGGTCACTCGGACCAGGCCTAACCTTGACCTCTGACTCAGGCAGGCAGCCCGGTGACTCCGCGGGGCCCCGGCTGTCAGTCACGCAGCCTCGAGTCCATGCCTGGGGCTCCCCGCAGGTTGCGGCATGCCTGACACGCCAGCTGCCAGCCGCTGACACATGCCTGACCCCATTAACTCCCGTGCCACCCGGGCCCTGCCGCCCCCCACCCATCAACCCATCCCCTCACCCACCATCTGTCTGGGGGGATGGGTGTGTCTGGGCAGCGCCTGATGCGACAGGGCCCCGATCTCGGTCACTGTGTGTCTGGGCGGCGCCCGGCCCGACGGGGCCCCGATCTCGGTCACTGTGTGTCTGGGCAGCGCCCGGCCTGACGGGGCTCTGATCTCGGTCACTGTGTGTCTGGGCAGCGCCCGGCCCGACAGGGCCCCGATCTCAAATGGGGCCTCCAGTGGCTACTGTAATATACATACTGCCCATGGAGAATGTTGGCTGTGAGATTGGGAGTGGGGAGTTGTGGGCCACGGCAGTGAGATGGTTAAAGAGTGGCAAGAAACGGAGTGTCAGTATTGGGTCCTGGCGGCGCAGGGGTTAACGGTGGGTGGACGGGCGCGGGGCGGCAGGGCCCCGGCGGCGCGGGGGTTAACGGTGGGTGGATGGGCGGGGGGCGGCAGGGCCCCGGCGGCGCGGCAGGGCCCCGGCAGCACGGGGGTTAACGGTGGGTGGATGGGCGGGGGGCGGTGGGGCGGCAGGGCCCCGGCGGCGCGGGGGTTAACGGTGGGTGGATGGGCGGCGGGGCGGCGGGGCGGCAGGGCCCCGGCGGCGCGGGGGTTAACGGGGTCAGGCACGTGTCAGCGGCTGGCAGCTGGCGTGTCAGGCATGCCACAGCCCGCGGGGAGCCCCGGACATGGACTGGAGGCTGCGTGACTGACAGCCGGGGCCCCGCGGAGTCACCGGGCTGCCTGCCTGAGTCAGAGGTCAAGGTTAGGCCTGGTCCCTGCAGGTGGTGTGGGTAGAGGAGCCCCCCGCCCCCACCTGCCCCTCCTGATGCTCCATTTCCATGCCAGCCCCATGCCTCTGCTGACAGCGGGGTGGGGGGCGGGGGAACACCCCAGGACTTTCCTCCCACCACTGCGAGGCTCGCCAGCCTGTCCCAGCTTCGGCCTGTGGCTCCCCCCGTATCATAGCAGGAGCTGGGCTGGATTCAGTGGGAGCAGGCCGTTGCCTGTGTCGTCCTGGTGTCGGAGAGCGCTCATAGAGCCAGCCCTGTCCCGCTGGCGGAGCAGGGAAGAGGGAACTGGTGCAGCGGTGGGGCCAGTAGCTGCTTCTGTCCCTGCTTGTCCCCCTCTAGCCTTGTGTGTGCTGAAATGTAGCCACCTCTGGGGAGGAGGAGAGTGGGCTGGCAGGACATAAAGCAGGGGGCGGGGAGACCCTTCGGGAAAGCACCATGTGGCTGGCTAAGGGGCACACGGGGGTGCCGGGGAGCCGTGACCTTCTGTCCCAGCAAAACAAGGGTTAAATGCCATCCCTGTAAGCGCCCTGCCCCAGGTGTGCTGCCCCCACCAAACCCCTGTAGCAGCTGGGATGCCCACTGTGGCTGTGGGGCCTGATTCGGAGCCACCGGGCCCTGGATCAGCTAACCCCGAGCACCTAATAAGCTGTGAACCTGACCAGAGCTATGCAGGCTGGGAGCCTCAGCCCCCATTGGGCAGGTGGGGAAACTGAGGCACCGCATGAGTCAAGGTCCCTGAGTGAATCACGGGCAGAGCTGGGACTGGACTCCCAGGCTCTCGTCTTAGCTGCTGCGGGCTCGGTGCCAGCGGCATGACCTCGCCAACGCCGCCCCCCCCCGAGCCTCCCGCTCGCCCGTTGGCGGCTCCTTCCAGGCCCACGTCCCCGTGCGTGGCCGCACGACGCCGTGTGTCAATCATGGCGCCGTGGTGACACGCCGGGCCCACCTTGGTCATTACAGCTGACAGATGTCCGTTATGTGCTAATCTCCCTGCATTAATAATGTGTTTGCTGTCAATCAGGCGCGCGAGGAAGATGTGTTTGCCGTCAATTTTTATTTGCATCTGTCAGGCCCAATTACCGCCGCGCAGACAAAGGCAGCGCTGAGTATTTGCTGCCTCTCTTTTGCTTTCTTTCGGTCGTTCCTTCTTGTCTTTCTCCCTCCTAATTTCTGAGAAAGGGAGGCAGACGTTGCCAAAGGCAGAGGGGTGGGTGCGCCGGCCAACTGGGCTCAGATCTGACCCAGCGTCCCAGAACTGGTTCCTGTCCTGATCCCCGCCCTGGGCTGAGAGAGCAGGAGCTGCCCTCCAGGCACCTGTGTCCAGATCACAGGCCAGAATCTGGGCCTGTTGGTTTTCCGGTGCCGGCTAGGTAGCAGGAAGGTTGCAGTGAATTGGAGGAGGATGGATGGGATCTACCGACCCACGGCAGCTCTGCTGTTGGAGAGGAAGAATGGCCCAGTGGTTAGGGGTGCTAACCTGGTCCTCAGGAGACATGTGCTCTTCCGCCAACTCTCTCTGTGATCTTGGGTGAGTTACTGCATCTCTCTGTGACTCAGTGCCCCATCTGTAAAATGGGGGCATTCTCTTGTGAGGATAAAGGCATCAAAGCGGTTTGAATGGGGTGGTAATATGGGGCGTGCCCCAGTACCATAAATTCTTCTTCCAAAGCAGGCAGCTGCTGCATCGAGCAGTTTGGTATTATAAATAAATAGTTGGGCGGGGGGGGGGGGGGGAGTGAATAGCTAACGAGGTCCCATGAGTGCTTCATGGGGCATCACAAAGGTGATGAGTGGCTCCTAGCCCCAGACATGGGGCTGTGGGGCCGACCCATAGAAGGGAGACGACTGAGTATATCCTCTTGGTACATGAGGATGGAAGGAAAAGGAGCTCCAGGATCTTGCTGGGCAGCAGCAGTAGTAGGCTATTCTCCTATGAGCCAGCCACTGGAGGGAGACAGAAGCATGGTGCACTAGCGTTGGGTGCACACTGACCCCCATGCTGGTGGGCTTTGCCCAGGTCTCTGCGGGGAATCCCTCCCCAGGCATGCGGTGAAATTCAGGTCTCCGTCCTACATGTGCTGATGGCTCCGTCGGGCTCCTGGCTGGGTTGATGCTGGCAGACGCTTAGTGGGGGGAGCCAGAGGTGGGAAAAGGCCCAGCAGGTCCATGGCTTGGCGCGAGATCATACCAGTCTGCCATTGGACACGACCCCTTTAGCTTAAGCTGTAGGGGCTTGGGTCATGGGAGGGAGGTTGCGTGTTCAATCCCTGATGCTGCAATGTATCCATAGCCTCAGTGGGTTGAGCTTGTTCTAAGCCGGGTCCTTTGGATGCCAAGTTATCTGCACAAGGGAGCCACCCATGGAGGCCACCTTGCGGCTCACACAGCCTTTCTGCTGGTTCTCCCTCAACATGAGTCGGTGGCTCCTCCCCAGAACTTGTCTGCTCCTAGGATTCCTCCCTTGGGGCTGCTCAGCCCACACCCTAGGTCTTTCCTCACCTAGTGAGCCCCTCCCTCATAGCTAAGCACAGCCCACGTCACCATTTCTTGGCAGGATATAGCCCCGCTAGCCGACTCGCGCCATGAATTCCCTCCTTGAGACCTGCTTTACCACTTTTGCTGCCCACCAAATACATCCTAAAGACGGGAAATTGCTCCTGCTCCCCCAGCCCCCAGGATTCTCCAATTGGCTCAGCGCTTCCTGACAGTGAGAGAAGTGAATGGACCCTGTGTGATGTGTGGGGGGTGGGATGGGGTGGGGGGGAGATTTCTCCAGTGAAACTAATTGGTCACTGGGTGGCTGCTTACAATTAGTTACAAGACGGAGCCTGGGCTGTTCGGGGCCACAGAGGAAATTACCTTGCTAATTAATTTTCAAGCTGCAACTGCTCAGCTAAGCAATCCACACTCAGATGCTTTATACTGCTGCAAAGGCTCTTTCAGTTGGAGCTTCTCCCTGGACGGATTGGGCTGTGCCCATCCACCCGCTCCCCCCCACACACACACACACCTTCTAGGGACTAGTCCTCTCCTGAGGATAGGGCTTGGGAGCATTATGGGTTGGGTTAAACCTTGCTGAAGCCAGTAGGTGTAACACTGCCCTTCCTTTGGGATAAATGTAAGAAACAGTTAAGCTCCTTTGTGGAAACACTGGCAGCTTCCACCCGAAACAAAGGCACTTGTGGATGGAAGGGGTGTTGCTTACTGTTGTTTTGTGGAGGGCGGTGTGTCTGTGAGAGAAGCAGGGGGAGAAGGAAGCACCAGAGTCCCTATGGAAGCACTGGTAATGTGGCCCTGACACAGGGCCGGCTCTAACTTTTTTGCCACCCCAAGCAAAAAAAAACCAAAAAACCCGAGCGCTGCCCCCACCCCCCAGCAAAAAACCAAAACAACCGAGCGCCGCCCCACCGAAACAAACCCCCCTCCGAGTGCAGCCCCGCCGAAACAAACCCCCCCCCGAGCGCCGCCCCGCCGAAACAAACCCCCCCCGAGCGCCGCCCCGCCGAAACAAACCCCCCCCGAGCGCCGCCCCGCCGAAACAACCCCCCCTCCGAGCGCCACCCCGCCGAAACAACCCCCCCTCCGAGCGCCGCCCCGCCGAAACAACCCCCCTCCGAGCGCCGCCCCGCCGAAACAACCCCCCCCGAGCGCCGCCCCGCCAAAACAACCCCCCCCCGAGCGCCGCCCCGCCGAAACAAACCCCCCCCCCCGAGCGCCACCCCGCCGAAACAACCCCCCCCCGAGCGCCGCCCCGCCGAAACAAACCCCCCCCGAGCGCCGCCCCGCCGAAACAAACCCCCCTCCGAGCGCCGCCCCGCCGAAACAAACCCCCCCCCCACCAAAACTCTGGTGGTGAGTCTTGCCCACATGCTCGGGGTTCAGATCATAATGGTCCCTTCTGACCTTAAAGTCTATGAGTCTATGAGTAAAACAAAAACAAAAAAACAACACACACACCCCCGAGCGCCGCCCCGCCGAAGTAAAAAACCAAAAAAAACCCCGTGAGCGCTGCCCCAAGCACGTGCTTGGTCTGCTGGTGCCTGGAGCCGGCCCTGCTGAGACAAAACGGCGTGAGAGAGTTTTTGGGCTAAGCGCTGGCTAGAATGAGGCTTGGAACTGGGAGCCAAGAAATGGGCTCTTGCCGTTTGATTCCTGCTGTGTTCAGGGAAACAGGACTTTGTAAATAGGCAGGATTGCATCAGAGGTAACTGGCTCCCCCCTCAATTTCTCCTTCTAATGGACAGCCCTGAATAGTGGCAAACTGCTCAGCTCCAAAAGGGGCAACACGAGAGAAGTGAGAGATTTCCCAGATCTACGCCTCCGTGCAAGAAGGTGCCAGCCTGACCCATGGCAGCACTTCGGGTGAGGGGGACACAGCAAATCAGTCTCCTGTCCTGGAGCAGAAAGGGGAGAGTTTCTGGGGCTAAGTGTGCTGGGTCCTGGGTGTGCCTTGGATCAGAGCCAGGAGTGTCCCCGGAGTGGCTGCACTTCTTGAGCGGGCTGACTTAAGGTGACTTTTAAAGGGGGCTAATTATCAGAAAGTTTGTGGGGGGGGGAGAGGGGGAGCTGCCAAACTTTCTCCAGCCACCCTCTGATGCTGGTTCCAGCCTTGTAGTGCTGGTGTGAATGCGTTCCACCACCAAGGTGCTAAGTTGGCCTGCTGCTGCCCCACAATGCACCAGTCCCCAGCATGTCTGGTTACCAGCTAGGGGCAGAGAACTAATGGAAGTGGTTGGGCTGTTGCGAAATGGACCAGGCTGTCCTCTGTCTGCTCTTTATAAAGGAGGCAGTGTAACCTACTGGTTAGAGCGCTGGAGCAGGACTCGGGAGACTGGGGTACCAGTCTCTGCTGGGTGACTTTGGGCAGCCCCTCTGTGTGATTTCCTATTTGGACAATGGGAAAACGACTCTGACCTCCTTTGAAAAGCACTTTGAGATCTACAGCTGAGTAAGATCGCTGCATTAGCTGCGCAATTGCTGGTGAGACCTTTTTTCGTTGGAAAAGAGAGTTCAGTCAACCCACATATTCCAAGGAAACTTTTTTTATTTTTTTTCCTGGAATTTTTGGTTTAGAGAAATATTTGATTTTTTTTTAAATGTTTCCTTTTGGAAAATTTCAGGAGGAAAAAAAAAAAGTAAAACTTATTTGCTTCAACATGTTGGGGGTTTTCCCACTTCTCGCAATTTGTTACTGTTTTTTACAACAGGCAAAAGTTGGGGAAACCGTAAAAATGGGGGAAGAGATCCTATTTTTTTACTGCTTAAAATATTCCTATATCTCTTACCTTTCCCTGCCCCCCAGTGGGGGCGGGAAAGAAGTTAGGCCAAAAGAGGAGGTGGAGGGAAATGTGCCAAAATCTTTTAAAAAATGAAATGTTTTGATTAAAAAACAAACAAACCTGAAATGACACTTGGATGGTGAAACAAAATGTTTCCGTTTTGTTTCCAAATGTTGATTAGAAACATAACGAAACTATTTGTTTTGTTCAGAAAATTCCCAGGGAGAATATTCAAATTTGTCAGTCGAAAAATGTCTGGAGGATTATTTTGTCACTAGAAATTTACGCTGGAGGGCGGAGGGGAATCTCATGTTCCAAACACTCTAGTTATTGTTCTTTTCCATAGAAATAAATGGGAGGGTCTCCTATTAGGTGTATTACAGTAGTGCGTAGGAGTCCCCGTCACAGACCACGACCCCCACGGCGCTAGGTGCTGTACAAACACAGAACAAAAGGATGCTCCCTGCTCCAAGGAGCTGACAATCGAAGTATGTCAGGCCACGCCCTGTTCGGAGAAGACCGTCCAGTCGCCTGGCTGGCCCCGGCTGCCGAGTCACCAGGCTGATGTGCTGTGAAGCAAAGTCCGAGCCTGGAGGCGTAACAGCGTTAAATGGAGACTGACACAAGGCAGTGAGGGCCTGCTTCGCGGACGGCCCGCGGCTCAGCATACCTCTACCCACCCTCCTCCTGCCCAGCTTTCCCCGTGCCAAGCCTCAGAGAGCAGCGGAGGAGCCAAACCCAATTTTTCCTACGACCGAAGACAGACGCATGATCCCAGTTGTCTCTGATGCCCCCTTCTCCCGGGTGCCCTGGAGCTAGTCACACAGGGCCACACCCAGTGCCAGGGAGAACCTCCCGCACCTCTCTTTGGGGGCACCCCCAGTCCGTCCCCCTTCGCTCCTGCCGGCTTTCAGGGATAGAGGGGGACGTCTGCGTGGTGACGTAGGAGTGTGGCACTGCAGACCTCCTCAGGGATTCCCATTTACAGCGGGCAACCCACGTCTGCCAGCCCCAAGCAGTCAAATCACTTGAGCCAAGCTAGTGGGAACTCGGAATTTCCGGTGCATCTCGACGTTACCTTTCACCCCCAACTGAATGGAAAGTCAACTTCCCGTGAAATAGGGTGACCAAATGTCCCGTTTTTAAAGGGACAGTCCCGTTTTGGGGGACTTTTTCTTATATAGGCACCTATTACCCCACCCCCACCCCAGTCCCGTTTTTTCGACAGTTGTTATCTGGTCACCCTACCGTGAAAGGAAATTTCTGGAAAGCTTTTGTGTGGGAAACTACAGCTGGTTGGGAATCTTTCGACAAAAGCTTCTTTTTTTTTTAACCCCCCCTTCCCTCCCCCCAGTGCTGATGCAGCATGTTGATCAGTTGTATGGTCAATTGCTTGACCATACTTTGGTTTGTAATGAAATCGACTCAGGAGACCGACCGACTGCTGTCAGTCAGGTTTATTGCTAGAAGCCAATAATAAAGTACAGGAAAAAGGTTCTAGATGATACCAGTCTCCAAGAAGTTAGGACGTAAGAAGGGCCATACTGGGTCAGACCAAAGGTCCATCTAGCCCAGTATCCTGTCTTCCAACAGTGGCCAATGCCAGGTGCCCCAGAGGGAATGAACAGAACAGGTAATCATCAAGTGATCCATCCCCTGTCGCCCATTCCCAGCTTCTGGCAAACAGAGGCTAGAGACACCATCCCTGCCCATCCTGGCTAATAGCCATTGATGGACCTATCGTCCATGAACTCATCTAGTTACTTTTTGAACCCTGTTGTAGTCTTGGCCTTCACAACATCCTCTGGCAAGGAGTTCCACTGGTTGTGCGTTGTGTGAAGAAATACCTCCTCTTTGTTTTAAACCTGCTGCCTATTAATTTCATTTGGAGATTCCTAGTTCTTGTGTTATGAAGAGTAAATAACACTTCCTTATTTATTTTCTCCACCCCAGTAATGATTTTATAGACCTCTACCATATCCCCCCTTAGTTGTCTCTTTTCCAAGATGAAAAGTCCCAGTCTTTTTAATCTCTCCTCATACAGCAGTCATTCCATCCCCCTAATCATTTTGGTTGCCCTTTTCTGAACCTTTTCCAATTCCAATATAATGTTTTTGAGATGGGGCAACCACATTTGCACACAGTATTCAAGATGTGGGCATACCATGGATTTATAGAGAGGCAACATGATATTTTCTGTCTTCTTATCTATCCCCTTCTTAATGATTCCCAACATTCTGTTCGCTTTTTTGACTGCCACTGCACATTGAGTGGATGTTTTCAGAGAAATATCCAGATTGACTCCAAGATCTCTTTCTTGAGTGCGTGGTAACAGCTAATTTAGACCCCATCATTTTATGTGTGTAGTTGGGATTATATTATCATTTTATATGTATAGTTGTCTCGTGCAGCGTTGTTACGTTCACCTTATGCAGAAGGTGTGCTCCAAAGTTACCCCCTAGAAGCTATCTTCTTATACCCTTCCTGTGTAGAAGTAAAAGGTACAGTGTCCATCATCTGAAACTAGATTTTACCAATCAGCTTTTTACCTTGTTTTTTTTGGTACCATGCTGTACCCCTTATCTCTTTGTTCTGATCACATGCATTCCAGGTACCCAGAAATGTGAAGGCACCTCCTAGGTTTGTGCCAGGGTAGAACAAATATATCTTGTCCTTTTCCTTTTGGACATTCCAGTACTAGTCTGTGACAGTAACTCCCTGCCTACTATTGTTTTGATAAAACACTCAGATGTCCTGATCCTGACGGTTTTCCTATTTATTTAAGCCCAACCCTTGCTTCAGTAAAATGTTACGGGATACTTAGCATAAGTGACCAGGATTATAGTAGAGATATAGGCCAGTTTAGGCTATACTAATTGTGCTCAATGCTATTTGTGCATAATGCACGCTAATATATACATGGTGCAGATCACCTGGATCACCGGGATCGATCGGACTTCAGCTGTCGTTAAGACTGCACCGATCACAATACGTCTGCCATTCTTCTCGCACTCTTGCCTTTCTTCTCCACGTTCATCCGAAACATTTAACGATGTCATCTTCCCATCTTCTTGGAGGCCGACCGGGGGGGCTTTTCTGTTCTCGCGGGAACCACTCAGCAATGATTGCGGTCCACCTGTTATCCGTGAGCCGTGCTGTGTGGCCCACCCATCGCATCTTGTTATGTCTGCTTTCCACGACAATATCTTTCACACCGCTGCGTTCTCTGATGATTTCATTTGGTATACGATCCAGAAGGGAGATTCCCAACATAGCTCGTTCGATTGCCCTTTCAGCTACCAACAGCCATTGCTCTTCTCTCTTCGTCAGCGCCCACGTTTCACTGCCATACAGCATGGCTGGCAGCACGGCTGAATTGAAAATATTTTTACGTGTGTTCTCAAGCTTCCCAGGAAAGGGGGTGTACGGCTTGAGGGGGTATTTTGGGGGGGAGGGAAGTTCAAGTGATTCCTTTCCTGGATTCCTGTTAGATACTTGATGGTGGCAGCGAAAGAAGCATTTCTCAGGGTGCAGGGAATTTTGTACCTTGGGGGTTTTAACCTAAGCTGGTAAAAATAAGCTTAGGGGCTCTTAATGTGGGTCCCCATGTCTTTACCCTAGAGTTTAGAGTGGGGAGGGAACCCTGGTGCAGATAATATATATTATTAATATGATTATATATAAATATGCTAGTCAGCATTTATTGGTCAACAGTCAAAATACAAACTATTTGCGGGAAAGGGTCTGTTCTGACATATTTCCCGCCTTGAAAAAATGTTGGAAAAAAGTTTTCCCAAGTTTTGACACTTCCAACATTTTTGGCTCAAAATGGCTTTTTGTTTCGAAATCAAAATCGTAAGGGTTAAAAAAGAAAAGGTTGAAATGGAAACAAAGTTTGTTGAAATGATCCAAAGATTTTATTTTGAGAGACCTGAACCGACATCTTGTTCAGTTTGTCAGTTCATGGAAAAAGTGGAAGTGATCTATTTTGCCTTGTTTATATTATGTAATATAGACGTTGAAGTGATAACCAAGCGCTTTGAGACTTTTTCATCAGATTTGGGTGAAATCGATACATTCCCACAAAACATTTCGGTTTCATTGAATCAGCATTTTGAATAGAAAACTGTTCCATTGGAACACCCTGGCCCAGCTTTAAGCCTAAATCAGGGCCCAAAAACTCATGAGTGGCTTAAAAATTGTGAAATCTTAAAAGAAAATCCACAATGGAGTCTCTTTATTCCCCTTCTGATGTCGAAGTCATTAGGGGACGTAGGAGACCCAGGTGGTATTCCCCCTCTCTTTGCCTGAGGGGGAGAAAGAATTGGACTAGGCATCTCCCACCTCATAGGCACCGACTCCCTGGGTGCTCCGCTCTGGTGCACCCTTTGAAAAATTGTGGGTGTTCAGCACCCACCAGCCACAGCTGATCAGCGCTGCAGCTGATCAGCTGTTTGGCGGGGCCCCCCGATCAGCTAATCCAGGGCCCCACCAAACAGCTCGGGGAGGGGCTTGGGGGAGGGTGGAGAGCAGAGAGTGGCAGGCAGGGGCCTCGGAGGGGGCGAAGTGGAGGTGGGAAGAGGCGGAGTGAGGGCGGGCTGAGGGGGAAGGGGTGGAGTGAGGGCGGGGCCTTAGAGGAAGGGGCGGAGTGGGGACAGGGCTTCGGAATGGGGGGGGGTGGAGCACCCCTGGGGAAAAGTAAAAGTCAGTGCCTATGTCCGACCTCTCTGGAGAGTTCTCTAACCACTGAGCTCTGGGAAAGTCTGATCTGAGCGTGGGGCTCCCTCAATCTCTCCTGTTGAAGCTATCCTACTGTGGATATCTATTGAAAGAGTGATGGGAACAGGGGGACTGGACCCTAGGTCTCTGACCCACCAGGGCTACAGAGTCATTCATTTTCTTTCTTTCTTTCCCAAATATATTCACCTACAGTGGAACAGGCATTGGGCCAGAGAGAGAGAGAATAATCATAGAAAGGTAGGAATGGAAGGGACCTCAATAGGTCATCTAGTCCGATCCCATACATTGAGGCAGGACTAAGTATTATCTAAACCATCCCTGACAGGTGTTTGTTTCACCTGTTCTTAAAAACCTCCAGTGATGGAGATTCCACAACCTCCCTAGGTAATTTGTTTCAGTGCTTACCTACCTTTACACATAATGCTCACCCCCTAACAATGGGACTGCGTGTGATCAAAGAAAAGCAAGTCGTTGTGACGCTCATCAGTGAACAAAATAAACGTGGAAAACAAATGTCAACTTTCTACCATCATTCACCTGCCCAATCTACACAATCCAGGGGATCACACTTAGCAATTTCACCCCTCAAAGTGAGAGAGTTCCTTGGAAAAGGGGGTCTGAAGACCATAGGTGCCGACTTTTGTCGGCGCCAGTGGGTGCTCCCGCCCCCCCCAACTCCACTCCCAGCCCCGCCCCTTTCCCAAATCCCCACCCCCGCCTCCTCCCCCGGGGAAAAATTGGTGGGTGCTGAGCATCCACCGGCAGCTCCCCGCCGGTCCTCCCCACCCGCACCCAACTCACCACCTGGGTTCCCGCCGGAGGCACCTCCCCATACCCCTCCCCCGAGGCGCCACCCCGCTGCGCTTTCCCCCCCGCCCCCCCCCCCCGCCAAACAGCTGAGAGGCGGGCGGCTGGGCTAAAAAAAGCCACGGCTTTTCCGCGGGAGGCGCCTCTGGCGGGAACCCAGAAGGTGAGTTGGGTGCGGGGGCCGGCACCCACCAATTTTTCCCCATGGGTGATCCAGCCCCGGAGCACCCACAGAGTCGGTGCCTATGCTGAAGACAATGTCAAACCCTAGAAAATATGTTAGTTCCAGGTAGTGATAACAAACCTCAAGTGATATTTCCCTCCACACACCACTTCAGAAAAATCAAGCGGCGTGCAAACTACAATGAGCATTTAAGTGACGCCTCTAACCTGAAGGACAGAATATTTGCAGACCTTTTACTTGTGTTAAAATGGAAATCCTGCTACGCTATCATGAATTGCTGTGTAAGGGGTAGCAAGTGGTACAACTTGGGGTCATTTGGTCAAGGGATCCCTCAGATATAGCCCCCTGCCCCGATAAAGAGCTAATTTTAATAATCAAAGGGTCCTAAAATGCACATGCATATGGAGATTGTCTTGAAAACTGATCTGTCATGAGAGGGGCTGAGCTAGAAAGAGTGGTGCAAATTAGAGACCATTTAATTAAATGGCGCTCAATATATACCCCGCCCCACATATGAGCTTCTTTTCATTTTTAAAATGCTCCAAAATCCCATGTGCATAGTGAGACTACTTTGAATGTTGGTAAGACAGAACAGGGGTTGGGGGGAAGTTTGAGGGGGCAAATATGGGGTCCTGTGATCAATGAATTCCCGGTGTGAGCTATTCTTAATTTTCAACATGCTCCAAAATCCAGGTGTATAGTGATAAAATAAAATAAAAATAAATAAATGGAGATATGCCTATCTCCTAGAACTGGAAGGACCTTGAAAGGTCATCGAGTCCAGTCCCCTGCCTTCACTAGCAGGACCAAGTACTGTCCCCTGGCAGATTTTTGCCCCAGATCCCTAAGTGGCCCCCTCGAGGATTGAACTCACAACCCTGGGTTTAGCAGGCCAATGCTCAAACCACTGAGCTATCCCTCCCCTGCATTTCTTGTTTTCTAAGAAAACAAGAAAAATACCTGTGGCACCTTAAAGACTAACAAATTTATTTCAGCATAAGCTTTCGTGGGTTAAGAACCCACGTCATTGGATGCATGGAATGGAACATACAGTAAGCAAATATTTATACATTCAGAGAAATATGAAAAGGTGGGAGTGTCTATATCAACGTTAAGAGGCTAATCAATTGAAAGAAACTGTTATCAGTAGAAACTTTTGGAGTGATAATCAACATGGCCCATTACAGACAGTTGACACAAAGGTGTTAAGGGTTTTTAAGGAGGGGAAATAAATTCAATTAACGTAATGACCGAGCCATCCACAGTCAATATAATAGTGATGTTATCTTTAAAACTGGCATGCTGCAACAGGGGCAGGGATAGACTCTGGGACAAATTTGGGGTCATTTGGTCAAGGGGTTCCTCAGATACAGCCTGCCCATAAATTGGGAGCCGATTTTTATAGATGCCAAGGCCAGAAGGGACCATTGGGATAGTCTGACCCCCCCTGTATAACACAACCCATAAAACTGCCCCAAAATAATTCCTGGAGCAGATCTTTTAGAAAAACATCCCAGCTTGATTTAAAAATGGTCAGTGATGGAGAACTCACCCTGACCCTTGGTAATTTTAATATTCAAGTTGCTCTTGAAAACCTCAGACTTGATCTAAGAGCTTGTTTACATGGGAAAATTGATCAGACTGGCTATTCTGGAATAATTTAACTGGGAAAAGGGTGTAAACAATGAGGTGGCAAAATTTGCAGATGATACAAAACTACTTAATCTTCAATCCAAAGTAGACTGCGAAGAGCTACAAAGGGACCCCACAAAACTGGGTGACCGGGCAACAGAATGGCAGATGAAATTCAATGTTGATAAATGCACATTGGACTCACGGGATGGGCAGGGATGCAAACCCATGTTCTGAAGTGTCCCTAGCCTCTGTTTGCCGGAAGCTGGGAATGGGTGACAGGGGATGGATCCCTTGATGATTATCTGTTCTGTTCATTCTCTCTGGGGCACCTGGCATTGGCCACTGTCGGAAGACGAGATACTGGGCTTGATGGACCTTTGGCCGGACTCAGTATGGCCGTTCTTATGTTCTGCAAGAGCTGTTCCAGGATGGCTGTAGCACTTCAAATTCAAACCCATCTTGGTTTAAAAACAGTCAGCGACGCAGTGTCCACCACGACCCCAGGTAAATCGTTCCCGTGGTTAATTATGCTCCCTGTTAAAAAACGCTGACTTATTTCCCGTCTGATGGGTCAGTTCACACCTCTGTGCTTATGCTGTGCAGAGCCCCTGCCTCCTACCTGAGCTCCAGCTCCTTACCCCTCTGCCCCGCTCCATGGCTCCTCCAGCCCTTCTGGGGTCACAGACAGATGAGATTCTGTTGCAGATGGAGAGGGAAGGTTGGGTTTGTCCAGTGCTCTGCTGGGAGCCTGGGCTATGTTGTATGGGGGGAGAGGGGGGTGTCTATTGGCTAGGGAGTGAGGCTAGCGGTGGTGCTAGGGGGCCGCCTTGCTGCAGGGGTGGAAGGGAGAGGGCATTGGACTGGGGGCTTCTGGCTGTGTGTGTGTGTGGGGGGGGTGTGGGTAGTGGAGGTGGGGAACAGCAGAGTGGGGTGCTGCTGAGGTGGGGGTACCTGGGGAGCAGCCTTGCTGGAGGTGGAGGGATAGCTCAGTGGGTTTGAGCATTGGCCTGCTACACCCAGGGTTGTGAGTTCAATCCTTGAGGGGGCCATTTAGGGATCTGAGGCAAAAATTGGGGGTTGGTCCCCCTTTGAGCAGGGGGTTGGACTAGATGACCTCCTGAGGTCCCTTCCACCCCTGATATTCTATGATTCTATGAGGTGATGGTAAGGGGGGGGGTTGGTGTTTGTTTGAGGGGTGCTGCTCTGGATCCTTGGGGTGTGCCCTTGCTGGGGGTGACGGAGGGCACTGCTGGGGTGGGTTGCTGTGGGAGGGGGCCCAGGGTGAGCTGGGGGTGGTGCTCTGGGGGGTATCCCTGCTGAGGGCAATGGGGTGGTCCCAGTGTGGTCTGAGAGTGGTTCTCTGGGGAAGGTCCCCGCTCTGTATCGATGATGGGGGTGGGGGTTGTGTTGGGACAGGTGGGGTGCGGGGGTGCATCCTTGCTGGGGATGGCGGTCGGGGCTGGGGGTGCAGCTCAGGGATCTTTGAGGGGTGCTGCTCTGGGCAGGGGACCCTGGGTGCACATCCTTGCTGAGGGGGAGGGGTGCTGCTCTGGGGTGGGGGTATCCCAGTGTGAGTCCTTGTTCAGGGTGGCTTTTGGGGTTGGGGGTTTTGCTGGCTCGTGGGGGGGGGGGGCGTGCTGCTCCGGGAGGGGGATCTTTGCTGGGGGGAATGCTGCTCGGAGAGGGGGGGAGCTTTGCTGGGGGGGTTGGGGGGGAGTGTGGCTCAGGGGTCTTTGAGGGGTGCTGCCCTGGGAAGGGGACCCTGGGTGTGGACTCTTGCCAGGAAGGAGGGGTCCCATCGTGGCTGGGGGGGGGTGTGTGTGTTTTGGGGTGCTGCTGCTGCGGCAGGGGGGATCCTTCCTCTGCATCAGTGCTGGGGGGGTCCCAGTGTGAGCCCTTGCTGGGGGTGCTGCTCAGGGTGGTTGTTTTTTGTAGGGGGGGGGGGAGGGGACACCCCTCCCTCCAGTCCCAGCCACTCAGCCCGCCGGGCGCTGGAAGCATCAGTATGCAGTGGGGTGTGCCGGCGGCTCCCGCGGAATCCCCTCCCCCGGCCCCCCGCCCCGCCGCTCACAATGTCCGCTAATCACCATCTGAAAGGCAGGGCGGCCGGGCTGGGGAGAGGGGGGAGCCAGCCGGAGCGGAGCCGGGACCCGCCGGGCGCCCTCCCCTGCAGCCGGGGCAGCCCCAGGGAGCGCGGCGCGCGGGGGCGGACCGGGGGGGGGGGGTGTCTATGGAGGCGCCCGCCGGCTGCTGCCCCCAGCGCCCCGAGGCCACGGCGGATGGTCAGCCCCCCGCGGGAAGGATAGGAGCCGCCAGCAGCAGCAGCTACAGCGGCCCGGGCACCTGCCCCTTTGCCCTGGGATCCTGCCATGCCAGCCGGGTAACTCGTCCGCCTTCTGCCCCGGGGGGGCTCGGTATGGGGGGGCTGCATAGAAGGGGTGCAGGGGGGTGAGTATGGGGGGCATGAGTGGGGGGCTGGGGATGCATGGAAGTGGGGGGCTGGAGAGAAGGGGTGCAGGGGGCTGAGTATGTGGGGGCAGGGGTGCATGGGGTTGGGGGGCTGGTTAGAAGGGGTGCAGGGGGCTGAATAGAAGGGGTGCAGGGGGCTGAGTATGTGGGGGCAGGGGTACATGGGGTTGGGGGGCTGGATAGAGGGGTGCAGGGGCTGAATATGGGGGGCTGGAGAGAAGGGGTGCAGGGGGCTGAATATGTGGGGGCAGGGGTGCATAGGGTTGGGGGGCTGGATAGAAGGGGTGCAGGGGGCTGAATAGAAGGGGTGCAGGGGGCTGAGTATGTGGAGGGGTGCATGGTTGGGGACTGGATAGAGGGGTGCAGGGGGCTGAATATGGGGGGCTGGATAGAAGGGGTTCAGGGGGCTGAGTATGCAGGCCAGGGGTGCATGGGGTTGGGGAGCACGGGACTAGGGGTGTGGAGAGAAGGGATGCAGGAGGCTGTAGGGGGCAGGGACTTGGCTGGGGATTTGGGGGTGTTGCATGGCCGGAATGTGGGTATCTGGGAGTACGGGACTGAGTGGGGTCTGGATAGAAGGGGGTGCAGGGAGCTGAATGGGGGCCAGGGGTGCATAGCTGGGGATGGGGGGTCACGTGAATGATGGGGTATTGGGTGTCTGAGAGTTGAGGGGGGGGTCTGCATAGAGTGGGGGCTGGGGGCTGAGTGTGTGGGGCAGGGGGTGAATGGATGAGGGGGTCTAGGGAGTGTGGAGTTCCAGGGGCTGAATATGTAGGCAGAGGGTTCTCTGGGGGTCATGTCTGTTGGGGGAGCCAGGTAGGGATGCCCCTGTGTTGGGGCGCATGGGGGCCATAGAGGGGGTATGTGTGTAGGTGCAGGGGGGGGTCTGTCAAGGGCTGGTGAGGGGCTGCTCCTCCCTGGCTCCAGAGCACATGGCATTGACAGCAACGGAGGGAAGGGGGGATGCCCTAACCTGTGGGTCCCCTAACTTTAGCTGCGGGGGGAGGGGGCTCTGGCTCAGGGTATTTGCTTGAAATGGACCTGGCCTCCCCCGGCCATCTAAACCACCCTTTGCACCCATTTGTGCACCCACCTCTGTCTCCATCCCATGCACCCTCCTCCCATAAAACCCTCCACCCCTAACTCCTGCCACACTCAGCTGCTGCCCTGGGAGGGAGGGGGCAACAGAGCCCCAGGCCCCTGCAAAGAGATCTGCTCGGGCACATCCTGTGGGGTGTAAAAAGCTCCCCCACCCCCATGATCAGCACTGATATGCAGCTGCTGATCTGGGAAACTTCCTCCCCTACCCACCCACCCACTTCTCCCCCTGGATGTTGCAGGCCAGCTCTGCCCCCTTGGATGCTGGGTTGGCATCTTCCCCTCCCCACTTGGCTGTGGATGTGGGGTGGGGGGCAGGCGGAGCAGGGATGTTTTTGGCTTTGAAGGTCAATCCCCCGTTCTCCCTCTGCGCTAGGCGAAGGGCTGGATCCACGGTCTAGTGTCTGAGCACTGTGCTTGGGGTATATGTGGGGGTGGGGTGGGGGGTGGGGGGCTCAGAGACAGCGAGGGTCTGAGCCCAGAGCCCCAGCCCTGCCCTGAGCTCCGGGCCCCTCTACCTCCCTGGGGGTGCAGAGCCGGCCAGAGAGCAGCTCGGTCTCCCAATGCTGGAGATCCCAAGGAGCTGCTCCTTTGCTGTGTGGGTAACATGCCCCCCACCCCACTGATGCCTTACCCTCGAAGCCACGTCTGCTCAGAGCATCTCCTGCCTCCTGCCGCCATGGGTGGGAGGATTCCTGGTCCTGGCTGGTCACCTGCTATGCCCTGGGTCTTCTGCTCAGCAAACACGTTCAGGGCCGAGCCAGGACAGGACTGGGCTGATGCTAAAGGGGATTCTCTCTCTGGAGGTGGCTGGACACAGACCGACCCGGTGGTTCTCTCTGGCTCCTTAATCTGGGTAGCCGGTTCCCTACGCAGGGTCCCAGCCTGAGCTCAGCCCTTATAGCCACAAACCTCGTCCCCCACTCCATCCCTCCCGTTCCCCGGCCTCGTGCCCTCCTTCCCTAGCCCGTCTGGGGTAGATGGTGGAGAGAGACTGAGCCAGAACTCCTGGGTTCTCTGCCGCTGATCCCTCCCGGTCTGTTTAAGGAGTGGGACTGTCGGGCTGTGGAGGGAGGGCGCCCCCCCGCCCCCCATGGCTGAGAGCAAGTGAGGCTGTGATGTAGTCCATTGGGGGTGAGAAGAAATGTAGGGCTAATTGTGGGGGGAGCCGTCCTAGGTGGATCCCAGAGCTCATACCCTGGGAGGCAGTTCGGGATCATCCCCTAACACCCCTTCTCCAGGGCTTTGCCCAGCCTACTTGGCCAGAGTTTGACCCTCTGGGGTTGGCAGAGCATCAGCGCTCACTCCAGGAGTCTGGGGTCTCCCCGGCCACGGAGGGACCCGTGGTGGGATAACACCTGCCCAGGGTGTTCCGAGCCTTGGTCTGCTTTCTGGATGGCACCTGGGTCGCTGGGTGTCTCAGCTTTGGCTCTTCCTGCCTCTGGAAAGGAAGGGTTGAGATCTGACTGTTCTGTGCTGGAAGGGACCGTTCTGATCTGACCTCCTGCATCGCGCAGGCCAGGGACTCTCGCCCGGCGATCCCTGCATCCAGCCCAGATCTGGGGGGCCGAGCTCGAGCGGTGCGTTTAGAAAGAGACGTCCCATCTCACCGTAGACTCGGAACGGTAGAGAATCCACCCTGTTCCGCGGGGGGCTGTTCCTTGGGTTAATCACCCTTCCCCGTTACAAACGCGCATCCTGGTTCCTGTCTGAATTTGTCCAGCTGCCGCTCCCAGCTGTGATGAAAGGAGGGGAGAGCTGGGTTGGGATTGGAGAGAAAGAACCAGAGACTGTTCCTGGCCGGGCCTGGGGCTTGTCTGTCCTAGAACTGGGGAAGACTTGCTGGATTCTACCAAGTCCATCCCAGGGCAGGTCTCCACCATCTAATTTCCAGAGCTTAATCTGGGCTCCCCCCTACCCCTGCCCCACCACCTGCTAGTCCTGATCAAATGCCCAACATCTACCACCCTCCTAGGGCCCTCTTGAAAGTCCAGGGCACTTTCCTCCCCACCCTGATGTGAATTTCCAGGGGGATTTTCCCCTGCTTGGTGCCTGATGCCTCTGAAAGTCACTGGGAGTTTGGGGGTTGGCTGCCATTTTTGCATTTGAAAATGGACCCCTCCCTTATTACCCAGAAGAGGTGAGAGGCCCAGGAGGACAGCTAGAGCTGAGAGAAATAGACAAGGAGGCTTTGGGAAGGGTGTGAGGTCTAGTGATTAGAATAGTGGGGCCTGGGAGTCAGGACTTCTGGGTTCTGTGCTTGGAGATCCTCGGTGGGAGAGTTGCTATGGATGTGACCTGCACGTCTGTGGCAATGACTCCACTAGCGTGTGTGTATAGCACAGCTTGGCCATGGTCCATAGCCCCCATACTGCTGAGAGCTTGGGGCGATTCTCCTTGAGCTCAAGTGGCAGTGGGTGGGGGAGTGGATCTGAGGGCGTAAAGTAATGCAGCAATGTGGGTGCCGGCCGGGGTCTATTCAGTTTCATGCAACAGCCATAGAAAGACCAGCTGTGAGTCCGTGGGCAGGGCAGGAGGCAGCGAGTGGGGCTGGAAATGGAGGATGGAGCGGGAGGGGAGATTTGTAGTTTTGCTGCTGGCTGTTAGAAAAATCCCCAGGACCAGGGAGGAAGGATTCCAAGGGGACCCAGGAGCCCTGCTGTCTGTGGAAGGCAGATTCAGCCAAGCTGCGGGTACCAGATTGGAATGGTCTGGTGTAGATCCCCAAGGGGACACCTTAGCCTTCCCCCATCCCCTCCTGACTGTCCTGGGGAATCTTTATTAAAGACCTTTGAGTTTTGCTTTAATAGTTGGGGCCTAATTGCATCAGAGGGGCCCCTTCTCTGCTGCCCAGTTTGCGTCAAGGCAGTACATTTTTTGATCTCACGCATGGGCCTTTGCCACCCTCCCTGACTCCCTCCCTGACTCCCTCCCCCTCCCAAGTTCGGTGGAACGTGGCGCGTGGCTCGTGGGGACAGCTCCGTGCTCTCAGATTTTGCACCTAATTTTTCCTAATGCTCATCCATAGCCCTGCGCTGTCTGCAAACCCTCCAGCCACCATACAAGAAACGGATGGGCAAATATCAACTGCCCCAGTCCCCGCAGGGGAAAAAAACCCCGAGTCCGGGAGTTTAAAAGACGGAACCGATTGCCCCAAGCCCCTCTCCGGCGTCCGCCTGTGGCCTGTGTTGCTAGTGGCAGGCTGGCATTGGTATGCACAAAGCAGCCTTCCTATTGATGAGCTCCATTTGATATGCGTGAGAGGTGTGGGCTGGGATTGGTATGTGCGAGAGGGTGTGAGTGCGGTGGGGCGTGCGTTCGGATCGGTATGCATGTGTGCGCGTGGCGGGGACGTGGGCCAGAGCCGGTCGGTGGCTGCCGGGCGGGTGGAGGCTGGTGTTATGCTGAGGGAAAGCAAAGCACCTCTCCCAAACCTCGCTGTCTTCTGCATCCAAGCGCCCGGGCCTGGAGGGAGGCGTGCTGCGTGCCGGAGAGAGATCCGCAGGCTGGTGGCAAGGGCACCGGGAGGCGAGCCCCAAACACAGAGGCAGATGTGGCGGCTGGGTCTGGTGCTCACCAGGGTGGCAGAGGGGCGCCTGCAGGCCTGACAGGCACGATTGGCAGTAGCAGATGCTGTCTGGGAATGAATCTGCTGTGGACACGCGAGGCCAGATTTTTCCAAGGTGCAGTTTGGACATTTTATCTTTACATGAGTTTTGTGGCAGTGAAAGCAGATCGGTCAGTTTCCCATTCTGCAACTGGTGCTCAGATGCCCAGAAGCTGTTTGTTGTGTTTTGTGTTACCTGCAAGACAGCATTGGTTTATTTAAAAAAAATAACCTAACGAACAAACCTGTTTTTAATTTAAATGGGGAACAATCTCAACGCCAGTCAAACTTTCTAATTCACCCACTTTTTAATCCCAACACTTCAGCATGTTTTTAAAAGTCCTTCCTGACGTAAGCTTCCACTTATTATGATTGAGATCTGTAGATGCCACCCTAATATTAATTAGTTAATCAGATGTGTGGTCCCTCCCTAGGCATTGTTACAAACAGATTGACGAGAGTCTTGGTAACCCAGAACTAGCTTTGGTTTAAGTTCCTAGCAGATGATGATAAAAAAAAGGAAAAAGATTGTCTCTCTTCCCTGCTGTTTGGGGAAAGTCCTCCTGAAAGTAATCTGTGCAAAAGATCTATCGCTTCAGTGAATGGAAACATGTCCTGTGGTATTTCTGACGGAAAAATAGAGATTTTGAGTCCCCCAGACTTGAAAAAGAACTCGTCTTAACCTCTGCAGGTTTGTACCGAGTGCTGTGGATTTTAATTATAACTCCCCGCGCGGGAGCCTGCAGTAATTGAGCTAAATTCATGTCATAGTTTATGCTAATATTTTTGCAATTAGGGGCTTTTAGAAAGATCTCTCTCCAACGCTTCTAGCTTCTTGCCTTGTTGTTACCAGAGTCTTTTTTTTTTTAAATTTTCTCCTTGCAACAAACTTGGGGCTGGTGGGAAACACGTTGGATGGGAAAGGTTTGTGTGTGAAGATAACGGGCTGTTTCATTCATGCATCAGAGGGGTGGTTTTTATTGAAGGTGCCCATACCATGGTGATAGAGAATAGACTCTGCCGGGTGCTGTTCACGCTTCGCTCTGCGTCCTAGGGCATCTGACAGTTTGTACATTCCCTATCTGTCCATCACTCTGCCCTGTGCTTATGCTAGTGCAAAGTGCGTGCAAAATGCCCCCCCCTTTGCACTGGTGTAAATGCACGAAGGCGTAGGCTGATTTGGAGCCCGCTGAATCAAGGCAAAGTAATAATAACAATTAAAAAAAACAACAACCCGGGGAAAGGTGCTGCATTGATTCTCTCTCTTGATTCTCAGAGCGGGTACAGGCTGGGCAAACCTCACCTACCCCTCTTCCCTTGACCCTGCCCCATAAAGGGAGCGCCGTCTCCTCTTTGGCCTCTCCGCTGAGCCTGCCTGTAAAGGTGATGACAGGGAGTTGGTGGCTTATAAGAAGACGTGGGTCTTTCACCGAGGGCAGCACCTTTCCGAGTGACTTCTGGCCCTCGGCTTTCAGGATCCACCGACCACAAAACTCTGAGCCAAATATCCTGTTTCTGAGCCGTCCCTTTTCGTGGTGTTTTTGTTCGTTTTTTAACTCCGGGTGCCTGTAGCAAAAAGCAGCCGAGAGTTCGCACAGCTCCGTAGAGTGTTAGTGGCACCGACACCATGGACTGCAGCTTGCAGCAGGGTCCGTACGGTGGCGATCATCGGCAGCGCTTTCCAGGTAACAGGAAGTGAACCTCTTGTGATTGGCAGCTCATCTATAAGTCCCAGTTCTGCCCAGGCACTGGATGCCTGCTGTAGATTCATAGAGTTTAAGGCCAGAAGATCATCTACTCTGACCTCCTAAATAGCCCAGGCCAGAGAAGTCATAGATACATAGGAGTGGAAGAGACCTCCTGGGTCATTGAGTAAAGTCACGGGCAACTCCATCATATAATCCTGTTCATGAATTTATCAAGCCCCATCTTCAAGCTAGTTAGGTTCTTTGCCTCCTATCCAGTTACCCCTGTTTTGAGCCTAGTCACTTGTGTCGGACTAATGTTTCTCTTCCAGAAACACACCCTGTCTTCATCTGAAGCCAGCGAGAGATGGAAAATCCACCGCCTCTCTTGGGAGTTGGTTCCACCTGCCCTCCTTGTTAAATGCGTGAGCCTTATTTCTAACCTGAATTTGTCTGGCTTCAGCTTCCAGGCACTTGTTCTTGTTCTGCCTTCCTCCGCTAGATTGTAGAGCCCTTTAGTACCCGGGATTTTCTCCCCATGAAGGGGCTGATACGCTATAAGCAAGCCATCTCTCAATCTTCCCTTTGATAAATTAAAGAGATTGAGCTCTGTCAGACTCTTTCTATAAGACCTTTTCTCCAGCCCTCTGATCAGTCACTGGAGTTGACCGCAGTATTCAGTATTGGTCTCACTGGGCCTGTACGCAGAGGGAAAACCACGGCCCAATTCTACTCACTATTTCCCTGTTTGAACATCCAAGGATCGCATTGGCCTTTTTCGCCCCAGCATCGCACTGGGAGCTCTTGTTGAGTTGTGTCCCCTCTCTGACCTCTCAATCCTTTCCAGAACAGACGTTGAAGGTGCTCGGTCCCTGGCCGAACTGGGTTCTCAGTTCTTAACGGTGCAGCCCCAACACCTTGTCCGTTACGCTGCCAAGAAAGTTTGTACAACAACGGGACCTTTCTTGCTGATTAATCTGATATTTTGCTGCTGCTCTCTCCCTCTTAAAATCCCAGCTCCGGAAATCATGCCGTTATGTGAGAATCTCAACTTTCATTTGGAAAAAGAAGCGCGTTTCTAGACCTTAGGGTGCCAGAGAAAATTTTGAAAACGCAATTCCTAAAGGTGCAAAACCCAGATGGCAAATAAAAAGAACCCCGTATTTATTCAAAAAAGAACTAGATAAGTTCATGGAGGATAGGTCCACCAATGGCTATTAGACAGGATAGGCAGGGATGGTGTCCCTAGCCTCTGTTTGCCAGAAGCTGGGAATAGGCGACGGGGTGGATCACTTGATGATCACCTGTTCTGTTCCTTCCCTCTGGGGCACCTGACATTGGCCACTGTTGGAAGACAGGATACTGGGCTGGATGGACCTGTGGTCTGACCCAGTCTGGTCATTCTTATGTTCTTATTTCTTTCTTTATTTTAAATCTCAGGATTTTTTAAGCTGGTCTCAGTATTTTATCTGGGCAGGCTCATGCCCTTTGACACTCTGATCTGTATCACCACATGTGGTATCCTATCCGCGTCCACTCCTGACGCGTATCCAAACCATCACAGCCATCCTTCTTGAATGTTCTGGAACAGTGTAAATTAAGTTACATTTCAAAATGAAAACCTGACATTTTTTGTTCAGAAACTGTCAAAATGGCGTGTGTTGACAATGTTGGAACTTTTTTCAACTTTTTTTCAAGTTGGGATATTCATCAAAACCGACCCTTTCCCGAGAGCGTTTTCGGTTTGATAAATCTACATTTTTCAGGGAAAAAAGGTTTTATCAAAATTCCAGCATCATCAGCTGCTAATGAAAGGGTGAGCTGGGGTGTATATGCATGAGACAAACGCTTAAGAAAGAAGGGTCCTGAGTCACAATCTCCAGCCAGTCTGCAACTTCTGCACGTGCTACCGCTGAACTGTGTAAAAATGGAAATTCGGGTAGGATTGAGCATAGTAGCCATCACATCAAATCACTTTGGAACCAAATTGCTTCAGTGTAAAGCAGAAAGTTATTTATACTTTTGGTCATCATAACATCCCATGGCAATGAGTTCCACAGGTTAATTGTGCATTTTGTGAAAAAATACGTCCTCTTATTTGTATGAAACCTGCTGCCTATTAATTTCCTTGGGTGACTCCTGGTTTTTGTATTGCAGAAAAGGGTAAATAACACTTCTATCGTCATTTTCCCCACACCATTTATCATTTTATAGACCTCTATCATATCCCCTCTTAGTTGTCTCTTTTGCGCATTGAACAGATGTTTTCAGAGAACTATCCATGATGACTCCAAGATCTCTTTCTTGAGTGGTAACAGCTGATTTATAACCCATCATTATATATGTATAGTTGGGATTTTTTTTTTCAAAGTGCATTACTTTGCACTTATCAATGTTGAATTTCATCTGCCATTTTGTTACCCCGTCACCCAGTTATGTGAGATCCATTTTTAACTCCTTGCAGTCAGCTTTGGATTTAACTATCTTGAATAATGTGTCATCTGCAAACTTTGCCACCTCACTGTTCACCCCCTTGTCCAGATCATTAATGAATATGTTAAACAGTACAGGTCCCAGAACAGATTCTGCGGGGACCACACTGTTTAACTCTGTTAAATACTGTTTAACGCTCCATTGTGAAAACAGACCATTTATTGCTACCCTTTGTTTCATGTCTTTTAACCAGTTACTGATTCATGAGAGGACCTTCCCCTCTTATTCCATGACTGATTACTTTGATTAAGAGCATTTGATGAGGGGCCTTGTCAAAGGCTTTCTGAAAGTACAAGTACATTATGTCAACTGAATCATATATAGGATATACTGGCATTAGAAAAGGTTCAGAGAAGGGCAACTAAAATGATTAGGGGTCTGGAACGGGTCCCATATGAGGAGCGATTAAAGAGGCTAGGACTTTTTAGCTTGGAAAAGAGGAGACTAAGGGGGGATATGATAGAGGTATATAAAATTATGAGTGGTGTGGAGGAAGTGAATAAGGAATAGTTATTTACTTGTTCCCATAATAGAAGAACTAGGGGCCACCCAATGAAATTAGTGGGCAGCAGGTTTAAAACAAATAAAAGGAAGTTCTTCTTCACACAGCGCACAGTCAACCTGTGGAACTCCTTGCCTGAGGAGGCTGTGAAGGCTAGGACTATAACAGAGTTTAAAAGAGAACTGGATAAATTCATGGAGGTTAAGTCCATTAATGGCTATTAACCAGGATGGGTAAGGAATGGTGTCCTTAGCCTCTGTTTGTCAGAGGGGGGTGATGGATGGCAGGAGAGAGATCACTTGATCATTACCTGTTAGGTCCACTCACTCTGGGGCACCTGGCATTGGCCACTGTCGGTGGACAGGATACTGGGCTGGATGGACCTTCGGTCTGACCCAGTACGGCCGTTCTTATGTTCTTAATCACCCTTGTCCACATGTTTGTTGACCCCCTCAAAGAATTCTAGTAGATTGGTGAGGCGTGATTTCCCTTTACAAAAGCCACGTTGATTCTTCCCCAACAAATCGTGTTTATCTATGTGTCTGAGAATCCTGTTCTGTAGCATAGCTTCTACCAGTTTGCCCAGTACTGAAGTTAGCCTCACCGGCCTGTAATTGCCAGGATCACCCCTGGTGCCTTTTTTAAAAAAATCAGCATTACATTAGCTATCCACCAGTCATCTGGTACAGAGGCTGATTTCAGCGATAGGTTACGTTCTACAGATAATAGTAGTAGAGGGGTTGTGAGGGTACATACGTGAAAGATGGCAAGGCACTCGGGTATCACAGTAAAGATGGGGGGGGGTTCTTTAGGAGCCATACTATGGAGAGGAACGAGCAATTTGTGACGATGAGGATCTTGCATGTACGCTACACCAGTGCAAAGTGGGTGGGAGAACCAGTAGCGTAGCCAGAGGGGGAGCAGGGGGAGTGGCCGCTCCCCCTGTGAGCAGAAGTAGCGCCGCCCGAGCCCCGCTGCCGGAGCTGGGCTCGGGCGGGGATGTAAAAGGCCCGCTGCTCCCCGCGGCTGCAGGAGCTGCGGGCCTTTTAAATCCCTGCCCAAGTCCCGCTGCCGGAGCTCCAGCGGTGCTTTAAAGGGCCCGGGGCTCCCCGCAGTGGCTGGAGCCCCGGGCCCTTTAAATCACAGCCGGGGAAGCCAGTCCGGCACGGCGTACTGGCTCTTGCCAGTACGCCATACCGGACCGGCTTACTTTCACCTCTGGGAAGACCCGGAGCGCCTCCCGGAGGCGCCGCCAGGTGAGAACAGGGGGAGCTTGGGAAGGCGCCTTTTTATAGCGCTGCTCCCCCTGTGCTCCGGACCTGCCTACGCTACTGGGGAGAACACCACCGCCCCGGTTTTCACCAGTGCCCGTGGCGGCACAAGGGGATGGAGAACTGGCCTCATGCTATTCAGGAGTGCGTGGGAACCCGTGGTCTGAGTCAGCCTGGGAGGCGAAGGGCCAGTGACAGCGTCTGGATCCTGACCCAATGTTCCTGCCAGTTTGGGGGTGTTCTGGTCGGGAGTTCCCGCTCGTGGGGGAAGGGAGCCAGCTCAGACCCACTCGGCCTCTGAAATGTTCCTTTTTTTAAAGTGTAATTTTGTAATTTCTCACAAATGATCAAAATCCAGATGGGCCGTGCGTGTGCCTAGAGTGTAAAATGTGAAATTAACATACCGAGTTAATTTCATGCACCCCCCCCCCCCTTGCCTCAGGTTATCTAAAGAAGGAACATGAGCTCAGGGTTAGAGAGAGAGAGACTCTGGTGTGTGTGCATGTGCACTGTGGGGGAAGGGAAGGGAAGGGCTGGGAGTCAGGACTCCTGGGTTCTGTCCCTGATTCTGGGAGGGGAGTGCGGACTACTAGATTAAATCAATGGGCTTGCAAGTCAGGAGGACTGCTGCTGGGTTCTGTTTTGAGCGCCGCACTGATTCACTATCACGAGGGCGAGTCACGTCCCACCGTGCCTCGGTTTCCCCATCTGTAAAACAGGCGCAGTGATCCTGGACCCGTTTTTATGAAGTGCTTTGAGATCCCAGGATAAGCCCGAAACATTTGGACCCTTAGGGGTGCGTGTGGCAGACAAGCCCCCAGGACCAGCAGCCTGGCAGGAGGCGCTGCTCACAGTGGGGTCGGGTGCAACCTGGATTCCTGGTGAGCATCAGCCGCTGGGAGGGTGGCCTGAAGCCAAGAGCAGGGGGAGCTGAGAAGCATGGGGGGTAAGGTGAATGTTTCTCCATGGGAGCCCCTGGCCAAGCTGGAATGTGCCTTGAGGGGTGGGGGGAGGCAAGGAAAAGGCCCTGAGCGACTTATGGGCGTCCTTGCCCCCCCCATCTGCCAGCACTGCGGGGGTGGGGCAGCTTCCTCTCTGCTGCAGCCCTAGAGGAGGTGGCTGCGGGGGCAGAGGGGGGGAGCTGCAGCCTCAGCATTTACATCCATGTGGGGATGTTGGGGCCAGCCCGGAGTTATACCGCGGGGCTCCCCTGCCTCTCCCCTGTCCCCTGCTCCAGAGCCGCGGGCTCACTGGGTCACGCAGTGGGTTGGATGTAAAAAATTGTGAGGCGCCAACAGGGAATTTGCACCTCCGCAAGGTGGCGGGGAAGGACGTGGGGAAGTGGGGGAGGGGCAGAAAAAGAGGGGGCTACACCCTTCGTATCCTGAGTGCCCCCTTCCTAGCTCTGGGAGGAGAGTGGAGTCTAGTGGTTAGAGCAAGAGGCTGGGAGCTGGGACTCCTGGGTTTTATCCCTAGCTCTGGGAGGAGAGTTGGGGGTCTAGTGGTTAGAGCAAGAGGCTGGGAGCTGGGACTTCTGGGTTTTATCCCTAGCTCTGGGAAGAGAGTGGCGGGGTCTAGTGGTTAGAGCAGGGAGCTGGGAGCCAGGACTGCTGGATTTTGCCACTGATTCACCATTCGACCTCGAACCCGGGAGGCCCTCAGGCAGGATGCTGCCCAGATGCAGAGTGAGAGACAGCCCCTGCCCCGAAGGACTCACTGTTTAAATTGACAAAGGGCGGGAGGGGAAACTGAGGCAGGGAGCAGGGCTGTGATACTCAACGCCACATAGGACTGGAACCCAGGTCTCCTGAGTCCCAGCATAGTGCTCTATCCACTGGGCCATGTCGCCTCTCCCCTATGTATTAAATTGCCCCTTTTCGCTGGGCCCCCCTTTCTGATCCTATACAGAGAGAGCGGCAGGTGGCTGGTGCTACCCACACCCCTGACCTTTCCTGGGGCTGCCATGGCAACATCACCCTGTAATGCCCCCCTCCCCCAGGTTACTCCTGGGGGGGTGGCCTGAGGAGGAGCCGGAGGGCAATGGTGACAAGCGCCCACCTTGAGAGTCCCCGTCCACGGCCCCCAGCTGAGGGATCCCTGGTCTCTGTTGGAAGACGATCACAGCCAAACCTAATCCATCCTGCAAATTCTTAGCGCATGTAGGGGACCGATTCAGAAGGTCGAGAAAGCAACTCGGGGCTTGTCCATTTTGGATCTGGTCTTGACCAACAGGGATGAATTCCCTGGGAAGGCGAAGGTGGTCGGGAACTTGGGAGGAAGTGACCAGGATCTGATAGAATTCAAGCTCCTACAGGAAGGAGGACACGAGAACAGCAAAACAAGGACACTGGACTTCAGAAGGGCAGATTGCAACCGACACAGAGAAATAGCAGGCAAGGTCCCATGGACAGACCAATTAGGAAGAAAAGGAGTCGAAGGGGGCTGGCAGTTCCTAAAAGGTGTAATGCTAGGTGCGCTCAACATCAAGCTATTCTGACACAGAGGAATTTAAAGATTTAAAAAAGCTGCAGGAAGCCAATGTGGCTTCACAAGGAGCTTTTAAGCGCTCTAAAAACCCAAAGGGATACACTCAGGGAATGGAAGGAGCGGAATGGCACCAAGGACGTATACAGGGGAATAACGCAAGTAAAATCAGGAAAGCCGAGGCTAGGAATGGTTACAGCTGGCAAGGAAGGTTAGAGACAACAAGACGGGGGTTCTTCAAATACGTCAGACAAAAAAGAAGGATCACGGGCCACGTGGGCCCGCTGCTCGGTGGAGACGGTGAGCTGGGAACGGAAGATGATAGGAAGGCGGAGCTGCTCAATGCTGACCTTGCCTCGGTCTATAACATGTGACCAGACGACTAGCGAAGTGACTACAGACAATAAAGGGGCCGGGAGGCAGATCGGGAGAAGTAAAGAACACGTCCCAGATCTTCTGACCAATCTGAATGAAGTCAAATCTGCAGGGCCGGATGCTGTTCACTCAGGGTCCTGCAGGAATGAGCGGAAGAAATCTCGGCGCCACTGGTGATAATACTTACAAACACATGGGTGACAGGAGAGGTCCCGGAAGACGGGAGAAGGGCCAACGTGGGGCCCGTCTTTAAAAAGGGGGAGCCGGGGAACTATAAATCAGTCAGCCTGACTTAGATACCCAGGAGCTACTGGAGCCAGGTCTAAAACATTCCACGTGCGAATGCCTGGAGGCTGACGGGCGATCGCTAGCAGCCAGCGTGGATTTACCAGAACAAATCCTGCCAAACCAGCTTGATTCCCTAACTGGTTTGGTGGACAGGGGGGATGCGGTGGACATCATATCCCTGGACTTCAGCCAGGCTTTTGACACCGTCCCACGTGCCATTCTGATAACTAAGCTGGAGAAAGGCGGGCTCGGCGGAACTACCATTGAGTGGAGACATAATTGGTTAAACGGCTGCAAACAAAGAGTAACGATTCATGGAACGATGTCGGATTGGAGGGAGGTCTCGAGTGGGGCTCCTCAAGGATCTGTTCTGGGTCCAGTGTTGTTGAATATCTTTAATGCCCTGGATGTAGGTATAGAGAGAGCAGACTGGTCACATTTGCAGGTGACACAAAGCTAGGGGCGTTGCCAACACTTCGGAGGACAGAGCTAAGAGTCAGCGGGATCTTGATAAATTGGAGAACTGGGCTCTAGACAACACAAAGAAATTCAACACAGACAAATGGAAGGTGCTTCAGTTAGGAAAGAAAAGCCAACTGCACAAATGCAGAACGGGGGGTACCTGGCTTGGCAGTAGCACTGCTGAGAAGGAGCTGGGAGTTGTGGTGGATCCCAGCCTCAACGTGAGTCAGCGACGCGATGCTGTGGCAAAGAGCAAATGCAATTTTAGGTTGCATTAATAGAGGCATAGCCGGCAAATCCTGGGAGGTGATAGCACCGCTCTGCTCAGCGCTGGTTGGGCCTCAGCTGGAGACCTGTGTCCAATTTTGGTCATCAATGTCTAGAAAGGATGTAGAGAAATTGGAAAGGATCCAGAGGCAAGCGACAAAGATGATCAAAGGGTGGAACGCAAGCCACGTGAGCAAAGGCTGAAGGATCTGGGTATGGTTAGTTGGGAAATGAGGAGATGAAAGGGGGACACGATAGCGGTCTTTAAATACTTGGAGAGCTGCCATAAGAAAGATGGAGAGAAGTTGTTCTCTCTTCCCACAGAGGGCAGGACAAGGGAGGGAGGGACAGCTCAGTGGTTTGTGCATTGGCCTGCTAAACCCAGGGTTGTGAGTTCAATCCTTGAGGGGGCCATTTAGGGATCTGGGGTAAAAATTGGAGATTGGTCCTGCCTTGAGCAGGGGGTTGGACTAGATGACCTCCTAAGGTCCCTTCCAACCCTGAGATTCTATGATTCAGTGGGTTCAAACAACAGCCCAGCAGATTTAGATTAAATCTCAGGAAAAACTCCCTCGCTGTAAGAACAGTCAACAGCCCAGCAGATTTAGATTAAATCTCAGGAAAAACTCCCTCGCTGTAAGAACAGTAGGACAATGGAACAGATGCCTCGGAGGGAGGTTGGGAGACGTGGAAGCTCCTTGGAGCCATCTGTCTTGGGTGGTTTAGACCCAACAAATCCTGCACCTTGGCAGGGGGTTAGACTAGATGTCCCCCGCGGTCCCTCCTAACCCCGTGGTTCTGAGATTCTATCCCATTGAGGGCAATTAAAAAAGCCGACTGGGCGTCGTCGTGCATGGGGCAACACCACCACAGCGGGGGCATGTTGTCGGGCACTCCTATGGGGGCAAAGAACTGGAGAACATAACCCGCCCCCCCACACACACACACACACCCGCCCTGCAGTAGAGGAAGAACTAGGGAAGGGATGAGTGATGGTCTCGTGGATAGCGCACTGGAGTGGGAATTTGGACACTCAGCCGCTGATCTTGTCCCTTCCCCTCTCTGTGTCCTTTGTGTATTTAGACTGCGAGCACTTCGTGGCAGGGCCTGGCACAGCGGGGCCCTGATCTCGGTCGCTGTGTGTCTGGGCGGCGCCCGGCCCGACGGGGCCCCGATCTCGGTCGCTGTGTGTCTGGGCGGCTCCTGGTGCGACGGGGCCCCGATCTCGGTCGCTGTGTGTCTGGGCGGCGCCCGGCCCGACGGGGCCCCGATCTCGGTCGCTGTGTGTCTGGGCAGCTCCTGGTGCGACGGGGCCCCGATCTCGGTCGCTGTGTGGGTGGTGCCCAGTGTGACGGGGCCCCGATCTCGGTCACTGTGTCTGGGCGGCGCCCGGCCCAACGGGGCCCTGATGTCTGGTGTTACTGTCATAGTAGTCTAAGATTATTAACCTCTCTGGCAGCTGCTCCCTGCACGATGCAGACCAGTAAGTGAATGTGCTGGTCTGTACCAGCATCAGAGGGGACCCCAGAGTCAAAGGGCGGGGAGGGCGTTGCTCTGCTCTCACGTAGCGGCGAGAGGTCCAGCGAGCCTGGTGGCCTCTCCCATTTATCCTAAGGAGAGATTGCGCCTGTCTCCATCACTTCTCCTGGAAGGATACCCCTGCAATCTTAGTTTATGCCCTACCCCCTCCCAGCAGGTGATCTAGGCCATGTGCCTGTGGGCAGCTCCTGTTCTGGGGACCCAACCTCCTGCCTGAGCAAAGACCAGGTCTGCAGAGCAGATTTCTGTCAGCAGGAAGAGCTGGGATCCGTGACCGACAGTAGTGCTGGCAAATGCCCCTAGCAAAGATGCAGCTATCCTGGCAAAGTAGGCGCGCTCTGCAGTGCTAGCCTAGCTATAGCTGGACTGCATGTCTCTGGCGTGAGTTATGGTAGCCCCAAGTGAGAGACAGTCCCTGCCCCACAGACCTCACAATCTAAACAGACAAGGAGGGGCTTATTCTCCCCATACAGGCATGGGAAACTGAGGCACAGAAAGGGACTTCCCCAGGGTCATGCTGTGGAGCTGGGACTAGAACCCTGGTTTCCCATGCCCCAGGCCTATGCTCTACCCACTAGGCCGGGGGTGGCCAATCTGAGCCTCTGAAGAGCTGCATGTGGCTCCGGAGCCACAGGTTGGCCACCCCTGCACTAGGCCGTACCGCCAACTCCAGGGGCAACCCTTGTCTCTCCTCTTCTTCATCATCCCCTCGCCCTTGGCAACAGCAGACGGGTCTTCAGCAGCAGGAGCTTCCTCTGCCCGTGCGTTGGCTCCCTGGCGGGGGGAAGAAAACTGACCCTCTCTTGCCTCTTGTTCTTGTAGGAGGCCTGGCCCTTCTCCAGAGGCAGCCGCTCCAAGACTGCCTGAAGTCAGCCGGTTCGGAGCACAGCGCCCCGCGTAAAGATGGCAGCCCCGTTCGGCAATGAGGTGAAGTGCGTTAGCGTAGAGTGGGACTTCTTGCAAGGACTGTTGGTTAAGAATCAGCCGGTGCCCTGGTAAGATGCCGAAGAGGATGGAATTCTTTGCACGTATACCGCCCCTCCCACCTGCGTGTCTGGAAACACTGTACAGGCGGGGGTTAATAAAGCCTCAGACAACCCCCCTCCCCTCCCCTCCGGAGATGGTGTTGTCCTTGAGGGAAACTGAGGCCCAATGACAAGTAACAGGCCCAATGTCACTCAGCAAGTTAGTGCAGAGCTGGGACTAGAACCCAGGAGTCCTGGCTCCTATTCCCCTGCTCTAACCACTAGTCCCCATTCTCATCCCAGAGTGGGAATAGAACCCAGGAGTCCCTGTTTTAACTACTAGACACCACTTCCCCCTGCCTCTGAACGGGGAATAGAACCCAGGAGTCCTGGCTCCCAGCCTCCGCCCTCTGCTGTAACCACTAGATCCCACTCTCCTTCCTGGTCTAGGAATAGAACCCAGGAGTCCTGGCCCCCAGTCCTGCCTACTCTAACCACTAGACGCCACTCTCCTTCCAGAGCTGGGAATAGACCCCCCAGAGGGCCTGACCTCAAATCCTTCCTGCTCAACTCACTAAACGCTTTCCCCCTAAGTTGGCAATGGAACCCAGGAGTCCTGCCTTCTAGCCCCCTGCTGTACCCCCTCCCACTGCACCCTTTGCTCATCCTACGGTGAGGATTTTCCCAGGCCCGCTTGCTGACAGTTTCTCATCCTGGGATTACAGGGACCAGCTTCCAAACGTCTGGCACCGAACCGAACTGTCGCTCTGACGCTTTTAAGGGTCTTTTCCTCCCCTCCCCCAAAATCTCTGAAGGGGGAAACCCCTGGGGCTGAAACATCCCACACAAATGCAGCCCCCTCCCTTCGGCCACCAGCAGGGCTCCCAGCTGGAGGCTGAGCTAGCCAGCAGCCAAGCGTAGAGAGTTTTCCCCAGTGTCCTTGGGGAGCCGTCGCTGAGGGTTGAGTCCCCACGGGGAGAGGACCCAGAGCGTTCCATGAGTCTAGACTTGACGCTAGACAAATAAGTCCCAGCAGCTCTCGGGGCGACTCATGGCCAGAATTGCGTATCCCGCCTCATGGGACTAACTGGAAATGTACCAGTGAGTGCCCCACCCGCTCCTGGGATCCCTCGTCTGATGCCACCAGCCCCACAGCAGGAACCCCTTCCATTTAGGGATCCCCCCAGCCAGGCCTGGCCACTGCCGCAACGCTTGTGTCTACAGCGGAGAGGAAAAAATTTCGACAGACTTTTCATGGAGAAATGCAGCTCTCTGTGCTCCGAAACAATCCATGAATTTGGGGCGCACTCGGCAAATAGCTTCAGCGCAGGGGAAAAGGTGGTTTTATTGCAAAAAACTTTTGTTTCGAAACGCCGTTCAGATTGGCCTTTAAAAAAACAAACACCTGAATCAAAACAGAAAACTAAAATCCCCATAAACCAGGGTGAAAAACACCCAAATTAAAAAAAAAAAAATCCTCAAACAAAACAAAAACCACGAAAAAGGTGAAAAACACCCGAAAACAGCCAACTCAAAAAACGATCCTGTCGAGGTGACCAAAAAGTTTTAATTGTTTTGAAACTAATTGAATCCCCCACCCACTCCAAAAAATGTTTTGTTTTGAATTGACCTGAAATGTTGTGATCGATTCAGAATGAATTTTTTTTCAAGTTTTTGTTTCAATGCTAATTTTTTGGGGAAAAAAATCCATTTGTTTCGGTGGAATCAAACCAGATTTTTTAACTATTTTATTTTATTTTTTGGTTCGGTGCCTGATCTGCAAAACCCATTAGTTGCTCAGCTCTGCAGTGGGCCATGTGGTGGCAGGAGATACTCCTTGCCCTGTGGTGACTGTCACCTAGCTTATGCTCACACTGCAGGGCTTAAAACAACAGTGTAGACACTCCCACTCGGACTGAGTCCAGATTCTGAGACCCTCCCCGTTTTCTGGGTTTCGGAGCCCGGACTCCGGCTCATGCAGGAACATCTACGCTGCTGTTTGAAGCCCCGGAGCATGAACCTGAGTCAGTTGGGGGCTTGGAAGCTCAGTGCCATGGGGTTGTTTTTTTGCAGTATAGATGCACCCTTGGTGCTTCAGAGAATACGTTCCCTCTTTGGCTGTGGATGGAAGGGGACCCTAGTGGGTAGGGCACCAGCCAGCGAGTCAGGAGACCAAAGTTCAATTCACTGTCCCTTGGCTGGGTTGCTTAGGCTGCCCCAGGCCTCAGTTTCCCCATCTGTAAAAGGGGGATACCCTTAAAGGGAGGTTGGGAAATCCATGAATCTGGAGGCGTTCAGTGCTGGGGGCACCCGATGCATTGTTTTAAAAATTGTGATTTAAACAAAAAAAAGCGAGGGATTTTTTTTTATTTGGTTCGAGGGGCCGGGTTTTCAGGCCGGGGGTCTGGAGTCCATAGAGCAGACGCAGTCTGGGAAGCAGTAGGACCAGCTCACTCTCAGACCCCCTTCCCCCGGTGTCCTGTCCAGAGCCAGATGCGAGGGTGGACTTCCGCTCCGGTGCCTGGGTGCTAGCAAAGGAGAATGAGGGGACTGAGCGTTTGGGGTGCTGGGTCTCTGTTCTCCCCTCCAGCGTCAGATCCTCTGAGCATCCCACGGGCCAATAAATTCCCTTCTGCGCTCCCCAGAGGCCTTGCCAATGTAGTACCCCTCCGCACACATCCGGGAAGCCACATCCTCTTTCCCGGCCCCCCACGATCTGGCTACTGAGCACCCAGCGGTCTGGGCCCTTCTGAGAAATCAGGGGGGAAAAAATTCATTGTGTCTCCACCCGCAACGGAAAACGTTCCGAAGCAGCATTGCATTGTGGGGGGGCAGGCTGGGTGGCTGCACAGGGGGAGGGGGTTAGGGGGTGAGGGCAGTGGCAGTGCCCTCTATGGTTGCTGCGGAGGGACAAGTGTTACCCGGTTGAGTCGGGAAGATGGCGGGTGGGGAGCATCCCCCCGCCCCCCCCAAACCCTGGCGCTCTCTAACTGTGTGTGCTCCCCCCCAGCCTGCAGGCCCTGCGGAAGGAGAAGTCTCGCAATGCCGCCCGCTCCCGGCGCGGGAAGGAAAACTTCGAGTTCTACGAGCTGGCCAAGATGCTGCCCCTGCCCGGCGCCATCACCAGCCAGCTGGACAAAGCCTCCATCGTCCGCCTCACCATCAGTTACCTCAAGATGCGTGACTTCGCCAGCCACGGCGAGCCCCCGTGGGAGCTGCGGGCCGAAGGGAGCCCCCTGCCCGGCCCCCCCGGCAAAGGTAAGAGCCAAAAGCCGGGGAGAAGCAGAAGGAATCGGGGATCCCCCCCCACCTGCGAGAACCCCCACCCCCCTAGTGATCAATGCTGGAAAACTCCCCCCTCCCCCCGCGATGGATCATTTAGCAAAGAGGGATTATACCCCATTTACTGGCTAATCTATCCAGGGAGGTATTTACACTGACCCCCAGCACCGTGGTATCTGACACCGCCCCCCCCCCCCAACCTCCCCGTGGGGCAAGGCAGGGCTGTTGACCTAGCGTGACCAACCCTAAAGGTGTGAAAATCACAGGCTGGACCCCAAAACATCCTGAGATTGGCCGGCTCCAAGCCCGTGAGATTATTAATATTATTTTTCAAAATAATAATGGGGGGGTTTCTTGTCAGTCTTGTGTTTAACACCCCCTGCCCATCTCCCCTCCCCCCCGCCCCTTGTGCACCGGTGACAATTACTAGTGCCAGGGCTCACACTTTTATTACGCTGATTCTCAGGCCCCGCTGCAGAAACTCTCCCCCGTACATCTGCCTCTCAATCAATCGCCCTCCCGGCCCCGTCAGCTCTGCCCCACGTTTGCAATCGGGGAGTTGGGTGATTGAGGATCTGGGCCGTACAAGAAGGAGGGATTGAATCTAGAGCTCGGCTAGCACCCCAGCTCTGGCCGTTCTTCCCCTCGGCTTTCTGCCCCAGAGAGTTTATAAGCTAAATGGACAAGACAGGCAAAGGCCAGGAGGGGAAAACAGAGGCCCAAGTTTGCCCATGGCCAGACAGCAAGTCCACGGTCGAGCCGGCAATAGACTCCAGATCTCACTCCAGCGCCCTAGTCGCTGGCTCCGAAATATTACCCCTAGAAGAGTCACTTCATTAGCTGCTAGCAGCAGTAGACTCTTCTCCTCTGTCTGGCCCAGCCACAGCAAATTTGGGGGGTCCTGATATATGCCAGGTGAGGGCATTGTGACTCCTCCATCCCCCCTCTTGCCCCCGGCTCTCCCTGCCCGTGTCCTGTCGCCGGGGCATCGGCAGCTCCATTCCGACACATGTGCGCGCTCCCCCGCATCCAGAGCGCCCAGAAAATAGCATTGATTAGCCACGCAATAAATCACCATTTAAATAATGCAGCTTCCAAGTGTGTAATTAAGCAAATTAACGGCCTCGGAAGAATACAGGCTTCCAGCGATTTCTGATTACTGTCATTACCCGCGGGGTAGTTATCAGGCAAATAACATGTGTTCCCTGAAATAGGGATAAACATCTGCCTATTGTTACAGGGGAGCTGGGGAGACCAGCCCCGTGCTGTCCACCCTCCCCCCCCACCCCGGGACATTCGCACGCAGGCGGATTCCGACACACAGCCGGCTTAGTTTGCGTCTCCTTTGCCGCGTGGAGCCAAAATCTGTTGGGAGAGGAATTATGATAATGATGCCGGGCGCCTGAGAACTTGATCTGCTTTTGATATCGTTGCAGCTGGGCCTTGGGGCGGGGGGGTGGGGGGGGGAAGAGGTGGCACGGTGGGGAGTGGGACCTAGGGGTTCTGAGGGGGGAGGAGATCAGGATTCCTGGTTTCTGTTTCTGGGAGAGGAGTGTGGTTTAGGGGTTCAAGCCAGGGGATGGGGAGGACTAGGATGCCTGGGTTCTTTTGCTGTATTTGGGAGGGAAATATGATGTAGGAGTTAGAGCAGGGGGAGGAGGAGTCAGGACTCCTGGGTTCTGTTTCTGGGAGAGGAGTGCGGTTTAGGGGTTCAAGCCAGGGGATGGGGAGGACTAGGATGCCTGGGTTCTTTTGCTGTATTTGGGAGGGAAATATGATGTAGGGGTTAGAGCGGGGGAGGCGGATTCAGGACTCCTGCGTTCTGTTTCTGGGAGGGACAGTATGGTTTAGGGGTTAGAGGCAGGGGGTAGGGAGGAGTATGAGTCAGGATTGCTGGGAGAGGGGGGTGGGGGCCTGGGAGCCAGGACGCCTGGGTTCTAGTCTCAGTTCTGACAGTGCGTGACCTTGGACAAGGTTACGCTAGCTATAAACTGAGGCTCTTCACCTGCCTATTGGCTTCCACCTGCAAAGCACAGCAGGTGTCAAGCTATCGCTGCAAAGCTTTTCTGGCAGGCTCTCATGTTGGGGGTAAGCCTATATTTGCGCCCTTTCTGGCATCAAAAGTGCCCTGCACGTTATGACTGGACCCCCACCCGTGCAGCAGGAATTACCCTTGCACATTCAAGGATCCTGGTGAACATTCCTTTGAAAAAAACAAACAAAATAGTCCAGGTTTCCTGACACCGTGTGAGCTGGGGAGCGGATCGGCGCGCTGTCGTTATTCCGGATAGATAAACCTGAGGCGCAGGGTCACGCAATGCGTCGGGATTAGAACCCAGGAGTCCTGACTCTGAGCAGTGCTTGCTCCATTAGCATACAGGTGACCTAGGGGTCGAGTCATGCCGAGACGCCGTCCTGGTAACCGAACTTCCTTTCGTTAGGACTGGCACACTGATGCGACTTCGTATAGTTATACTTATCCAGCCCTTTTCATCCGTGGATTTCCAAGCCTTCAAAGGAAGACTTCTGGCTCATTCTCCCCATGTCTGGGGAAACTGAGGCACGCAGACAGGACGCGACCACAGCCAGTTGGGAATCTTTCAACTAAAATGCTTTTTTGTTGGAAAATACCGGTTGGTCAAAAGGGAACATTTCCCCGGGAAATTTTCGACAGACTTTTCTACCTGAAAAATGTTTGGGGGGAAAAAATTTCAAAATCGTCCGTGTTTCGTTTTGACATATTTTCAGAATGATTTTCCGATTTTTCTGGTTTTCTAGTTCATAACTACTTTTTGTTTAGACAGTTCAGCAAATCAGAATACTTTTGTTTGAATGCCTGAAATCCAAAGGAAACGTTTCAATTGACCCCAGCTGAAATATTTATGATTTTATTTTTCGGTTTGTGAAAATTTTTGAGGTTTCGACTTTTCGTCCCGATTTGGGACGGGAAAACATTTTAATATCTCACCAGCAACTCTAGGAGAGACTTTACCCTGGCAGAGATGGGAATAGACCCCCATCCTGAGTCTCAGGCCAGCATCCCACCCACTAGGCAACACTGATAGAGGTATATAAAATTATGAGTGGTGTGGACGAAGTGAATAAGGAAAAGTTATACTTGTTCCCATAATAGAAGAACTAGGGGCCACCCAATGAAATTAGTGGGCAGCAGGTTTAAAACAAATAAAAGGAAGTTCTTCTTCACACAGCACACAGTCAACCTGTGGAACTCCTTGCCTGAGGAGGCTGTGAAGGCTAGGACTATAACAGGGTTTAAAAGAGAACTGAATAAATTAATGTAGATGAAGTCCATTAATGGCTATTAACCAGGATGGGTAAGGAATGGTGTCCTTAGCCTCTGTTTGTCAGAGGATAGAGATGGATAGCAGGAGAGAGATCACTTGATCATTACCTGTTAGGTCCCCTCACTCCGGGGCACCTGGCATTGGCCACTGTCGGTGGACAGGATACTGGGCTAGATGGACCTTTGGTCTGACCCAGTACGGATGTTCTTATGTCTTAAAATGCCCCTTTACTGCTCTCAGTCTGTCTCTGAGCCTGTAAGATTGGACAGGTGGTTCCTGCTGCTTCCCACACCCCATCAGCTGGGATAGGGGGATTATTGCTGACTCCTTTGGGGGTTGCCATGACAGCATCACCTGGGCTCTTGACACTTGCATCCCCAGCGATGAGGAGGGAAACTCAGCTGCCCTTAGTGGGACTAGGGGAAACGGCTGATAGAAATCGTCGTTCTAGGTTCTCAAAGGCGTTTAGCTACCTAAGGGAGTCAGGCATGTAAATACCACGCAGGATCCGGGCCCTTGTCACCACTCCTGGGTGTAGCGATGTCGGTATGTTTGAGTGAGAGATCCACGTGGGATATGACATAACTCCACGTTCCCTCCTGCTTCCCACGCCCGCCTGGGCTCCATTTCCTTCCTCCCGCAGGCTCTGGATCATCTCTCAGGACCCTGGATTCGGCAGTTGCTCTGGTCCTAGTGTAATGCAGCCCCTTCCCCATTCTCAAATAAAGCTGTTGGCCTGCACCATTTCTAGTGCTAATTAGCATCTTTGACCCAAGGCCAATTTCCTAATCAATTGCATTAGTGAAATTAGCAGCATTTATGCTGACAGCAAAAGTCTTCCAGGCTTAACCAGGGAAAATATTAAGGTCACATTGATTAATAATCAGCAGTTTATTAAACATCTGCAGAGAGCCCAATTGCTCAAATTGCTCCTAATTTGACAGCAAAGGCTGTCTGATTTCCCTGAGTCATCCAGCCGCCCAAAGCCGAGCTGAATTCTGGAAAGAAAAATCCAGCAAGATGCTGCCAGTTTTGGGGGTGGATCTCTGAGGTTTGAGAAGGGGCCTGCTGGCTGCAAGGCCAACTTCTGTTGTTTTGATGGGGGCTGGGAGTCAGGGCTCTGGGGGGATCTGTTCTGACACCTGGGAGGGGAGTGGGGTCTAGTGGGTTTGCAGCAGTGGGGGCCTGGGTGTCGGGACTGCAGGGTTCTGGTCTCAGATCTGGGGGAGGGCGGAGAGTTGTCCTTTGCTGTAACCACTAGATGAGGAGTCAGATTTCACGGGCCAAGATTTTCAGACCTGGCTAGAGATTTTGAGATGCTTTTAAAAGGGGTGGGGGGGCTGATTTTTAGAAAATACTGATCACTTGCCCTCTGAAAATCAGCCCCTTCCAGGTACGCAGCTTGAGACCCCTTAAAAGCGAGGCCCCGAAAATAAATAGTCACTTTGGAAAACCTTGGCAAAGCATGACTGGCTCGTGTGTGTGCATGCACCGGTGCCCTTTGCTGGATGGGATCAGAACTGCTCACATGTGTGTCATAGACCCCTATACTGCTAACAGCTAGTGGCGATTCTCCTTTAGTTCAACTGGCAGGGTCTGGGCTTGTGAAGCAGCGAGATCCGAGTGCTAGTCCAGCCCTGATGTTCTGAGTGATCACGTTGTACTTAGCGCGGTGACTTGCAGGTACTTATAAAGCACCAATAGTCTGCTGAAATGCAGCGATGTCTTGTACCGTTTAGCAGAAGAAGCTGAATAATTTATTTATTGAAAGTGGCTGGGGAGGTGGTAGGACAGAGCTTGTGTCCGTCTACCTTAAAGAGCCCCCATCACCTCACCATCTGAGCACCTCGTGTTCTTCAACCTCACAGCGCCTCTGGGAGGCAGGACAGAGCTAGTATCCAAATGTACAGATGGGGAAACTGAGGCACAGAGCAGCAAAGTGACCTACCCAAGGTCACACGGGCAATCTCTGGTGGAGCAGGGGATTGAACTCACGTCTCTCAAATCCTAGAGTAGCGCCCTAAAGTCTGAGCAATCCTTCCTAGCCAGACTGTACTTGATCTTGGATGCTACACTGTCCTGGGCTTGGCTAGTATTTGGATGGGAGACCATCTGGGAATGCCAGGTGCTGTATGCAGGCTTTCTTTCTGGACCATCCTTCCTCTTAACTGAGGACATTTGGCTTCTGTTAATGCAGTCTTGCTGTGGGCCTTAAAGGTGTGACCTACAGAGAGGCTGGGGACTCAGGACACCTGGGTTCTGTTCCCAGTTCTGCCACTGACCTGCTGCGTGTCCCAAAGCAAGTCACTTCCCCTCTCCGGGCCTCAGTTTCCCCAGCTGTAAAATGGGCAGAATGATACTGTCCTCCTTTGCAAAGCACCTTGAGATCAACAGACGAAAAGAGCTAGATAGTATTTAATAGACACTAATTTCAAGCCCACCTTTGCATCTGTGGAACTCCTGGCCACCAGGGAAGCTAGTGGCTCAGCAGGAATTGGGAAAGGATTTCAAGGGCTAATCAGAAGATTCTGAGTTAAACGCCAAGGGTCCAAGGGGGTGTGGGGGGGGAAATAACCCGAGGGCACAATTCACTGGTGCTCTGCACTTTGCATGAGGCGTTCCACAAGTGCAAAGGTGGGTGTGAAAGACTCCCGCTTTGCACTGCTGTAAAGGACCACCCAAAGACCAAGGCAGTGACGAATTGGGGCCCCAAACGCATTGGAAGGGCTATACATCCTCATGCTCCAGGGAGGCACCTGCCAAGTGCTGAGGGTCAGGAAGATAGTTTCCGTGGAGGCAAGTTACCCCATCACTACAGCGGTTTTTGCGGCTTGCTATAAAGCTGCTGGTACTGGCCATTGTCAGAGATGGGGTATGGGGCTAGATTGCTCTGATTCAGTCTGGCTAATTGTTCTGTTCCCTGCTATGTTGGCAATGGAACTGGGATAACCAGAAAGTGAAACTGACTACAGACAAAGTGAAACTGACTACCTTTAATGTACTTGTCTTGAAGGGGGTGGGGGAAGGGGGTGTGTTTAGGAGGAATAGATAAATGCCTCTGACTCATTTCTCCTTCTAGCCCAGCAGACAAAGGCTGACTGAGTTCCAGTGGTTAGAAGCTGAAATGAGACACATTCAGGCTGGAAATAAGATGCAAATTTTTAACCGGGAGGGGAAATTAACCATTGGAACCAACTGAGCCAGGGATGGGGTGGAATCTCCATCGCTTGGAGTCGAGATTGGACGGCTCTTTCTACAAACCATGCTCTAGCTCGCCCACCAGATAGGGGCTGGATGCAGGAATGGCTGGGCGGGATTCTCCGGTTCGGGTTATTATGCGGGAAGTCAGCTTTATCCCCAGCCAGCAGTGGGGGAGAGTTGGAGCAGGGGAGAGAGCAGAGGCCTCACGAGCAGCAGAGCCCAACCTCCTCGGGGAATGAGCCACCTCGCTCCCTTTTGCTTAATAGCCAGGCTAGGTTATGGGGGAGGGATAGCTTGGTGTTTTGAGCATTGGCCTGCAAAACCCAGGGTTGTGAGTTCAATCCTTGAGGGTTGGGGTTCAATCCTTTAGGGATCTGGGGCAAAAAAATCTGTCAGGGGACAGTACTTGGTCCTGCTAGTGAAGGCAGGGGACTGGACTCGATGACCTTTCAAGGTCCTTCCAGTTCTATGAGATAGGCATATCTCCAGATATTTATATTTAGGTGGCCGCAGGCTTTCTGCATTTTATGGGCATAGGAGGAGATGGGAGTCCCCGGGAGGCCTCTGGACGAAAGCAGAATAGCGGCTGCGCAGCCTGGCTCGGGGAAATTGTTCCTTCTGTAGGGAGCAACGTGGGGGAGGCTGATAGACCCGGTGTTGAAGCTGCATCACTGGTGGAGTGGAGGAAAGAACATGATGGGAGTCAAGGAAAGATAATTGACATGCAGAGCCTTGCAGGGGAGCATGTATTTCATGGCACTAAGGTGGCCACCCTACTTGGCACAGACCCCCCTCAAAGTCCTTGGGGGCTGCCTCAGGGGCGAGGCTTAGAAATGGCTCGACCAAAGCACGGTGCTGACCCACGCTACACCCCTAGGTAGGGCGGGGTCCCCGAGAGCCATGGCCCAGGCTGGTGCTGACATCTCGGTGAGGATTCACGGCTGCTCAGCTGTCAGGGGAGGCTGGCCAGAGCTACCTTCTGCCCTGAGCTTGTAGGAGGGTGAAGTCGTGTTTTCTTTTCCCTCCCAGGCTTCAAAAAAACCCAACCCCATTGCCGGTTGCCTTGTAAAGGTGAACTGCAGAGACCTGGCCCAGATCCAGCCATAATTACCAGCCTTTCAATCTAATTGACCCAGATTGTCCCCGCCGCTTGACGCAAGCTATGCCCCCCTCCCCACCCCCACCAGCGTCTCCAAAGCCGGAGTCATGTCTGCACCGCCCAAGTGGGAGCAGCGGGGAGGAAGAGCCTGTTCTAGAAGCACAAGATGCGAAAGCCCCTGGCTCTGATTCACCTTGCGGCGTCTGCCCCAGGGCAACACGAGTGCAAATCGGCGCCATTCTGATCTCGTCGTGCGTGGCAGTGGTGCAAGGTGTGGGGTGCTGGAGAATCCAGAGGGGCCGCCCTGAATGCAGGGCACCGGAGGATTGGGTGCAGGATGCTAAAGGACACAGGCCCTGCCCCCTGCCTCTTCTGAGGGTGCAGGGTGCTGGAGGAAAGGGGTGCAAGACGTTGAACACTGGGCTCTGTCTTCCCCCGGGGTGCAAGGTGCTGCAGAATCCGGGCTTCCACATCTGTAGACTATAGAGGCTGCACACCGAGCATGTGATTGGGATGCCTTAACTCTATGACACCCACACGCTGGCCCCTGCACTGCCCCTTGTCTCCACAGACCACAGCCGCCCTGGGTTTGTTCTAAGTAGATGTCAGGGGAAAATGGTAACCAAACTTTTTTCAGTTTAAAAAAAAAAGCGGCAGGTTCAGTGAAACTGGAAGGTTTTGTGAACTCTTGTCAGTTTCGCGTAATTGTTTCCTGTGAAAGAAACCCTAAATAACCAAACAATCGAAACTTTTTTTGGTTTTGTTTAAAAAAACCCAACAAACGCTGCCGCTTCCCTTTAGCTTTATTAGCAAATCAAAAACGTTTCTAAAAACGGTCAAACCGTTTTGTTCGACCCGAAACATTTTTATTTTTTTTGATTTGCTGACAATGTTGAAAATTTTCATTCCAGAAGATTGTTTTAGAATCATAGAATCTCAGGGTTGGAAAGGACCTTAGGAGGTCATCTAGTCCAACCCCCTGCTCAAAGCATGACCAATCCCCAATTTTTGCCCCAGATCCCCAAATGGCCCCCTCAAGGATTGAACTCACAACCCTGGGTTTAGCAGGCCAGTGCTCAAACCACTGAGCTATCCCTCCCCTGGGAGGGATAGCTCAGTGGTTTGGTTTGGTTTGCTTTGCTTTGTTTTGGCCTCTGATTACAAGCGCAGGACAGGGAGGAGGCCGTTAGTGGATGTCTGGCTGCCATGATCCTTCAGCTGATCTCCCGTGATGGGCTCGGCTCACAATACAGTTTGGAGGCGTGGTGCCGGGAGCGAGTTCAAGTGAAAACTGGTTGTGGGCGTCTCCTGGGGCCAGGACAGCTGACTACTCGTCCTGCCCTCATTGCTGCTCTTTTGCCAAGAGTTTGGGAGCATGATTTTAAGGCTATTTACCCAGTGGGTCTTCTCCCTGCAATGCCTTTTAACTGTGCTGAGTTAGGAACACGCGAACTACCAGGTTGGATCAGAGCTAAGGCCCATCTAGCCTGGTTTCCCGTCGCTGACAGTGGTCTGGGCCAGATGCTTCAGAGGAAGGGGTACGAACCCCACAATTGCAGATTTTGGATAAAGCTGCCCCCTCGTTTCTAGATCGAAGGCCAGATGTGATCATCTGGTCTGACCCCCTGCATAACCCAGGCCGGAGAACTGCCCTGCAATAATTCCTAAAGCGGATCCTTTAGAAACACATCCCACCTTGAATTAAAAATTGCTAGTGATGGAGAATCCTTGGTAAATGTTTCCAATGATTAATTTCTCTCACTGTTAAATATTTACACCTTCCCAAGGGTCGTGGTGGATTCGCCATCCCTGGTGGTTTTTAAATCAAGATGGGAAGTGTTTGTTTAGTTCAAACAAGAATTCATTCAGGGCATTTCTCTGGCCTGTGTTAGACACGAGGTCAGACCAGAGGATCGCAGGTGGTACCTTCTGGCTGTTGTAATTTATGATTTACGTTAGGTCTCACCCTAATCTCTAATAGAGATTGATTTAAACCCTGATACGGGATGTTTAATTAATAGCCCTTCCAAGACTGGTGTTAACATGAACATTTGTCACTCCGAATATTGTAGAAAGATGCCGTTCTGGGAGGGGAGGGGTCTACGGGTTGGAGCAGGGAGGACTGGGATTCAGGACTCCTGGGTTCTATTTCTAGTTCTGAGAGGGAAGTGTTGTCTAGTGGTTAGTGCAGTTGTCTAGTGGTTAGTGCAGCAGCCTAGGAGTCAGGACTCCTGGGTTCTATTCCTGCCTCTGCTACAGACTCATGGAGTGAGGCGCTGTCAGTGAGAGGTGGAGTGGAACTAGTCCCCTAGAGGTGAACGGCTCTTCATTCTCCAAGCCTCCTGGCCTCCTCTTTCCCAGGTGCACGTTGAAACCTGCATTCCCTGCTAGGTTTCCAAGGAGGGTGACTTCAGCTGCTCTTGCTGTTTCCACTGGGTAGTTCTCGCCCTATGGGATCACCCTGTAGAAACTCCCCTGAGCGCTTCGCTCCGCTCCGTCCCACTGTACCCTGTCTGATCTGGGTTATGGCAGCGGCTAAAGCGTTGTCCCTTACCCACAGCTTGGTAAATGTCGTTCCTGATCCCGTGGGTCACCGCAGACTGGCTGGCGGAGGTCAGTGTTCTCAGAACACCTGCTCCCTTCTTTCAGAAAGACAAGCGGCATTTCTACCATCCATCCTGTCCGCAAGGGTCCCCGAGTGCTTTCTAGACGGACTCTCCCTTTGCTATTGTAGAGGGGAGGGCTGCGGCGGGCAGGACTCCTGGGTCCTATCCCCATTTCTGGGACGGGTGACAGTAGCTAGAGCAACGAGGCGCTGGTAGTCAGGACTCCTGAGTCCTGTGCAATCTCTGGGGAAGATTATAGTTGGGTGGCATGGTTCTGTCCTTGGCTCTGGGAGGGGAGTGTAGCCTAATGGTTAGAGCAGAGGACTGGGAACCAGCTTCCAGAAGGGCAGGGAGAGATCAAGTCTGAGCATCCCGTTCGGGGTCTGACTTGGATCCCATCACCAGCCGTGCTAAATTTCCTCCAGCCTTGTGGAGGAACGAAGGAGCTTTGGGCTGCGAAGGGTTAATGTAGGCATATGAAATGTATCGAGGAGCGATGCGGGGGGGAGAGACAATCATCGAATTCTTCGCTTTAATGGTGTCATTGTGCACGAGAAGGAAGCCGGGGAGGGGGCTGACGATGCAGGGGTTTATGGGCTACCCATCTGTGAATCTTCTTTTCAATCAGAGCGACGGGATAATTAGCCAGGCAGGGATGGGATCTACCGGCCCTTTGGCCAGGCAGGGTTTGCACGGTGGGATTCCTGTTCCGCCGAGGAGCACAGAGCCGGGTGCTTCCCCTGGCGGGTGGGGAGCAGCTGGGTTGGCTTTCGGGTTGGGATTCTCCCAAAGCAGCCCTTTGGGCATGATGCTGGGGCTCCTGCAAATGGACGGGGGGGGCCTTGGGTTTATACCTGATCCCAAAGACAGCGTCTCCGGCTACCCAGACCCAGGCTGCGGCGTTGGGGTCAGCGCTGGCTGCCAGGGGAGTGCGCCCCCTACTAAACTCCCACCTGGCAGTACCGTGCCACCTAGTGCTGCCCTGGGACATTGGGGTCAGCTCCGACCGCGGCGGGGGAGCGCCCTCTTCCTGTAGCACAAAGCGCCCCTAGCGCCACACTGGGGCTTTGGGGTCAGCACCGGCTTGGGAAAGAGAGTGGCTTCTGTTGGATCACTTACACCGCGCCCTGCAGAATCCTGTGTTTTTCCCTTGGATGCCTCCCCACGAAGAACGTGCCAATTTCCTAGCGCGGCAGGTGCGTGTGAGATAAAACGGCGGGCGGAGGGCGGGCTTTGGCTACAGCCGCTCACGAGAGCTGGTGTCACGTTACGGAAAGTCGATCCAGGCCCCGTGGCGGGGGGGATAACTGGATCTTCAACCCCTGGGAATGGGGGTGGCGGGCGGGAGACCGACGAAGGGCTCGTGGGCTCGGTGACTGGAAGGGCCTGTGCGTTCAGTGACCTCGACGCTTTGAGCAGAGCTGGGCAAATAACGACGAAAGAGAGGTTGGAATCAAAGCCCTGAGTTTGGCTTGCCGGGAATCCTGGGGATGCAACCAGACCGCCCTCCCCGTCCCCCCACACTCCCAGAGCTTCGAGCAGAGAAGGGGTCACAGCTGGTGAGCCCGGGCAGTGATCTAAACTTGCCCCCCAAGAGTTTCATTTGGGTGGACCCGTCCTTGAGGAAGGGAAGGGAGTGTGAAGACAGTCGGACGATGCCTTGGCAAAGCAGGAGAGGATACTAAGGCATGATGGTACAATTCATCTCTCCAGAGCCGGATTCAAAGGCCCCTTTCAGCGCTCTGGCCATGTTATTGGAGCCTTAAAGCGGCCATAAATGATACTCACCCCACAGTGTAGATGATAATCGGCCCCGTAGAGGCTAAGACAGAAGGGACCATTCTGATCACGTAGTGTGACCTGCGTAACTCAGTGATCCCTGCATCCAGCCCAGATCTTGTGGTCGAGCTAGCGCGGATCTCTTTAGAAAGAGAGCTCTGCTCTCGCTGGAAAGTGATGGAGCAGCCACCCCGACCCTGGGGCATTTGTTCCAATGACGACTCCCCTGCCCCGTTAAAAATGTGCACCCGTTTCCAGTCTGCATTTGGCCAGCTTCAACCCCCAGTCATCAGCTCTCCTCCTACCTTTGTCCGCTCAATTAAGAGCCCCCCGTTGTCAGAAATCTCCGGGCGTAGGTGCTTGTGGCCGCGATCAAGTTGCCTTTTCTTGGATAAACTAACCAGGCCGAGTTTGCTTGAGGCAGATTTTCTGGTCCTCTTGCCTACGGAGCCGGGAGGCGTGATCCTTGTGCTCTGAATGCACGGCTGGCTGAGTGGATCGAAGCATTCAATGGATAAAAATATCTCGTATTGTTCAGCAGACACCAGCTCTTCCTCAGCTAACAGCTGCACCCTGAATAGGGGGCTGGCTGGCTCAGGAGATCGGCGGCGAGATGGGGAGGGGCCCAGCTAGTTTGCAACAGGGTCGGTCTGTTGCCGAGAGCTGCGACTATTTTGGTGGCCTGAGCGAAGTGAATTTGAGGGGGGTTCTCAGCAGGACAGTAAAATCTGCCACCGTGGTTGGCATTCGCTGGCCCCCTTGTCCTGTAGCTTCAGCAGTGAGACTGTTAAGGACCGGGGCGTGGGCAGTCGTGCCTAGTGGTTGGAGCCGGCGTCAGGCCTCGGGGTGCCAGCAGGAGTCGGTAGCCAGGTTTCAGAGCCAGGGTTGCAGCTGGAGTCAGGAACCGGGAGTGGGAGACCAGGGGTGAGAGGCCTGGGTCAGAGCCAAAGGCGGGGATTGGAGCCGCGGGTCAGAACCGGGTTACCTGGAGTGAGCCATGACGGGCAAGGCTGAGTCCCAGGGGCAGGGCTGGGAACACACAGGCGCGGGCGAATGCTTTGCGCATCCTGCTGGTGCTGCTGATCTCAAGAGTGGGTCTGCCAGTCCCCTCAGCCAGTCGGGTAGCTGGGCCCGCTAGGTGGCTGAAAGGGGCCCAGCGGCGCTCGTTAGACTGCCGGGTGTTAAGCGAGCAGGTAAGCCAGGCAGCCGCGGGTCCTTAGTCTGGACAGAAACCCGGTATTAAAAGGGTCACAGAGCCGGGCCCGCATTCTCGCCCCCGCGGCCCAGGGTGCCGTCTCCAAACCCCAATGAAACCAAAAGCCCCTGGAATGCTGGATCTGTTCTGTGGATACGTCCGTTTTAAGGCTATCGAAGGGATCATTAGATCTTCTCGTCTGACCTCCGGCATAACACAAGCCACAGAGTGTCACCCAGTGACCTGTGCAGTGATCCCAGTAACTTGGGGTCGGACTAAAGCATATTCCAGAAAGGCAGCCGGTCTGGATCTGGAGCCATCAAGAGACGGCGATCCCTCGCCACTTCCCTTGGGTGTTAGTTCCTATGGATAACCATCCTCACGGTTAAAATGAGGGGTCTTTTTTCTAGTTTGAATTTGCCTGGCTTTAGCTTCCGGCCGTCGGTTCTTGCTCTGCCTTTCCCTGCTAGATTACAGATCCCGTGAGTATCCGGGATTTGTTCCCCGTGAAGCTACTGAGACACTGTAATCAAGTTGCCTTTGGATCCTCTTGTTGATTTGAGCTCTGTCACTCCCTGGCATTTTTCCACAGCCTTTTAAAAACGTGGGCACCAGAACTGGATTCCAGCATCGGTCTTACCCATGCCATAGACAGAGGGAAAAGACCTCCCTGCTCCTACCGACTTCTCCCCTGTTTGTTCAGACACCCAAGCATCGCCGTAGCCCTTTTTCGCCACAGCGTCACACTGGGACTTTGTGATTGTTGCTTGTCCTTTCCAGAGTTTCTGCTTTCCAGGGCCCGTTCTCCAGGGACAGCCTTTGTTCCTACATGTAGCACCTTACCTGGAAGACACCCAGGAGCAGCGCTGGCGGATCTGGCTGCTTTTTACAAGCACGGAACTCTGCTTTAAAGGAGAAGCGACCTGCTTTATCAGCAGCCCAAGACAGGGTCCAAGCTGTGGTCCCCCAGATGGGGAGTTCAGGCTTGTGAGACCTGGGGTTTATTTCCAGCTCTGCTACTGAGCTGCTGACCTTGGGCAAGTCACTTCACAGCCCCATGCCTCAGTTTCCCTGTCTATAAAATGGGGATGCTGCTGCTGGCCTCCTTTGTAAAGTGCTTTGAGATCTGCTGGTGAAAAGCACACTATAAGAGCTCGGGTTATCCTCTGTGTTTAGGGGCCTCGGTATTTAGAAGGGGGCTCAGGTACTGCACTGATCCGTAGGACAGACCCTGCATAGAAGGGCTTTCAGTCGAAACAGACAGACAGGAGCAGGGGTAGAGAATGGGATTCAGCGTACAAGGAAAGTGATCAAGGTGTGCATTTGGCCATATTTTCATAGCAACATGTACACACACACCTCCCCAGCGATCCCTTGGTTAATTTGAAGGTAGAAGTGGCATTAGTATTATTATTATGTATTTGTATTATGGTAGCATTTAGGAGTCCCACTCATGAACCCTTCTGTGTCAGGTGCTGTACATTTTTATTGCAATTAGGTGTATTATGGTAGCACCTAGGTGCCCCAGTCATGGCCCAGTCATGGCCCCATTGTGCTAGAAGGCATTTTACATTTTATTGCTATTTGGTAATATCATGGTAGCACCTCGGTGCTGAAGTAATGGACCAAGACCCCATTATGCTAGATGCTGTGCATTTTTATTGCTATTAGGTGTATTGTGGTAGCACCTAGGAGCCCCAGTCATGGACCAAGACCCCATTCTGCTAGGCGCAGTGCATTTTTATTGCTATTAGGTGTATTATGGTAGCACTTAGGAACCCCAGTCATGGCCCAAGACCCCATTCTGCTAGAAGGCACTTGATATTTTATTGCTATTAGATGTATTACGGTAGCACCTAGGCACTGCAGTCGTCATGGCTCAGGACCCCATTGTGCTAGGTGCTGTACATTTTATTTCTATTAGGTATATTACAGTAGCACCTATGTGCTGCATCATGGAGCAGGACCCCCCCCCCCCCGCCCCTCCGTGCTGGGCGCTGGACAGACCCAGAATGTAACAAAAAGCCTTGCCCCAAGCCACCCTGAGGCTCTTGAAGCAGAAGCTGTGATTCTTAGCCAGCTCCTGCAGCTGGGGGCCGAAAAACAACCCCCCCCCACCACCACATAGCGTGGTTCAAATCAGGCGAGTTGAGGCGTTGATGACCTGTCCTGGTGTCTGATTCATTTTCTATGTATGAGGCTCAGTCCCCCTGTCGGCTTCACTGGACCACCAGCCCGTTCAGACTCTCACGGTGTGATGGTAAAGCCGCAGCCTCTGAGTAACCGGGACTGGAGTCCCGGGCCCAAGATTCAGAAATTTCCGCTTCCCACTTCAAAGTGGGGTCAAGGGAGGGGGGGAGGTGTCGGTGGCTCGGTGCCCCCGGAGGGGCCCAGAGCGCTTGTTGGCACACGGGCGGCGTGAACCGAGCCCTGCCTCTTTCATGCCGCGGAGAATATCCCGCTCAATTATTCAGCAGCGGCTGGCTTGAAAAGGAAGGAGTCTGTTTGCAAAGGTGGAGGGGGGGGAGGAAGGAAGTGAGGTGCCTTTTAAAGAGAAATCTCGGCTCAGGAGAGATTGGGCATGCACACGTCTGTGGGCTTTTCCGCTTTCCTAGAAATTGGGGCTGGCTGGGGTGAAACTAACAAAGCAAACAAACTTTAAAGCCCCAACCCCAAGTTCTATGTCAGGAGAACAAGCTCAAAGAGGGAAGCTGAGAGCCGCCCCTTAGGGAAAATCTCCCTCAGTCTTGGTATCTTTTTCTTTTCAAAAGCTCTGCTCTTCTAGCTCAGCCACCAGATATGGGCTGGATGCAGGAACGTGTGGGGGAGGGAGGCTCTCTGGCATGGGTTATGTAGGTGAGACTTTGGGTTTGTCTAGATGAAGCGTTAGTGCCCGGCAAGCTGGGGTGTGACTCTACAGCGAACTAACACGATGTCTGGGTGGACCGTGCTGCGGCAATGTAGTGCACAATGCCGTATTCCGGTATCCAAACAGAACAGATCAAAGCACACTAGAAAACGTTTGGCGTACCGTAGAGTCACGTCATCTAGACAAGCCCGAAGTGCTGGCTGAATTCTTTTAGTGAAAACCCCAGAGTTGGGGCACTGAAACATTTTGTGAATGCGCCTTGGTTTTGCCAAATGCGCCGGGTTGAAATGTATTCCAGAAAAGGGCAAACGTCCAAATGACTTTTTGTTTGGAAATTTCCTTCCAATTTTTTTTTAACTGGGTCGAACAGAATGTTTATTTCCTTCAGAAATGATTTTTTTTTTCCTGATTTTTTTTTTTGGAATGGCCAAGGAACCGAAAAATTCACTATGAGCCCAGCGCCGTCTGGCTGGGTGACCGGCCTGGGGCCTTCTTCTACGCATCCCTTCTGGAGAGGGGAACATCTCCTTGGAGCGACTCCCACTAAACCCTTGTGCTTTGTGTTATGGAAGTACCCAGAAGGCACTGCTCCCTGCCCCTGTCTATGTGGACAGAGTAAGTTTAGTGTCCTTTTGGTGGTGACCGAAACATAGCTCTTTGCCTTCCCTTAGTTGAGATGCTCCACCGATTGGTTGTGCTGCCCAGTCTTTCTTGCCTGTGACCTCTGCTTCCCCTCCCCTCCTCACCGCAGTAGCATTTAGAGGGGGAAACTGAGGCACAGAGCAGTGGTGCTGTGATTTCACTGTTGTTTTGTGTTTTGCCCAAGGTCCCACTAAGTTAGCAGAAGAGCTAGGGATAGAACCCGTGATGTCCTGAGTCCCAGCCACCCCTGCTCTAACCTCTCCCAGAGCTGGGATAGAACCCAGGAGTCCTGGCCCCAGTCCACGCTGCTTATATTATTAGACATCACTCCCTTCCAAGATCCAGGAGCCCTGACTCCGAGCGCCCCCATCTCTAACCACTAGACACCACTCCCTTCTTAGAACCAGGAATAGAACCCAGGAGTCCCAGCTCGCAAATCCCCTGCTCTAACCACCCCGCCCTGAACTGGTTAGAGAACCCAGGAGTCCTGGCGCCCCTTCGCCTGCTCTAACTGGGCTCTGAAGTTCAGACGAAGACGGGACCTGCCCCAGCTCAGACCTGGCAGCAGCTCCCTTCCCTGCTGCAGCACAGAACTTCACCAAGGAATTCATTCTAATCTCAGCGATTAAACCCCTCGTTAGCCAGAGGGCCAGACGTGCCGATCCTCGCACAGCCGAGGGCAGAAATCGCTGTTGGGACTCGGCCTCGTTAGCTTGATTCCTTTCCTCTCCCCCACCCCCCAGTCGATTTCTCTGGGCGCTGTACATCCAGCTGACAGAATTAACCCTAGGACTGCTGGCTGTGATGCACAAGGCGGGTTCGGCGCTGGGATGACACTAGCCCTTTCCTTGGCCACTGTAGAGCAGGGACCAAAGCCAGAATGGGCCATGGAGACTGAGTGCCGGGCTGCAGCGGGGGAGGAGGCGGTGTCCAGCCCACGCTGCCAGAGGAACGCTCATGGATTTACAGGCTCTGGGCTAGACCCCGGCCTTCAAACTGGGGTGGGTAACCCCAAGTGCCCACACAAGGACAGGCTGGGTGCTCTCGGTGACTCTGAGCCTTCGGGCGCCAACGCGCCCTTTTCTCACCAGGAGCCGAGTCCCTCTGAGTTCAGCCTCCTAGGGTGACTTCCCCATTCCAGAATTCCCAGCTAGGGGGGGCCGCCCGCTTTCCAGCCCCGTGACATAAAAGTGCTGAATCCGGGCCCGGGATCGGAGGATTTACGTCGCCAGCCCTTAGCCTCCAGCGGTGCTGTTGGGCGAGTCCCCGCGGAAGGGCGGGGGAAGCTGGGTATGTTTATCCCCTCTCAAAGACCTGAATCCGGCGGGCGGACTGGATTCCAAGTGGGGGGTGGGCATGCTCCCCAAACCTCCCCACTCCCCCACAATGGCTTGTGCTAAAGGCTGCTCCCCTCTGATGCCCAGGGCCTGATTCTCCCACTTAGGGTGACCAGACAGCAAATGTGAAAAATCAGGACAGGGGGTGGGGGGTAATAGGAGCCTATATAAGAAAAAGTCCCCAAAATCAGGACTGTCCCTATAAAATCAGGACATCTGGTCCCCCTACTCCCACTTCACCGGCGCTGAGCGGTCAGGCAAGGCGACTGCACCAATCCCACCCCCCTCCCTTCGTGTTTTGGCAGTGTGAGGGCGCCCCCGGGCCTCGTGCATTCCACATTCACTTTGCACGCCGGTGCAAGGGATCCCGCTAGGGGCTTGGGTGGCGGTGAAGGATCGTGCCCCGGCGGTGGCTAGAAATCGAGGCCACGGCTACATCGGTGGGGCAGTAACCAGGCACGTGGCAACCGCGCTAAAGCAGTGAAACCCGCCTGCCTGGGAGAGGAGAAAGGGCTGCAGGGTCTGGCATAGGAGTTGCCCGGAGTTAAAGGGGCCCTGGGACTGGCGCCTGGCGGGTCAACATCAGCCACAGCCAGGATGTTCCAATGCAAACAGCTGCTGGTTGAACTACCTGGGCTCCACTGCCTCCCAGAAACCCCACAGGCTGGATCATCAGCCCTGGAAGCGTGTGGGGGGAGCCGTGCCCGCTGTGCCACTCTGTGACTGGCTGTACCCAGTCTCCTGGGCCACCCACCCCTCCCCTCCTGCTGTCTGGTCCTGTGACAGACAAGCCCCCGCAGGTCCTGGCAGGCACCCAGCTTTTTGGGGCAACCCAGGGGCCGTGTTCCCGTGTCAGGGCAGGAACTGGGCCTGCCGTCCCGCTCAGCGCGCGGGGCTGGGCAGCCATTAGAACTGGCAATGACGCAGCTGCGGGGAAATCGCCCCGGGGCAGGTGAGAGGGGCGTGTTGGTTGGTGATTAGAAGCCGGGGAGTCAAGACTCCTGGGTTCTCCTCCCAGCTCTGGGAGGGGAGTTTGACAGAGTGGTGGGAGCAGTGTGGGCTGGGAAGGGAAAGGAAAGGAAAGGAGGTGGGTGAAGAGAATGAGGCAGTTGGCAGTGGGGGTTTGGGTAGGAAGGATGGGCTAGTATTTAAGACCCTGGGCCGGCATTGGAGTTCAGTTCGTGTCTCTGCTACTGCCTCCCTCTGTGACCTTGGGCCCGTCACGTGGGGCAAGATTTTCTCAGGTGCCCAGCACCCACCGTCGGGGCCAGACGATCAACAGGGCTCTGTACCCAGCCTGCCGAGTGCTTCCAAACATCCGTCCCATGAGCGGGCCTGGCCTGGCCTAAAAGCCGCCAGACCCGGGTTCTGTTCCCAACTGGGCAAGTCACTTCCCCTCTTTGTGCCTCAGTTGTCCGCCCCTTTGTCTTTTGTGCCTTTTAGACTCTAATGTACACTCTTTGGGGCAGAGACTGTCTGTCTATGAAGTTTGGGCCTCTAGGTGCTACCGTAATACACATAATAAGAGAGGACCTGCTGGCTGACGTGATCACCTGGAGGTGTTCCTGCCAGGCTGATGTCTTGCGGCCTCTCCCAGGGCTGGGGCAGGTTATTTCTCCATTCAGGAGACGCTTAGCTCCTTAATGCCATCAGAGTCTTCAAGGCCAAAGGGACCACGGTGATCATCTGTCTGACTGGTAAAGGGAGCTCTCTCCTGGCAGGAGGCTGCCACAGAAGGGCTTGTTATTATGAGGCAGCTTCTAAAGACGCATTGCAAACATCCTCTCAGTCTTGCAGCCCCCTGGGGAAACTGAGGCACGAAGCCATGACTTGGCAAAGGACACAGAGCAAGTCGGGGACAGAGCTGCACATAGAAACCAGGAATCCTGACTCCCAGCCACCCACGGGACCACACTCTCTCTGAGAGCCAGAAGACTGAACCCAGGAATCCTGTCTCCCATCTCCACCCCAGGGATGGAACCCAGGAGTCCTGACTCCCAGTCCCCTCTCCCCTCCTTAGACCCCATATCTCCCAGAACCACAGAATAGTCCTAAGGAGTTCTGACTGCACCCCCCGGCTCTAACCTTTAGACCCCACTTCCCTCCCAGAGCCATAGGACAAAACCCAGCATTAACCCCCAGCTCCATCCTAGCCCCAGGAATGGAACCCAGGAGTCCTGACTCCCAGTCTCCTTGCTCTAACCACTAGACCCCCCTACATGCTCCCAGAGCCACAGCATAGAACCCAGGAGTCCTGAAACCCTGAGATCAGTGACCCAGAGGCTCTGCTCTAACCACTACCCAGCACTCTCCTCTGTAACTTAAAGTTTGTGCTGAATGGAAATGGATGCTACCAACGTAGTATTGGCTCCCCTTTCCTCCCTCTGAACCTGTCCTAACAGACCAAGGAGACATTGAATCTGAGACGAACAGCAGGGGTTGTTATTTGGTGCATTGTTACTTTAAGAGTTGGCAACTTTCAAAGTATTAAAAAAAAAGAAGGTATTTTTCATATATATATGTCCCCCCCCACTTTCCCCCCCTCCCAGCCTAGCAGCTTTCTAATTCCTACATTAAATGCTTTTAATTATAGGAGCATTCGGTCTGACCTGCGGGGTTATTTCAAGAGAGGCGAAATGAAGGAATTAAAGAAAATGACAGAGAAAATTGCGGCAATTAGCGGAGTTTGCATTGTTCGGCGTGTCTGTCAAGGGAGCTCTATGTTTGTTAGTTACAAGTAAATTCATACAGATAACAGAGGAAGCGATTATAAATGCCATCTCGGCTGCTGCATGGTGCCGCAGCTTTTTTTATTATTATATTTTTTTTTGTTTAATTCTTTGTAAAATAATATTTCTCCCCCAAAGTAGGGCCTGGGGAAGAAAAGACTGAGTCTCTCGGCTCCCTCCCCCACCTCTCCCCCAGCCCTGCAGGGCGTCTGTTAAGCGCTGGTCCTAGAGGTTAATTCCATGTCTGCTTCAAAACGGGAGCGTTTTGCATGCGTGTAAATGACTGCACAGTTAATAAAGGAGTTCAGCTGCTTCCTGAGACGGTCTGGGCTAGTGGTTAGAGCTCTGGGTGCCTGGGGTCCATCCCCACTTCTGCCACTGTCCCAGGGTGGGCGTTTCGACAGGAGAAAGTAGCGCTGCTTTAACAGTTAAACCCCCTGGGGTGGCTGTATCGGTGTGGCTATTTCTGTATGGGCGGGGAATAGCTAGAGCAGGAGAAGGCCACGTCTACACTACAGTGCAGTGTAGCTGGGTTGGCCAGGGGGTCTGATGAGAAGAGATTTCTGAGCATCATAGCTGGGCTGGCAGAAGCCCCTGGTATGCTGGCAAAGGGGCGCTGGGAGTCTGGACTCCTGGGTTCTATTCCCAGCTCTGGGAGGGGAGTGGTGTTTAGAGGTTAGAGCTGGGGGAAGGGGCTGGAAGTGAGGACTCCTGGGTTCTCGTCACGTAGCATGACCAGATGTCCCAATTTTATAGGGACAGGCCCGATTTTGGGGTCTTTTTCTTATATAGGCTCCTAATACCCCCCCACCCCCTGTCCCGATTTTTCACCTTTGCTGTCTGGTCACCCTATCATCACGGCTCTGGGAGGGGAATGGGGTCTAGTACAGCTTGTTTCACTCTAAGGGGATGGAATAAGTTTTACCAGTAAAAGCTCAAACTGCATTCACACTAGGAGTCCTTTGCGGCTATAGTTTCACTGGGATAGCTACACCGGTATAGCCTCCCAATTGGAGTTTTGGGGCAAGCAACTTAATTAGTTTTAAGAGAGCTGGACAAATTTCTGAGTGGGACGTTATGGTGGGGCTCTTGTGATTGTGGGGGGGCAGGGCTCAGCCGCCCTGGGACTCACTTCTGGTTTCTCTCTTATGTTCCTAAAGCGCATGCTTCGGGGCTCTAGCTGGCCACGTGCAGGGGTCAGGAAGGGTTGTCCCCCCCTGCAATGCATTCTGGGAGACTTTCTTTTTATCGCCTTCCACTGAAGCATTGGGGATGGCCATGGCTGGAGATGGGATATTGGACTCTGTGGTGGCACCGAGCGTTCTCTCTCTTTAGTGCTTGGCTGGCTGGTTCTTTCTCATGTGCTCTGGGTTGAACTGATCACCTCGTGTGGGGTTGGGAGGGAATCCAACCCCAGGTCAGATTGGCAGGGACCCTGAGGGGTTTTGTGCCTTCCTCTGCAGTGTGGGGTCTCTCCCCCTATTACCTGGGTAGATCTCAGTTAACCATTTCCGTGCCAAGGTGGGGGGCCCTTGGTCCCTCCTCTTCTCTGCCTGTGGCATGCAATAGTCTCGTCTCCTGTGGGCTGTGGTGGATTTTTGGTTGTTGGGGTTAGTGTGTGGCTGCTGGGAGGGGTTGGCGGCCTGTGATGTACCAGTGGTCACACCCACCCACTAGGAGAGCTCCATGGGGTTGATTTTCCTGGGCCCTGGTCCTTTTTAAACTCACCGTCAGTCCCTCGCTGATTGCACATGGCCTGTTTCTGTGCATGATGAGGCTTGGCTCTGGACAAGTATCAGTTGCAAACTCCTGCGGCTAGACATTAGGCACCTTTCTTCGACTGTCAGCTCCTTGGGGCAGGACCTGGCTTTTTGTTCTGTGTTTGTACAGCGCCTAGCGCATTAGGGGCCTGGTCCAGGACTGGGGCGCCTCAGTGCTACCATAATACACCTAATAGCAATAAAAATGTACAACGCCTGGCCCAATGGGGTCCTGCTCCATAACTGGGAATGCTACCTTAATACATCTAATAGCAATAAAAATGTACAGCACCTGGCGCAATGGGGTACTGGTTGGTAACCGGTTCCTAGGCACTACTGTAATACTCCTAATATCATAAAAATGTTCAGCTGCTAGCACAATAAGGTTCTGGTCATTGACTGGGGTTCCTAGGTGCTACCGTAACACACCTAATAACAATAGAAATGTACAGCCCTGAGCACATAGGGACCTGGTCCATGAGGGCCAGCATAATGGAGTGCTGGGGATCCTAGGTGCTACCATAATACACCTAATAGCAAAAAATATGTACAGTGACTGGCACAATGAGGTCCAAGCCCATGACGGGCTCCTAGGCACTACCGTAATACATATAATAAACTGTAACATTATTTTATCTGGACTGCTGGGTACCCTGCAGAATTGGTTTAGCAAGAGCGTAGGGAGGCAGTGTGGAGGAGCAGATAGAGTGCTGATGTGGGAGAGTTAGGTACTATTCCCTTCTCTGTCAGGGGCTGCTGGGTGACCTTGGGCGAGTCATTTCCCCGCTGCGTGCCTCAGTTTCCCCTGCTGTAAAATGAGGAGAACAATACAGACAACAGCTGGGCGACATTTTTCAGGTGAAACCAAAAATGCCAATTCAGCGACCCCCAAATGTTCTGCAACTTTGTGCTGATTTCGGCAAATTGTTGGTTTAGGAAAAACAAAAAACTACAAAAGACTCAAACTGTTTCGTTTCACTGTGATTTTTTTTCAGTTTGCAATGACTTCATATTTCAGAGTTTCCTTTGATTTTTTTTTAATTAAAAAATAGTCAAAATCAAAACAAGACATTTTGATTTTGTCAGAACCAAAAGTTTGATTTGAGCCAAAACAATTTTTATTTCAACTTTTCCATTCACTAGGTGTGTCTAGAATTTTTGTTTTCAGTCCAACCCAAAACAATTTTTTAGACTTTTCAGAATTGCCAGTGAATCAAAAAAATCTGTTATTCACCCAGCTCTGATATTGACCACCTTTCTAAAGTGCTTTGAGATCAAGCATCCACGTAAGAGAGGAAAGTGTTACTATTGAGTGATCATTTTGCACTTATCTGGCACCTGTGGATGATCTCAAAGCAATTTACAAATCGGAACTACCTTCCTGATCCCTGTAGGAAGGAAGGGAATTATTATTACAGATGGGGAAACTGAGGCACAAAGCAGGGGGACAAGTATCAGAGGGGTAGCCGTGTTAGTCTGGATCTGTAGGGGGGGAGGGATAGCTCAGTGGTTTGAGCACTGGCCTGCTAAACCCAGGGTTGTGAGTTCAATCCTTGAGGGGGCCATTTGGGGTTATGGGGCAAAAATTGGGGATTGGTCCTGCTTTGAGCAGGGGGTTGGACTAGATGACCTCCTAAGGTCCCTTCCAACCCTGATATTCTATGATTCTAAGCGACAAAGAGTCCTGTGGCACCTTATAGACTAACAGACGTATTGGAGCATAAGCTTTCGTGGGTGAATACCCACTTCTTCGGATGTATGAAGAAGTTGCAGCCGAAGGAGTGGGTATTCACCCACGAAAGCTTATGCTCCAATACGTCTGTTAGTCTATAAGGTGCCACAGAACTCTTTGTCACAAAGCAGGGGGAGTGACTTGCTTCAGAGTCTCACAGCTGTTCCCTTGTGTTTTATTAAGCAGCAGTGTCATTTGTGGGGGAGGGAAAGCTCAGTGGTTTGAGCATTAGCCTGCTAAACCGAGGGTTAGGAGTTCAATCCTTAAGGGGGCCATTTAGTGATCTGGGGCAAAAATTGGAGATTGGCTCTGCTTTGAGCAGGGGGTTGGACTAGATGACCTCCTAAGGTCCCGTCTATGATTCTGTGCTTAACTCTTCAAGGAAAGATCCTTGTGTTAGTGAGAGTTTTACGGTAACAGAGGACAGTGGGGAAATGAAAGTGTAGGGGAAAGGGGTTTGGGGGTGTGGGTGGAGGTGATGCTTCCAGGTTTGGGCAAAGGGGGCAGATAATGAGGCAGAAGGATACGTGTAAGTTGGAACAGCAGAGGAGAAGGTTCTTGTACTCACACCAGGTGGCTTATGGGACAGAGCGGGGTAGGGCAGGGAACAGAGTGGGTTGAAAAAAGAAAGCCAATTCCCTTTGAAATATCAGAACTCTTTTCTTTTCACATGGTTCAGAACAGACCCAATTTTGATTAGTTTTAAAAAATTTAGTGATTTCCCCCTCCCCCAAACTCACAGATTTTTAAGACCAGAAAAGGACCCTGTGACCATTATCTAGTCTGACCTCCTGAATAACCCAAGCCAGAGACTCCTGCCCAGCTACTCCTGAGTTTGATTTCAGCCAATTTAGAAAGAAAAAGAAGGAAAGCGAGAATGTGCATGCCCTCAAGAGAAAGAGAGTGGAGGGGTGAGGGGAGATGGAGGGAAGGAAAAAAGAAAAGAAAGAAAATATATAAACAAGAAAGTCAACACAAAACCAAATTTACTCTTCATTTTTTGGTTCCAGTTTCATTGAAAAAAAAGGTTTTTTTGGTGAAAATGTTCAGTCCATCAGTGGGGCATAAAGGGGTCAGGAGACAAGTTTGTCCCATGTGGGGAGACAGCTGAGAAAGGTGGCGAAGCAGGGAGCTGGTCAGAAAATGGAATTTGCCTCTTGTGGGGAAATCTGACACTGGGGAACTCATTTTCGTCCTGAATTGGAACGAAGCGTAACGTTGACATTTTGAAAATGGTGCGTGGATTGAAAATTCCCAAAGAATTCATGCTGGAAGCCTGCGAACGTTTCCTTTTCATAATCTTGAAGCGTTATTTTATAAATGTCAGTATAACCTCTATGAAATATATTAAATATCATACATATTGGAGCATAAGCTTTCGTGGGTGAATACCCACTTCAATGGATGCATCTGAAGAAGTGGGTATTCACCCATGAAAGCTTATGCTCCAATACGTCTGTTAGTCTATAAGGTGACACAGGACTCTTTGTCGCTTCTACAGATCCAGACTAACACGGCTACCCCGCTGATATTAAATATCATGTATCAATATAACAAAATGATGATTTTCACGTGCCGTAGAAGTCGAAACCAAATGAATCAAAACAAGAAAGCTGAACAAATTTATTTTAACATTTTTTCCAGCAAAAATTTCATCAAAATCAACATCTTTCAGAGTCGACACAACTGCATTTTCTGACGGAAAACGGTTCTGGCGACATTTTTTTCGGCCAGCTCTAGGGGCAAACCCCATGGGGAACCATTGACTTCATCCTGGAGGCGACCACCTCCCCGCACCCCCAGCCACCTCGCTCTGTGTTGCCTTGATCAGTTCGGTTCCTGCCCCCACCTTCCTTGTAGCTCTTCCGTCGACCCCAGGAGCCAGGGATCTTTGCCTTCAGCTGCTGTGAACCAGGGCTCTGTGTAGCAATGAGAAAAGCCTGAAAGAAAGGTTAAGCTCAGGTCCTGTGAACCTTTCAGGCTTTTGGGGGAGCCGTGAATGCAGAGCTGATAAGTATTCCAGTGCCATCCGTCTGGAATGTTCAAAGGACAATGGCAAATTCTCTCCCTCTCCCCGGTGCAGTGGGTCTCTCTGGCTTGTGTGATGTGCAAATCCTCCTTCACCAAGCCGTGTGTGTGTGTGTGTGTGTGTGTGTGTGTGCGTGAGTGTGTGTGTGTGTGTGTGTGTGGTTTAAGATGCAGGATGAGGCCCTGGCTCTATAAGATTTCCCTCCCCCCCCCCCCCCCCCCCAAAGAAAACCAAAACAACCCTCCAGGAAACAGACACTGCCTTATAAATTACACTGGACTTCTCCTCCGATTCCTGGTCGAAACAATCCCTCCCTCCTGGCCCACCCCTTCGTAAATCAGAAGTAACTCCATTGGAGTCAAGGGAGCTGATTCCCATCGCCCTGATCCAGGCGTCAATCAGGAGTCAGTCACCGCATTGGAGCCAGGGCCGGCGCTTCCACTAGGCGACCCTAGGTGCCTGGGGTGGCAGGATTTGGGGGGCGGCATTTTGGCGGCGACTCCTTTCCCGGCGGCAAGAAAAGCGGCCGCCGATTACGGCGGAGGAACGCTGCCGCGTAGGGCGGCAAAAATCCTGGCGCCGCTACTGGGTTGGAGCTGATGCAGTAACGCCGGTGAGAGTCGTTAGGCGGCGTCTTTGCTGCAGAGTTAACTTGAGTTATCTACGGAGCTGAGCTGAGCTCGGGTGAGAGCAGCCACCTGGCCAAAAAGCCACAGCACAGAGGGGTGGTGCTAGCAGCCGGTGCGCTGGGCTAAATGGAGCCGTAGCTTCTGACCCCTCCGGCGGGGCAGCCAGCTTGCATTAAAAGCAGCACTGCGCTGGAGTTATAACAACTCGCATTAACTCTGCCCGGGGGAGATTGACGTTCCCGGCGTGGACGGTGCTGATTTCAGCCCGTGTGCTCAGAGCTGCTCCCCCGGCTTGTCACCCCGGCTGGGGAAGAACCCGCACCCCCGTCGTTCATTTCTCCCCGCGTGAAGGGCTCCAGCTCCCACGCTCCCAAGTGTTTTTGGCCTCCGGGTGGGTGGCGGAAGCGGAACATAAGTAACTCGCCGTGGCCCTGCCTTCGTTTCAGCAAGTTGCCTCGCCCCGAAGTGAGAACAGCTGAGCCGCTGGGGGGGCACAGGAGACCCTGATTCTCCCCCCTGGCTCCAGCTGCAGCGGGGATGCCAGGCCAGAGGGTGCTAGCTCCGGGGCTATACTGCTGTCTACTGCCTCCCCGTCCTCAACCTGGCTCCTCTCCCTCTTCAGCTCATTGATCAGCCCCGCACTACAGATTCCTGCTGTGCCCTGCCTCTCTCCCCCCCCACCCCCGCATCATGGTCTAGTCTCACTCTGCATCCCCCCACCCCGTCCTCCACTATGCCCCCATTGTAGATCCGGTCTAATGCAGCACATGAAACAGGCCTGCCTTGTGCGCTATCAGCCCCTGGGGTATCACTCAAAGCCAAGGATGGTTTGGAAAATTCCCACTGGGTGGCGGGTGGGGGTCCAGTGGTTAGAGCAAGGGGGGGGTGGGGCTGGGAATCTGGACTCCTGGGTTCTATTTCTAGCTCTCGGGTGGGAGTGGCGTCTAGTGGCTAGAGCAGGGGACCTGGGAATCAGGACTCCTGGGTTCCATCCCTGCCTCTGGGAGGGGAGCAGGACCTAATGGTTGGAAGGGTGCTGGGAGTCAGCTCCTCGGATTTATTCCCAACACTGGGAGGGGGGCCTGGGGCTTAATGGTCAAAGCAGGGAATTGGGAGACAGAGCTCCTGGGTTCTGTTCCAGCTTCTGCCCTTGACTCACTCGGTGCCTTTAGCAACTTCTGTACTTTGGTTTCCTCCCTCCTTCACCTAGTCCAGGCCAGCACAACTCGTAAAGTGGCGAGGGCCATATTACTCCAAAGAAAACAGCTGAGGGCCGCAACCCCCAGCCCCGTGGAAACACCCCCGCCCCCAGCGCCACCTGCCCCACGGAAACAACCCCTTCTTCCCCAGCGCTGGGGTGTGGAAGCCTGTCGAGGGGAAAGAAACAGCGCGCATAGGGTGACCAGATCACAGCAGTAAAATAGGACCTGTCCCCTGCCTGCTCGGCCCCACCATCACCCCCCTCTTCACCCCCCCAGGGGTCACTATATTACTGCACACAACAGTCAATCAATGCAGTTGTAGATAAATCTCTGCATTATGCATTTTTGTATAGCTTTTATATGACTTTGTATTGAACCTTGGTAATATGTTATAGCGGGCCCCTAAGGTAGTATAATTAAGGTAAAAGAAAAATGTCTTTTTGCTAGAAGTAGAATAAGATCTTCCCCCCACTTTGTATTCAACTGCCCTGTTGAATGAATGGGGTGTGAATGAGGAAGGCGTGGAAGGCAGCACCTCCAGACAGCTGCAACCCTTGGAGAGGGGATGGGAGCCAGACCAAGGACAATCAAACTTGTAAATGGGCTGACTAGAGAAGAGCAGACATACTGACGGCCTTGGGGGTTAGAAGCCAGCACCTTCCTTTGGGAACACCCTCTTTGCAGCATTGGGACAACCCCCAGCCCAGAGACAAGCAGCAAAAAGGACCAACGGACACAGTCCCAGATTTTGGGCCGCACAGTGAGCCCACCTACTCACCCCCCCCCACGGGCCGCACGTGAGCCCACGCAGGCCGCATGTGGCCCCCGGGCCGCATGTTGTGCAGGCCTGACCTAGAGGGTCACCTGCCCCGCCCCGCGGCATGCATGTGTCTGAGGCCTAAATCAGTCACGTTTACAAAATGCTTTGAGCGCCTCTGATTGCAGCTGCTACAGACAGGCAAAGTTCTGTCACTGACTCACAAACCCCCTGCACTCCTGGGGAGTTAAGGACGTATTCTCTACCATCCCCATTTTACTGGGAAACTGAGGCACGGGGTGGGGTGGGGCGCGTGACTCATCCAAGAGGAGGCAGCTGGAGGCTACTGGTTCCATCAGGCTTGGAACCGGTGTGGCCCGATCACACCCATAACGCCAGCGTAGCCCCCTGCACCCACGGGCTGGCGGGGGGACGGGCGTCATGCAGCAGGGGGCCGGCGCTGATCGCTTGCATCCCTCTCTGCAGGTCCCGGCAGGAGGACCATGGCCGCTCTGCTGACCAAGCTCTTTGAACAGCATCTGGGAGGACACATTTTGCAGGTGAGTCCCGGCTTCCCTGGTTAAAGGGGATGCAGAGGCCGACCTGGGGAGAGAGATGAATTGAGCATTGCCTGGCTAATGGGGAATGTGGGCGTGGGGGGCGGGGCGGGGGGGGGATGGGACAATGGTGTGTGTCTATTGGAAAGGGGGGGCAAACCCCACGGCCAGACGGCGTGGGTTGGGGCGGTGCACGGGGGGAGGAGGGGAGGCGGGTCTAGGCGCTCATCAAAGGCTGAACATCAGGGAAAACTCCCCCGTCTTGCGAGAAGGGGTTAAAGCACCGGGGGGAGAACAGGGCCCCTCTTCTGTTAAAAGCAGAGTGCGCATCTCCTCCCCTTCTCTCCCCTCCCAGTTCCCTCTCCTCCTTGGCTGGTCAGGTGAGAGATCCGGTCCCCGTATGGGCCCTGAGGGGGGCGGAGAATAGCCACAGCTCAATGTGCTCCAGCCACGCCCCTGATCTGCCCCCTGTGGGCCCTGGCGGGGGGCAGAGAACAGCCACAGTGCAGTGCACCCCGGCCACACCCCCGATCCACCCCCCCATGGGCACTGGATGTAAAACAGAAGCTGCTCCCCATGTCCCCAGGCTATGGGCCTGAACTGGTGCGCACTGAAGCCAATGGGATACTTTCCATTCACTCCAGGGAGCGCTGGATTGGGCCAGTCTCTGTCTCCCTTGCCCACCCCAGGCCTAGGGAAGCGCGGCAGGTTTTGGCGGTAGGCTCCACGGGTCACCCAGAGGAGGCAGGGGGGAGGCGGCGGGTTCACGGTCTCTGCTCCCGGTGCTGCCCTGAGGCCGGCGGCCGCCTCCCTTGCAGCGCGGTGCCCTGACATTTCAGGGCAAGGGTGGCTGAGCCAGACAGATCAGGCTAATTATCACTGGAGAGCTCTCATTACCGTTGTCTCCCCAGGCTGCCGCCTAATTGTCAGAAGTGGCATATGGTAATATTTTAAACAGCAATGGGTCAGCCCCCTCCCCGTCCCCTCAGCCACCCAGCCAGGCTAGTGACGGGCACGGTACTGAGGTTGCCTGGAGCCCTGGCAAAGGAATTTCCTGGGGTGACTCTGTTGGGTCCCTATTCTCCGTCGCTTTGCCGCCGTTCTGTGTGGCTTGCCGTGCGTCGTGAAGTGAGTGCCAGTCCCATCGGGCGGCCTTTAGCTCCCTCCGTGCACCCGTGTGGAATCTAGCCCAGCCTGCGCGGTGGCCCCCTCCCGATCCAAAGGGAATGGCCCGTGCCTTTCACACGTGAGCACCCCTTGGCTGGGGTCAGCTTATTCAGCTGTCCGCGTTGAGCTCCCAAGCGGAGCAGGATCAGGCCGGCCCCGTGCGTGGGCTGGAAACACGTCAGACATCCCCGAGGTTCCTGCAACCGGGGAGATGGCGCTATTCCATCAGAGGCAGGGCTGACCCTGATGGGGCGATAGGGGGCGCTGTGCGGCAGGGAGTGGGGTAGGAGGCGCTCTTCCCCTCTGAGTTAGTGCGGACCCCATGCGATGTTAGCGGGTGCCGCGCTGCTGGAGATGTCCGTGAGATGCGAAACTAAAGGCCCGCCCGCTTGTAGTGTTGTCCGAGATCCCCCTGGCACTTCCCGTGGAATTGGGGATATGGATTCCCTCCCGGGTAATTGCACTTTTCCTCCTTAAATACCCCCGCAATTTCAAACAGAAGCAGGATACTTTCTCCCCTAAAACTGCTGCATCGTTTTGCTGTGCTGCTGTCAGACAACAGCTATGTTCCACCCCAGAAGTGGCTGCCTTTCAGCACTGTTTAGGTTGGATATTAGGAAAAACTTTTTCACTAGTAGGGTGGTGAAGCACTGGAATGGGTTACCTAGGGAGGAGGTGGAATCTCCTTCCTTAGAGGTTTTTAAGGTCAGGCTTGACAAAGCCCTGGCTGGGATGATCTAATTGGGTTTGGTCCTGCTTTGAGCAGGGGGTTGGACTAGATGACCTCCTGAAGTCCCTTCCAACCCTGAGATTCTATGATTCTATGACTGGGTGAGCAATCCCTGTATAAACAACCCCTGAGCCCCACCCCAGAGGTGGCTGCATCTCAGTGCTGGGTGAATCGCTGTATAAACAGCTGCTGAGCCCCACCCCAGAGGTGGCTGCATTTCAGCACTGGGTGAGCAATCCCTGTATAAACAACCCCTGAGCCCCACCCCAGAGGTGGCTGCATCTCAGTGCTGGGTGAATCGCTGTATAAACAGCTGCTGAGCCCCACCCCAGAGGTGGCTGCATCTCAGTGCTCGGTGAGCAATTGCTGTATAAACAGCTGCTGTGCCCCACACCAGAGGTGGCTGCATCTCAGTGCTGGGTGAGGAATCGCTGTATAAACAGCTGCTGAGCCCCACCCCAGAGGTGGCTGCATTTCAGCACTGGGTGAGCAATCCCTGGCTGTTTGCTCCTTTCGTCCCGTCGGCACGATCCCATTCGGAGGGTCTATTGCATGACATGGCCATGGGGGCCAGAGAGTGAGAGCAGTTTTAATTTGGTTTTATGTGTTAAAATGAGAGCTGTGCCCGAACCAAACCAGGGGGGATCTACAAACCACCCTAAATGTGCCGGCACAAACCACCAGAGCCAAGGAGTTTGGGGGAGTTCACAGGCAGATACAAATGTTAGAGATCCCCTCGCTGCCATCCCAGGAGCCCGGAAGTTAGTGCATTTTGCTGCCACCTTTGGGCACTGGGGATCATAGGCACCGACTCCATGGGTGCTCCAGGGCTGGAGCACGCATGGGGGAAAATTGGTGGGTGCAGAGCACCCACCGGCAGCTCCCCGCCGCCAGCCCCCACCCAGCTCACCTCCGCTCCGCCTCCTCCTCCCCTGAGCGCACCACCACCACTCCGCTTCTCCTCCCTCCCTCCCTGGCTTGCCGCCAAACAGCTGTTTCCCACGGCAAGCCTGGGAGGGAGGGGGGAGAAGCAGAGCGGCGGCGGCGTGCTTAGGGGAGGAGGAGGCAGAGCGGAGGTGAGCTGGGGCAGGGAGTGGTTCCTCTGCCCCCCCATGAGGGTTACTTCCTGCAGCCCTCCCCGCGCCCCGCCCCAGCTCACCTTCGCTCTGCCTCCTCCCCTGAGCAGGCCGCCACTCTGCTTCTCCACCCTCCCTCCCAGGCTGGCATGCGGCAAGCTTGGGAGGGAGGGAGGGAGGATGGATGGAGGAGGGGAAATGTGGGGCGCCCGGTGGAGGAGGCAGGGCCGAGGATTTGGGGAAGGGGTTGGAATGGGGGCGGGGAAGGGGCGGAGTTGGGGTGGGGCCAGGGGCATGAGCACCCTCCGGCGCCGGGTAAAGTTGGTGCCTATGCTGGGGATTCTCCCTGGGCCCGGGCCAGCAGGAATTATATTGCCCCTCGGGCAAAGATGAGCTTCTTGACTAGTTGCATCAGTCAGCAGATTGCTCTGAATGTCCGGAGGAGCCGGGAGGTCACCACTAATACATACATGTGCATAAAGAGGAGAAAGCAACTTAGTCTAGAGAACAGGGCACCAAACTGTGAGCCCGCAAACCTGCGAGCGGATCCTGGTCCATGTGACCTTGGCCATGCTTTTTCCTATCCGTGTCTACGGCAAGATCTTGTGTGTCTGCACAGTCCCCGGCACATTGCCGCCCCCAATTTTGCTTGTGGTGACGCTAGTGAGTCCCTGGAGAGGCCTGGCGATGCGGGGTAGCTGTCCCGCTGGGGCCAGGGATCCCAAAGCTGGAAAAGGCAGGAATGGTGACTCTGAGCCAGCCCCCATCAAACTTTCACTGGGTCCAGGCAGGAGGCGTCACGTAGCAAACCCGCGCCAGAATGACGTTGAATGCTGAGTCCAGCTGAGCCATCCCCCACCCCCAGCTCTTTCCACCGGCCTGCCATTGCGGTAGCACCCGGGAGAAGCCCTATGGTGCCAGGCGCTGCACAGACACAGTCCCCGCCCCAAGAAGCTTGCAGGATGGACGGCTCTATCCTGTGAGGCAATGACTCTGAAAAAGGTTGGTTTTTTTTGTGGGGAGTGATGAATAATTGGCTGAACATGAACTCTCAGTGCGGTGCTGTGGCTAGGGTGACCAGACAGCCAATGTGAAAAATGGGGACAGGGGTGGGGGGGTAATAGAAGCCTATATAAGAAAAAGACCCCAAAATCAGGACTGTCCCTATAAAATCAGGACATCTGGTCACCCTAGCTGTGGCCCAAAGGGCTCGTGCAGAAGCAGGGTAATCTGAAGTCGGAGCAGAGAGGTTATTTCCCCTCTGTGTTTGGCACTGGTGCGGCCACTGCTGGGATCCTGTGCCCAGTTCTGGGGCCCACAAGTCAAGAAGGACGTTGAGAAATTGGAGAGGGTGCAGAGAAGAGCCACGAGAATGATCCAAGGATTAGAAAACATCCCTTATAGTGAGAGACTCAAGGAGCTCGATGTATTTCGCTTAACAAAGAGAAGGTGAAGGGGTGACTTGATCCCAGGCTGTCAGTACCTACATGGGGAACAAATATTGAAGAACGGGCTCTTCAGCCCTAGCAGAGGCAGGTCTAACACAATCCAATGGCTGGACGCTGAAGCTAGACGCATTCAGACTGGAAATCAGGCATACATTTTTAACGGTGAGAGTCATTAACCCCTGGAACAACTTACCCAGGGTCGTGGTGGATTCTCCATCATGGATGATTCGTAAATGAAGATGGGATGTTTTTCTAACAGATCTGCTCTGGAATTATTTTGGGGCAGTTCTCTGGGCCGGGCTATACAGGCGGCCGGTCTAGATGATCCCGTCCAGCCTTGGAATCGATGAGCTCACAGTCTAAATAAACAAAGAGAGGATCATTACCTCCAGTTTACTGAAAGAGAAACTGAGGCACGGGGTGATTAAGTGATGCATCCAAGGTCAGCCAGAGCCAGGGTAGAAACCCAATGTCTTGAGTCCTAATCTCTTAAGCACAAGATCTTCTGAGAACTTTACTGTCAAGATCTGCCACCCCTCAAATATCCAAACACCCTGATCGCTCACCCCTCCAAGCACCATCCCACATCCAGAACTACGTCTCCTTGCCCTGATACTTAGGATTTGAAGGAAAAAGCTGCTTAGTTACGGTTAAGCTTGGAAGGATTTGACTTTTCTCAGTAAATGTCGGGAAATGTTAATTTCACGGTGCACATGTGTGCGGGCGCACAAACCAAAGCGAGGAAACATTATTTCCATGGATAACAGTTGAAATGTACAGATAGGCCGCGTAAGAAAAATGCTGCTCGAGAACTCATTAGAGTTGGAATTAAGGGTAGCAACGTTGTCTATTTTGACATGCGACATTGACAATTTGTGTTTTAACCATTCTAAAGCTTTAACGTTTGAATCTCAGCCTCTACGGTCATTAAATAATGATTGTCTGACCATCCCCGCCCCCGTTGTCTGTCGCCCCCCCCCCCCCCCACACACACACACAATTTCCTGTGATGCTGAAAGTTTAAATCGATAAAAATCCGAAAAAATGCTTAAAAATAAACATCAATACGACCCATCAAAATGATAGAAAAATAAAAATCCAATTCTGCCAAGCCTAATTATGGAGAAAGAAGCAGCTATTCACATAAGTAGGGCCCTACCGAATTCATGGCCATGAAAAACGCATCACGGATTGTGAAATGTAGTCTCCTCCTGTGAAATCTGGTCTTTTGTATGCTTTTACCCTATACTATACAGATGTCACGGGGGAGACCAGAGTTTCTCAAATTGGGGGTCCTGACCCAAAAGGGAGTTGGGGGGGGTCACAAGGTTATTTTAGGGGGGTCACAGTATTGCCACCTATTCTGTGCTGCCTTCAGAGCTGGGCAGCTGGAAAGCGGCGGCTGCTGGCTGGGACCCCAGCTCTGAAGGCACAGCTGCCGCCAGCAGCAGCACAGAAGTCAGGGTAGCAGTACCGCCACCCCCCCAACCCTAAAATAACCTTTGTGATCGCCCCCGCCCACTCCTTTTTGGGTCAGGACACCTACAATTACAACAGCGTGACATTTCAGATTTAAATAGGTGAAATCGTGAAATTTACAATTTTTTAAATCCTATGACCATGAAATTGACCAAAATGGACCGTGAATTTGGTAGGGCCCTACAAATAAGAGACTGGGGCCCTGGGATGCTGTGGGGCGCCTTAGATTCTGATCTTACAGGCAGGCTCATTTGCATTTTGTGGCTGCAGAATTGTGCGCTGGAATCATAGAATCATAGAATCTCAGGGTTGGAAGGGACTTCAGGAGGTCATCGAGTCCAACCCCCTGCTCAAAGCAGGACCAAACCCAACTAGATCATCCCAGCCAGGGCTTTGTCAAGCCTGACCTTAAAAACCTCTAAGGAAGGAGATTCCACCACCTCCCTAGGTAACCCATTCCAGTGCTTCACCACCCTACTAGTGAAAAAGTTTTTCCTAATATCCAACCTAAATCTCCCCCTCTGCAACTTGAGACCATTACTCCTTGTTCTGTCATCTTCTACCACTGAGAACAGTCTAGATCCATCCTCTTTGGAACCCCCTTTTAGGTAGTTGAAAGCAGCTATCAAATCCCCCCTCATTCTTCTCTTCTGCAGGCTAAACAATCCCAGTTCCCTCAGCCTCTCCTCATAAGTCATGTGCTCCAGCCCCCTAATCATTTTTGTTGCCCTCCGTTGGACTCTTTCCAATTTATCCACATCCTTCTTGTAGCGTGGGGCCCAAACCTGGACACAGTACTCCAAATGAGGCCTCACCAGTGCCGAATAGAGGGGAATAATCACGTCCCTCGATCTGCTGGAAATGCCCCTACTTATACAGCCCAAAATGCCGTTAGCCTTCTTGGCAACAAGGGCACACTGTTGACTCATATTCAGCTTTTCGTCCACCGTAACCCCTAGGTCCTTTTCTGCAGAACTGCTGCCCAGCCATTCGGTCCCTAGTCTGTAGCAGTGCATGGGATTCTTGCGTCCTAAGTGCAGGACTCTGCACTTGTCCTTGTTGAACCTCATCAGATTTCTTTTGGCCCAATCCTCTAATTTGTCTAGGTCCCTCTGTATCCTGTCCCTACCCTCCAGCGTATCAACCACACCTCCCAGTTTAGTGTCATCTGCAAACTTGCTAAGGGTGCAGTCCACACCATCCTCCAGATCGTTGATGAAGATATTGAACAAAACCGGCCCCAGCACCGACCCTTGGGGCACTCCACTTGATACCGGCTGCCAACTAGACATGGAGCCATTGATCACTACCCGTTGAGCACGACCATCCAGCCAGTTTTCTATCCACCTTACCGTCCATTCATCCAGCCCATACTTCCTTAACTTGCTGGCAAGAACACTGTGGGAGACTGTATCAAAAGCTTTGCTAAAGTCAAGAAATAGCACATCCACTGCTTTCCCCTCATCCACAGAGCCGGTTATCTCATTTTAGAAGGCAATTAGGTTAGTCAGGCATGACTTGCCCTTGGTGAATCCATGCTGACTGTACCTGATCACTTTCCCCTCCTTTAAGTGGTTCAGAATTGATTCCTTGAGGACCTGTTCCATGATTTTTCCAGGGACTGAGGTGAGACTGACTGGCCTGTAGTTCCCCGGATCTTCCTTCTTCCCTTTTTTAAAGATGGGCACTACATTAGCTTTTTTCCAGTCATCCGGGACCTCCCCCGATTGCCATGATTTGTCAAAGATAATGGCCAATGGCTCTGCAATCACATCGGCCAACTCCTTTAGCACCCTCGGATGCAGTGCATCCGGCCCCATGGACTTGTGTTCGTCCAGCTTTTCTAAATAGTCCCGAACTACTTCTTTCGTCACCTCCTCCCCATACCGTGCTGCGGAGTGCAGCCGCCTGGGAGCTGACCTTGTCTGTGAAGACAGAGGCAAAAAAAGCATTGAGTACACTAGCTTTCTCCACATCCTCTGTCACTAGGTTCCCTCCCTCATTCAGCAAGGGGCCCACACTTTCCTTGACTTTCTTCTTGTTGCTCACATACCTGAAGAAACCCTTCTTGTTACTCCTAACATCTCCGGCTAGCTACAACTCCAAGTGTGATTTGGCCTTCCTAATTTCACTCCTGCATGCCTGAGCAATATTTTTATACTCCTCCCTGGTCATTTGTCCAATCTTCCACTTCTTGTAAGCTGCTTTTTTGTGTTTAAGACGAGCAAGGATTTCACTGTTAAGCCAAGCTGGTCGCCTGCCATATTTACTTTTCTTTCTACACATCGGGATGGTTTGTTCCTGCAACCTCAGTAAGGATTCTTTAAAATACAGCCAGCTTTCCTCGACTCCTTTCCCCCTCATGTTATTCTCCCAGGGGACCTTGCCCATCAGTTCCCTGAGGGAGTCAAAGTCTGCTTTTCTGAAGGCCCTGGTCTCTGTTCTACTGCTCTCCTTTCTTCCTTGTGTCAGGATCCTGAACTCGACCATCTCATGGTCACTGCCTCCCAGGTTCCCATCCACTATTGCTTCCTCTACTATTTCCTCCCTGTTTGTGAGCAGCAGGTCAAGAAGAGCTTTTCCCCTAGTTGGTTCCTCCAGCACTTGCACCAGGAAATTGTCCCCTACACTTTCCAAAAACTTCCTGGATTGTCTGTGGACCGCTGTATTGCTCTCCCAGCAGATATCGGGGTGATTAAAGTCACCCATGAGAACCAGGGCCTGTGATCTAGTAACTTCTGTTAGTTGCTGGAAGAAAGCCTCATCCACCTCATCCCCCTGGTCTGGTGGTCTGTAGCAGACTCCCACCACGACATTACCCTTGTTGCTCCCACTTCTAAATTTAATCCAGAGACTCTCAGGTTTTTCTGCAGTTTCATACTGGAGCTCTGAGCAGTCATACTGCTCTCTTACATACAACGCAACTCCCCCACCTTTTCTGCCCTGCCTATCCTTCCTGAACAGTTTATATCCATCCATGACAGTACTCTAATCATGTGAGTTATCCCACCAAGTCTCTGTTATTCCAATTACATCATAATTCCTTGACTGTGCCAGGACTTCCAGTTCTCCCTGCTTGTTCCCCAGGCTTCTTGCATTTGTGTATAGGCATTTAAGATAACTCACCGATTGTCCTGCTGTCCCAGTATGGGGCAGGAGCCCTCCCCTCTTGCACTCACCTACTTGTGCTTCCTCCCAGTATCCCACTTCCCCACTTACCTCGGGGCTTTGGTCTCCTTCCCCCGGTGAACCTAGTTTAAAGCCCTCCTCACTAGGTTAGCCAGCCTGCTTCCAAAGATGCTCTTCCCTCTCTTCGTCAGGTGGAGCTCATCTCTGCCTAGCACTCCTTCTTCTTGGAACACCATCCCATGGTCAAAGAATCCGAACCCTTCTCTCCGACACCATCTGCGTAGCCATTCGTTGACTTCCACGATTCGACGGTCTCTACCCCGGCCTTTTCCTGCCACAGGGAGAATGGACGAGAACACCACTTGCGCCTCAAACTCCTTTATCCTTCTTCCCAGAGCCACGTAGTCTGCAGTAATACGCTCAAGGTCATTCTTGGCAGTATCATTGGTGCCCACGTGGAGAAGCAGGAAGGGGTAGCGATCTGAGGGCTTGATGAGTCTCGGCAGTCTCTCCGTCACATCACGAATCCTAGCCCCTGGCAAGCAGCACACCTCTCGGTTTTCCCGGTCAGGGCGGCAGATAGATGGCTCAGTCCCCCTGAGGAGAGAGTCCCCGACCACCACCACCCTCCTCCTCCTCTTGGGAGTGGTGGTCGTGGAACCCCCATCCCTAGGACTGTGCATCTCATGCCTTCCAGTCAGTGGAGTCTCCTTCTGCTCTGTTCCCTCAGATGTATCATTCACTCCACTCTCTGCACTAGTACCTGTGGAGAGAACATGAAAACGGTTGCTCATCTGAATATGCGTTTCTGGTACATGGACTTGTCTCATACTCTTTCCTCTTCTGGAGGTCACATGCCACCAATTGTCCTCACTGGCCTTCTGTCCCCGCTGCGTAGCCTGCTCTGAATCCTCAGAACACTGTGCCCGCTGAAGCTGATCCTGACGTCTATCCAGGAACTCCTCATTTTCTTTTATGGAACGCAGGGTTGATACTCGTTTCTCCAGACCTTGAATCTTCTCTTCCAATATGGAGATCAGCTTGCACTTTGTACAGACAAAGTCGCTTCTATCCTGTGGAAGAAAGACAAACATGGCACATCCTGTGCAGGTCATGACAGCGGATCGCTCAGCATCCATAGTCCCTTCCTTCGAAGAGTTTCCTCACTTGTGGCAGAAGCTACTCAGGGGAATCTAAGCTTCCATTTAATTAAAAATAAATAAATCCATCTCTCCAGACCCCAGATCCAATAAATCCATCTCTCCAGACCCCAGATCCAATAAATCCATCTCTCTAGACCCCAGATCCAATAAATCCATCTCTCCAGACCCCAGATCCAATAAATCCATCTCTCTAGACCCCAGATCCAATAAATCCATCTCTCCAGACCCCAGATCCAATAAATCCATCTCTCTAGACCCCAGAACCAAAATTTTGCACATTTGGGTTGTTTTGGCAAATTGTTTTGGCTGCAAAAAATTTTAAAAAAGGAAAAAGAAATCAGAAAAAATGAAAATGCTTTGTTTCGACATTTAAAAAAAAGTTTTGATTTTTCACTTTGAAATGCCTTTTTATTCAAAATTGCCTTTAAAGCCGCCTGAAAACGTTTAAGAGTGATCAAAGTCGATAGGTAGAGAGGGAAGGAAAAGAAAACAGAGACATGGCATTTCAGGGTCCCAGGCCAGGGTGGGAGGGAATCAGGGCCGGCCTACAACATTTTGACACCTGAGACGGGGAGCTCAAATGATGCCCCCATGCCACCTCGCTTGAGCCAAATCTTTAAAAGGTCTCAATTCTGCCTTCTTCCTGTTCTACTCCTCTCATGGTACTGCTCTGCTACCTACCCCAATAAAGGAGAAGTAACAACATAAAATGCCTTGTTCAAAATTTTAAGTAACACTTAATTTTCAAACGCCTGAACAGCAAATGTAACTTTTCTTGTCTGCATAGTAAACACTGGCATTTTTATCCATTTGAATAATCAAAGTGGTGCTTTCCGTGCCTTCTTGGTTGCAAACATTTGAACTGCTTTCTGAAGGTCCACAGTCTGGGCCAGCTCATGCTCTATTGAGATGGTTGCAAGGCCAACCAGCCTCTCCTGTGTCATTGTAGAGCGTAGATGTGTTTTTATTAACTTCATCTTGGAGAAGCTGCGTTCTCCACTGGCAACTGCTACAGAAAGTGTTAGAAGTATGCGCAGAGCAACAAAAGCATTTGGAAAGAGGGTGGCCATCTTATTTGTGCACATATATTCCAGAACAGCCTTTGGAGTTGATCCTGCTGAAATGTATCTCGAAAGGGCTTTCAGTTCATCACCTAAATCACTCGCATCAAGATCGCGCATGTCATCATGTGTCAACACTGTTTCTAGTGCCCTGCATTGCTGGTGTAGGTCTTCTTCAGGTATAGTGAGGAGTTTTGGAATATCCTACAATATCCCAAATATACTGCTGTGTTCCTTGAGCTGCATGAAACGTTCTTCAACTGACTGCATTGCACAGTCTAGCACCTGGTTAAAGAATTCAACTTTGAATTCTTGTTTGGGGGTCTCTTATGGGATTATCCCGTGCCTCATAATCAAAATGTCTTCTTCTTCGGTGACTCTTGTATTCTTGAATGGGTGGGAAAATAGCTTCAGTGTGAAGTTCCTCTGCCAACTTCTGTGCACTCTTCAGAACATTTTGAAATCCCTCATCTGACCGGTAAGACTGTAGGTATGACTTTGCTTTGTCCAGTTGTTCCATTGTTCCAGATATATCAAGGTCAACACCTTGGAGTCTCTTGCTTACAACATTTATTTCAAACAGTATGTCATGCCACAACACTAAGCCACACAGAAACTTGAAGTTATGTATGTTTCTGGTGATTCCATTTCCCTCTGCCACTGTTCTCCACGAACAGTTCCTGCCATAGCAGTATCCTCCATAATGGCAACTATGACATCATCTATCTTCCCAATTTGGTGTTTGATAGGCTTTATCGCCTCCACTCGACTTTCCCATCGTGAGCCACTCAGTGGTTTCAGTGTCAGAGAGGATGTTCCCAGATGTTGCTTCAAAATTTGCCATCGATGAGTTGATGCAGAGAAAAATACACAGATGCTTTGAATTACATTAAAAAATTCAGCAGCCTCTCTAGAAGCTGATGCTGCATCACTGACCACCGAGTTCAATGAATGAGAACTGCATGGGACAAAAAAAGCTCGAGGGTTTAACTCTCGGATCCATGTCTGCACTCCTCTGTTCTTTCCTCTCATGTTGGCACCATTATCGTAGCCCTGACCTCTCATGTCAGCTATCGCAATTCCCGTATCTTCCGGCTTTTTTAAGAAGCACATTTGTCATAGCAGCTCCTGTAGTATCATCAATGTCAATAAATTCTAGAAAATACTCTGACAGTCACCATTGCAGGGATATTTTCACTAGGTTCTGTTGTTGTTACAAAACGCACCATTAAAGTCATTTGTTCCGTATGGCTGATGTCAGGTGTGCAGTCCAGAATAACAGAGTAATATCTTGCTGACTTCAGATCTGCCACAATCTTCTGTTTAACTTTTGTTACCAGTAACTGTATGGCTCCAATTCCATCTCTCCTCCGTCCCTAGTCAATATCCCGCTGCCATCTGCAGAGGACCTGAGTCTGTTGCAGACCCCAATGAGGTGTTCCTGGCTCTAGCTCAAGTTGTAGCAGCTTCTGCTTTAGTTCAGGGAATGGGGGGGTCCCTGGTTCGATTGCTGGGGTGTCGGCTGCCCCACTCGGACCCACCGAGCGAGCTAAAGAGAACACAAGCTGCAGAGGAGAGTCAATACTCCATGGGTCTGCAACTTTCAAAAGCCCCCACAGCAGCCCCCCTCCCCCCAAGAACAATGGAGAATTTTTTCTCCCCTGAGCTCCGTAGCAATCGGATGGGGTGGGGGATGGGAACCTTTCCTGCCTGGGGATGCTCTGCCCTGGGTCCCAGGCCTGAAGTTTGCTCACATTCCAGCTCAGACCAATAGACGCTCAAAACCCATTTGGGCTGAGAATTCAAGAGCAAAATGAAGAACACCTCCCCCCAACCACCCTGCCAACCTTAGGCCCCACTCCCCTCCCGGAGCTGGGAATAGAACCCCGGAGTCCTGACCCCCCTCTCCCCCTGAGCTGGGAATAGAACCCCGGAGTCCTGACCCCCCCTCCTCCCGAGCTGGGAATAGAACCCCGGAGTCCTGACCCCCCCTCCTCCCGAGCTGGGAATAGAACCCCGGAGTCCTGACCCCCCCCTCCTCCCGAGCTGGGAATAGAACCCCGGAGTCCTGACCCGACCCCTGCCCCCCGAGCTGGGAATAGAACCCAGGAGTCCTGACCCGACCCCTGCCCCCCGAGCTGGGAATAGAACCCCGGAGTCCTGACCCCCCCCCTCCCGAGCTGGGAATAGAACCCCGGAGTCCTGACCCGACCCCTGCCCCCCGAGCTGGGAATAGAACCCAGGAGTCCTGACCCGACCCCTGCCCCCCGAGCTGGGAATAGAACCCCGGAGTCCTGACCCCCCCTCCTCCCGAGCTGGGAATAGAACCCAGGAGTCCTGACTCCCATCCTCTCCCTCCCCCGAGCTGGGAATAGAACCCCGGAGTCCTGACCCCCCTCTCCCCCTGAGCTGGGAATAGAACCCAGGAGTCCTGACTCCCATCCTCTCCCTCCCCCGAGCTGGGAATAGAACCCCGGAGTCCTGACCCCCCTCTCCCCCTGAGCTGGGAATAGAACCCAGGAGTCCTGACCCCCCTCTCCCCCTGAGCTGGGAATAGAACCCAGGAGTCCTGACTCCCATCCTCTCCCTCCCCCGAGCCACACGGAGCAGACAGAGCAAAAGCTGCTTCTGTTCCTCAGCTCAGCCCCCGGTGGCCACGTCCCCCCCACCTGTTCTGCCAGGGGCTCAGGACAGGTGTTGTGCACCCAGCGCCGAGGTGAGCAGCCGCGTTATTGAGTTACCGGCTTGTGAGCCGGCGCCGCGCCGAGGGGCAGGGACCTAATGTGATTGTGGTCCTCAGCCAGGCCCTCGCAAACTTCATTTCCTCCCCAGCAGCCCCCGCCGCGTCCCGGGCACCTGCTGCCTTCCTGGTACCCAGCGCTCGCCCCGGGACTAATGCAGCTTCATTCCAAGTAATCGCATTACGGGCTGGGGGGGTGGCAGGGGGAGCCGTGGGGAAAGGGGAGGGTTGGCTTGGCAGCTGCTTTGCAGGGAGTCAGGTGGACTTGTGTGAGGCTGGGGAGGAGGGGGGCTGCTGGGGGCGGGGGGACCCCAGATCTCAGGGTGACCTGCAGTGGAATAGCCTGGTGCTACCTGGTTCATAGGCTGTAATAGTTTGTCCCTCTACCCTCCTGCCACTTTAATTTAATCCCAGTCTGCTCCTAAGAGTTGCCCCCTCCAGTATTACAATGGACAAATCACTCCGGGATCCCCCCACCAGGGCATTCCGGAGCCCCTTGCGTCTCCCCATTCAGAAAGGGAGGGGATGGGCGTGACTCCTGGAAACCTGCTTGAGACACCCCCCACTGTGGGGTGCACGACCCCAGGTGGGGAGTCTCTGATTTAAGCCGTTATCTTTCAAAGGGCATTCAATAATAATTCATTATAATGCCATATATAACAGTTATATAGGAGCTATACTTCTTCCATGAAATAGATCCCAGCTTGTGGAGGGGAGTGGGGTCTAGTGGCTAGAGCAGGAGGGGCCGGGAGTCAGGACTCCTGGGTTCTATCCCCAGAGCTGGGCGGGAATATAATTTATAGCTCTTATATCGTGTTTTTTAATCGGTGGATCTCAAAGCTAATGTCCAACCTAAATCTCCCTGGCTGGAATTTGAACCCAGTGCTTCTTAGAATCATAGAATCATAGAATCTCAGGGTTGGAAGGGACCTCAGGAGGTCATCTAGTCCAACCCCCTGCTCGAAGCAGGACCAAACCCAATTAGATCATCCCAGCCAGGGCTTTGTCAAGCCTGACCTTAAAAACCTCTAAGGAAGGAGATTCCACCACCTCCCTAGGTAACCCATTCCAGTGCTTCACCACCCTACTAGTGAAAAAGTTTTTCCTAATATCCAACCTAAATCTCCCCCTCTGCAACTTGAGACCATTACTCCTTGTTCTGTCATCTTCTACCACTGAGAACAGTCTAGATCCATCCTCTTTGGAACCCCCTTTTAGGTAGTTGAAAGCAGCTATCAAATCCCCCCTCATTCTTCTCTTCTGCAGGCTAAACAATCCCAGTTCCCTCCGCCTCTCCTCATAAGTCATGTGCTCCAGCCCCCTAATCATTTTTGTTGCCCTCCGTTGGACTCTTTCCAATTTATCCACATCCTTCTTGTAGCGTGGGGCCCAAACCTGGACACAGTACTCCAAATGAGGCCTCACCAGTGCCGAATAGAGGGGAATAATCACGTCCCTCGATCTGCTGGAAATGCCCCTACTTATACAGCCCAAAATGCCGTTAGCCTTCTTGGCAACAAGAGCACACTGTTGACTCATATTCAGCTTTTCGTCCACCGTAACCCCTAGGTCCTTTTCTGCAGAACTGCTGCCCAGCCATTTGGTCCCTAGTCTGTAGCAGTGCATGGGATTCTTCCGTCCTAAGTGCAGGACTCTGCACTTGTCCTTGTTGAACCTCATCAGATTTCTTTTGGCCCAATCCTCTAATTTGTCTAGGTCCCTCTGTATCCTGTCCCTACCCTCCAGCGTATCAACCACTCCTCCCAGTTTAGTGTCATCTGCAAACTTGCTAAGGGTGCAGTCCACACCATCCTCCAGATCGTTGATGAAGATATTGAACAAAACCGGCCCCAGCACCGACCCTTGGGGCACTCCACTTGATACCGGCTGCCAACTAGACATGGAGCCATTGATCACTACCCGTTGAGCACGACCATCCAGCCAGTTTTCTATCCACCTTACCGTCCATTCATCCAGCCCATACTTCCTTAACTTGCTGGCAAGAACACTGTGGGAGACTGTATCAAAAGCTTTGCTAAAGTCAAGAAATAGCACATCCACTGCTTTCCCCTCATCCACAGAGCCTGTCCTCAGAGGTTAAGAAGAACAATTTTTCTCCCTCCTCCTTGTAACGACCTTTTATGTACTTGAAAACTGTCATCACATCCCCTCTCAGTCTTCTCTTTTCCAAACTCAAATTTTTCAATCTTCCCTCACAGTTCATGTTTTCTAGACCTTTAGTCATTTTTGTTGCTCTCTCTGGACTTTCTCCAATAGGTCCACATCTTTCCCAAAGTGTGGTGCCCCCTACTGGACACAGTACACCAGTGGAGGCCTTATCAGGGCGGAGTAGAATGGAAGAATTACTTCTCATGTCTTGCTTACAGCACGCCTGCTAATACAGCCCAGAATGAGGTTCACTTTTTTTTTGCAACAGCGTTACATCGTTGACTCATATTTCGTTTGTGATCCACTCTAACTCCCAGGTCCTTCCTAAGTGGCATACTTTGCATTTGTCCTTATTGAATGTCAGCCTCTTTATTTCAGACCATTTCTCCAGCTGATCATTTTGAATTCTAATGCAGCCCTCCAAAGCGCCCGCAACCCCTCCCAGCTTGGTATCGTCCGCAAACTTTAGAAGTGTCCCTAGCCTCTATTTGCCAGAAGCTGGGAATGGGCGACAGGATGGATCACTTGATGATCACCTGTTCTGTTCATTCCCTCTGGGGCACCTGGCATTGGCCACTGTCGGAAGACAGGACACTGGGCTAGATGGACCTTTGGTCTGGCCGTTCTTATGTTCTTAAGTACTTTCTATGCTGTTAACCAAATCAGTGATGAAGATATTAACTAGAACCAGATCCAGGACAGATCCTTACGGGACCCCACTCGATATGCCCTTCCAGCTTGATTGTGAACCGTTGATAATTACTCTCAGTTTTCCAACCAGGTGTGCACCCACCTTATAGTAGGAGACTGATTTCCAGCCCCCCTGCGCTAACCCATTCCCCTCCCGGCACCAGGCCCAGAAGGGTGACCAGACAGCAAGTGTGAAAAATCAGGACAGGAGGTGGGGGGTAATAGGAGCCTATATAAGAAAAAGACCCCAAAATCGGGACTGTCCCTATAAAATCGGGACATCTGGTCACCCTACACAGAACCCTCTCTGGGCCATCCAAGAACAGGCTGGATTCTAGTCCATCGTGTTCAAAACCTTGTCAGTGTCAGGAGGGGCTGGTAGTTTTCATGTTTAACTCCTTCCCCTCCCACACCTGTAATAAACTTGACATAGGAATAATTTGTTGGGGGTGTGTGTGTAGTTCCCCCCCCACACACACACACATCAATTCCCCGTCACACGAAAGCCACCCCACTCCCCCCAAAAGGGTGTCAAGTGTTTAATCACTGTTGACCTGCGAGTGGCTCATCGCAACCACTTGATAAAAAAGCAATTTTGTCTGGCAGCGGTAATTAACGCGGCTGAACGTTACCGTGACTGTCAGTGGCATTCATCTCCCATTATTATCATGTCTCTCCATAACAGGGTGGGTGGGGGGGTTGTGCCGGCACAAATACATTCAGGCGGCATTCAGAACAATTGTTCCCGTGCCTTGGATTCACACGCACGCACTGCCTGGCTCAGAGACCGGAGCGCGCCTTGCGTCCCCGCCACCCTCCGGTCGGGTCGGTCTGTGGGGCCCTCTGAGCAGTGCTGAGTCTGGCTTCTCCTAGGGCTTTGCGGCTCTGGCTCTGGAAGAGCTTTGCAAAGAAGCAGATCCAGTGTCCTTATCCCGGCTTGCAAGGTGGTGGAGCGACTCACCTCCAGGTCCCGTGCAAGGGTAGTGGCAGGGTTTGGAATTGACCCCAGGTGTCCTGGCTCTAAATGCTAGCTACAGCATCCTTCTCAACAGCTGGGACCAGAACCCAGGAGTCCTAACTCCTATCCTGCCCTGCTCTAATCACAAGACCCCATTCCACTCCCTGAGTCAGAAATAGAACCCAGGAGTCCTGACTCCCAGCCCTGCCCCCAGCCATTAGACCCCACTCCCCTCCCAACAGCTGGGAATCAAACCCAGGAGTCCTAACTCCTATCCCGCCCTGCTCTGACCCACCAGCCCCCAACGCCCTTCCCAGGGCCGGCAAGAGAACCCAGGAGTCCTGGCTCCCAATCCTGTGCTCAGTTCACGAGACCAGGAAATCAAGGCCAGCCACAGCTTGGGTTGGGGGGTGGAAGATAAAGAAATCTGCCACCTAATATCACCCAAGTTTGAAGCCAACTATACAGCTGCATGAAGTAGAGCCGGGCAAGCCTGTCTGGGCTGTCCGGTGCCCCCTGGTGGCCAGGGTGGGAATCATGCGCTTGTCAGAATATTGTGCACTCTAGCTACGTGGGTCTTCTTAATCTATGGGGTGCCCCCCCCCCGCGGGAGGGTGGAGAAAAGTCCTTAGTGTGATGGTGGCTGTTCCTCCTCAGGCAGCCAGCACTGAAAGGGTTAACAGTGTTGTGGGGGAGGGGGGTCATCGGGCTGCAGGGTTAACACGCCATTCAGCTGAATGGGGGCAGTGCTCCACCGCGCAATCCAGCCATGGCATAAGCAGGTATAATGCCATTGTGTTATACCAGGGTGGAGTTTGGCCCTTAGAGGCATCTTGACGCAGTTCAGGAGCATTGCAGGGTGTCATGTTCAGTGGGGTAAATCCTGGCGTGGGCCATCACAAATGGGCCTGGTAGTCAGTCTAATCAACCCAGGTGGGGGAGGGTGGTTTAAGGACCCCCAAAGCGCCTTAACAGACTGTGATAACCTCACCCTACACTGAAATGCAGCTGCCTCTGGGGTGGGGTACGGCAGCTGTTTATAAAGGGCACTATCATCTGGTGCTGAAATGCCAGGATTTGCTTTCCTGAATGTGACTCCCTGCAGTGCACCTGAACTTAGCTGCCTCTGGGGTAGGATGTGGCAGATGTTTGTACAGGGCTCCCTCACCTGGTATTGAGCTAGGGCTGTCTCTGGGGGTGGGGAAGAGGGGGCTATTGGTACAAAGATGTCTCAGCCAGTGCTGAGAGGCAACCACCTCTGGGGTGCAGCATGGCAGACGTTTATATGGGGACTGCTCACACACTGTCGAGATGCGGCCACCTCTGGGGTGGGGCGCAGCAGCTGTTTACACGGGAATCCCTTGCCCAGAGGCAGCCGCTTGTGGGGAGGGGCGCAGGGGCTGTGTGACGACAAGGCCGCAAGCCAGTCTAGGGCAGGCCATGAAGAGCAATCCTGCACCCACTGAGAGGGGAGATGCAATCAACCGGGCTGGAATTTGGCCAGGACGCTGGCGTTAACCTTCCTGTCTCTTGCAGAAATTGCAGTGGGATATGAATTTGCATCTCATCTGAAAGCCAGCGCATTATTCCTCTTCCCCCTGAGCAGCTGGGGTGGAAGGGGGGGGGAGGGGCATGCCACCAGGTCACGGCTCAGCATTTTAAACACCTCCGGGGGGGCTGAGGTGTTGTGTGTTGAGCCCTGGTACAGCTCCATGGGTGCCTCATTCACCTCACGCCTGAAACCAGACTGTGGGCTCAGTACCCCGGGCTGCTGGCTGGCCGCTGCTGGGGGAGGTTCGCCTCATGGGCCCCTCCCCACCCACACATCTGGCCAGATGTGGCCTTAGTTAAACAGCTGCTTTTGATGGCTCGGGGGGGCTGGATAAAGGGCCGTGCCACCTTGGACTCGGTGGTTAAAACTAACCCAAGGCAATGGAAACCCAAAGCTGTGGCCACCTAATAGACGGTGTGAGATGAGCAGCAGCTGGCCCCGGCAGAAGGGAGGTCAAAGCTGGGATCCACTGGGATGACTGGAGTGAGGCATATGGGGTAGCAAGCAGGGGGTGTGTGGGTCCCGCCCTGCAGCAGCCCTGTGGGTGCCTCCGGGGCTGGCAGTGCAGGACATTTCATCGGCGCTGCACGATGGTAAAAATAACCGTGGCACGTAGGCTGAGATCTCCTTTGGGGCCCGGGCCGTGGTGAGCGCTTGGAGATGGGACCAGGCACCTGGGGCCTCCCATAGCGCTGTGAAAGGATCAGACCATTGTGATTATTATTGATTAGGTGTATTACGGTAGCACGTAGATGCTCCAGTCACAGACCAGCCCCCCACACGGGGCTAGACATTGCACACGTTTCTTCCTATTAGGTGTATTACGGTAGCACCTAGGCACCCCAGTCAGAGGCCAGCACCCCATTGTGCTCAGCGCTGTAAATTTTTATTGCTATTAGGTGTATTACGGTAACACCCAGGCACCCCAGTCAGAGGCCAGGACCCCACTGTGCCAGGCGCTGTACATTTGTTGTGCTATTCGGTGTATTACAGTAGCACCTAGGCACCCCAGTCAGAGACCAGGACCCCATTGTGCCAGGTGCTGTACATTTGCAGTGCTATTCGGTGTATTACAGTAGCACCTAGGAGCCCCAATTATGGGCCAGGACCCCATTGTGCCAGGCGCTGTACAAATACAGAACAAAAAGACGGTCCTGAGTATAAGACAGGCAACACCAGGTGGACACAGACAGACAGACAGGAGATTGCCGTTAGATTTCCCAAGCTGCGGCCTTCAACAGGGGCTTTGGGCCCCGTTTGGCTTTCCCATCCACGGGGTTATTTCAAGCCCGCAGCCGTCCCCTCTCCCCCCTCCTCCAGAACTGAGTTGTCGTCTTTGCAAACCCAGGCAGGCGGGGGCCAGCTCTGCAAAGCAAGTCACTTCGCTGGGGCGCGGAGCATGCACAAGAAAGCCTCTGCGATGGCGAGCGAATCCCATCGGCACCGAAAGCGTTGGCGCCGCCGGCGCCCGGCCCGAGTGAGCTGCATAGTAAATTTGTTCTCTCTCTGTCTCTCTCTTCTCTTCTCAGTCTCTGGACGGGTTTGTGTTTGCACTAAACCAAGAGGGGAAGTTTCTTTACATCTCCGAGACGGTGTCTATTTACCTCGGGCTCTCGCAGGTAGGAGCGATGCGAGCTGTGTACTAACATGAATAATGGATACGCACTGGAAATAAATTCCAATCAGGTGGCCAGACCGTGCGGCGGCTTAAAATGCATGAGCAACGTGACCCAGTGGGCTGCCGTGAGAATCACAAGGCGACGATCTACCGGGTCTGGTGCATCAGTGGCTGTAAGGTGCCTCCCATGTCACCGCTGAGCATCAGTGTTACGCCCAGCAACCCGGCTCCCATTGAGGCCAATGGCAAATCTCTCGTTAAGTTCAGTGAAAGCAAGATCCAGGCTGTGACTGCCTAATGGAAACAGACAGGATCGAGGTGGTCTAGCGGTTAGAGCACGGGGCTGGGAGTCAGGACTCCTGGGTTCTTATTCCTAGATTTGAGAAGGGAGTGGGGTCTGTTGCTTTGAGCACAGGGCTGGGAGTCAGGACTCCTGGGTTCTATTCATGGGGTTGGGGTTAGAGCACAGGATTAGTGGCCAGGCCACCTGGGTTCTATTCCTGGGGCTGGTAGCCAGGACTCCTGGGTTCTATTCCTAGCCCTGAGAAGGGAATGGAGTCTAGTGGTGGGGCAGGTGGTTGTGGAGGCAGAACTCTTCCGCTCACTTTCTCGGTGGGCTGCTCTATGCCTCAGTTTCCCCATCAGTGAAATGGGGATAATGATACCGACTTTCTTTGAAACGTGCTTTGCGGTCTGCAGCTGGAAAGTGCTGAGTAGTCAGACTAGCTTAAGGTCTGAATTGTCTTGTATTGGGGACTGTATGTGCTAATGGGCACCCGCTGGTCAGAGCCGGGGGAGGCCAAGATGTAGAGGGGTTTGCTCCAGGGTGATCAGATGTCTCCGGTTCCCCCACCTTGCAGGGGGATCCTTGGGGCATACAACCAGTCTGGGTATCTGATGGGAACTGCAGCAGGTCAGAAAATCAATTTTCTGCCCTGGGAGAAATGTTGAGGTTTCTCTTTATTTTTTCCCAGCCCACAAAGGGAGGAAAAGCCAAAATTTAGAAATTGTTCATGAAATGAAATTCCTTCCCCCCACCCCCCACTTTCATGTTGGGCCAATCAAAGCGTTTAATTTTGATTTTACATTTATATATATAAGAAAGCAAATTTTGAAATGGCAAGTCAGTTTCTATAGGAAAAATCAAAACTTTTCATGGGCGGTTTTTTTATATGATTTTGCAAAATATTTCCGTTTTGTTGAAACAGCCCCCCCCCCCCCCATGGGGCAGATCGGGGGCATGGCTGGAGTGCATTGTGCTGTGACTCTTCTTTGCACCCCCAGGTCCCAGAGGGGGTGGCTCGGGGGTGTGGCTAGAGTGCACTACGCTTTTGCTATTCTCTGCCCCCAAGGGTCTCTGCCCCCCAGGGATGGGCACCTACACTGTTTAGACCTGGCACAGGTTCAGGTCCAGACGTTCCCAGATCCATGGGTTTGGTTCAGCCCCATCTCTGCATTCAGGGGGGAAGGATCTTCCCCAAGCTCTGACCCTGGCCTAGCAGCCAGAAGCAGAACCCCCTTGAACCCCAGAACCCCAGTGGAGACAGACCACACGATGCAAATCAGCTCTCGGAGGGCTTAGGGCTCACCCAGGACTCCCCAGATGCCATTTTAGCTCCATGTCTCTTTGCACAAAAGAGGCAGGAGTTTCCCGCACCGCGTCCCCAGCGAAGCCAGGCCGCGCGTGGTAACAGCCTTGCCGCGGATCAAACACCCGGGGCTCTGGCTTAGCTGAGTTTCACCTGCACTTGAAAACGTTTGGGCCACCTCCCCGTCTGTCGCTGTCTCTCTTGGCCCTTGCAGCATGAATCATTAATAGCAGTAATTATCTCGGCAGCAAATGAGGGCTCTCTTACACGTGTTGCCTCATGACTGACGATTGTGTTAAAGGCTGGATTGACTACGGCTGGGGGGGGGAGGGGGGAGCGCCCGGGCAGAGGGGCACTGGACTGAGTCACCTTTGTATAAATGCCCTGGTGAATTCTCAGCGATGGCCTTCAAGTACCCCCAACACACACACACACACACACACTCAGCAGGGCTCATCCCTTCCAGCAGGGGGCAGCAGGGACACACACATGGCGGGGGGGGGGGGGGGGGGGATAGCTCAGTGGTTTGAGCATTGGCCTGCTAAACCCAGGGTTGTGAGTTCAATCCTTGAGGGGGCCATTTGGGGATCTGGGGCAAAAACTGGGGCTTGGTCCTGCTTTGAGCAGGGGGTTAGACTAGATGACCTTCTAAGGTCCCTTCCAACCCTGATATTCTATGATTCTATGATTCACACACTCAGCAGGGCTCATCCCCTCCAGCAGGGGGCAGCAAGGACACACACACACACACACACACACAAGTGCACGCACACACACTCACACACTCAGCAGGGCTCATCCCTTCCAGCAGGGGGCAGCAGGGACACACACACACTCACACACTCAGCAGGGCTCATCCCCTCCAGCAGGGGGCAGCAAGGACACACACACACACACAGAGCAGGGTTCATTCCCTCCAGCAGGGGGCAGTAGGGACACACAAGTGCACACTCACACACTCAGCAGGGCTCATCCCTTCCAGCAGGGGGCAGCAGGGACACACACACACACACACAGAGCAGGGTTCATTCCCTCCAGCAGGGGGCAGCAGGGACACACAAGTACACACTCAGCAGGGCTCATCCCTTCCAGCAGGGGGTGACAGACAGACACGGAAGGACTCGGCCCCTCCAGCAGGGGGCAGCACTCTCTCTCTCTCACACACACACACACACACACACACACAGAGCAGGGCTCAGCAGGGCACACACAGAGAAAGCAGGGCTCACTCCCTCCAGCAGGGGGCAGCACTCACACACACACACACACACACACACACACACACACACAGCAGGGCTCAGCAGGGCACACACAGAGAAAGCAGGGCTCACCCCCTCCAGCAGGGGGCAGCAGAGACAGAGGGACACACACACACACACACACACACCCCGAAAATGCTTCAGCTCTGTCGGTCACTTTGATCTCTCTGGAGGCGGTTGCCCGGCAGGGTACGGGGCAGGGGCTCAGATCTGGGTTCAGTTCCCCGCGCTGCGAGAATTCAGGCGGCTTGATCAGCATCAAGGGGCTTAATGTGGTGGAATTCCACGTGGTGCAGGGGGGTCGCTCCGGCTGGTGGAAGGGCCCCGCGCCCAGCCCTCTGGTGTCGGGGGTGGATCGGGGGCATGGCCGGAGCGCGCTGAACTGCAGCTATTTTCTGCCCCCCAGGGCCCATGTGGAGGGTGGATCAGGAGCATGACTGGGGTGGACTGTGCTGTGGCTATTCTCTGTCTACCCTGAGCCATCGGGGCAGCCCAGCAAACGAGCCAGGACTCCTGGGTTCTCATCGCAGCTCTAGCAGGGAGAGTGGGGGATCTAATGGTTTGACTGCGGGGAGGGCGAGGGGGAGCTGATAGTCAAAACTCCTGGATTCTGACCATTAACCCCAATTGGAGCCGAGTATCTGGAAAGCCGACACCCCCCACCCTCCGGGTCCCCCAACCCACATGCAGCCCAAACACCTCAGCCCTGGTCCCGCGCTGTCTCACGCTCCCTTCAATAATGCAGCGTGGTGTTCTGTAGCCCCCGTTTTTCTTTCCCTTTCAGTTCTAATCGCTGTAGGGGAAACGTGGAGTTGAAAGGCAGAGGCCGGGCTCAGCGCCCTGCGCTGAGCAAAGGAAAGGATCAATCCATCGATCGGGCCGGCTGCAGGCTCCCACCACTGCCCCCTGGCACCTCCCCCCAGCTCGGGGCCTTTCCCATTGTTCTCTTGTTGTCAAGATGAAGAACAGAGACACTTCAAAGATGTTCTTCGGCTCCTTTCTTGTGCTTTGGAACAATAGATCCTGGCAGACAGAGCCAGTCAGACCAGTGTCCGGCCCAACTTATTGCATTCTGCTGGTCTCCGGAGAGTACTTCCATCCTGGCCTTAGTATGGGGGGAGGCAGCAAACATAACTTGGTTCAGTGTCCGGGGGAGGAAATAGTGTCCTGGGGAAACAGCCTCCGGTGGGGGAAACTGAGGCACAGGGTGGGGAGATCATCCAAGGTCATCCGGTGAACAAGAGATGGGGATAGAATCCAGGTGCCTTGCCTATTAGTTCTGCCTCATCTCTCACCATTACAGGTGCTGAGAGTCCTGGCTGCCCGTCCCTCCTGTTCTACCTACTAGACAACAGTCCCCGCCGTGACTTGGAAATAAAACCCAGGAAGCCTGACACCCAGCCCCCTCTGCTCTAACCACTAGACACTCCCCCCAGCCCCCGGAGTTGGGCACAGAACCCAGATCTGGCTCCCCGCTCTTTGCTCTAACCACTAGACCCCACTCCTGCCCCAGAGTTGGGTGCAGAACCCAGGTGGTCCTGACTCTCAGCCACCCCCCCCCTCCGCTCTAACCACTAGATTTCACTTCCGTCCCAGAGCTGGCAAGAGAACCCAGGCATCCTGGCTCCATCGCTGGGTTCTGCTGGTGGCTCAGGGCAGGAAGAGGGCGGTGGGGGCCGTGGCGAGCTGACCAGTTGCATGGTGCCGGCGCGGCCTCGTTACCAGCTACTAAACTGCATTTACTGCTCTCTCAGGATCACTTTGCCATGGGAGGGCACCGGGGGCTGTTCCCATCAGTGCTGGGGTCCAATGCATGGGGCTAAAATGAACCCCACAGCTCCCCAAATATGTTCCCCTCTGCTCCCTCGCCCCCACTCAGCCACCGATGATCCAGGAGCTTTGCCCTGTCCATGACAGCGGGGCCTCCTCCTGGTCTCCCCTGGGACACGCCTTCTCCAGGGGGGTGGGGGAAACAGGGGGCACCTGGGTTGGGGAGACCCACCTACCCATTGTCGCTCCAGGTAGGGATAAGGGAGACAGCATCTTGCAGCAGGGCCCCATGCAGGGCTAGCGCTTCCTCTCCCGAGTGAGCAGCTCCAGCCGCGTCCCTGGCATCTCCCGCTGGAGGTGAGTTTAGTGCAGCTGAGCGCCCGTGTGCGGGGAAAGCCCCGGTGGTGGGATTCTGCCTCGGAGAGCAACCACCACCGGGACACTGGGCTCTTTGGCTCTTGGCTGTCACGCAGTGATTGCTGATGCAGTTGCCATGTGGCTGCATTTCAGTGCTGGGTGAGCGATGCCTGTATAAACAGCTGCCACACCCCACCCCAGAGGTGGCTGCATTTCAGTGCTGGGTGAGCGATGCCTGTATAAACAGCTGCCACACCCCACCCCAGAGGTGGGTGATTTGATTCCCATGCCGGGCTGTCAGATGTTTTGGGATCTCTGAATACAGTAGGCTTTAGATATAGAAGCGATGACAAGGGAATCATGCATGATGCTCTGGTGTATGTACCTGGCCTAATGGTTAGAGCAGGCATGAGGGAGACTCGGAGTCAGGACGCCTGGGTTCTATTCCCAGTGCAAGAAGGGGAGTGTGGTCCACAGGTTAGGGCAGCAGGACTCCTGGGCTCTCCTGTCTCTAAGAGGGAGTGTGGTGCAAAGGCTTGATTAGGGGACTGGCGGTGAGGCCACATAATTAGTTGTATTAAGATAGTGCCCAGAGGCCCCCGACTGAGCTCAGGGCTCCGTTGTGATGGTGCTTCACAGACCCCAGCTGAGATCAGTGCCCCAGTGGCGCTGCATAGCCACAGCGCAAGACAGTCCCTGCCCTGAAGAGCTCAAAGGGTAGAAGGGGAAACTGAGGCACAGATCAGGGAAGGGACTTGCTCCAGGTCACAGAACAGGACTCCTGGATTCTGCCCTTGGTTCTGGGAAGGGAGTGTGGGGGGGGGGGTCTGGTGGTTAATGTAGGGGGCAGGAAGGCAGGACTCCAGGGATTTGCCACATCTGATTCTGCCACTGACTCACTGTGTAACCGTAGGTGCCTGCCCCGCTCTGTGCCTCAGTTTCCCTATCAGTGAAAGAGGGTTACGTGCTTTGAGAGCCTCTGGCCCATGCACGGAGGGCACCCAGGAACCTGGCTGGGGCATAGTTTAAGCCGCACGTCAGGGTTTCGCTCAGGGCTCCCCAGGGCCTCCGTGTCTGAGTCAGATCGCAGGCGCTTTTAATGCATCTCCAGCGAGTGCTGCAGACCCGGAGCCAACCCCAGGCAAGGAGAAGGCAGCCTTTTATACCACAGTCAGTGCTGAGGGAGAGGACCTTGCCGCAGGCTTTGCGGGGAGGGCGGGGGGGATGCCTCGTGGTTCTGAGGCAAGGAAGTGGATCGGGGCTGCTGCCCCCCCCCCCCCCCCCCCCGATCTGGGGAAAATTTCCCCTGACCTCATCCCAGCACTGTATTATCCAGCCTCATTCATGGAGGGGCATCTCTCATCACCCCCAACACACACACACACACACACTGTCCAGCTCCCCTTCCTTCCCCCGCATCTCCCCCCTGGAAAGATCTCTTTGTCTTCAGCCCTTTCTTTCTTTCTTTCTTGCCCCTCCACACTCTCCCCCTGCCCCTTCTCACATATGCACCCCCCATCCCCAGCTGGAAAGATAAACCCCCTCCCCATCTGCCCTGCCCAGTGCCCAATCCCCTTTAGCTGGCACAAGCCGCTGGGTTTGCGGTAGTCAGGCCTTGTGTGGCAGCCGTGCTGAGCTCATGCTGCCTGCTGGGGAGCCAGCGTGGGCTAGTGGCTGACACACAGGCCTGGGAGCCCGTGGCCGAGTCCCTGCGCCTCGCCTCCCCTGAGCGTGCAAACGGGAGCAGGATGCTGCCCCTGGGCACGCCGCTCTCTGGGCTCTTCTGTGGCTCCCAGCCCGGTGGCGGCTGGGCACCTCCGGTGAGTAACTGTGGCCACGACGATCTCTCTCCTGCCCTTCCCTGTGGGCACGAAGGCAGCGTGAGATCGAATTCCTCAAGTGCTTTGAGAGCTTGGGGGCAAATCGGCAAAGGGGCCAGCTGCATCCATGGCCGCTGGCTCAGGATGCCCGGCCTTTGCCCTTCATAGACGTTCATTAATCCTTGTGACCACGACCACCCCCCCCCCCCCCCAGGACAAGGTATGATCCTTCCCTATCTCAGGGTAAACTGAGGCACACAGCAACGACGTGGCGTGCACCAGCTTCCCTTCTCCAAATCAGTGGCAGAACCCAGGAATCCCAGCTCACCGTTCCCTGCTGTAGCCCCACTAGAGCACACGCCCCTCCCAGAGCTGGGGCTAGAACCCAGGTGTCCGGCATCCCTGCCGTAACCACTAGACCCCACTCTCCTCCCAGCGTGGAGATGATTATGATTTTTTTAGACCATGGTAGCGCCTAGAAGCCATGATTGTGGACTAAGACCCCATTGTGCTAGGTGCAGTACATTTTTATTGCTATTAGGTATATTACGGTAATGGCTAGGCACCCCAGTCATGGACTAAAACCCTCACTGTGCTAGGCTCTGTACGTTTTATTGCTATTAGGTGTATTATGGTAGTGCCCAGAAGCCCCAGTCATAGACTAAAACCCCCCGTTGTGCCGGGAACTGTATGTTTTTATTGCTATTAGGTGTATTATGGCAGTGCCCAGAAGCCCCAGTCATAGACTAAGATCCCCCCATTGTGCTAGGCGCTGTACATTTTAGTGCTATTAGGTTGTATTGCAGTAGCACTTGGGAGCCCCTACACCAGCCCGAGTCCTGTTTCCCAGTCTCCCCCCGCCGCCCCCTCTCCGTTCTGTCCTACTAGACCATGCTGCCTGTGGGCTCGGCCGCCCTCCCCCCCCTGCATAAATAGCACGCCGGTCCGGAGGGTGGTGGCGGCCTCCTACGCCGCGTTGGGACTTAGCCCGTCTCCGTGGCAGCCCGGGCTTGCTCCTTTCCGCTTTTAATGAGGCTCAGCCCCTCGGAAAGCCCCCAAACCCTAGGGGGAGGGGGGGGGCAAAGAAAATAGCTTGGCACGCTTATTTATTGATCCTCCCTCTTCATTAGGTGGTGGGAAACGGTAACCCGAAGCGCTGACCTTAAATATTCCAGTGGGACGCCGCTGCTCCCGGGCAGACTGGCACGGTGACGAGGCCACTGCCCCTTCCTTTGCAGGCGGCTCAGGGGTCACTCAGGCTGACCTTGCTCCGGCTGGTGCCGTGTGCCTGGGTCTGGGGGGGAGGGGAGGGGAACAGCCCCCCCCGAGGTTTATTGCATTAGCCAAGACAGCAGAGGGGGCAGGCAGCTGTGTCTCTCCGGGACCACTGCGGGATTGCTGCCTTGGCATTCTCACCTCGCAAGGGGGCACCTGGTCCATGCCGGAAAAAACGCAGAAATTGGGCTGGGTTTTGGCTTAATTGGCTTGTGAGTTGCTAGTTTGGCTAGTTTTTGGCTTGTTGCTTGTAGCTTCTTTTTTTATTTTTTTGATCGGCTCCCAGCAAGCAGGGGCAAGGTGGGGAGAGAGTCCGGGGTGCACAGCGGGCCCACCCCAGTCACAGACTCACGCCGGGGGGATCTGGTGACAGAGTGTTGGGGTGCTTAGGGGTTGGCTTGTTTTGAAATGGGATTCGCTTGATTTTTGGCTTATTGTGAAAGTCGGGGAGCTTATTTACCACGTGAAAGGGGGCGACTGTGCTAACTAGTTGGGTTATTTGCCCCCTCTCGGGGTGGGGGGGCCTGTCTCCGAGTCAGATCGTTGGGGCTTTGAATCACCTCTCTGGCAAGCCTTCCAGAGCCCAGCCTGGGAAAGGAGAAGCCTGCCAGTGATACCACAGCATGTTCTGATCGAGGGGACCTTGCCGGGGTTCACCCTCCTCCGTCACCCCTGTGGCCGGATCCCGTTATTAGTTATTCAGAGGGTAGTAGCCCCAGTCACGGGCCAGGCCACCCTGGTGCCAGGGGCTGTACAGACACAGAACAATGAGACAATCTCCTGATCTCTGGAAGGGCGGCACCACGGCCTGTCTTCGAAAGGTGTGGAGGGGAGAAGCCAGCTGATTCGGCCAAGGGCTGGTTGGGTCTGTCAGCCGGCTTGGTGTTAGATGTATCGGGCGTGAGTCCTGCGGGGGTGGTGGTCCCAGGCGCTGGGATCCGGAAGGGGAACGGCCCCAGCTAGCTTCTCTCTCTCCCCAAACAGGGGAGCCCAGCTCTGACACCCCCCACCCATCTCTGTTGCCTTCTAGGTGGAGCTGACGGGCAGCAGCGTCTTTGACTACATCCACCCCGGAGATCACCCTGAGGTCGCCGAGCAACTGGGGCTCAAGCCGCCTTTCGATGCTGTCGGCTCCCCACCGGGGAGTCAGAAACCTCCAGGCCTCACCGGGGCCAGCTCTTCCTCTTCCTCCTCCCTGAACGAGACCTCTGAGCCCGGTAAAACAGCTTCTCTTGCTTGGCCGGAAACAGCCTGTGGACCCGTCCCCTACCCCGAACCGTCTGCCTCTACCCCAGGGCTGCGACAAGAACCCGGCAGTCCCAAATGCCCAGTCCCCCCTGCTCTAATCACTAGACCCCACTCCCATCCTGCCAGGAATAGAACCCAGGCGTCCTGATTCTCAGTCCCCCCTGCTCTAACCACTAGACCCCACTCCTGTCCCAGACCTGGGAGTGGAACCCAGGAGTCCTGACACCCTGCCCTCTCAGCTCTAACCACTAGACTCCCCACCCTCTCTCCCTTTGCCTCCCCCCCTCTTCCTTTCTCCCTTCCCCAGTCCCTCTCCCCTTTCCTCTCCCTCCTTTCTTTTCCTCTTCTCTCTCTCGGTTCCCAACCCCTTTCCCCCTCCTTTTGTCCCCCGCCCCCTCCGCTCCGCTCCCCCTGTGAGCTGCTTCCCCGGGGAGGGGAGGAGCCCAAACTCTGTGCCGCCCGGTTCACTCAGTCTCACCTGGCCCCCGCCAGCCGCCTTCACCCAGGGGTTGTGGGTGTCCATCCCCCCCTCCCCACCCCGCACCCCCAGGCTGTGCGAAGGAGCCGACGTCCAGGAGACTGGTGGGTGGCGAGAAATGAAAGGGAATCTTCAGTCGCCTTCCAGCTCATTTCATATCCGTCTGCTTGGCTTTTATCTGGGGAACCTTTAAAAGATTTATACGAAGCAGGCGCGTAAAAGAGAATGAAATATAACCTCAGCCTGGAGCGCGCTCTGCCTCCCCAGACAGACAGCAGCCAGCGGCCCGTCCTCTGCATTGCTGGGGGGGAGTGTAGATCGGCGCAGGTGTGGGGGGGAGACATGTTTGCTCCTGGGGAGGAGGGGGTTCTGCTGGGGATGGGTGCCATTCTTAAGCGGGGGGGAGGGGGCAGTTGCAAGCCAGAGAGCTCCCAAATGACAATAGATGAGCAGGTGTTTGCCTACGGGGGTCATGGCGGGGGGCTGGTGGAATGGGGTTTTGAAGGGATCTGTTCCCAGAGGGTCGGACATGTGGGGCGTGGGGGCTTGGTGGATTATTTCGAGATGGGGGCGATGCTCCGAGGGGGCCAGTTAACCCAAAGAGCCCCCCAGCATAAGAGACAGGCTAAAAGGCATGTAGAATTGGACCTTGCAAAGGGAATTAAAACCAATAGTAAAAAGTTTTATAGCCATATAAATAGGAAGAAAACAAAGAAAGAAGAAGTGGGACCGCTAAACACTGAGGATGGAGTGGAGGTTAAGGATAATCTAGGCATGGCTCAATATCTAAACAAATACTTTGCCTCAGTCTTTAATGAGGCTAATGAGGAGCTTAGGAATAGTGGCAGCATGACAAATGGGAATAAGGATGTGGGGGTAGATATTACCATATCCGAGGTAGAAGCCAAACTTGAACAGCTTAATGAGAGTAAATCAGGCGGCCCAGATAATCTTCATCCAAGAATATTAAAGGAACTGGCACATGAAATTGCAAGCCCATTAGCAAAAATTTTTAATGAATCTCTAAACTCAGGGGTTGTACCGTTTGACTGGAGAATAGCTAATATAGTTCCTATTTTTAAGAAAGGGGAAAAAAGTGACCCGGGTAACTACAGGCCTGTTAGTTTGACATCTGTAGTATGCAAGGTATTGGAAAAATTTTTGAAGGAGAAAGTAGTTAAGGACCTTGAGGTCAATGGCAATTGGGACAAATTACAACATGGTTTTACAAAAGGTAGATCGTGCCAAACCAACTTGATCTCCTTCTTTGAGAAAGTAACAGATTTTTTAGATAAAGGAAACGCAGTGGATCTAATCTACCTCGATTTCAGTAAGGCATTTGATACAGTACCACATGAGGAATTATCGGTTAAATTGGAAAAGATGGGGATCAATATGAAAATTGAGAGGTGGATAAGGAACTGGTTAAAGGGGAGACTACAGCGGGTCATACTGAAAGGTGACCTGTCAGGTTGGAGGGAGGTTACTAGTGGAGTTCCTCAAGGTTCAGTTTTGGGACCAATTTTATTTAATCTTTTTATTACTGACCTCGGCACCAAAAGTGGGAGTGTGCTAATAAAGTTTGCAGATGACACAAAGTTGGGAGGTATTGCCAATTCAGAAAAGGATCGGGATATCCTCCAGGAAGATCTGGATGACCTTGTAAACTGGAGTAATAGTAATAGGATGAAATTTAATAGTGAGAAGTGTAAGGTTATGCATTTAGGGATTAATAACAAGAATTTTAGTTATAAGCTGGGGACGCATCAGTTGGAAGTAACGGAAGAGGAGAAGGACCTCGGAGTCCTGGTTGATCACAGGATGACTATGAGTCGCCAATGTGATGTGGCCGTGAAAAAAGCTAATGCGGTCTTGGGATGCATTAGGCGAGGTATTTCTAGTAGAGATAAGGAGGTGTTAGTACCGTTATACAAGGCATTGGTAAGACCTCATTTGGAATACTGTGTGCAGTTCTGGTCTCCCATGTTTAAGAAGGATGAATTCAAACTGGAACAGGTACAAAGAAGGGCCACTAGAATGATCCGAGGAATGGAAAACCTGTCGTATGAAAGGAGACTCAAGGAGCTTGGTTTGTTTACCTTAACCAAAAGAAGGCTGAGGGGAGATATGATTGCTCTCTTTAAATATATCAGAGGGATAAATACCAGGGAGGGAGAGGAATTATTTCAGCTCAGTACCAATGTGGACACAAGAACAAATGGATATAAACTGGCCATCAGGAAGTTTAGACTTGAAATTAGACGAAGGTTTCTAACCATCAGAGGAGTGAAGTTCTGGAACAGCCTTCCAAGGGAAGCAGTGGGGGCAAAAGACCTAACTGGCTTCAAGATTAAGCTAGATACGTTTATGGAGGGGATGGTTTGATGGGATAACATGATCTTAGTCAAAGGTCAATTAATTGCCATCAGTGGTAAATAGGACCAATGGTCAACGATGGGATGTTAGAAGTTACTACAGAGAACTTTTTCCTGGGTGTCTGGCTGGTGAGTCTTGCCCACATGCTCGGGGTTCAGCTGATCGCCATATTTGGGGTCGGGAAGGAATTTTCCTCCAGGGTAGATTGGCAGAGGCCCTGGAGGTTTTTTGCCTTCCTCTGCAGCATGGGGCACGGGTCACTTACCGGAGGATTCTCTGCATCTTGAAGTCTTTAAATCATGATTTGAGGACTTCAATAGCTGAGACATAGGTGAGAGGATTATTCCAGGAGTGGGTGGGTGAGATTCTGTGGCCTGCATTGTGCAGGAGGTCAGACTAGATGATCATAATGGTCCCTTCTGACCTTAAAGTCTATGAGTCTATGAGTAAAGTCTATGAGTCTATGACAGGAGGTGACCGAGGCCGGGGTCTGGGAGAGAGATGTAGCCACTGAGTGGTTTAGGCTGGGGGCTCTCCCCTTGCGGGGTGCATGACAGTCATCGGGATGGGTGGGGGCCAGGGGCAAATGCCACACCGAGGTGGGTCACAAGGGAGCGTGGGATGACCCAGCCCCCTGCCCCTGCCCCAGCAGGAAAACAGACTCCTCCCCCATCCCTGCAGGAGGCCACCTGCTTTTTGAATCGGGGCCGCCCACCTCACGCCTGCAGGGCCGCACCTCAGTTATTTGAGGGCCAGCCTCGCTCTGACAAAGGCCACGCCCCTCATGGTGATCAGCCAGAGCCCCGGGGTGGGGGGATGACCACGCCCCCCCCCCCCTTGCGCGGTGTGGCGTGCCGGGTGCCCGAGCAATGACGCTGATCGTGCCGTGTCTGTCTCAGATCCCGCCGGCTCCCACGGCCCCCCCAAGCACGACGCCCTGGAACGATCTTTCTTCGTCCGTATGAAATCCACCCTGACCAAGAGAGGCTTGCACGTGAAGACTTCTGGCTACAAGGTAAAGGGGCCTGAGGATGTAGTCTGCTGCATGCAGTGGCCTGAAATCCCAAAACTCTTGTGTTAGCCGGTGGGGACATACCTTCTCCCCAGTGTCTTCCCGCTGAGGCTGTAGGGGTGATCAGATCTGCGCACCCCCCCCGCCCCCGAGCTCCTTGCTTCCAAAGACCTGATTGATCCATTTCAATGCAAACGCCAAAAGCTTTCCCCACTAGCTGCTCATCTCTACTGAGCCTGGGACATTTTCTCCTGTTCAGACCTCCCCCTGATGCTTCCTCCCAGCTGAGGCCGTGGTCTGCTGCCCAGGGTCCAAGGTACGGATGGCTAGTGCCAGGCTTTCCTTCTCTCCCCTTGCCTCCCCGTGGCCCGCAGCTCTAGCTGGATCGGCGCCAGCAGGAGGCACCTTGGGTCAGGAATCAGGGCCCGCAGCAGAGCCAGGCTGGAGTCGGTTGCCTGATTGGCTGACTCCTGCTCTAACCACTAGACATGACTGCCCATATCCTGCTCTCTGACCCCTAGCTCCCTTTGACTCATTCCCGGCACGGCCCTGGCGTTCAGGGCCCAGACGCTCAGTCAGTGGTACGGCACGGGGATTCATAGATTCATAGATTCTAGGGCTGGAAGGGACCTCGAGAGGTCATCGAGTCCAGCCCCCTGCCCTCATGGCAGGACCAATTACTGTCTAGACCATCCCTGATAGACATTTATCTAACCTACTCTTAAATATCTCCAGAGATGGAGATTCCACAACCTCCCTGGGCAGTTTATTCCAGTGTTTAACCACCCTGACAGTTAGGAACTTTTTCCTAATGTCCAACCTAAACCTCCCTTGCTGCAGTTTAAGCCCATTGCTTCTTGTTCTATCCTCAGAGGCTAAGATGAACAAGTTTTCTCCCTCCTCCTTATGACACCCTTTTAGATACCTGAAGACCGCTATCATGTCCCCTCTCAGTCTTCTCTTTTCCAAACTAAACAAACCCAATTCCTTCAGCCTTCCTTCATAGGTCATGTTCTCTAGACCCTTAATCATTCTTGTTGCTCTTCTCTGGACCCTCTCCTATTTCTCCACATCTTTCTTGAAATGCGGTGCCCAGAACTGGACACAATACTCCAGTTGAGGCCTAACCAGCACAGAGTAGAGCGGAAGAATGACTTCTCGTGTCTTGCTCACCACACACCTGTTAATACAGCCCAGAATCAAGTTTGCTTTTTTTGCAACAGCATCACACTGTTGACTCATATTTAGCTTGTGGTCCACTATGCTGTCCCACTGAATAAATGTTCCCCCCACCCATACACAACCCTCTCTCTTTCTCTCCGACCCCACCCCTCACAGGTGATTCACGTCACGGGCCGGCTCCGCCCCCGCCTGCCGTCCTTCTCCCACGCCCATTCGGTCCTCGGCCGAGTCCTGGGGCTGGTGGCCCTAGCCCACACGCTGCCGCCGTCCACGCTCAGCGAGGTGCGCATCGAGTGCCACATGTTTGTGTTCCGGGTCAACATGGACCTGCAGATCGTGTACTGCGAGAGCAGGTGGGTCCAGGGGCGGACGGCGGGGTCCGGAGTGACTCGGTTGGGGTCAGTGGTGTTAGGGCCAGATTCTGGGCACAGCCACCCGGGCGGGGGGGTAAATCCGGAGACATTGCCGTGATGTCCGAGATAAAGTTGACCTGTGCCTTTTATTGTGGCCTCAGGTTAATACCCGACACAGCCTTGTATTCTGGGATTCTCTCTCGCCTCGCTGCAAGGGAGCTGTTCCGTTTCTGGAGCCGGGGCCCTCACTGGTGAGCAGCCACCGTCGTCCCATTGGCGTTGATGGGGCCAGATCCCCGGCTGCTGTGAATCGGCTGTCGGTCCGTTAGAGTCAATAGGGCCAGACCCCCGGCTAGTGTCAACTGGAATCGGCGGAGCTGCGCCAATTTACCCACGCTCAGGAGCTGGTTCCTACCAGTCAATAGCATCATGGTGCATCCCTTCCTAGCCAGTCTCTCTGCCGGGGCGGGTGACAGTGGCGTTCAGCTGCTCCACCCGTTCCCAGCTCTCTCTGCCTCTCCCTGCTTTTATAACGCTCCCTGCCTCTCCTCCGCCCACAGGATCACTGATTATATGGACCTGTGCCCCTCGGAGCTGGTAGGGAAAAGCTGCTACCAGTTTATCCATGGCGAGGACGTGGAAGGAATCCGGCAGAGCCATCTGGATTGTAAGCATCCTGGTTACGGTCCCCTGCTCTGGTTTGGCCCAGCTCTTCCTCCCTCCGGGGTGAAGGGTCCATGCCACGTCGGTGGGGCCAGGAATATAAAGGGGCGTTTCAGAACCCAGCGGGCAGGGCTCGCTGCTGGATTTCCTAGCTTGTAAATTTCATCAGCCAGAGGCAGGAAGTGCTGTGGGAGTGAGGCACTGGGCATCCAGGAGACCAGCCTTTGAGTCCCAGATGTGCCACAGATCCCCTAGCATGTGTCACTTAAAAAAAAAATGCGTGCCTCAGTTTCCCCCATCTGTACAATGTTAATCATCCTTCCTTGGTCTGTTTCGACTGTCAGCTTTTCGGGGTGGGGTGGACTGTCTCTCCCTGAGTGTGTGGGTCCACCATGGTGCCCTGCTCTCAGTTAGTGCTGCCGTGACACACAGCAAGTTGTGCCTGCGTGCTGGATAGCTCCGGGTTCCTAGTGCAAAGGAAAGGTGTGTCCCCATCCTCTCCTGGGATACTTGCTGAATTGTCTCTGCCACTGGATTCTCCTCCCCCAGCCTCCTCTGCAGGAGACGCCCCTGCCTTCTACCTCTCTGTCATGTGCCTCTTTTTGTTCCGTTTCGCCGATCTTTGTCTAAGCCTCTTCTCTCCAGTGCCAGGAGTAGCTCCAAAGACCAAGTTGCCTCTGTGGCTGCTTTTTGAACTCCAGCTGTGTCAGGTTTGCTTCGAGAGGGGTTCCCGTTCTTGCCTCCCTGATTGTCCCTCCTGGGTGGGGTGCTCTCCCAGGCGAAGCCGTGCTGCACGCGCTCTGTCCGTAGCTGGATTTCCTCCAGGCGGGCGTGTGGCACGTCTGTCCAGCAAGTGCTGCCATCAGACCTGTCCTTTCCCCAGCAGACATGATGTGCCCAATCCCAGGCAAGTCTGGCTGAGCCCCAAGGTTCTTCGTAAACTGCACATTGTCCCAATGGCTAGTTCCTCATTTAAAACCTGATGCATTATTTCCAGGCTGAACGTGTCTGGCTTCAACTTCCAGCCACTGGATCATGTTAGCCCTTCCTCTGCCAGACAGAAGAGCCCGCTTGTGAATATTTGTTCCCCAGGTAGATACTGATAGACTGGAATCAAGTCACCCCTTAACCTTCTCTTTGTTAGCTTAAATAGCTTGAGCTCCTTCAGTCTTATCACTATAAGGCCAGTTTTCAAATCTTTTAGTCATTCTGGCGGCTCTTCTCTGACCCCTCTCCAATTTATCAACGTCCTTCTTGAATTGTGGGCCCCAGAACTGGACCAGGATTCCAGCAGCGGACGCAAACACAGACATGAAATAACCTCTCTGCTCCTATCTGAGATTCCCCTTTTTATACATCCCAGGTTCGCATTAGATCTTTTGGCCCCAGTGTCGTACTGTGAGCGCATGTTCAGCTGATTATCCAAATGTTTTAGCCACTCCTTCCAAAGGCTAGAGTCTCCCATCCTTTAAGTACGGCCAACGGTCTTTGTTCCCAGACATATCCATTTATATTTAGCCATGTTAAAACGCACAGTGTTTGCTTGTGCCCCGTTGATCAAGCAATCCATATCACTCTGTATCAGCGACTTGTCCTCTTCGTTATTTACCACTCCCCCAATTTTTGTGTCATTTCAGTGGTGGTTTTTATGTTTTCTTCCAGGTCACTGATAAAAATGTGAAATAGCGTAGGGCCAAGAACTGATCCCTGTGGGAACTCACAGGAAAGACACCTGTTGGATGAGGGCTTCCTGTTTACAATTACATTTTGAGATCTATCAGTTAGCCAGTTTTTAATCCATGTAATGTGTACCATGTTAATCTAGGGGTTGATAGTTCCTTACCCAACGCTGATCTGGCTTTGGAGAAGTCCAAGCAGGCGCCCAGGAATGGGCTATGGATCAGCAAGGGGGTGCAAGAGACCTAGGGGAATATCGCAGCGCCCTTGTCTCCAGGGTTGGATTTGGTCTGTGTTGTGTGTATGAACGATGCACTAGAAGGCAATGGTTATGCCCCTGGGCAGGTGGGCTGATAGCAATCCTGCTAAGCTAAGGAGTGTTGGGTTTGCTCAGTTCTTGGATGGGTGCCCTCCCGGGATCACTCGGGACGCTACAGGGAATAGGGAGCACGCTGCTCCCAGTTGATGCTGACCTCAATGCCCCAGTGTGGTGCTGTAGGAAACAGTGTTGTGGGAAGTGGTTGATAACTTTAAGGAGCGCTGAGTCAGCGCTGACCCCGTTGCCCCAGTGCGGTGCTAGGGGGCGCTGTGCTGCAGGGGCTGCCATGAGTGACACAGCAGGGGGCACTCTCGCCTCTGAGTCAGTGCTGACCCCGACATGGCACTAGGGGGCGCTCTCCCTTTGCAGTCAGGGCTGGCCTTGTTGGTGGCGTTGCTACCTTTCAGATCGGATCCTGGCCCCTTGTGATCATTAAAGATCCTCTGAACATCCCTGTCAGAATCCGAGCATTTAACCCCCGCTTGTCCAGGCGAGATCCCAACCCTGGAGATTAAATCCCTGCTCCCTAAACCACTCCCCTCCCCCTCCAGTTTCAGCTGGACGCAGGATTATTTCTACACTTCCCTGACTAAACCGCAAGGCAGATGTTCCAACAGCTGCTGCATCCCACCTCAGAGAGGGAGCAGCTGGATTCAGGCCTTTATCTGCAGCATGAAAGCTGCTTTGGACGAAAGGTGCAATCCGTTATTAATAATAACTAGCCCTTAACCTGTCAAACCTTTGGGCTGGGAGTCAGACAGCTATGGAGTCAGACAGCTTCAAAACCCAGACAGGACAGAGAGGTCACCATGTCCAGCCCCCTGCACTGAGGCAGGACCAAGTAAACTTAGACCAGCCAATGACGGGGATTCCACAACCTCCCTTGGACGCCTATTCCAGAGCTTAACTCCTCCGAGAGTTAGAAAGTTTGTCTTAATATCTCACCTCAATCTCCCTTGCTGCAGATTAAACCCATTGCTTCTTGTCCTACCTCCAGTGGACACGGCGAGCAAGTGATCGTCATCCTCTTTATAACAGCCCTTAACATATTTGATCATCTACTCTGACCTCCTGCCTAACACAGGCCATAGGAATGCCCTGAATTAATTCCTGTTCGAACTAGCGCAGATCTCATAAAAACCATCCAATCTTCACTGAACACTTGCCAGGGATGGGGAATCCACCATGGCCCTGGGTCAATTGCACCAATGGTTAATGACTCTCACTGTTAAAAACTGACCCCTTATTTCCATTCTGAATTTGTTTAGCTTCCACTTCCAGCCATTGGATTATGTTAGTCATTCCTCCGCTAGACTGGAGAGCCCATGATCAAATATTTGTTCCCCGTAAGGTTACTGATAGACTGGGATCAAGTAGGGTGACCAGATGTCCTGATTTTATAGGGACAATCCCGATTTTTGGGTCTTTTTTTTATATAGGCTCCTATTACCCTCTACCCCATCCTGATCTTTCAGATTTGCTCTCTGGTCCCCCTAGGATCAAGTCGCCCTTTAATCTTCTCTTTGTTAAGCTAAACAGATTGAGCTCCTGGAGAATCTCACTATCAGGTAGGTTTTCCAGTCCTTTTTATCGTTCTCGTGACTCTTCTCTGACCCCTCTCCGGTTGATCAACATCCAGCTTGAATTAAGGACAGCAGCACTGGAGAGAGATGAAAGGGGCCACAGAGACAGCCGAGATGATGACAAACGGGATAACCCATTAAGGAGTCATGGCTGTGATAGTGGGACTGTACCTTTCCTTGGATCTCGGAGGGGGTAAAAGCCCCTTTCTTGGCTCTCTGTGCTCATGATAGAGGGGAAAGGGTGGAGGCCTGGCAGCCGTCAGCTAACGAACTTCTTTTTCAATTAGTGTTGAAAAAAGGCCAGGTCGTGACCTGCTATTACCGCTGGCTGCAGAAGAACGGGGGCTTTGTGTGGATTCAGTCCTGTGCCACCATCTCGGTCAACATCAAGAACCCCAGCGAGAAGAATATGGTCTGGGTCAATTACATCCTCAGGTGAGAGCACAGGGCTGTGTTGTAACCAATCAGCAAGCTACCGAAGAGGGGCGTCGCTGTTCTCCATGCTGGGGCAATAGGGATAGAGTCGCAGACTCTCCTGCTCCAAAAGCTCAGGCAGCTGCCACCCACTGAGCTCCGGGGCAATCCCCATGAACTGCTGGCTTTGTAGGGTCTAGGACACACAGGCGAGCTGCTCTGAATGCATCCAGAGGAGGGCAATGCTGTGTGCACAGGCTGTCTGAGGATCCCAAAGCACTGTATGATGAACCGATGTTTGGATTATGGTAGCAGCCGGGCAGGATCAGTGATGGGCCGTGTTCCCTGTAAGCCGCACTGAGCAGGGAGATTTAAATGCCACCCAGCTGATTAGAGAGCAGCACAGCCGGCGGCATGTGTTCAGGTGCCCCTCTCCCTCCCGTGCTGCTCTGTCCTGCAGCTGCTCCCAGGACCATCCTGCTGGCTGTGCAGGGGAGGGTGCTGTCATCAGGGTGTCTCCCTCCCCCCCAGCCCCTGTACCCCATCTCCGCGGAGCAGGGCAGAGGGGCAAAGCCAGACTCCGGACTCAGAGCTGAGTGCCTTTCTTAAAGAGACAGTGCACTGTTTCTGAGATTCCCCCCCCACACACACATACACACTCTCTCTCTCCCCCTGCCCATGTACCCCATCTCCGCAGAGCAGGGGAGGGGAGACAACAGGGCTCAGGACAGAGCAGGAGGGCTTTCAGTGAGTGTCTTAAAGAGACAGTGCAGGGCGTCTCAGAAACTTTCCAGCAGCCAGCACACATGCTGTCTCTGTGTCACAGACACACACAGTCTCTGTGACACACACACACACACACTCTCTCTCTCTCTCTCTGTTACGAAACAGTGTCTCTCTGTCAAACACACACACTGTCTCTTGCATCCGACGAAGTGGGTATTCACCCACGAAAGCTTATGCTCCAATACCTCTGTTAGTCTATAAGGTGCCACAGGACCCTTTGTCGCTTCTACAGATCCAGACTAACACGGCTACCCCTCTGATGCTTGACACTGTCTCTGTGTCACACACACACTGTCTCTGTATCACACTCACCTCCCAACAAACTTGTATTATTGTCGTTGTTACTTCTTGGTACTTCCTGCAATACACATATAGGTGTTTCAGGATCTAACTCGCATTGAAATCAAAGGAGTCGGGTACCTAAATACAGTCATCTATAGTAGCACTTAGAATCCCCGGTTGAGGTCACATGGGGAAATGGAGGCACGGGGAGAGGAAATGACATGCGCAGTGCCACAACAGAGAATGGCATAGAACCCAGGAGTCTTGACTCCCAGACCCCTCTGCTCTAACCAGTAGACCTCACTCCTCTCCCTGAGTTGGGACTAGAACCCAGGAGTCCTGACTCCCAGCTCCCTTCTGTTCTAACCACTAGACACCACTCCTCTCCCTGAGTTGGGAACAGAACCCAGGAGTCCTGACTCCCAGCTCCCTTCTGTTCTAGCCACTAGACACCACTCCTCTCCCTGAGTTGGGAACAGAACCCAGGAGTCCTGGTGCCCAGCCTCCCTGCTCTAACCACTAGATACCACTTCCCTACATAAGAACGGCCAGACTGGGTCAGACCAAAGGTCCATCAAGCCCAGTATCCTGTCCTCTGACAGTGGCCAATGGCAGGTGCCCCAAAGGGAATGAACAGACAGGTTATCATCAAGTGATCCATGCCCTGTCACCCAATCCCAGCTTCTGGTAAACAGAGGCTAGGGGCACCATCCCTGCCCATCCTGGCTAATAGCCATTGACGGACCTATCTTCCATGAATCTATCTAGCTCCCTTTTGAACTCCATTATAGAATTGGCCTTCACAACACCCTCTGGCAAGGAGTTCCAGAGGTTAACAGTGCATTGCGTGAAAAAATACTTTGTGTTTGTTTTAAGCCTGCTACCTATTCATTTCATTTGGTGGCCCCTTGTTCTTGTATTATGAGAAGGAGTAAATAACACTTCCTTATTTACTTTCTCTATACCACTCGTGATTTTATAGACCTCTATCATATCCCCCCTTAGGGCTTGGCTACACTGGAAACGTCAAAGCACTGTCACGGGAATGCTCCCGTGGCAGCACTTTGAAGTGCAAGTGTGGTTGGGAGAGAGCTCTCCCAGCGCTCCTGGTAATCCACCTCCACAAGGGGATTAGTCCGAGCACTGGGAGCTTTAGAGCCTGTCCACACTAGCGCTGTAAAGCGCTCAGACTTGCTGCGCTCAGGGGGGTGATTTTTCACCCCCTGAGCCAGCAAGTTAGAGCGCTATAAAATGCAAGTGTAGACAAGCCCTTAGTTGCCTCTTTTCCAAGCTGAAAAGTCCCAGTTTTATTAAATCTCTCCTCATACGGAAGCCGCTCTATACCGCTAATCATTTTTGTTGCCCTTCTCTGAACCTTTTCCAATTCCAACATATCTATTTTGAGATGGGGCGACCGCATCGGCACGCCGTATTCAAGGTGTGGGCGTACCATGGATGTATATAGCGGCAATATGCTATTTTACCCCTCCCTGCGTTGGGACTAGAATCCAGGAGTCCTGGCTCCCAGCCCCCTCTGCTCTAGACACTAGACCCCACTCCCCACCCGGAGCCCCTAGCCTGTGCTGAGAGCTTCACAAACCCACAGTAAAAGACAGCCGGGGGGGGGAACAGAGGCAAGCCCCAGAGCCTCAGGCATTTAGGGGGCCTAACGTCCATTGATTTCTGTGGGAGGAGCCAGGATACCAAGTGACTTGTCCATGCTCATCCCGCAGAGCTAGGACTAGAACCTAAGTCTCCTGACACAGTACATCGACAGAGCAGCTGGAAAGGTGCTTCCCCACACGGGTGGGCAGACTCAGTACAAACAGCGGCGGTGCCAGAGCGGCTCAGGCAGTGGCGTGGGCCAGCCACCCACGAGCAAGCCTGCTTGACTGCTAGCCCAAACTTAGCCATGCTGCTATTTTTAGTGTGCTACCTTGATCAGAACTCCCAGCTGGAGTGTGGGTCGCTAATGCCACCCGGGCCTTTTCACCAGGCCTGAGCAATGGATGTGGCCGTAAATAGCCCTTCATCGGCGGCCGCCCCTCAGGTTAGCTTTGCGTGCCGTTTCGCATCAGCTGCACAAGGAGGCTGTCCCGTCAGCCCCGAGAGGCACCCGGACGTGTCCCCTGACGCTGACGCTAGACCAATTCAGGCGAAAAAGAAGGCGTCTGTTTTGAACGGTGAAAGCGATTAACCATCGGAACGACTCGCCCAGGGTCGGGGTGGATTCTCCATTGCAGACCGTTTTTAAATCAAGACAGGGTGTTTTTCTAAAAGCTCTGCCCTAGGAATGATTTGGGGTCAGGTCTCTGCCTGGGTTATGCAGGGGAGTCCCTTCTGGCTTTGGCGTCTATGAGTTTTGGTCGCTGGCCTCCGTAGCTTCAGAGACTGGCTCTGAGCAAACATCGCAGGGTGGGTGTGGCACTGCAAAAATCGCCACTTGTCTGGAGTCTCTCCCCCACCTGCACCATTAAAGCGACTCCAGAATTACACACGTTCTCTGGCGAGGAGAGGGGTTTTTTTTTTTCTTTTTTTATATCTAAAATAAATTAATATCTGAATGACTACAACAGATGGTTATTAATGGCTGTTTTTTTCCCCCCGCTAAAGCAAAAGGAGCTATTATTATGCTAATCCTGTAAGTAATTACAGATACCAGTGTATGATTTGTCAGGGTGATTAGTATTTTAGTTAATTAGTGCTGTAATTACAGAGACTAATTAACTTTCTCTCAGCCTTCCTGGAATGGAAACTTATTTACTTTCTTGTCGCTGGGAAGCAGCACATGAGGAATGATGAGGCGAGGCAAAGGGGGGACCCTCTCCATCCCAACCCAGACTGGGCCCACTGTCAGCGGGTCATTCTCAGGGGCGCTCTCCTGTGGCCCGCCTCTCCCAGCCATGCGCCCTGGCTGGGCTGGTTTGGAAGGGTGGGGGAGACTGGCTAGTGGTTCCTCTCTATATTGTTACATGGGATGGGACTGTGATTTACAGAGAGGGTTTGGGGGACTCAGGACTCCTGGGTTCTATGGCTAACCCTGGGAAGACAGTGCAACCCAGTGATTAGTTCTCTTCCCATATATAGCAGGAAGTGGCCAGTGGTTAGAGAAGGGGATCAGGACTCTTGGGTTTGCCTCTCAGCTTAGAGCAAGGGGAAGCCTAATGCTTAGAATAGCGTGTGGCCTGTTTCACCTTCTGTAAGGTAATGGGGGGTCATCATGGCTACCTTGTAGGGTTGCTGGCTTAATTACTGTTAATAAAGTGCTTTGGGATCCTTGGATTCAAGTTGATACAGACGTGGAGGAGGGTGGGCCAATCTCACTCCTGGTGTAGCACAATCTACCTCAAGGGAGTTACGCTGGCCAGAACCCGTCCTGCCTCTCACTGTGCAGCAGTGATACTATGGGTGTTACACCAGGGGAGAACTTGGCCTCGTGCTTTCCCCCCTTTCTCCTCGCTCCGAGCTCTGGCAGAGCCGTTTGCAGGGGATGGCTCATTTGAATCAGATCCAACTCTGCCCGTCCATAAACAATGAAACCCCAAAGCTGGCTGTTTTCTCAAAGAGAGCGCTTGCGATTTCCAATCTGTCCTTGTTTGTTCTTGGACAATAAGGCGATAGCCCTAGTGGAGTTGTTTTGCAGAGACCAGCCTGCAGGTGGCTGGCTGTGTCAGCTTGAAATCAAGTTCTCCTTCTTCGGTTCTTTTGTTAGGGGCTCGGTTGGTTTAATTTCGTGGCCTCCCAGCAGGCTTAGCAGGCTACCAAGGATCAGCACACCCTGCTCTGTCTCCTTTGTGAAGCCCTTTCCAGGGTGGCTTGTGGGAGAGGAGTACTGCACTGGGCCACAAGAGACCTGGGTTAAATTCTCAGGTCCATCACAAACTGCCTATGACCTTGGGCAAGTTACTTAGACTCCTAAGTCCACCCTTTAGATGCCACTGACATTTTCAAAGGTGGCGCCTAAACCCTTGGGCACCTAAATCTCCTAGGTGCCAAGGGCTTGTCTGTACAGAGACACTCAGGGCTGGTCTACATTAGATGGTTAGATCGACTCAGCTACATCACTCAGGGATGTGAAAAATTCACACCCCGAGAGACATAGTTAAGTCGACCCAAACCCCAATGCAGACAGCGCTAGATCGATGGAAGAATTCTTCCAGCTGCCGCCTCTTAGCGAGGTGGATTTACTACAGGTGTGCTGCTGTGCAGTTTCTAGTGTAGACATAGTTTCAGGAAAGTTTAGTCTGAATTCACTTTTAAAATGGATTCGTTTAACTGCACTAAACCCCTCTGTGGATGCTCTTATCCAGAATTAAAATGGACTCAGTTAGATTTAGCTGAATTCACTGTCAAAGTGAAATAGAACCCAGGAATCCTGACTCCTAGCCCCCCTCTGCTCTAAACCCCACCCTGCTCCCAGAGCTGGGGATAGAACCCTGAGTCCCAATCATCCCACCATGCTCTAACCACTCCACTTCCAGACCCTGAATTCAAACCCAGGCATCTTGGCGCTTAGTTCCCTGCTCTAATCACTAGCCCATACTGCCGCCTATGGGACCTAAGCTTGTGCTACAGAAATCCCATCCATGGAGGGAACAACCTGATCTGTCGTTTCTCTGATTTCCTTTTGCCAAACCCTTTTAGCAAACATGAGTGTAAGAACACGGCCCTGGACATCTTCCAGCTGCCCGGGATTCCAGCCCCACAGGCCGATGCCTCCGATGTGTCCGACTTGGAACCTGACTTCAAAGGTAAAAGCCCTGGCCAGATTGCTACCAAGCCAGCGACAGGATGTTCTGGTAGCACCTGCCTCATTCCGGGGACCGTAGGTTACCAGTGCCCTGATCGGTGGCTGCAGGCCCCCAGCCTTGCTCTGGGTATTTTAGCTTTGGCTTTGCTAATATACCCACGATGAAGGAATTAACTCAGGGGAGTTCTCTGGCCTGTGTCACACAGCGAGGTCAGACTAGATGATCACAGTGGTCCCTTCAGGCCTTACAATCTATGAATGCCCCAGACTGGCAGGCCCAGCCCCATCTCTCTAGCTGAGCAGGGGGTGCTCTTTTTTCTAAGCCGTTCTTAGCCCTACTGCGGCTCTGGGAGGTTCAGTGGTGCAGGGGTGGGGGGTGGGGGGGGCTATTCAGAAAGGAGTGCTCTCTCTTCTAAGTCATGACCCCAGAGGGCATCCCGCTGTGGTTGGGGGGCGGGGGGGGGGGGCTGTGTTGTGGGAGATTTGGGCTTGCAGATAAGGGGTAAAAATGAAGCCCTGACTTTGTGATCATTAAGGATCATTTTCATCAGCAACCTGAGGGCATCTCCTCAGCTGACGTATATCAGCCACGCTCTGGCTGCCGCAGCGCTCCAGTGATTCACACGCGTTAACCCCCTGTGTCCTGGCCAAATTCCAGTTTGGGCAAGACCTGTCAGCTGCCCCTAATCCTTCTGCAATTTCAAATACACGCAGGGGTTCAGGTTCCCTTCCTTGCCTGCTCTATGGCTTTTAACGGGCTGCTGCATCCCACCCCAGAGGTAGCTGCATTTCAGGGAGGGGTGAAATACTCCATTGCAGGGGCAAGTATCATGGGGCTTTTTGACTGAATGCTTGTAAGGTGCTTTAAGATCCTCCGGGGAAGGATGCCACAGCAGGGCAAAGCATCGTTAATTTCATTCCAGACACAGCCTCATCTTAATTAACCTCTCTTGGCATATGATAAATTATGCTCTGAGATAGCATAGTGTGGCAGCCCCAAGAGCGGAGCCTTTGCTAGAGGTTCAGATTGTGCGTGTATGTCAGGGGAGGCGGATTCCAGGGATGGTCGAAACTTTGGATCTGCAGGTAAATTCCTGCCGCTCACAAACACTCAGTGCTAGCATTCTTCTCTTGCCAGGCTCCCTTTGACAACCTCTCAGGTAGCAGCATGCACAACACAGGAGCATACTTCACCCGTCATGACTGCTTTTCGTTTGAGGATCTCAAAGCACATTACAGGCATCAATTAATGCCACCTCTTGGGACATAAGGAACTATTGTCCCCACAGGCAAGAACAGAACCCAGGAGTCCTGGCTCCCACTTTCCCGTTCTAACCACCACCTCTCAGCCCCCACTTCTAGCTTTCAAATCTGACAGCGCCTTGGTAGGGCTCTCTGGAGCCCCCAGGGCTAAAGCTGGGGGAAATATCAGCTTTGCCCGAGTCATAATGAATTCCACGCACCCTCCTCCTCATGCTGAACTGGAAGCCAGGTCAGTGTATCAGACCCCTATGCATGTGCCAACGTACCATCTGCCAGGGTCCTACTCGGTCATCACCACTTTCCCAGCATCCACCGAGGACCCCCCAACCCGCGCCTTTCACGCTCACCAGTTGCTAAAATCCTCCATTATTATTATTAGGTGTATTACGGTAGCGCCTAGGCGCGCCAGTCAGAGACAAGGACCCCACTGTGCTAGGTGATTGCGATTAGGTGTATTACGGTAGCCCCAGTCACATGCCAGTGCCCCACTGTGCTCGGAGCTGTACAAACACAGCCCCCAAAGAGCTGACGGTCCCACTATAAGACAGGAGACACCAGGTGGGGACAGATGAATGGGGGAGGACAGGGAACCAGTTGAGGCGGTCTTGGTCAGCACATACCGCTACTTCCTTAAAAGCTGACCGTAGCCAGACCCCAACCCAAACATCTCTCCAATCCAGCCCAGCCTCTCGCCCGCCCCATGGGTTACTGTCGTTACGTAAGTACGGACCCCTGTGCATCTTACTTCAAGACAGTGACCTGCAAAGCCTGGTTACGTAGGCGAAATCCAGAGCAGGCAGAGCTCCAGAGTGGAGGGTAGGCCCACACCCTTGTGGCAGGGTGTGACTGCACCAGAATATCGTATTCAATGGGTCAAAAGTTTCCCGTCCAGTTTTCAGATGAGAAATTGGGTTTTTGTGGAAGCCAAATTTTTCACACGGAGTGTCTGCGTCCTGTGGAAAACTTACATTTTGCACAGAAAACAAACAAACTCGTTCATCCAAAACCAGAAGTGTTTTGATTTGGATATGCTACCACAGAGCCTCATGGGAGTTGTAGTTTGGTTATCTTGTGTTCCCATTCTCCTGTATGGGCTGGGATCCCTGGCCAGACCACATCTCCGATGATGCACCACAGCTAAGGACTCCCATGGTGCACGACTTCCCTTCTGCAAGAGGAAAGACCCTGATGCATCGTGGGAGATGTCATCCAACAGAGCGCCTGGCCAATAGAGAGTAGAAGCAGGAGGCACTCAAAGTACAACTCCCATGAGGCACTGTAGCGGCATTTCCAAATAGATTTTTTTTTCCCAGATGAAATTTTTTGGTATTCAGATCTGATGGGGAAAAAATGGAATGCGCTGTAGAAAACTTAGACAAAATAATTTACTGTGTTGTTTTTAGGCTTGGCAGAATCCAAGTTTTATCATTTCAACACCTACTGATGTTTATTTTAAGCATTTTTAAAATGTATCAGTTTACATTTTCAACATTGCGAGAAACTACGGGGTGTCAGACAACTATTTATTGAGCGTAGACATTGAAATTCAAAACGTTAAAGCATTATGTTTGTTAAAACTCATTGTCAAAGTATGCTAAGTAGCCTTAAATCAAACTGTAATAAGTTCCCTGGCAGCATTTTTCTTACTTTGCCTAGCTGTACATTTCTATTATTATCAATGGAAATATTATTTCACTGGTTTGCATGTGAAAATGGTGAAATCAGCATTTACCAACGAAAAATGAATCCTTCCAAACCTAGTTTTTACTTAAAAAAAAAAAAAAATCCATGGAAAATACCCATTTTCTGACCAGCTCTATATGTAGGGAAGAAGAAACCAGCACTGGCCCTTGGTGAGGCATGGAATAGATGCGACGTGAACAGCATTTCCCCATCTCCAATGCATAGATAGGATCCAAGTTTGGGCCCTTAACCAGCCCAGAGCATGAAGGAATCCTATTACACTGAAGCTACAGCCAACCCTGGCGCCAGGCAGGTTGGGCTAGTGATTAGCACGCAGCCCTGTGCAGTGGGGTGCCTGGGTTCTAGTCCTGGTTCTGGTACAATGTGACCTCGGCTCCTACTCAGCATCTTGGTTTCTCCGTCTGTATAGCAGAGGTGGTGAGCACTGCGACGCTAGGAACCGGTGTTGTAATACTCAGATAGGAAGAAAAGTACACCCTTATTAAGGGAGCTAATCTTTTCCTCTCCTCTTTGGCCACAAGGCTGGGAATCAGATCCGTCCTGGCAGGAGGGACACAGTCAAAGAGGAAACATGCCGAGTTGACTTTGCATTCCCAGTTTGCGCATGCCCTGAGGATGTGATCATTAGCTGCTCTGCTGGTAGGAAGCAGCTATAAAATGGGATATAACTCCCCATTAGGTGTCTCTCTGGAAAAATATTTTGTTAGATAAAATAAACCCATCACCTGCTGGCAGCTCAGTAGAGTTTAACAACCTCCGTCCAGATCCCTTGCGGAGGAGGCTGCTCCTGAACCACCTTCTCTTCTTCCCTTCCAGAGAGCGACCATGGGCTGGAACACAAGCAGGGGAACCAGTTTCTACCCAAAGCGGCCGGGGCCTTGGCCAAAGGTTACTCCCGGAGCACCCCGGATGACGGGGCCCGTTGCGCCATGGCGGAGAACAATGCCAGCAGCCCGGAAACGAGCTACAAGGATGAGGAGGTGCCAGAAGGAGCTGGGGCGAGCGACGCCGAGGGCAGGCGCAGGGGGCCCCGGAGCAAACGGATCAAGCTGGAGTTCCAGCCGGAGAGTCCCCCCCGGGAGGCCTCGCTCGTCAGCACCGAGGAGTCGGACAGCGGCAGCGAGGAGGAGCCCGATCTCCCGTCCCAGCCGGCGGCGCCGGAGAGGAGGGTGAACGGGTACAATATGGCGGCCGGGAGGAATGCGGGGCCGGGCCGGCCCTGCACGTCAGAGTTCGCCTCCGTCATCCAGACCCAGAGGAGCTACCCACCGAAAGCCAGCGCGGCACTTAGCATTAAGACGGAGCAGAGCCAGGCTCCCAAGTACGACAAGGCCGCCCTGTGGACCTACCCCTCTGCCCGGGATGCCCTCCACGAGGGACCCCCCTACACTGTGAGCAAAGCACTTAGCCTGGAGAAGCCCATTCTGAGGCAAGCCACTTCCCACTTGTACGTCTCCATCCCGGACTCCGTCCTCACCCCTCCCGAGATGGACAGCAGCGGGGGCCTGGCCAAGGCCCCCTTCAGCACCTCTCCCCGGGCTATGCTGCCGGCCCCCTCCGCTGAAACGCTCTCCCCCCCGCTCTCGGGCTCGCCGTGCGAGGAAAGGGCCACGTCGACGCCCTTCGCCCCCCTGGTCTACCCTGGCGAGATGGAGGCGCTCCAGCGGTTCCACGCGGGGAACGTGGTCCTCCCGCTGGTGCACCAGCTGGGCGGGCACCCCGGCATCGCCAGCACCACGGGCTCCCAGAGCCTCTACACCACCAGCACTATCCGATACGCCCCGGCCGACGTGACCCTGGCTGTGCCTGCCTCCCATGCAATCAACCTCATGGACATCGGCAGCGCGGAGCCCAAGACCTCCATGGAACTCATGTATCACCACCTCCAGCGGCTCAACATGGTGGCACCGTTTGGGAACTCAGCCAGCACCCCCGGTTTGGCACCGATCTCAGGCCCCGCGGGGGGCGTTTTCACGGCCGCCGAATCCTTGTTCTCTACGCTGCCCTTCTCCATGGCGAGCGGTGGCATCCACAGCCTGTCCGCCGCCGAGCGCAAAGAGGACTAAGCCACGCCGCTGCCCTGAAGGCGTCTCGTTCGAAACGCCACCCCCAAACTGACTCCGCACTGAGCTCTGCGCTGAAGTCCATGCTCCTCTGAGACTCATCTCGGGGGCTCACGACTGCGTGAGCTGCTGGATGGTTCAGCAGGGAAAAATCTTTATTCCGGAATCAATCCTCGTGTCTCATTCCCCCCCCCCCCCCCCAATCACAGCACAAATCAGTATTCTGCTCCCTGCTTCATAGCTTTACCCTTCTGGGCCAGATGCTCTTGGTACGCTAGTGTAAATCCAAAGCGGGTCCAGGAGTTACTCCGGATTTACACCGGAGAACAGAATCTGCACTTTTTAAAAATCAGCTCCCCTTTGTGGAAAAGCCAGAATCACAGGAAGCATCAGCTCACCGCCACCCTCCTGATTTGTATCTTTAAAAGCAGGAGGAGCGTCTTTCCCCTCTTTGCCTTTTCTCCCATTAATGCATAATGGTGCATGGGAAGAAAGGACGCTTTGCACTCATGACGTGGCCCGACCCCCAGCTGATTTCCGTCGAAAAATGGAGCTAGGCTGATTTACAGCAGTAGAGGATCTGGCCCCTCGGACTTTTCCAGCTTCAAAATGCTCTATAAACGTTAATCAATCCTTACCGCCAGACACTTATTATGGAGCTGAACAGCATCCCCATTGTTGAAGCCGGGGGCCAGATTCTGTTCCTCTTCTGTTACACGGGGGTAAAATCTGGAGTGATTCCATGGTAACCGAGAGCGGAACAGGGTCTGGAGAAGCCAAGACACTGAGAAAGCAACGTAAATTGGAGCAAACGGTTGCGGTGTCCTGGGAAATCTGTGGGGTAAATGCGGCGGGGAGGGCGTGAGTAGCAAAGTGAGTTGCTTATTCTGATTGGCGGGGAAGGCAAAATGAGGTGACTTACACCCTCTCCATAGCTGCTTTAATGTGTAAGACAATGCGCCCATCCCTCATCACCTCTTTATCTTACCGCCCCCTGGTGGCTGCTTCTCTTACGCCTCTCAACCCCGTTGGCCTCTTCGGCTTGTATGTTTCAGTCGTACACACAGAGCTGCGGGTCAGACTAATTGGCCATGTATGGCTGTTTTCTGACCCACCAAGCAGTTTGGCCCAGCGCTCTGTAAGGGCTAACTGTGCTTAAGTGCTTTTCCCTGCAGATTATTAACAAAATAAAGAGCGTGCTTTGCTCTTTGGGAGTGGGTAACGGGATGGATCACTTGGTGATTGCCTCTTCTGTTCATTCCCTCTGGGGTACCTGGCACTGGAAGACAGGATACTGGGCTCGATGGACCTTTGGTCTGAGCCAGTCTGGCCCTCCTTATGTTCTTCAGCCAGGCCTTCTGCTACCCCACTCTGTGCCAGCAGCAAACTTCCTTTTATTCCTCCCTAGGAGGAGGGGGAATTGGTTTAAAAAAAAAAAAAAAAAAAGATGTTTCTCCCCCAACTCCACTGGGTGTTTTTCTCCTATTCAAGGAAGGATGAATGGAAGCTGGATACAAAGAAAAGGCTTTCCAGGTTGCTTTGGCGGCTTGGCTGGAGAATTCCTGTTCTTCTCATTACCATCATCTTCACTGCAGGGCTTTTTTCCTAAGCAGGGGTGAGCCCTCTCCGCAGTTTCCAGTGGCTTCAGCACCTGTTACCCTGGTCCTGAATCAAACACTAGCTGTGCTCAGCTGAAATCCAGCCCGCACAGTGGCAAATTGCACTTGCTTTTAAGCTACAGCAAGAGCATTTGCACTCACCTCTCTATCAAGTGTTGCTTAAGATACTCGATAAATGCTTAAATGGTCATTTGACCAGAGTGTGTAAGAATGTCTGTCATCGGTGGTTAGGGCTTCCACCCAGTCGTCCCCCCGATTCCTCTATTTATTTATCCAAAGGGGAACAACTTCAAGAGGAGAATCTGAGATATCCCATTGGTTAGGGCACAGCTGAAAAGTGGGAGACCCCTGTTCAAAACCTCTCTCACCGTCTGGGAGAGAGGGGAATTGAACCCTGGTCTCCCACACCCCCGGTGAGTGCTCTGACCGCTGAGTTAAAAGTGGGCAGCATCACCAGCTTCTCTGGCCAGATTTGAATAGGACCCAAGCAGGTAGGTGTGCAGCGAGCATGCCCACCGCCTCAGGACTCGCAAGCGAACGCCTATCTTCCTCAAGTATGTAGATCATGCTGGGGCCTAAGCATGAGATCGACATCCAGTTGCCCTGAATGAGGCTTTGTGCATATGCCCAGAGACAGAAACTTTGGTACCCAGGGAACATTTAAGCACCGAGTTTAGACAACTGCAGTTCTGCCGAGCAGGGGGGGTTGTGGATTGGGATGGTGCCCAAATTGGGGCCTAAATGCCTTTGTAGATCTGGGCTGTAGTTCAGCAGTCATCGGAGGCTATGCTGATTTACTGCAGTCCCTTATTCCTTGAACTGTATTTAGAGCTGTTGGAGTGACAGCCCTGCCAACTGAAGTCTAATCATGAGCAGAGGCGGTATCGGGTCCTACTTCTCACCTTGTCCCCTGCCGCGGTAAGCCCACCCACAAGGGATGAGGATAAGTTCCATTTCTGTGGTCTGTTCAATCCATGGCTTTTGCACTGATTGCCAAGACAGGGAACTGCAGTGGGGCCAACTAGGAACTAAATTAAGATCAACTAATTTCCCAGATCACCGCACACCAGTGAGCATTGTTCATGGTCACACTGGGCTGGATTTGAACCAGTGACTAGTTTGAAAGGCTGGCATTGTACTACGGAGCCTCTTCCAAGCAATCCACCCCCTCCCCATGCAAACACAGCACTTCAACTGAATGATCCAACAAAAATAAGCCCTCAGGGAGGTGCCAGAGCCACCTCTGAACCCCTTCCTTCCCGCAAGTAGGAGAACAAAAGGATGCAGAGAGAACTCCACTGGCTGCACTTAAAAAGGTAAACCGATGTCCTGACTTTTAGCACTTATTAAAAAAAGAGATTTGTATAATTCTGTTAAACAAAACTCAACCCCACCCCCAAACAGTAGCGCTTGTATGCCATGTTCTTTTTCTGTAACTTTTGCTAAAGGATCTCTGTGTGTTTTTTTAATTTTTCCATTCCCATTCGTCCGATGAAGGTAGCTTCCATCGTTGACTGGGTGTTGTCATTGCGGCTGCTTTCTGCAGTCCAGGATTTCAGTGAAAATAAAATTTAAAAAAAAAAAAAAAAAAAGGGAATCAACTTGTTTCTCCCCTTTTGGTTTAATGAGAAGAAACCATGAAACGAATGAAATGCCACGGAACAGCAGCAGAACGTGTCAGGGGAGCAATATGAACAGCACCCACCAAGACACAGGGCTTAGGGGGGATGGAAACCCATTGTGAACAACCAAGGATTTGACTGTCAAAGGTGTTGGCAGCCACAACCATGGCCAGTCTCAATGGGAGTTGTGGGTGCATAGCGCCTCTGAAAAATCAAGCCATTTGCTTGCAAACATGCCTTAAATTGGGGAGTGGGTTTCGGTTTGGTACCAGGGAATTCAGACACACGTCCATCCCTGCCTCTATAGTAGAGGCCCAGAAGCTGTCAGTCAACAGATTTAAAGGAGAATGGAAGTGATTTTAACGACAGCAAAACTCACTTTGCCAGACTTTCGAAAGCTGTGCTCAATACCTGAAAAGGTTTCAGACGGACAGGAATTGGGCAGATGGATGGTCCCTACTTTAATCCCTCTCACAGGAAATACAGCTGAACAGTGCAGAAAAACAAGACATTCAGAGCCATAGCCCTAAACTCAACAGCTCTTCTGAGGTAAGTTATGAGAGGGGGCTTTGATTTTTGGGTCTGGGGAAGAGCAGCAGAACCTTCCACTGCTCTTTGCATTTTCTGTTCCGTTCTTGCTCCATCGCTTACTGCTTACACCCTCCTTTGTCATTAGCTTTCATGCATACGTGGCATTTAAAGAAATAAAATAATTATTAGTCAGTTATGTTTCACATTCAATCATATGCTTAGAAGCTTTCGTTTTCGGCTGTAGATCTGGGTAAGTATTCTTCTCCCTTTCAGATGAGGAAACTGACTTGGCCACAAACCCGGGCAGCGTCAGAGCAGGGGATAAAACCCAGAATACCAAAACAAGCCCATCCCTTACACTTAGCAGAGCTGAAAACATAACCGAGGATTCTTGACTTAATCCCTTGCTCTAATCACTAGACCATGCTTCATGAATAAACACCATCCGACATTGCTTTGTCTTGCGCAAGTACATCAGTGTAGGCAAGAGTTTCACTCAAACTCAATGGGAGAAGAGATTTTACGTGATAAGTCAGTGTAAACTTCTACAAACTTTATTGTGCCAGCTGCTGCATCCATGATGGAAAGCAGCTATCAGAGGGTAGGCTGCTTGTGAAAGATTCATGTAGAAATTGCTTCAAAATAATGAGAACTGGCAGCATTTGCAAATCCCAGGTTAGTTACAGGGCTCATCTAATCTCTTGGGCATTGTACCTCTGGGGTATTTCAAAAGGTGCTAGCCAAATGAGCTGAGCAGCGGATACCATAGGGAAATAGGACAGAGTTTATAAACTGGAGAAAAAAGTTTTCACAACAGCTATTAGTGAAATGTGCCAGACTGACAGTCCTATAGGATTTATTCACAACATGCCTGCATGGTGCTTTAACAGACAAGTCCCTGCCTCAAAAAGTTTACAGTATAATTTAAACAGGTGGATGACTAATAAGGAAAAAAGGCAGATGCCTCAGAAAGGAAAGAGCTAATCTTCATTAGGAAGGCCAGGCAAAAGCAGGTCAGATGGAGATATCAGCAAGACACTGAAGCCCTCAGGAGAGGTGCTACAGCAGTGCAAAGCAGATTAAGTACACCGCAGAGGCTGCTGCAGGGGAAAACGGTCCAGGTATGTTTTGCATTAGTTACGAAAACTGCGATTAACACATTCCATCTGCTCAACTCCTCACCTTCCAGAAGCCCGTAATGCCAAATGCGCTGAAGGTCATTTACATCAATTGCTAATGCATGAAGCAGAGTCATTTCCAGTGCACAACCCTTGGGGACGTTGCCTCTGCGAACTATGCATTGCCCAGAGAGGCTTTAAATCAATGGGTTGCCACCTCTGGTTTGAAAAATAGCCAACATGTCTTTATCACCTGCTCTTTCACAAGCATCATTTCCTGGAGGCCGAAAGACAGAGCCAAATTCTACTCTATCAGACTAGTGTAAAGCTGGAATAATTCCATAAGGTCCTTTTAGTATTTACTCCCCACACATGAGGTGCTAGGATACCAACGGCAAGACTTCCTAATCAGAGAGTAATATTGTCCTCCGTTATTCCTACAAAGTAAGAGGATTTTGTTGAAGGGTGTCAGGAGACTATAAAAAGCCTCACACCTAATTATTTGCACATCCTTTGCATCTTTCGGCTGGGGGTTTTAGCGCACTTTGTAAAAGCGGCTATCCTTAGTGTTGTGTTGGGAAAATACTTGCATCGCAATGCCTGGAGATTCTGACCCTAAAGCCAACGTAACCAGCCCCCTGGGAGATCCTCCCAGCACTGACACATCCAATAGGGCAGAACTGGTACAGAGGTTCCTACACCCTGTTGGTGTAGAAGGCATGGCCAGGATTTCTCTGATGTTCTGCCAGCATATCAGCACTTTGGAGCTGCGGACAGCCAGCGTAACTCAGAATGCCGGTATAAGTTACATCTGGCACACAGGCAGCCCATGGGGCAGGGAAGTATAAAGTATGTTCTCCACAGTCAAGGATCCAGGCCCTTGATTTTGTTTCCTGCCTTGCAGGATGGATCAAGCCTCCAGGTCACAACATCCTGAAGTTTCAAATGAACAAGGTGGCAAATGATTGTTCAGACCTGTGAAAACAAACTATTGGAAGAAATAAAAGTAACAATGTTTGGGGGGAGGGGAACAGATGCAGCCACAACTGGGGGAGGTTTCTAATTGGTTGCATCACATTTCCCTCCCTTTATTTGCACTGAGGTGGCCTTACTTCTAGCTATCCACAGGGTGATTTCCACCCACATGTACCCATCGTCGTGTGGAGGGCTGCAAACGCGGCCTTCTCCAGCGCACTGCCAAACTTTCAAACACCAGGAGTCACAATGAGGAGCCAAAAGGGCAGCATCTAAACTGTACTAAGTAAACAGCTTTATAGATCAAAAATAAATACTTTGCCTATCCTTACCTCCTCCCACTGGAAGATCTCACATATCCTCCACAAACCTTATACCCAAGAAGTAGGCAATAATATTCCATTTTAGAGATAAGTAAACTGAGGCAAAGAGCAATAAGTGACCTGAGCAAAGCAGTAGCAAGGATAGGACTGGAACCGTCCTCTCCTAACTCCCAGTCCTATGCTTCCCGGATAGGTGCTTGTGGGAGTTCAACAGCCATTTAAAAAAAAGCTACAACTGTTCATCTCTCAAGGTAATAGCAGAGAAAGGGCAGCACGGATGAGGGCCTGAACCGGAAGCCTTTATGGAAACAAAATTCATGGAAATCAATGGAAGTTTAACCGGCATAACAACGTAATCAGGCCCCTTCTGCAAGTGGATATGGGGAGGGTGAGAAAGCAGAGTCATCCCAGAGTGTACATTTCATTCAGACACAGGAAGAGAGCAGTTGTGTTTTGATGTTTTTAATACAAACATTAACTGATCTGGATGTAAAAATGGGCTCAAGAGGCACAGTGAGTAACCTCGATGTGATATGCTAACTTCACGACGTAAGCCGGGGCAGCAGGATCGAGCTCCATAGTATACTGTTGCGATTCAACATTTCTAGGGAGCATCAGCTGAATTTGGCTTAAAATTTCCAGCTTCTGCATACCTGGCAGAACAGGCATGGGATGTATGTGGGAGACGGGAGCACAGGATCTCAATGGACAGCCAGCTCTTTTAAAGCACCAGAGATCCATTTTGACAGCAACGCAAGCTCCCAGCTGGGAAGCCGTCCCACCAATCCATTTGCTACCACAGCAGGGTCTCCTGCAGCCATAGTTCCGTTCGATGATCCAATTTTTCTAATGCTAATTCCCACTGCCAATCTGGAAAATGTTAAATAAATATAAAGCAGCCAACACAGTGTCTTATTTACAATAAAGCTGCCCTTTCTTCGTGCCCTTGGACACTGTGGGCAGGACAGCCTGTGAGCGCTGTATCTATTGCATTAAAACTCAGTCCACTGAGCGTGCTGGAGAACATTCTAAATGACCATCATGAAAGCAGCAAAATCCCCCAGGACCTTGGTCTTTACTCATCCGACTTCCCATCATCCTTGTTTGTGTCCTGGCATTCATCACTACTGTCCTCCTGTATGATCTCAACCTCAAGGCGACCGATGTAGAGGGAGACGGCACACAGCCAGAACAGCGCCACCGTTGTGACCGCCGTGCCGTTCAGCAGGGCCGTGGAGAAAGCAAGCATCATGGTGCGGCGAAGGAGGAAGAGGCTGACAAGGTAGGAGGCGCTGCCGTAAGAGACGCAAATCCCGCCGAGAATGAAGAAACCTAGAGTAGAAACAGAGAATGGAAACCATCCATGCATCTGGAGCAGAGCTTGGTAAACCATTCATCTATAGGAAATATCTGAGCAGCTCACAGTCTTTAATGTATTTATTCTCCTAGCACCCCTGTGAAGTAGGGAAGTGCTAAGATCCCCATCTGTACAATGGGGTAAGGAGCACAGAGAGAATAAATGACTTGGCCAAGGTCATACAGGAAGTCCGTGGCAGAACAGGGAATTCAACTCAGGTCTCCCAAGTCCTACCCTAGTGCCCTAACTTCTAGGCCATTCTCTCTTTTTATAATGGAATCAGGGCCATGCTAGTTACAACAGGCATTGTGCATGACCGTTGCTGGCAAGGTTTCCCTGGCTAGCGTAGACATGGATTGATTGTATTATAAAATTGTTCCAGACTCCCTAGGGGGTTGTCTTAATAAATCCCCATCCACACACAAGAGTCACAAGATGTCCTAGAACACTGCAGGCAACATTGTATTAAGCACAATTCTGCCAGTGCAGGTGATGCCAGAAAGTCTTCCCTATGATTTCTCCACTTTGAGTTAGGGTTTAAGGAAAACAACCGTGTACGTGTTATTCTTAAAGAGTTGTTTCTTGGGAGGTAGGAAGGATGGTTAAAGCGCATGACTGGGCCCCAGGATTCATGGGTTTTCTTCCCAACTCTGCCATAGAGTTCCTCTGTGTTAGCCACAGGCTGCAATGGTTGAGTTGCAAACACTGCAAGAAATCAAAATCCCAAATGGCTTTCATTGTAATCAAACAGACTGGGACAATTTTTAAAAACAGAACAAGAGCTAAAAGTTGGCCTGAACTTCCTGTCTTAAAGGTCAAGAACTCTTCAACTGGATACAGCTCAACCATAAACCCACAACTCTTCATAAAATGTGAGGCAACTTACAAATACAATTCTTCTCTCTTCAGTTTTGAGGAACCACTGCACCACACTGTGGTGAGCTTTAAAATAACCATACTCAACCAAAATTCCTTGTGACTATCCTGTATTTCTCTTGCATTTCCTCTCCCTCCCCTGTAGTTTGCGTGCAGAAGAAAGCAGCGAGAATCCTCCTCCTAGCTGATTCATCTATGTCCCAGTCAGCTATTTGTGTCATCACATTGCTTTCTTCGTAGGGAATTAGGAGGCTAAATACTATCATGTCGCATCAGTGAACAAATCAAGCAAGACGAGATTAGAGGACCAGCACAAATACTTTGCAGTTGTATGGCGCCTTTCAAAGGATCTCAAGTGCTTTATGAAAACACACATTAGGTCTCTCAATCCTCAGGGGAGGAGATTGTATTAGTCCCATTCTGAAGATGGGGAAGCAGGCAAAGAGAAGGGAAGTAACCTACCCAAGATCTCATTCAGCAAGTCTACAGCAGAACCAAGAATAGATCTCAAGAGGCCTGACAGAGATAACACCTGCCATACAGAGCAGGCAGTTCTGAGCTTGTACCATGCTTTGGTACAAGCTCAGAACTGACATGTCACCGTGTCATTGACAAAGAGCTCTGAGTTAAAAGGTCATCACTAGTTTTTGTTGGGATCCTAGTATGTTTTACACACAGACAGCAGCTCCACCCTTCCAGCACACATGGCTATCAACACTGCATCTTGTCACGCAGTCACGTGCCTCTGACAAATATTTGGCAGAAGTCCCATAAAACTGGTGAAATGAGACAACTTTAATTTCTCCAAATGGGAGGCCTTGTGTGCAATATAACTGCCTCACAAGAGAAACACCATTTCTGTAAATGGGTAGATTGTGTGAAAGTAACTTCCTTGTTCCCGTTGGGCTAGAATCATGAAGTCTGGTGCACTCATGGGAGGAAAAAATACCAGATTTGATCTTTATATCAGATGTCATCAGTCACCCTATTAGAGACATCTGTATTACACATTCATTCCCCCCCCACACACACTTTACATCACCCTCTAAATCTCATCTGAGGGCAACTACATCTCCTTTTCTAAGGTCTAGGGTCCAGCACATTTATACATGTTACAATTCATATCTTTCCAGGACATAAAGGTCAGTTTGCTGCCATTTTAGCATATCTGCTAGTGGCTTCCTCATTTTATAAACAGCTTTCCTGGAGCACAGAGTGAACACACACAGAAATTCAATACCCAAGAGTTTAAACTCAGTAATTCCCGACAGCTTCAGCCTGTATGTATGATCCATACCTAGCACATCTTTTCAATGGCTCTCTCAAAATGTATTACAGTGGGGTATTATCACCATTTTACAGACTGTGAAATTAAGTGATATTGGGGTTAAGTGAATTGTTCAAGGTCATTACCCAGGGATTCATGGGCTAAGCTGGACATTGGATCCATGCATGACTCTCAGACCTGTCTGTGTTCTATAATCACTGTTCAAAGGCCTTTTACAGACCATTTCATTTGCTACAGCACTGGAGCCATCAGGGTCTAGCATGTAAATTGCACTAAGACAATTTCAAGATGCCTATTAACTTCTTCATATAGACTATTATAATCATATAAGCCATTATAGTCTATTGGCTAAAGATCTATCCAGACAATACATCTGTAGGAGCTTTATAAAAAATGATTAATAGATTCTAAGGCCAGAAGGGACCACTGGTCATCTATCTAGTCGAACCACCTGCATAGCACAGGTCATACACTTTCCCTGATCTTACAGGTATAGAAAGCAGCTGCTATAGCCATGTGGTTCGAAGTGTTTTATGAAATCTACTAATTCTGTACACACTGGACTGGATTGCTTCACCCATAATTGACATGTGGCCACCTCTGAGCTTAGCAATTGCTTGACAGGGCATAAGTGACCTGATCTGAGTTACAAAAATCAACATTTCAATGGTGGGTTAACTAACCTGGTGACAATACTACTTTTCATTGGTGCAGCATCCAGTTTAAATCTCCCCCTTGCTCATCTATAGTGTGCGTTACTTACCATAAGCTGCCTCTCGTCCCATGTCACTCTGAACATACGAAATTACTCCGACGCCGGTTGCCAGCAAGCCATTGCGAAACCAGGACAAGAAACCTGAGTAGAGAACAGGAGAAAGCTAGAGTTTCCTCTTCTTCAGCCATTTGTTATTTCATTTATACTGCTACCTGTTGTGGTAGAGAGGATATGAGGAACCATTGTGTCTGGGAAGCAAATCCTTTTTAAAAGATTAATTGTCACAGCCTTGGGTTTTTGTCTATAGCATGTTCATCCCTTTCATATTTATAGCATGGGAACACAAGCAACTGCAGGACTCCACAGCATCCAACCACCAGATGGTCCTGTAGTGTCTCAAACCTCTGTCACACCCATAGGAAACTCCAGAGAGATGTCTTTGAAAGACAATCTACCAGACCTAGGTGAGAAGGGTAACCGTGATTATCGCTCATCTTTAACACAGGTTAAAATCTCCCTTGGGTCTCTAGTTCTGGCTTCATCCCATTAAAACCCACTTTCCCTTTGCAGTCTATCACCCTATCAAGTTAACCCGTAGCTGCATCATCTTGGGTTGAAATGTTTAAGTAGGGCTTAGTATGGACAGCACTCAGGTGTGAAGTGTCCAAGCCCATGCGCTGCAGGATGCACCAGTGATTCAGTGCGGGGGTGGCTCTTCCCTTCAAATCAGTACTGATCAAAATGCCACAGCATGGTGTGAGGGGAAACTGTCCAGTAGAATAATGGTGACGGAATTATGAGTGCCCTCCTCTTTGTCTCATTACTGACTTAGATGGCTCACCATGGCGTGAGGGGACGTGCTATTTTTTAGATAAAACATAGAACCAGCGTCCTGGCTACCTGTACCAATTAAAATTCCTAAGCTGCATTTCACAAGGGTCAGCAACTGGCGTAATTACATTATGTGGTGGATAAGGGATTCTCTCTCACTTCATGTCCCTCCCAAGTTCTGCATTTTAGTGGGAAGGTGAAGTGACACCATACGTAGATGACTGCACTGTTCTTTGGGATGAAAGCAGGCATTAAAGCAGCAAAAGCTATTGCTGTTACGATATTTAGTGTTAGTGACAGAGTGGATTTGATTTAAATCATGATTTAAAATCACTAGTCAGGAAGACTCGATTTAATCATGGATTTCTACATAAAAGTGCATTCTTGTTGGTTGTTATAACCTTAATACATATTCTTCACAACTCAGAGATAGATGTAGGTTTCATTTTTAGAAGGTATACGCTATACATTTTTTAAGTGATTTATTTTGAAAACTTTTCAGATTAGTTTTACAGCTATATCAGAAAATGAATGATTGTTTGGTTATTTCATTTACCAAAGGTAATTGAAGCAGATATTTATGAAGTCATTGAGAGGTGAACTATTTCCAATTCAATAGGTTAATCATTAATATTTGGAGGATTTTCTTGCCATGCTGTATTAGGAGGAGAACATCACCAGACAGACATTTAAATTATTTTATTTAACTAAAACAACAACATTATGTATTCTGGATTTTTTTCTTCAACAGAAAACATAATATTTCAACAAAACAAGCATATGAATTTTTGAATTTAGTTAAACATTCAAGTTTTTTAATATCAGGTTTGTTTTTGTTAAAATTGTTTTTAACTAAAATAGTTAAATGAAATATTTTTAAAAAAATAATTAAATTAAAATTAAATTGATTGTGTCAGCCAGGTCAACATGAGAAATTTAAAATGTTGGCTTCTGCAGCTAACTCGGTCATCTTCACATTCATTTTCCTGTTTGTTCATAATCTGGAAAAAGAAAAACAAGCTTTCCTGGTTTTTCAGGTCCCAAACGATTTCTCAGTTTGGAATGAATTAGTCCAAAGGAAGAAAATATTCTTTCTACATCGGCAGAAGAAGCTACTGCTGTTAAAAGTGAGCTTATCACTTCAACAGTCTCTGAATCCAAGTGCTTAAGTGACTTTCACCACCAGTTCACTGGTGTGACTTTCTTTAAAACATCATCAGCAAACATAGTTCTTGAATGGTTCTTATTCCCAAACTGAGTCTCTTTTTTACGGCCTGCTGCCATTATAGTTTTTCCCTTCTAGTGAGAGAACGGTATGGTAGATCTCAAATCAATGAAGGCTAGGGTGACCAGATGTCCCGATTTTATAGGGACAGTCCCGATTTTTGGGTCTTTTTCTTATATAGGCTCCTATTACCCCCCACCCCGTCCCGATTTTTCACATTTGCTGTCTGGTCACCCTAATGAAGGCTACAGTCAGAAAGACCTCAAGACTTCTGGAATATGCTGCTCAAACAGTTTCACTTTTGTTTCTACTGCCTGTCCCTCCCTTCTCACATTTATCTCCAGACTTCTTTACCTTGTCCAGATCTATTCCGCCCCCAACAATCTTCTATGCATTGAACTTTTTGAAACTTTTCACTTTTAGAGAGAGGTAAGCGATTGACTCTGTGTACACAAATTTTCAGAGGGACAATAGGGTTGAGATCTGTTATTTCTCACCTCTATATATTATTTATTTATTTAAAAACATTTTTGCTGTTAACAAGCATGTTATCTCTGGAGACACAAATCCACAGTTTGAGAACTGCAAAATTAAGCAACTCTGATGGTATCTTCTAGACTGAGCACCGAGTCCCACTGGGTAGATAGAAAGATTAACCTGAATAATCTATACAGAAACCCCTGGAACCCCATAAGATTGGGTCCCTAATGCATGAACTATTGGAACTCATTTACAAAACTTTTCTTAAACATTACATGAATATATTGCTTCATACTATAGAATTAGAATTTATAATCCCTATTTCATGATGAGATATCTTTGAGCTATAATGTATCTCCATTAAAACTATCTTTAGATAGGTTTTTTCCCCAAAAAGCATTTTATCAAAAAAATCCAATTTAAAATAAAAAAAATTGATTTTTATTTTATTTTTTTAAAATCATTGATTTTTATCCACCCTGGTCAGTGACACTCTCTCTCTTTAACCAAAACAAGACACCGTGTCAAGATGCCATCACACTGTACCAACCCTAGCCACACGTCCACATCTAGATACAGCTGCACCACCTGGACCCACATGCTTTGTCAGAATACCACATGATGCCCTTTCAGCCCTTATGACAACCCCATCACTGCACTGTCCCCTACACCATCTTCCCACACGAACCTTTACGGGCCTCTCCCACCATGCTATTCCCAAGAGTTCCCTACCCCATTCCTGTCATCAGACTACCTGCAACTCTGTGCTGTCCCATCCTCACCACCCCACACGTTGCACTGTTCCCTACCCAATCCCCAACTGAACTCTGATACACCACACCAAGCCCTTAAGCCGCACTGTTCCCTGTGTCACCCACCCCACTTCGTGTCTTAAGTGGCAGCAGCCCAGCCCCCACAATGGCTCAGGCCACATCACACCCCAAAAATGGACCATATACCACCCCATGAGATCCCCTCCACCGCCCTCCGTCACACTATACTGACCCTCCTCTGCCCCCATCCCCACGTGCTGTGCTGCCCCAAAGCCCCTTATGCCCAGTCCCCATTACCCACATGGTCTCCCACCCTGGCCCCACTCCCCCACAGTCCCCATCCCCCCACAACCTCCCTAAAGCCTCTCTCCCCCACAGCTCCCCCGCTTCCAACCCAACAGCCCCACCACCACAGGCCTCCTCCTGCGACCAGGGCACACCTCCCCTCCAGTCCCCCCACCACGGGCCTCCACCCCCAACCATAGCCACTTCTCCCCTCCAGCCCCCCTCCTCACAGCCCCCCCACCAAGGGTCCCTTCCTTCTCCCCTTCCCCCCCACCATGTGCCCCTTCCACACAGCCCCACTTCCTCCAACCTACCCTCCCACCCTGGGCCCCCTTCCCCCTCCCCCTCCCCATAGCCCCCTTTTCTGCCCACCATGGGCCCCTTCCACACAGCCCCTCTTCCCCCACTCTGCCCCCCCACCCTGGGCCCCCTTCCCCCTCCCCATAGCCCCTCTTCCCCCCCACCACAGGCCCCTTCCACACAGCCCCCTCTTCCCCCACTCTGCCCCCCCACCATGGGTCCCTGCCACACAGCCCCCCCTTCCCCCACTCTGCCCCCCCACCATGGGTCCCTTCCACACAGCCCCCCCTTCCCCCACTCTGCCCCCCCACCCTGGGCCCCCTTCCCCCTCTTCATAGCCCCTCTTCCCCCCCCACCACAGGCCCCTTCCACACAGCCCCCCCTTCCCCCACTCTTCCCCCCCCACCACAGGCCCCTTCCACACAGCCCCCTCTTCCCCCACTCTGCCCCCCCACCATGGGTCCCTTCCACACAGCCCCCCCTTCCCCCACTCTGCCCCCCCACCCTGGGCCCCCTTCCCCCTCTTCATAGCCCCTCTTCCCCCCCCACCACAGGCCCCTTCCACACAGCCCCCCCTTCCCCCACTCTTCCCCCCCCACCACAGGCCCCTTCCACACAGCCCCCCCTTCCCCCACTCTTCCCCCCCCACCATGGGCCCCTTCCACACAGCCCCCCCTTCCCCCACTCTGCCCCCCCCACCACAGGCCCCTCCCACACAGCCTCCCCTCCCCCACCCTGCCCCCCCCCCCGCACTGACCCGTCTCATGCGCCTTCCTGAGCAGCCAGGCGTCCGCCTTGTCCAGCTCCGAGACCGGCAGGGGCGGCGGCGGGGAGGAAGAGGCCCGGCCCGAGCTGCACCGGGGCCCTCGCGGGGGCCTGCGCCCGGCCGCCCCCCGCAGGAAGCGCCCCACAGCCCGCACCCACCAGCCCATGGCGGAGTCTACCCGGTACCCACAGCCCCGCCAAGGCCGCCGAGACCGGACGGGAAGGGGGGGGTGCCAACGGGGATAGGCTGTCTGGGCTGTCACTCACAGAAGCCCCACCCTCAAAGGGGCGGACGCCCAGGAGGATAGGTCAGCGAGCCTGCCACTCGCAATAACCACGCCCCCTTCCGACGGGAGCCCAATAGGATAGGTTGTCCAGCCCGTCAGTCGTGGGATTCGCTCTCACGAGGGAGGAATCGGCACCTCCGCGCTCGTGGGGGAGAAGTGCATGCTGGGATTTGTAGTTTCCCCATCTGGTGGGGGCATTGCATGCCGGGAAAGGTGGCTGGCGGAGTCTAACAGGTGGAACGTCCCCGCGGGGCGGGAGGGGGCTGGCCAGTGGAACATTTGGGGCCTGAACGTTGCTTGGCAGCTGTGACCGGGAAACATAGGAACCCCAAAGGAATGTTGGGCCCTGAAGGTTCTGTGGCAGTTGAAAGGAACGCTGGCAATGGGGGTGGGAGGGAGCTGTGGTGGAATGTTGGGCCCCGAAGGTTCCGTGGCCGTTGGAAGGAACGCTGGCAATGGGGGTGGGAGGGAGCTGTGGTGGAATGTTGGGCCCCGAAGGTTCCGTGGCCGTTGGAAGGAACGCTGGCACTGGCGGTGGGAGGGAGCTGTGGTGGAATGTTGGGCCCCGAAGGTTCCGTGGCCGTTGGAAGGAACGCTGGCACTGGCGGTGGGAGGGAGCTGTGGTGGAATGTTGGGCCCCGAAGGTTCCGTGGCCGTTGGAAGGAACGCTGGCAATGGGGGTGGGAGGGAGCTGTGGTGGAATGTTGGGCCCCGAAGGTTCCGTGGCCGTTGGAAGGAACGCTGGCAATGGGGGCGGGAGGGAGCTGTGGTGGAATGTTGGGCCCCGAAGGTTCCGTGGCCGTTGGAAGGAACGCTGGCACTGGCGGTGGGAGGGAGCTGTGGTGGAATGTTGGGCCCCGAAGGTTCCGTGGCCGTTGGAAGGAACGCTGGCACTGGCGGTGGGAGGGAGCTGTGGTGGAATGTTGGGCCCCGAAGGTTCCGTGGCCGTTGGAAGGAACGCTGGCACTGGCGGTGGGAGGGAGCTGTGGTGGAATGTTGGGCCCCGAAGGTTCCGTGGCCGTTGGAAGGAACGCTGGCAATGGGGGTGGGAGGGAGCTGTGGTGGAATGTTGGGCCCCGAAGGTTCCGTGGCCGTTGGAAGGAACGCTGGCACTGGCGGTGGGAGGGAGCTGTGGTGGAATGTTGGGCCCCGAAGGTTCCGTGGCCGTTGGAAGGAACGCTGGCAATGGGGGTGGGAGGGAGCTGTGGTGGAATGTTGGGCCCCGAAGGTTCCGTGGCCGTTGGAAGGAACGCTGGCACTGGCGGTGGGAGGGAGCTGTGGTGGAATGTTGGGCCCCGAAGGTTCCGTGGCAGATGGAAGGACAGATGGAGTGATCTCAGGGATGCGCGGAGGTCCAATCTATGCTGTAGCGCTTCACCCACTATGCCAACCTGTTTTGAAGGGTTTTTTTAAAACCCATTTTATAGCTAAGCTTTGGTTTCAGTTCTGCATTTTGGTACCCTTTAGCTTTACCAGGAATTGTGTCCATTTAACTGAGGGAAGAATTAAGGTCTATGCTATTAGGATCTCAGAGAGAGCAGCTCTGGGCACAGATGAATGGGGGAAAACCAGTTTCCAGGAGAACTCAGAGGAATATGACAGTTGAAGTTGGCCCAGTGTGCCAGATTCATGCCTGTGATTTTTCAGAGTTCTTCCTTTTTGCTGAATATTAGAGCCTTTCCATTCAGATTGTGCTTCTCTATGTTCTCTTTATATATTTCAATATTTCCAGTACTACCATCTCCTATAAGCACCTTCTCTATCTGGAAAAAGAAAAAAACCACATTGCTTTACCCAGTGAAAACAGAACAACTAATTTCTTCGGAATCGTGCCCATCAACAATTAACCAAAAGTTCAGATTAACCATTAAGCACTTGTTAGGATTAAGAAATTATATTATAACAGAAAAATCTAATGATTTCCTTGTACTTTGTTTGACTTAGTTTATTTATTCCCCTTCTCTCCTCCATGACATGGTAACTATTACTGTTTACACATACAGTATATAAATGTATGCCCAATAAATGAGACGTTTTGCCCAGGCATTAGGCCTGTAAAGCTTTGCTTTATCTTGAATTACATGTACTATACTTATCTGCCAAGATCCTCTAACAAACAGTAAATTGCAAATGTGTGTACATTTTCACATTACAAGCATCTGTTCAGATGAAGTATTAGAAGCTGATGACTTCCCATTTTTAAATTATTTTTTTTAAAAAAAGATTTAAATGTAACTAATTTTTAAATTATAAAATGTTTTTAAATTATCCAGGTCCTGAAGAGGCATTCAAAACCTTTGGATATAACTGGAATTTTGGATAATCAAATTTCAGCTCAGTTGTTCGCTTTGGGAATCTTAATGACTGTGTCTAGGTGCCAATGAGTGTCCTCCTCCCAGGTGCCTCCTCCCTCACCACAGTTTCCCCTCCGGGTTCCTCGATAAACTCAAAAAGGACTTTGCAAATCCAGTAACAGCCTGCCTTAGGGTCTGGATGAGTAACTTAAAATTCAGAATTAAACACAAAAAATATTTCCACCAGCCTTAAGATGGGCATAGGACTTTCCTGTTTTAGTAGGCTACTCTCAGCCCTTCCTAGCATGGCCAGCTCCCCTGGTCTCAGGGTCTTCCCTGTAGGAGTCTGTCTCCAGCCCTTCCTGAGCTTCCTGCTGCTCTTATAGAGGAATCACCCGATGGCTGCACATGTGTGACTACTTAGTAGGTAGGGCTGGCCAGTCCCAGGCTTCAAGCCCTTATGGGTATGTCTGCACTGCAATTAGACATGACCCATGCCAGCTGAGTTAGCTGGCACGGGCCAGCCAGGGGTATCTAAATGCAGTGCAGACATACCCTAAAAAGGCAAGCCAACATAGTAGGCATGGAAGGATTCCATTTTTTAAATCGGTAGACGTTGGTCAATGTCAGTTTCACTGTCCACACACAAACTCATGAAAAAATATTTCCATGGCTAATGACCGGAATTTACAGCTGGGCAACGTAAGAAAATGCTGCTTGAGAACTTACTAGAGTTTGATTGAAGGCTATTTTTTGCCTCGTTTGACATGTAATGTTGACAGTTTGTGGTATAATAGGTTTAATTTTAAATCTCATCATCTGTTGTCATTACATAAGTATTGACTGACAGCCCCACCCCATAATTTTCCTGCAACTGAAAATTTCAATCTGTAAAAATAAAAGATATGCTTAAAAATAAACATGGATACTTGTGAGGAAGCGGCTTCTTTCCTCTTATGTTATAAGGAACCATAATGTTTGCATGAATACTGTGTGTGCCTCAGTTTCCCTGTATATTACACCAAGGCCTAGGTGGTGGGGATAAGGATAAGATTTGAGACCCTCAAGGATAGGTGAGGCTCCTCCAGCTGCCTGCACTTAGGCAATAGCCAATCCCCTTCGTAACCTGAGAACCAGGAGGGAGATGCAACCAGGTAACACAGTACAGGAAGCAAGACAAAGAACTGAGATGGGGCAACAGGCGTGGCTTCTGGAAGCAGGGCAGTCTTCTGTTTTGGGGCTCAAGGGGGAGGGTCAGGAGCTCAGGGGTTCCCTCCCGCCAAGATGGACTTTACTGAATGATCCTGCTTTCTGTGTTAACAAGCTCTGTTCTACTCTTTGTTCCCGTTGACTAATAAACCTTCTGTTTTATATGCTGGCTGAGAGTCATGGCTGACTGCAGAGTTGGGGTCCAGGGTCCCTCTGGCTTCCCCCAGGGTCCCAGCCAGGTAGACCCCGCTGCGGGAAGTGCATGGGGGTGCTGAGTGCTCTGAGGCCAGACCCAGGAAGGCCTTAGCCAAAAATACTTCATGGCACACTACACCGGAGTCTTGTCTGGCTTCATACAGAGCAATTCCAGAGCACCGGGCCTGTGACTCCGTGACAATATTATCCATCAAAATTATAAAACAAAAAAACCTGAATTCTGCCAAGCCTGGTGCTCTGATGCTTTTGGGGTGTGTGCCCTAAATTCATAAAGCCTGTATGGGAAAGAGATGGGGAAAGGATCATTTGTTAACATAATTTTATTAAGTATCAGAGGGGTAGCCGTGTTAGTCTGGATCTGTAGAAGCGACAAAGAGTCCTGTGGCACCTTACAGACTAACAGAGGTATTGGAGCATAAGCTTTCGTGGGTGAATACCCACTTCTTCAGATGCATCTGTATTCACCCACGAAAGCTTATGCTCCAATACGTCTGTTAGTCTATAAGGTGCCACAGGACTCGTCGCTTCTACAAAATTTTATTAAACACAAAAATATTCACTGGTTACCTTCCTGCGTAGACAGCCAGGCCCGCCGTGGAACCAATTACCTCCCATCACCACCTATGTCAGGTGTGGGGGGGTGGAGGGGGGAAGTGTCACAGGTAATGTGGATGATTCTGCTACAGGAGCAGCCCAACCGTGGTTCGTGGTTCGAAGGCTTCGTAGCAGGAATTCTTCTCCCCACCAGTCAGCCCAAGAGGAGTTCTCCAGGGCAGGTTTAGCTGCTTGTGCTATGCATTGGGGGCGGGATTTGGGCCTGGGAGTGCTTTTATAGGCAGAAAAGGAACTGTATAAAAGCTTCTCCGAGTCCTGGCCAGAGTCACGAGTCCAAAATGCAGGGCCAGGACTCGTGGGTTCTATTCCCAGATTCAGCACTGGCTTGCTATGTAACCTGGGACCCGTCCCTACCCCTTGCTCCATGCCCCTCTTAACTAAAGAAGGGATTAAAAACAGTTACCCATCTCCGATGTTGTGCATGAGGATTAAAAGGTTAATATTGGCATAGTGCTTTGTAGACAGAAGGCTGGATGGTCCTCTTCTGTCACTTCTGACTTACAATAATGTGAGATTGGAATCCAGCCAAATAAATCTGTGGAAACACAAATCCACGGGCCTCTACCCCCAGCCTCTGCCCTTGCCTCACCCTCCACGCTCTGCTGCGAGGGATAGCACAGATGGCATGACAGAGCTCCCTGGACTGTGCCACCTTCACGGGGCGATCACCCTGGTTCCACTGTGCCTGGGGACACAGCGGAAGGGGCAAGTTTTGCCCTTAATGCTCCAGTAGAGTGAGGAAAGTAACGGTGCATGTGTCATATGCACTAACACATGCACTAAACCCATTTTGCAGATGAGGCAATGGAGACCCAGAAAGAAGGAGCAACTTGCTCAAAGCCACAACGAGCCAGGGGCAGCGCTAGGAAGAGATCCCAGAAGTCCTGATTCCCAGTCTCCTGCTGTACTAACCAGACAAAACTACTGTGACATCCACTGGGTTAACATGAATGTGCCCCAAATCCCTCAGACACACTGTTCTGTAACCACCTTATTGCTTTGGCCGTGACATGTCATTGACGGTGCAGAGAGGTACAGTGATAGGGAAAGTCCAGATCTTGCTTCCGGTTTTGTACAGGACTCAGATTTCTCTCTTCTCCCGAAGATCTTCCCTGGAGATGTTCAGAGACAGCCTGCTCCCTCTAGCCACGTTCTCTCTTAAGCCAAACATGTTCTTCTGAGCCTCCTGCTTGACATACAATGGGACCGAGGATGCAACAGAAGGGGATGAACTCGGCTGGGGAAGAACTCCGAGGAAATATATGCTAAAGAGCGTCCATTCGCCAAGGCTCATGTTGAGGGCTTCTTTGATTTCGTTGTTGTCACTGTATACCAGGGCGCGTCCATTTAGATTATGGTCCCTCAGCCTCTCTTTGTACTGCTGGACGTTTTCTTCCTTAAAGCCAACTGTGTCCATCTGGAAGAGAAGAGAGAGCTTCCATTAGCGCCGCACGTATATTTGAAATGTTCGCAACACATTCTTAGGAAGATTCCATGATGGCTCCAGAGAGGAACCGGTGTCAGCTTGTTCAGATTCTAGCAAACAAGCAGGTTACTGTCTATGAACAGTAGCTGGAAAATCCCTCTGGTGTATGCTGGACTACTACTGGAGGCACCACTGATCAAGTAGGTAGGACAAGTACAGTAGATCAGGCAACTAAAGGGAAAGGGATAGCATGGTGTACTGAGGAGTGCGTTGGAATTGCAAGCTATCACTTTAAGATGGAGGGGGTTTCCTGGTCCTGCTTGCAGGCGAGAGGGCTCTGTAGGCAGTCAGAGTCAGCCTGCAGTGGGGTGAGTTGGGCCTCACTACCTTAGGGAGCAGCCTGCTTTGTCTCCTCTGTTTATTGGTTCTCATGTATTATTCTGGAATCTAAGAAATAAAGTGGTGTTACATTACAAGCTTTCAGCAAGAGTATTTATGTTTTTAGCTCACTTCTCTGTGTGCAGGCTGTGAACATAACAGATAGGACTGTGGAAGATTCTTAGCTGAGACAGACAGAAGTCATTTCAGAGAGTAAAGGAGGAACCCCTTGGAGATACAGCCAAGGGCTTTAGGGTCAGAGGAAAGAGGAGTTGTTGTTCCAAGAAAAAATCTCCTGGCCCATTTCAAGCATGTATCAAGGGTCAGGAGCAGCTAGAGCTCCCTAAAAATAGGGGGGGCTCCCCCCGCACCACTCCTTCCCCTGAGGCCCTGCCTCCGTGCTGCCCCGTCTCCCTTTGCCCTCGCGCCGCCCATTCCCCTGAGGCTCCATCCCCACGCCACCTCTTCCTGTCGATACCCTGACCTCCACTCGCTCCTCCCTGCCCCAGCCTCCTGCTGCTCACCCTTACGACAGGTAAAAAGTGCACAGCTCTCCCACTTTTAAAAGTGATGGGGCTCTGGCCTCTTGGCCCCCCCTGTTGCGGTGCTCCTGCCAAGGGTTAAGCATAGTCATTATGAATTTTAAAAGTCCCCTGAAGTGTTGAGGGTATCCAGGACAGCAACTGCTACCTTCCTAACACTACGCAGAGAGTAACAGTCAATCCTAAACCCCCCGAGTCCAGCCCTGCGTCAGCAAAAGCCTAAACAAAAATGTTCTGCAGCACACACATGGTTTGCTTTTGCAAATGCACCGGTTAGATGGGATAGTTTTCTCCCAGCTCTGGTGTCCATAGCCCTCATCTCCCTCTCAGCGTGAGGAGCAGCTGTCACATGGCTTGTTATGAAGTAGCATGGGACAGTCTACCTACCGCTGACTCTGCGGGGTGGCAGGAAGCATGAACGTCACCTACCTCTCTGCAGACATCATCCACCGTCATACCCAGCAGGGTGCACGTGGTGAGCCTGTTGAACTTCTTTGTCCGTTTCAGGCTGTGACTGCCGCGTTGCAGCTCCATCTGCCTTTTCAAGGACAGGTCTAAGTTGACCGTGTAGGGCAAGTAGAAGATGGCCTCCTTCACCCGAAACCTGCCGCACAGGAAGTTGTGGAAGAGCTCAGGATCCTGGTCCAGTTCAAGAAGCTTTTCCATTTGGCCTTTAAGCATGTCCAGCTCTTCCATATACTTCTCGTAGACTTCCCACAGGAACATGTCGAGGGGAAGTGGGCTTCCTTGGCAGCAGCCCAGGCTGCTCCTCTGCTCCTCATCCTCGATGCACTGCAAGACCCAGCTCAGACGGCATGGCCACTGGTTGGCAAGGAGCACCCAGTCCACCACCTTCTTTGGACACACCTCATCCCTGGGGACGTTACTCGCCAGGAGCCGGATGGTGATGGTGATGGTGTTGACAATCCGCCGCATCTGCACCACGTTGTCCGTCATGTATTCCTTCAAGGAGTCATCCAAGAGGTAGTCAAAAGCTTCTTGAATGAGGCCTTTGGCTCTGATGCCTTTCCCATAGCCACCGGGTCCTGGTTCCTGGGTTCTGAGGTCTCTGACAATGAGAGATATCTGGCTGTCATCTGCACCTGGATTCTCTGCATTGTGGTTGGCAGAATTGTAGCAAGGGACTGAGAGAAAGTTGGAGTTGGCTTCCATCTTGGGATCCTGCTGGAAGCCTACCTCCTCCTCTAGGTCTCTCTCTTGCCGCTTCCGGTGCTCGGTGATGTCCCTGATCAGCCTCAGCTTGGTCTTGCAGTCCATCCGAGGGACAGAGAAGGGCAGGGTGACGATGCGGTTTAAGAACTCATAGCCATTGTTGGCCATGCCTTTCATGTACATGGAGCTTTCCACGCAGTCGACGACAACGCTTGGGTCGACAGCCAGGATGGAGATGAATGGGGCATCGTAGTCCGAGAGGAGGATGTTCATGGCGTCCAGGACGCCGACCACCTTTTCAGGGCTGCACCTATCCAAGTGGGTGATCTCCAGCACCACCTGCAGCTTCCGCCGCTGGAAGATTTCCATGAACTGAAGGAACCTGGTGACTGTCCTGACTTCGCTTTTCACGCTGCTCATGAAGCCCAGCTGGGCACTGAGATCCGTCCGATTCATCTGTCTCTCCAGCTGGGTCTTCTGGGTAACGATGACGTTTCGTACCACCATGATGGCGATCCGAATGGCGGCGGCCGCAGAGACGCCAACGGCCGTCGCCCCGATGCCCTCCACGACAGCGATCGCGTCTCCCGAGGCATCCCCGACGGGGATCCCCACCACTAGGAGGAGAACACCCACCCCTATAGCTACCACGGTCACAAGGATCACAGCAGCCCACAGGGGGAGGCAGAGGTACTTCTTGCTAACCCATTCCTGATCCCCTGGTGTCTCGACGATGCCACATTTCCTGCCTATGGCCCTGTAAATGCTCATAGGTAGGAGACCAAAGTGTCTTTCAATGCCATCACAGAGCGTGGTGATGAGGCCTGCCCACAGATGGTCACTGCCCGCATACTCCCAGGCACTGAAATGGATGAAAACATGCTGGACATTCTTTCTCTGCTTCTGCTGCTCCGTCAGGACCGGCCGGTAGAAGACCATGAGAAACAGGAGGTTGAGCAGATCCTGGCCAGAGCTCCCACGCTGCTTTTTCCCCGTCCGCTGAAGTTCCTGCTGGTCTTTCTTTGTTGATTCGCTAACCATGTACTCTGCCATAAGAGAGGAAGGCATACGTTAGAAACCTGCCAGTACCTTAAAACTTTCCTCCTCAAGAATCTTCCAGATTGACAATCCATCCCTCCTGGGGAGCGTTCAAGAACGGGAGAAGGTTGTAATCCCCATCGTCTCCCATCCCGTCCCCTCCTTATGTTCCCCAGGGCGGTACTCACGCTGGATTTTCTGTAAGAGCAGGTTTTTGCAGTGTCCCCATGGTGCATAGAACCCGACAGTCACTGGCGTGGGCACACTGTACAGGGCCTTTGCTAAGGCGAAGCAATAGGCATCCTCTTTGGTCTGGAACTCTGCAACTGGGACAAGAGAAAACACGAAGATCAGCCTCACCGAGAGCGTCAGTGGTGGATGCTCGATCACTCCCATTCTTTTCCTTGTGAATTTTTAATACTTGGCAAAGGTCCGTCGTGTTCCTGGCCTCTGCACTGAGCTTCCCATCAATAGGGCCACTTAGGGAATGTCTATGCTGGAACTGGAGGTGGGATCTCCAACTCTGGTAGACATACTCACGCTAGCTCTGTGCGAGCCAGCATGCTAAAAATAGCAGTGTCGAGCTGCCACATGTATGATCCTATCTGAAACCCCCCTAGATATGTTCTCGGGGCAGCTAGCCTTCCTGCCTCCCATACTAGCTGCAGTGGGGGAAACCACACAGAACCCTGGAAATAAGGAGAAAAAATGTAATGGGGTGAGTAATTAGCCACTAGAACAATTGACCAAGGGTGATGGTGGATTCTCCGTCCTGGACAATTTTTAAATCAAGACTGGATGTTTGTCTAAAAGATCTGCTCTGGGAATTGTGTTGGGACAGTTCTCTAGCCTGTGTTATGCAGGAGGTCATAGAATCACAGAATATCAGGGTTGGAAGGGACCTTAGGAAGTCATCTAGTCCAACCCCCTGCTCAAAGCAGGACCAATCCCCAATTTTTGCCCCAGATCCCCAAATGGCCCCCTCAAGGATTGATTCAACCCTGGGTTTAGCAGGCCAATGCTCAAACCACTGAGCTGCCCCCCTGCCCCCAGATCAGACCAGATGACCCCAATGGTCCCTTCTGGCCTGGGAATCTATGAAACCCCTGGTGTGGGGGGGTTATGAGGGACAGTGGCATGGGGGAGGGAGTCATAAGGAACACACAGAGCCCCTGGCATCGGGGGATTGATAGGGGGAGTTTTCAGGAAGTCCTGAAATAGTGGGGGATGGGAGGACGGCACTCAGAGGGGAAATGGAGGGAGATGCAAAGAGACCCTAGTGTGGCCAATGGAAGCAACAAAGTGTTGTTTAAGTCATTATTTTATTAATAAACTTGCACCCTGCTATGTCGGGAAGAAAAACAACTTTACTCCAAAGGGATTTATGCAACTAGTGGAAAGAGACCTAATGAGAAAATAGCACATTCTTGGAAGCACCTGTTGCAGAACACCTGGCATCCCGAAGGCCCCATTTTCCTATTAAAGTTTTAGAGGGAAATTAACGCCCATCTCTGCCTTGGAAAATTTCCTCAGCAGCAATCCTTAGATGCAATTTGGCTGTTGCATGCTGTTTTCTTGTGGGACAGCAGGTGGTGCTGTTGCCGGCACATGCTGCACGGCCATTCGCTCTAGCTAGTGTTTTTTCGGATTAAGTGTAGGCGCTGAGCTGTAGCTTCTAAGGACGCAGCTGGTTATATGATTAATTGACTGGACATCCCTGAGATGTAGTCACCATGTCCTGCTAGGTGTGGAGAGAGAGAGAGAGCCTGGAGCATTGGGCCTGATGCAAGCCCATGTATTACAGCAGATACTTACAAATTCTCTATCCAGTAGGTGAACTTGGTAAAGTTGTTGCTAGTGCACTAGGCTCTAGATATTTATGTAAATATATGCCAGCAAATACGGATACATCCCAATCTAGTACAAGATAAGATGGTTTGACAAAATAACGAATAGAAAATTTTTGTTCAAGGTATTAGGAACAAGGGGAGGTAACAATCAAATGTCATAAAACACGTAAAGTGGTCTGTACGTTTTGTTTCAGGCTATAAATATCGGGGTACCTCGCCGTAACCCTTTGTGTGGCCTAGGGGACACCAGAGACTTCCTCTGCTGGTTCCTTGCCACAGAGCACTCATGGATTAGTGTACATGTAACCACAGAGCCAGGGTTCTAGGACCGTGCCTTCGGGGCAATAAGCCTGATTAAGTGCCTTTGCCACGAGACCATGCCTGTGGTCTTTCCTTATGAGTAACATCAACATAAATTAGCAGGCTGTGTTATCTGCAGTTAGTGCTGATAACACGGGAGCTCCAAGGACAGAAGCACTGAGCAACGGTACAGAGGCAACGACATTTCCGCTTACAGCACTTAACATAAGCGCACCCTTTGACTTTGCTTCAGCTAGTATTAAGCCAAGCGGAGTTAGCAGAGCACTCTTGCTCACCATTGTGTTATGAAGACAGAATGCCCAGACGTTCCTTTGCCCTGCCCTGCCCTGCCCTGCCCTGCCCTGAAAAGGTCCCGGGTCCAGCTAGCCTGTGCCACTTCTCATGCTAATGTGGGCCGTACTTACAGGGTGAGGGACTCTCTCTCCTGGGAGGCAGTGAGGCTGAAAAAGAGTTAGGGGTCATGGTGGGTCATCAGCTGAACATGAGCTCCCACTGCAGCACTGAGGCTAAAAAAGCTAATGTGATCCTAGATTGTATCAGGAGAATCTTGAGCAGGAGTAAAGACAGAGGTGAAAGTTGGCCGTTGCGGGCTGGTAGGGTACAGCATACCTGTAAGAACCAGCCGCCGGTACTGGCCCGCACATGGCCGACGTTAAAGCGCTGCCTCACGTCATTGCCCCTTTTGCTCCCTCGGGTCCGGCAGCGCTAGTGGACCCTACCGGTGGGGCCGCCAATGGGGGAGGGGGGGGAAACAAAAGGGGCAGCTGCCCTGGGTGGACCTGGCGATTTAAAAGGGCCCGGAGCTCCTGGCCGCCGCCGCCGCAGCCGGGAGCCCTGGGCCCTTCAAATCACCGCCGGAGCCCTGGGGCTCCCAGCTGCCGCTGCTACAAATGGTGGCCCTGAAGGGCTGACTGAGGAAGCCCTGCCCCTTCCGCTCAAGGCCCCAACCCTTCCGGGAGCCAGAGCCGCCCCCACACCTTGCCCAGGAGGGACCCAGCGTACCCTCTACTTACTTTAAGCCCTGAGTAAAGAGGTTGTTTTACCTCTATATTTGGCACTAGTGCAACCGCTGCTGGAAACCTGTGTCCAGTTCTGGTGCCCACGATTCAAGAAGGATGTTGATAACTTGGAGAGGGGTCAGAGAAGCACCAAGAGAATGTAGTGTGACAAAGTTCCTTCTCTGCTTTGGTGGGTCCTGTGCTTTCTGGCGGATTTGCTCACCTCAGAGGTTCACGGCAGCCCTCAATTTGGCCCCTTTTGCTGGTGGCTCAAACCCGCCATTCACTCAGCTCATCACTGGCCAGCATGGGGGAAAGGGAGAACAATCTCTGCAGTCTCCGTTGTCCCGCCTAGTGGGTCAGAGACAGGCCAGATCCCTTTCCAAATTAGACCTTCCCCTCTGATGTGACTCTCAGTCCAGGTCAACTCCTCCTGTGTCAGATAGGGAGTTGGGAGGATGGAGGGGAACCCGGGACCGCCCTCTACTCCAGCCCAGGACCCTGTGGATAGCAGCTGTCTACAACGTCTCCTATAACAGCTGCGTGACAGCTACAACTCCCTGGGCCACATCCCCATGGCCTCCCCCAGCACCTTCTTTATCCTCACTGCAGGACCTTCCTCCTGAAGCCTGATAACGCTTGTACTCCTCAGTCCTCCAGCAGCACAACGTTTCATTCCCAGCCCCTTGCACGCCCCCTCACTAACTGAAGTGAGGTCCTTTTTAAACCAGGTGCCCTGATTAGCCTGCCTGCCTTAATTGGTTCTAGTAGCTTCCTAATTGGCTCCAGGTGTCCTAATTAGCCTGCCTGCCTTAACTGGATCTAGTAAGTTTCTGATTGTTCTGAACAGCCCCTGTTATTTTACCCAGGGAAAAGGACCCGCTTAATCTGGGGCTAATGCATCTACCATCACTCTCCTGTAGCCACCTGGCCTGACCCTGTCACAGTAGGCTGAGGCTTAAAGGGTTAGAAAACCTGCCCAATAGATCGAGCTCCTTGAGTCGCTCACTATTGCGCTTAACAAAGAGAAGGTGAAGGGGTCACTTGATCCCAGTCTATCAGTACCTCCCTGGGCAAGAAATATTTAATAATGGGCTCTTCAATCTAACAAAGAAAGGTCTAACATGATCCAATGGCTGGAAGTTGAGGCTAGACAAATTCAGACTGAAAATAAGGCATACATTTTTAACGGTGAGAGTAATTAACCATTAGAACAATTTATTAAGGGTCATGGTGGATTCTCTGACCGTCACTGACCATTTTAAAATCAAGATGGAATGTTTTTCTAGAAGATCTGCTCTAGGAACTGTTTTGAGGCAAGTCTCTGTCCTGTGTTATACAGGTGGTCAGGCTAGAAGATCAGAGTGGTCCCTTCTGGCCTTGGGATCTATGAATCTATGCTGCAGCTTCACTTCTATAGTTACTCTAGCTTTGATTTAGGGCAGCTACATCTATAGGGGCTGCAATCACACCTCCCGACTGCAGTGTAGACAGACCCTGAGAGGCAGCTGAGCCTCTTGGAAACCAATAGTTTTCAGAATATCTTAAAACGCAATCATCTACCCAGTGAAAACCTGCATAAGGAGGTTTAAAACAAACCTAAGGAAGTACGGCTTCACTCAACCCACCGTGAATCTGTGGAATTCATTGCCAGGGGATGTTGTGAAGGCCAAAAATGTAATTGGGTTCAAAAAGAATGAAGTAAATCCATGGAGGATAGGTCCATCAATGGCTATTAGTCAAGACGGTCAGGAACATAACCCCATGTTCCGGGTGTCCCTAACCCTCCAACTGCCAGATGGATCACTCAATAATTGCCCTGGTCTGTCATTCCCTCTGAAGCATCTGGCACCAGTCGCTGTTGGAAGAGAGGATACTGGGCTAAATGGATCATTGATCTGACCCTGTATGGCCGTTCTTATGTTCTTAATCTGCCTTCCCCACCCCCACCCCCACCCCCCAGCGTAGGTCTCATGCTGGTCTCTAACAAACACCGAGCTTGGTCTCAGGAGAGCTGGGTTCTATTGCTGCCTCTCCCACAGGGTGACCTTGGGTGAGTCGCTTTACCTCAGTTTCCCCATCTGTAAAATGGGAACAATGATACTGATTCTCCTTTTTAAAGTGCTTTGAGATCTACAAATAATAGCAAGGGATTATCATTAACTATTCAAACACTGGCTAGCCAGATAAATCATCCAGTTCCTCTTTGAATCGCATTCAATTCTTGATCTCAGCCACAAAAGTCAGACGCCTGGGAAAGTGATATGGGGAATAAAAGCCGCTATTTGTGGTCATCTTCCTGGCAGAAATCCCACTGGATAGAAGCCGTCTACACACATTAACAAGAGCTCAGGAATAACAAGGGTCCAAAACTCCAGCTGCCAAGCTGTTTAGCCACCTCCTTCAGGCCAGGCGCCCAGTGATATTCCCAGATTTTCAGGGCATCTTTGGGCGTGTATTTAAATAGAGGCAGCACCTTCTTTATCCATCCCCTTTCCCTCCATTTGCACGCAACCTTCAAATGCCCAAAGGTTCCCCTTTTCCCACCCTCCTTGGTTAAACAAGCCGGTTAAACAACAAGAGGCGAGGGAGTGATAAGCACCAGCAGGCGGAGTCTCTCGGCTTTCAGGGTTACTGGGCCAGCGGAACTCCGCTTTTGAAACTGTGCCAGCCACAACTGCACCTAAGGGAGGGGCTGGAACAAGAAACCGGGCCCCATTCCTGCAAGATATTGGGGCTCCCCCCCGGGCAGATGGTCTCTCCCAGCTGCTGCTCTCCCAGGATAGAATCCAATCTCTCCCCTCCCCACGGTAGGCACGCAGCCTTCGCCCGCTTGCTGCCCCATAGCCTGCTGTCTGACGGCAAGGCCCATAATAACCCAATGATGCGATCCCTGGCATCTCACCCTTTGAAGGCAGATCAGTAACTCTCCATAGAGGGCTATCTCCCGGCCTTGCCTCCTTGCTGGAAACACCCATTTCTACAGATGCTAACCTGTGCTTTAAATAGATAAATATATATATTTATCCATATTAAAGCATCCAGATCTCATGACTAAAAAGGAGACTTCCCAATGGGGCCCTATGCAGGGCTGTCTGCCTGTGATGCGTCGCTCCAAGAGGAGCGAGCTGCCCACGTTCGTTGTAGCGATGTTAACTCTGGAGCCTAATGATGGTGTTATTGTTAACAGCGTTGCCAGCGATTACTTGTATTATTTGTAGCATCTTAAGGCACCCAATGAACCCACTGTTTGTACCTCCCTGGGAAACAAATATTTCATAATAGGATCTTCAATCTAATAGAGAAATGGGGGACCAATAGACCAATGAAGAATCGGGGGACCCCACGGTGCTGTGTGCTTACCTACACATAACAAAAAGACCGTCCCAGTCCCAAAGAGCTTAGCGTCTACGTAAATAACTATCCCACCACCCACCATATCAGGAGAAATAGCCAGATACTCTGGGATCAAGGGCAGGACTGGAAATGTCTCAGGTCTCAAGTCCTGTCACTTCCCCACCCCAGATCACAATGAGTCATAGTGGCTTCCAGCCATTCTCAGATCAATACAGCTTCCTCCCTGATAACCAGCTGTGGGCTGGCTCCTAGCTATCAGGTCACTTAGACCTGGCTTCTGCAGCCCAACCCTCCATGCCGGATGTGGAGCTGAGAACCAAGGACTCTGTCCATAATTAGCCAGCTGATTACCTTGGGCATGGGAGACCATCGCACTGGTCATTCCTGGGGCATTCAAGGGCTGAAGATACTTGGTTAGATCAGCCAGCTAGGGAGAAAAAAAATAAACAAAACGCAGAGGAATTACCAAGAGATCGGAAGATCAGCAAGATGCCTTCATAGGCCGTTCTGCTGCGAAGCTTCTCCAAGACAGAGCAGGTGAAGCTAACCTGAGCTATTCCAGCAGCAGCAGGTAGGATGGGCTGTGAGAGGAGAGACAGCCAGTGTATCTGCAGCCTAGCAGATATCAGATCTTAGGGAGGACACAGATGTTTCAAAACCTGGCTCTACCACCTCATAGAATCATAGCAAAGTAGGATCAGAAGGGACCTCGAGAGCTCATCTAGTCCACGCCCTGCACCGAGGCAGGACTAAGTATTATCTGGACCATCCCTGACAAGTGTTTGTCCAACCGGCTCTTAAAAATCTCCAATGATGGGGATTCCACAACCTCCCTAAGCAATTTTTTCCCAGTGCTGAACCACCCTGACAATTAGGAAGTTTTTTCCTAATGTCCAACCTAACTCAGACCAGCTCTGCCGCCGCAATCTCAGGGCTGTCCTCAAAGGCCTTTGTCACCCCTGCTCTGCTCACAGCTGCATCTGCCCTAGAGCCGGTCAGACCTCGGAATTTCCACTCCGTTTCCTTTCATCCCCAACTGGAAGAAAAAGATGAAATTGTGAAGATTTCCCGCAGAACGAAATTTGCGAAAAATGGTTTTGGAACGAGCGGCTCACGTCGAAGATCACATTTCATAACGCTCCATATATCTGTTGAAATGAAATGCTTCAACTTCTTATCATGTATAAGCCCAAAGCGCTTTGATTATTTTTCATTTCAAATAGAATACAGTCTGTAATATTTAATAATGTTGCATATAGCGTATATGGTGAGATGAAGCCCTTCGTGTTATAATATATATGCCCAAAGTGCTTAATTTCTACTTGTAATATAATATAAAAAGTCAGAACAGCGCTTTTAAACAATTAGAAAAAAATATAACATAGAATAAATAGATACTATTGAATAATGGTTCATATATTATGAATCATTATTCAATGGTTCATAATATATGGGGGAGGGATAGCTCAGGGGTTTGAGCATTGGCCTGCTAAACCCAGGGTTGTGAGTTCAATTCTTGAGGGGGCCATTTAGGGATCTGGGGCAAAAATTGGGGATTGGGCCTGCTTTGAGCAGGGGGTTAGACTAGATAACCTCCTAAGGTCCCTTCCAACCCTGATATTCTATGATATGGGTTGAAATAAAGCACTTTGATTTATACTATAATTTAGAAGCCCAAAGTGCTTCATCTCAATGTATTATAATAAAGTCGAAATGATCAAAGCGCTTTCATAACTTTGCATCAAAATTGGATGAAACTAACATGAGCCCCAAAAACATCTTGACTGGTGGAATCTGCATCCAGCTGACCGGCCACTGCTAACATCACGGGCATTTTCAGCTCGTCTTGCTTGAGCTATTGAGCATCCCTCCTCAGTGTCTATTCTGAGTCCCCAATGCCAGTCTCTGACCACATCAGCCCCAATCGAGACACACCTCTCCGGCTCCCGATAGCCTTCAGGATCCAGTCGGGAATGTTCCAGGGAATTGCTCCAGCCAACCAAACGTGGCCTCCTCTCCAGCATCTCCTACTGTCTGGAACAGCTTCCTTGGGTCTCCTCAACTCTCCATATTTCATTTCATTTCAACCCCCGGCTGCAGACACCACAAAACCTCCTTTGCGTCTTAATTTCTCTGTCTCTTGACTAGTCACCGCCTCATGCATGCTATGAATCAATATTTATTGAGCACTAGCAATTTGTTCACGCTTTTTCACAGCCCAGGTGCCGACACACTTATGACCTGAACAAACTCTGCAGCTGGAAAGTGCTGCAGATCCCAAAGCACTTGCTCCAGGCCATTAAATCTCTCTTGCCTGCCTTTTACAGACAGGGAAAGGGAGACCTGAAAAGACTTCCCCAAGGTCATACAGTGAGCAAGTGCAGAACTGGGCAGACCTGACATGCAGCCCTGTGCCTTATTCACCAGGTCACAGGAGACTAGAACCAGGAGTTCTTATACTCAACCTCATATCCGATCCACTAGACCGTACTGCTGGCCTCTAAGTTAGCCACAGAGATTGGAAACACATGATCTAGAGGTTGGGGCTAGCCTGAGTAGAAGAGACTATAAAGCTTACGGCATGTTAATGACCCCCCCCACACACACACACACACACAACCCCTCTCAAATCAGGACACAAAACCCACGAGAAACACCCCAAGCGCAGAGATGAAAACACCACTCACCTGTAGCGCAACCTTCAAGGAAGGGCAAAGCAAAATCTGAGCTCAAAGACTCCAGCCCAGCTGGGCACCCTCTCTGAACTTTGTCCCCTTCCTTCCGAGATAGCAGAACAAAAGGCTGCTCGGATCCTTTTATGCTCGCGACCAGGTTTCGAGCAGCGAACTCAGCACTCCAGAGCCGTCTGTGCTTAGAGCAGGGGTCTCAAACACGCGGCCCGCGGACCACATGCGGCCCACGGAGTTATTTCCAGCGGCCCGCCATAGGCGCCAACTCCACTGGCAGCCAAGCTCCAAACATTACTGAGTGTTTATATTTTATTAAAACCCCTCTTTGCATTACAGTTTTTCAAAAGTTCATACATTGACTTTTAATAGAATACTCTATTACTCTTCATTTTTTTCATTTTTGACTATACTTTTGTATCATTGTATGAAAAGCTTTCAGTGATGCGGCCCTCGGGCCAATTTACTAGTTCTCATGTGGCCCTCGGAGTCGTGGTGATTTGAGTTTGAGATCTGCTTAGAGCCTGGCAGATTGTGGCAGGCAGGAGTATAGGTCATCCCTCCCATCCAGAATCCCACCCCCCAAAACAGATTTGCTTCCTACACCATCCCCATCTCTCTGTTAGAGCCTTGTTTCTCAGCCAGCAATGCTAAGCCATTGGGTCCAGACCACGGGGACAAACCCGCCACCGTTACCATGGGCTTAGTCTACATTGTAAAGTTTTGCCGGCATAGCTTTGTTGGCTACGGAGTGTGAAAAAAACCCCACATGCCCAGCCGACAACAATGCCAGCAAAACCTCCGGGGTAGCCACAACTCTGCAGACAGAAGAAAGCTTCTGTTGGCGTAGCTTAGGGTGACCAGACAGCAAATGTGAAAAATTGGGACAGGGGGTTGGGGGGTAATAGGAGCCTATATAAGAAAAAGACCCCAAAATCGGGACTGTCCCTATAAAATCGGGACACCTGGTCACCCTAGCTTAGCTCATGACGCCGGTTATGCCGGCAGAGTACCGTCTGGCAGCAGTCTCCAGGAGGGGGCGCTGCCAGCAGAGTTATATCGGCCAAGGCTCTGTAGTGTAGACTAGGCCTCAGGTCTCAGCGCAGAATGATTCTGCTCTCTTCTATTCCTCGGGGCTTTGTCCATCCCAAGCAACGGCATTCCCTCCCCTTTCCCTTGGGAAGACCCTTCCACAGCTATAACTACGCTATAAACCCTCTACGGCAGGGCATTAACTGGCCACCAGCTACGGGGCGTTGAGAAGATCTCTCAGAGAGAGGCTGCTAGACTGGCCGTAGGAATTGCTCTAGCACACTGGATCAATGGTTCCCTTGGGTCTGTTTGCAGAAGTACATTTAAATGATGTCCCTCATGTGTTGTGAGCTAATGACCAAGGCTCACAACTCCCTATTACAGGGGTTGGCAACCTTTCAGAAGTGCTGTGCCGAGACTTCATTTATTCACTCTAATTTAAGGTTTGGCGTGCCAGTCATACGTTTTCATGTTTTTAGAAGGTCTCTTTCTATAAGTCTATAATATATAACTAAACTATTGTTGTCTGTAAAGCAAATAAGGTTTTTAGAATGTTTAAGACGCTTCATTTGAAATTAAATTAAAAGGCAGAGTCCCCCAGACCGGTGGCCAGGACCCGGGCAGTGTGAGTGCCACTAAAAATCAGCTTGCGTGCCACCTTTGGCACGTGTGCCCTAGCTTGCCTACCCCTGCCCTAGTAGGAGAAGGAGGTGGTTTCCCTTGTTTTACAGATAGAGAAACTGAGGCAGAGAGCGACGCGACTTTCCCAAAGTCAGGCGGCGAGCCTGTGGCAGGACCAGGGACCGAAACCTAGCGAGGTGGGGCTATCACACACCACCCCAATCAACCTCCCGCCCTGCTCGAGATGGATAAATGCAGGCACCTGATCTAAACTGGCCATCGGGTTTATTTACCTGTTCCGTGTACTCAGCTAGCCCACAGGCAGCTAAACCCTCCAACCAATCAGTTTCAAGCCAGGGAAGCATTGCTGTTGAGGAGCCTGGAGCAGCAGATGAATGAACCCTCCCTGCCCGTAGCCCTGAGCTCAGACATTTCTCCCGCCTTTATAAGCGGAAGCTGCATGTGCCGTTCCCCCCCCAACCACCACACACACCCTTTGGGACTGGTGAAGGGCGTGAGAGTTGCCTGTGATACTTATTCGTCTGATCCAGCTGTCGGCCTGATTCTTCCTGGCTTGCTTGCTGTAGGATCGCAAAGGGTTAATTCAAATGGGGGCCGGATTGCACATAAGCGGGGAGCGTAGTTTCAGCTACTCCCATTTCCCAGTATTTAAAGGACAGTGCAGAAAAGCAACTGCTTTGAGATCTATCTCCGACCCCCGTGGAGAGCTGGACAAAGCCAGCTCCAGGGGAGGACAAAGGACTTGGCAGGTTTTATAAAAAGAGGCAAAGTTGGCGCAAGGGTGGTCCCAGACCCCAGAGATGGGAAGGCTCCGGGATGAGACTGACCCATGTGAAGACCTGTGATGGGGTGGGAAACCCTTTCCTCTGGTTATGCCTTATTCCCACCGATAAGCACAAAGGAAACTTTGTTTTGAAAAGGCCGTTTGGGGGACTGCATCCACCCCATGGAAGTCTTGCGGGGGGCCAGCTGAGCACTCACAGATGGTGCAAGACACTGTCGCCCTGACCCCCATCGGAGAGTGGCAGAAAGATGTGATTCCACCCAGGGGAGGTGAAAGCAGGAGGCCTGACACCCGAGAGGTTGCGCTCAGAAAACAGAGCAGGGTCCAAGGTGCAGGCAGGGCGGTGAACATTCAAGTCGTAACAAGATCGGCGAGACGGTTCAGGTGGAGAAACACAATCGTGGTTTCAGACACAAACCCCTTCAATATGGGGACATCATCCTGGGGTGTATTAAGAGAAGTGGCGTGTCAGACACGGGAGGGAACTGTCCTGCTCAGCAAGAATGCGGTGTCCAATTCTGGGTGTCACACACTAGGAAAGACGTGGACAAGTTGGAGAGAGCCCGGAGGAGAGCAACCAAAAGGATCCAAGGTTTTGAAGACCTGACCTAGGAGGAAAGGTTAAAAAACCCGGGCATGTTTAGTCTGGAGAAAAGCAGACTGAGGGGGGACCCGAGAGCAGTCGTCAAATACGTTAATGGCTGTTATAGAAAGGCTGGTGATCAACTGTTCTCCATGTCCGCTGAAGGGAGGACAAGAATTGGCTTAATCTGCAGTGAGGGAGATTTAGGTGAGATGTTAGGGAAAACTTTCAAACGCTCCGGGGAGCGAAGCTCTGGAACAGGCATCCCAGGGAGGTTGTGGGATCCCCGTCACTGGAGGTTTTTAAGACCAGGCTGGACAAACCCCTGTCAGTGCTGGTCCGGGGTTACTTGGCCTTGCCTCGGCACAGGGGGTTTGACGTGATGATCTCTCCAGGTCCCTTCCAGCCTTAGATTTCTGTGATTTTAGGGGCTGCAGCGGAGTCTAGCCACAGCGTGGACCAAGGGTGGCCAACCTGAGCCTGAGAAGGAGCCAGAATTTACCAATTGCCAAAGAGCCACAGTAATACATCAGCAGCCCCCCATCCGCTCCCCAGCCCCCAGTGCCTCCGGCCTGCCGGCAGCCCCCACCAATCAGTGCCAACTCTGCAATCAGCTGTTTCATGTGCACAGGAGGCTTTGGGGGGAAGGAGCGAGGGCATGGCAGGCTCAGGGGAAGGGATGGAGTGGGGGCAGGGCTTGGAGCAGAGCAGGGGGTTGAGCAGTGAGCACCCCCCAGCACATTGGAAAGTTGGGACCTGTAGCTCCAGCCCCGGAATCAGTGCCTCGGTAAGGAGCCGCATATTAACCTCTGAAGAGCCGCTTGGTTGGCCACCCCTGGCGTGGACTGTAAATGCCAAAGGACCCAGAGGATCGGCACATTTGAGAACCAAAGCGACTTGCTCTTTCAGAGAATCAAGCCACCCGCGGCAGCAAAATCATCTTCAAGGCCCCAAGAATTCGCTGCAACTGCCAATCTGAGGATACAAACATCACCAGCTTCATAACGCTGGGGGGCAGGGTTTAGCTCCCTTGAATGTTTTCACACTGGGGGCTGGGACGTCCTTTGGATAAGGAATAGATCTATACAGAAGGCCAGAACTACGCTACTACTTGAAGAAGTGGGTTTTTTACCCACGAAAGCTTATGCCCAATAAATCTGTTCGTCTTTAAGGTGCCACCGGACTCCTTGGTGTTTTTGTGGATACAGACTAACGCGGCTTCCCCCTGATACTAACTTTTGCCACTCTCAGAATGGCAATTGGGGTGTGGGGTTTGGGGTTTGTTTGTTTTTTGGAAGAATCCCAGTGTAGACGCAGTTTTACTGGCAGAAAAGCGACACTGCAAAATTGGAGTGGGTGCAGCGAAGAGCCATCAAAATAGTTCAAGGGCCGGAGAACAGGCCTGATGATGAGACTTGATCATAGTGTAACAGGACCGCCATGAGAAGAAAAGAGCACGTCCTAAAGGGTTCTTTCAGCTGGAGAAAGAACAAGAACCGATGGCTGGACACTGAAACCGGACAAATTCAAGTTAGGAATAAGGTGCAATTCCTTAACACTAGAACCATTCTCCAAGGGAAATGCTGGATTCTCCATCTAAGGACCAGGGGCCTTTCTGGAAGATGGTTTAGTCCAACACAAGTTATTGGGCTCAACACAGGGGTAATTAGGTGACATCTTATGGCTTGTGATCTACCGGTCAGACAAAGGGGTAGAAACTGGCCAGGAATAGGTAGGTTCAGGCTGGAAACCAGAAGTTTTATAACCATCAGACAAGAGAGAACAGCCTCCCAATAGGAGCGGAGGGCAAACAATTGAACTGATCTGAAGATGGAGCTCAATAAGGGGTTATATGACGGGGTTTGGGACTATGCTTGCTGACCCAGAAAGTCCCTTCCAGTTCTATGATCCAGTGGTTCCTTCCAGCCTTAAACTCTACGAATCTAGAGCTTGCTTCACTTGCTGCACTGGTTAAGAAGCTCTCACCGGCAAAGGCACTTTGGTGGGATAAGCTGCGTCTATGCTAGGAGAGTTTGGCCAGGGTAGTTACAGCCATAAAACCATTAAGTTTAAACCAGGGCTAAGCAAGCCAGCCACCACTCGCTAATTGCCTCTCCTTGGTCCCTCCATGGCAGAGCCACGGTACACTGGGGGAGGGGGAAATGGGGGAAGCTTGCCTGGCAACACACAGCTGGTACACCCTGGAAAATGACTTGGCCCAAAGGCCTTTCTTTTCAGAAGAGGCTAGTGATTTTGGGTTGGCGGGGGGGAGCCGCCCGTCTTGAGACACCTTAAGGGAACCCGATTTTCAAAAGGCAGGTGCGCGTCTCTTTCTGATCCTTCTAAGGCACTTTGGTGGGGCACGCAAGAACTGCAGCACCCAAATCCACTGTTTGTACAGCACCTAGCGCAGTGGGGGCCTGGTCCATGACTGGGGCTTTTAGGCACTACGGATAATAAAAAAATGACAGAAAGAGGATTTCAGCCCACCACTGTCCCTTTCTTTTATTTTTCTGGGTAATCTGCCGGTTTGACTTTAGCTACAGGATGGTATAGAGGAGACAACAGGGGTAGGAACGGATTATGGCCCAGGTATTGGAAACAAGAACGTCACCTCCAGATCACCCAGCCACACTTGAATTATTAAAAAGCTTAGAAGTAGAAGAGATCGGCTTCTCAACTTCACCCTCTAGTGGCTCTCTCGTGTAAAGACACCTAAACCAGGCTTCATTTACCCCACTGAACTCCAATCCAGGCAGGACAATTGCCCTGACTGGACAGTTTCCCTTCACTGTGATGGGACCCTTGTGCAAACAGAAAGGGGCGCATGAGGGTGTGAGAATCTGGAAGGCAGGTCTCTGAATACACACGCTAACTGTCCCAGTACGAGAAAGCCGCCTGCGCCAGCCAGCAGGGGTCACCGCTCTTCCGGCGTGGTTTTGACGAAGGTGCCCATCCGTTTGGTGTGAACGTCTCTGAGCTGCTCCAGCTGCCTCTGGCCGCGGCGGATGAGATACTCGATGTGCATAACGTCCATCCGGGGGATGCTGGCGTTCTTCCGGAACTCGGCCTGTATCCGAGGTAAGAACCCCGGCTTCTCCTTGCTGGCTCGGAGGAACTGTCTGTACAAGCTTAAGACTTGCTTCTGGAGCTTGCTATGCCGGGCCATGGGGTACCGGGAAGAGCCACTCAGATCATCTGGGAGAGCCGTGGGGCTGGAAGTGAACAGAGGTGGAGATATTAGATCAGCCGTGACGGCTTTGTAGCCTGTTCAGTTTCATCTCACACTTGCCTGATCATTTCAATGCACTCTTCACCCTGGGGTGCAAGTATTTACGTCAGTTTCACTAATGAATTGGCAGCGCTGCAGAGATGTGCTCTAGCCAGGGCTGGGTGAATCTTTTGTGGGCCCCAGCACCTGGACCGTGGCCCTGCCACCCGCCCGGCCCCTTCCCCCGAGGCCTCGGCCCCTTCCCCCGAGGCCTCGGCCCCCGCTCGGCCCCTTCCCCCGAGGCCTCGGCCCCCGCTCGGCCCCGAGGTCCCACCCCCACTTGGCCTCTTCCCGAGGCCTTGGCCCCAAGGCCGCACCCCTTCTTGGCCCCGGCCCCACTTGGCTTCTTCCCCTGAAGGCCTCAGAACTGAGGCCCTGCCCCCCGCCCCTCAGTCTCTTACCCTGAGGTAGGGTGACCAGACAGCAAGTGTGAAAAATCGGGGCCGGGGGTGGGGGGGGTAATAGGAGCCTATATAAGAAAAAGACCCCAAAATCGGGACTGTCCCTATAAAATCGGGACATCTGGTCACCCTACCCTGAGGCCTTGACCACAAGGCCCTGCCCTTTCTTGCCCTCCCGCTCCCCCCCCCCCTCCCCCCGAGGCTCTGCCTGCGCTCGGTCCAGGCGCCGGGGACCCTTCTGAGTGTGGGCCCAACACCACCGCGCCGTTGGCGCCCTTGTAAACCCGGTACTGGCTCTAGCCACAAACCAAGAACCTGAAGAAGCTCAAAGCACTTTTACATTTTTTTTTAATGTCCTCACTTCTACTCCTCACTGAAATGCAGCCCCCTCTAGGGTGGAGCGCAGGGACTATCTGCACAGCCACACCACCCCAGAGATAAGAACAGAAAGTAAAAAATAAATAATAATGTCGTGTTCTAATGAAACTGGAGGCTAAGGAGTTAGGGGATATTTAGGGAATCTGACTAGGACATCAACGCAAATAACTCTTCTCTTAACAACTATGGATGGGATCCGCCTTGTGCCGCATCCAAGACCTATGAGTTACCAAATCACAGGACGTTCCTCACTAAAAACCCCACCAGGACTTACCCAACTTCTATATGCCAAGGTCCCGCACCAGCAGTGGTCTGCAATGGACAGGAAACCATCCGCGCAGCACACGCTGGAAATCACATGAAACCCGCCTGGAATGGTCTGAGGCCACCAGCCCTGACAGAGGAAAATGAAGGTGCATTTGAAATTGATAGCCCCTTAGGTTCACTGACGTCAGGTGGATAATCATTCCTAGCTCTTCTAGCACTTTTCATCAGCAACTCTCAAAGGGAGTCAATATGAGCCGCCTGGGAACAGGGGAATGTAAAATAAGGAATGGTTCAGAGCAGGTCAGTGAGGAGCTTCTGTTCACTCTCTCCTAATATTAGCAGTGGGGGCACCAGGTAATTAAAAGTAGGACTGGATTTTCCATTTGGGCTGGAAATTCCAGGATTAAAAAAAAAAATTTCTGATCACACACGGTTCTGCGAATAAATTCATTTTGGGTTGATCTAAACGTTTACTTTAGATTTTGACTTTTTAAATGTATTTACACTGGATTACAGAATATAAAATTTAAAGATAACAAAGAGTCATTTCATTAACAGAAAACTGAAATTGTATGTGGATTTTCCCTCCATTTTTCCCCCTCCAAACAAAATTTCATCAAAATCGACTTGTTCCCACAAGCGGTCGATGAATCGGCTTTTTCCAACGGAAAAACATCCACTGGAAAACTTCCTTCCAGTTCTAATTTTTAAAAAAAGCATTATGTTTAAAGTATATAATCAACCTGTGGAACTCAGTGCCAAAGGATATTACTGATGGCAAAGGAAGGGAAAGGGAGTGGTGGACAGGAGCTACCCTCTTGCGTTCAGCCTGTCTGATCCTTTCTGGGGAAGCATCGGAGGGAAGAAAGAATTAGACAAGGTTAGACCTAGGTCTAGGCTGACTTCTCGGTTTCAATGAATCTTGCAACTAAACAGAAAAAACAGGGGGGAAAACATTCTCTGGTTGGTAAATACAGACACAGAGAACAGATCCTGCGTTGGGAGGGAGGGAAGATCAAGAAAAGAAAAGAATCTCCCTCCCCCCAGCCCCTTTCCTATTTGGTCCCTTCAGGGATTCAAGATTCTTAGGCTGGGGGGCAGGGAAGGGAGAGATACTCAGGGCATTGGGGAGAAGGGGGTGGCTTGCTTACAATCCAGGAGCAACGCCGGGCCTCAGGGCTGGTCCAGGAAAAGTGATTTATTGGAGGGACGAGCAGCGACTCAGTCTCCTGGGGTTTGTTATTGTAGGGTCGCATTGAAGCAGCCACTGGCACCAGCACCACCTCCAAGAGCAGGGCAAACACGGGGTCTGATAACCCTGTGCGTGGCCGGACCCCCCTGCACCGCCGCTGGGCCAGCGCCCCCCACACCCGCAGTCCCCCCTACCTGCTCGGAGCCCCGTCACGGCGGCCACCCCCAGCAGCTGTTCCCCAGCCGGCTTCAGAACGTTGAGACACCAGCCACCTTAGCCCTCGCTTCCCATTGGCTGGGAGGCGCTGGGAGGCGGGCACAGAGAAGAGGAAGCTCCTCCCTTCGAGGACCATGTGCTTCCCACCACGTGGTGGTGGGGGGGAAGAGATTTTGTGAGTTGCTTATCAGCCCGGAGGGGAGGGAAGTAAGTGTCATAGAATCATAGAATCTCAGGGTTGGAAGGGACCGTAGTAGGTCATCTAGTCCAACCCCCTGCTCAAAGCAGGACCAATCCCCAATTTTTGCCCCGATCTCCAAATGGCCCCCTCAAGGCTCACAATCCTGGGTTTAGCAGGCCAATGCTCAAACCACTGAGCTATCCCTCCCCCCAATCCATGTCTGTCAACTAGGGTGACTAGATGTCCCGATTTTATAGGGACAGCCCCGATTTCTGGGTCTTTTTCTTATATAGGCTCCTATTATCCCCCACCCCTTGTCCCGATTTTTCACATTTGCTGTCTGGTCACCCTGCAGTCCTGGGAGATACAGACACTGTACTGTTAATGTACAGCTGATTAACCCACCGCCTGAAACTGCCTTCATTTTCCATACTCCTACTTTGTCTCTGTTGCTTTCTTCTGTCCTCCCATCTCCCACTATTCAATCCAATATTGACCCAGAAATCTACAGCAGTTAATTTTTTGCCCTGATTTTCACCCCTTTTTTTGTAATAAAACCTGATACATTCCTGGGAAATTTTAAACAAAAACTGAAAGAGAAGGGCCTTGCGTGTGCTACACAGCTCAGACTACATGATTCCAGCTTGGGCCCATCTGGCCTTGAAATCTATGAAGAGTTGCATCTGTTCAAAGGGTGTTCCTTTACACTTGCATTAGCTAAACGGATTATTTGCATCTGTATTTAGTCGATTTGCGTATAAGCTTTTGCCACAGCAAAAAGGAGGAGCACGCGAAAGCTCTATTCCCTGTGTTTTAAGCACTGTAGTTCGGCCGAGATTCATAAAGCAGCTTGCAGGGGGGTTTTACGTGGACTGAGCTGTCCCATGATTGTCAAAGGTACAAAGTGAGGTGCCTAATTCCCATGGAACATCAATGGGAGTTAGGTAGGTCACCACCACCAGGCCTCTGAAAATCTCCCGTAACAGTTCTCACCTGGACAAGGCCCTCCTGTTGATGCAACGAGTCGAGTCCGGTGTCCTCATATCAGGGCTAAGGAGGCAGCCAGTTGCGCAGAACTGCATCACGCCTTTGATGTTTTAGCCTAGATCAGGGGTTCTCAAACTGGGCCAGGACCCCTCAGGGGGTCACGAGGTTATTACATGGGGGGGTCACAAGCTGTCAACCTCCGCCCCACCCTCGCTTTGCCTCCAGCATTTATAATGGGGTTAAATATATAAACAAGTGTTTTTAATGTAAAGGGGGGGGGGTGCACTCAGAGGCTTGCTATGTGAAAGGGGTCACACGGATAAACGTCTGAGAACCTCTGGCCTAGAGGCACCTGTCCATACAAGACCATGGTTTGTCCATTGCACCTCTGCACTGCCCTTGGCAGCAGTGGAGTGAGTGTGCTCTGCTGTTAGCCTATATTGCGTAGCGCCTAGGAACGCCAATCATGGGGCGGGCATGTCAGCTGCTGTACATTTGTATTGCTATTAGGTACATTACGGTAGCACATGGGAAACTGAGTCAACCAGGACCCCACTGTGCCAGGCCCTGTACAGACACAGAACAAAGCTAGCAATCTGTCAGAGCTCTGGAACGCATGGGGCTGGAGGGCACTCTTAGAAATGTACCCATTTACAACAGGCTGGGTACAGCAGCAGGATGGCCCACGGGTTAGAGCATCAGCCTGGGACGTGTAAGAGCTGGGCTTAAGTCACCTGCTCTACCCCGGGCTCCCTGTGTGGTGCCCGGGAAGTCACTTAGCTGCTGGGTGCCTCAGTTTCCCCATCTACACAAGGGAGATGGGCCCTCCCTGCCTCCTAGCTCCATGAAAGATTTTGAGGGGCTCAAATACTAGGTGAAAGGGGCCAGATATGTACCTTAAGGGAGAACCTGCCCCCTTCTTCATTTGCGACATAAAGTCCCTATAGAATAGGTCCAGGAACAAACGGAATAGACTTGTCCACGGGCATCGCTTTGGCCTGGTGTCTAGGCTGATCCCTGTTCTACAGGCCAAGTCCTGGCCTGGGTTGTGCAGTTGCAACACTCAAGGGGTGGAGGAGAGGCTGCACTCCTGGGCCATCACTCCAGAAACCGCCCGTGGGATTTTGATCGGTGTCAGAGACCTGACGCCCCACCTCTCGCCACAGAGCCTCAGCAGAAAGACACAGGCTGGTTCCGAGGCTGAGTTACAGCCAGCAGCCTCCATGGAAGGTTGGGGAGGGGAATAGAAAAATACAGTAGAGCACACTGTGTGAGTTGCTAAGGAAACAGAGTTACCTGGCCAGCATTGGTGGGTGAGGCTAAGTGGCGATTATATGCAGCGTTATAACTGGTTAACAAATTCTGGAAGGGATTTTAAACTTCCTGCTTCAGGGCTTAGCCCGATCTCTAATAGCGACCGGGATGAAACCCGAGGGGGGGCAGATGATGGCACAGCTGCGGGGCTCTTTCGCCTTCCTCTGCAGTATCTAACGCCGGGTGCTGTCAGGCAGGCGCCTGGGCTAGACAAGGTCTGATAATTCCTGTGATTAATAACAGGATTGTTGATGGCTTAACAGGATAGCCGAGGATGGACCAGAGCAAGTTTCTTTTGGTCTCCCCAGCTCTGGACGCGGTTGAGACAGAGTCTGGGACAGATATGGCGAGTCCCTGCAATATCCTTGAAAAACCTGAGGCCAGATCTATGCTAGAGACCTATGCTGATAGAACTACATTGCTCGGGGTGTGAAAATCCACCCGAGCGATGTAGTTATGCCCACCTTAACCCGCCGTGTAGACAGCGCTAGGTCAGCGGGAGAGCGTCTCCCATCGCCATAGCTACCGCCGCTCATGGAGGTGGGTTAACTACGCCAACAGGAGAGCTCTCTCCCAGCAGCTTAGGAGCATCTTCACCGAAGTGCTACAGCTGCATCGATGTGACGTTTTAAGTGCAGACCTGCACTCATTGTACTAAGTGCAAACTTGATGCATTATTGTGGGCCGGATTGCAGGGACGGAGGGGAGGGGTGATCTGAGGCCAGGGGGCGGTGTCAGAGGACGATATTAAAATTGCACCAGGCAGGAGCGGAGGTCTGCATGAACTGGATTTCCCGGGGAAGCCGGAGGGGAGAGTGAATGAAAATTCCCCACTTCCGGTTACGCAAAACCCCAGCCTTTTGCAGCTGGGCCGTTGTCTGCTGACCGCCTGTCCGTGGAGAAGAGATCACAGGGGCCAGCTGCATAAACCAACAGCTCAACGGTCCAGCCTGGGTTCTGCTTCTCAAGCTGAGTTATGCATTTGTAACCATGGGAAAAGCCAGGTGTGGGTTTTGGAGGACTGACACCTACCCCAGGCCGAGGCTGGAGTTGGGGCTGATCTCAGGTGAGCTTTTTAGCATAGGTGTAGGTTCTTTTATTGTTTTTAAATGTGTTTGCTCTGTAATGCTTTCACCTTAAGAATAAACATGCTTGCTTAGAAAGAGCAGTGTGAGAACTTGTAACTGCCGGTAATTACACTGTTCATAACGTCTGGAGAGAAAGCAACGCACAAATGCTGGCCTGTCTAGGCAGTCTGGCTTGCTGGGGATATCACAGCGTAGACAGGGAACAGTGCAACCTGGAAAAAAACCTGTCAGAAGGGAGACCCAAGGGAGGTGAAAGGTGGGAGCCTGGAAGCTGTAAGTGGGTGCCCTTGATGGATCCCAGAGACGGAATACAAGTGCAGTTGCCCTGAAACTGTAAGAGTCCACCAACGTGTGGGGCAGTTGGCAGCAGAATCATGGATTGAGCTGAACCAAGTGACGCCCAGTAGCTCCCATGCTCAGACACGTAGTGGTCTTCTCTCCGCACCTGTAGCTCCTTCTAATCAAGCACAAAAGCTAGGCCATTTTTATTTTGGATTTTTTTTATTCTCGTCATGATGATCACATAGCAGCAGCTACCACGACACAGGTCTTCACACGGAGGACACAGGCAGGGCCCAGACGAAAAGAATCTGTGGCGGTTTCGTTTTTTAAACAAAAGGAGCTACATCAGCGCATCAAGTTACCACATTTTAAAAAGAAATTTACACAGGAGGAAAATCCTAACCAATGTTAACAATACGCCATTGGTACAAAGATGTTTCCACACACCCCCCTCCCCCCCCCACACACAGAAAAGCATTTATCGTCCTAGAAGTCCTAACCAGCAGTCAAACAAACATCAACACGGGACAGGTTGTAATTGCCCTGGGGCACTGCTAAAGGACTGATTCATCCAGGTTCCAATGTCCTAGTGAAATAAAAGCCACTGGCCTCGGTGGATTTAAAGCCATGAAGCTGTGACAGCCCGCAGGAATGTCCTAGCATTAGCAGAGAGAAAAACGGAGTTGCTAGATTGGAGCAGTAGGGTAAAGACATTATTTACCAAGGACCAATCCAGCCTCCTCCCTCCTGCATCAATGCGAGTTCCAACCACGATTTTGATGGGAGAAGGGGCAAGGCGGGGTTGAGTGAACAGATTTACTCCCACTTCCTGCCCAATTGTAGGTCGGCATCATAGACAGTGTCATGACAGGTTGTGCATTTAGTCCCGCTGGATCCTTTTACAACCTCCCACGGAAAATTAACGCACAAGTTTAATCAAGCGGTTAGTCTGGTTTCAGGCGATTGTCTGTGTAGGCTCAGATAATCCTCTCACTGATCCAGTTGGAGAAAGCATTTTACCCTGTTCAGTATCAATACAAGCGTACCAAATTACCGCATCGGCTCAGATCCGACATTTCTCCAGCAGGATCCAAAGTCACATGGGAAAACCCATGAAGAGCTAACCAGAATTACTCACGTACGTTTCTTAATGCAGCAATAGCCCAGACTCACAATAGCTCTGATGTAGCCGCTTGTGACTCCTGTGTCAGTGACACAAGATTCATGGGGAGTTTGTTTACAAGAGTTGCAGAAGGAGTCATCAGCATGGAGGCTGGAGACATCAGTTCAGTCAGGCCCCAAGGCGGAACTGGCTGCTGGAGTCTGCTTCAGTGGCGGAATCAGTATTAGCAAGAGCATAGCAAGGTTACAGCTATGTCCTTCCGGGAGCAATTGGTGGAGGGGGGTGTAGAACAGAGGTCATGTCCGCCCTGCAGCCCCCAGCCTGTTCTGGAAATAGCGGTAGTGTGGTTTGCAAAGGACACAAAAAGGCACTGGTTTGACTGGCTGAACAGCTGTGAACTGGATGCACAGAAGTGTTCCTTAGTTCCCCACTGTTGCTACCAGCATTTCAGCAGGAGCATGGTGTTGGCTCCATGTCTCAGGAGTGACAAGCGATTAGGGGCACCTGAACTGAGACCCCTTAAAAGAGGCTGAGTTTTCAGACTGCTGATGCTCAGCACTCCCTGAAGATCAGACCCCTTTAACAGGCTCAGCTCGGGCAGCTGAAAAATGGAAGCATCTAATAAAAAAATCCCGGTGTTCTGGAAGTGTTGCTACGTGTGCGGTTTAATGCTGCTCAGAGGGTGGTTAAAATACACTAGCAATCCCTCCAGTGGGAAGGTTTTGGAAGAGGCTGCTAGCGTGGAGATGTGGCTGCTGCTTGGGTTCGAAGAGCAAGACCATGGGTTTACATCAAGTTTTTACAAATTTACATCTCAGCCAGAGTTCGGCAACTGGGGATTTAAAAAAAAAAATCAAGACAGAACGATCCTAATCCAGGGAAACACGCATTTGAAGACAATGATTCTGACCAGGCGGCCTGCCATCAAATCCAAGTTCTCACCATCACTTGCTTTCCACACGATGCCCGGCTGTGAAACCCACCAAAGGCTGATCTGCTGCAAGCACCATTTGTAGGGTGTCCTGACACCACCGTACTACAGCCCTGGAAGTCCTGTTCCCCTCGTCCCCTAGAGGCAGATGTGGTGGAATGGAGGCTCTTTGTAAAGTAGCCTCAGAACTACACATCCCAAGGGACTTCACACGAGGGCTTGGAGCGCCAGGATGGCACAATCAGGTCCTCGAGAGAACAAACAAGCAAACAAAAATCTAGAGATCACACCATACGCAGAGTGAGTTGGTTTGTTTACCGGGTTGCACAAGCCAGAGAGGCCAAGTGACTCGCCCACGGTCACACAAGTCAGCGTCACTGTTAGAACAATTGAAGGTGCAAGATTCTTGGGCTTGGATCACTAGAAGCATTCACGTAGCCCACACCAACTCAATGTGGCGCTCTGCTTAAAACAAACAAAAGGAAGTACTTCTTCACAACATCCCCTGGAAAGGAGTTCCACGGGTGAAGGACGCTATCACTGGGTTCAAAAAAGAATTAGCTAAGTTCATAGAGGATAAGTCCATCAATGGCTACTAGCCAAGATAGTTAGGGATGCAACCCCATGCTCTGCGCGTCCCGAGCCTCTGACTGCCAGAAGCTGGGAGTGGATGACAGAAATGGATCACTTGATAACTGCCCTGTTCTGTTCACTCTGCAATATCTGGCATTGGCCACTGTCAGAAGACAGGATACTGAACTAGGACCACTGGTCTGACCCAATATGGCTGGTCATATGTCCCCCTCTAGTGGTGCCTGGGCTATATAGCAGTTGGTGAGATTGCAGCAGCCTTGGCTAACAGAATTGGATCTTTTAGTTGAGGGTCCTGGATTTAGAAACCGCTATCCCAGGTTCGAGCCCCCCAGCCCATGACCCATGCTGAGTGCATTAACTGAGATTGGGGGAAGATCTCTTCAGGTGATCAAGGAAGCTTGTATAGGAAGTGACCTACCGCCCTCTCCATTTCTACCACCACAGTGGGGTTCTCCATTAATGAAAAGCATTGTGGGAAAATCTAATATGGTTATCAGGGGACTTGCCTTTCAAATCTGCTCAAGCGGAGAGCGCTCGCTGAAACCCAAACCAATCAAGCTTGCACTGTAAATTGTCCCGCACTCAGCCAGCACGTCACTGCGTATTGCTTGGGAAGTCGCGATGCTATTCGCGCTTACGCCCCTCGCGACGCGGCTGGTGTATTTCTGAAAGCAGCCAGCCAGCTGAGCTCTCGGGATCTTCTCTTCCTCAGGAAGCCGGGCCTCAGCCAGAACAGATTCGGCACAATGGGCATCGGACAGCCCAACGGCAGCGACTGGAGGTCAAGCTACAGGAGAGTCTGGAAACGGCCTCATGGTGGGAAGAGAAATACAAGTTGTAGGCGGTCAAAACAGGGAGGATTCCCTCGTGGTGCTGAGAGCTCTGCAGAGAGGGGGGTTAGAGAACGTTCTCTGCTGGGCGTTACAGTCACCCACGCAAGAGGCAGGGAAAGGTTTAGCTGCACATCCACGCAAAGCATCTCCACGCTATCTCAACCACAACAGTCGGAGAAAGGGGGCTGTACGGTCACCTGCCACTAGACTCATTTTGGGGAACACGTGTGTTCCCTTAACGACCACGGTCTAAAATTAAAGTCAAGCCACCAGGAAATTGGGAGCGACGCACAGACTAACACGTAGCACTTCGGGGGTACAGTGAGGAGGTGCTAAAGATTTGACAATGCACCTTATGCCTTCTCTAGTCACTGCAGCAGCGAGGCAGCATGGGGGAAAGGTAACAGACAAGAATTCAGGGTGGTCTCATCTGTCCAAGACACGCCCTTGAAGAGGCATCCAACAGCTTTAAACTGAGTCAATCAGTAGCTAACTGGGGCAGGTACTTATACTCTTGTCATTCTAAGAGTTAAGACGTATGCATGTTTATACTGCTGCCCATCACCTTAGCATCTGGGCACCTTCCATGTAAAAAATCAATAGCAAAGGAATTCAGGAAGTCTCTGGCACATCTCCCTTTACAGGGCCAGAATTCTGCTCGGGGTAGAGTATTTTTTTGGGGGGGATTTGAGAATAAAGGGGAGTTCAAACTGAGTGTCTCACAGCGGACATGCTAGTGGGGTAACCTCCTTCAACTAAGCAAAGTTTAAGGACAAAGGGATGTGAACTAAGCCAAACCCCGGCTCCAAACATCTCAGGATGTTTGAGGGGTTTGCAACCTCAATACAGATTTTGTGGTTTAGGCTCCTAATCCTTGATTCAAGCGTGAGGAAGTTCTAATCCATGCGCATTTGATCACGATATTCACCCGGCCAATGCTCTATTTCTCAAGGCGTTGCTTCTTTAACCCTTTGCCCAACCCAAATCTTCCCATGGGTTTAAATCTGAGCTTGGCGGGTTCCTTGTGCCCTCACTCCAACCACTGATCGATGGCTTCTGGAGCCACCGGGCCGGATCTCGGCACATGAGACACACTCCAGATACAAGGATCACTGTTAAGCTACAGAGCCAGTTCCTCCCAGGCAGTTTTATTAGTGTCACTGCATGAAGCTGGTGCGTATGGAGGGGAAGGAGAAAAAACAAAAAAGAGATACGGCATCTTTCACTGAACTAACAGATACAATCAGAAGAAACAAAACAAACAAAACAGCTGCTCGTCACATCTTCTCCCTCACCTAGGTGCCCTCTAGCAGGATCCGAACGCAGCAGCCCGCTGAGACGCCGCAGCGTGTCGACGGCCACATGAAGAGAGTGGCAGGGCCACGTGGACTCCTTTCTCCTGGTCACATTTCATCATCCAGTCCATAATCCTCCTCCGGGAAGTCCCCCACGGTGACGTACTGAGGCTTCATGAACGCGCCGTACTTGGGCTGGCATTCGAAGTACTGCTTTCCACCGACGCTGGGAAGAGGAAGAGTCGGGGATGAGATCGGCAGCGGCTTGACACAGCCCTCCCTTCCCACGCACAGCCCTCTCGGCAATGCACCACCAGACGCTACGCACTGAGCTCTGGCTACAGCTTCCTCATAGGCCAGGGGGAACGGACCTAACGGAAGGGAAGAGCCATCCCTGTGTGACGCCATACAAGTCAGGGCAGTTAACACCTTGGCATGCGTTTGGCCCACAACAAACCAGATTATTGCTCAGCACTGTTTTTAGGGTGACAGTCAATACAAGCTGCAGGCACAGAATATAATATATAGAGATATGCCTATCTCATAGAACTGGAAGGACCTTGAAAGGTCATCAAGGCCAGTCCCCTGCCTTCACTTGCAGGACCAAGTACTGTCCCCTGACAGATTTTTGCCCCAGATCCCTAAATGGCCCCCTCAAGGATTGAACTCACAACCCTGGCTTTAGCAGGCCAATGCTCAAACCACTGAGCTATCCCTCCCCCCTTAAGTGGAGCAAGGTCACAGGGCAAGTCCAGGGACAAGGCGTTCGGTGATCAAACCACACCCCTCGTTTCCTTTGAGAGACCCTGGCTTGGCGTGGGCCCCTATTGGGAACAGAGCAGGACTAACCCATTTGCACCAAGACAGAACTTGGACAGAGGAAGGTTTTTTACCTGCCATCGTTTTTCCCTAAGGGTTCGTCATATTTGATGCCAATCCAGTAGCCCGGTTTGAATTCCGCTAGCCCTACGGAGAGGAGGAGAGTCAAAACTGAGTCACGGCCACTCTTTGCGGTTTGATCGTCACTAAGAGAACTGTCCTTTCAGACAGACAGGGTGGAAAGGAATTGAGAGCCAGGGGGCCAGCGGCACTTACCCACAAACATGACTGTCCCCCGTTTGTTGGGCTGGCCCGAGACCCGTACCTCACACCGAGCACCCACGGAAATGGCCTCTGCCAGAGCCTTCTCTTCCGCTAGTTTTTGCTCCTGCTCCGCCTCTTTCTTCAACATCTCCTCCTCGTTAAACTTCCCCACCTTACTGCGCTTCAGGAAGGAGCGCACGGAGTCTGGAAGCCAGAGGGGGAAATGGTTGGCCTTAAGAGGACACCGGCAGGTTAGGACATTTTAATATCTGCTCCCACCTATTATGGGACCCAAGATTAGAACTGAGGAATTATTTCCCCCCCTTTTCCAGTGATTTTTTGCACTCAACTCAGGCAATATCAACAGCCCTGGTCAGTTTCATGTTTCCTTAGTCAATTTTCTTCACATTTTTCTGACCGTTTTCCATTTCAAACAGCTACATTTGGGGCTTAGATCAACCTAGCAGCAGTAAAACATCTCATTGCCACCATCCATCTTTCATTAGCAATACCTGACGCAGGAGGCAGAGGCTGTGTAGGAAAGATCTTTCCTGAGCATGCAGAGAGAGGCCAATGTTACATGCTAAGAGGTCTGTATCTGGTAGCAGCATGGCCCAGCTTATACAATGAACCCTCTCGGTGTCGCATGCAACCAGGTCCCTCTCGAAACCAGACCCTCTTTCTCCAGTTCCACTCATCATACTACCTCTGTAATGATACAAGCCTCCCAAATCTAAAATAAGATCACTGGAGCGTTCATGGCTGTGCTAAGAGTTAACTGATTGTGAAATAATGCCGGTCGGTATTTTAGCCCTATAGAAAGGAAAGCATATCTTCCTGCGAAAGGGAGAAGATTTCCCTATTATTATCTGAGATTTACAGCAAATCGGACTGTAACACAATCTCAATCTCTCGCCTCTGCCCAAGCATGCATAAGAGGGAAGATACCAACGCCAAGGAGGGTGAAGTGCCCTTCAGGGCGACACAGGGGAGGAGAGCAAGGAGGGGGAACGAGGAGTGGGCTGAAATTATGCAAGGCAAGGATGCTGCCAGTGAGATCTGTTTAACTCAGACTGCGGAATCAATGGAGGGTTAGACTGGACAGCACGGAGGGGAGACAGAATGCAGGAAGCAACAACGCACAAACCCTCAGCTCATGGTGGAGGATGCCAGCGGGTCGCTGGCAGCGTGGTGCGTCTAGTACAGACGAGCCGGGAACCCTGAGAAGCTGAGCCACAGCCCCCAGGACACATGCTGCAGTTCTCACCATGCACCCACCTGGCATTGGTATACGGGGCGTTACCCCCATGGCCCTCTTCTCTCATGGGGAGGGATCAGAGTTCGGCCATTTGGGGACAGCAGCAGCAGAACACCCCACCACGCAGAGGTGAGGAAAGAGTCCCCCCTCTCCTGCCAAAGCCAGCCGAGGGGGTATGTTCAGGTGCTTTGCTGTTTAAGCGAGCGCCACTCTGAAACACTTCCGCAACCAGGAACACGTGGGCGAGCTCTATTTGCTACCAAGGCTTTAAAGTTCAATCTGGGAGTGAAAGCTTTAACCCCGCAAAGCCGGGTCTTTTGGCAACGCTGTCGTCCTTACCTGGCCTCTTCTCGTAATCAGTGGCAGACATTTCGTATTTCTCCACCCGCGACACATCCTCGTACTCACCCACCCTGGCTCCGCTCCGGTCAATAACCTAGAGAACAGAATGGGAACCAGCAGAGTCCTCTCTTGTTCACGCCAGTGTGTTTAGCCCCAGTCTTGGTTAACTGAGCCCTGGTACCTCATGTAGGGGCATCCCAAGGAGTCCCTGGGACAAGTGCCGTATGTTACGTCTACACAGCACAGAAACCCACAGCGGCGAGTCTCAGAGCCTGGGTCTACAGACTCACGCTGTGGTGCTGAAACTAACCACGTAGCCATTCACGCTGGGTGAACCCCTCACCCCGGCTTCAAATCCCAAGTGGGAACGTCACCGTGGTTAGTTTTAGCACCATAGCATGAGCCGGAGTCTGCAGACCTGGGCTCGGAGACTCGCTGCCAAGTAGGGTGACCAGATGTCCCGATAAAACCGGGACTGTCCTGCTAAAATCCCGAGATTTAACCCTTTGTCCCGACCGATGTACGATCGGGACCCCATTTGTCCCAATAATCAGGTAAGGAGGCAAGCACGAGGGGTGAGTAGGTGAGCGGGGTGGGGGGGAAGGCAAGCAGCGGGGTGAAGAGGCGAGCAGCGGGCCAGCAGCAGGCGGGGGAGGGGGCAGAGGCAAGCAGCGGGGTGAAGAGGCGAGTGGCGGGCCAGCAGCAGGCGGAGGAGGGGGAAGGAGGCAAGCGGGGAGGGGCAAGGAGGCGAAAGGCGGGCCTGCAACGGGCGGGGGGGGTGAAGAGGCAAGCGGGGAGGGTGAAGCGACAAGCCAGCGGCACACGGGGGTTCTCACGGCGGGCATGGGGGTTTCTGGCAGGGGAGTGGCAGGTGAGAGGAGGTGAGCGGTGGGTGGAGGACGCAGAAAGCCAGCGTCAGGCCAGTGAGTGAGGAGGGGTGCGGTGGCGGGGCCCAGCGGGGAGGGGGCGGGATTTGGGGCAGAGTGGGGGCGGAACCTGAGAGGAGCAGGTCTGGACTGTGGGCGGGGCCGACAGCACCCCAATATATCCCGATATTTTACTGTTGTGATCTGGTCACCCCACTGCCAAGGGGGGGAAGGTTTGCTGGGCACACACACCCTCAGGCTGTACTGAAGACAAGGCTGCTCATCTGGATGACGCAGGTCGGCCTGTGTCACACAGGAGGTCTGACTAGATGATCTAATGGTCCCGTCTGGCGTTATAATTTATGAACCCAAGTGGTGCTAATTTGGTCAGTTCTGACAGAAAAAAAAGTCTTCAAAGAAACAAGCCAAAGCAGAACCCTACACACAAATATCAAGTTTTGCAGGGTGGGGTGGGGGTGGGTATTTAGATCATGGGTGGGTTTTTCAAAGCATCTACATGATTCAATAACCCACAGCCCGCTGCCTTTCAGCAAGACTCTTGGGTGTTGCGAAGTCACTTGGGTGACTGAAAACCCCATCACAGACCTAACATCTCTGCTCTTTTAAGAGGAAACAAAAGTTATTTCTTGACTTGGGGAAAAGTGGAGTCCTGGGGGGTCTTTAGCACTCCAGGGATAGAATACACTGCAGTTCACATCACTGGTAAACACAGCCTCCATCTCTGCACTAAGGCCTTCATAGAATATCAGGGTTGGAAGGGACCTTAAGAGGTCATCTAGTCCAACCCCCTGCTCAAAGCAGGACCAATCCCCCAATTTTTGCCCCAGATCCCTAAATGGCCCCCTCAAGGATTGAACTCACAACCCTTGTCTATATTGGGGATCTGCCCTGGTTTCAGTCACCCGGGGCCACCTACTGGGGTCTATATGGCCTAAGAAGGCGGCAGGTCTGTTCTGCTAGGGGCACAACCCCGATACCCACGTGTATCCTACAGCCGTCATCGATGGGGTAGGATCCCAGCAAGGCCTCATCGCTGTCCAGTTTCATTACAAATTTGTCATCGGACGTGTAGAGCTCCAGGTCCATACATGATGCTGGGCTTCCCACCACCAGCTCTAGTTTGCACTGGGAAAGGAGAGAGACAACCTGTTACCGAGATCAGCACTTCCACATCCTAAACTCAGCTGTTGCATACAAGCCAGAGTCCGCAAAGCCACCCACAGATGACAGCTGGACCGAGCAGGCATCATGGAGCTTACAGAAAATAAGACCCAGGAACATTACAAAATGCAAGAGATAGAAGCGATCCGGGCTAGATGGTCTCGTAGATCCTCCTAGATGGTCTCACAGATCCTCAGACAGAGCTTCTGGTGCAATGGTGAAGCATTCAGCAGCCTCCAAGCAGCGACGCCCGTAGCTAGCTAGCTCCCGGTCCAATGCTTTGCCAGGAGCTGCTTGGGCATTAATTCAGCTGCTTGGGCATTAATTAATTCATTAATTAATTGCAGAAGAGAACAGAGGGGACGCAGCAACCCACCCAGGAAGGCCGCCTCAGACGTGGAGAGATCAGAGCACAGGGGATTGGTAAGAGACGTGGTCCCACAGAGCGCAGAAGGCAGCAAACCAACCAGTGCTCAGCACAACTCTAGCAGCATGGGGAGCAGGACATAGCCCCTGCCGAGTCAGTTTTCCCTTCCAAGCGGATAAATACATGTTGAGGGAAAGCAACAAACAGCAGCCAGCGGCTGGCAAAGAGCCAATTGCTGCCGGGGAGGAAGTGGTGGCTCATCCGTTAGACAGCTGGGCACAAGCACCCAGCTGCTAGGCCGCAGTTAATCCACTTTTTGGCTGCATGGCATGGCTGGATTTTCTGCTGATGGAGCCCTTCTCAGGGACCCGCAATGCCCCCCAGAGCTGCTGTGGGCAGCGTTATTCAGACAGGATCTGGGTCACTGCAAATACCAGAGAGGCTGGAGAAATGACCAAAAGGGGCTGGAGGGGCAGGTGATTCAGGCTGGAGAATTGCAGCTAGACTGTCTGGTAGAGAAGGGGGAAAATCCGTCAAGTTTAGCGAGAGAAAGACACATGGGAATCAGTGGGGGAACAGGCAGAAAGACAGGCCAATAGGACTGCGGGCTGCAGATGTATTTTTTGTCTCCCTGCTCCGGGATACAGCTGGAACGCAATCACCCAAAACACAACAATCCGTGCTGGGCACCTCAGTGCTAGGTTACCACCAGGCGCGCCACAGGAGGGCAGTGTTACCTAGTGGACAAAGCCTTAGACTGGGATTTAGAGGTTCTGTTCCTGGCTTGGCCACTAGTCCGCTGGGCGACCTAGACCAAATATTCCCCCGTGCCTCAGTTTCCCCATCAGTCAAATGGGGTAACAATATTGCCCTCCTTTGTGAAGCACTTAGAGCATGACTGATCAAAAGCCCTCCACACAGGCCAGGTATTATTACTAAGAAGCTGGCATCTTGCCACAGGTATATTACACCTGCACTCTGGAATCTGAGTGCCTGCCAGTGGGCCCCAGGGGGGAGTTGAAGATGCTGGTTTTGATCCCCGTACACACTTCCCAGTAGACCCACCCTCCCACCCCAGCCATCCTGAGATCAGGAGAGCTCCGGATTTGCTCGCCTTCAGAGTAAACTGCACGGGTGGGTCTCTCTACGGGAGCTTAGGGGGAGGAGAGGGTGTTAGCTGAGGGGTAATTTTAGGGGAGTATATTTCCCCCGTTTCTGCCAGTGACCAATGAGACCCTACAAAAGCTGACAAGGATGCAAGCACCTTGGAACAGCAACTCCTTAGGCCGGGACAAGGAGTCATTTAGGATGGGGTCTGCCTACTGCAGGGTTCTCACATCTTCTTCTGGAACACTGGCAACGGCCGGAGACAGGACACTGCTCCAGGCTCATAATTCCCTCGGTCCTTGAATAGGAGAGGAAAGGTACAGCGTACTCCCAGCTCTCTGAATAGCAGGGGGGGGGCATTGTATTCAGATAATCGAGGGGGCAGGAGCCACTCAGCAGCAAGGTGGCCTCCCCCACATCTGGGGGCGCCTCCTCGCAGTCCTGGTTGGGGTCTCTGCTCTCCCCACACTCGGCTGAATGGCTCCGGCTGTCACTGAGTGAGTGGGGCATGACAGCAGAGGTACCGATTCCTGCAGATGCAAGGAGTCTGTGGTCCTAAAGGGGCAGAGCAGAGACCCCAGCCAGGACTCGGAAATTCGGGCAGGCAGGGACTCAATACTGTTGCTTACTAGCACCCGAACAGGGTTCTGGCGCGACTGTTTTAAGCGTCTTCTTTTATGTTTATCTATTTAAACGTTCACAATTGCAGGAACTCATGGAGAGAACAGACTAACTGTTTAATGACAGCAGACAGGGAGGTTCAAAAAGCCAGAGCTTTATAACCATTAACACACAACTTGCCAACACCACCTGTCAAAACATATGAAGTAAATAGCCCTAAATCAAACTACATTTCTCAAGCAGCATTTTTCTTACTGTGTGTCTGTATATTTCAATTATTATTGAGGGAAGTCTTTTTGGAGGGGTGATATCAGGTGAAATCGATGTTTACTGACTTTTACTAATAAAAGTCTAATCTTTCCAAGTCTAGCTGGAGGGAATAACCCGTGTCGCGCCAAGGACCAGGGCTGGACGGGATCTACTAAATCTATTAAGCTTCCCTGAGTTTGTATTAAAATCTCACCCCAGGTTCCTTAAAACAAATCAAAACACAGAAGAAAGGAACACTCCAAGACAGTAGGACATATAAAGAACAGGGTCACATGGATCAAGCGTGTTTTAAGGAGAAGATGGGGGTGATGCCTAATGGAAGGAGATCCAAGCAAAGAGCTCAGTGCAAAGACAGGAGGAAAAGACAAGGAGAGGAAGCATGGAAGGTGGATGCTGTTCTTAGGTCGGGGGAACAAGAAGCCATCACTGAAGGGACTGGAAGAAGGGGGAACAATAGAGGGCCCATCAGCTGGACAATTTCAGAAGCAGCAGAGGCAGTGGGTGGCTACGGATTAGGGCAACAGGCGTCGGGGAGGGCCTAGCAAGGAGAGAAGAGTTCAGATGAGAGGCTAGCTCCTCCTGCCACCTTGCCTAGGCCCCTGGGGAGGGCAGCAGATGGGAGTTCAACCCCAGTACCTTGCCCTCACCAATGGGGAAGCGTGGGAGGATCCCACAGAGATTTGGGGAAGGTCTAGTCAGTGCTAGGTAGATTAATCCCAGGGTTAAGTCCCCAGCTCAGAAAGAGCCGGGGAGGGTCAGGCCCTAGCAGGTCCCAGAAGGGGATAAGTCTGGTCCTTGGGGGTCAGGCGCCTCCATCCCAAGCCGTCAGGAGGGGTGGGGTGTTGGTCCAGGAATGGGTCAGGCCCTGGTAGGTCCTTGGGGGACAGATCCCAGTCCGGGGTCCGAGGGAGGGTCAGGCCCTAGCAGGTGTCAGTGGGTTCCCAGGAGTGGGGTTAGTCCTGCGGAGTGAGGGGATCAGGCCGTGAAGGCCCCGGCAGATGTTGGTGGGTCAGTGTTGGTCCTGGCGGGTGTTGATCCATCTGGTCCAGTGTTGGGAGCCTTCCAGGGGATCAGGCCAGTGTTGAGGGTTGGAGGGGGGTGGGTCCCATTGGGCTTGGCTGGGGGTGGGTCCCATTGGGCTTGGCCTGGGCAATAAGGGTTAGTGTTGGTTCTGGCCCAATGATGGGGTCTGTCAGTCCCTGGTTGGGACGGAGGGAGTCAGGAGACCCATAGGGCTTGGTCCTGGTCAGTCAGCCCCAGGGAAATCTCAATCCCACCCCAGTGCCGGGGGGGGGGGGTAGAGCATTGGGCCCAGCGCATCCTGGTTTGCTGTCAGCATGGGGGAGAGCTTGGTGTCCATGGGGGGGGGGGGTGGGGGGGGACTGCAGTGTTGGGAGGGTGGGGAGGTCCCAGTTTGGACAGGGCAGGTGTGTGTGAAAGTCCCAGTGGATTGGTCCGGGGGCGGGGGGTGTCAGTCGGTCCCAGATCGGTGCCCGGGGCGGGTGAGTCAGTCCAGGGCAGGGGTTAGTCCCGCAGGAGGGGCTGGTCCCAATTCGGTTCAGTGCCCTGGGGGCGTGGGTCAGGCCGGGGATGGGGTTAATCCCTAGCGGGAGTCCGGTGCCCATCGGTCCCGGTCCGGTGCCCGGGGGAGGGACCGGTCCCGTGCCCGGTTCGGTCCGTGCCCAGGGGAGGGGGAGGGGCCGGTGCCCGGTTCGGTGCCATGCCCGGGGGAGGGGGAGGTGCCGGTGCCCGGTTCGGTGCCCGGTTCGGTTCGCTGCCCAGGGGAGGGGGAGGGGCCGGTCCCGTGCCCGGGGGAGGGGCCGGTGCCCGGTTCAGGGGAGGGGTCAGTCCCACGCCCGGTCCGGTACCCAGGGGAGGGGGAGGGGCCGGTGCCCGGTTCGGTGCCGTGCCCGGGGGAGGGGCCGGTCCCGTGCCCGGTCCGGTGCCCGGTTCGGTTCGGTCCGGTGCCCGGTTCGGTGCCCAGGGGAGGGGGAGGGGCCGGTGCCCGGTTTGGGGGAGGGGCCGGTCCCGTGCCCGGTTCGGTGCCCAGGGGAGGGGGAGGGGCCGGTGCCCGGTTCGGGGGAGGGGCCGGTCCCGTGCCCGGTTCGGTGCCCAGGGGAGGGGGAGGGGCCGGTGCCCGGTTCGGTGCCCAGGGGAGGGGGAGGGGCCGGTGCCCGGTTCGGTGCCCGGTTCGGTTCGGTGCCCAGGGGAGGGGGAGGGGCCGGTGCCCGGTTCGGGGGAGGGGCCGGTCCCGTGCCCGGTCCGGTGCCCGGTTCGGTTCGGTCCGGTGCCCGGTTCGGTGTCCAGGGGAGGGGCCGGTGCCCGGTTCGGTCCGGTGCCCGGTTCGGTGCCGTGCCCGGGGGAGGGGCCGGTCCCGTGCCCGGTCCGGTGCCCAGGGGAGGGGGAGGGGCCGGTGCCCGGTTCGGTGCCCAGGGGAGGGGGAGGGGCCGGTGCCCGGTTCGGTGCCCAGGGGAGGGGGAGGGGCCGGTGCCCGGTTCGGGGGAGGGGCCGGTCCCGTGCCCGGTTCGGTGCCCAGGGGAGGGGGAGGGGCCGGTGCCCGGTTCGGTGCCCGGTTCGGTTCGGTGCCCAGGGGAGGGGGAGGGGCCGGTGCCCGGTTCGGTGCCCAGGGGAGGGGGAGGGGCCGGTGCCCGGTTCGGTGCCCGGTTCGGTTCGGTGCCCAGGGGAGGGGGAGGGGCCGGTGCCCGGTTCGGGGGAGGGGCCGGTCCCGTGCCCGGTCCGGTGCCCGGTTCGGTTCGGTCCGGTGCCCGGTTCGGTGTCCAGGGGAGGGGCCGGTGCCCGGTTCGGTGCCGTGCCCGGGGGAGGGGCCGGTCCGGTGCCCGGTCCGGTGCCCAGGGGAGGGGGAGGGGCCGGTCCGGTGCCCGGTCCGGTGCCCAGGGGAGGGGGAGGGGCCGGTGCCCGGTCCGGTGCCCAGGGGAGGGGGAGGGGCCGGTGCCCGGTTCGGTGCCCAGGGGAGGGGGAGGGGCCGGTGCCCGGTTCGGTCCGGTTCGGTCCGGTCCGGTGCCCGGTTACCTTGAACTCGGCGATGGTGAGGCCCCGCCCGTAGCGCTTCTGCGCGCGGAAGGAGTTGAGGCTGCTGCTGATGGAGACGGACACGGCGGCCGGGGAGGCCGCGCCCAGCGCCCCCGACAGGATCATGGTGGTGCCGCCGCCGCCGCCGCCGCCGCACCCGCCTCGCTACCCCCGTCGGGAGCCCGCTCGCTTCTGGAAGATTCGGCCCGCCTCCCCCGGCCGCGCCCGGCCAATCACCGCACGCCCCGCCCAGGCCGGCCAATCGCACCGCGGCCGGCCCCCTGCGCGGCCCGCCCCTGCCGCCCGGACCAACCAATCCAAGCACGTTGTGAGTCCCCCTTCTCCTCCGCCCGCGGGTGAAACTCACAAGCGGCCCCGCTTCCATCTCAGCCAATAGACGACGGCGTTAAATGCGGGTGAGGCCCATTCAGCCAATGGCAGTGCGCAATAGAGAGGCAGGCTGAAGGCTGAAGTCAGAGGAAGGTGAGGGCAGCCGGGTGGAGGGGGCGGGGCAGGGCAGGGCGTACGGTGTTGTTGGTGCAGGAATGGGGGTGGGGGTGCACAGAGGGGAGGGTGGCTATATGGGGGCGCACGCCTAGCTCGCTGCGGGCCTGGGCGGGAGGGTGGAGATATGGGTGGATGCCCAGCTATGTGCATGGGTGGGAGAGTGCATACGTGGGTATGGACAGGTGTCTAGGGGTGGTTATATCATAGGGGTGCATGCATAGGGGTTATATCATAGGGGTGCCCCTACTTCCACATGCATGCAGTCACTCCCACATGGAGCCATGCATCTATCAGTGGTTTGAGCATTGGCCTGCTAAACGCAGGGTTGTGAGTTCAATCCTTGAGGGGGCCATTTGGGGATCTGGGGCAAAAATCGGGGCTTGGTCCTGCTTTGAGCAGGGGGTTGGACTAGATGACCTCCTAAGGTCCCTTCCAACCCTGATATTCTATGATTCTATCTGCACGTGTATCCACGCACCCTCCCCTCCTTGCATGCACAGGTAGCTGCATGCAAGGAGGGGAGGGTGCGTGGATACACGAGCAGATAGATGCATGGCTCCATGTGGGGGTGACTCCCATGCACCCATCCCATCCATGCACCCATCCGTTCTTGCATGCAGCTACTTATGCACCCAGTCGTGGCTGCAGGCATCAGTGCCTGGGTGTGTGTGTGTGTGTGTGTGTGTGTGTATGCATCAGGAGGGTGCCCATGAAGCAGAGTGCATGGATGAGGGGAGATGCGCAGCTTCTGTAGGGTGACCAGATGCCCCGATTTTATAGGGACAGTCCTGATTTGGGGGTATTTTTCTTATATAGGCTCCTATTACCCCCCACCCCCTGTCCTGATTTTTCACACTTGCTGTCTGGTCACCCTAAGCTGCTGTGTTACAGCCGCACATTACTTCCAGCACCTTTTGAAGTAGCCTGCGCTAGTGGCAATTGTATATTTCTGTAGCGCCTCCATTCGGGCCCGCTGGGAACAAAACCCAGAGTCTTAGGCTAGCTGCCTAACCACTGGGCCTTCAGGATGAGCGGATGCCCGAATTGGGCCTGGGGAGTGATAGATGGTAGAAGGGGCAGGCTGGACGTACCCCCTCGGGCTGCCATGGCTGTGTCGAGATCTCGCAAGCTTGGCAGGGCGGCTGATGGGTCAGGACTTGGAGGGGTTTGCATGGAAAATAAATACACAACCAGGGACAGTGCTGCAGGGAGATGGACAGTCAGCAGTGACCCCAATCCCTCAGAGCAGTGTGGCGCTAGGGAGCGCTGTGCTGCAGGGAGCAGGGTGGGTGACTCACGAAAGGGGGCGCTCTCCCCTCACGATGTGTTCTGACCTCAATGCTCCAGCATGGCACTAGGGGGCACTGTGCTGCCATCTCAACCCAATGTCCTGACTCATTTGTGATCATTAAAAATGCCGGGGTGCTTTCCCCCAAGAGCCTCAGGCTTCTGGCAAGATTCCCACTCCTGTAGTTCTGTTCAGCTCTCTAAACTTGCCCAGCAATCTCAATCAGAGGTGGGACTTCTTTACTACCCGCGCTGAAGTCTAGAGCGTTGAGCTATGAAACAGCTGCTTCACCTCGGCCCTAAGAGACATGATCTCTCTAGATTATGTAAAGTGCTTGGGAGCCTCAAGGATGAAAGACCCTATAAAATAAGACATTATTATTATTATTATTATTATTTTTAACAAACCCCAGCTCCCACATCAAATCTTTACCCCTGCCCTTTCACAGTAAGATCTGACAACTCCAACTTAATTTACACTTTCAAGACCTCACCCATCACTTGTAAGCAAATGATCCCACCACGGCAAACACGCAGAGATAATGCAAGGCAGGTATGGACCAAAAGTTTGCAAATATCCCGAGCCAGATCCCCAGTGACACCAACAAACTCAAGCACCCAACAAACAGGTGGGAGGTGAGCGCTCTTTGTTAAACTGCCAGCCTCTCCCTTTCCTTTCCAGGAGTGGTTTCAAGCGACACCTTGGAGACCTCCAAGCCGCCCTCTGGCAGAAACCAAACCAGAGTTGACATTCCGAAGGTTTAAAAAAAATAATCTTTTCAGGCTCTTTTTTCCATCAAAGGAGCTAAAAAAGGCACTGATCCAACTGCAGCTTCTCAAGTTACTTTTAATATAAGGAACACGACTAATTAAGCAGGCCTGTATCTTTGCATTATGTATGCATGGTCCTTTCTTGCAGATCTGGGTATGCACTTCAGTACAGTTCAAATTTTATAAGGAGCCCAATTCTCGTTTCATTTACATCCATGCTAGGGCAGCCACTCCTGGTCTAGAGCAGGGTGAGGGAGGCATGAATCAGCCCCACTGACTCCCGTGGAGTTATTCCTGTTTTATGCCTGTTCAATGCCACTGATTTCAATGGAGTCACTCCGGAGTCACACCGCTTTGAGGAAGCGGGGAATCAGGCCTGTAAAGCTGCAAGGATCTTGAGGTATCTTTGGTGGCCCTTAGTAATACCTATGTACACGTACCAGCCCTGATGCTCCAGACTGGCTGGGGAGCATTTGATAAGAAGCCTGGGGTGGGGGGGAATGAAGATGGCAGGAAAGCCATCTAGATGCCAAGCTAGTCCCTGGCACAGAGTAGCCTGAAGGCTGCTCTAATCTACACTGATTTAGCAGCAGCTGGGGATCCCAGGAGATGCCCTAGCCACACCCCCTTCTCAGCCACGCCCCAGTACCATTGGCCACACCCCTTGTGTTGGTTGCTGGGAGGGGCGTGGCTGGCCTGGGGCAGTTGTACACCAGCCGAGGAGTCAGGAGGAGTGCTCCGGTGGCCCGATCAGGCTGCCTAATGACTCATGTCTCGATCAGTGGAGTCTTTGACAATATTTGACCCTTAAATGAAGCACGTACATGTCTGGTATTAGGCAACAGGTATAAATAACTCCCCTGATGTCAAACCTCCCCCCACCCCGTCCCCTGAGAGGCTGGAGAGCCGGGAGCTCTGTTGGGTGACCCTGTTGTTTCACTCCGCCTTGGCCACTTTGTACTTCCTCTTCACGCGGGCAAAGGGCCCCAGCGAGTCACAGAAGACGAAGTCCCAGAGGACGCAGACCCAGGAGGTGTGGTAGGGCAGATGGTCATAGTACTCAGCAGCGATCTTCTTCACCTGGAAGCAGAGACACACAGGGGTCTGACCGTGAACACACATCTCTGCCCTGGGACATCGATGGAGATGCGCAACTGCCCAGCGTTCTGCGGTGTCACCTTCATGGCAGACACACAGAGAAGTTAGATTAAAAACATAAATACTCTGGCTGGAAGGTTGCACTATAACACGGCTTTATTTCTGAGAATCCAAAACACACAACCCCTCCCCAGCAAAAAAAAAAAAAAGCAGAGAGAGAAAAAACAGGCTGCTCCCTAAAAACAGTGAGGCATAAGTCACCTCAGCCTTGCTCTGATCACACGCTTCCCTTCAGAACCCCATAGCCTGCAGGGATGGGAAAACCCCTTAAAATCACAAGCTATAAATGTAAGTGTAAGTTTACAATACACCACTTATGGCTAGGTCAAACCTATAAATCTTAAAGCTGCTGGGTGCAACCACCACCCTTCTTATAAGAGATACTAAAAGCAGTTTATGAAATAACACCAATCGCTGCCCAAAACAAAGGCACATCCAAGGCCATGTATGAATTTGAACTCTGTGAGGAAGAGGGTTTCATAGGATATTGCTTGAATACAGGTGTGGGGTGGTGGAGGGGAAGGGAAGACAAGCAGAGATGCATGCAGAAAGACAGATGCTCCAGGCACAGACTGGACAAGCATAGCATATGGCCTGGAGAGAAGCCTAGAGAGAGAGCTTTTGGGCACTGTACTCTCTGGAAAGAGGCTTGGGGCTGTGGACTCCTGTTGCTTGGCTCCTGGTTCAGGGAAACAGGATATTTCACATCCCTTGCAAATAAAACAAGACATCCTCAAAGGTACCTGACTTTATCATTGATTTCTCTTATTACCTGAAAAAACCTGGAAGACCCACATTTTTGGCCGGCTGCTAGGGCCAAGAGGAGTGATCGTACTCATCTGTCCCTAATTACCATAATATATTTACCCTGGGTGAGGTGCTACTGTGATCACTTCTGCCTTGGCAGACCTACCAAGGGACTGACAGAGCTAAAAAACCAAGGATCTGGGAATGGAGGTACAGAGAGAATAAGAGACTCGCCCAAGGTCACAGGAGATTGAACCTAGGTCTTCTGAGAGCCAGACAAGTGCCGTAACCACGGCCCCATACTTCCTCAGCTCAACCACATGGCCCTGCTTAATCTCCCAGCAATTTGTCCCATGAAGGAAAGTCAGTTTCGAGATCTGATTGCAAGGGGTGACCCTTGAAACCGTCATTCTTACATAGCAGGATTTAAAGCTGGGCAGGGACGGAAGTTATATCAGCCTTTTCCATGCCCATCACATAGTCCAGTGGGGAAAAAGTTTCAGGGCACCCCCATGAATTTCAGGATTTCCTGCCCCACCCCCGTGGCCCCCTTTATCCATACAGAAAGGGAAGGTGCTGCTTGCATCCCTTGCTTGAGAGCCTCTGGATTACAGTCTGCAGCCTCTGAAGATGCAAAACACCAGCATGCAATAGCATGTCTTCCCCACTGGAGGGCAACACAGTATCACCTAAATCCTCCCAACAGCACCATCACAGGGGTGGAATGCACCCTAGGAAGGCCAGCCAAGTTGGGGAGGGAGAGGGGGCTGCTATGTGAGCAGCAGTATGGCCTAGTGGGTAGAGCAGTGACCTGACACTCAGGAGACCTGGGTTCTGTTCCCAGCTCTACCACTGACCTTGGACAAGTGGCTTTCCCCGCTTGGTGCCTCAATTTCCCCAGCTGTAAAATGGGAACAATGACTCTGCCCTCCTTGTAAAGTACTTTGTGAGCTACTCCGCAGAGGAGGGAGGAATACAGCGGGGGATCCCCTCCAGAATGAGCCTGCAGGGAAGCAGAGGCAGCTGCGTGGGAGAGCCCTGAGTGAAGTCAGGGGTGCAGGAGTTGAAGAGAAGCCCAGGAGGGGTGGAAGGCCATGGGGGAGAGATAGCTCAGTGGTTTGAGCATTGGCCTGCTAAACCCAGAGGTGTGAGTTCAATCCTTGAAGGGGCCATTCAGGGATCTGGAGCAAAAATTGAGGGTTGGTCCTGCTTTGAGCAGGGGGTTGGACTAGATGACCTCCTAAGGTCCCTTCCAACCCTGAGATTCTATGATTATGTAGCAGATGGACTCCCTGGGGGCAACACAGAGGGGGGAAGGCCCTTTTGTGCACATCAGCTGGGACGCTGAGCACCCCAGAAGGGCTTGGTCAGAGGGCCAAGCCCCAGCAGCCCCCAGAGGGAGTCAGGAGAAGACATGGGCTGGGACTGGACAGCGTGTGGGGGAGGCAAAGTCCCTCACAGTGCAAGGCATGAGGAAGCACCCTAGGGATGAGGCCATGCGCTTTACACTTGCCCATGATAGCGCAGAGCCGGGAATAGGATCCAAGGAGGCCTGGCTTCCCTGCTCTAACCACTAGACCCCACCCCCTTTGCAGAGCTGGGCAAAGAACCTGATTCCCAGAAGCTTTCCCCTACACAAATAGCTCAAATAGCCCCCAGAACCCCCGCAAACCAAGAGTTTTTCTACCCCAACCCAGCCCCAGGCCCCCCCTCCAAGAGTCTCCGTTCCCACACGGATAGCCAGGTTTGCTTTCCTACCTGGGCACACTGGGGGCAGGGGAGCTCACCCCATTGGGATCTGGGCTGTGTCGGCTTGGGGGATGTCAATCCATATCCATATCCACCCCACCCAGCGCTAGCTGCATCCGTTCTGAATGTTAAAAACATTGCTTCAATCCCGGCACCTCTTTCATTCCAAATTAAAGCACTGACCCCAACCTTCCCCGTATTCACTTGATTTCCAGGCTCCGTGGGCCCCCTCCCCATTTTAAGGGGTCAGTGGCGTAGCCAGGTTTAGAGCACAGGGGGAGCGGTGCTATAAAAAGGCACCTCCCCCTCCCCCTGTAATCACCCAGCGGCGCTTTAAAGGGCCCGGGGCTCCGGGCCTTTTAAATCCCCGCGCGAGCCCGGCTCCGGCAGCGGGGCTGGGGGGGGCGCTTTAAAGGGCCCATGGCTCCCCCCAGCAGTAGGAGTCGCCGGCCTTTTAAAGCGCCACCCCCCCCCCCCAGCTCAGCTCAGCTCAGCTCAGCTCCGGCAGCTGGACTCGGGCGGCGCCTTAGCGCCGCTTCTCCTCATGGGGAGCGGCTGCTCCCCCTGCTGCCCTCCCTGGCTACGCTACTGAAAGGGGTGGGTCTTTTGGTTCCCCGCTGGGCTCCGCCCACTTTTCCAGGGATTCCACCCCTTCCAGCCCACCGACGCTTGCAAGCAGGGAGGTTCTTACCAGCGGCAGCTTGCTGCCCGGGATGCTGGGGAAATCGTGGTGCTCCATGTGATAGCCCACGTTGAAGGTCAGCCAGTTCAAGGGGCCGTAGTAGGAGAAGGTGTCGTAGCCCTTGAGATACATGTAGTGCTCGGCGATGAAGTGTCCGGAGATGGGGTGGATCCCCATGGCCAGCGTGGAGCCGGCGATCATGTAGAAGACGGGCTTGGGCCCCCACCAGGAGTAGATCAAGAGGTCGTAAGCCAGCTGCAGGGCACAGTTGATCACCTCCAGGCCAGTGAAGGGCTTGGGGTTGACGTAGAGGGGCCGCAGGATGTAGAAGACGGGCTGCAGGAAGAGCCAGAGGATCTTGCGGGGCGGCGAGTGGAAGAACCGGCCCTCGAAGGCCGTGGGGACGTCCACGTCGAGCCCGTCCCCGGCCAGGTAGCGGTGGTGGTCGACGTGGTACTTCTTGAAGGAGGTGGCGTAGGGGACCCCGATGGGCAGGTTGGCGAACATGCCGAAGAGGCGGTTCCACCTGGCCTCCTTGTTGCCGAAGGCCACGTTGTGGGAGATGTCGTGGATGGCCAGCGTCATGGAGTGGTTGAAGCAGCCCCCGAAGGCGTACGCCCAGAAGAAGACCCACTTCCAAGTCAGGTCCTTCACCAAGTAGCAGGCCACCAGCTGGGTCAGCACCATCAGGGACACCACCCACTTCAGCTGGGGGTCTGGACCCATCAGCTTCTTGATCTCAGGGTATTTGGCTGTGGAGGGGACGCAGAAACGTTAGCTCAGGATCCAGCCGGTACCGCCTTACACAAGCCATTGAGCTCAATGCATTGGTAGCCAGGGGGCAATCTTGGGAGAGAAAAGACGGGCAAGAAGCTGCAAAACGAGGGTTCAAGTCCCTCCTCTGCTACAGACTCCATGGGCAAGGCCCCTAGGCCCAGATCCTCAAGAATGTTTAGGCCCTGAAATCAATGGGCACGGGGAGTCTTAATGCCTTTGTGGATCTGTGCCTCAGTTTCCCCATCTGTATCATGGGGGGACTGTGAGGCGCTCCAATACCATGGTACCTTACTGAGGCAGAGGTGTGTTATACAGGAGGTCAAACTAGATGACCTAATGGTGGTCGGGTGAATCTATGAATCTTTCCTGGTTTCCAGCATCTAAGATTTATCTTGGCCTTGGCCCCTTCTTGGTCGGGGGTTATGGCTTTAGAGGCCGCACCTTTGAGTGCTGAGCACCCCAGACACAGAGGACACCATCAGGCTCTGGTTATGCACAGCCAGTTGGAAGCAGACAGGTAAGAGCTCTGCTTTAGTTGAAGCACCTAAAACCCTGGGTTCTCATGGAATACCCCCGGGGTGGGGATGTGGTGATAAATCCACCCTCTGGTGGTGCCAGAATGAGCTGTTGCTCCCAGCTGCTAACCTGATCCTCTGTCACCTGCTCTAATGGGAAAGTGGACTTGTTAATCCCCTCCACATTAAAGAACTGCCATTGGTGGGCCTCTGAGTGAGCTCCTGCGGAGCCAGGGCAGATCCCACCCTGCAGAGCAATTGTTCCAGGCTCTCTGCAAACTCAGGCAGCTGTTCCTGCAGCGGGTTACGCTCACGTCACGTTTTCAAGACCATCTGTCTACAGGCACGTTGTGTACCCGTATAAACATGGTGGGGGTGTGTGTGTGTGTGGGTGTGGTTTGATTTTTTTGAACCACTGTTGTTATACCGGTAGCAAGGCCGGCTGGAAAACACAAGCCCCTTTTCACAACACATTGAAGGGCTTGGAAATTTGTTTGCATTCCACATCAGAAAACCAAACCAAACCAAGAGCTTTCAAAATTTGCTATGAAGCTACACAAGGGAGACAAGCCACGGACCCACTGGGATAGCCCCGCAGTTAGAATATTCACTTGGGATGTGGAGAAACCCATGTTCAAGGTCCTCCTCTAACAGTCTTTGCTGGCCTTTAAAAAAAAATAAATCTATGAATCTTCCCTCTTTTTCAGAATCTAAACTCCCTCTTGAGCTTGGCCACTGGAGCAAGGGACTAGACCCTGCATCACCCAGATCCCCAAATAAGTTTCCTAACCATCAAGATGATGACCACTCTACGGTGGAGCTGTCTCACCTAGGGAATTCCTGACTCAAGTTTTACCAAAACCGATGTTGCCCCAGAGAGTTTTGGTTTTGATGAATCAGCAAAAAAAGTTCCGTCAAAATAATTCCCCGACCTGCTCTAACCAATACTCCTCCCCCCATGCTAGCTGATCTCCAATAAGTGCAGCTGGAGATACGCCGAAGACGGACCTGAGCTGAACTCAGACCCGGAGGGCTGCTCTGCTCTGCGTGGTCCCGCACCGGACAGAAGAGACGCAATTTGGCTGTAATTGTGTTCTCGGCAGATCCCTTCCCCTGGTGGCTTTGCACACCCCCAGAAAATCTCCTTTATTCGCATCCCAACCCAATCCTGGCTCTCCTCTACCAAAGGGGGCGACGTAGGATGCAGGTTTGGCTTCAGCCCATTGTAGGGTCGGGAAGGTTGGGTTTGGATCAGAACTTTGAAAGGGATTTGGATCCCAAAGGAGAGGACGGTTTAGATTTGTCTGGGGATCTGGCCCGCTGACTTCAATGGAACGACACCTGAATCACACCAGCTGGGGAGTAATGCCAGCCTGGTTTTGAACCAGCTCCATCCATTTGCATTAATAAGGCCTCAAAATACCAGAGACAGGTGTTTTAAAATCAGTGCCAGACTAGATCCAACTCTCTGGGACTGGACAGCCAATCCCCAGTGCTACACAGCAGAGAAGGGGAGGAGGAGGAGGAGGAGACGGCGGGCTACAAATGCTATCCCCTGGGTTGGGTTAGACCTCATCTAAACCGTGGTCACCCCGGCCTTATTTACGTTAGCTGTGAGAGACAGCTAAGCAGCTGCACCGAAGGCAAAGCAGGTACATGAGCTGCCTAGTAAATCAGGAGGTGGAGGGGTAGAGAGCTCATGGGGCGTGGGGGAGATGAACCCTAAGCTGGAGGACAAGAGAGAGGCATGGAAAGCCAGACACCTGCAGCCTGAACCAGCGACCTGAGCTTGGTGCTATAAGGAAGTTGCCTCCTGTTTGGTTTTTTGTTTTGTTTTGTTTTGTTTTGTTCCTCCTGTGTTCAGGGAAACCGGGATTTTAAATGTTCCTTGCCAGGTACCAGACTCCCTTGTCAATTTCCCTCTCACCTGAAACAACCCTCAGGGCTCTGACCTTTGACCAGTTTGATCAAGTCAAAAAGCAGGGGGTGGGGAGGGGGGTGTAACGTAAACAGGTTTTCCACCCGAGCACCTCTTCACGGCCTGCAGTGACTCTGCAGAGCCCTGCCTCGGTTTCCCTCTCTTAAAGGGCTCCTCAAAAACTCCATGTGACGGAATGGGACTGTTCTTAATGTTTCTATGCCTCAGTTTCCCCGAGGCATGTGCTAAGTCTCTAGGGGGTGGGATAAATGTGTGTAATTGCAGAGCCCTAGAGGGCCAGTGATGACAGAGAATGGCCGACACCCTGTCTCCTGGCAACTGATGGCCTGGGCCCCTTCTCTGCAAAGGTGCGAGCTGAAGGTGTTCGAACAAAGGGATCAGGTGCCATACTCCGTGACACTCCACCCAGTCCCTAGCATTTTAAAACATGCCCCTGCTGGAGTGGGGGAGGGAATCCAATTTAGGGGCCTAGCTCCCTTCTGAGGATCGGGGCCTTCGTCCATAAACATGCTGCCTTCACCCACCTGGGCTTTCGATAGCTCAAATAGCTCGTTCTCCTCGAGCCAGGAGTCCCCAGCCCTCCTTCCCAGACAGTCCCTTTGATCTCTGCACCTCTTGGCCGGTCGCTGTCCTGCCTGGTGCTCCTGGCCCTATCTCGCTAAAATATTAGCGGCTCCTATGGCACTCTCCCTTAAATCCTTACATCTGGCCCGAGTTAGTCATGTGACGACATAGAATTATAGAATCATAGAATCTCAGGGTTGGAAGGGACCTCAGGAGGTCATCTAGTCCAACCCCCTGCTCAAAGCAGGACCAACCCCAACTAAATCATCCCAGCCAGGGCTTTGTCAAGCCTGACCTTAAAAACCTCTAAGGAAGGAGATTCCACCACCTCCCTAGGTAGCCCATTCCAGTGCTTCACCACCCTACTAGTGAAAAAGTTGTTCCTAATATCCAACCTAAACCTCCCCCTCTGCAACTTGAGACCATTGCTTCTTGTTCTGTCATCTACCACTGAGAACAGTCTAGATCCATCCTCTTTGGAACCCCCTTTCAGGTAGTTGAAAGCAGCTATCAAATCCCCCCTCACTCTTCTCTTCTGCAGGCTAAACAATCCCAGTTCCCTCAGCCTCTCCTCATAAGTCATGTGCTCCAGCCCCCTAATCATTTTTGTTGCCCTCCGCTGGACTCTTTCCAATTTATCCACATCCTTCTTGCAGTGTGGGGCCCAAAACTGGACACAGTACTCCAAATGAGGCCTCACCAGTGCCGAATAGAGGGGAATGATCACGTCCCTCGATCTGCTGGAAATGCCCCTATTTATACAAGGACCCAAAATGCCGTTAGCCTTCTTGGCAACAAGGGCACACTGTTGACTCATATTCAGCTTTTCATCCACTGTAACCCCTAGGTCCTTTTCTGCAGAACTGCTGCCCAGCCATTCGGTCCCTAGTCTGCAGCAGTGCATGGGATTCTTGCATGGGACATGACCAAACCCATTTCCCCTACCTGGGAAGGTGTGACAGGTGGGGGCGAGGGCCATCTCCCCGTAAAGGGCCAGCCACCCCGTGACACAGTGCAGCCAGCAGCAGCCTCGCCCGGCTGAGGGGTGATACCAAGTTAGAGCCAACGGTCAGCTTGGTCCCCACCCTGTTTTTCCAGTTCCTAACCCATCCGTGTTCCTTGGCGAGCCGATCAGTGGCGGGAACGCAAGCCGGATCAGGCATGATCTGGGGCAGGAATGCAGCTGCCGCACCGGGCAAGGGGATTGGCAAGTCGGGCCTAGGGTGACCAGATGTCCCGATTTTATAGGGACAGTGCCGATATTTGGGGCTTTTTCTTATATAGGCTCCTATTACCCCCCACCCCCACGTCCCGATTTTTCACACTTGCTGTCTGGTCACCCTAGTCGGGTCTGACGTAGCGAAACCAGAGCCAAAGGAAGAAATAGGGGAATTTGCAGACTGTGGGCCTACCGCTGCCCTGGGGGCCAGGTGAAGGTGACCCAACCTCAGTGGAATGCGCTGAGCTGTGTGCGTGTTGGTGCAGTGTCTCGGGAGCCCCACTGCTGCCCGCCAACCAGCAGGGGGTGCTCTTTCCCCGGCATCAGCCCCGCTTACTAATAACGGAGTTGCTTTGACTCTGCCAGCAAGCGGAGGCATTCCAACTCAGATCCCGGGGCTAACGGTCTTCGTCCTCCATGAAAAGTCCCCTGGAGCGTCACTGTAATACGTCGGCTTCTTCCCCTCCTGTCCTAACCTGCTGGGCAGGAAGTGCTGTGTTCCACCCCAGGAACAGGTGCATTTCCGTGATATTGCTGGGTACAGCTGCTAGACCTGCAGGGCTGGCAGATGGCGTTTGACGGAGACTCAGTGGGGCACAAATACACCTGGAACCCATCGATACACACACACACCCCTCTATTTTAAAAGGCCTCAGACTAGGGTGCCCATATTTACCAAAGTAAAATCCAGATACACATGGGCAGCTCCAGGGACCAGCACAGCAAGCACATGCCTGGGGCGGCACTCTTCCCCGCCAGCGCCCTGGGCGGGGAGTGGGGCCACGGGCATAGAATCTCAGGGCTGGAAGGGACCTTAGGAGGTCATCTAGTTCAACCCCCTGCTCAAAGCAGGAACAATCCCCAATTTTTGCTCTAGATCCCTAAATGGCCCCCTCAAGGACTGAACTTACAACCCCAGGTTTAGCAGGCCAGTGCTCAAACCACTGAGCTATCCACGCTCCCCACCAGCAGTCCAAGTGGGAGAGGCTGTTGGGGGGTGGTGGTGTTGTTTTTTTTGTTTGGGGGGGAGCGGCGTTTGGAGTTTTTGGTTGTTTTTTTTTTGCTTGGGGTGGCAAAAACGTGAGAGCCAGCCCTGCACATGGGGCTGTTCTGAGTTGCCTGCTACTCACCCACGCTCCATGCCCCTCGGGACTGGGGCTGGCTTCCCGAGCCCCGCGCCGCCCAGCATCTCGTGTTGCCACTGGCCGCCCCAAATGTTTCTCTGCACCCCCCTACGGGGCCGCAAACCACTTTTTGAGGGGCATTTGTCTATTTGCTCTTGCCGGTTGCAAGTTGCTCTGATCGGTTGGCAAGAGCAAATCGGGCAAATGCCCAGTTTTGCCAAAAAAGGACTTCCGAGACTGGGCTTAAAAAGCAGGGCTGTCCGGGCCAAAACGGGACATGTGGTGACCCTACCTCAGACCCCCAACTGCCTCTACTGCACTCAATAGGGTGAGGGATGGGGATTTCAATGGAGGAACTTCCCTCAATGGAAGGGAGGGGGGAATTTTCCATTTGTCTCAATGTGTGTGGGGAGGGAGTTTCCATCCATCTCAGTGGGGCAGGGAGTGGGGAGTCTCCATTGGTCTCCACGGGGTTGGAGGAGCAGGGAATTCCCCGTTGGTCTCCATGCTGAGCTCTTTGGAAAATCTCCCCCGCTGGGGCTAACCCCACCCTTCCCGGCACGGGTCGGGCAACGCCACCGACCCAACGGGGCTGCTCCCGGCAGGGATCTGGCCCGGGGCTGCCGGGTGTCTGTTGTGCGTCACATCCAGCGCCTCCAGGGTGACCGGCGGAGCCTGCCGGGGCATGTGCAGGGCCCCGTTGCCAGGAGCCAGCCCCGCCGCCCAGCCCTGGGGAGACAAAGCGCCAGGAGGCAGCCACCTTTGTGCCGGCAGCACCCACCCCGCCTGCGTGTTCCAAAGGGGACAAAGGCGCCTGGTGAATGCAAACACCCACACCCTGTGTGGAGAGCCAGAAAAGCCACAATGGGTCCTGCCTCAACACCCAGTGCTAGCAAGAGACAACCTGGCCCTGACCTCACTGAGTGTTGCCTCAGTCCAGCTGGTGATGGGGGCTCAGGCAGGAGGCTGAGTCCGGGCTGGGTTTCGGGGCTAGCGCACGAGGGTCAGCCCAGCAATGCGAGCTGCAAAAGCAATCCGAGGGCTGGGCAAAATCCCTGGCACTGGCCGCGAGCGAGTTCGAGGAGGGTAGCCTCTCAGGGAGGCAATGTGGCCTAGTGGATAGTGCACGGGAGTAGGACTCAAAACAGCTGGAGCCTACTTCGGCCTCTGCTGCTGGGCGAGCCTGGTCAAGTCACTTGGGCCCCGTGCCTCAGTTTCCCCATCTATAAAACAAGGCTCATGATACTGGCCTCCCCTCGTCAAGCAATCTGAGCTCGACTGATAATAATAATAATGAATCCCTGGATCTTGTTATTAAAAAGAAGATTGCGAGCCTCCTGTGTTTGCTGCCTCAGTTTCCCCAGCGACGGTGCGTACGCGCACACACAAAAAATCACACACACGCCCCACCCAGACGTGTCGTGAGAGGGCTTGTCTCAGTGCGTCACCCGGGCACGCCGCAAAGCGGCAGCTGCCAGCAGTACTGTGCCAACTGCCTTTTACGGCCGACAGCAGTGGGTTGTTTAACGCCCTGTCTGACGTCTCAGACCAGGACCCCGATCCCCCCTCGCCGCGTGGGGTCACAGTGCAACGTGGGTTGTAAAGATGCCACCAGAGCATTTTGCCCCCTCTCTGCACTGGAGTAAAAGGCTGGTCGTGGCCGTGGAAAACGCCAGAATTCCCCTCTCCCCCCCGCCCCCCCCAGCTTTGCACGAGTGGAAACTGGCGACACGTTGATTTCCCCTGCCGCGCTGCAGAACCCAGTCTGACCCCTCTGGGCTTCATCTAACGGTCCCGTCTACAGGACTCCAAATGGAGCCAAAGGCCACAGCACAAACCAACCACCCTCCCACGGTAAAAAGGGAAGGAATTTATGGTTCGAATGCCTTGCGTCTGACTGGCCTCAGCAAAGGAGGCTGCACCGTGTGTAACCTCAGTGCCAAGCCTGACAACTATTGATCTGCGTCAAAGCTTCTGTCCTGGGGGGACGAACATCAAGAGGGAGCAACACGGGCCCAGGATAGACTCTACAGCTGATGGTTTCCTAGCAACAGACACGCAATTAGGGTGACCAGATAGCAAGTGTGGAAAATCGGGACCCGGGGTGGGGGGTAATAGGAGCCTATATAAGAAAAAGCCCCAAATATCAGGACTGTCCCTATAAAATTGCGACATCTGGTCACCCTACACGCAATCCCTTTAAATCTGCCAGCTGCTTTTCCTACCCTCCACCCCGTAAAAACATCCCTAACGCTTTAGAGGAAATCTGGCTGCAAATTGTCGCCCCCGCAGCTGGGCCTCTGGGAACATCTGGCCCTGAGCCATTTGGAAAGTGTGACCCGACCGATGTGACCGATAACTGAGCATGTCAACGTGTGAAGCCCCCCAAAAACCAATCCAGGCCCATCAGTAGGGCCCTACCAAATTCGGGGTCCATTTTGGTCAATTTCCCAGTCATCGGATTTTTTAAAAAAATCTGAAATTTCACGGGGTTGTAAACGTGGGGATCCCGACCCAAAAGCAGGTGGGGGGGGGAAGGAGGGGTTAAGGTTATTGTGGTCACGGTATTGCCACCCTTACTTCTGTGCTGCTGCTGCTGGCGGCAACGCTCCCTTCAGAGCTGGGCGCCCGCCAGCAGCAGCCGGTCTCTGGCTGCCCGGCTCAGAAGGCAGCGCAGAAGTAAGGGTGGCAATACCGTGACCACCCCCCTCTGCATTTCACGGGGGCGTCCAGATTTCACGGTCCGTGACCCGCTTTTCAAGGCCATGAATTTGGCAGGGCCCTGCCCATCAGCTCTTTTGATCCCGGCTCCTACGTCCACCTCGCCCCTGAACGTTGCTGCTGTTCTACCCTGACCTCTCGTGGGATATTAGCTGAGCCGGGTTTTGCCCCTGGATTTGGGGCGGAGCTCTGGCTCCACAGCGCAGGGCTTTGTATCACTGCGGTATCTAAGGCGCTGATCGTCACCCTGGGCCTGCGTTTTGTGCTGGGGTAGAGGCGGGGGGGTGGGGGTTGAGCCGGCTTTGCGAGCCCTTAAGCATTCCCCGCATGCAGGGGGCTGCCCCAGCCCGTATGGAGCTGGCCTAAGGACATGGCTCATTGCATTGGTGTGGATTGGGGGTGTGTAGCGGGCATGGACTGTGCTGTAGCTATTCTCTGCCCCCCCCCCCCCCAGGGCCCATAGGGGGTGGATCCAGGGTGAGGCCAGAGTATACTATGTACTGATTATTCTCTGCCCCCACCGGGACCACAGGGTGTGGCGCTTGGATTCCAGCAGCAGCCCTGAGGTTGCACTAAATGACACCAGGGGAGAGGCCAGGCCCAGAATATAGGTAGCACAAAGAGGGTTTAAAGTCACCTGAATCTTTTCCATTCCCACCCCAAGGACAGGAGCGGAGTTGACCGAGAATGAGGCTCAGGCTAGTGTATGTGGATGCTGCCCTCTGCTGGACGGGATGAGAACTGCTATTGTGTGTCATAGGGCCTATACTGCTAAGTGCTGGTGGGGATTCCCCAGAAGCTCAAGTGGTGGAGAGCTGGGGTTTGGATCAGAGAAGCTCCACAACAGTCCCAGTGGATTCAGGCAGCATGTTTGTGAGAGCCACCAGGAGAGGGGAGCAGAGTACCATTCCCTTTAGCAACTTCCATGCTTCTTAGAGTCTCTGAACGCCCCCCCCTTCCCTGCCCAAAAGCCTGCTGAAGCAAAAACAAATCCCTGCATCATCAGGGTGACCATGCATCCCGTTTTGGCCGGGACAGTCCCTTTTTTAAGCCCTGTCCTGGCCATCCTGCCTTTTTTCGGCAAAAGTGGGCACGTGTCCCGTTTGCTCTTGCCAACTGATGAAGCCTGGGACGGGACACATGCCCACTTTTGTCAAAAAAGCAGGGTGCAGAGAAACATGGGCGGGGGGGGGGGGTGCGAGCAGAGATGCCAGCACCACAGCGGGGGTGGGGGGGCGGGCAGGTCTCAGGCAACCAGCTCAGGCCAGACCCATGGGAGAGGGTGGGGCAGGGCTCAGGTGAGCTGAGCGCCTTGGGTCAGACCTGCGGGGTGGGACCTTGGACTAGCCCTACACGGTATCCCCTTTTCCCTTTGGGAAATATGGTCACCCTATGCATAAGGGATTTGCCTCACCGATAAAGTCACAGTGATGCGTTAATTACATAACAATCACCGATCTACAAATATCTACTAACCCCCGTGGAAGGGTTTGTCTACACTGGAAAGGCGACTACGGCAGAGCTTCAGCGCAGACACTAGCTACCCCGACAGGAGGGGTTGTCCAGTCGCTGTCGTCAATCCACCTCCCCGAGAGGCGGTAGCTAGATGGGAGAAGCCTTCGGTCAACCCAACGCTGGCGTCACTGTGCCACCGAGAGGTGTGGATTTTTCACAGCTCCGGGCAACCAAGCTGGGTCGACAATTTGCTAGTGTAGATCTGGCCTAATATCGAGAGCGCTGCTTACAACTCTCTACATTCAACACCACCCGGTTCTGACCCACCTCCCTCCTCCGCTGGTTCTGACCCACATCCTCTCTCTTTGGTAGCTCCGGTTCCGACCGATCTTCCCTCGACCCTGGTTCTGACCCACCTCCTCCCTCACTGGTACCCCCTCATCCCCCCCAGGTTCTGACTCACCTCTCCCTGTTCCCACCTGGTTCTGATCCATCCCTCCCCCTGGCCCCTCTGGTCCTGACCTCCCTGTCTCTGGTTCTGGCCCCCACCTCCTCCCCGCTCGCCTCTGGTTCTGATCCACCTCCCTCAGCGCCATCCCCCTGCCAGACAAGAGCCATGGTGGTACCAACCCAACCCAGACTCACCCAAGATCTCCTTCCTTCTCTCTGTATGAGGCTGATCTGTATAGACCCACTCGAAGTCATCCCTGGTGACCCGGTTCCCCATGCCGCGTCCTCTCCACCAGAGCCGGCCCAGTTCCCACGGTGCCGAAAGATCCAGGGCTCCCAGTCGGGGCAGCCTCACCTGCGCAGGTGTGCCGTATCCTCTCACTGACTTTCCCAGAGGCACCGCACCGCAGACACCCGCCTGAGCTGAAATGATTTCCTGCCTGCCCTTCCCCAAAGCACCTGCCAGACCTGTTTGGCTGGGCATCAGAACTCCCTGAGGGTGGAGTTGGTCTGTAAGTTCCTGGTATTGGGCCCGGGTCTCTGGCCACTAAGAGGGCATCTCCGCGCGGCTCTTTTGAGCCGGGAGCCCGAGTCTGCAAACCTGGGCTCCGAGACGCGCTGCCGCAGGCTGCGTGCACATCCCCTTGCGTGGTCGCCGACGGCCCGATGCGACTGGACAGGGCGTCCTTTCCAGAGCCTTTGAGTGGGCCCATCAGAGTCAGGCTCTTGGGGGCAGCTTGGGCTGAGCTTTCTCAGCTCCATTGTGGAATTCCTTCTCCAACCCAGCCAGCCGCCATCGCCTGGTGCTCAAGGCGCTCACCTCGCCTGCTGGAGACGGGTGGGCTGCAGGTTCAAATCCCTGCTTGGCTTGTACCCAGATCTCCCCCTTCCCAAGTAGGTGCCCTAACCACTGGGCTATACAGTGGGTGTCTCCTTCTGGCCCAATGAGTATTTCATTGAATTCACCCCCTACAGCCAGAATAACTTCCCTCTGTAGACAAGCCCCAGAGAAGTGAAGCAACTTGCCTGTATCTTTGGCTCTATGGCACTTATGAAAAAAAAAAAAATTCCTCTGCCGGGTGAGATCACAGGTCCCAGCAATACCTGTATCCTGTCTCTGAAGCAGCTAGTCTCACTTGCTCGAGAGCAAAATTCCAGGAACAACCTCTCCCGTCCCACACATCCAGTGGGCAATGGTGCAATGATCTGTTTCATAGAATATCAGGGTTGGAAGGGACCTTAGGAGGTCATCTAGTTCAACCCCCTGCTCAAAGCAAGACCAATCCCCAATTTTTGCCCCAGATCCCTAAATGGTCCCCTCAAGGATTGAACTCACAAGCCTGGGTTTAACAGGCCAATGCTCAAACCACTGAACTATCCCTCCCGCCTAATTTGGCATGGAAAGAAGAAGAGCTCTGTGTAAACTCAAACGCTGGTCTCTCTCACCAACTGAAGTTGGTCCAATAAAAGATATTCCCACCCCCACCTGGTCTCAGCAGGGAAAAGAGGTGGGTTTTCCCCCTGAAGCAAGAGGGCCGAGGTGGGAGGCAAACAGGTCTCCTCTCTGTGTTTTATTAGCCAAATATTGCTAAACTTTTTGCCTCAAGAACATCATGCGGCGTTGAGTTCCACAGGCTAATGACATGATAATGGGGGAAAGGGAGCGCTTCCTTTTAGCATTGCTTTTATTCTCACTGAGGGTCTCCTGGTTCTTGTATTACAAGCATGTGAGAAAGCAGCGACACTTGGAGCAGAATTTATTCCTGGATCTGTCCAGCAGTCCACCGAAACCTTATGGTAAAACCATTCTCCCCAAAATCCCAAAGTACAATAGGCTCACAGCAATTTTCCATTCCAGCTCACCTTCCCGAGAGTCCATTTCTGTAGCATATTGTGGTCCTGCCTCTTTCAAATGAATCATGAATCATTACCAGAGGACATCCCATGATGCAGACTCCAAGCCTGTCTGTTCATTGCTCCCAGTCTGTAGTCATGGCCCTTAAAGAGAGTCCTGGTTTAAACGTTATATCCCTGGTCTCACTCTGGTTCTTGAAGCGAAGGGACGGCAGCGTACTCACAAGGAAGACATTCTTGGCTTTCTAGCCATCCATCCACCCAATTATCTGTCTATCCCCAAACCTACCCACACATCACCCATCTATCTAACCTCATGGTGGATAGCATGAAGCAAGGAGGGGCTGATTTTGTCAGGGGCCCGGCAGATCAGTAAACTGTGCAAACAGCTAAACCCAGACAAGAAACTGTAATCGACCGCTCAGCTGGAACCTGAGTACGGCACCCCAGCGAGGATACAAAAGTAAACAAATTAAAAATATTTTAAAATCCAGAACACGGAGGGTTGCAAGCCACCCCTGCCGTGAGCCTTCCCTGATAATCTTCCTGAGGATCGGAGAAGATGGAGACAAGGTTTCCACATCTATATGAAAGCCGCAGATAGGGTGACCAGACAGCAAATGTGAAAAATCGGGACGGGGGCGGGGTGCGGGGTAATAGGAGCCTATATAAGAAAAATACCCCAAAATCGGGACTGTCCCTATAAAATCGGAACACCTGGTCACCCTAACTGCAGAAGCAGATTTTTTTTTTTTTTAAAGAAGCGGACATAAAAGTAGCCATTTTAGTGCACATAGTGGGAGGAGGCAGTTCTGGAGATTTATAAAAACACGGTCTGACAGCTGCCATCTGAAAATGCTCCCCCTTTGGCTGTGGTGTTGCTGCTTAGGGAGGACTGCAACCCCGAGAAAACCGCTGTGTTTGAACGATACCCGGTCTGATCTCACGCCGAGAAGCGTCCCCGAGCTGAGGCACAGAGCGAGAAACGGAGAGTCTGGAAATACCGAGAAATGGCATCGTCACAGGGTTTGCGACTCGCAGCTAGGGGCGCCTCCTGCTGGCCGCTCTGGGGAGTAGCTCTTTCAGCCCCACGCCCTCTTCTTGCCTCGTCGGCTCGCTCTGTGGCCCCCTCTCTTGCTCCTCAGCAGCTGCCTGCCGCACCCCGGCTTGGTGGCTTAGCTCCCCGGCCAAGACACGAGAGTCCTCCCCATCCGGGGTGCTATCAAAGTCCTCCACAGCGTCCCAGGCCGTCCTTACGTCCACTGCCCTGGTTGAGTCACCCCCCTCATTGACTGAGACCAATGGTCCTGGCCCATCTTCGAGATCACTGCCCACCTGTGCCACTCACTCGGGAATAGGGGAACCCAGGCCCACCCTCTACTCTGGGTTCCAGTCCAGGGCCCCAAGCTCCTGCAGCCGAGGTCTGTGCTACCCTCAACCTTCCTGTCTCTCCCCAGGACAACTTCCAACCTTGTCTATCCCAGGCGTACCTTTTCCATCCTTCCTCTTCAGTCCAGCGCCCCTTATCCCAGGGGGAGCAGCAGTAGCTCTTTTCCTGCTACCAGTTCCCTGGTTTCCCAGAAACTACTCCTGCAGGGCCGGTGCAAGGAAGTTTCGCGCCCTAGGCGAAACTTCCTTGCACCAGCCCTGCACCCCCGCGCCCCCCCACCCCCGCCCAGGTAATGCTGCCCCCCCCCCCGCAGCAGCCAGCTTCCCCCCACCCCCGCAGCAGGCAGTTCCCCATCCCCCCCGCAGAGGCTCCCCACCCCCCCGCGGGCCGCGGCAGCTCGGCCTCCCACCCCCCAGGGGTGGCTAACCCCCCCCCCCCCCACTCGCAGCAGCTCAGCCCCCCACCCGCAGGCCACGGCAGCCTCCCCCCCGCCCGCGGCGCCTCCCCAGCTCCCGGCTCCACACTCAGCCGAGTGTGGAGCCGGGAGGCAGCCGCCCCCCCCCGGGCACGCTCGGAGACCAAGCGCCCTCGATAAAGGACAGTCGGGAAGGGTGGCGAGGGAGCCCGGTTTGCTGAACCTCACAAGCCATAAAGACACAGACCGTCTCCGGGCCAGCTACTGCCAAGCGCGTAGGGGCTCGTGCGCAAAAGAGGACCCAGAGTGGCGCGGGCCCGGGCCCAGCCGCCCAAGCGTGGCAGCCGAGCAGAATCGACACCGACTTCTCAGGTGCCGGGTTGCGTCACAGAAAGTAAACTGACAATGGAAGTCAGGGGCATGTGCCAGCCTGATACCGAGACATGGAGAGTAATTTTATGCAAGCGATGATGAACAGAAACAGACTGAGCCACTGATAAGGAATGAGCTCTAACTGGTAAGTATTGTCAACCTCTGACTCATTGAGCCATCAGCAGTGATCGAATACTCTGCTCAGGCCCTGGGCGCGGGATGTTGTTTATTTGATGGGATTTACTGGGCGTGATTTTGAGAACGAAGAAAGGGAGGCGTCGCCTATGGGAAATTAGGTTTGTCTACACTGGGACATCTAGGAAGGCTAATCCAGATCAATAAAAGGAGTGAATTGGAAGTGGATTATACGGGAAATTAGGTTTGTCTACACTGGGATACCTAGGAAAGCTAATCCAGATCAACAAAAGGAGTGAATTGGAAGTGGATTATTTAAACCCCGCTCAGTCCCTGTGTGGAGGCTGTTGGTGCAGAATTAAAGGGGCCTTAATTCCGTTTCGCTGAACAGTGAATGAAATGAAACCAAATTAAGGCCGTTTGAATGATGACTAACAGCCTCCACACAGGGACTGAAGCGGTTTAACAAATCCACTTCTGATTCACACCCTGAATTCATTCGAATGTATTTTCCTGCATGTCCCCGTGTAGCCCAGTGTTTAGCCGTGCGTAATCACCCGATGCGGATAGACTGGGGTGTGCATGCTCAGAGTCTTTGGCGCCATCTCGTAATGTAACTACTAAAGAGAGCTCTGGTACATCCCTGGTCTCACTCTGGTTCCTGAAGGGCAGAGGCTTCGTGAGGAAAACACCCTCCCGCTGCTTGTGCCTGTGGAACGGTGCGAGACTCACCCCTGCGACACCTCCTGCTGGTCATCCAGGGAATTAGCTCGTCCAGCTCCGGAGCGCCCTCTGCAGGCCAGTGTCCCGCTTGCCACTGGCCCCGTGTCCCTCCCGGACCTCGGTGCCCTTCTGTCTGGGGTGCTGCCCCCCCTGGCAGTACCCTCTGAGTCTGGGTCTCCCCTCCTAGGGGGACCCCCACCCACTATCCCCACCTTGCCTCAGTATAGGCTACTACTGCCAGTCCCCACTTAGCCCCATGCACTGGGGCAGACTGCCGTGTATGAGCCACTCATCACAGGCAAGGGGGGTTGGACCTGCTGCTTCTGCCTACCCGTGGGCTGCCCCCTGCAACCCCAGTACCCTGTTTGGCCTTAGTCTAGGCCCTGCAGCCTGAGGGTTTCCCAGGCCCAAGCTCCCCAGCTCCTCTGGCCTTCCCCAGCCCTGCTCCAACCTAGGTATTCTGCTCCCTGCAGCCAGGCCCACCTCTCTCTGAAAGCAGAGAGAGACTGTTTGCTCCAGGCCCACTGCCCTCTTATAAGGGCCAGCTGGGCCCTGATTAACTGGCCACACCTGTGGCTGCTTTGCCCAATCAGCCTGGAGGCTGCTTGCCCCCGAGCTACAGCGCTCATTCCAAGCCCCTCAGGGCAGGAGCAGGTATCCACCCCGCTACAGCCTGCTAGAAAACAGGACAGGCCCAGGACACTCACCCTCAGCGCTCCCAGCTTCTCTCCCCCCCCCCCACCCCGCCACTTCTCCTGTAGCACTGAGCACCTGCTTCTGGGACTCCTCTCCCCAGTGCCAACCCTCTTGTTTTGGGCTCTGCTTCCTCTAACCAGGCTGCCGCTTCATCTAGCAGCTCCATACACATCCACCCACCCATCAAGCTATCTCATCGAATCTATCTACCCCTACCCACCCCCCACCTATCTATCTACCGCTATACCCACCCACCCATCCTTTATCGATCTATTTTAGGTACTTCTCTGGCCCCTCACGGTCTGTACCGTATTTTATCGTCCCAACCCCCTGGGAGACAGGGGAGTGCTTCCAGAGAAGAGCTCGGTACTACTCTTTATTCTCAAAGGAGACAGAATTACCTTTCCACACGGCTCTGCTCCCACTCACTTTGAAGTCCTGGGCCATTTGTTTAGGTGCCTAAATATAGATGCCGGAAACTAACAGCAAATCCTGGTGTCTGAGCATCTGGCCCAGAGCCCGGAGAAAGACTTTCCATCCTCCCAAACAGGGAGGCGTCCTGCATTGCTGTGGGCGTCGGCCTGCCCGGTTACACCTCTAAGCCTTGCTTGGCCTATTTAAAAGCCTCGGCAAGAATCTGTGATTTTTTACGGATTAGCTCAGGGATCTCAAACTCCAATCACCACGAGGACCACATGAGAACGAGTACATTGGCTCGTGGGCCGCATCACTGAAACCTGTTCATACAATGATACAAAAGTATAGTCAAAAATGAAAAAAATGGAGAGTAATAGAGTATTCTATTGCAAGTCAATGTATTCACTTTTTAAAACCTGTAATGCAAAGAGGGATTTTAATAAAATATAAACACTCACTAATGTTTGGAGCTTGGCTGCCAGTGGAGTCGGCGCCTCTGGCGGGCCGCAGGAAATAACTCCGTGGGCCGCATGTGGCCCGCGGGCCGCGTGTTTGAGACCCCTGGATTAGCTCCAACCCCAGCAAGGAAGCGTGACTAGCAAGCAAAGACACGGCTCGGAAAGGAAAGGGAATTGCGAGTGGAGAAAGGGTCACTGAACAGAGCACAGTGCCAGCGTGGTCCAGCGGGTAGGCCCCGGAGTGAGGACTGAAGCCGCATTGCCAGTTCTGCTGCTGATTCAGAACCTCAGATGGGGCGCCTCTCGGGGCTGTTTTGTGTCTTTAGCTGAAGGCTCCTTGGAGGACTGTTGGGGCAAGGTGATGTCACAGCCTCCCGGGTGAGCTTGCGGCTCAGATTCGCACATTCCAGCCTCCGGGCCATGGCCGCGTGGGCCTGCGTCTTTTCGTTATGGCTTTTTCACCTCCTCGCGGGAGATCCAATAGCGGTTGTGTTCGACTCGTGAGACAATCCATCTCGGGTGGAACGGAGAGCTATCTGTCCAAAGGACTTTGCCGGCTCCCCTCTCTACAGCATCTGAGCGCCTCACCGTCCTTCATGTATTTATTGTCACAATGCCCCTGTGGCAGGGCGCTGCTGTTATCTCCATTTCACAGATGGGGAAACTGAGGCACAGAGTGACTACGTGACTTGCCTAGTGTCACACCAGAAGACAGTGACGGAGCAAGGAATCGAATCCTAGTCTCCCAGAGGCCAGGTTAGCACTCTAACCACTGGGCCATCCTTCCTCGCTGGCATTACGTGAAAGCGCTATTTAGTAAACTCCTACTCACCATGGGCTCTGCCTCTAGCCAATCAAGCTGGTTCTTACACTTCTCAGTGCTTATCTAAGGTGGGTATTTCTACCCTATAAAAGAGGGTAGGAAACAAAAGCAAAGAGATTTGCTTAAGGCCAGACAGCAGGTTAATGGCTGGAATACCTCGCATGTCTCCCCACTGGATCCTACTCCTTCGCTTTACACGGCTCTCAGGTGGAGTCCAAAGGCCCAGCCCCTAACACAACGGGGCATCAAATCTTACTGGGGATTCTAGCTTCTACTGTAATACAAATCATAAATAGCAGTAACGTAATACACTGACCAAGCATGTCTGCAGCTCTGCTATGGCTGATCTGAAAGGGGTAACTGTCTTCTGCTGCTTCCAGCTGTTGGAACGAGTCCTTTAGCTCACCCGGTTGAGATCTGGGCTTTGGAGCTCAAGATGCCAGGCTCAGTCCCTGCTGCTGACCAACGGGTGATACAGCAGTCATAACAAGTGGGCTCAATACAGGGGTAACTGGGTGCAATTCTCTAGCCTGTGCTATACAGGAAGACAGACTAGATGAGCTGCCGGTCCCTTTTGGTCTTAAACGCTAGGAACCTCTGAATATGAAACCCAGGTAATCGGAAGCTACCCCTAGGAAACCCAGACCACTCCGGGGTGCTCCAGATTGCAAGCGTTCAAGTTGCCTCTGGTGTGTCTTATACTTAGATCATGGGGGGGCAGGGACTGTCTTTCTGGGCTATGCTTGCACAGTGCCTGGCACAATGAGGGCCTAGCCCATGAATGGGGCTCCTAGGTGCTACCGTAATGCACCTAAGAGCAATAAAAATGTACAGCACCTAGCACAATGGGGTACTGGTCTGTGACTGGGGCTGCCAGATGCTACCACAATATACCTAACAGGAATAAAAATGTACAGCTTCTGGTACAGTGGGGGCCTGGGCCAGGACTAGGGCTCCTAGGAGCTACTGTAATACACATAATAGCAGTAAAATGTACAGTAATGGGTTCGGTCACAGAGATCCCCATGGGACTGTCACCTGATGTACTGAAATTACCTCTGAGCCCGTTTTCCCTGCCAGCTTGGGACTCCAGAACCCTGTCTTGTTGAGCCGGCCACGCTAGCCTGCTGCAACACAGACCCAGGTCTGGTTCACGCCCCCAAAGCTGCAGATTTAACTGAAAACAGCTCAGCAAGTTACCTGTCTCCAGCACCCAGACACCCAGCTCCCAATGAGATCCAAACCCCAAATAAATCCGTTTTACTCTGTATGAAGCTGATGCAGGGTAAATTCGTAAATTGTTCGCCCTCTATAACACTGATAGAGAGATATGCACAGCTGTGTGCTCTCCCAGGTATTAATCACTTACTCTGGGTTTATTAATAAACAAAAGTGCTTTTATTAAGTATAAAAAGTAGGATTTAAGTGGTTTCAAGTAATAACAGACCGAACAAAGCAAGTCACCAAGCAAAATAAAGCAAAAACACGTAAGTCTAAGCCTAATACATTAAGAAACTGATTACAGGTAATATCTCACCCTCAAAGATGTTCCAATAAGCTTCTTTCACAGACTAAACTCCTTCCTAGTCTGGGCCCAATCCTTTCCCCGGTACAGTCTTTGTTAGATCCAGCAGACATCTCAGGTGGTAAGCAGGGGTTTTCTCATGACTGGCAGCCCCTTTTGTCTTTCTCCACCCCCTTTTATAGCTTTGGCACAAGGCGGGAATCTTTTGTCTGTGTTTGTCCCCACCCCCACCACATCAATGGAAAAGTACAAGGATTAATAGGGATTCCAATATCATGTGACATGATCACATGTCACTGTAAGACCCCCTAGTCTCTATTCTTCCTGGCGGTAAATAAATCATTTACAACCAATTGTCCTAGTCAATGGGAGCCATCAAGATTCTAAACCGCCATTAATGGCCCACACTTTGCATAATTACAATAGGACCTCAGAGTTATGCTTCATATTTCTAGCTTCAGATACAAGAATGACACATGCCTACAAACAGGAGGAATATATTCAGTAGGTTATAAATTTTGTTATGATACCTTACAAGAGACCTTTTGCATAAAGCATATTCCAGTTACATCATATTCACACTCATAAGCATATTTCCATAAAACATACGGAGGGCAACGTCACACACACGGGGAAAAACTGTAGCTGAGGCCTGGCATGACATGAGTAATTAACACATAGAGGGAAGATAGAATTAGGGATGTAAATGAATCATCCAGTTGAAAACAGACTGTGCTAAATAAGGTAAGTCACTAGGTCAGTAGTCTAAGACAGAATGTCTGAGCCAAGTAAGATAAAAAGGAGAACACGCGCAGGGAACTATTTCCTATGATCTAGATAACCTGGGATGTTAGGAATGTAGAGATGCAGTAAAGAGGAAGTCAAAGCCTGGTCAGTGCATGGACAGCGCGTGCTGCACAGGGATTGGTTCCTGCAAAGTAACCAAGCCAGTCCAAAAATGTGTGATGCAATGTACGGTAAATGCAATCAGATGTGTGAGGTTTGCAAAGGGAGAAGGTTTCTGTGAGGTACCCTGCGGCCATCCCCCCTGCGTTTGAATCTGATCAACTCAGCGCAGCGCTGCGGTATGCCAAACAAAGACACCTGAGTGACGGGGGCTGGAGTCGAACTGAGTTCTTGCTTAACCACCCTGACAATTAAGAATTTTTTTCCTAATGTCCAACCTAAACCTCCCTTGCTGCAATTTAAGCCCACTGCTTCTTGTCCTGTCCTCAGAGGTTAAGAACAATTTTTCTCCCTCCGCCTTGCAACAACCTGGGGAAGAGGGATGGCTCAGTGGTTTGAGCATTGGCCTGCTAAATCCAGGGTTGTGAGTTCAATCCTTGAGGGGGCCATTTAGGGATCTGGGGCAAAAATTGGGGCTTGGTCCTGCTTTGAGCAGGGGGTTGGACTAGATGACCTCCTAAGGTCCCTTCCAACCCTGAGATTCTATGTGCATGTACTTTAAAACGGTTACCACGTCCCCGCTCAGTCTTCTCGTCTCCAGACGAAACAAACCCATTTTTTTCGGTCGTCCCTCATAGCTCATGCTTTCTAGGCCTTTCAGCATTTTTGTTGCTCTTCTCTGGACTGTCTCCAATTTGTCCACATCTTTCCCGAAATGCGGCGCCCAGACCGGGACACACTGCTCCAGTTGAGGCCTAATCGGCGCGGAGCCGAGCGGAAGAATCGCTTCTCGTGTCTGGCTTACAACACTCCTGCTAACACAGCCCAGAGGGTCGTTCACTTTCTTTGCACTAGTGTGACACTAGTGTCTCACGTTTAGCTTGGGATCCACTCTGGCCCCCAGATCCCTTTCCCCAGGACTCCTGCCTTGGCAGCCGTGCCCCAGTGGGCATGACGTCACTGCCCGGCACGCGCAGGGCGTGACGCAATACGCCCCGGGGAGGGAAATATGTCACACGTTCCCCTCCCCCACACGTGGAGGCGCCGCCGCCGCCTTCGGGCCTCTCTTGGCCCCGCGGGCGGCCCGTAGCGGAGCGGCCGAGGCGCGCCTGCGCGAACGCGGCCCGGGCGGGAGGCGTGTGCGCCTGCGCACTGCGCGGCCGGGGCCTGGCGCGGGTTGCTATGGAGGCGGACGGCACGTACGAGCCGGGCTTCGTGGGGATCCGCTTCTGCCAGGAGTGGTGAGCGCTGGGCTGCCCCCCCCCCACCCCAAACTCCCCCTCCGGGCTCCCCTGGGGCCCAGCCCCCCTCCCCCCCCTCTCCTTTGAACCCCGGCGTCCCTCACCCCGGAACGCCCCCCCCCCCCCCCCGCCGGGTTCCCCTCCCCCCACCTCAGTCCCCGCCCCCCCCCCTTCCCCCACCCGGGTTCAGTGCCAGGCCTCGGGTGACCAGACCGCAAACGGGGCGGGGGCGGGGGCGGGTAATCGGAGCCTATATAAGAAAAAGACCCAACAATCGGGACTGTCCCTATAAAACCGGGACACCTGGGCACCCGCGCCAGGCCCTACAACCACAGACCTGCGGGAAGCGACAGACCCAAGCCAGGGCTGCCCTGCCCTGCCCTGGACTCCGCAGGCGACCCTACAATAACAAACCCCCTGTCGCAGCTGGGGAGGGGATTTTTTGCCTCCAGGGGTGTACTGTGAAAAGCCAGGGAAGGGTATCGCCTGCCCACTGACCCCGTGCTCCTCACTGCTAGGTTTCAGTGTAGTGGCCCTGTCAGTCTGTGTCAGCAAAACGAAAAGAAGAGAGGAAAACTTGTGGCACCTTAGAGACTGACACGTTTATTTCAGCGTAAGCTTTGGTGGGTTAGAGCCCACTTCATCGGATGCATGGAATGGAACACACCGTAGGCAGATATTTATACAGTCAGAGAAACATGATAAGGTGCATAGACCAACCTTAAGAGGCGAATTAATTGAGAGGAACCATCCTCGTTGTTGTCCTTTGTGTCCGTAACAGCAACAACATGCTGTACCCCAAGGAAGACAAGGAGAACCGAATCCTGCTCTATGCGGTGAGTTTCAAACGGCCGAGGCCAAACGCAGCCCTGCTCTGAGCCCATTGACTGTAGCAGAGTTGGGCCAGGTTCATACTGACGCCGCTGTTAGCCACCTCTCCCTCACAGTGAACTGAGGCGAGGGCTGATCCTGGCTTCCCGAGGGGAAGAAACCGCTTTAAAAGACCCTAGTGTTTAACCTCAGGTGCACCTGGGCTGCTTCCTGCAATAGCCCATTGAGGATTTTGTTGTCGACTGGAGCTTGCTATGGGAATGTTTGTCCGTATCCTGCGCCCCCCCTCCAGGACTGAGCCCACCATCCCAGTCCTTTCCTTCTGAGCAAGCAGGGTGGGATTTCCTAAAGTGCCTAAAGCACTGATCCTCCAAGATATTTCAGTAACTCCCATTGATTAAATGCCTTAAATACCTTTGAGATCTGAGCTTGAAGTGACTTAGGAGTGCAAGTCCCTTTGAATTTCAGTAGGACTTGTGCTCCTAATTCACTTCAGCTTTTTTGACACTCCCTCCAACCCCAACAGAGGGAAGAGGCGACAAAGGGTCTTGTGGCACCTTATAGACTAACAGAGGTATTGGAGCATAAGCTTTCATGGGTGAATACCCACTTTGTCTATAAGGTGCCACAGGACCCTTTGTCGCTTCTACAGATCCAGACTAACACGGCTACCCCTCTGATAGAGGGAAGAGGTGATTCTTGTACTTGACGTGCCTGTTGCATTGATTTGTATAAGGGTTAGCCGGGGCTCATTAAATGACTAGTCACTGCTGCGTGTTGGGAAATGGTATGTATTTGGGGAGAAGTTTTCTCTGATTCCTACTGGCTTTTCCTCTTCATTTTACTTCCCCTCCCTCCAACCTCTTTTTCCTCCGGGCTATGGAGGGCAGAGGGCATAGCTTCCCCCTCTGATAGGGGTATCCAGATCCCACAGCAATGAGTGTGTTAGGACTAGATAGGTGGGGAACCTCGTGCTATCAACAGCGAATCGCTAGAGTGCAATACCTCAACCTTTCTTCTTCGCTCCCAGTTTCTGTCTGTGCAGGAATAAGGAGTCAAGCTCTAATATTCCCTTGTCCACACACGTGGGTGCTATACCTCTGTGCGTCCTGTTTTGTCATAATTTCGGGCTTATATTTAAAACGGTTTAAGTAGAGGTTTCCTGCCAGGAAAAGCAGTGAGAAGTAAAGACACCAAGGATATATCTTTAGCCCCAACCTGCCCTTACCATCTACACAGAAAAACCTCTGACCCAGGTCTGGAAATGCGATAAGTCCGGGCTAGCTGGAATGGCTGGAGAGGGGATGTTAGAGCCGGGCTCTTCTTTCAATTGGGTTGGAACCCGTCTACTTTGCAAAATCACTGTCCTGTTGGTAGTCCTCCAATGCCCTTCCCACAATTCCCCTGCAAAGGACAGTCTGGTTCTCCTGCAGTTAACACAATTGACTGGGAAAGAATCCGAGAGCGTCTCAGCATGAAGACCCATGGGACCTGCCCCAGACACACACAGGCGAGAGCAGAAACAGCGAGGACACAGTAACGTGGGTAGGGTGTGGGGTTGCTTGCACCTGATCTAGGCCAAGTTTGGTGCTCAGATCTGGGAAGCAATTACATGGGCTAACTGCTGTGAAGACCTACCACTAGATTTGTCATGTGAGGAGGTGCATCTGATTGGTTATATTAGTGAGACTGAACAGAGCTTACTAAGGTAGCAACTTCTGACTGGATATCCCCATTCTAGGGTACATTTTATTTTTCTCTCGGTTTCCTTCCCAAGTGTCGAAACTGCGATTACCAACAGGAAGCCGATAACAGCTGCATCTATGTCAATAAGATCACGCATGAAGTGGAGTGAGTATGAGAGGGCTCAGAACTGGTGCTGAACAAAGTCTGTGGCAATTCCGAGCCATTGATGATCCCCTCTCCCATTTACCGAGCTGTGGATTAAACACACCTCTCATGGAGAGAGTGTGGTGTAATGGTCAGAGCTAACGGCTGGAGCAGTAACTGGGGCTAGTCGGCCTATCCCAGTTGTAAGTGTAACTGTGGCACCGTGAATAAAAGTTTATAAAACGTTATCGTTTATAAAAAAGGGTTAATGAGAAAAGATGTAAACTAAGTTAGTTTAAAAACCTTATTAATACAGTATAAGAATTGTGTTAAGATCATGCCTGGTAAAGAAAAGAAGCACTGGACTGAAAATTAATGAACTAAAATTGGCATAAGGTTGGGAGTCAGGAATTCCCAGCTTTAGTCTTGGTTTTGGGAGTTGTCAGAAGCTGGGGGTTGGGACTCCTGGGTTCTCTTCGTGGTTCTGGGTAGGAGCATGCTATAGTGGTCAGCGCAGGGGAAGGTGCGTCAGGACTCCTGGATTCTGTCTCTGCCACGCTGTGTGATGTTGGGCTAGTCATTTCACCTCTTAATGCCTGGTTTTCTCCCCCGTTGAATGGGGGCAGCCCTATCGATTGGAGGGGACATCATGAAGCGCTTGGAATTGGTGCGGGACTGTAGAGGGGGAATATGGGTCCAGTTGCCTTGAAGGGTGACAGGCAGCTCTTTCACCTAGTAGAAAAAGTCATAATAGCACCCAGTGGCTGGAAGTTGAAGCTAGACAAATTCAGACTAGAAATAAGATCCATATTTTTAAGGGAGGGTAATTAACCATTGGAACAATTGGCCTAAGGACAGGGTAGATTTTCCACGGAATCATATTAAAGTATTTAAGTCAAGACTGGATGTCTTTCCCCTGTGTCTGTCAGTCTTAACACAGGAACTGTTGGGTGGAGTCGTATGATTATCGTAGTCCCTGTCTGCCCTGAAGACAGCTTATTACTCATAAATTCTTAGCTCCTAACAGGTCTGTTTTCATTGCAGTGAACTGACACAAATCATTGCAGACGTTTCCCAGGACCCAACTCTGCCCCGGACAGAGGATCACCCATGTCAGAAGTGAGTGTTAACCCTTTGGAGCCTGCTGCCAGCCATTCTTTTAAGTGCTTGTGGTCTGGAAATTGCCAGTGGCCTGAGGGTTACATTAACTGGTTAGCTCTGACATGCAAGATTTCCAAGAGTCGGAAGATAAACCAACAGAGTCACTTATCTGTAAACCTCTAGCTACAGTCCTGCTGGTTCTCACAAGCTAAGCAGGATTTCCTGAGGGGGAGACCTCCAAGGAAAACCCTGGCTGCAGCAGGCTCTAGTGTTCAGTCGGGAGGGGTGGCAGCTCCATATATCTAGAGGTGCCATTTCTCAGATGAAATGTTAGAGAGCCTCCCTACCTGTGATCATTAAAGAGCCCAGGGAATTAGTAGGTTGTGTGTGTCCAGGCTTGGGTAATTGCATTCCGCCTCCTAAAATTCACCGCACTGTTTTAATGGCAGGTAGGATTGTGTCAATTTCCTGGACTCCCCCTCCACCCAGTCTCCTCTAGCTCCTGCCCCTTCCAGTTTCCTAAAACCCCTGCCCGAGCCTGCACTGCAATTCATAGCCCTGCAGCCTGAACCCTCAGGGGTCTTTTGTTGCAGTGTTGACATACCCTGGGACAGAAACTGTCTGTACAGCACCTGATCCGGGGCCTGATCTTGATTGGGCTTTAGGCACAACAATAACATCATGTGTTTAACCACAAGACTCCTAGTGATGCTGCTGGTTCTTTCCCAGCAAAACACTGATGCCAACCCAAATCCGTTCTCCTTGAGTTTACGTCCCTACTCTGAGTCGATGCTGACCTGTCCCTTCTTTCCAGGTGCGGGCACAAAGAAGCAGTATTCTTCCAGTCTCACAGCGCAAGAGCTGAGGTGAGGGGATCTGCTCCTAGGTTTGGAATAACGTAGAGTTAGTAGTTAGTCTTATTTCCATGTGGAGCGGTTTCAAAGTTGTCACAGGATCCACTGGCTGGAAGTTGAAGCTAGATGGACTAGGCTGCATCCCATCAAGGAATGGATTAGTCTGAGTGTGATGCACTTCACCACCAGTTGCCCTTAGCATGAGGAAGCTTGGTCTGTGCCTACCGGGGCTTAACTCTCCACCATCACCAGCCTCCGGCAACACCAGCTTCCCCTCTAGGCCTACACAGGCCCCACTGTCTCTTTTCAGGTTAACAGACACTGCAACCCTCCAGCATCCCCCTGTAGTGTCCAACCCCTGATCCACTGGATGCTCCCAGCTCCTCCCCACAGTACATCCCAGAATATCAGTTACACCACGGAACACAGCTTCGCTCAACCCTCAGCACTTAATTTGTTTATAGAGAAAGGAAGAGTCCGTTTATTTAACAAAGAACAGCATCAAAGGATAGAAATCAGAATTTCTGGAAACAAAGGGTTACATAGAAAATAAAACTATAACACGCATCCTAGAGCCTAAACTTAACTAAGAAGACGTCATGCCATAAGAGCAAAAGCTCCCTCAAAATCCTTCCAGCGGACTACAGCCAGGCCTGGCTGGGATCTTCCGTTCATGCAACAAGCACGCTCTCCTCCTCTGTGGAGTTTGTCTTTACAGTTATAGTCCAAAACTCCATTGTCCGCACTTGCAAACAGGACAACCTTGTTGCATGGGTTTTCCTGCCTAGGGTCTCCCCTGGAGACTCTGCGATCACTTGATTAGCAGTGTGCTCAGACTGTAAATGGATGCTCATGGTGACCCATACAATACTCACTTTACATGTAGGCAGCCAGCTAGATAAACATCACTTGCCTGAAAGAAACACATTTCTTGCCTTTTCTGGTGACAAGCCCCAAGCCACAGACAGTGAGAACATAATGTTCACTATGGATACCAATAATATGTAAGAAGCGGGGTATGTACATTTTGCAATGTTTATGGACGCCAGTGAGACACAGGCTTTTAGTAGAGACTTTGAGACATTCTTTGATGAACTAGTAAGATACCAGACCCAGGGGATCCCTGTAAACCTCATGCATTTTAATACAACTAAATGTATCCATCTGGGAACAAAGAACGCAGGTCATCCTTAGAGGATGGGGGACTCTATCCTGGGAAGCAGCGATTCTGAAATAAATTTTGGGGCAGGGATAATCAGCTGAACATTAGCTCCCCGTGCGATGCTGGGACCTCTGTGATCCTGGGATGCATAAACGGGAATCTCAAGTAGACACAGAGAGGTGATTTTCCCTCTGTGTTTGACACTGGTACGACCGCTGCTGGAATCTTGGGTCCAGTTCTGGTGCCCACCATTCAAGAAGGATGTTGATGATAAATTGGAGAGGGGGCAGCGAAAAGCCCCAAGAATGATCAAAGGGTTAGAAAACATGGCTTATAGCGATAGACTCAAGGAGCTCCATCTATTTAGCGTAACCAAGAGAAGGTGAAGGGGTGACTTGCAGGGTCTCAGTACCAACATGGCAAACAAATATTTAATAATAGTGGGCTCTTCAGTCTAGCAGAGAAAGGTCTGACAGTCATACTCAGACTGACGCTCGCGAGCTGCAAGGGGCTCTTTAATGTGTCTCTTGTGGCTCTTTGCAGCACATATTAAAACACTGATTTAATTATTAACCAGGCTGTTGTTAACCAATCAAGTTGCTTTTATTATATTAGCCAATTGTAGTTGATAAAATAATATTTGTGCCGTCATTTTGCTGTGAGAATTTTTATATTTCCCATCCTTCTGTTTCAATATGAATCTATAGTACTACAGTAAATGAAACAATGAATTTTGGGTAATATTGCTCGCTAATTTGGCTCCTCAACCACTGAGGTCTGAGAGTATCCCTGGGCTAACATGCTCCCATGGCTGGAGGTTGAAGCTAGCGAAATTCAGACTGGGAATAAGGCATAGATTGAACAGCGAGAGTCATTAATTGTTGGAACAAGGGATTCTCCATCACTGACACTGCGAGACCTGCCCTAGGAATTATTTTGGGGCTGTTCTCTTGCTCGGGCTAGGATGGAGGTCAGACTCGATGGTCACAATTGGCCCTCCTAGCCTTGGAATCTGAGTCCCTGCACCCTCCACTAGTTGGCATCAAGCTGTCCCTGGCTCACACTCAGCTGTTGCATTCTCCTGTTCTCTAGGATGCCATGAGGTTGTATTACGTGTGCACCGCCCCGCACTGCGGCCACCGCTGGACTGAATAAAGGGGCAGCTGTTTGAGACCTGACATCACCTCTGGCCCCCTGTTGTCAGAAACATTTGGGCTCTGTTCCCTTTGTGGAATGGCCTCTGCTCCTGATTCTGTCCTGGGGCCACCTAACTGCTGTATTTTTGTTAATAAAAAGGTTTTATTTTTCAAGTCACACCAGCACGTACTTCTGTGAAATCGGACCTGTTGTAGCCTAAGAGTGTCTTCACTACCGTATTAACTAGCAGGACCTGCCTTTTCCTTCTGTCTCCTGTCTCTGCTTATTTGCATCCTAACGTCAACTGTCCCTAAACTTTAGGATCTCTCTTCCTCCAAGAGCTTTTCCAGGCTGCTGATCCTTCTCCAAACCCCTCTCATTCTAATGAGGGAGGACACTCAACCCGTGTTTAGAAAAGACCTTGCTGGGAGGGCTAATCTACGCCAAACGTGGGGAAATCGGGGGAGATCACTGAGGGACGCTGTAGTTCAGAGAATTGGTGACAGCATGCTGAAGGACCGGAAAACAGGCCTTCTAGCAACAGGCTCAAAGTGCTCAAGCTGATCAAAGAGAAGGTGACGGAGTGACTTGATCACAGTTGGCGGCGCGTACTTACGCTGGGAACAGAAGTTGGGGAACAGAGGGTTTTTTGATCTAGCAGACAAAGGTCTAACAAGATCCGATGGTTGGAAGCTGGAGCTTGACAAACGTAGGCGAGAAAGGTGCACGTTTTGACAGGGAGGCGAATCAGCCACTGTACGGGCTGTGATTGAGCCTCCCGCACGGGCCGTTTTCTAAGAGCTCTGCTCTGCTTCCGACAGGAAGCAATTCCAGGCAGCCCTAGGGCCTGTGTTATACAGAGGCCTGACTCAGTGATCACAGGGATCCCTTCTGGCCATGAATCGATGAAAAGGTCCCAGCAGCCCAGTGGTTTCTTGTCCTGGAGGAGGGGCTTGGCTGTAGGGAACAATCCTCGGGTGGATTGCTGGGGGATCCCAGCATGCACTGGTGCTGGAGGTCCGCTCTGGGCCCAGCCTCAGGCGTAGTAGCCGCCGGGGCAGAGGAGGAAGCAGAGGGAGGCGGCGCCCTGCTTGCGGAGGTACTTGCGCAGCAGGGCGTGGCCAGGGTGGAGCCGCCGCACGTGGCCGTCGTACTCGGCGCCGGCGGCGCAGGTGAAGCCGCACTCCTCGCAGACGAAGAGCTTGGTGCGCCGCTCGCGGTAGGCGTAGTTCTGCTGCACCCCATGGATCTTGCGGAGGTGGGACTCCAGGGAGCAGCGCTGGGTGAAGGCCTTGGCACAGACGTGGCAGCGGTAGGGGCGGATGCCTGCAGCGAGGGGGGGCAGGGTTAGGGGCCAGAGAGAACCCAGACCCTAACCTCTCCCATCCACACAAACCTTCTCCCCCCACATCGGGGCGGGGGGGCATCAACGCAGGCTAGCGGGCAGAGAGGCAGGATGACCCAGGGTAGGGCACCAACCGAGCACTCGGGAGACCTGGGTTCAAGTCCTTGATTTGCCTGAGGCCCTATGGGACGTTGTCCAAATCCCATCTCCACACAAACAACTCTCAGATCTGGCTTTGCCAGTGTGTTAAACCCTGACTAGCTGGGGGGTTGGGTTCGGGCCTAGATTCTGCTCTAACCTGCCCACTTTGTGCAGCATGGACGCAGGCTGCTTACCTGGGATGCTGACGGTCCTCCAATACTTTCCCACAATTCCCCTGGGGCTGCCTTTTCCTACCATTCCACCTCGCTCCCCTCTCCTGCCCCAGGAGTCCACAAGGGAGAGGGAGAAGGATAAGGGACCTGGGCAGAAGGGAGGTACTGAGCCGAAGAGCCTCCCCCTTCAACAACCCGCTTCCCCAGCGCAGCCCCGGCCTCACCGGTGTGGGTCCGCGTGTGTCTCTTCAGATCGAAAGTGTCGTTGAAGCCCTTGCCGCAGTACCGGCAGACGTGCTTCTTGACCGAGCTGTGGCACTTCAGGTGGCGGGTCAGCATGCGCTGCAGCGGGAAGGCCTTGCTGCACACAGGGCAGGGGAAGTCGCCCGGCCCCTGGGGGCCTTTCCCCTGCAAAAGGGAGCGAGGGGGAGGTGGGAAATGGAGCAGGTGGGGAGCACTGCCCCTGACACAGCTGCCGAGCCAAGCAGGGCTGAGCGGTGTCGCTTGCTGGCTTGAAAATCTGGGTGCCCCCACTTCCCCCCCATGCCAGGAGCTCGGGGTGCCCCCACATTCCTCCTCCCATGCCAGGGGCTTGGGGTGCCCAATCCCCTTTTCCCACCAGGTCTCAGGGGGAAGAAAACACCCCATGTTTCCACAACCGGGGCCCGTGGGATCTTCCCCTCACAGCTGATCACGATCTAACTCTGGTCGCTCCCGAGCGGGGGGTGTGATCACAACCCTACAGGAAGGGGTGAAGGGTGTTGTCTACCCTGTGCAGGCACCCGGGCCGCCACGCTGGGTCCTGTTCACTCTTGGACAGCCCCAGGGGCGTCGAAGGAGCTGTACGGGCTGGAGCGAAACCTCTCCAGCTTGGGAGAAAGGTTTTCTAGCCGGTGTTCTCACTAGGTTTCCCCTCTGCTCTAACCACTGCACCTCATGACCTTGCCCAAGCAACGGAATTGCAGGGGGTGGGAGGTGTGTCTATTGTTGGCTCCTTCTCTGACTCACTCTGGAGCTTGGTCCTCAACCACGGCCATACAGCCCAGGAGTCCTGATTCTCAGTCACCTGCCCAAACTCCTAAACCCACTCCCCAGAGCGGAGAACAGAACCCAGGCGTCCCGACTTCCAGCCCGGCCCCCACCCTAACCACTAGTCTCCCCTCCCCTCTCAGAGCTCGGAATAGAGCCCAGGATCCTCGCTCCCAGCCCCCTCCCCTCACCCACCCCCTTACACCCCACAGCTGGAGACAGAACCCAGGAGTCCCGACTCCCAGCCCACCCCAATCTAACCCACTAGACCCCACTCACCCATGAGAGCCAGGAATAGAGCCCAGGAGTCCACAGTCCTATTCATCTGCTCAAACTGCTAACCCCATTCCCCAGAGCCAAGCATGGAACCCAGGAATCCGGACTCTTCGTCCCCCACACGCACTCTAGTCACTGTGTGGCACACTTCACACCCCGCCAGGAACAGAACCCAGGAGTCCTGGCTCCCAGTCCCCCTCCCTGCTCTTACCCAATAGACCCCACACGCTTTACCTTTGTTCTAGGGTATTTCGTTGCAGTATCAGGGGGCAGTGGGTTTGGACGGGGCCTGGGGGAGCTCCTCTGACTTGGTCCATCCCAGCCGCTCTGCCTGTCCTCTGGGAACGCCCCCGAGGCTGGGGGGCCGATGCTCATGCTGCCCTCTGGAAGGTCAAAACACACAGGATCTTAGACTTGCCCTTGCTTCTTGCTAGGAGCGCTGGGTGGAAACCAGGCACAGAGAGAGGGGCAGGTTGGGGGAGCAGTGGGGCAGGCATGATGGGCAGTTGGGGGGCACAGGTTGGGGGGGGGGAAATCAGTGTGCATGTGGGGAAATCCCCTGAAGGAATCTCTTCCTGCTGTGTATCATCCTGGGTTCACGGCTCTCAGCAGCCCCATGAAAGGGGCAGACGGCTAGATTGCCCTGCGCCCATACATCCAGCCAGGCCACCGCGGTACCAGTCGGGACACCATGGCCATTACGCGGGAGGGAGTTGGATGGCCCAGGCTAGAACGAATCTTCCCTCCTGGCCACTGGTTCAAATCCCACCCAGGGCTCTCCGTGCCCTGTGCGGGGGGGGCCTGATGGGAGGCGTGGCCAGGTCACCAAACCCACCACCGTTGTCCCTGCCTTGTTCACCGCCCGATCACAGAGGCTGTGGATCTAGCAGGCCATGGAGACGGAGCATGCTTCTGCCCCAGAGCGGGTGCAGCTCCCTGGGTTGGGCACTCTGAGGGTGAGCAGAGAACATCAGGGCGGTGAAGCTGGCCCCTTTCACTAGCATCGAGAGTGGCCCATGCCCTAAAGTAAGTGGAATCCCCCTCTCCCCCCAAGGGTAATGAACTAAGCACCTACCTGGGACGTAGGCGTCGCCCCGGAGCTGGTCCGAGAGCTCTCCCCAGTCCTGGGACCCCAGCGGGGCTGCCCGGTGTCTTTTCACCAGGAAAGCCTTCGGCATGGCGGATGTGATTACAGGCGTGGCCACAAAAAGTTCTCAGAGGTCCCGGTAGACCGTTCCAGTGTTTCCCCACCTCGACGTTCCTTGTTCGACACCCCGTTGCCAGAAGTAATAGGGGTGCCGGGGAGCAAGTAGAAATGGGAACGCCTTGGGTACAGGCAGTCACAAGACCCCGTGTTGCCGCCTAAGCAGCAGCCAATCCCAAAGAGCACCAAGCATCTTCAAACCACCACGGATGCTTCATGCTCCCCCCAAGGAGGCACGGTCTCCATTTTACAGATAGAGAAACTGAGGCACAGAAAGGGGGAATTGACTCCGTCGAGCTCTCAGGACCCAAGAGTCCAGGCTCCCAGTCACCCGCTAACCACTAGGCCCCACTCCCCTCACAGAACTGGCGACAGAACCCAGCAGGCCTGACACCCAGTCCCCTGTTCTGTGCTTCTAGCCCATTGCTCTAACATCAAAACATGCTGCTTCCCCGCTGTGAAGTGCGTCACTGCTTATTGCCCTCCTTTGACACGTGGGGAAACTGAGGCACGCCCATGCAGTGCGGCTAGTCTCAGGTCACATCGCAGCAGGATTAGAAGTTAAAGTTCCCAGGACTATGCTCAGTGCACTAGCCTACACTGCCTGTCAGGCAAATCCAGATGGATAGCAGCGCTCTCCCAGATCAATCAACTCCTGCAAAGCCACCACTTACGCTCCAGATCAGCAGGACAGGGTGAGCGCCCGCGCGTGTGTGTGTTTATATAGCCCCTGATCGCAATGAGGATTTGAATGGCCCAAGCGGGCCAGGAATACAAAGCCTTGTTCTTTGCATGCACCTTGCTCTTCGCTGCCAGCAAACTAAAACCCTCCATCCTCTTCATGCAAATCTACGGCTCCGGCCCCAGGCAGAATCGCTGACGGTTACCTGCCCTTTGTCAGCAGGCTCGGATGGAAAGCGGGCTCGTGCCGCATGGGTGAGCAGGATCCGGCCTTGTTAACGGCACATCGAAGGGACCCACCTGGCTCCCGCTCCTGTAGCATTTGAGCGCCTTGCCGTATTCAATGAAGTCCCCCTCGCAGCCACCTCGTGAGGCTGCTCTAGGGCAGATGCAGAACCGAGGTTCCTGAAATCAATGGGAGTTAGGCACCCAAATACCCGAGGATCTGGGCCCAGGTCACACAGGGAACCTGTGGCAGAGCAGAGGCTTGGACCCAGGTCTTTCACAGCCTGGGCTAGTGCCCCTAAGCACTAGGTCATCGTTCCTCGAATTAACAAACAAACACATCAGCACTGAGGGGGATGGGGGAAGGGAGGGTCCCAGGAGGAGGTGGGGTCCCGGGATGGTTAAAGATCAGTGTATGTCCAGGTATCATATCCAACCTTCTCCTTTGGAGCACAGTGCAGCGGGTGCTGTACTTCAGTAGGGCTCAACTAGAGGGACGGGTGTTGAGTGCAGTAGGTACTGCAGGTGTCCGCAGGGCTGGACTGTGATGGGGCAGGCGTGGAATGCAGCGGGGACAGACCGGAGTCGGGAGGTTGGTAAGAGCACGTTGGCGGCGCCTGGGGGCGCCTGGGAAAGAGTTTTGCAACAGCGGCTGCAGGGGAGGACGGGCGTGGCGCTGCTCCGTTTGCAGTGCTAGCTGCGTAAGCTCTCTGAGGCAGCATCTGCCTCTTTTTAGAAAGAGCAGTGAGATCAGCACTGGGTCCAAACACAAGCGGTTAGGTTGGACAGAGGAATCCATGGATTATACAGGGGCTCAGACTAGATGATCATTATGGTCCCTTCTGGCTTGGAAATCTACAAATCCAAGGCACTTCCAACACAGTTCCGGTCAGAACCATTAGATTTGCAGGAGTGAAACAAAGAGAAGAGGTGAAGTTCTGGAACAGCCTTCCAAGGGAAGCAGTGGGGGCAAAAGACCTAACTGGCTTCAAGATTAAGCTAGATACGTTTATGGAGGGGATGGTTTGATGGGATAACATGATCTTAGTCATAGGTCAATTAATTGCCATCAGTGGTAAATAGGACCAATGGTCAATGATGGGATGTTAGAAGTTACTACAGAGAACTTTTTCCTGGGTGTCTGGCTGGTGAGTCTTGCCCACATGCTCGGGGTTCAACTGATCGCCATATTTGGGGTCGGGAAGGAATTTTCCTCCAGGGTAGATTGGCAGAGGCCCTGGAGGTTTTTTGCCTTCCTCTGCAGCATGGGGCACGGGTCACTTACCGGAGGATTCTCTGCATCTTGAAGTCCTTAAACCATGATTTGAGGACTTCAATAGCTGAGACATAGGTGAGAGGATTATTCCAGGAGTGGGTGGGTGAGAGTCTGTGGCCTGCATTGTGCAGGAGGTCAGACTAGATGATCATAATGGTCCCTTCTGACCTTAAAGTCTATGAGTCTATGTCACCCTATTTAGCCGTTCTCCTGGCTGTGTCTGAACACCAGCTGATCTCTTCCCGTGGGATGTTTGTTAGTCAAATAAAGGGCAAATGCATAAAAATCAAACTGCTCGCAAAGCTGTCCATGGAAACAGGTTTATTCAAATCAACGCACCAAGCAAAACCGTGGCAGAGGGATATGAAAATGTGGGTCTGTTTAAAAAGAGATTTATTTACTTTGGTATCAATTAAGTGTCAGAGGAGCAGACAACGAGCATTGGCTAGTGAACCCAAGAAGCGAATAGATCCCATCCAGTCTACACTTTGGCTAGTGTAATAAGAACTTGGCTTAGCTCTAATAGCAAATTTCAACTGTAGGCCTCAAAGCAATTCATAAAAAAGTCGGCAACTATTCTGCAGAGAAGAACTGAGGTAGAAGGCGGAGGGGAAAGAGGGCTTTCCAAAGATCACGTGGCAGAGCCAGGAATAGAATTGAAGGCTCCTGGTTCCCAATCCAGGGCATCATCCACTAGACCATTCTGCTTCCCAGGAAAGGCGTTGTTCCATACAGTGTGTCATCCAGTCTAGGCTTTCACTGCGCTAAATTCTGGGCTTTCTACATCATTCCTTTAGAAATGTTCCACCGGCCAATAGCTCTCATGCTGCAGCCTTGATCCCGTAGCCACTCTGGTGCTCAAAAGGTTGGGTGTAACGTTCAGCTTAGAGCAAGGCTTTGTCTACATAGCCAGTTCTACACCACTATAGTTATACAGGTCTAGTTACACCAGTTTAATGCCCCATTTACACACTTTTATTCTGGAATCGCGGTGGCTTTTTTTCGATCTAGTGTAACCCCTTCACAGGCAACAGAACAGACACGAATTCTGGAATAGCAGCGGCCACACAGGCAGTTCTACCAGTACAGTAGCCATATAATTATACCAGTAAATTTCCCCAGGTAGACAGGCCCTCACTTGCATCATGCAGAGCCCGGGGCGGTCCCTTACAACTGACAAAGGGCAGACTTGGAAGGAAGTAGGGGCTATTTATAGGTCCTCTCCACCGTTCGAGACTAGAGCGAGGCTGCGCTAGCATGCTGCATACATCTCTCATTCGGTAATTAAACCCCTCCACACCCATGTCTCTTCATGGCCTCTGTGCTGCTCAGAACCCTCCGTGGTCTTGCTAGTCTCACCTTTCATTCTTCTCTCCCTGCGAATCTAACACTGGCCTCCTCTCTGGCCCATGGGGGAACGAGAGCCTTCTTCTCCGTAGCTCCTGCGGACTGGAAGAGCTTCCCTGTGCCTCTACCTCCCCCGCCATTTTCCATCTCGTTTCAAATCCCAGTCTTTGTGGAAGAGCTAATTCCTTTGTTTCCTGTTTTCCCTGCTAGATCTCGTCAGGAAAATGGGAGTTCCGTTTACCAATCTTCCGATGGCTATCGCCCGCACCAAAAGCTCTCTGCCATCCTCTGGCCTTTCCCTCAGAACCTTTCCTCCATTATCTTCCTGGAACTCAGGATCTCTGCCAGCCTTTGTAGAATGCCACCCTGAGCTCCAATTCAGGGCTCCCTTACTCTCTCCTCCCCGCCCCGGGGTGTCGGCCCTTTCCAAACAGCTGATCGGTTTGGTTGGTTCTAGCCCTTTTCAGTCCCAGCACTTAACATCTAGTCAGTTTCTGGCCATATTCCAGCCTAGCCTCCTTCCTTCACTGTCCTCTCCATTGAAGTGCATTCGCTCACCTCCCCCATTCCACTCCTCACCTGGTGCCGGTCTGATCGGACAGCAGGCAGCACTTCCACGCGCTCAGAGTATGCCTGCCTCCCACTGCACGGTGTCTCAGCTCACTGATGTACACAGCTGAGCTGTATACTCAAGTCTTGTGGGCCTGTGACCATTACAAATCCCACAGCCAGGGTAAGGGCTGAAGCTCCTTTTATCTGCAGGACAATGCGCAGTGACTGGCAAAGCTTCGCTAACCTCTCTTTCAGGAGCTCTGGGGTTCTAACTCTGCCACTGACCCGCTGCATTGCTTTAGGCAAGTCACTGCCTTTCTGTGCCTCAGTTTCCCCCTCTAAAATGGGGGAGACTTTTGGTCTTCTGGGTGACCTGGGCAGTCTCTTCCCCTCCCCGTGCCTCAGTTTCCCTATTTGCCAAATGGAGATAATGATACTGACCTCTGCAAAGCATTTGAGATCTCAGTGTGAAGAGTGCTATATTAGAGTAGATAATCATTAGGCCACTGGGCAGTCTTCAGCTGGGCTTCCTATCATGGTCAACGTAGGCTGGATTTGAACCAGCCGACTCGAGGTGAAAGGCTCAGTTATCCCATTACCAGTCTTCCAAAGCCATCAAATCACCAGTTTCCCCAAAGCTAGCTCTTGGAGCAGGCCAGTACGCTGGGACGCGAGCCCTGAGACGACAGCAGCGTTGAAATTCTCCAGCTGTGCCAGACAAGGGTCAGAGAAGATATTCTAATGATGGCCCCTTTAAAATCTATTCCATCTATGAAGCAATAGGAGGATGATTCCTTCAAGTAAAACACATTTATTTTAAAGATTTCTTGAAAGTGGCAGGGATCTAAAAAAAAAAACCCAACCCAAAATACTTTTGCCGAAGCAGCTTACAACACAGATCCAAAATACAGATCCAAAACAGATAGACGGCGCCTCAATCCTCTCCCCTTGTTTCCGCTGTAACAGTCTGAGCGCTTTCTTCCGAAAAGGCCGTTTGTGAGGCTACTACTTGGGACCGTGTTTGCTGAGGCCATTAAAATACAATTTGCGCACACACAAAAACTAAAACCAACCACAACAGCAACAAAAAAAAACAGTGCAGAAGACACCCGTTAACACGCATATTATGTAAAAGGTCTGACTCCGCAGGAGTCACATGTGGGACCTCGATTTAATCTGTGGTCTCTTAAGCTCTGCATTGCAATAAAACATACCCTTGGCGTATCTACCTGCCGGGGTCACTCAAGCCACTTCTGGCTTAAGAGAGTCATCTAGTTTTTTCTGGACCATTCTCACCAGCGATTCTGAGTAATGTTTCAAGAGATAAAGCGTCTCGTTGTCATGCAGGCGCTTGAGCTGAGGGGACGGACTGTCCATAGCCGTTGCAACGTCAGCGTTGTTCTTGACCGCCCTGGAATTCAGTTCAGTTTTCATCCAGCTGAAAGTGCTGGCAAGCATGGTTTTTACCTGGAGGAGCTCTTCCTCTGTGGAGTCTTTGCATGAGGTCACCTATGGGGAGAGAGCTTTAAGGAATTGGACAGTACACGTATGGAAAGACTAAGAGCCCAGTAAGCTGAGTCCTGATCAGATCTATAGCCGCCTGTTCAGTGGATTTTTGTCAACATAGGGTCAGTTTCATCATTAAGCTCCTAGATTATTGACATGATCTTTCAATATAGCATAAAATGCATCTTAGATTTAAAAGGATCCCAAAGAGCGACACAAACTCGTATGCAAACTATACCACATGGGTGCACACAGCCCCAAGGCCTAGAAAACACTTCAGGCCTAATACTGGCTCTGCCACCCTACTTCTTCGGCGGACTTGTGCAAGTCACAGTCTCCGTACCTCAGTTTCCCCTCAGAGCGTCATTCAGACCCACCTCTCAGAAGCATTCAGATCAGTGCTTGTGACGTACTTGGACAATGCGCTGCTGTTTAAGTGCTCCATGTTAATATGCATTTTCAGCCACGGGGGGGGGGGGCGGGGGGAACCCAGCTGTTTTACAAAGCACAGTAATGCCATTCCAACCCCTGCAAAGACCTTTTCCAGCTGGTGATGCAGATGGAATCCAAGTCAGCAGAGTGTAAGCACTCAGGATGGAATTTTCCTTAAGAGACTTCTTCTCAGCCAGCACCGAGCTCCACAGATGAAAGGCACTGATCCCACCGAGTCTGGCATTCTACCTCTGACACAGCCTGGGGGCACATACCCCTGCTGAATTGTGTGCTATTTCAGGCATACTCCTTTCAACACAGCAGCAATGACACTCCCATGCTTTAGGCGAGGGACTACATGCTTTCAGAAATACACTAAGCAAGCACACCCACCCATCCCCCCCCCTCTGGTTAATGGGCAAGTTCCTTCTTTCCCCATCCCAAGAAGCGCACAGGCGTATTGGGAAACAGGCCGTAACTTCACCTAGGCCCAGCATTTATAGAATCATAGAAATGTAAGGCTGCAAGGGACCTCGAGAAGTCATCGAGTCCGTCTCCCAGGGCTGAGGCAGGGCCAAGTAAACCTAGACCATCCTTGACAGGTGTTTGTCTAACCTGCTCTTAAAAGCCTCCAGTGACGGGGATCCCACAGCCTCCCTGGGATGCCTGTTCCAGCGCTTCACTTCCCTGAGAGTTAGAAAGTTTGTCCTGATCTCTCACCTAAATCTCCCTTGCTGCAGATTAACCCATTGCTTCTTGTCCTACCTACAGAGGACATGGAGAACAATTGATCACCATCCTCTTTACAGCAGCCATTAACATATTTGACCACTTATCAGCCCCCTCCATTTTCTGTTCTCAAGACTAAACATGCCCAGTTTTTAAATCTTTCCTCATAGGTCAGGTTTGCTAAACCCTTTATTATTTTTCTTGCTCTCCTCTGGACTCTCTCCAGTTTGTCGGCATTTTTCCTAAAGCGCGACACCCAGAATTGGACACCGTACTCCACCTGAGGCCTCACCAGTGCCAAGCAAAGTGGGACAATTATCTCCCAGACCCGTACCTCCCATGTGGTGTTTCGTATCTTCATAAATGTCAACTATAGGGTTCTTTACACCTTCCTCTGAAGCATCTGGCCCTGGCCACTACAGGATACAGGACTAGGTGGACCCAGTATGGCCACTCCTATGACAACCTGTTATGGCACGCCCAGTCTAGATAAACCACATTGTAAAGTCATCTAAACAGGCTCAGTGGGCAAGAGTTAAACACCATTCCTTGACAATGTTCCTCTATGCTAATCTATACATCATTAACAAATAGTTTGCAGCCATTTTGATGATAATCACCACAGTGAGTTTCAAAGGCCGGTAATTCCAACAATAGGTAGGGCGCCTAGCAAGGATGTTGGAATGTGTTATTCCCTCTCCTGGTGCGATAACAGCATGTGCTTTCAGTTTATCACACTTCTTTATCCCGCATTGTACCTGGTCATAAAGCTGCAACGTCTCCTGGAACGCAGTGCACAAAGGCTGCAGGTTCATTTCAAAACTTTTGATGAGGATCTGGGTTTCTAAGAATAAAAAGATTTACTGGGTTTGGACATGCGGTTTCCACATCTGGAGCCTTCCTAGACAAACTGCATCAAGTGGTTGTACTGCAAAATTCAGCTGTGATCTTCCATTATTTTAGCCAGCTACTTTCTTTAAATGACGGCGCTAAACCTTTCCAAGAGGACTAGTATAAAATGTGAAGTCTCCTCTAATCGTTCCTGCAGATTTAGTGACAAGTTTTTGGCTCTCCAAGGGCAAATTAGAACCTTTCATTCTCTCCACAAAGTCAAAAAGACAACATCAGAATAATGTCAGTCTAGTAAACCAATTACTGTACAGCTAGAGTAGATTAAGTCATGGGAGAGTTTACACAGAAGGCAGAGAGAGAGTTCAAGGCTAAAGTGTCACAGAATTCATTAGTGGAGGAAAACAGCCCCATTTACATTGCTGATCACCTTAAAACTTTTACTTCAAGGGCTCTCTCTGTCTGGTGTTGGGACAAGCAAAGCTATTATGAATTAACAAGGGACGCAAAGAACGGTCTTTCTGAAGAGAAGAGAGCAAACAGCGCCACCTTGTGGAAGTCAGGAGGAAAGGCGAGAGCTACTACAGCAACTCTGAAGATTCAAAGTGCGGTATGAATCCCAGCCAAAGACAAGGACAATGTTTTCAGAAGCACCGAGGTGACTTAGGAGGCTAAGACCCATTGATTTTGAAAATGGAACGTAGGTTCTTTTGAAAATTGTACTCAAGCTTTTTCAGACCTATATTGCTATACCCCGACAGACAAAAAGGCACTAAATCGGGTTTCCAGCCTTTTTTTTGGAAAGCCAGCTGTATACTAGTGGGAACAAACATGAAGCATGCTTGAGTCATTTTCCACGTTTTTCTCTTCCCCAAATGAAGCATGCATCTCGTCTTGCAATTAATCAGCATCTCACCTGAGGGACTGCATGCCTTGGGGTCTGTTTTTTCCACCACCTCAAGGGGCTTTTCTTCCAATGGTTTCTAAAAAAAACAAAATTCACAGAAAAGTTGGAAAATAAACCCACAAAACAAAGATCCTAGTTTGGCTACAGTGTGTTACAAAAGTTTAAAATGATCCTCTAAGGTGGAATTTTCACAAATATCCAGTCCCGCTGATTTTCAAATTGGATTTATGCACCTACATTACATACTTTAATAAATCACACCCTTAGGTTTTCATTTCCTCTCAATAAAGACCTACGCTATACGTTTCATATATCCTGGTTCTCATATTGCAGTAGCCATTGTGTTATGTTCCACTGAAGAAGAACACAGAGGAAACCCGCATTTATTAGATACAGGAACTACAATTTTAACAGAATACAGAGGTGGACTTAAAATGACAAATTCATGAAAATATTTTTTCCCCTCAACTTCCAACACTCATAGTAACTGTTCTGTGTTTCCCCCCCTAAGAGCAAATAACATTGCTAAAACAGCAAGCAAGTGAACAATGAAAATCCTGCTGTATTGTCGCTGATAATCTATCACCATAGGACCTGAGAGCCTCATAATTACAGATTCACGTTCACAATTAAAGATTGATTCAGTTTACATGTCAAACGGTGATTTTCTTAACAGGTGGTGTCACAAATGCCACTGAGCATCTGAAGCCAGTGGTGCCCTTTTTGCTTTGGGTATCATCCCTGGCAATACAGATCCTCCAATCAGAAACTAGCTGATGTATCTGGGGCACTTATATTTCCCACATTATCACAGTATCTTGATGCCTCACAACTGTTTTATTTTTATTCTCACAGCATCCCTGGGAGGCAGGACAGTGCCATTATCCCCATTTGCAGAGATGGGGAACTGTGGCCCAGAGAGACTAAAACCCAGATTCTCAAAAGGTATTTAGGCTTTTGAGTTCAATGGAAGTTAGGAGCCTAAATACCTATGAGGATCTGGGCCTAAGTGACTTGCCCAGAGTCACACAAAATGTCTGCAGAGGATCAGGAATTGAACCCGGTTCACCCAGCTCTCAGGCCCTAACCACTGGACTGTCCTTCTCTAGTTCATTTAATGCCATCACCTCTGGGGCAGGAGAGGAGAACAGGGAGGGGAAAAAAAATCTTTATCCAACAGTTATAACTAGAGCCCAGTGCAAATCACAATTTCATGGAAGGCATGGTTCCCAGTTGCCCCCCAAAAGTGATCTTTTAAGTTGTTTGTGTTTGGTTGGTTGGTTGGGTTTGTTTGTTCCCATAAAGGAAAATGTCTACAAAGACTTTAATACAAAAAAATCTTAACTAGTAAAATTCATTCCATCCTTGAAATTGAGAAGTAACTAGTCTCAAATGTTACTTGTAAAATTCATTCTAACCTTGAAATTAACTAAATTTACTTGAAAGATTTATTCTGTGCAAACTCTGTAAAATTCATGTTTTTTGCCATTTACGCTGTTATGAATTTTTCTAAAAATTGTGATTTACACAGGGCCCTAGACAAGAAACAATGAACCATGTTATTCATTGTTTATTGCTTTGAAGGTTGAAGATTTCCCATCCGCTCAGAGTGATTTGTGGTCAAACAGTTTCTAGGATTGGGGTTAAAAACACACCCTTTGTCACACTTCTGTCACTTGTCGTAATAAGACACAGTGTCTCATTCAGTATTCTGTATCAGGAAGCGTTCGCTTTGGAAGATGAACATACCTCTGAATTCTTGGTCTCACTAGATAATTTACTCTCTTCCTTAACTTGGTCTATTGCATCTGTAGTACTTTGCGATTGCTGACGTGCTCTTGGAAGAAAGGCAGCGGCAAGCCTGGATGTAAATATACGTGAGTCTGAATCAGGTTTGATCTATCAGTAAAAGTTGCGTACCCAGCAACCTTTATGATAGACAAGGAGCTTTACCACTAAAGCCCTGAAATTACCAGCCAAGAGACAAGATATTTGTCAATTTACATAAATTAGATTATTGTGTGCAGTGTTGTTGTAGCTGTGTTTGTCCCAGGTTGGTAGTTGGACAAGGAGGATGAGGTAATAACTTTTATTGGAACACTTCTATTGAACTTATAATGAGCTCTTCTTCAGGTCCTTTAAAGACCTGCATCTAATACTTTAGGTTAGTCCTCTCTGTTCCCCAGTAAAATATTAAAGTTCTATTTGAGTTTCCGAAAAGATTAGACCCTCCAAGAGTCCATATATGTTCTACTTTCTAGAGCTAAGATGCTCAACTTGCATTTTAAAGCTTGAAATGAAACCTCTTTAATGGAATGCCCACAAGCAGCTGCCTTATCGACTTAGCGCAGGATTTTTCAGACGCACCTAATGGATTTAAATGATTAAGTTGCACTGGAAGTCAAGGAGATACATAGTTTGAAATTGCTTAGGTGCTTTAGAAACCCCCACCTTTAAATCACTGTCACTATCTTTTATCCAGCTGTCTTGGACTAGAAGAACTAGTGTACACAGTTAGCGGCTGGAGTCAGACCGATGAACAGTACCACTTTCTGAGAACTCAAATGACAGACAAAAAGTGAATTAAAATCAAAAACAAGTGATCCAGTATGCATGGCACTTTACAGACCAGACAAAGTCTCTGCACCAAGTATCTTGCTGTCTTAAGTTATTTTAGATACTATGGTGATTGATGCTGTATAAACAGGATATATTGAGACAGACTGGTGAGTGAAAGGGAGAAATAACCATATGAAAAGATATATTTGGACCCAGGACACATGCTGCACCTACCTGCTGTTCTTCTGGCAGCGTGAGAGAAATCTTGCAGAAATACTCAAACGCGGATTCAAGAACAGGTTTTTTTCATCATCCGCATCTTCAGGTGGCTTCAAATCCTTTAAGCAGCCATCAAACTTTTCTGTGTTTAAGGAGAGAGAAACATCCTATCAGCACTGCGTTCTGATTCCCTAGTCCCACTGCTCTACAATCACAAACCAATAATGAAAAAGTTCAAGAGAAAAAAAAAAATCATGTTTATTAGGGTAGTGCCCAGGGACCAAGTGAGAACAGGCTCCCAACTTTGCTATGTGCTATACAGCAGTAGACAGCTCCAAGGAGCTTACAGTCCAGCAGACTAGACACCCACAAGGTAGGGGAAAGGAATAGAATATTCAGGCAGAGTGAAGTATAGGGATATTTATATTGACCACCTCTGTAAAGTGCTTTGAGATCAGAGAATTAAAAGTGCTACATCAGAGCTAGGAATTTATCATCATCGGATTTAAAATACAGACTCAGAGTATAAAAACCAAGACAGGCCACAGGATTTACGCCTCAAGAGAGTGAATCACGCGCAATCTGCCTGGGTTCTGAAGTGAACTACATTTTAAGCCTCAGTACTGTGTGAATTTCAGATACTGAATACATATTAATAAAGGCAAATAGAAGAGTGTCACATACATGAAGCACTTTCAAACGGTTGCTTCCAGAAGTGAAGCTCCTTGAAATATTCCCATGAAAGCCAACAAGCAGTTAGACAGGCTGTGGTAATAATTATGTCTTTGGGTCATACATTACAATTGTATTGGCTTTCAGATGAAAAAGACAAGGTCTTTGAAATCAAATGCAAAACTCTCACTGACTTCAATGGGAGGGGCTCATCATACTATACAAACAATTCCAGATCAGATGCAAAATGGGTGTGAATTTACCACACTGCATAGATGTATTTTAATATACAGGAATTATGACTGAGGCGCATGGGTACAGAAACATTACATACTGTTATGCTGAAAGGTGCTAATGGCATGGATCCAAAGACAATCACAGACTTGTTAAAGCCAATGGGTGAGCCAAGCACTCTTTCACGCTCAGTTCAAGGGAGAAATCAAGCCTCTTCAGGTAGTTTAAACAGCTGCTGCCTTGGGCAGTTTATCCCTCATTGTCAATAGGCCACATAGCAGCTCAGTACTGAGCTGTGTGGACTGAGGGGTTTCCCTGGCTACAGACCCGGGTTAGGAGACTGGTTATAAGCTGTCGGATGGGTGTAGAAGGCAGAGAGCCAGAGGAAAGAGCTATGAGGGACCGGGCTCCTTGGGCACAGAGCCCACTAGAGGGGCAGATGTGGGAATTTCTGAGAGCGGAATGTTGGATTCTATGTGCAGGGAAACATGACCCTCTGGACATTTTCTGTACATCACCAAGACCACACAAGCATATACCTGATTTGTATCATCAATTTCTCAGCTTAATGAAGACAACCCTACAAAGCTCCAAATTTTGGTGAACCGTTGGGCCCAAGGGGCAACCAAACATGGCATTATTTTAATAATTAATTTGGTACTTAAGTGGTACCTTCAGCATGGGCATCTGCCAAGGTCTCAAAATGATGTTTCAGATACTTCTCTTGTTCTGGAGTTTGGGGTAAAGAACTGTCTCTCCGGAAGTTTCCACCCAAATCAGTTGTTTCTATTTCCACGTCCAAGTCTCTATCTGAGCCCACGGAGTCCTCATCTAGCATTACATTATACAGATCAAGAAAGAAAAAAGAGTTAAAGAGGAGATGCAAGAGGACGTGATAGTGGAGTCTGGCATGCGTTAGGTTTTCTATGAATAAAAAAAAAAAAAATCACGTTATGACAGGCAGGTGTTCAAATAGGTCTTTAAGCCTCTAGCACTTGAGCATGCGTGTGACTAAGCATGCAAGTAGTCCCTGACTATTCACAGGCTCAGAGTCACACACAGTTTTAACAGCGTTTCTGAATACTTTTAAATACTTCAAGAACTGCCATGGATATACAACTCCATACAAGTAGAGATTTTTAAGCCCTAACCCGCTGCTTTATCACCCTCCCACCTTTTAATATTATAAAGGCTGGTTATGCTGTTGTATTTTCAAACCTTACCTTCCTGTTGTCGATCAAAAGCAGATGTTTCGGAATCCAGAGAAGTGACGGGGCAGCTTTTGTCTTTCCCATTTTTGATTTCCTTCTGATAAAGTGGCTGAAGATGTAGCTCTTTCACACATTTACTTGAAAACGAAAGGGAAAAGAAAAAAAAAAAAAAAAAGAGAGAAAGCAGATTGACGCATTAAGAATTCTCACAATTTTCAAAGCACTGTTAAAGCATTGGCCTTTTTATGATACACTTGGTGAGTCGATAACTTAGGCAGAAAGGGTCTTTCATATGTAGGCAACTAGATTTGAATCCAGTCCATGTCAGCAGTGTTCAGCCATCACATAGTAGGTTTTGATCTATGTTATATGACTTGGCAATTCCAGTCTGGCTTCTCACGGATGGATAACACTGGGTGGGGAAAAAAATCCCATCATCACAATTATTCTAGCTCAAAGGCTCAGCAGGAAGGATCAGGACTGAGGCCCAGATCCTCAAAAGAGATCTAGGCTCCTAACGTCCAAAATACCTCTGAGAATCTGGGCCTGCTACTTCCTGAGGCTAAAATACTCTTTCATCCTGAAAGGTATTCCCCACATCAGGATATTAGCAACAAGAGTGAATGAATTTTTAGAAGTTACACTGAAAAAAAGTTAGTTTTGAAATTCTGTTTGAGAGCCTCAGAATATCCACATCACAAATAAGTGTGTTTGGATGGTAGAATATCTAGTGATTCCATTTGTCATCTCCTTTTTCCATTAGCAATCAAGAACCATTACTCAAACCTAGCAGATACTTTGAAACTGCCACCCTTTCCTTCCTCAGGCGAGAAGCTTTCTGAGCCATCTGAGAAACCAAGAGCTGGATATTAGCCAGGCAAGTAGGACAGAAGGAAAATAGCAGGAGGACAGGAAAGAGAAGAGTAACAAACAGCAATTACAGGTAAGTAGTTTTATCTGGTCTTCTCTTCACCAGATCTAGGGAGAGACATACAAGGCCTAATAAATGGAACAGATTTGCAGAAGGCACTCAGAAAACCCGTGGAACGAACTCCTGCACCTTACATACGCAACCAGATCTATAGGAAAGTTAGCTTCAGGGTGGTGAAGGAGGCAAGCACTATCATGAGAAGGAAGGGCAGAGACACGTCCCAACTATCATGCAGCTGACCCATCACTCTAGTGGAGCATCACTTGCTCACAGCATGAATGGGGGAGAAGGAGCAATAAATGATATAAAGCCAAGTTTCCCCTGTTGGTTTGCCAGAACCTGGGAATGCACGACAGGGGATGGATCACTTCATGATGACCTGTTCTGTTCATTCCCTCTGGGGCACCTGGCATTGGCCACTGTCGGAAGACAGGATACTGGGCTAGATGGACCTTTGGTCTCACCCAGCATGGCCGTTCTTGTGTTTTTCCAATCTGCCCAACAATAGTTGTTTGGATTGCTTTCTGGCCTAACTAGGGCTTTCAAATAAAATATTTTGCAACATAAATAGCCTTCTATTGTCCTTTGACTACAGAAGAACTTAACATTGCATCCTCACAACAAAAGGCATGTCTAGCCACCTCCCTGGTGCATCTCCAAGTAGCTATATGGAAAGCACTAAAAAGTAGACACTTCCCAGTTTCTGACCCCCAGCCGAAAACTGACCTTTTCCACCATAGGAAACATTGGGCTAGTCTGTCTTGCAGTTATTATCGTAGCACCTAATAGCCCCTGACATGGACCAAGACCCCATTGTGCTAAGTGCTGTACAGAGAATTGCCAGCACTTTGGGGAAATTAATTCTAGATCACACAAGACACTCAGCCCAAGACCTATGAACTGCTAAGACTAACATATGAATGAATACCTTGATACAGCTCTACAAATAGTTTTATTTTAGCACAAAGGAAGGGAGGGCTAATAGGTAGATACATACAAATTTAATCTTGTTGCGTAGCACTACTAACCTTTCTGCCTCTAAAGAGCTGTCCCCAGTCTGTGCATCATATATGCTGTTTCCACTAGTTTCAAAAGATTCAGGCTCCTGATTGGTTTCATCCTCTGAGAAGAGATCCGGGCGTTTGAAGTCCTCAATGACATTGCTGGGGGAATTCTCAGTCTGTAAGAAATACAAAGCTTCATTTCTTCTTAAAACACAAAAGGTTCTCAAGCTATGCATTGGCCTGCAGACATTAAGGGTATGTCGTGTCTACGCTATAATCAGAGGCGTGATTGCAGCTCGCATTGACATACCTGTGCTAGCTTTAATCTAGCTAGCGCAACTAAAAAATAGCGGTGAAGACATCATGGTGACATGGACCCCAGCTCAGGCTAGGAACGTGAATATGTATCCAGAGTTCCAGGGAGGCTTGTACAGCCCGCGCTGCTGCTTCTTCACTGCTATTTAAGTTGTGCTAGCTAAATTAAACCTAGCACAGGTATGCCTACCTGAGCTGCAATCACATCTCTGACTGCACTGTAGCGTAGACATACTCTGAGATGGCTGGATGTGGTTCTTTATACAAGGTAGGGTAGGTACAAGTGCCCAGGAGTCATATTTATTGATAAATAGCAACTGCAATAAACAAGGGATATTGACAGAAATGAAATTTATTCTGAACAAAGGGACTTTGGTTCTCTTAAAAGAATGAAAAGAGGACAGTAAAACAATCATAACTATAAGCAACACGGGATCACTAACCTCCAAGAGTAGTTGGTCCAGATTCTTTGGCTCGAGTTCAGTGTCACCCAGGAAGTCATTTTTTATTGGGGTAAAGTAACTAATCTCTGTGTCTAAAAGGGTTTTAATTGGCTCTTTGTCAGCACGTTCTGCCCATCGTCCTTGGGGCTGGTAATTCACCCTTGGGTTAAATGTCATGCTGTCCAAATTTTCTGCCTCTCCCAGCTAGAGAAAGAAAGTTTTCCAGGTTTTAAAGCACTGTGTGTAGTTTCTATGGATCAAATGCAATTGCAATCATTGTTTCAGTTCTCAGTTAAGTAATGAAATGAGTAGACTTAAAATATTTTAAGAACAAAAACAAAAGTGTCAGAGAGAGAAACGTCACTGTTTTACTTAGCCGCCAAGACATCCGTTTGAGATCAGAGGGTTACACATTTGGAACACTGCAGTTAGTAGATTAAAAGGAAAGGCATTTTGCTGCAGATTCTAACAGAAAAGCCCAGGCTGATTGGTGGCTGACGTTTTACTAATAGAAGAAATGCATTCGCTGAATGTAGATGGCCTGTCTTGATCTGGGGGAGAATATCCAGACACTGTTCAAATCAATGGAAGAAGAGAAAGAGTTTGGGATGACCCCCTTTTATAAATCTGGTTTATGATGTTAAATCCATGGCCACTATATGAGTGTTTACCCTTGCCCCATGGTCAAACTGTTTTACAATGATTTCAGAACCCTCAACTCAAAGTGCCCTGTACTTTTTTAATCATTTGTGTAATTAAATGGGGGAAGCAAAGGAGGACATCTTTCTTTTTAAGTGCCCAATTGTATCTCCAATGATTGTTTAGAGCGCTGGCAATGGGTTTAGTGATCATGCTACGAGAGAGTTTAATGCAACCTCAAATGGGGCACCAATAAAAAAAAAAATACTTGCAGAGTCAGAATCTTGTCAAATGCCTCGCCTTTCATGAAGCTCATGTTAGATTCTATGCATATTTGCTCCTGCCCCTCTCATGGGTATATTTAAAGCAAGGGAGAGAAATGTGGCCAGCAATTTGTTGCTATTATTGTTAGATGTGTGGAGGACAATACCAGCCAGCTCGTAGATAGTGCTTTTCATGAAACGATCTCAAAGAGCTGCATAATCTTTAATGTATTTATCATCACAACACCCCAGTGCTATTGTCCCTATTGTATAAATGGAGAACTGAGGCCCAGAGAGGCTAAGTGACTTGCCCAAGCTTACACAGGAAGTCTGTGGTGGAGCAGGGAAATGAACCCAGGTCGCAGTGGCTAGGGAACTAGCCTGAATCATCCTTCCTCTCAAATAAAGCCCTTTTATACAGCTACATAATAATACTCAGCTTACCAGTCTCTTTGCCCACATAGGTAGCTTGCCATTTGTCAGTATGCAGATAGGATCTGAAAAAAAAAACCAAGTGACTGTTGAGATAAGCAATAAAGCTTATGCTGGGAAGCATTCGCTGCAGGGGAATGGGCTGAAGAGTGTGGGACCTTGTGATTTCTAGTCCTGCGTGTAAAAGGATGGTCTGACCATAAAGGGTCAGAGTCCAGCCAACCATGTTACACTGTGTTTTAACCACAAAAAACACGCTTCCACTCTACCGAAGTTTAAAAAAGACTCCATGACCACCCAGAATATTTTCTATTCCCCTCTCCCTCCTCTGATTCTCCAACAAATTTCCAAAAGGCTCAGGATGCAAGAGACAGTAAGTTTACATAAACATCACAACCGATTGACACACTAAGCTGGAGCGCATGCCTGTGTCAAAGTCTTCTTTGGCTGGAGTCTGCAGAGAGGACTCCTCTTCCCGCTCCTCGTCAGTATCGTAGTCGGTCGGCTCTTCTGCCTTCTGGGACATCCTTCCACTTGGGACAGCAACATATGTTTCCCGCCTGAGGAACATTGTAAGTGTTCAACCGTTGCCCACATCCTCACTCCATTCTGCCTTACTTGTTACTCACGCACATGTCTTGCATTATAAAGTTCCAGATTAAGATAACAGACGGCAGTGGCCACTGTCCCCAGCAGAAGTTCTGGCTACCAGCCCAAAATACCATTAGGCAGTGCAGCACACATTTGGCCAACCATTGGGCTGACGCTGTAGTTCCCCATGTGGGCCAATAGATGCCGCCATGGAACCCAGCTTCGGGCAGACACAGAACATGTCTTCCTCCCGTCTGGCTGCTTCCCCTGCTGCATTGGAGCAAGGACGAAATAGAGGGCAGTCATGGCATCGGCTGCAGCGAGCGGTGGGGAGGTGATGATGGCTGATGAGTGGGGACAGATGGCCAAGGAACCTCAATACTAGCCCCAGACTCCTCTAACTCTCCCAGATAGGGTGACCAGATGTCCCAATTTTATAGGGACAGCCCTGATTTTTGGGTCTTTTTCTTATATAGGCTCCTATTACCCCCACCCCCTGTCCTGATTTTTCACATTTGCTGTCTGGTCACCCTACTCCCAGATGCCACCCACCTACCTGCCCCAGCACTCGCCCAACTCCACTGACCCACTCCCTCAGCACCTATATCCCTACTTGGCCACACCCAGTTATCCCTAGGCAGGGCTCAGTCCCTCAATTAACCCAGAGACCCACTTGCACCCTTCCCCCCCAGATATCTTCCTACCCCTATCTGACAAGTTTTGTGCAGCTCATTTTCCTACCCTCAACCCCTGCTTGGGGAAGGGTGTATTAACCATAAACTTAGCTTTATGGTCATCTGCGAATTATTCAAATATTCACATTAGCTCACTGCATAATTTGCATAGAAGGTCAAACATGGAGCAGCCGAAAACTTGAAGCTATTAATAAGACCTGCAATAGAATCAAATTACTAACAAGCAGTGAATGAAAGCCCACTTTAATACCTGATTTGATTAGACCAGTTTAATTCCTTTGCTTTCTTCTGCTGTTGTATCTGATTGAGCTCCACTAAGTGCTGTTTCATACAGTTTGTAATCTCAGGGCCAAGGTGCCATATAAACACACAACTGTTGATAAAAAGATTTGTTTAGGATCATAAAATTCTGGCATGTCTTGCATTTCTGCAATACCGTGCAGGCTGAAGAATCCCAAATTGGTTTACAAAATCCAATCCTACAAATTACTGAACTCTTCTCAGTTCCTAATAAAGTCTCTAGCCAATGGTCATCAAGTCAATTCAGTGAGCTAGAACCCACCCAGAAGCACCCAGAACTATTAAACAAAAACAACCACCACCACCACCACCACCCCCCAAACACCCTCAAACCAAGCCAAATCTACTCCAAACACCATCATCAAGATACAAACAGAACCAGAAATACCAGGTACTTCCTCACCTGTTCATACCATCAGATTCAACTCCAATCTGGTAGACCCAATCCAACTCCCATTGAAGCCAACACTTAGTTAAAACAGATCTGTAATCTTCCACTGATGCTCCGTTGACAGTAGCAATGGTGGGAGCTGTAGCATAGACACGGTGCAGTTTTCTAACCACCATCACATTTTCTACACAATTAAAAAAAGCCTGCACCCTGGCTACACTGCCGATTCCACCATTGCTACCAGTGATAATTACTTATGTATTCTAGGACAAAACTAATCATACAAACCCCCCATTAATTTCGATAGGAGAGAGAGACTCCTCCCTTCCCTCCCATTTCCCTCCCCCAGGAACAATGGCTTACTGAGTAAATATGTTCAAATATTCATAGTTGCCCTACTTTAGTACCTTCCCTTGGAATATTACATTCAAGTAGTGTTGACATAAGCATATTTTGAGAAGGCACACACATACCTGTCTCCTGAGACTGTGATTAAATGCTTGCAATCATAGGTAAACTTCATCCCAGTTACTATTTCTGTACATAAGAAATTAAGCACTATTGGTCTCTTGTTCAGAAGACAATGAATTTGTGTAGTAATTTTCAGTATTATTCAAGATGATTTTAGGAACAAAATGAGTTATGGCTAGTAAGGGCATATTCTTGGTTCAATATGAAGTGACTGGAGACACAGCTGACATAATTACATTATGGGCGTATCCTGATTTGAATTAATTTAATCATATTCCTCTTTTCTCACTGGAATAACCCTAGTTAAGTCATAAGCTACTAGTGATTCCTGATTTAAAAAACCAAACTTCTCATTTCCTAAATATTAGATCTCTGGATGCAAGCAATTCTAGATGATAGTGTTAAGACAGCATGCAGGTTTTGAGATCTTACTGAATATTCTGATCTATAGCAAGGCTATTAAAATATTTATAAAAGCTTGAGAAAAATGTATTGAAAAACATTGTGTTGTGCTTGGAGTTTAAAAATGTTCTAAAATATGCTATTATTGGATGAAATGAACTATAATTAGAGCTGGTTAAGATCATTTAATGAAAGGCGTTTTTAAAAAAATAATGTCCTTTTTACTACATTTGCTACTAACTATGCTTTATAGTTTACTGTTTGTTTAGAACACATAGGATTATTCCTGGTAAAGTTTCACCTGAGGAATTGTTGGCTAGGATAATGCTTTGGGGAAATCTTTAATATCTTAGTAGTTTTCAATTCACAGGTGAAACAACTAGTGGAGGAGACAAGCACTAAATTCTAAATTAAGTGTTCTTGAGATAAGCAAATATAATGATAAATTGGAAAAGCATACCTGAATGGCCAAACATTTTTGCAACACACTCGCCGGAATGGAAATCAATGACCGAAATACTCTTATCGGAGCAACTGGTTGCTAGAAAAGTTCCCGAGGGATCCAGCTGTACCTGCAGAAACAAGATAAATTTCAAATAAGTCCTCTTATTATGAGAAACTGCATATCCTCCCTACAAAACCTAAAGAGCACAGGGTTAGTTACCTGTAACTACAGTGCCCAGATAATTTCAACCACACATTATGGAGTTATACATATTTACCGTTGTGGGAGCATTAGAAACTGTTGAACTGGTAGATTTCCAGTCAGCTCTGTCATGCCCAGAGGTTTTTTTTTTTTTAAATAAAAACAAGGAGTAGACACATTGCTTTGGAGGGATTAATCCTCCAAAAGGTTTGAAGAAACAGCTATCAGATTGTTTTGGAGCAGATTCAGATTTCTGAACAGAGCAGATGCTCTGGGGAACCTACCAAGAGGTTGGATTTCTGAGAAAATATGACAATTTATGATAAACAGAACTCTCAAGATGGGAGGTGGACCGAGATTTCCTATGGAAGAACTGATCAAACTTGCTGCACAATACACCAATGCCGACTCAAAAACAGAACAAAAAGAAACACTGACAACTGGCACTTCTAAAGCCATCATAGAGTGCAGCTCTTGACAGCTCACATTCAGCCATTGCTGACAGCGTTGGCAATGCTGTTTCTGGGATAAAGTTACAAGATCACTCCCAAGGTGATCCTAGTAGCCATTTAAACATGAGGGATCTCAAAATGTGGAATTTGTTTCCTCCTTTGGTCCACACTATACACTGGATTTCATCATTTACCAAGTATGCTGTAAAACCCATCTCTCCCACCCAGACCATCTCTCTCTCACTCACACACGCACACACACACACACACGCACACACACGCTTTTGGGAGAAAAAGTGTTCATAAGGATTGTAGATGGTACAGAATATTGTAGGCAACCTGTGGGTCTAGTAGATATTTTTCCCCTGCCATGGCAGTCAGAAATAAAAGGAAATCTATTAATTGCAGACTTACAGGATAGAGGACTGAAGAACTAAATTATTATACTGATTCTTTTTAAATGTTGTGATTGTGTATTTCAAGAGAGATGTGCAGAGCTTAGTGCTAGATACACTGAAATAAACAAAACAGGGAAAAAGTGATCAGCAAGAGATTGACGCATCTTATTAGGACAGAATAAATGGTTTCATTCTAATGGGTTAGCTAAGGGTCAGGCATTTAAAGCCTTATACACAGAACTACTAATGAACGAAGAGGAAAGAGGAATATATATATATAGATTAGCCAAGACTAAGCAAAGAATTACAGAGGACTTGGGAGCTGTAAAGTGTGTCAAAGATGAAAACGGAAGAGTGCTGATGGATAACAGTGAAATCATTAGGAGGTGGCAAAAGTTTTATGAGAAACTGCTCAATGAACTGAATGTGAAGAAACAGCTGAGGTAAGTATGCGCAAGCAACAACCTCACAAGAACTATCAACATGGTGGAGATTTGGACATCACACTGGGGAAGGCAGTTGGACTGGATTGAGACATTTAAAGCATTTGGCCATGGGGAAGTGGTGACGACCAACTTTTTCAGCTTTATTCTCTGTACTGGAAAAATGCCCAACAAATGGAGGGAGAGCCCATTGGTCCCTGTTTTCAAGCATAAAGAAGTGTACAAGAATGTAGAAATTACCAACCCATCAAGTTAATGAGTCACACGATGAAATGGCTGGGAAGAACTATCGAGAAAAGACTTTTGGAGGAGCTGGAGCATCGAGTAAGCCACAACCAATTTGGATTTATGCCAGGAAAGTCAACAATGGAATGCCGTGTCTGCAGCTTGAATATTGCAGAAGTATAGGGTGAAAAGCAGGGAACTGCACTTAGGGTTTGTGGATTTGCAGAAGGCTTATATGACAGAGTTCCTTTAGAATTGTTACAGTGGTGTCTGTGATCGTACAATATCCCGGAAACATAGGTTCAGGCTATCATGGACATGTACAAGGGTAGCACAACAGTAGTGAGAAGCAGCTGTGGTTTCGGTAGACCTAGATCAGGGATCATCGGCCTTAACCCCTTCCTATTTCTGGTTGTAATGGACACCTTGGTGTAAGAGATTAAGGCAGAAGCTTCATGGAACATGCTTTTCGCCGATGATGTTGTATTGTGCTGTGAAAATAAATATGAACTGGAAAAAGACCTAGAACTATGGAGGGCTGCATTAGAAGCAAATGACTTACAAATCAGCTGACAAAAGGTGGAATAGATGCAATGCTTTGTTCAGAGGGACAACGAGAGGCCAGTAAAACTAGATGGTATAGAATTCAAGCCTGTGCAACAATTTAAATACCTCAGTTCAGTGTTGAGCCATGATGGGAACGTTAGGATGCTAGCAGCCGCATGAAGAGTGGTTGGTGTAAATGGAGGGAGCTGATGGGAATTCTCTGCGATAAGAATATGCCAAGTAAACTAAAGTGTATAAGATCGTCCTTAGACGTATGGGTCGGAATGCTGGCCAATAAGGGAGAGAGAAGAACATCTACGTCACACTGCCAAAATGAGAAGGCTCAGGTGAATGCCCAGTAAGATAAGAGCTGATAGACTATGCAATGAAGGGTATGAGCCATGATGCAGGTAGCCCCATCATCAAAAAGCTGAGGGAATATCGACTGAGATCGTGAGACAAGGAGATATGGGGTACGTTGGCCAGAGAGTACAAGAGCTAGCAGTCATGGGACAAGGACCAAGAGAAAGACCTGGGGGGGGGGGGGGGGGGGAAAGTGGTTCAAGTTGCTGAAGGAGGACATGAAGAAAGTCTGTGTCAGTTTGGAAGATGTACTCAACAAGTACACTTGGAGACAAACAGCAACTGACTCCAATTGCTAGGATAAGGGAAAAAGGAAGAAGAAATAGTTTCATCCAAACCAGGGGACCTGCCTTGCTAACCTGAAATGTGACAAATCCTAGGGAAACGTTGGAAAATTCCCATAGTCCCTTGCAAACACTTATACGGTAATAAATAATATAATATATAAATGGAGATATGCCAGTCTCCTAGAACTGGAAGGACCTTGAAAGGTCATTGAGTCCAGTCCCCCACCTTCACTAGCAGGACCAAGTACTGTCCCCTGACAGATTTTTGCCCCCAATCCCTAAGTGGCCCCCTCAAGGATTGAACTCACAACCCTGGGTTTAGCAGGCCAATGCTCAAACCACTGAGCTATCCCTCCCCCCTTTTGTTTCACCGGACTGTAAATCTAGAAGTGACGGCGCTGTAATCTCTCTACGTCAGTTTATGTCTCTTTAGAATTTAGACCTACAAACATGCAATACATAGAACATTATGCTTTCATTTCATAGATGTGTACCCGTAGCACAAGTTTCAACAGAGCACTTTAAAAGATGCAGCAATTACTTGCTTACCTTTAGTAATGACCCATCATCACCTTGCGATCCTTTGTAGCACCACTTCTGTTTCCCACTGACAGTGTTGTATACTCTGTAAAAAGGTCATTCCTTATTTTAATGGTGTGGAGCAGACAAGTGATTTGGCTCAGTCAAGACTTGCCTTACATGCACACATAACAAACGGAACAGGGTAACTTTACCATGTAGTTTTCAAATCAAGAAAGACCTTTATAAAGAACCTGCTTATAAAAGCACAAGGCTGCTAAGCTAAAACGCTTCCGCAGTTTGCCCTAGGGCTTGTACATATTTCTACTTATGTCGGTATAATTTATGTCGCTCAAGGGTGTGAATAAGCCATAAGTTACACCGACCTAAGCGCCAGTATGGACAGCGCTATGTTGGTGTGAGACTTTCTCCTGCCAACACAGCTACGACCCCTCACGGAGGTGGTTTTATTATGCTGATGGGAGAGCTCTCTTCACCAGACTAATGTAGACTAGCCCCTCATCTCGGATATCCTGAGCACCCACAATTCACATTGGGAAAAAATCCGGTCCTAAATCTCTAGACAATAATGCTGCTTGAACTCCTATGCACTTAGCTACATGTGGTCTCCCTATAGATGTCACCTTTTGGCAACCTCACAGAAGCATGTTACCACCTCTCTGTTATAGCTGGACCTTCTGAAAGGGGAAAATCTGTTGGGTTATTATTTTAAGAGACTGACTTGAAACTAGAAACTCTGGTTAGGTGCAAGTTCTAGCCCTAAGAAAGTAACTTTGCCAAAATGCCATAGAACTATTTATAAATGGCGGTTTTAGTTTACATATTCAGGGTGTTTTAAAATTGCGTTTATTCTCTCATAAGTGGTTTGAAATTTTTGTTATACGTTGTGCCATGTTTTAGTTCTAAGTCTTCTTCATTATTGCTTAGATTTCAACAGTGCAAAAATAAAAAAAAGTGTGCTAAGCAATTTCTAAATGCAGAGGAAGATGGAACTTGTCTCAAAAAAAGAGCATGATGTACAAACAGTTTCTATAATGAGAGCTTACTTCATACCTGGCTTATGGAGGACAACAGACAAGCCAGTAGCATAACAAAACTTATCTACTGTAAGTGAAACAGACCTTTGGAAAGAGTATGGGGTAAATATAGTACTCTGATGTTGTGGAAAGTCAGCAATGAGGATTGGACAGGACAGGTTGGTATTTACCAGTGATCGGTTCCACCAGAACCATTATCTAAGAGATGAATTATTGGAAGACCTGGACATTTACAAATGGTTCAGGTTAACTAGCTTACTAAAACTGCTGCAAGCTTTGGTTTCAAAGGTGGGGTCAAAGCATCACAGGACGATAAAGAACCTTGGAGTACCGTTTATCTGAGGGATTACTGAATAAAGAATTACCATTTCATTAAAAATGGGCATGGCCATTACTAGAGCACTTAAGACTCTGGTGTCTTCTCTGACCTTTGAGTTTCTCGACTCAAAGGCTACCAGACAACCCTTGAGATGTATTCCTGTTATTCAGACATACTGGGGAAATCTCTCTATTAGAGACAGCATGTTTTATAGTCTAGCCTGCATAAATAAAGCAAATAAAACAGATCACCTGACATTTCTATCTTGGCAGGCAACAGCTACGTATTTCTGCGTGATATCAATATCCATGTCATATAAGGTGGTTTTTTCAGCAACATGATGAGTTCTAATGAAATTAATCCCATCTGCAACCTGCATAAAAAGACGTGCAGACCAGAAAATAAGATTGGAGCACACTGCTTCTTGTAATAAAACCCTGACTTCTGCCAACAATTTTTCCATCTGTGTTTAGGGGTCCGATAAAAAAAATCCCATATAGAATTGACAACCCCATGTCAGATAATGCCAATAAATCCCTACTATAGAAACCCTGTAAATCTACAGTGCCTGCAAGGACCTGAAGTTAAATCTCAAACTCTAGACAGAGATTATTCAAAGTTTATAACATACAGTGTAACTTCAATTTTGTTAAAGAGTACACACACCAAGAGAGGACAGTATTTTGCCAGTGATCAGCTGCTATCTTCAGAGGGATGCTACAGCTTACCTTTTGTGCACTGCGGAAATAAATACTTTTATCAGCTCCACAGCTTATCATTTGAACTTCTCCATTACCTGAAGGAAAAGGAAGGAAAGAAAAATGAAGTCAGAGTTTAAGGTAGACACCAAGACCTAATAGGGATTCATTGCAATACCTCCCTTTGAAGAGCTGTAAAGCAAGAAAGCTAAAATTGCACTAAGAAGCTCCTTTTAAAAATTAAATGTTTAAGATCTAAAGGTCAGATCCATAGCGGATATAAATCTGCCAGGCTGTATAAGAGTCCATGAAGCTACTCAATTTACATCAGATGAGGATTTGGTTCCAAATTTCCATTGACAAATAGAGAGTTATGAGAACATGCCAAAAATTGCTTCCCATCTGGGGAAAACAAACATATGGAAAACCACGCTTGCAAACTGGGGTAATTCTTTGTCATTATGAATATCTATGACTTGACACTCTGAATGACAATGACTAGTCCCTGGGTCAGGAAAAAAGAGTAAGAATAGACTGGTGGTTCGGGCACTCACCTAAGATGTGAAAGTGCCCATGTTCGAGTCCCTGCTCCAATGACTATTTAACATATACATGGTGGAACAGTTTCAGCAGGAGGAACCAAAAAAGATTTGCCCCAGAATATGCCACAGCCCAGAGGTTAGGACACTCCCCTGCAGTGTAGGAATCCAAGTTCAAATCCCTTCTCCACATCAGGCAGAGGAGGGACTGAACCTAGGTCTCCCACATCCGGGTGGGTGCCTTAGCCTCTGGCTAAAGGTTATAAGTAGGCTTGGAAAGATGCAATTTTTTTGTCGATAAACGTTGATTTCACCAAACACACACAGACACACACAGACACACACAGACACACACAGACACACAAAACGATTTCCCTCAATAATAAAAAGTTTACAAACAGGCAAAGTTCTCAAGCAGTGTTTTACTCAGAGTTTGATTTACGGCTATTTACTTTGTCAACATCATATGTGAAAATATACAGTGTGTGTTTTAAATGGTTATAAAGCTTTAACTTTTTGAATTTCAGCATCCACTGTAATTAAACTGTGTGAACCCCCATAAATCTTCCACAACTGTAAAAATTTAAAATCGATAAACAGAAAAAAGAAAAAGAAATGTCAAAATTACAAAAAACAAACTGAATGCTACCAAGTCTAGTTATAAGGAAGCTGACTTCACCACCTCCTACTCCAGGCACTTTAAAAGTGTTCCCCCTCCGCCAAAAAAAATAAATCTATTCAGTGATTTAATTTTTGTGCGCACAAATTTTTGGTTTCAATTCGAGTCCAACTGAATTTCCCCCACATGCAATTTTTCTGAATTTCCAGGAAATTGGAGGAAAAAAAAAAAAAGGTATTTGCCCAGCTCTACTGCCAAGCTATGCGATGAGATATCCTTTTAAAGAAAAAATTAGAAACCTATTGTAAAGTAATTGAAGTTCTCTCTTCACAGCACTGAGCCAGATCAATGAAAGTTCAATAGAAACAATAAGTGTTACCTGGAAACTTACCTGTAAATTTGACAGCTGTTATGGCAGATGAATGATCATCCAGAGTTTGCTCCAATTTATAATTTTTATCTACATTTAACACATGAATCAGTCGGTCTCTGCTTGCTGAAGCCAGTAGTGCCATCCCTAGAGACATTAAAGGGACATGGGGATTTCTGTTTCCTTTCAAAAGGAGCAACATTTGTTTGAACTGTCATAGTCTGAAAAATTACGATGTAAAAATGGAATCGTCTTACACAAATGATCATGTGTATTCAGACTCATAAGCTCATTTTACTAAAAAAAATATTTTTTTCCCAGTAAAATATATTAAAACCTCTGATAAAATATTGAACAGAGCTAATCAACAGAAGGCAGTTTTAGACGAATATTTCTGTAACTAAAGTTACACATTGGCTTCAGTCTGCGTCAAGCTAAGAAACACAAACAATATATTTTCAGCGCCTTCCATGCGTTCAGTTGTGCTTTTTTCCATTTTCCTCAAATAGATTTTAGAGCTTGTTTTTCAAATACTTACCAGTTTCTGGTTTGGAATACTCCAAGCAGAGAACTTCTGAATCATGAGCTTCCACCTTAACCACTTCATGCATAAACTGTAACTCATGTATCCTACAATAAAAATGCAGCAGTGAAAAGCCAGCAATTTTACACATTGACAATAGACAAGACAGCCACAGAGCAGGGAAAGGGATATAAACACACATAAGCACATGCTTATCTTTAAGCATTGAATAAACCCACTGAAGCCTCAAAAAATGATTTGAGGACTGGGAAAATGTCTTACAGCAAGAGATTTAAAGAGCTCAATCTGTTTAGTTTATCTAAAAGAAGACAGAGGTAACTTACAGTGTACCAGTACCTTCATAGGGGCACTAAAGGGCTCTTTAACCTAGCAGAGAAAGGCAGAACAAGAACAGATGGCTGGAAGTTTCCAATTAGAAATAAGGCACAGATTTTTAAAAACACGGTGAAGGTGATTAACCATTGGCACAAACTCTCCCAAGGAAATGGTGGATTCTCCATCTCTTGGAGTCTTCAGATCAAGATTGGATGCCTCTCTGGAAGAGATGCTTTAGTCAACACGAATTATTGTACAGTACAGGCATAGCTGGGTGATTTTTTAATGGCCTGTGTTACACAGGAGGTCTAGATGACCTAATAGTCCTTTTTGGCCTTAAAGTGGATGCATCAATGGGATTACACACATGCTCAAAATTGAGCACATGCTTAAGTGCCTTGCTGGATCAGGGCAGAATTATACAGTCATAGCTTATTACACACTGGCCAGTCAGATAATAGTGATAATACAAAACCACTAACATTTAAGGAATAAGACTACTCTCATGATTAGTTTTGTAAATGGACATAGAAAAACCCCAACATGGAGAAATCACAAGCAAAAGCAGGTATTAGCGAGGGGATGAGATGAAGCGGGACACCCTTCCTCTAAAGTCAGGATTGAAAGATATCTTAATATATGCAACTAAAGAATGTAAATTTAGCAGTAACAGGAATTCTTGGAGCATTGCGTGTGCATCCCGCCCTCTTGGGATGTGCATGCAACCCTGGATCTGCAAGTCACATGCTCTCTTACAGACTCAAACATTCAGACCGCAGTACAAAAGAAATCACTCCAGTTGCTTACCACACATCCAAAATCCATGAGGCCTAAGTGGAGCTGCTCAAAGCGTTTTGCTTGTTAGGCACTAGTAGCAATTTTGGCTTACTGGGAGCACAAGACATGGTACTTTTTGGAACCCTTTTTGAATGCACCATTCAAACCAGCCATACTGCAGTATAAAATACCCTTTCCTTCTTAAAGAAAATGGGGCTATATCTATTTACACTGTCCAGAAAAGTTAGTGTTGCTGATCTATCTTAGGGATTTATATTGCTGCCCATCACGGTGGTATCCGACCCTCTTCCATGTAAAATCAATAGCAGTAGCAAAGTCCCTAGTCGAGCTCATGGAGTCTCTGGCACATCTCACCTTTTAGGGTCAAAACTCCGCTTGTGGTAGGGGTTTTGGGGTCTCAATGTCAAGCATCACCTTTGTGGTAGCAAGGTTTGAGATCTGGAGTTTTAATTTGCTGGATCTGACAAATAACCATCCATGACTGAATGGAGTTGGAGGGTGTGTCTACACCTAAAATTAAGATGTAGCATGGGAAGGCATAGCTGTGCTAGCTTTAATCTAGCTAGCACAGGTAACAATAGCACTGAAGACACAATGGCATGGACCCCAGGTATGCTAGCAACCCAAATGTGAACCCAGGACCCCCAGCAGGCTTGTACTAGGGTAGCTAGCCTGTGCTGAAGTCTGTCCTGCTGTGCCTTCACCGCTAGTGTTACCTGCACTAGCTAGATTAAAGCTAGCATGGATATGCCTACCTGTGCTACAATTATACCATAATTTGCAGCATAGATGTATCCTCACAGGTACAGAACTGTAGCTGCTTTGCTAGCATTTCCAGGATTATTTCTGTTAAAAAACGGGCAACATTCAGTGAAACAGAGTAGAGGTAACAGTTGATGATCTGATAATACTTGCCTCAAGTTGCCTCCTCTGTCACCTGAGGCTAAGTGCTGGCCATCAGGGCTAACCTGCATCACACGAACTCCTGCTTTCACATCTAGATATCCTGAATTTTCATTTCTGTCAGGCACACTGGTTGAATCTTGTAAATGCGAATTATTATTGTCCATGTACACTACCTTCAGCAAGTTCTTTATATTGTGAGGGGGGAAGAAGGAGCGAGTTAAGTATATGCCATAACAATAAACAATGGACTGCTTACTACAGTCCCCGGTAGTACAGTAATTTTGACTTCAATAGTATAGTAGTATCTTAAGGATGGGATTTTCAAAAATGTTTGAATGAGTGAGGAACACAACCTCCAGTGACTTTCAATGGGACCTGTGCACTTAACTCATGCAAGTGTTTTTGAAATCCCACCTTAATGTTTATAATGCTGTCTGCTCCAAGAACTCAAATCATCATCATCCCTAGTTGTAAAATGGAACATTCCACCAGCAGATCTCAATGCGCATTATAAAGCAGGGCAGTGTCATTAGCCCCCTTTTACAGATAGGGAAACAAACACAGAGGGGGAAGGTCACCCAGTGGCAGAAGCAGAAATAGAACTCAGGTCTCCTGAGTTGCAGTTCAGTGCTCCATCCTCAAGGCAACACTACCTCAAAGCACTGTCAGATACTGACTGAGCCTTACAAACACCCTTGCGAGGATGGTAAGTATCCCCATTTCATAGATGGGAAAATGCGGTACAGAAAGGTGAAAACAATTTACCAGTCTTCTTCTTTAGACACTAAATCCCCAGCTCTTGCTTTCAAAAAAGGCAAATCTGTACAGAATATTTTTGGCTTAGCTGAACTGATAAACGTGGATAGGAACTGCTCCTACAGGCAGGAATAAGATATCCAGGAACCCTGGGTTCTTCAGATCATTGTAAAACCCCTGAACATGTTTAAAATAAAAGCTAGATACCCAAAAGCTTTCATTTGATTTACGTTGGAAGTAACTTGTTTTGAGTCAGACAAATGCATGTGAAAGAGAGAGGCGACTGCTGAAGAGAGGTACTGAACTAGTACATCCCCACTCAAGGTCTTTCCAGCCAGCAACAACCAATTTTTCAGCTGTGCTTTCTCTCTCAATGCTCCAGCACAAGAGAGATTTTATATATTTTCTACCACTAGAGTTTTCCCTCCCTGCAGTACACTTAAAGGCTCATCTGCCAGGCCCTAAGTGAATTTGGCCCCATTCTAAAGCTGTGTGCGCCTGTCAACAAAAAACAAAAAGCCACCATGGTGCTTACATTACTGTAAATATTCTTCTGGAACATAGGTCTAGTGTCGCTTTCCACATTCCAAAATCGTATGGTGTTATCGGATGAACAGGTTAGAAAAGATCCTGGAGGTAAACAGGACCTGTGATCCTCAAACTCAGGGTAAACCTACATATTTCCACAACATAAAAAGGGAGGTGGGGGACAATGGAGAGAGGAAAGGTACAAATTAGTTTACATTCCAAAAACAGAGTGGAAGTCCAGGAGCTTAAGTAACAGCAGAATTTTGTTCTACAAAATCCCTCTACAATCCTCCTCTTAAAACTGGGAAGATTTTCTCCCCATCACGTGGCCTTTTTAGTAGGTGAAACAGACCAATAAAAAAAGGGAAACTAGAAACCTTTGTCCAAATGGGGTGGGGTTTTTTTGTTTGTTTATTTTAAATATAACTCCCCTAACTCAGATGAAGAGATTCTATTATTATCCATTGTTTATTTATTGTTTATTCTCATGGTGTTAGGCACACTATCACATATAAGATCTCAACAGGTGGATACAACAGACAGGGAAGCACGATGGAACAGTGATCCAGTTATGCCTGTAATAGACAAGAGTCACTATGACCACCTGTCTCACCATCCCTCACCACTGCCCCTTCAAAGAGCTCCCCCATCATCAGATTACTTGTCATGGCCCCAGGGGGAAGAGGACAGCCTGTGTATCAGTTCCTCTTCTAGATAAAGTGATGAGCCATTTCAGGGTGGATAAAAGTCAATGGGTAGGTTTTCTACCCCGTCCAATACTACTTAATGGAGATTCTGTCTCCATGATCCCTTTGGAAGTTATTAGCATTGCTCCTTCTGATGGCCAAAGATAATAGCCCTAAGGGAAGCATCTCACCACCAGAACTAAGCACTACTCGCTCCCGGACTTCAAGCTCAAAGTCAGAACCTTTGTGCTGTGCAGCCACCATACATGCCCCAATGAGGACAGAACGGAGCATATTTTAGAGATTTATAACTATTTCTAGCACATGAACTACATCTTACCTCAACATTCCATACAAAGGAACTGTGGAAGAGGTCTGACCACACTTTGCCAACTTTGTTTGTGTCTTTAACATCCCAGATGTATATACTGTGGTCTTTATACACACAAGAGAGCCAACAATTGCATGGGTCAAAGGCTAAGGCAATGGTGTCTGGGTAGACGGAATCTGGTTGTCTTAAGAGACAGAGAAAGAGGAATTATTCTTTTTAGTTGAATTTAAAAAACAAAAAATGCAAGCTAAAGTATGGTATATACAACTGTCATAAATATAAAGGGAAGGGGGAGAGGATCTGATGCAGTGCTATAAAATCCTCTTACCAGTAAAGGGTTAAGAAATACAGGTAGCCAGACTGACACCTGACCTGGCTGGCATCTGACCAATAAGGGGACAAGATACTTTCAAATCTGGGAGGGGGGAAGGCTGTGTGTGTGTGGCTTTGTCTGAGTCAGTGTGATCTTGGAAGACAGAAAGAACCTACAGAAAATCAGTCTTCTCACCAATACTCACTTTTCTAAAGTAAGTTTAGATAGCATAGTGAGTAGATTTCTGTTTATTTTGCTCGGTACATTCCCTGTGGGAGAGGGAAGGGGTATTCCTGTTTTTCTGTAACTTTAAGGTTTTGTCCAGAGGGGGGAATCTCTCTGAGTGCCCTGTAAACTAGTTACCATCCGGATTTTACAGAGATGATTTTACCTTCTTTGGTTTTAATAAAATCCTTCTTTTAAGAAGCTGACTGTTTTCTATGGTTTTTAAAAACCCAGGGGGTGGGTTTTTAGATCACTGTGTAACCAATTGGTTAGGAGATTATCCCCAAGCTTCCCAGGACAGGGGGGTACGGGCTTGAGAGGATATATATTTTTTGGGGGGGCGGGGGGGGGGGGGGGGAAGGGACTTCAAGTGGTCCCCCTTCCTGGATTCCTGTTTAGAACACTTGATGGTGGCAGTGGAAGAAGCATTTCTCAGGGTGCAGGGAATTTTGTACCTTGGGGGTTTTAACCTAAGCTGGTAAAAATAAGCTTAGGGGCTCTTAATGCGGGTCCCCACGTCTTTACCCTAGAGTTTAGAGTGGGGAGGGAACCCTGACAACAACAATTTCTGATTTAAACATCTGAAATTCACTAATATTCCAGCCTACCGAACATTGTAAAATCACAGATAGATTTTCTGAGCATGTACCTAGTCTCACAAAATGTCCATGCTAGGTGCACTTCAAGTCTTACAGTACATAATATTATTCTTGGGTTTTTACCCTCTTCCATCCAGAATCTGTGAAAAAATCTCTATGTCCTGGGTACAGCCCAACAGACTGGTTTGATAATGTATAGCTCTGAAAAGCCACCTAGCTATTTGGAAAACATTCATGCCAGTTACACTGGAAGAAAAACAAATGAATGATACCTACCTCATGTGTAAAGTGTTTTGGGATCTACAGATGAAAAGCCTGATACACGAGCTAAGTATTTTATGAAAACAGGCAAAGAAGCTGCCAAGTCTGATTTGTCTTAACACCTTACATTGTTATATGCAAAGTATCCGGTTTTAGTTTCTTCAAGCTCTTTCAGAAACTCATTTGAAATGTTAACAACACTGGGTTAGAGACCTCTGAAAGATGACCAATTTCAAGTCAATTTAATCTTAAATATCCATTTTCTTCTGATCTTAAATGTAAGACTGAAACAGACAAGCTTTCAGGATCAAATTTTCAGAAATGCTCATCTCCCATTAATAAGGGTCACTGGGCACTTCTGAAAATCCGGCCTTTGCTATTTAGCCACTATCTTTAGAAGCTGTACGGAGTATTTGTAGATCTTAAAGCGAAGGCACCTTTTCCTTCAAGCCAAGTCAAACGTAATACACACAGTGAAGCACTATATTACATGTCAAAACTTTGTACCTTGGTTCAAGCTCTTTGGCTACATCAACGCCCAAGTAGTGAGGTTTCGGTAGATCAGTGAGATAATGCATGTTGTGGGAATGAAAGATCCTCACAGTTCCATTTGCACAGCCACAAAAAATAAACTCTTCACTAACACAGATGCAATTTGCTAACGATACCTGAGGGAAGAAGTTCACATGCATAAAGTTACATTTTTTATAACAGAGAATGTATTTCTATAAAACAATTACAGTAACGTAAGGGAAGCATAGGTAACCGAAACAAAATGGAATTATTTTACAATAATTAGATAACAAGGCGTTTTACCTTCAGATCAATCCATTTTTCCAGTATTCGCTTCTCGTTAAATTGACAGAGAAGTCCAGAATAAGAAACACAGAAAGTGTTGCCCAACATTTTCCCTTGCCCGCATGCTACACCACAAAAGATGTTATTGTGAAGCTCTCCCAGAAGTCCAGAGCGACCAACCAATGGCACAGTCTCTTTAATCTGCAATTAACACATTAGTTTGCATTATAAATACTAATACATGTGTCCTTCTGACACCTTTCACTGAGGATCTAAAGAAAGCCTCAAAATATCCCTATGAGATAAATAAGTTCCTCCTTTTTAAAAATGGGAAACAGGATTGTCACACATCGATTCATGTTTTCTGGAATCCGGCAAGTGGGCAATAGCTCTGTCAAAGAACTGAAACATCCTACAAATGCGGTTTAAATGTTAATTTAGCAATTTCTTGCCCCTTCATCCCTGCGCTCTGTTGTGAATGTGATTTTTCAAGACTACTTCCAGAAAGCTAGATTCAAAACCCACCTAGAGCTGCCTGGCCATAGGTCATTCCTGAAGCAGGGAAGGAAGTTATGGTATGACAGAGAGCTTGAGTGCTCTTTGGCGCCACCCACCTAAAAAATATCCCTGTCTGCTGCAGTGACAGACGTGGGATAAACATCTAGTCAGCTGTCTGAGTATCCTGAGCACCTCTTTTTAAGCTCATTTGCTCCCACACCCAACTGGTACAGCATACAAGAAAAGATTACCTTAACTTCCCTCGATGGGTCCAAGAACCAGAATTTAACATGGCGGTGGCCAACAGTAACAAAGTAGCTGTCCTCAGAGAACGATATTGCAATAACTTTACAAGACACTTTGTTTGATGCTACTAGAGTATCCTTCTGTAAAGAGACAAAAATGAACACCCAATAATTTGTACATCACCGATACATGGCACAAGAGACCTGGAAGTTACGATTGAATTTCCGATTCCACTACAAGGCCAATCTTGACACAACCCCACTTCATCCTCATAACTTAGCAATTCATATGAACATTGACATGAAGTACAATTTAGCATACAATTCATCTGCCAGGAAAGATGGTTTTTGTGAAACGGCGATTCTCCTGAGTGCGGGATGCAGGAACGCTGGAAGCTCACTAGAAATGGGGGGCTGCCAATGCCAGAACCATGCCCTCCCCCCTTCCCCGACGCCCCACCCCTTCCCCAAGGCCCAGCCACCATTCCACTGCCCGCCCCCCCCGCGAGGTCCCCACACTCCACCTCTTCCCCCAGGCCCTGCCCCTCACTTGTTCCTCTCCACCCCCACACTCTCATCACTTTTACCTTAAGGCAGGTAAAAAGTGACGGGGCCATTGACCCCTCCCCCCCACATACCCGTTCCGGCGCCCCTGGTGAAGTAGGGAGGAGGAAAAGGTGTTCTGACTTTTTGAAAAAATTCTAATGGTCCTTCACTCTCCACCCGTCTCCTAATAACTCAAAGGCAGCTTGACCTAGAAGTTTCATGTGTATATGGCTGAGTTGGCTCAATCAAGCAGGAGTGCCTTCACTGGACTTCTCTTTTTGGGAGCAAACATACTACAAAAGGTTAATCAATCCTTTAGGATATGCATGTGATCCTGGAGGCATTACAATGTATTACCTTCCAAGCTCTGCATGAATGATACCTGATCTACACCTGCTCAAGATGACAGGCCCTAGGTACTTTCATATTACGAGTGTGACAGATAATACAGTGGGGAGGCAGGAAGGAGAGAAGACAGTGAGATCAAATAGTGTTAATCTGGGAGCAGGAGGCAGGACAGACAAGCAAGTGAAGAGGAGAGATCAGATAATGTTCATAGATTATAAGGCCAGAAGGGACTATTGTGATTATCTAGTCTGATCTTCTGTACAACATAGGCCATGGAATTTCCCTGAGTTAATTCCTGTTTGAACTAGAGCATCTTTTTTGTGTGTGTGAAAGATCCATTCTTGATTTTAAAATTTTCAGTGATGGAGAATCCACTACGATCCTCGGTGAGTTGTCCCAATGGTTAATTACCCTCCCTGTTACAAAATGTGTGCCTTATTCATCAGGAAAAGGGAGGCAGGATATTCTCAGCAAAGTCCTCAACTCTGAAACTTGCCCTTGGTCCAGGAATGCTAGAGTCTGATAATCTTGTAGGCACATAGCAAAGTTCAGCGCTTTTCCACAAGTGAGATTGGTTTCTTGGTTTGAATGAGGGAGGAGTTATTTTGATTGCATTCGTTATCAAATAGCTAACAGATACGTTATATTTTATTGTAAGTGCATCAGTAAATTCTTTGATTTTCAGTGAAAAATGACAGAAGCTATTTATCCCTGACATCTGTAGTTCCTTACCTTCCAGTCCCAGACATTGACAATCATATCATGCTGATAGCCCACTGACACAATATACTTCATGTTGGGAGAAAAAGCCACACAAGCCACTCCATGTTTATGGCCATGCAGTTCAGATACTTGCGTCTTCTCCTCGACGTCCCACACTCGAACAGCTGGTCTGTGCCCGTTCTGCAAGAGTCATTTGAATATGTGCTGCCATTTGAATCGTGCACAAAAACACAGGAATTGCCATTCCAGATCAGAACAATGGTCCATCTAGTCTAGTATCCGAATACAGACAACTCAGAGTTCAACCACTTTAGTCTGTAGTTTAAAGGCTCATCTTTACAGTTTAAATTCCAAATTAGTACTACCTGATCACCTGGCCAAAATTCAACCCATGTACAGAGGCCGGAAAGCTAGCATCAAAACAGAGGGCACTAACTGGGCATTTCTTCTAGTCTTACTATGGCAGGTTTTCCAGGCATACAAGCATTTGCATTGGTAGAGAAATCAGAAATTCCATTCCAAGCATACTCACTATAATACACTTCAGCAGAACTCACCTCACCAGTAACAATAAGTTTTCCATCAGGTGAGAAAGACAGAGCACTCAGCGTTTTCCTGAAAGAAAGATATAGCTTTTGTTTTCCCTCAGAGACCTAAGTTCAGACAGCGCTCACCGCAATCAACACTACAGTAAGGAAAAAACGTTCTGACGTTACACAGTCTACAATAGCTTATCTACTGTCTTAGACTGTCAGCTCTTTGGGGCAGACACTGTCTTTTTGTAATGTGTTTGTAAAGTGCCTGGCACAGTGGGGTCCTGGTCCATAAGTAGGCATATAGCAGCCATGCACAGTATCAGCAGTTACACTTTGCTCAGCTCAGATTCACATTTCTTTCTCAGCAACCCAAACCCCAAAAAGCAAGTTTGGAATAAAGATACCTACACACGATCAAGGTGGTGAGGAAATTAAGCATTGACAATACCTGGAAGTATTAAAGATGTGTCTTTGTTTATTCTTTTGGGGATTTAAAATTACCACCACACACCTGAAAAGAAAGAACAAGACATTTACGTTAATAAGTGTTTCACCTGGGTTGTGGAGCGGTGGGGTGTTAAGAGGAGGATGGCAATCTTCAGAGTTTGGAAGACTTCCCAGAAAAGGGAAAGTGTTGGAGAAAAGCACATCCTATTTTTTTAAATAAAATAATAACAGCAACCCTAACACGTCATCAGTCAAGACCCAAGTGCTTGACAAAGGAGGTCAGTATCATTATCCCCATTTTGCAAATGGGAAACTGAGGCACAAAGTTGTGACACAACTTGCCCGAAGTCACAGAGCCAGGAATGGGACCAAAGTTTCCAGAGTCCAGTCCAGTGTTCTATCTACTAGGCCACATGGTTATATGTTTATGTTATATTTTTAGAAGGCTTTTGTTCTAACACTAAACTGGAGATTACTACAATACTAATTTTTATAGTGGGGGTGCTGAGCGCCATTGAACCAAACTGTAAACCCTGTATATGATGGAAACCACTTTGAGCCGGCGGGGCGGGGGGGGAGGGGGGGCAGCAGCACCTCCAGCACCCTAAATTCCAGCATCTATGCCTGGAAGTGGTGGGGTCAATACAGAGGAAAGAAACAGAGTACAGCTTAAGCTACTCCATTATCACAAAACCGACAGGTCTAATCCAACAGTGATATCAGACTTGTGGGATGCCCATGAATGAGAAGGTGAACTTAAAGCACTCTAATACACCTCTTTAGCCAGACCTAGATGTGGTAGTTGTCCAAGAGCTTTCCATTTCCAGCCCTTGTCTGCTTGAGGAACACTGTGAGGTAAGGTTTAGAGAAACCCCACAAGGGGAAAAAAAACTACTAAGGGCTCACATCCCTATGAAATGCTGAATGTCTTCATCTCCTACTGAAGTCAGTTGGAATTTTGGTGCTCAAGCATGCCTCTAGCTACAGTAGTAGCTAATTGTGTCATGGGATGGGATCCAACCTTTACTCACGCAAGCTGTCCCATTAGCCTCTGCTTATGTAAAGCCTACCTGAGTGACAAAGGGCTGTAAGATGGAACCCCAAAGTAATAGTGAAATAACATTACTGCATACACACAGTTGGCAAAACCACCAGGGCCCATGTCCCTATTTTTCCTCTGTAAGTTGCAGTGGTTTCTATAATCATGCAGATAGACAGAACATAAACTTACACTTTTTCACATTTAGTTATATAGTACACTTACCCTGTAGGATATGCTATCTGCCCGGTGTTTGGGTCACAAGCTAAACCACTACTGGTTTGGGTAGTTATTCCCAATACTTTCTCAAGCATAACCTGCCCAAAAAAGGGGAAAAAATATTGAAGTCTAGTACAGTCAGAACTATGTAAGAGCTTATTTATAACTCCCAATTATTAGATTCTTGAAGCAGTTGTTCCAGCAACCTGGAAGGCAAAGTTTCCTACATCAGGTAAGAGGGAACCAATAAAAATTCAAGCAAACAATCATGCACAATATAGAAGCTTAACACTGAACTTTCTTTAAAAATGGAAACATTGCTTAATAGCCCAAATCATTAGAAAACATATGTTCAGGCTTTAAAACAGTGGCTGGAATTTTTTTTTCCCCATATACTTCCAAAGTAAGATCAAAGATCAAAGTAAGTACCTTAGGCTATGTTTATACTAGTCTATGCTGGCATAGTCCCGTAGCATAGATGCAGCCTACACCGACAGAAGGACTTCTGCCTGCACAGGAGCACTACCTTCCCAATGGACACTGTACTCTTTAATCAGCATGGCTGTGTCTACACTGCGGGGTTTGTCAGCATAACTGTGTTGGTCACAGAAGTGGGATTTTTTCACACTCCTGATCAATCTAGCTATGACAATATAAATTAAGTGTAGGTACTTATTAAGCCCCCCATTACCATAGTATCTGAACACCTCTCTATCTTTAAAGCATTTATCCTCAACACCCTTGTGAGGTAGGTAAGGCAGCATTATACTGTATCCCCATTTTATAGCTGGAGAACTGAGGCACAGAGGCCAAGATCCTCAAAAGTATTTAAAGTGCCTAACTCCTATTGAGAACCTTTGAGGATCTGAGCCACCGAGTCTAAGGCCTGGTCTACACTTAAACATTAGATTGACCTAGCTATATCACTAAGAGCAGTGAAAAAAATCTCCTTCCCTGATTGCCAGAGTTAGATCAACCTAGCTACTAGCGTAGATACAGCTAGTTCAACGGAAGAACTCTCCGAGAGATAGTGACTAGGTTGATGGAAGAAGTGGATTAACTAAATTGACAGAAAAACCCCTTCTATCGACGCAGGAAGTGTTTACATCACGGTGCTACAGTAGCAGCACCATAGCTGTGCCGCTGTAGCATAAAAATGGCCTAAGTAACTTGCCCAAGGTCACACAAGAAATCCATGGCACAGCAGGGAGACCATAGGAATACAGCTCCCTGCAAAGGCTTAGATATCAGTGATACAAACTGTCTGAAGGGGAAACAGAATTGGGAATGCAGGTCTTGGTAGCGTAAATGTTTTATTCAAAGATTCCAATCTGTTACGTTTGAAGGGAGGCTTTCAGAACAAGTTTGTTTAAAAAAAAAAAAAAAGAATTAGCTTTGTAGAAATCAGTTTTCATGATTTTCAAAATATTGTAGTAATTTTTTTTTTTAATCAACAGTTCCTGTTGCGTTTCTAACCCATATGCTGCAGCACTGCACTGGGACATGAGACCCTAAATGAGATATAAACAAGAAAAACAGACTAATCAGAAACTGTAACTTCACTGTAAAAAGGTAGGTTTATATCAAGACAACTAACTCGCTGAAAAATTCTAGTGGAGACAAGACTGTGGTTTTTACTTCAGCGTAGCTAATCGAGGTCAACCACAGCTGGAGGGAATAGCTTTGTCTTCACTATTAAAGGAATGGGTTTTGTAACCTCGAGGTAACTAACACGTGAGCTAGCCCAAGGCAAAAGCATAGTGAAGATAAGGTGTTTTATTTGTACCATAAGGTCAGGCTGACCTCAGCAAGTCTACCTTGCTGTAAAACTGAAATATCTGATCTTCACTGTGCTTTTACCTGAGGATAACACATTAGTTACCCCCAGGCAAAAGACACCTGTTTTGGCAGTGAACACAAGGTCTATAAGGCTGATCTTGTCACGATAAAAAAAACTATCCATGCTGTCACCAGGAGGATTTTACAGCAAGTTAGCTGATGGGGGAGGTAAGGAGTTGAATCCAGCAAAGAGGAATCCCAAGAGTGCAAGAAGCGAACAAACCGCCTCAATGGTACCACAGACAGTATAACCCCTGCAGCTGCTGAAGCAGCTGGGGGGATTATTTGTAACTTGTATGTGTGTAACTCTTCCACCGACAGCCCTGCTCCCACTGAGACCCAACCCCCACGCTCAAAACTAGATCAGGGGTCCCAAACATGTAGCCCGCAGGGTTATTTCCTGCAGCCGCCAAGCTCCCCTCCCCCACCGCCCCCCTTCCCTCCCAGCGCGCTAGGTCCCTGCTCCTCTGCCTACCTCCAGGTGTTTCCCACCACCAAACAGCTGTTTGGTGCCTTCCAGGAGGGAGGGGGGAGGAGCAGGGAGCCACCCACTATGGGGAGGAGGCGGAGAAGAGGCGTGGATTTGGGGAAGGGGTTGGAAGAGGGGCAGGGAAAGGGTGGGACGAGGCAGGGCAAGGGAAGGGCCTCATGGAAGGGGTGGAATGGGGGCCAGGGGCAGCGACGGGGTGGTGGTGTCAATGATGCGGCCCTCGGGCCAATGCGCTAGTCCTCACGTGGCCCTCGTGGTGATTTGAGTTGGAGATCCCCGAGTTAGCCCCACCCAGCTCCTACAGCCCATGCTAGGGGATGCTCGGGGGCAGGGTCTACATCCAAGGGGCGGGGGCTGAGCGAGACACGCACAGGAGGGTCTCAAGTCACTGCCCCTTTTCACCTCTATCTCCCCAACTCAAGAGAAGACCCCCCCCCCCTTCCCTTAGGCCAACCTCCCCACGCATGCCCAGAAGCTACTCTCACACGCCCCTCCCATCTCCCCAAACCCCGCCCCCTCACCAAAGCCCCGCCCCCTTTGTCGCTGTCCACCCGCCGCGTCACCCCGCCCCCTCACAGTTCCCCCAGCCCCGCCTCCTTTACATCAGCCCGCCCCTCCGCGTCAACTCGCCCATTCTCCCCAAGCCCCGCCCACTCCGCTGTATGGCTCGAGCCCCGCCCCTTCAAGCCCCGCCGCCCCCCCCCATTGCCTCAGCCTCCCTCTCGGTCATCCCCGGCCCCTCACCGCCTCCTCCGGCCCCTGGTGCCTCGATCTCCGCCTCAGGCTTAAGAGCGGCGGCGAGTCGGCGCCCCCGCTCCGGGTGTAGAAGCCGCCGCCGGACCCCGCCATGGCTGCGGGGCCCTCCGCGCCCCTGGCTTCACCCCTTAGGCGGCCTCTATCCTCAGCAACCGCTCCGAACTGCGCGCGGAAACCCGGCTCCCCGCTCCCATTGGCCGCCGCGCGCGCCAAACATCTCTCCTCGCAGCCAACGGCGGCGGCTCTGCCGTGAAATCCCGCCTCCCTAACGCCCCAAGGGCTGGCTTGCATGCTAATCATCCCTCGCTCCGCCAATAGTGAGGGCGCTGCCATTAAATCCCACCTCCCGTGAAACATACCATAAGCATAATCTAGTAGGCGGGGGAGGGTGCCCATCATTTTCAAGATCAGCCAATAATGGAAGAGCTATCGTAAAATCCCGCCCCCTGTCTTTGGGTTTGGTTTAGGTCTAACATCCATCTGGGGCCTGAAGGCTGCTGGTTCGAATCCCAGCCCCCCTTCAATGCCATGAGTTAATTATTTAAAAACCAGATAATGAATTAGCACCAGTTATAAACAATTAAACCATGAGTCTGGGAGGAGAAAACTAGAGCCCGATTATGCTGCAAGCCTTTTCATAGAATAGCAGGGTTGGAAGTCCAACCCCCTGCTCAAAGTAGGACCAATCCCCAATTTTTGCCCCAGATCCCTAAATGGCCCCCTCAAGGATTGAACTCACAACCCTGGGTTTAGCAGGCCAATGCTCAAACCACTGAGCTATCCCTCGCCCCGGACACAGGCTCCCGTTGAGCCCAATGATCTTTCTGTGCTATGTAGGGCATGTTGGATTAAGCCTAATATTCAGACTCCAGAAGATGTAATATACCTGGAAGGGTCAGAAGATGCATCCCAGTTTGTACAAGCTAAGTTTATTGCACATACCAGTGATTCCCTGCACGCCCCTATTTGTCACACACAGAGAAAAGGCTCTATGCATACCCCTTTCTCCCCATGCTTCCACAACAGGGTCCCCATCCCTGCCCCCCATGGTAGGGGCTTTGTGCAAGCCTCCTATTTCCCCCAGCCTCTTCCCTAGCTAAGCAATTTAACAACATAAGAACAGTCATAGTGCATCCATAACGGTCCATCTAGCCCAGTATCCTGTCATCCAACAGGGTGGGGCCAAAGCCAGGTGTTTCAGAGGGAATTAACAGAACAGGAAATCAAGTGATCCATCCCCTGTCATTCACTCCCAGCTTCTTCCAGTCAGAAGCCAGGGACATCCAGAAGATGGGGTTGCATCCCTGACCATCTTGGCTAATAGCCATTTGATGAACCTATCCTCCAGAAACTTATGTAGTTTTTTTCTAAACCCCATTACAGTTTTGGCCTTCACACCATCCCCTGACAATGAGTTCCACAGGTTGACTGTGTGCTGTGTGAAGAAGAACTTCCTTTTGTTTGTTTTAAACCTGCTGCCTGTTAATATCCCCTGGGTCTTGTGTTTGTGAAGGAGTAAATAACACTCCCTAATTCATTTTCTCCACACCAGTCCCAATTTTATCATATCCCCTCTTAAGCATCTCTTTTCCAAACTGAAAAATCAGTCTTTTAAATCTCCCCTCACATGGAAGTTACCTCCCAGACAGAAAGATGACAGGGTGTTGTCAACATGCTAAATTCTATTGGGAAGATGAGCAGAGATGAAGTAGGGTATTACCAATTGTTTGATCATTGGAATAATTTTTATAGTGGGGGTACTGAATGCCATTGAACAAAACTGTAAACCCTGTATATGATGGAAGCCAAGGGGTGCTGCCACACCCCCAGCACCTCTGGTGGTGCTTGAAGCTGTGGTTGTGCTAACCAGATGGGAAAACCATATGTCCCCTTGCCCCTGATTTTGCCCATTTGGTTTTCTCCAAAACGGATATGTTTCTGGCCATTGATGTCGGGAACATTCCCTGAAGTTTTAGAGTTGCTTGAATAAAACATTCTAGAGTTTAACGTATTACAGACAGAGAAATGTTGTTGAGTTGACTGTAAGGACATCACAAATGTACCCAACCAAGCTGATTGGGGGTGGGGCAGGGTAGAATAGGGGGCAAACACAGAGTTCCTCCCATAGGGGGAGAATGGGGGACCTGGGAATGGGGGTAGTGTGACCCCCCATCCCTTATTTTAAAGGGACCATCCCTTATTTAATTGATTTTTTTTCCTTAGGGTGACCATCCATCCCTTGTTTTAAAATCTACTGAAATGTATTAAACCTGATCAGAAGTCCTATTTGAAACATTATGTTGAAGCTAATGATAAATGCATTGCATCCTTGGGGCAGTAGAAATGTATACTTCAGAGGGGAAAAAAAATACACGATTTGCTAAGGGAAATAGTGTTTCTCTAAAATATCCTTTAAAATAAAGCAGCCCCTTATTTTTCCATGTGGTTTTCCCTTACTTCCCTCCAACAAAAGTGGTCACTCTAACCAGGGAGAGGGGGAATAGGAGCACACAGAACCTCTAGCTGGGGAGGGAAGGGGAATTGCGGGGGACACAGTCCTTGAAAAGGAGGGGGATGGAGGGATTTGAGTCCCTGGTGTGTGCAAGAAGTTCAGCCTACACTAGCTACAAAGTGTGTAGCCCCCATAATAAATATTAATAGTATAATTCAGTACATTTAAATAAATAATCTGAAAACATCCTTGCTAGACCTGGGGAAATTTCTCCTTCTATAGAACACCTGCTCAGAGGAGCACATCTTCCATTTACCTCTGACTGGCTTATCTTCGAGCAGTTAATTCCCCTTCCTCCTTTCACTCTGGATTCCATGGTCTCCTCTTTCCTCCCCCAAAGGTAGGACTCTCCGAGCAGGGGGAAATGGTTCTGCTGTTTTACCCACAGCAGGATCATCACTTGATGTGCTCTGCTAAAGCCCAGTCCAGCTCTGGGACTGAGTTTTTAACCCTTGGGGGAGGGCTCTTTTTTTTTAAAGCTTTATGTATTTGTCACATCTCAGTGCCATCATTAAATGCCTGGTGAGAAGAGAAGCCCAGAAAGCAAAGGTAATGATAATGAAATTGGTCTGTGGACCTAATGCTTATGGCCAAGATAGATTTGAGGTATAAAAATTTAACAGTTAGGGGGTGGGGTTAATGGCAAAGTAGAGGGAACTCAATAAAGCGGAGTTGCTGGTCTGTGTATTTATCTGTTTACAGCTTACACCTGTTCTGTTTGCATCAGTGGCACCAGCAGTCAAGGAATCTCTAAGGGCCTAATCATTGGGATAGCTGGGCACCAAGGATAGCATCAAGAATTTCACAATAGACCATACTTCCTGTCCTTTCCCTACTGCCCAGGTTCAGCTGCCATCACTTAATTAATTTGCCCTGAGGTGAGAATGTAAGGGACAGAGCACTGGACTGGGACTCATGAGACCTTGGGCAAGTCACTTCAGCCCAGATTCTCCAAGATATATTTAGGTGCCCAACTCTCATTGCCATCAGTGGGACTTAGGCACCTAAATACCTTTGAGGATCCTGGCCTCACCCCAGTGTGCCTCAGTTTCCCCATCTGTAAAGTGGAGATAATGATACTGACCTCTTCTGTAAAGTGCTTTGAGAGCTATGGATGATAAGAGCTAGATGTTGTTGTTATTATTATAGGTGATAAAGCAGTGGGATGGCAGAGGGAGTTGTCATAACCATACAGCTAAGGGTAGCCTAGGATTCCTCCTTACCTGTAAGGGGTTAAGAAGCTCAAATAACCTGGCTTGGCACCTAACCAATGAGGAAAGAAGATATTTTCAAATCTTGGGAGGGGGGAAGGTTTTGTTTGTGTGTCTGTTCTCTCTTGGGACTAAGAGGGATGGGGCAGAAATCCATCTTCTCCAACCCATCCTCAACCAAGTCTCCAATATTGCAACAAGTAAGTTAGTCAGGCATTGCTATTAGGTTTTTCTTTTGTTTTGCTTCTGAATTTTCCCTGTACAAAAAGGCAGGTTTATTCCTGTTTTCTGTAGCTTGAATTTTCCCTGGGTTAAGAGGGAGGTGTTATTCCTGTTTTCTGTAACTGTAAGGTTTTGCCCCGGGGAGTCCTCTGAGTTTTGAATTTGAGTACCCTGTAAAGTTATTTTCCATCCTGATTTTACAGAGATTATTTTTACCTTTCTTTTTTTAATAAAATCCTTCTTTTAAGAACCTGACTGATTTCCCCATTGTTCTACGACCCAGGGCTTTGCGTCTTTGATCACTTGGTAACCAATTGGTTAGGAGGTTATTCTCAAGTCCCCTCCTCTCTCCTGTGGTGACACCCCCTAGCTCAGCCCCTCTCATAGAACCCCCCCCCCAACCTAGGCCCCGCCTCCCTCCTGAGGTGACCCCCCCCCAGCTCAGCCCCTCTCTTAGCAACCCCCCCAGCCTAGGCCCCGCCTCCCTCCTGAGGTGACCCCCCCCAGCTCAGCCCCTCTCATAGCAACCCCCCCAGCCTAGGCCCCGCCTCCCTCCTGAGGTGACCCCCCCCAGCTCAGCCCCTCTCATAGCAACCCCCCAACCTAGGCCCCGCCTCCTTCCTGAGGTGACCCCCCCCCCAGCTCAGCACCTCTCATAGCAACCCCCCCAACCTAGGCCCCGCCTCCCTCCTGAGGTGACCCCCCCGCCAGCTCAGCACCTCTCATAGCAACCCCCCCAGCCTAGGCCCCTCCTCCCTCCTGAGGTGACCCCCCCCAGCTCAGCCCCTCTCATAGAACCCCCCCCCAACCTAGGCCTCTCCTCCCTCCTGAGGTGACCCCCCACCCAGCTCAGCCCCTCTCATAGCAACCCCCCCAGCCTAGGCCCCGCCTCCCTCCTGAGGTGACCCCCCCCAGCTCAGCACCTCTCATAGCAACCCCCCCAGCCTAGGCCCCGCCTCCCTCCTGAGGTGACCCCCCCCAGCTCAGCCCCTCTCATAGCAACCCCCCCAGCCTAGGCCCCGCCTCCCTCCTGAGGTGACCCCCCCCAGCTCAGCCCCTCTCATAGCAACCCCCCCAGCCTAGGCCCCGCCTCCCTCCTGAGGTGACCCCCGCAGCCCCTCTCATAGCAACCCCGCCCCCATCCTAGGCCCCGCCCTCCCCGCGACCACCCCCTGTGGTACGGCCCTTGCGGCTTTAGTCTACGGCCCTGTTGCCATGGCAGCAGGGCCTCGGCTATAGCTCCGCCCCCTCGCCCTCGCTGCGCAGCCCGCGCGCCCTCGGAGGGGCAGATGGAGCGGGGGAGGGGAGGAGGCGGAGTTCTATGCGTAACGACGCACGACGTCGGCTTGCGAGCGGCCGCGGCGCGGGTCACGTGCGAGGGGAGCCCGCCCGGCGCGGGCGAGCGACGATGCCCAAGTACTGCCGGGCGCCGAACTGCTCCAACTCGGCCGGGCAGCGCCGGCCGGGCGGCGAGCGCCTCAGCTTCTATCGGTCAGTTCCGCCCACGCGGCGCGTGGGGGGGGGGGCGCTTCCGGGCGCAGCGTGGCGTCAGGACACGTCACGCGCCGGGCCCGTGATGTCACGCGCGGGGCGCTCTGGTCTCCCCTCCCCGAACAACGTGGGCTGGCAACGGGAGGCGAGCGGGCGGGGCCGCCCGGGGGGGGGGGGCGCGGAGCAGGTGGGGAGGGGGAGGACTGGGACGGGGAGGGCGCTGAGGGGGCAGGAGGCGGTAGGGGGTGGTGGGGAGGTAGGAGCCAGGAGCCGGTGGGGTGGGGGCTGGGGGGCAGGAGGCAGTGAGGTGAGGGGGAGGGCTGGAGGAGGCATAGGGGGATGTGGGGGGGCAGGAAGCAGCATGGGGGCAGGAGGCGGTGAGGTGAGGGGGAGGGCTGGAGGAGGCATAGGGGGATGTGGGGGGGGGCAGGAAGCAGAAAGGTGGGGGAGGACTGTGGAGGGGGTAGGGGGGGCAGGAGGCAGCGGGGTGGGGAGGAGGCAGCAAGGTGAGGGAGGACTGGAAGGGACAGGAAGCAGCATGGGGGCAGGAGGCAGTGAGGTGAGGGGGAGGACTGGAGGAGGCATGTGGGGTAGTGGGGGGGGGCAGGAAGCAGCAAGGTGGGGGAGGACTGTGGAAGGGGTAGGAGGTAGGGGGCAGGAAACAGCAGGGGGGCAAGAGGCGGTGGGGTGAGGGGGAGGACAGTGGAAGAGGCAGGAGGAGGTGGGGGGGGCAGGAAGCAGCAGGGGGCAGGATAGGGTGACCAGACAGCAAATGTGAAATATCGGGATATGGGGTAGGGGGTAATAGGAGCCTATATAAGAAAAAGCCCCCAAAATCGGGCCTGTCCCTATAAAATCGGGACATCTGGTCACCCTAGGGCAGGAGGCGGTGAGGGGGTGGGACACAGTGGGGGGTGGTCTGGGGGGCAGGAGCCAGTGGGGTGAGGGGGAGCACTGTTAGGGTGGGGAGTGGGCCATACAGGGATGAAGTGCACGGAGCAGGTCATGGACCCTATTAGAGTGGGGTATTTGTCCAACATAATTACAGCGTAGCAGTGAGCGCCACCTGACCTATGTTATGGAATTCCCCTCCCCCAAGAACAGGATGGTGCTGGCTTGTGTGTATGGGCCACGTGGTGGGTGTTGCCAGGTACTGTATGTTACTTGCAGGGAAGGCAGGCCCTTTATTTAACAGCAGGGAGTGACAGGTGCCGTATGGCTACAGGGATGCTTACAACACCAGGGTGCAGCCATGGTTACTAGGTCCTAGGCACTGTAAGGTATTGGAGTGGGGTGGGGAAATGCACTGGAGAGCAGTAGACTCTTTCACTGCATCTGTTTTTATTGGTGTCTGGCTGAGCCCATGCACCTGCTGCCCTTGGGTGTAGGGGGAGGAAGAGCTGGGTGTCAAACATTTAGAATTTAGTGCTACCTTGGGTTTGATATTCAGGCCCTACCAGCCGAATCCTGGTGTCTGCTGCCACCTCTTTTAATCACTGTTATCTGTTTGGATATTTGATGGAATATGGGCCCAGAGCAGTGCTCAGGGAGTCAGGACTTTTAGGTCCTCTTCCTAGCTATGTTGGTGACCCGCTGCTTGAATTTGGGCAAGTCTCTTTGCCTTTCTGTCCCTCAGTTTCCCCATCTGTAAAATGGGAATCATAGCACGGACCTGCCTAAAAGGGGGCTGTGGCACTAAATCTGTGAATGTTTGTGGGTTGCTTGGAGATCAGAGGCTGAGTGTGGCCATGACAGCGTGAGGTTTGGTTGTCACTGAAGACCTCTTCTGATGTCCATTCAGGTTTCCCTTGCATAACCCAGAACGACTCCAACAATGGCTCTCTCAGATGAACCAAGAGAAGTGGGTACCCACCAGATACCAGCATTTATGCAGCGAGCACTTTGCTCCGTCATGTTTCGAATACAGGTGGGGGGTTCGCTATCTAAAGCCTGATGCTGTCCCCACCATCTTTCAACTGTCTGAAAACCCCCTGGTAAGTCTCTGGTCATCGACTGATGTGGGGACTTGCCAGTGTGAACTCAGAGGGGGATGCTTGGGAGAGGGTTTTACAAAATAGCTGACTTTGGGAGGGAGCGTGGCTGAGTAGCTAGTGTAGAGGACTGAGCTCTATTCCTTACTCTGGGAAGGAATTATTCCTGTTTTTATAGTTGGGGAAACTGAGGCACAAAAGGATGAAGGGACTTAAAGTAAGAGCTTCTGAGTTCTATTCCCAACCCTGGGAATGGGGTCTAGTGGTTAGAACATTGGGGACTCGGGGCTCCTGGGTGCAGTTCCCAACTTTGTTACTGACTTTGTGTGATGTTGGACAAGTCTCTTCCCCTCTCTGTTGCCTAGTTGTCCCATCTGTAAAATAGGAAGAATGATATTGACCGCTTCCTGAGGGGACTGTGAAGCTTTGAGCCCCTTGGGGCTAGCTTGAGTCACCATGTTTATTACTTGTGCGAATCTGGCACGATGATCAGAAACCGGTCTAGTCACTGCCAGGTGGCCTTGACAGTCTGTCGTCACTCCCAGAGCAAACAGCTTCAGAGTAAACAGCTCTGTCATGTGACATAATGAAGGCTAATAGCAATGGAGGAAATAATTGCCTAATTGGAACATAGGAGGCGGAGGGGAGGAGTATGTGGATCTGTCTGACTGTGCATGCTTGTGCAAGGTGTTGGAGAGGGGGCTGGATTGACGACTCAGGGACCCCAGAGGCAGGCCTTTTAAATCTGGGCTGTCCCCGCAAAGTCCGGGGAATGGGAGCTAGGAATGCAGTTGAGAATCAGGCCTATTGGAACATCTAAAGCCACTTTGCACTGTTCTGGAGTGCAAAGGGGCCCGAAAGTGAGCAGAAACGGCTGCTTGAGCCTCCCTCTTGTGTCGGAGCGGCCTCCCCAGCTGGCATAGAGCAGGTATAAGGGCCCTGCTTGTAACACCTGGCATGGGGATAGATCAGGGCATGGCCAGAGCACACAGCAATGGGGGGTGGGGGGATCGGGGAGCGGCCAGAAGGCCCTGTGCTGTGTCCATCCTCTGCTCCCCAGGGCCCATAGGGAAAAGAGCATAACTTAGAGCAGCCCTGAGGCTGCTGTAATCGACACTGGAAGCCAGATAAGGCTCTCCTGCAGCATAGGGGAATGCAAAGGGAACTGATAGCCGCCTCTTCCTCCAGCCCCAAGCAGGGCAGGTAATTGGGCCCCCTCATCTCTGCATTGTCCTTCAGAGGCAAACACATGTTGTTTCTTTGGTGGCTTGCAGAAAAGGGAGAATCCTGCCCGGCCTCCATGCGAAACACAGGCCAAGAAGCTAATTGTTGAGAACAGCATGGACAGGAACTCGCAGGGACCACAAGCCATGGCCGCCCACCCTACTCAGGACACACTAGAAGCTCTCGCCATAGCCATCGACCCGATTTACGTGGAAGCCCAGCCCTCTGTCTCAGATCTGGACCTCCATGCCCTCTCCTCCCCTCTGGTTGGGGCGGTGAACCTGATGCCTCTCGTTCAGATCATGGAGCCTCTCAACGCTGTGGCGCTGGCCATGGCCTCACCCACGGAGGGCGCAGAGTCCATCCCCATCCATCTCCCGAGCCAGCCGTTCCCTCCCGCCGTAGACCAGCATGTGGATTTCTCCGTCGAGGCCTCTCCGGACTCTTTCGTGGCGGACGTGCCCGAGCAGTTTGCCACAGAGATCATGGTCTCTTGTGAGGACGCTGCTGTGGTGGACCAGGCCGAGGGCACTTTCGCTGCTGATCAGCCGCATACCCTGGTGGCCACAGTGGACCCACAGGAGATAGCAGACCAGGGCACCCTCTTCATTGAGAACGTGTCCATCCAACCCCTTCTGGAAACTGACCCCTCCACCGCAGCTGTCCTCAGCTCCCTGCAGGTGTCGACCACCCAGATGGTGGCGTATTTCGAGACCATCCCCACCGCGCCGGTGGTGTCCTCCGGTGCCATAGGGCCGCTGACGTCCAGTGCGTCGCCTCCCGAGACCGTGTTGTCCTCGGCCTTGACGGTGCCCATTGTCTCCACGGTGCCCATCGTGTCGAACTATGCCGCCGGCTCCCTGGATGAAGACGACGACTCCTCCACCATCGAGGTGGAGCTCTGTGCCGAAACCCTGGAGGAGCAGCTCGAGGAGCACCGCTACCACAAGAACGAGCTGACCACCCAGCAGCTGGTCGACCTGGTGATGGGCCTGCAGAAGAAGGTCAAGGTGCTGCAGCAGCGACACCGGCGTCACTGCACCAAACTGGAAGCCATGGAGGGCGTCGTGGAGCAGCTGAGGAAGGAGAGCCTGGTGTCAGAGGAGAAGCTCAAGCTGCTGGAGATGGTAGGTTGGGTGTGTCTAAGCTCCGTCTGCCTGTCTAAGGGTATGTTCTGATGCTCACCACCAGTTGCCCTTAGCATGGGGGCGTCTTGTCTGTGCCTGCTGTGGGTCGGTAGCTAGATTGATGGAAGAATTCTTCTGTTGACCTCGCACTGTCTACACTAGGGTTTTACTTTGGCTTAACTACATCACTGGGCGCCTCTCATTGATTACCGGGGCAGAGAAATGCCACAATAAAAAAATGTCTGGAATCGACCATTCAGTATCTTGCTAATGGGGATGTAGTTGGTGAAAGGGTCAGATCTTGCCGGGGCTGAGGGGGTGGAGATTCAAAGCCTGTGACTTAACCTTCATTGACTTCAGTGAGGGCAGGATCTGGCCTTGAGTTCATCCCCATAAATGAGCTTTCCTAACGGAGCTGCTGCAGCCCTGGTAGTGCTCCCCCTGCTGGACACTCAGGTTGTTTGAGTCCCACCACCCTGGGCCCTGTCTTCTTTAAGCTTCCAGGCTGGGTGGTCCCTGACCCTGTCTTTCCTTTGCTTCTCTGGTGCACTCCTTGGGCACAGGCAGAAATGGCACCCCATGATCCAGCTGCCCTAGGCCCCCCCAAGAACAGTGCTGACCCCTCGCAAGACACACCCCTGTTGCTCAAGCCCACCCTCTCCCAGAGTGCCAACCTGGTCGCCTCTCTGCTGTTGAACTCCTGGGGGACATGTGACAATTGACGTGCACAATACAGAGGCTTTGCAAACAGGGATTCTGAACCAATCACTCTGTGCTTGAGACGGCCCAAGAAATACACAGATCCAGACAAAAGACACGTACCTCCACGCATTTCCTACATCAGTTTCCTCACCTCTCTGAAACGTTCTTTGGACTTACTTTTCTACTCTGATCTAAGTGGCACCTTTTATTGACTTCTGGGGCAGGGACATGACACACAATAAAAAACAGGTGTCCAGGACCCTCTTCCTGCAACTTACGGCTTCTCTTCTGAACTATAGTCTCATTCTTTCCTCTCCAGCGAGCTTCGCTGACCTTGAGTGGTGCTGCACTCAGAAAAGCTGTCCTCTGCTATGAAAGTATGTCCCTTTTTTTCCTCTGAGTTCATATGGCTTAGCAATAACATCCAGTTTCTTTGTTTCTCCCCTTCTGGGAAATTCCAGTGCTCCAAACCCCAGGCCCCCGCAGAGGTGCTGGAGAAAGCCAGTCCTCCTAGCTTCAGCCAGCGCCTGGTCCTGAGGCGCACTCCCATTTGAATGAGAGCCATTCAGGTTAATGACTCTCCGTTGTCCATGGTCTGGAAGAGACGTGCTGCAGCCCTGAAAGCAGATGGTGGATCCCATGTACACTGAGGCATTCAGTGATAACAGCAGTTTCATAAAATCGACCAATACATAGCTTCCTCACCATCATAGGAGCCAGTTCTTGCAAAAAGCACTAGCAAGAAGGCACGAGGGCCCAGTGGTTAGGGTGCTGATATGGGAGACCCAAGTTCAATTCTCAGTGCTGCTACAGATCCCCTGTATGACCTGGTGCAAGTCACTTAGCTTCACGGGGGTCTTGTGGGGCGAAATACACTAAAGATTGTGAGATGCTTAGATACTGTGGGGATGGGCACTGTAGAAGTACCCTAGATCAGGGATCTCAAACTCAAATCACCACGAGGGCCACATGAGAACTAGTAAATTGGCCCGAGGGCCACATCACTGAAACCTTTTCATACAATGATACAAAAGTATAGTCAAAAATGAAGAGTAATATAGTATTCTATTAAAAGTCAATGTATTAACTTTTGAAAACCTGTAATGCAAAGGGGTTTTAATAAAATATAAACACTCAGTAATGTTTGGAGCTTGGCTGCCAGTGGAGTTGTCACCTATGGCGGGCCGCAGGAAATAGGGCCGCGTGTTTGAGACCCTTGCTCTAGATAGATAATCAATCTACAACGTTCACAGCTCTGTATCTTCCCCTGCCCTTTGAGAGGCTGTTACTACCTTGTGCTGTGGAGATAGGGTTGTTCAGAGCCCCTACTGCAAACCTAAGGAAGATGGTCTTTCCATTGACTAGTGCCATAACCTTCCATGCCTAATAATCTTTTTTGGGAGTGGCTTGCGTCAGTCCTTAAGTGCTGTGTTCTTTGTTAGCACATCTGTTCCGAGGTCTGTTCAGTCACTATTCTCTCCCTGTCGCTGGGCTCGGATGCAAAAAGATCCACACAAAGCTCTTGTTTTCGGAGGGTTTTAATTGTTAACTTTGAACTTTCCCTTCCTCCTTAATTGGAATTCACTCAGCCGGTTTATTGGTTTTGGTCATTTTAATTGAACTGGATAAATGCGTGTGGATGGAATGTATCCCTCAGTCTTCTTCAGAAATCAGATCTTTTCCCGCCACTCGGTCATGCTGGTCTTGCAACCGGAGGCTTTGATTTAATGTATTGCCTAGACCAGGGGTAGGCAACCTATGGCACGCGTGCCAAAGGCGGCACGCGAGCTGATTTTCAGTGGCATAGTCCTGGCCACCAGTCCGGTGGGCTCTGCATTTTAATTTAATTTTTAAATGAAGTTTCTTAAACATTTTAAAAACCTCATTTAGTTTACATACAACAAGTATATAACTAAACTATTATAGACTTATAGAAAGAGACCTTCTAAAAACGTTAAAATGTATTACTGGCACGCAAAACCTTAAATTCGAGTGAATAAATGAAGACTCGGCACACCAATTCGGAAAGATTGCCGACCCCTGGCCTAGACAGTATTATGGGGCTAGGAAGTTTGGGTCCTTGCAGAGTTGTTAGGATGAGAAATTGATGTTATGAGTCAGGTAGACTTATGATGTTATCTTGTCTATATACACCTATTTCTACCAAGTGCTGTTCCCCTGAATGCAGTACAAACAAAACAGGCATCTTCCTTGCTCATAAATCTTCAAGTCTGTCCCTCCAGAGCGGGCTGTCCCCAAGAAACCCCATCCTTCTGCTTCCTATGAGGGTCTCACCTACAGCTCCTTCCCCTAGCTCTCTTGCCTAGCCTCTGTGTCTGCAGGCCGGGCCATTCCGCAGTTTGTGGCATAGCTCTGGTGTGCCATGCAGCCTGATTTCTTGGGCAGTCAGTCTGCAGCTACCATCACTACATCAAGTAGCTTGATTGCTCCTTCTGTTTAGCCTAAAAGAGTGCTTGGCCACACCCATTGTCTGTAGTGACGTCTGTGATTGTGTTTGCTCGTGTTAGTCTTTAGCCCTTTCAGCATGACAGTGTCTTTATACCCCCACTCTTTCCTGTAGCATTTTGGAATAGGGGGTATGGGAGAGGCAGTTGAAGCAAAATTAAGTTGCATGAAACATGGTCTGCTTTACCCAGGCCAGACTAAGATAATTGTGATAGTCCCTTCTAGCCTTAAAAAAAAACAACAAAAAACTATCCCTCTGTGGACCCGAGGGTTTGTCTAGCTGGGGAAACTGACCAGAATGGCTTCCCATATGAATACTCTTATTCCAGAATAGCTATAGGACTTGAAATCTATACCCTGCCTTGTTCCGGAGTAACTTCACATGTTGATGAGCACTAAAATAGCTGGGGAGGGGTCTGAATAGCTTGGGGGCTTGATTAGGGGAGAGGCAGCGTCTTTCACCTCTAGGTCATCGGTTCAAATGGACGTTTCCGACCTCTGCCTGCGGTTTCCATCACAAACCAGGCCTCTTTCCAGCAGCCTAGGCAGAGAGGCCAAGGAATGCCCAGGGCACTGAGACTGAACTCCTCTGTCACCCCCTTTCTCTGTGATCTGCAGGACCCTCTCTAGGGCTGAGCAGGGAGAGTTCAGCCCCCAGGGTCCGATCCGCCTTTGGCTTCTCTGCTGAGGCTGCCGATGAGGGGCCTAAGTGCACCTCTGGCTTCTGCACCCTTGTTTGATACCAACCAAACTCATTTTGTCCAGTGGCCACCAAACAGCCGTCAGACGGGAACGACTCATTTGCTGTTCCCTGGGGCTGAATCCAACGAGTGATCTGGAGCTAGAGTCAGAGAGTCTAAGGCCAGAAGGGACCACCAGACCATCTAGAGTGATCCTCTGTATCTCACAGGCTGCCATCAGCACCTGCATGCTAAACTCAGCCACTGAAATTAGACCAAGTATTACAGCTTGCAGGAGATTGAACTATCATGTGCCACAGGCAGCGAATAGGAGGGACCGTGGGGCACCAGTGCCCCAGGCCCCAGCAGTGACAGGAAAATGATTCAGTGAGATAGACCCAGATCATCCCAGCAACTGATCCGCCGCCCTCGCTGTCAAAAACCTGCCGAGGTCCCTGCCAGTGTGACCTAGGGGGGGAAATTCCTCCACAATCCCACATATGACGACCAGTTCGACCCTGAGCAGCAAGAACCAGCCAGCTGAGCACCAGGGGTTGTGTCTACACTGCAATGCAAAAACCCACGGCACCGAGGCTTGGAGCCCAGGTCAGTTGACTTGAGCTGGGGGGCTAAAAATGGCAGTGTAGATGCTCGGGCGGGAGCCCAGGCGCTGAGACCCACCGCTTGCCGGGTTTGAGTCTGGGCTCCAGCCCACGCCTGACCGTCTACACTGCAATTTTGAGCCCCGCAACCCAAGACACCTGCCCTGGGCGAGCCGTGGCTGGGCTGCGGGTCTTTTATTGCAGGGTTAGACAGACATACATACGTGGAGAGAGCAAATGGTCAGTGCCACCTCTGAGCCCTGGCCCCTCCCATCCTTTAAGCAGCGCTGCCTGACAACCTCTCCAGGCAAAACCTTTAACCTCCCGTCTTGCTCTCCCCCAGGCTTGCCTGCAGTCCAGTGCGGTGATGCCAGAAAGCGGCAGCACGGTTGCTATCATCTGCCAGGAGGAAGACCGGGCTCTAGTGTACACTGTTCCCCAGCTCCCAGAGGAAGGGAATGAGACAATCATCCACGTGGAAGAGCAGTAACCAAGAGACCCGGGCTCTAGAGCCCTCCGCGCCCTGCTTCATTGAGCTGCACGTTCAGGGATCGCCCAGGTCCTTTTCTCCCCAGCAACAGGAGCGGCGATTCCTGTCGTGTTCAATGGCCTTAATGCAATGGCACCTTATTTTGGTGGGGAGTGGAGAGGTGGGTTTGTTTCAAGTTGGAATGATTGTTTATATAGGGTCTTCTCGGGGGGGGGGGATCGAGTTACTGGCTTGTCCATGCATCCACCTCCCCGAGCATCTGAGCTGCGGGGTCCTGCTGTCACCGGGTTAATAACCACCGATTAAAAGCTGAACTTGCCGTATTTACTCACGTATTTGCTCTGCCTGCGTATAAGCTGGTTGCCTGGTTGAGTGACAACAAAAATGAGGGGTGGGGGGTGTATAAGCCAAGCCAACTCACCCCTTCCTAAGCTGCTGAAAACTCCTCCTGTCAGATCTCTGCTTTGCTGCTGGCCCTGAGGCTTCTCCCTCCTCCGGGTCATCCTGTGTGTAAGCCCGTTGAATCCTAGCACAAATGTCTCTGCCTATGCACAAGTGTCTGTGCAGATGGGAAATGGACCGAGCTGACTGAACCAGCAAAGCCGAGCTGGAAATCTTGAGGCTACCAGTGCTTCCCCGAGATCTGGGCTGCAGAGGGATGTGTGACCATGTATCCGTTAACTCTGACCAGCTGCGTGGTCACCCAAAACGCTGTCGTTACAAGGCTCTCCGCTCGTCCCCGGGCTCCCGCGCATCCTGGGTTTGCGCAGGTTGCCGTGATATTTAAATGGCTTGTTCTGGATAGTAGTGCCAACCCCAAATGTTCAAAACATCACCCAAAAATCACTTGCGTGGCTTTAAAAGCATGAGATGATGTAAACATAATGGCTTTGGTGTTCTTTTGCCTTCTGTGTTTTGAGCCTTTAGGGTGCCCCTGGGGTCACATTTTTTGAAGCTTTCTCCACAGCCAGGAGGGCTCGAAGCTTACTTTTTTCTTTAAGAATGGAGGCTGCAATCATCACATCTCCAGGAGCTGGGGCTTTAAGGGAAACAATAATTATCATGAGACTCATGACAAAATCATGAGTGTTGGCGAGACTGTGTGAGAGGCTTGTAATGCTGTAGGCTTAGCAGCTGGGGAGACGGGCAGGGCCAGTCACTTCAGGGAACATGGACGTGTGCAGTAGCTCTGTGGAGAGGTTTGGGGCTGCCAGGCGCTGGGATCATCAGAAAGCTTGATAAAGGATTTAGCAGAGGGGTTGGGCATCTGGGATTTTTTTTGGGGGGGGGGGGGCGGGTGGAAAGATGGGGGTGTCTCCTGACTCCCATAACTCCTGCTTTTTTCTGAGCCCGATCCATGAATGTTTAGAGTCTGACCCATGACTCCAAGGGGGGCTTTTGTGCTGGGTGCCCTAGGATTGCGCAGCTTCCTGCTATCGGGTTCCCTGTTTGGGAGACACTGCAGTTACACAATTCTGCTGCTATTGAGGATGATGGCAAAGCTCCCACTGACTCGAGGGGGTGCAGGATGGGTCCCTGACTTGCAAGTTATCAGTAAAGGAGAAAGCTTTGTTAGATCTAAGGATAACTCAAAGCAAGGCTACCCACCCCACCCCACCATGTTCTCCCGTTGCCAGTGGCTTTCCCTGACTAGCTGTGTAATTGATTCTTTCCTGAGGGTGTGAATAAATTCTCTTCCACTTTATTTTTGTATTTAAGTTTATTTTTAATACGATTGTTTGCAAATGAAACAGCCGGAATCAAAGGTTGACTGGCAACGCCACGATTGTAGATCCTGTTGAATGTGTTGAGGGGAGGGACGGGGACCTCATCGTGTTTAAATCTTGATTTCTCTCTCCACTGGAGAGATTGTGTTTGTACCTGGTTAAAAAATGCTTTAATAAAAATGAATGATGATGACAAAAAAGTGAAAAATTCTCTCTGGAGCGTTTCCTTCCAGCCTATTGGGTGTATTAAAATCAGGGGTCTGATTTATTTATTTTTTCCCCTCTCACTCTCTCCCAGTGTAAATCAGGAATAACGCCACTGCTGTCAGCGTGTGGAGCTGGGACGCCGGTCCTGGGGCCACATGGCGTCTGTACTGGAGCAGGGTGCCTGAGGGCACGTTGGCGCTGCAGTTTGGAGCCTGCCAGCCCGGCTTGACTGACTTGGGCTGGTGAGGCTTGCTCTGGCTTTCCAAAAAGTGCCGTCTAGACAATGCTCTGAAGTTGCATCTTGGGCTGCTACCTGAGCCGCATCTTAGAATCATAGAATCTCAGGGTTGGAAGGGACCTCAGGAGGTCATCTAGTCCAACCCCCTGCTCAAAGCAGGACCAACCCCAACTAGATCATCCCAGCCAGGGCTTTGTCAAGCCTGACCTTAAAAACCTCTAAGGAAGGAGATTCCACCACCTCCCTAGGTAACCCATTCCAGTGCTTCACCACCCTACTAGTGAAAACATTGTTCCTAATATCCAACCTAAACCTCCCCCTCTGCAACTTGAGACCATTACTCCTTGTTCTGTCATCTTCTACCACTGAGAACAGTCTAGATCCATCCTCTTTGGAACCCCCTTTCAGGTAGTTGAAAGCAGCTATCAAATCCCCCCTCATTCTTCTCTTCTGCAGGCTAAACAATCCCAGTTCCCTCAACCTCTCCTCATAAGTCATGTGCTCCAGCCCCCTAATCATTTTTGTTGCCCTCCGTTGGACTCTTTCCAATTTATCCACATCCTTCTTGTAGTGTGGGGCCCAAAACTGGACACAGTACTCCAAATGAGGCCTCACCAGTGCCGAATAGAGGGGAATAATCACGTCCCTCGATCTGCTGGAAATGCCCCTACTTATACAGCCCAAAATGCCGTTAGCCTTCTTGGCAACAAGGGCACACTGTTGACTCATATTCAGCTTTTCGTCCACCGTAACCCCTAGGTCCTTTTCTGCAGAACTGCTGCCCAGCCATTTGGTCCCTAGTCTGTAGCAGTGCATGGGATTCTTCCGTCCTAAGTGCAGGACTCTGCACTTGTCCTTGTTGAACCTCATCAGATTTCTTTTGGCCCAATCCTCTAATTTGTCTAGGTCCCTCTGTATCCTATCCCTACCCTCCAGCGTATCAACCACTCCTCCCAATTTAGTGTCATCTGCAAACTTGCTAAGGGTGCAGTCCACACCATCCTCCAGATCGTTGATGAAGATATTGAACAAAACCGGCCCCAGCACCGACCCTTGGGGCACTCCACTTGATACCGGCTGCCAACTAGACATGGAGCCATTGATCACTATCCGTTGAGCACGACCATCCAGCCAGTTTTCTATCCACCTTACCGTCCATTCATCCAGCCCATACTTCTTTAACTTGCTGGCAAGAATACTGTGGGAGACTGTATCAAAAGCTTTGCTAAAGTCAAGAAATAGCACATCCACTGCTTTCCCCTCATCCACAGAGCCGGTTATCTCATCATAGAAGGCAATTAGGTTAGTCAGGCATGACTTGCCCTTGGTGAATCCATGCTGACTGTTCCTGATCACTTTCCCCTCCTTTAAGTGGTTCAGAATTGATTCCTTGAGGATCTGTTCCATGATTTTTCCAGGGACTGAGGTGAGACTGACTGGCCTGTAGTTCCCCGGATCTTCCTTCTTCCCTTTTTTAAAGATGGGCACTACATTAGCTTTTTTCCAGTCATCCGGGACCTCCCCCGATTGCCATGATTTGTCAAAGATAATGGCCAATGGCTCTGCAATCACATCGGCCAACTCCTTTAGCACCCTCGGATGCAGTGCATCCGGCCCCATGGACTTGTGCTCGTCCAGCTTTTCTAAATAGTCCCGAACTACTTCTTTCTCCACAGAGGGCTGGTCACCTCCTCCCCATACCGTGCTGCGGAGTGCAGCCGCCTGGGAGCTGACCTTGTCTGTGAAGACAGAGGCAAAAAAAGCATTGAGTACACTAGCTTTCTCCACATCCTCTGTCACTAGGTTCCCGCCCTCATTCAGCAAGGGGCCCACACTTTCCTTGACTTTCTTCTTGTTGCTCACCTACCTGAAGAAACCCTTCTTGTTACTCCTAACATCTCCGGCTAGCTGCAACTCCAAGTGTGATTTGGCCTTCCTAATTTCACTCCTGCATGCCTGAACAATATTTATATACTCCTCCCTGGTCATTTGTCCAATCTTCCACTTCTTGTAAGCTGCTTTTTTGTGTTTAAGACGAGCAAGGATTTCACTGTTAAGCCAAGCTGGTCGCCTGCCATATTTACTTTTCTTTCTACACATCGGGATGGTTTGTTCCTGCAACCTCCATAAGGATTCTTTAAAATACAGCCAGCTTTCCTTGACTCCTTTCCCCGTCATGTTATTCTCCCAGGGGACCTTGCCCATCAGTTCCCTGAGGGAGTCAAAGTCTGCTTTTCTGAAGTCCAGGCTCTGTATTCTACTGCTCTCCTTTCTTCCTTGTGTCAGGATCCTGAACTCGACCATCTCATGGTCACTGCCTCCCAGGTTCCCATCCACTATTGCTTCCTCTACTATTTCTTCCCCGTTTGTGAGCAGCAGGTCAAGAAGAGCTTTTCCCCTAGTTGGTTCCTCCAGCACTTGCACCAGGAAATTGTCCCCTACACTTTCCAAAAACTTCCTGGATTGTCTGTGGACCACTGTATTGCTCTCCCAGCAGATGTCGGGGTGATTAAAGTCACCCATGAGACCTTCAAAGCGTTCCCGCTGCCCCGAGTCCCGCTAGCTCAAATCTGCCAATCTGGGCTGGGGGGGTCGCTGCTGCAGGCTCCGGTATGTAGTGTAGACACACCCTGAACCACTGGGCAATCCATCCCCTCTAGGCACCTTTGGATGGCTAAGTCTCCTGCAGCAAACTCCTGCTTGTTCCCTTCCATTTTTTATTTGGGCTAATGCCATTCTCTGCCAAAGGAAGGTTCCCTACAGCCCATTATAAATCACACCCTGAGGCCGGGTGTGTCCCGGATGTTTGAAAGTTGAGCTCCCTGTAAGGAAAACACAATCCCACCCTGAAGCAAATCGGTCGCAGCTAGTCCTTCGTGAGTCTCCTTGCCACCCCGCACGCTCGCTGCAAAATGCTGTCCTGGATCTTCTTAATTTGAGCCTCCTTCTCCTTTCTGACCTGCGTTAATGAGCAGGGGAATGGTTAATAATTAAGGAAGGCCTAGTGGATAATGCACTGGCTTAGGTCTTATGAGACGTTGGTTCTATTCCTGACTCTGCTTGCTGGGTGAGCTTGGGTAAGTCACCCCCCCTTCTCTGTGCTTCAGTTTGGGGATGATAATACCTACCTCCTTTGTAAATCTCCTTGGGATCTACTGATAAGTACCATATGAGAGCTAACAATGGTGACATTTAGGCTTTTCCTTGACTAAGGAAAGTAGCTGAGTTTAGGGCTGGCTTTGCTAACACGTGGCAGCTAAGCCTGACTTAAGTGTGGCCACTTTTCTGAGTCAGAATAAAGCCTCGAAAACATAATTGGCTTAGCAGCCGTTGAAATCGGTGAGGTAGTCTCCACATCAGAGCTATCGTTACAGGCTCTCTGCAAACTCAGGCAGGCTCTTCTGAATTGGTAACACTCGGGGCAGCTCTCCCCTCTCAGGTTGATTTTAGTGCTGGTCTACACTTAAAAATTAGGTCAACCTAGCTACATCACTCAGGGCTGTGAAAAATCTCCTGTCCTGAATGCCGTAGTTAGGTCAACCTAACCCGGGTGTAGGCATGGCTAGGTCAATGGAAGAATTCTAGCTACCGCCTCTTGGAGAGGCGGATTAGCAACATCAATAGAAGCCCCCCTTCCATCAATGTGGGAAGCATCTACACTATGTTGCTACAGCAACATCGGTTACGTTCAGAACAGTTACCCTCTCTCCGCCAGTGTGTCAGGCTCTCTGCAAACTCAGGCAGTCTCTGCATCAGTCCCACCCTTCACATTTTGAAGATTTCCTTTGTAAGCGTCACAGCCAAAGACGTATTTTTTCCCCTTTATACAAAAGCTGAGGCTCTGGGGAACGATTGGGAGGTCTGGCTGCACCCCCTGCCCCAATGAGTTCTTTAAGGGCCCATCCCATTCTTTGTGAAACGTCCTAACTAGAACACAGCCCTAGCTCTGAGTTGTTAGTGTGGTGTTGCTAGGTTTTTCCAGCACGCAGCGGCAGGGCGCAGCATTGCCCTGCTGCAGTATGCGCTCCCACAAGAGCTGCGTATGTGCAAATTGATCCTCTCTTTGCAGAAGGCCTGCGTGGAAAAGCCAACCTAACCCCAGAACAATCGGATGCTTGACTAGCATCCACTGTACGTGCTTTAAACATAAATCTCCCAGGGGCATTGCAGCTTCCCCGGCAATAACTGCCAAGGCACCAACCTCCATTTTGTCCAGCGTGTGTGGAAGGAGATCAGCTGATGGGGGGATGGAGTTTTATAGCGGCTTTTAAGGTGATTTGTAGTAATGGACGCTCTGCTTTCTGCTAGCTCCTTGCCAACTCCCTCCCCTGAATTACCGGCAAAATCTTTCACGCTTGACACAAAGGATCACACACACGGCGGAAATGGGCCTTCTCCACAGAAAAGCTTTTCTCTAGAACTGGGATTGAATTTATTATCCTCTCCCCACCCTGACCTCTGAGTTCCTAATCTGATTTTGCAGATGGCTCCTGCCTTTATCATGGGGCAGGGATCAATTTGGGTGGAGGAGGAGGAATAAAAAGTGGTAGTGCTTCAGCAACAATCTGTAACCCCCCTACTCTGCCTGCAATGTGTGGGGGTAGTTGCCATTTTTACTATGTATTGTCATCATTAGGTTCCAGAGTTATCGTTCTTTTGCGATGACTGGGACCAAATAGAGGAGGCTGTTGTAGCTGCAGAGGCTATTCAACAGGCCTGTATTGGGTGGTGCTCGGAAGGTGTCCATCGTTAGAAACTTTTACGAGCCGTTAAGGGCCATCTGTGGCAGGTAATGCCAATGGGTGGGAGGGAAGCTTCAGGCCCCGCCCCAGAGAACTCATGGGGCGTTTGGAATCTGGTCTGGGTCTCCCATTCTGGGAGATCTTCTGCTAACACCTCAGCCCCCTTCCCGCCCCACAACTGATTCATGAGGGGGTGGTTCTGTTTACAAACCTGGACACAATAGGGCCTCAAGCACTGAACTCAAGCCTCGGGAGCTCCAGACAGTGCAGGATGGCCGTGCGCTGGTAAAAGAGCTACCACGACCCCACCCCTGAGGCAGCCACATTTCCGTAGACAGGGGGATGCACCCACAGTCTGCTAGGCACTTTGGGGTCCCATTATTGGAGGCGAGGCATCTCTCTCACTCAGTCACCCCCAGGACTACCCCCACTCCCTTCCCTATGCCTCTCTAGCTAAGTGTCCCCCCCACTCCTCTATACTCCCGCTCCCTGTTTTACTCCCATATCCCATAGCCCCTGCAACCCCCACATTCCCTGCTCCCCCTTATCTTACCCCACAACCTCCTACTTCCCCATAGTCCCAGCTCCCCTCTACACCTGCTGCTCCCCCTTATCTTACCCCACAACCCCCTACTTCCCCATAGCCCCAGCTCCCCTCTCAACCTCCTGTTCCCCCTTATCTTACCCCACGGACCGTACTTCCCTATAGCCTCAGCTCCCCTCTCTACTCCAAGTTCCCCCCCTTACCTTACCCCACAGCCCCCTACTTCCCCTATAGCCCCTATAGCCTCAGCTCCCCTCTCTACTCCCTGTTCCCCCTTATCTTACCCCACAACCCCTTACTTCCCCTATAGCCCCAGCTCCCTTCTCTATCCCCCTGCTCCCCTTATCTTACCCCACAGCCCCCTACTTCCCTATAGCCCCTATAGCCTCAGCTCCCCTCTCTACTCCCTGTTCCTCCCTTACCTTACCCCACAGCCCCCTACTTCCCCTATAGCCCCAGATCTCCTCTACACCCCCTTGTTACCCCACAGACCCTTCTTCCCCTATAGCCCATATAGCCTCAGCTTCCATCTACACCCCCTGTTCCCCCCTTCTTACCCCACAGCCCCCTACTTCCCCATAGCCCCTATAGCCCCAGCTCCCTTCTCCACCCCCCTGTTCCCCCTTATCTTACCACACAGCCCCCTACTTCCCCTATAGCCCCAGCTCCCCTCGATCCCCCCTATCTTACCCCACAGACCCTACTTCCCCTATAGCCCATATAGCCGCAGCTTCCCTCTACACCCTCTGTTCCCCCCTTATCTTACCCCACAACCCCCTACTCCCCTATAGCCCCAGCTCCCCTCTACACCCCCTGCTCCCCCTTATCTTACCCACAGCCCCCTACCTCCCCTATAGCCTCAGCTCCCCTCTACACCCCCTGCTCCCCCTTATCTTACCCCACAACCCCCTACTCCCCTATAGCCCCAGCTCCCCTCTACACCCCCTGCTCCCCCTTATCTTACCCACAGCCCCCTACCTCCCCTATAGCCTCAGCTCCCCTCTACACCCCCTGCTCCCCCTTATCTTACCCACAGCCCCCTACCTCCCCTATAGCCTCAGCTCCCCTCTACACCCCCTGCTCCCCCTTATCTTACCCACAGCCCCCTACCTCCCCTATAGCCTCAGCTCCCCTCTACACCCCCTGCTCCCCCTTATCTTACCCACAGCCCCCTACCTCCCCTATAGCCTCAGCTCCCCTCTACACCCCCTGCTCCCCCTTATCTTACCCCACAACCCCCTACTCCCCTATAGCCCCAGCTCCCCTCTACACCCCCTGCTCCCCCTTATCTTACCCACAGCCCCCTACCTCCCCTATAGCCTCAGCTCCCCTCTACACCCCCTGCTCCCCCTTATCTTACCCCACAACCCCCTACTCCCCTATAGCCCCAGCTCCCCTCTACACCCCCTGCTCCCCCTTATCTTACCCACAGCCCCCTACCTCCCCTATAGCCTCAGCTCCCCTCTACACCCCCTGCTCCCCCTTATCTTACCCACAGCCCCCTACCTCCCCTATAGCCTCAGCTCCCCTCTACACCCCCTGCTCCCCCTTATCTTACCCACAGCCCCCTACTCCCCTATAGCCTCAGCTCCCCTCTACACCCCCTGCTCCCCCTTATCTTACCCACAGCCCCCTACCTCCCCTATAGCCTCAGCTCCCCTCTACACCCCCTGCTCCCCCTTATCTTACCCACAGCCCCCTACCTCCCCTATAGCCTCAGCTCCCCTCTACACCCCCTGCTCCCCCTTATCTTACCCACAGCCCCCTACTCCCCTATAGCCTCAGCTCCCCTCTACACCCCCTGCTCCCCCTTATCTTACCCCACAACCCCCTACTCCCCTATAGCCCCAGCTCCCTTCTCTACCCCCCTGTTCCCCCTTATCTTACCCTCAGCCCCCTACCTCCCGTATAGCCCCAGCTCCCTCCCCACCCCCCGGCAGCCCCATCCCCCCGAGGAGGCGGGGATGCGGCGCTGATGCTGGTGCTGATGCTGCGGGCGGCGCATGGGCTCTGCGAGGCTCCGGACCCAGCGCCAGCGCCCGGGCACCGAGCAGACGGAGGGATCCGATTCCTCGCCCGCGGTAGGTGCGGCCGGGCCGGGCCCCCATCGCGACGGAGGAGCCGGGCCGGGCCCAGCTGCCTCCGCCCCCGGGGGGGGGTGGATATAGGGGGAGGGTCGCTGTTTATCTGGGGCCCGGCCGGGGTCAGCCCCCGCCCCCCAGCCGGGCGAAGATCAGGTGCCTTCCCCTGCCCCCATCGCCCCACTTCTGCCCTCCCCACCCGTCACCCCCATCGCCCCCCAACCAACCCGCCTGTACCCCATTGACCCCCGCTCCCTCCGCATCGACTGATCACCCCACCTGTAGCCCATCCCCCTTCCCCTCCCATCCATCCCCCGTCCACCCCCATCGCCCCCCAACCAACCCGCCTGTACCCCATCCCCCCGCCCCCTTCCCCATCGACTGATCACCCCACCTGTAGCCCATCCCCCTTCCCCAGTCACCCCTCCCATCCATCCCCATCGCCCCCCAAGCAACCCGCCTGTACCCCATTGCCCCCCTCCCCCTTCCCCATCGACTGATCACCCCACCTGTACCCCATCCCCCGTCACCCCTCCCATCCATCCCCCGTCTACCCCCATCGCCCCCCAACCAACCCGCGTGTACCCCATTGCCCCCACTCCCTTCCCCATCGACTGATCACCCCACCTGTACCCCATCCCCCGTCACCCCTCCCATCCATCCCTCATCCACCCCCATCACCCCCCAACCAACCTGCCTGTACCCCATAGCCCCCCGCTCCCTTCCCCATCAACTGATCACCCCACCTGTAGCCCATCCCCCGTCACCCCTCCCATCCATCCCTCATCCACCCCCATCACCCCCCAACCAACCTGCCTGTACCCCATAGCCCCCCGCTCCCTTCCGCATCGACTGATCACCCCACCTGTAGCCCATCCCCCTTCCCCTCCCATCCATCCCCCGTCCACCCCCATCGCCCCCCAACCAACCCGCCTGTACCCCATTGCCCCCCTCCCCCTTCCCCATCGACTGATCACCCCACCTGTAGCCCATCCCCCGTCACCCCTCCCATCCATCCCCCGTCCACCCCCATCGCCCCCCAACCAACCCGCCTGTACCCCATCCCCCCCCGCCCCCTTCCCCATTGACTGATCACCCCACCTGTACCCCATCCCCCCTTCCCCAGTCACCCCTCCCATCCATCCCCATCGCCCCCCAAGCAACCCGCCTGTACCCCATTGCCCCCCTCCCCCTTCCCCATCGACTGATCACCCCACCTGTACCCCATCCCCCGTCACCCCTCCCATCCATCCCCCGTCTACCCCATCGCCCCCCAACCAACCCGCGTGTACCCCATTGCCCCCACTCCCTTCCCCATCGACTGATCACCCCACCTGTACCCCATCCCCCGTCACCCCTCCCATCCATCCCTCATCCACCCCCATCACCCCCCAACCAACCTGCCTGTACCCCATAGCCCCCCGCTCCCTTCCCCATCAACTGATCACCCCACCTGTAGCCCATCCCCCGGCATCCCTCCCATCCATCCCCCGTCCACCCCCATCGCCCCAAGCAACCTGCCTGTACCCCATCACCCCCCGCCCCCTTCCCCATTGACTGATCACCCCACCTGTACCCCATCCCCCCATCACCCCTCCCATCCTTCCCCGTCCACCCCCATCGCCCCCAACCAACCTGCCTGTACCCCATCACCCCCCGCCCCCTTCCCCAGCGACTGATCACCCCACCTGTAACCCTTTCCCCTCCTATCCTTCCCCCATGCACCCCCATCACCTCCAACCAACCACCTGTACCTCATCGCCCCCCCACGCCTTCCCCATCGACTGATCACCCCACCTGTACCCCATCCTCCTTTCCCCCAGCACCCCTCCCATCCTTCCCCATCCATCCCTATTGCCCCCCAACCAAACCGCCTGTACTCCATAACCCCCCTGCCCCCTTCCCGATCGACTGATCACCCCACCTGTACCCCATCCCCTTCCCCTCCCATCCATCCCCCGTCCACCCCCATTGCCCCCCAACCAACCCGCCTGTACCCCAGTGCCCCCCAACTACCCCATCACCCCACCAGTCCCCCTATTACCCCATCCTTCCCATCTGTACCCCCCAGGGCCCTCCATCCTCCCCCAACTACCCCATCAGTCCCCCCAACCATCCCATCACCCTCACCCTTCCCATCTGTACCCCTAGTGCCCCCCACTGCCCCTCCATCCTCCCCAACTACCCCATTACCCCACCTGTCCCCCCAGACACCCATCACCCCACCCTTCCCATCTGTACTCCAGTGCCCCCCACTGCCCCTCCATCCTCCCCCTGCTCCAATCCACCCATTCCTATCCCCATCCACCCCACGGTCCTTCCCCATGTGCCCCATTCTCCCCGCTAGGCCTTGACAACCCCCTCCCCCCCCATCACCTCCCTCCACTGTCTTGTCCTGATCCTCCTCCCTCACCCCCAACCATCGGTTCCATACCCCCCGCCCACTGCAGGGCTGCCCCATATCTTCGCTTTGTTCACCAGTCCCACTGTTTCTGGGGCTCTTGTGCCCTGCAAGTAGGGTGACCAGCCAGCAAATGTGAAAAATCGGGACGGGGGTGGGGGGGTAATAGGAGCCTATATAAGAAAAAGACCCAAAAATTGGGACTGGCCCTATAAAATCGGGACATCTGGTCACCCTACCTGCAAAGGACTTTTGGATGTCAGGCCAGGGGTGTGTATAGAGCAGGGGAGGGTGGGGGGAGGGAGAGGCGAGTGTCCAAGGGGGCCCCCCACAAAGCCCCCCTCTGCTGAGACCAACGCCCCCTCTTTCCCTGGAAGTGGGAGGGGCTGTGGAAGCCCCATCCTGGTGCTGATCCGCAGGGCTGGCCAATGTGGACCAGTGGCAGGAGAGGCCTGGCTCACCTTTCCCAGAGGAGCCTTCGGGGGTGGGGGTGGGGGGCTTTCCTAAGCTGGAGCAGGAGACAGCAGTGTATGATTTGGTGAGATGGGCAGAGGGAGCGGGGTGTAGTGGTTAGAGCCAGGACTCCTGGGTTCTGTCCCCAGCTCGGGGAAGGGAGTGGAGTCTAGTGGCGAGAGCAGGGGAGGCTGGACTCCAGGGGTCTATCTGTTGTGATTGCTGGGAGACAGTGGGCCTAAGCTCGCCCATAGCTAAACGCCCTCCCCCTTAAGCATGGGGGAGGGACCAGTGAACCCAGGCCCGAGTGAGTCCTGGGAACAACAGATGAAAGAGCGGAGACAGGAGTGGGGCCTAGTGTTTAGAGCGGGGCACTGGAATTTGACCCGGGATTTTAGTTCCCCCGTTCTGCTTTGCCATGTGAGTCTGCGAGGAAGCCCCTTCACTGGCCCATGCCTCAGTTTCCCCATTACAATTTTTTTTAATAATACCAAACTCACTGTGGGGAGCGGGGGTGGGGGGTGGGGCGTGTGTGTGAGCCTGTGGGGCTTAAAATGAATGTGAGCCCATGGGACACACGGTGCTGCAGAGATATCAGGCCTGACTGTATTAGCCCTGCCCAACGGCGGTGCGCCGACCCTCAGGGGGCGCGGCGGGTTCTGCTGATTGCTCGGAGGCCTGGACATTTCCCCCTCCTTCCCTCCCCAGCCAGGAGTAACAACCCATCATGACCAAAGACAACTCAGCTGAGCTTCCCTCCGAGGAGGCGCGCCAGCCGCTGGAGTTCCAGAGCCCCGTCCTGGAGCGGAGGAAGAAACCCATCGTCCATCCCTCCGCCCCTGCACCCTTGCCCAAGGACTACGGTGAGCTCGCCCCGCCACCTGCCTGGGGGCTCGTCAGTGTCTTGCTCTCACCCTCCGTTCGTTCCCCATTTTTGCCCTGTCCTAGCTCAGGCTTTGGATCCCAGTGACCCCCCCATCGCCCAAGACACCTGCACGGGGTAACGTTTCCCCTCGCCGAGGGGCCTCATCCCCAGAGGTGCTGAGCGCCAGCCCGTGAGAGGCAGGGTGGCCTACCGGTGGGGCCACGGGAGAGTTGGGTTCAGTCCCCATCTCTGCCGCTGACCTTCCTTTGTCTGTGTGCCTCAGTTCCCCCTCCTGCCTGTTGTCTGGTTTGACTGTCCGCGCTCTAGAGCAGGTGGGCGGGGGGGTGTCTTGTGCTCTGTGTCTGACACAACGGGGCCCTGATTTCAGCTGGGACCCCGGGGCGTTGCCGCGATGCATGTAAGAAGAGTGATAGGTGCTCGGAACTTCTGGGGATCAGACCCCAGCATCAAAATCCCTGGCTCTTATCATTAGGGGGTCTCAGAGCCCCATTTTACAGATGGGGAAACTGCTCCGTGCCTCAGTTTCCCCAAAATGGGGGCAGAGCTAGGATTAGAACCCAGGACGGCTGGTCACCCTACCTATGTGGCATTCTCCTGCCATGTGGCACTGTGTCATTCAGATTTTATCCCCAGGGCCAGGTGCCCTGGAGTCTGAATCCTTCTACTTATCCGCCATGCGTCCCCCCCTCTCCCCAACGGCTCACCGCTGCTCGGACAGGGCCAGCGCCGAGCCAGCAATCTCCATGGCCCAGTCAGGCCCCGGTGTCTGTGCTGAGGCTGCCAGCAAGAGGTGACCGTGCCGTCTGCGAAATCGGGCTGAGACCAGCCAAACTCGCTTCATGTAAGCCGCCGACCCGCTCGGTCAGGGCTCATGGAGTTCGGCCATAGAAACCAAGGCCTGATCGGAGCAGAGTTAGGACCAGTTTGTGTCAGGTGGGAATATGATTCTTCTTCTCTATACAAGCCGGACGGGTTATACCGGTATAGCTTATTCCCCTTCCTATACAGGAATAGTTATCCACGTCTGAGCACCTTTACGCCTGCATAACTGCACCCAGGTCTCCTGCTTTAACTAGACTCGGGGGGGAGACAAAATCCCTAGGCTGGATTTGAACCAGAGGTTCTGAAACCCGTCCTTTGGGGTGGGCTGGCTCTGTGGGCCTGAAATTTACGAATGAATTACCCACCTCAGGACCAGGACCCGGTGGAGGTGTGCCGGGGACGAATTGGCAGGTGGTCGGTTTCTAAACACAGCCCAGTGACTCAGTGTTGCTAGATGCAGACACGGTGCGTCATCAGATGCATTATTCTGGAAAGTCTCTCTTTCTCTCCCCCCCCCCCCCCCCAGCTCCTTTTGCATGATTTTGGCTAGGACCGTGGAGAGAGCAGTATCGATTTTTGTTTGGGGGGCGGGGAGAGGAGAAGAGCACACGTCTCACCAGCAATAGAAAAGGGGCGGGGGGTTGACTTTGGAGCCTTTATTTATTATTATTGGATTATGCTGTGAGTATTTTGGCAAATAAGATTAGCTATGAAATCCATGCTAGGAATATGCTTACAGCATGTGCTGGTACAATAAGCTTATGGGGGGAGTTTTTGCAGCGTGGATTGCACGGGAGACCCACTGGCATGGGAGACTGCATGGGAGACCCATATGCCTATGAACCCATGGGTTCAGCTGATCGCCATATTTGGGGTCAGGAAGGAATTTTCCTCCAGGGCAGATTGGCAGAGGCCCTGGAGGTTTTTCGCCTTCCTCTGCAGCATGGGGGACGGGTCACTTACCGGAGGATTGTCTGCATCTTTAAGTCTTTAAACCATGATTTGAGGACTTCAGTAGCTGAGACTAGGTGAGAGGATTATTGCAGGAGTGGGTGGGTGAGTTTCTGTGGCCTGCGTTGTGCAGGAGGTCAGACTAGATGATCATAATGGTCCCTTCTGACCTTAAAGTCTATGAGTCTTTGAGTCTACACCTTGCTGTGATTAATTAAAAAAAACAACAATTTAAAACAAAAGGTAAATGGAGTGGAAGGCTGATCTTGTTTGCCTGAGACTCAAGAGAGCGAGGGTCTATCCCTGGCTCCGCTACTGACTCCTTGTGTGATCTTGGACAAATCACTCAATCTTTCCGGGCCTCAATTTCCCCAGCTGTAAAATGGGGAGAATAACTTTGCCTTTGTCTATTTAGATTGTGCGCTCTTTGAGACAGGGACTGTCGCTCACTCTGTGTCTGTGTCTCGGTGGAGCTCTAATCATTTAGCCGTGGTGGAAGTGGTCAGATAGACGGCCCCAGAGAGGCAGAGACATGGTTTGTTTATCTCCAGCGCAAACTGCCCCCGCATCAGAGGGGGGAGAGAGTTCGGTCTCCAGGGCCGTTTAGGCCCAGATTCTTTGCTTGCCGTGTGCTGAGACCCACAGACTCGTTTCACCAAACAGCCCTTGAATAGGAAACGACTGCTGGTCACTACCCGCCTGGCTAGGATTGGAACCAGCGACCTGCGCGGCGCCACCCAAATGGTTTCTTATGTAGTTAAGACAGTCATTTGTTTCATAATAATTATTAGCCTTTGTTTTATTTAATTTAATTATTTTATTTATTATTGGTAATACTGTAATGCTTAGTCATGGCCCAGGAGTCCACTGTGCAAGGGGCTGCACATTTTATTTATATTAGGTGTGTTACGGTAACACCTAGATGCACTAGTCATGGCCCAGGAGTCCACTGTGCAAGGTGCTGCATATTTTTTTGCTATTAGGTGTATTACGATAGCACCTAGGCACCCCAGTCACGGACCAGCACTACACTGTGCCAGGTGCTGTATTTTTTTGCTATTAGATGTATTGCGGTAGAACCTAGGCACCCCAGTCACAGACCAGGACTCCATTGTGCAAGGTGCTGCATATTTTTTTGCTATTAGGTGTATTTACGGTAGCACCTAGGCACCCCAGTCACGGACCAGCACTACACTGTGCCAGGTGCTGTACATTTTTTTGCTATTAGGTGTATTTACGGTAGCACCTAGGCACCCCAGTCATGGACCAGGACTACACTGTGCCAGGTGCTGTACATTTTTCTGCTATTAGGTGTATTACGATAGCACCTAGGCACCCCAGTCACAGACCAGGACCCCATTGTGCCAGGTGCTGTACATTTTTTTGCTATTAGGTGTATTTACGGTAGCACCTAGGCGCCCCAGTCACGGACCAGGACTACACTGTGCCAGGTGCTGTACATTTTTTTGCTATTAGGTGTATTACGATAGCACCTAGGCACCCCAGTCACGGACCAGGACTCCATTGTGCCAGGTGCTGTATATTTTTTTGCTATTAGGTGTATTTACGGTAGCACCTAGGCGCCCCAGTCACGGACCAGGACTACACTGTGCCAGGTGCTGTACATTTTTTTGCTATTAGGTGTATTTACGGTAGCACCTAGGCGCCCCAGTCACGGACCAGGACTACACTGTGCCAGGTGCTGTACATTTTTTTGCTATTAGGTGTATTTACGGTAGCACCTAGGCGCCCCAGTCACGGACCAGGACTACACTGTGCCAGGTGCTGTACATTTTTCTGCTATTAGGTGTATTGCGGTAGCACCTAGGCGCCGCGCTTATGACCCAGGCTCCCATTTAGCTGACGTGGCAGGGGCTGGGCTTTCCTCTCCGCAAGGCCCTGCTCCCACCCTGCAGTGGCTGCCCTGGGGGAGGGGCGAAGTCTTAGGCCGCTGGGCACGTGTACAGCGTTTGCCAATAGCAACACTCGTCAGCACAACCGGGATTGAAAGCTGTGGCCTGGGCGGAGCGCTGGACCCCAGAACACGTCCTGCCCAATGGAAAGAGCCGCTGCTGTTATGCAAGTGGGAGGCTGGCTCAGCCTGGAAGAGCCCAGCCAAGGCAAATGAAAGGCAGGGTGTGATGGGACGGCTGATAGCTCATGGGGCTAGGGAATGGGGCCTTTCCCATCTAAGGGGTGTGGCTCCAATCCAGCCCCAGGGTGGGGGACTGGCTGACTCAGGGGGTTGGCACATGGGGCCTGTCCCCTCTAGGGGGCACCGGGAGGGGGAATGACTGGCTCAGGGGGTTGGGGATTGGGACATGGGGCCTGTCCCCTCTAGGGGGCACCAGCTCTCATCCAGCCCCCCGGATGGGGGGACTGGCTGGCTCTTGGTGTGGGGAATGGGACACTGGGTCTTTCTCCTCTTGGGGGTCTCCAATTCCAATCCAGTATCGGGGGGGGGGGGGCTGGCTGGCTCAGGGGATGGGGAACGGGATATGGGACCTCTCCCTGCTAGGGGGTGTGGGCTTTGATCCGGCCCCAGATTGGAAAGTCTGGCTGGGATATGGTGGGGATTGGGATATGGGGCCTCTCTCCAGGGGGCATACTCTGTGATCTGGCTTCAGGGCAGGGGGACTGGCTGGTGGTGTGTGAGGCGGGGGCCGCGGAGGGGGAAGATGTGGGGGAGGATAGCAGACAATGCGGCTGCCTGGTTTGCAGAGAGATGCCATCAATCTGGCACCTTTCACCCATGTGAAATTGACTCAAAAGTCTCCCCGTCGCACAACCCAGCTCTTGTGCTGATCACAAGCTGTGTTTTATCCCCGTGTGCTGCCTCCTGACAGGCCAGTCTGAAAAGCTCTCTCCTTTGGCCCAGGGCCCTGCACTCAGGAAATCTATAGCTCAGCCCTGGAGTCAATTAGATGATGAAACAATTGAAACGATGTTTATTCCTCCCCGAATCAACCTGAGAAACTGAAGTACGGTACAATTTATTAGGCCAGCTTCTGCTTTTATTAGTTAGATGATGGTAGTGTCTGGAGCCGCCAAATCAGGGCCCCTTTGTGCTGGGTGCTCCATGGACACAGCAGGTAGGGCAGCCCTATACCTCCCCCCACGTCGGGCTGGGCGCTGCCCAGACACACAGTGACCGAGATCGGGGCCCCGTCGGGCTGAGCGCTGCCCAGACACACAGTGACCGAGATCGGGGCCCCGTCGGGCTGGGTGCTGCCCAGACACACAGTGACCAAGATTGGGGCCCCGTCGGGCCGGGCGCGGCCCAGACACACAGTGACCGAGATCGGGGCCCCGTCGGGCTGGACGCCGCCCAGACACACAGTGACCGAGATCGGGGCCCCGTTGGGCCGGGCGCCGCCCAGACACACAGTGACCGAGATCGGGGCCCCGTTGGGTTGGGCGCCGCCCAGACACACAGTGACCGAGATCGGGACCCCGTCGGGCCGGGTGCTGCCCAGACACACAGTGACCGAGATTGGGGTCCTGTCGCGCCGGGCGGTGCCCAGACTCAGCAAGAGATGGTCCCTACCCAAAGACCTTCCAGTCTAAATAGACAAGGCAAAATTATTCTCCCTCCTCGTCCAGCTGTGGAAACTGAGGCCCAGAGAAGGCAGGGTCAAGTTTTCAAGCCACACTTGCAGCCAGATTTTCCAAAGAGCTGGGGTCAGCCCTAAAGAACAGAGTAGATGTTTCAAGCTCATTGTGCTGAGCATTTTTATTTGCAAGGGTTATTGCTTCTGTCTAGTGCATGAAAGGGACATGAGCTCTCTTCAGAATTTGCTTGTCTCCCTCCCCCTGTGTAAGGTAGAGTGGGGAATTGAACCTAGAAGTTCTGTACTCTAGCCCACTGCCTTAACTACAAGGCCATGGACAGGATGAGGGGCTTGGGGATGAGCTCAGGGAGATGGTGCCATGCTTAGGGGACTGCCGGGAAAGGGTTTATTTACTGGTGTAAGGGGTAATTCTCCACTGGCATAAAATTAATGGGACCTATTTTTAGGTATTTATTTTCGGTCCTTGCTAAAGCTGCTTCGGGTTTTGGGTTATAAACTCGGGCTTGAGTCTGTCGGACTCGGCGGTAAATCGCACGTTGATTTCAACAGCAACTGGCTCAAGGCCCCTTTCGCTCGCCTCCCGTGTCCCCCCGGCGCAGATCTGCACGTGTGTGTGGTGTCAAGACGCGTCCCCCGCCCCTTGTGCCTGGCAATCCGCCTGCTTCCGCAGGCGTGGCGCTCTGCATGGGTGAATCTGAGCCCGGAGAGCTGCCCTGCCGTGATGCTCGCGAGTGACCGTCACGCTGGCCATGTTTTGGCCGTTGGGCTGCAGCTCAGGCAGCGTTTCATAAGAAGCCTTGGCTGGGGGGAGGGAAGATCCAGGCTTTGTGTGTTTCCCTTGCAGGCTGAGACAAGCTCTTGTGTTAGCGCCTGCTGCCTGGGATATTGATCCCTAGGCTGCCGGCAAAGGGGATAAATGTGGCTGCGGCCCATATGTGTCAGCTCTTGGCTCACTAGGATGTTAATCTGTGCCTTGGTTAATTCAAAGGACCCTATGAGTCAGGACTGAGTCAGTGCCCTAGGGTGGTACTGGGGCGGGGGGATCGGTCCAGCAAAAAGTGTGGGTGGAGAAGCCTATAGGAGATACTCTTCCCTCTCAATTAGTACTGGTCCCCCTGCTTTGCTGCAGGGAGCAGGGTGGGTGACTCAGTAGAGGGCGCTCTGCCATTGTATTCAGTGCTGACCCCGGTGCCCCAGTGTGGGGCTAGGGGATGCTGTGCTGCAGGGCGTCAGTAGGGGGCGCTCTCCCCTTGCAGTCGGTGCTAACCCCAGTGCGTCACTAGGGGGCGCTGTGCTACTTGACTTGGCGTCTTTCAGAGCAAATGCAAAACTGAAACCCTAAACTCTTCCGGTGATTCCGCGAGGCTCTTTGCAATATAGTGGTGTTAGCCCATTTAGCCAGGGCCCTGTGGTTAACTGCAGCCTACTTCCTTCCAGTCCCCCATGCCATTTCAATTCTATACAGGGTTTTGCATTACTTTCTATCGTTGCCGTTGGACGCTGCTGTGCCCCTCCCCAGAGGAGGCTGCATCGTAGCACCGATGAACGATCCCTGTACAAAGATGAAAGGAGGGTTGTTTATATGGTTATGGAGGAAGTCACCAGGTGGCGCTGTTACAATCTTATCAGTCCTTTCTCTTCGCCCGTGAGCCGTGTTCAGCCTTGGAAGCCAGGCCGGGCTCTTTTTGTGCTGCCGTTTCTCTTTGGAGGAGCTGTTGCAAGCAACGGGAGAACTGAGCCGCTGCTTCAGTCTCCCCAACTCGAGTCGAGTCTTTGGGCAGAATTGCTCCCTGGGAACCAGCCATCGGTATTTGGCCAGAGATTGCAGAAAGAGGGCAGGGGTCGGATGGGAGAGGAAAAAAAGAGGTGGCACTGTTCTAAGCTCCTCCCACTAAATAAGCCCTGCCCACACATGTCTCCACCCACAGCAGAGAGGGCAGACATTCATAGAATATCAGGGTTGGAAGGGACCTTAGGAGGTCGTCTAGTCCAACCCCCTGCTCAAAGCAGGACCAATCCCCAATTTTTTTGCCCCAGATCCCCAAATGGCCCCCTCAAGGATTGAACTCACAACCCTGGGTTTAGCAGGCCAATGCTCAAACCACTGAGCTATCCCTCCCCCCCCAATGGGAGAGGCTCTCCTGTCGCTGAGGTGAATCCATCTCCTCGAGAGGCGGAGCTGGCGTTACCCCGTCGGCGTCGCGGGCCACTTACGTCGACGGGAGACAAATTTCAGTGGAGACAGGTGCACCGCGGAGGCATAGCTTTGTCGTGTAGACCAGGCCTGAGGCAACAGCTCACTCGCACTTCGAGGAGACACCCGTTCTTGGCTGATCAGCTGTTACGGGGGGACGAGATCAGATGCCCAAACTGGACCAGCAAGTGACCCTCGGATTCACGGCAGGGCTGGTTCTGAGCAAGAGCTGTTGGTGTTTGTCTGACTGGGTGACGGTGTTAGGGCTTTACCGGTGGCCAGAAAACTTTGTTGGGACTTTCAGCATCCGGGTTACGTCTTGGATCCGCGCGTCACCTTGTGCGCTCGACTCTACGAACAACTCCCCGGCGTATCTCAGGAGGAGCAACACGGCTGAGGCAGGCGGATGTGCTGGGAACCGGGCTGCCCGGACGGAACCCACTGAGAGAGGCGATGGCTTGGGAACTGGGAATCTAGAGCGGGTGCCCCTGCTGGAGCCCGGAGCGGGAATACAGGCGAAATTGCCCTGAACTGTAACCGACGACTCCTTCCTGATTGCAGAGGAGAAACAAAAACTCTGATGGCCGCTCCCAAATCCCACCCAGCATGTTGGGCATCTCCGTGACCTGCCCTGGCCTGGCCTCACATGAAATCATTAACACAGCGGACATTTAAACAGGCTCGCTCCTCCCTGAGATGAGGGGGGCGGTTCACACCTCTCCAAGCAATTACTTCAGACTCTGCATTGGGGACGGGTTTTCTGGGCAGCCAGAAGAGCTAGTTGGTTTGTAAATGAAAGCCGAGATTCTGGAGAGCAGGAGAGTCGGTTCAGAGAGGGGCAGGTCTGGCACGCGGGCGCATACTGGCTGTCGCTGAGCCCTGGCGGACGGGGGGGCCTGCATGCTGTTTGCAACCACCTCTGTCCAGGGGCTTGGTGTAAATGAAACAAGCTGTGCTCCGAAAACACCCTGACTCTTCATCGCTCCTGGCTCTGCCACTGGCCCGCCGGGTGACCTTGTGCACGGCCCTGCCCCGCTCTCTGCCTCAGTTTCCCCTCCCACTTCTGACTATGTAGGCAAGAGCTAACTGGTGTCTGTGCAGCACCCAGCACAAGGGGGGCCCTGGTCTGTGTTGAGACCTCTAGGTGCTACTGCCATACAGGCTCGGTATGACGTGGTCTCGATTTTGGATGGGGAATTCAGGTGCTACCGTAGTGCACCTAATAAAGGGGTCGATCCTCCTTTTTAAAGACCTTCCTTCTCTTTCCAGCTTTCACTTTCTTTGACCCGAATGACCCGGCTTGCCAAGAAATCCTCTACGACCCCAAGACCACGGTCCCGGAGCTGTTTGCCATCATCCGCCAGTGGGTCCCCCAGGTGCAACATAAGATTGATGTCATAGGCAGCGAGGTGAGTGAGGGGAGCCGACGCGCCGTGCGCAGTTCCTGCATGCGCGTGGCCTGGCGCTGGGGAGAGGCGCCGGGTCGCCCGCCCTAGGGACACGGGAAGCGCCAGGCGGGGGGCTGCAGCTGGGTGGAACCGGCACATCCTGATCAGAGAAGGGCCTGGTTCCACTGGGGGGCTGAGATCGGCGCCACAGTGGGTCGGAAAACAGCCCACAGGTAGAACTGGGCGGGGGCTGGGAGTCAGAACTCCTGGGTTCTGTTCCCCGCTCTGGGAGGGGATGGGGGTTGAGTGGGTTAGCGGAGCTGGGAGTCGGGGGGAGGGGGGGCTGGGAGTCAGGACTCTTGGGTTCTGTCTTCAGCACTGCCACTAAGTCACTGTGTGACCTTAGGCTAGTCCCTTCCCCACGTCGTGCCTCAGTTTCCCCCTTGTGCCAAAGGGGCAGTGCCTGCCTTCGAGATCCACAGGGCAGAGGTGCACCATGTTGCTGCTCTTAGAAACCTCCCATCGGGCCCTGAGACTCGCTCGTCTCTTGCACCCCACAAGCCCCCGTCACCAGGGACCTTCCCACTCTGACCTGGAAATTAACCTGAGACGCAGCGGGATAGCTGCGGGGAGGAGAGGGGGAACGCAGCTTGACCACCTCTGACCAACCCCTCCCCCTCTTCTCCTCCCCCATCCTCTTTCCCCCTCCCCCTGCCCTCCTCCCCTCTTCTCCCCCCCTCCCCACCGCCCCAGATCCTGAAGCGCGGTTGCCATGTGAACGACCGGGATGGCTTGACCGACATGACGCTGCTTCATTACGCCTGCAAGGCCGGCGCACACGGTGTTGGTGAGCCGGGGTGGGGGGAGGGCTGCAGGCTGGGGTGAGAAGGGGGAGGCTCCCTTTTGGGGTTTGGCCACTGTCTCAGCTGAGGCGCGAATGGCCGAATCCCCTGGTTGGGGGGCGGGGAGCTGCTGTCCTGGAGCAATTTGGGAGACTCTGGGGGGCCTCACACTCCCGCACACAGGATCTGTCCCCGTGCCGTGGGCCCAGCCCGCACTTGAAGGGGGGTGGCAGGCGGCCCCCATCCCCTTGAGGCAGGGCCATCATCGTGGGACCCATTCCTTCCCCCGTGGAGCAGGATCGGGGCCATTCTTTCTCCTGCACAGAGGTGTTGTGGGGGGGCCCTCAGTGCTCACCTTAGCAGCTGGGGTGTCTCTGCTTGGGAGCAGGAGGCTGGGCCTGCTGTACTCTCCCCAATCTGCCCCACACAGAGCTCCCTGCTCGGGTAGGGTTGGCTGGACCCAGGCAGCGTCGCTACGTTAGTTACACCCGGAACAGCTCCCCTTGCTCAGAGCGACGGGCTCAGGCTCTCGGCAGACCCAGGCAGCGTTGCTACGTTAGTTACACCCGGGACAGCTCCCCTTGCTCAGAGCGATGGGCTCAGGCTCTTGGCAGACCCAGGCAGCGTTGCTACGTTAGTTACACCCGGAACAGCTCCCTATGTTCAGAGCATTGGGCTCAGGCTCTCGGCAGACTCAAGCAGGCATTAGTCACACTCCATTCCTGTATTTTGGGCTTTCCCCCCATTCGCTGTGGCTGGAGAGCTGCAAATGCCAGCCAAGCTCCTCCCGGGGTCCCGGGACTCAGGGAGCTGGGGCTCCCAGCCTGGGCCCAGCGCGCCTCTGCCTTCCTCCAGTCTGGAGTGTGCTGCTGTCCCTCTCCTGCAGTATCCTCATGGGGAGGGCGGTTGCAGGGGCTGTTGTGCCCACTCAGGGGTCTGATCCCATCGCCTTTGCCCCCCCACAGGCGACCCCGCTGCTGCCGTCCGCCTCTCCAACCAGCTGCTGGCCCTGGGGGTGGACGTGACCCTGCGTAGCCGCTGGACCAACATGAACGCGCTGCATTACGCCGCCTACTTTGACGTGCCTGAGCTCATCCGCATCCTGCTCAAAGGCTCCAAGCCCAAAGGTGAGCCGGGGGCGAGACACGTGCCAGGGAGGGGGACGCTGCCCCCCGAGTCCAGCTGCCCCCCACCCCCCCGAGTGCTACCGGCCCAGGGCTTTGGGGTTGCATTGCCCTGGCCCGAGTGGCCCATGCCAGGTGTCTGGTAACTGGTGAATGTCAAAATACATAGAAAGGCAAAAGTGACCTCAGTGGTTAGAGGGGGAGGGGGCTGGGTTCTATCCCCATTTCCGGGACGGGACTGGGGTCTAGTGGTTAGAGCAAGAGTTGGGGAGGGCTGAAAGTCAGGACTCCTGGGTTCTATCCCCAGCTGTGGGAGGGGAGTGGGGTCTAAAGGTTAGAGCAGGGGGGGCTGGGAGCCAGGACTTCTGGGTTCTATCCCCAGCTCTGGGAGGGGAGTGGGGTCTAGTGGTTATGGGGGCAGGGCTGGGAGCCAGGACTGTTTGGTTTTATCCCCTGCTCTGGGAGGGCAGTGGTGTCTAGTGGCTGGAGAAGGGAGGGGAGCTGGGAGCTAGGACTCCTGGGTTCTATCCCCTGCTCTGGGAGGGCAGTGGGGTCTAGTGGTTAGAGCTGAGAGCCAGAACCCTTGGGTTCTTTTGCCACTGACTTCTGTGACCTTGGACAAATCGCTCCCCGTGCCTCTGTTTCACCTCTAGCCCCCGGCATGGGGGCCGGCAGGTCCCTTCAGGGCAGGGGGCGATGCCTCACCCTGGGCCGTGTCTGTGCTTTGCCTTGCAGTGCTCAACTCGACCTGCAGCGACTTCAACCACGGCACGGCGCTGCACATCGCCGCCTCCAACCTGTGCCTGGGGGCTGTGAAGTGTCTGCTGGAGCATGGGGCCAACCCGGCTGTCAGGGTGAGAGCCCAGGGGCGGGGACGGGAGCTACACTGCTCAGATGAGGGGAGGGGGTGACCTTATACAGACAGGAGACCAGCTGGCGTGGGGCGGGGGGGCGCAAGATAGGGGCTGGGGGGAGCTGGGAGCACATAAAAGACACCAGACTGTCAGGATATGGACCATGGGGGAGGAGAGGGGAGCTGGCATGAAACCAGTGACCTGACTGGCAGGATATGGACTGGGGAGAGGGAAGGGGAGGGTGCGGGGAGGTGGCAGCAAAGAGAGGACCTAACTGTGGGGATATGGACCGGGGGGAGGGGCTTCAGGCAAAGAGGGGCCCTGATTCTGGGATATGGGCTGTGGGGAGGGGCTTCAGGCAAAGAGGGGCCCTGACTCTGGGATATGGACTGCGGGGAGGGGCTTCAGGCAAAGAGGGGCCTGACCTGTGGGGATATGGACTGGGGGGAGGGGCTGCAGGCAAAGAGGGGCCCTGACTCTGGGATATGGACTGGGGGGAGGGGCTGCAGGCAAAGAGGGGCCCTGACTCTGGGATATGGACTGGGGGGAGGGGCTGCAGGCAAAGAGGGGCCCTGACTCTGGGTTCTGGCACAGGGGGAGGGGCTGCAGGCAAAGAGGGGCCCTGACTGTGGGGATATGGACTGGGGGGAGGGGCTGCAGGCAAAGAGGGGCCCTGACTCTGGGATACGGCACACGGGGGAGGGGCAATGCACACAGACAGCCTCTCGGGCCCTTCCCCCCCTTCGTCCCAGCCTCTCTCCCGCTCCACCCCCTGCAGAACAGCAAAGGGCAGGTGCCGGCCGACGTGGTGCCCGACCCCATGGACATGACGCTGGACAAGGCCGAGGCCGCCATGGTGGCCAAGGAGCTCAAGCAGCTGCTGCTGGATGCCGTCCCCCTGAGCTGCAACCTGCCCAAGGTCACACTGCCCAACTACGACAACATCCCCGGCAACCTGATGCTCACCTCCCTGGGCCTCAAGCTGGGGGAGCGCGTGGTGGTGGACGGACAGAAGGTACCGGCCCGTTGGCCCCCAGACGAAGGGGCCGTGGGCTGGGCTGGGGCTTGGACGGGGTACCTCTGAGCAGAGCGGGGTGGGGGCTCAGTAGGGGGCGCTCTCCCCTCGGGGCCTGCGCTGACCCCAGTGTGGCAGTAGGGGGCACTGTGCTGCAGGGATCGGGGTGGGGGCTCAGTAGGGGGCGCTCTCCCCTCAATGCCAGGAGCTGACCCCAGTGTGGCAACAGGGGGCGCTGTGCTGCAGGGAGCGGCGTGGGGGCCCGGTAGGGGGTGCTATCCCCTCGGGGCCTGCGCCGACCTCAGTGCAACAATAGGGGGCGCTGTGCTGCAGGGAATAGTAGGGTGATCAGATGTCCTGATTTTATAGGGACAGTCCCGATATTTGGGGCTTTGCCTTATATAGGTGCCAATTACCCCCCATCCCGTCCCAATTCTTCACCCTTGCTATCTGGTCACCCTAGAATGGGGTGGGGGCTCAGTAGGGGGCGCTCTCCCCTCGGTGTCAGCCCTGGTCCCAGTGCAGCAGTAGGGGGCGCTGTGCTGCAGGGAGCGGGGTGGGGGCTCCGCATGGCCCCCGTGTCTGGCTCTGATGATCTGGTTGCGTCTCTGTAGCTGGGCACCCTGCGTTTCTGCGGCACGACGGAGTTCGCAAGCGGCCAGTGGATCGGGGTGGAGCTGGATGAGCCAGAGGGCAAGAACGACGGAAGTGTGGGAGGAATACGCTACTTCATTTGCCCTCCGAAGCAAGGTAACTAGAGCCCGGATGCCTGGGTTCTGTTCCCAGCTCTAGGAGGGGAGTGGGGTCTTGAGGCTAGCGGGTGGGGCTGGGAGCCTGGACGCCTGGGTTCTGCTCCTCTCTCTGGAAGGGCATGTGGCTTAGTGGATCCAGGGCTGTACCGTTTAGCATTTTCGGAGTTCACCGTTGACTGTTGGGTTTTTTTTCTCCATCTCCTCAGGGGTTTTCGCCTCTGTGTCTAAAATCGCCAAAGCCACAGACCAGTTGCCGTCATCAGTGACGTCCACCCCCAAAACCCCCCGCATGGACTTCTCCCGCATGACCGGGAAGGGCCGGAAGGACAAGAAAGGTAGCAGGGCCGTTCTAGTGGCTGAAAGCAGGAGGGGCTAGGAGTCAGGACTCCTGGGTTCTGCTCCCAGCTCTGGGAAGGGAAGTGGTCAGAGCAGGGGGCGGGCTGGGCGTCAGGACTCTTGGGTTCACTTCTATGCCCAGCTCTGGGAGAAGTGGGGTTTAGTGGTTAGAGCTGGGGCGGTGCTGGGAGACAGGACCCCTGGTTTCCACTCCCAGCTCTGCCACTGATTCTGTGCGTGACCTTGGCTGTGTCCCTTTCCTTCCGGGTCTCATTCGTCCACATTTGGAAAGATACTTGGCTAATTAACCCTGAAGACTCTTTACGGCCAGGGGTAGGTGGAAAGAGCTCATCTGGCCTTTGGATTTGAAATCTCATCAAGGGGCATCTGATTAATCAGGGGCTCTTTGCTAGGAGATAAACTAGGAACCCCCCCCGCCCCGTCCTTGGATCGTGACTGCCCCAGGGGAGAGGTGAAAGCCCCGGCAGGCTGGCCGGCTCTGGTGCAGCAAAGAGCTGAAGGGGAAATCTGCATGCTATTTACATATGCAAATTGGAAAGGCCCGGCCTCCCCACAAACCAGTCCCACCAGTCCTCCCCACCCATGTGCATCGCTCCTCCCCCGTATTCCAGTCAGTCTCCTCCTCTCCGCCCCCTGCCCCCTTTCCACCCCCTCCCTCAGCCATCTCCTGCTGTGGGCTCAGCGCCCCCTCTCCTGGGCGCCTCCCCCTGCTCCCTCCAAGTCAGTCATTGGAGGAGAGAGGGCAGGGATTGGCTTTCAGGTGGGCAGGGGGAGGGGTTTCATTCACCACCCTGGCACCAGGCTACCAGCTGGGGCAGGGCAGCCCTGGGCTGCTCTCACTGCCCTTCCGCTCAGCCCTCAGGAAGAAGTCTCCATCCGTGGGCAGCCTGGACCGAGAAGGGCTGAAGATCGAGATCGGGGACCAGGTGCTGGTGGCGGGGCAGAAGCAGGGCATCATCCGGTTCTACGGCAAGACGGACTTTGCGCCGGGTAAGGCCCCGGCTGGCGGGAGGGCAGAGCCGCCGGTAGGTGGGTGGGAAAGACGGGAACGGGGTCTTTTAGCTCTGGCATGGGAGTCTGGTGCTCGTAGATCTGAGTCTCCAGGGTTTGATCCCGCGTCTCGTGCTGGGAAACGGGCAGCTGACGGCTTCTTCTCCCATCGCCAGGTTACTGGTTCGGCATCGAGCTCGACAAGCCCACGGGGAAACACGATGGCTCGGTCTTCGGGGTCCGGTATTTCACCTGCCCCCCTAAACACGGAGTCTTTGCCCCACCTTCCAGGGTCCAGAGGTACGTTTCTCCTGCCGCTAGCAGCGTGTGAGCGTGAGCGATTGCCTTTTGGTAGCTGAGCCCACTGAGGGACCTGCTGCTTCTTTAGCTCAATGGTGGTAACCTGCCGTTGTGGTGCTCCAGGTGCTGGGTTCAAATCCTGCCTCCCTGAGGGGGCATGTGTGTGAGTACAATTTCCTGAAGCGTTTGACAGCTCTGATTCTAATTGGCAAGGACGCAACGGCTTCCAAATCATCCTAACAAAGCCCTTTGAGTGGCAGATATTCTCCCTGTCTGAGGCAAATGTCACAGAAGTGGCTTCTCCTGGATGAGCCGCCTCCTGTTTTTAAGAGGCTTTGGGACGGATCTCAGGCCTCGCCTATGCTGTGGGTTCGCCTTGATCCCAGTCACCAGTATGCGAGCAGCCTTCCTGGTCTATCACCCGTGGTTGGAATCTGGGCAACTTAGGGTGACCAGACAGCAAATGTGAAAAATTGGAACGGGGGTGGGGAGTAATAGGAGCCTATATAAGAAAAAGACCCAAAAATCAGGACTGTCCCTATAAAATCGGGACATCTGGTCACCCTAGGGCAACTCCCTGGCATCGGTAAGGTCCTGGCTGCTCCACACCTCCGTGAACAAGCTTCTCTTCTCTGCCTTTTCCCTGCCCCTCCCTTGCAGAATCGGCGGCCCCAAAGACTCCCAGGGAGATAGCAGTTCGGTGAAGAAGGTGCACCAAGTCACTAGTAGGTATACTCTGGATCTTCTGCCTTTCCCTTCCCCCCAGCGACGGGAGGGACCGGGGGCCAACCCCACCCCACCTGTGACCCCACTCGCCTTGCGCCGGGGGTGACTTAACTAGTGAGGCTACGGGGACATCCCCAGCAATTCCATCTGTGCCCAAGTCATGGCCTCATGGACTGTCTCTTCGGTGCTTATGTGACCCCCGGCACTGTCCTCTCTGAGCATCTCACACTCGTTAGGGTGTTTTTAGCTCTGGGAGGCAGGGCTATTTATTCCCCTTGCACAGATGGGGAAACTGAGGCACGGACTCGCTCAAGGTCACGGGGGGAGTCTGTGGCGTAGCAGCTAGTGCTCCAACCCCTGCTCCATGCTCCCCTCATTCTGTCAGCACTGTTCCCCCAACACAGCAGCAGCTCTCCCTGACCTCAGCCCGCCACCCCCTCCCTGTTTTCAGCCGTAACCCCCGTCATCTCCACGATCCTTTGCAGCCACTGTGCAGAGAATTGAATCCGGGCCTCCCACTTCCCAGGCGAGCACCCTAACCACTAGGCCTGTGCACCCTCCTGGGTTTGGTGCACTGTGATTCCACCTGGGTTTGTTAGCGTCGGTGGCCCCGGGTTCAGTGACTCCATTTAAAGCAACGGCATTGTCCCTTCTCTTGCAGTGTCACAGCCAAAGCGCAACTTCACAGCAGTCAGGACCCCAAAAGACATCACGTCAGAAAACTCCATCTCTAGGTAAGATGGGGGAGGAGCTGGGGGCAGGTCGGGGGTGGGGGACACAACCAGAGCTCTGTCTTCATTTGGGTTGGGGAGCAATCCCCACCCTGAGTCCCAGACATAGAAATGACCCTCTGCATACCCCCCCTTCCTGACACTCTCCCGGGTAAGCAACACGCACCTGAAAAGCAGGGTGGGGGAATTCCCTGTAGCATCCCCTAGCGACTCCCAGCTTAGAACCGGAGCCAAACGAAAAGTGAGAAACCCCATTCCCTGCGCTGGAAGCTGTTCTCGGCCTGGGGCTAGGCAGCCAGACGAGCCGAGGGTCTCTTCGGAACTTTAATTTGGGGGGTCACGCTCAAGCCCCCAGCAGAGTACGCTGGATGGAAATAGCCCTCCGGGAACCCCCCATCGCGGGCCCATGTGGAGCTGGTGTAAAAGCCCAGCGCCCAGGGTAGGGCACGGGTCGGGGCATAGCTGGAGCGCCCTGCGCTGTGGCTATTCTCTGTCCACCAGGGCCCGTGGGGGCCGATTAGAGATATGGCCAAAGCACCCTGCTGTTTCTGTTCTCTGCTCCCCAGGATCCGTAGGGGGTGGATCAGGAACGTGGCAGGAGTGCACTGTGCTGTGGCTATTCTCTGCCCACCAGGCCCCCTGAGGCGCAAACAGGAAATGAGAGCAGCCTCAGAGCTAACTTACTGCTAGAGCAGCCCGGAGGCTGCTCTGACTTACAATGCAGGGCCCTGCACAGGAAGCATAGGGGGAGGACAAAGCTGGCTTAAAGCCACTGTAAACCACCTTCCCTGTCTCAAGTGAGAATAACAGCACCAGACCCTTGGAACGTGCCAGCCAATCGGGAAAGAGCAGCCAGCACCAGCTGTTTCGGAGGATGATTGATAGAGTCATAGCGATTAAGACCAGAAGGGACCGTTAGACCATCTAATCCAGGGGTCTCAAACACGCGGCCCATGGGCCGCATGCGGCCCGCAGAGCTCTTCCCTGCGGCCCGCCGGGCTCCCCGCGCGCCCTCCCCCCCTTTAAAAAAAATTATTTATTTTTTTCATTTTTTTTTTACCCCCAGGCAGTTCCCACCAGCGGCGGGAACTGCCTGGGGGTAAAAAAAAATATGAAAAAAAATGGAGGGGGCGGTGGGGAGGCGCGGGGAGCCCAGGCGGGCCGCAGGGAAGAGCTTCGCGGTTTCTGGGAGGGAGTGGGGAGGAGCGGGAAGTCATGCGCACAGGGGAGGAGGCGGAGAAGGGGCGGGGCCTAATGGAAGCGGTGGAGTGGGGGCGGGGTCAGTGATGCGGCCCTTGGGCCAATGCACTAGTCCTCATGCGGCCCTCGTGGTAATTTGACTTTGAGACCCCTGATCTAATCTGACCCCTTCAGTTTCACCTGATACCTCTGTATCAAGCCCTATGACTTTAGCTAGACTTCGGCGTTTCAGTCTCCAGGAGGCTAACCCGTTGTGAGCCCCCCTCAGACCTAGCCGGGGGGAAAATACCCTTTCCCTGGCTACCTACCTAGCTGTTGTTGTTATTTATTATGTGAATTACGGTAGCGCCTAGAAACCCCAGTCATAGACAAGGACCCCTTTGTTCTAGAGCTGTACATTTTTATTGCTATTAAGTGTATTACGGTAGCTCTCGGGCACCCCAGTCGTGGATCAGAACACCATTGTGCTAGGGGGCTGTACATTTTATTGCAATTAAGTGTATTACGGTAGCACCCCCAGTCATGGGGCAAGACCCCATTGTGCTAAGTGTTGTACATTTTTATTGCTATTAAGTGTATTATGGTAGTTCTCGGGCACCCCAGTTGTGGATCAGTTTTTATTGCTCTTAGGTGTATTATGGTAGCATCTAGACACAGAGCAGGACCCCATTGTGCTAAGTGTTGTACGTTTTTATTGCTCTTAGGTGTATTATGGTAGTGCTTATGAGCCCGTCACAATGGTGCTAAGTGCTGTACAGTTGTGTTGCTATCAGTTGTATTACGGTAGCGCCTAGGTGCCCAGGTTTTGGACCAGGATCCCGTGGTGCCAGGTGCTGTACATTTCTATTGCTATCAGGGGCTGTACAAACACAGAACAAAAAGCCAGTCCAAGCCCCATTTCCTCTCCCCCCTGCTGTCAGTGTCCCTGCTGCGAGGTGCCCGGCGAGCGCTCCCCCCTTTCTCGTCTCTTTCAGATTACTCTTCTGCTGCTGGTTCCCCTGGATGCTGCGCGCAGAGATGCAGTCCTAAGGCCTCGGCGCGCGCCTCTCCCGTCCTCCGCTCTGTCCTCCGTCCTCCAACTAACCGAAAGACTGCTCTCCCCGTTGGGCTCTCATCTCCCCCGCCCCCAATCGCAGTTCTAGTGAACCCCAGTGCCTTGGTACCATTGATCGTCGCCCCCTGTAGTCCGCGAGAAAGGCTGCACTAACCCCCCCCCCCACACACACACACACCGCGCATATGCACACACCCCCACACCCCGGGTAGACATGACATGGGCTCAGAAGCTCCCCTCTTTGATTTCTCCCCCGACCCCACTCCGAGCGGGGTGCAGTGGCATGAACACAAAGCCTCTCCGGTACAGATTTCCCTCTGCGGTTTGATTGCTCTGAGCCTGACGCTTGGGGTAAGGCCGATCCAGCATCCTCTGAACCCGGCCCTTTGAGTTTCTCCCCAACGAAACTTAATCTAACCTGGCCTCTCTCTACATCTCTGTAGCAGCGCGGACAGGGTCAGGTTATAACACTCCGCGTGTGGAAGTAATGCTCCTCCCCAGCTCACGCTTCCCTTTTCTCTGGGAATCACGTAATGCTCGCCTTCCAGGATCAATGCTATTCGATTGCTCAGTTCCTTCCAGGGAGGAGATCTGGCTTATAGAAACCGGTCTTGTGTTGGACCTTAAAGAGCAGCGAGATTTGGGGGGACCCTCCTCTCTGGAAGCAGTGCGGGCCCCCTTCTGAGAAAGCCCCTGTCCCTCACTCTGGGGCGCACTGTTCAGTTACCATGGGGGGAAATCAGTGCATGAGTGTATTTCTAAGGTAGATCAGTGCTTACTAAGATTGCTAAGTATTCCCCTTGAGATACAGCCACTCCAAGGACCAACTGAGGTTGGCTTCAAAGATTGGAGCAGCTTGTACCCGATACGTTCAGAGCAAATCTGAGGGGTCTGGGGTCTCTTAATACAGCGGAATGCCTGGTGCTTCTCCGTCCCTCTTTCATTCTCATTGACTCATTCCCCTTGGCGTGATCGCTCTTTATTTGCAGGCAAACCCGCCGGGCTTTTTTCCTTTTGAGCTGTTTAGAAAATAATATATATTTTTAGAAGAAAATGACCCTTAATAACTATCTTAAAAGAAAAATTAGCCATGGATGGTGTTCCCCGCCCCCCCGAGCCGAAGGTCTGTCTAAACACCAACGTTGTCCTGTTTAACTCTCCCGGTCCAGTCCAGTTAAAGCAGTACTGTGGATTTATACTGGTAGCGAGGTGCTTATATCAGTCTAGCGTAGAGGAAGGAGAATAAGCTATACCGGCTACAAGACACCTTTATCCTGGTATAACTAAACCTACACAGGGGTTCTCTAAGTGTAACGGTATCAGTAGAAAACCACACCTCTAGCCCGCACGGTTGTGTCAGCATAAAATCTGTGTGTGGAACCGGTGTAAGGGAATGAGGTGCCCAGTTCTCTCCCGTGACAACCCCAGCCCGGGTAAATAGCCAGCTTTGATCCAGTCTAACCATGTGGCTTATAAAGGTGCCTCGTACTGCGATAGTTTATTCCTCTTCCCATGTGGGAATAGCCATCCTGGTGTAAGCACACTGATCCTGGTAAAACTGCGTCCACACTAGAAAGGGGTTGTAGCATGTTAGCTGGTCCGGTCTAGTGAGAGGGGTACAGTGTTTTGGGGCAGGGCAGGTCTCGGGAACGCTGGAGGTATTTGGGATGTTGCCAACAGCCTCCGAGCGGCTGCTTTTGGGAACGGCATGGAGCTCCCTGTCTGAGTGGCTGGGCTGGGCTACGGGCAGCACAAGGTACCACGGCCCGGTCTCGTTGTGGGAGAGCTCCGGATAGTTGGGTGGGTACTGCCCAAGACGGGGGGTGGGTCATTGCTAGAAACCAGGAACAGCTGCATAGAATCTATCCCTCCATCCATCCACCTCACTCTATCCTTGGATCCATCCATCTTCTCCCGCCATCTTTCCATTCTTCTCCCTCTATCCTTGGATCTATCCATCCATTCTTATCCTTCCCTCCATCCCCCACTGCTGCTGCCATGTCCCCTAATGTCACAAACTAGGAAAGCGGGAGAAAACGACTGGTCAAGCTGCTTTCTCTGGGGTCTCCTGTTAGTAAGCAGAGGCAGCCTGGCCCAGTGGTTAGCGGTGGGGAAGCCAGGACTCCTGGGTTCTATTCCTGACACTGGGAAGGACAAGGGAAAAGGAAGCCCAGACACCTGTTCTATTCCTGACATTAGAAAAGGCGTGCTGGACAAAGGAATAGAAAGCCAGGACTCCTGGGTTCTGTTCCTGGCATTGAGAAGGAGCGAGGCACTGACACTATGGGCAAGTCCCCGTGCCACTGTGTGCCTCGGTTTCCCCCATCTACAAAATGGGAATGAGGCTACTGACCCACCTCACTGAGGGGTCATGGAGCTTGCAGAACGAAAAGGCTTTGAGCCCCTCAGAGTGGCAGCTCCTCCTGGAAACATGGAGCAGCATCAAGCAGTGAAAAAAGGACCTGGCTCCAGTGTACTTTAAAACACCCCCAAATGGAACAGCTGCTTTTGCAGAATTCTAACCACCATCTCCAAATCCTCCAGCCTTCCTCCATGTCTTTCTGTTGCATTTTGTGAGAGCTGGGAAAAGCCGGGAGTCCTGGGTTCTATCCCTGACATCGGGAAAGGAGCTTTGGGGATAGGAAGCCAGGGCTGGCCCCTAAAGCTGCCCCCGACATGCATCTCCATCCCTATCAGCTGTCATGAGTACTAAACACCCGCATAGCCTCATCCTCTTAGCTTCCTCTCTAGCCCAATAACAAGACCCCCGCTTTTTCATTTTCTTTTTACTAGCAATAAAAAAGCCTGCAATTGCTCAGCTTTGCCCTGGTCACGAGGGGGTATCCTGGGCCTTCCCCCATTTCATCCGGACCTCGAGTCACCCCGGCCGGGCCTGCGTTTCTGAGACTAACCGTCGTCGGGGACCGCTGTCAAAATGCTAACCTGGCCCCAGTCCGGCTCTGACTCCTTTGCAGTGGTGCCCGCCCTGGCCTCAGTGTTTGTATAATAGAAATCACGTCGGATGGAGTTTCTTTAACACTATTTTTAAAATTTGTAACCCATTCTCCTTGTAAATTGTTTAGCGAGTGGCTTGTTACTCCCGCTGATGATCTCGCTGTTAACTTTGCATGCCGTGTCCCTTTCCCCTTCCATCCAGGATCTCTGGAAAACTCAGCATGAGAAGAAATCAGTATGCCTATTGCTTATCTGTCATTAATAAAGAGTGTTTCTATGTGCATTGTGTAAAAGGCCTCTGGCTTCCACTCCTCAGCGCTGCTCTGTCCTAGCTCATCTTTGGAAGTACTGTAATATGAGGAGAGGAAGGTAGCATCTCAGGTCAGTGAGGCATTTAAAACTAAAGCCTCTGCAGCATCTAAGTTTAGAGTCCCCTTTTTCCCTGCAACCGTGAGGGCTAGAAAATGAACTTAAAAAAAAAATAAAAATTTGAGATTCTCAGCTGAGGTTTTAAGATGCTACCTTCTCTCTCTTCCCGGAGCATGGACTTAATCTCTCTTTCGGCCCGCTCCAGCCCTGCCTCTGAGCTCTCCACGCCATCCTTCTCATCGGAGCCTCTTTCGAAGTGAGGCCCCACGCTCAACTCACCCTTGGAACGATGCAGCTGATCAATCCTAAAGTTTCGGGGATTGTTCTAGGTGCTGTGGAAGTCGGTAGAGGGAATTTGGATGCAGGCCCCTTCAGCGCCAATGAGCAGAACTCCATGGATTGGGGGGTGGTGTTAAGGGAGTGGAGGGGACACAAGGCCCCTATTGGAGTTTAACACAGCTACATCTTCAAGCCCCTCTACAGCTGGCTGCAGATCGCAGCTCTTCATGCCTTCCAGCAGAACCACCCCCCATCTCGGCTCTGCCTATCCTCCCAGTAGAGCTGACATCCGGAATGACTTCTCACTCAGACAGAAAGAAGGGTGATAATGGTGAGGGGAGAGGAGGGGATGAGTGTGCAAACACAGCTCTTTCCATGGGGCAGAAGAGGGTGCACACAGTTGCTGGCATAGGGGGAGAATGGGAGACCCTGGTATGGGAGGAGGAGGGAATGGAGAGCACACAGAATCCTTGGCTGGGGGGATATTGGGCGACGGGCTGGATCCCTTGATGATTCCCTATTCTGTTCATTCCCTCTGGGGCACCTGGCATTGGCCACTGTCAGAAGACGGGACACTGGGCTAGATGGACCTTTGGTCTGACCCAGTATGACCGTTCTTATGACCCTGTTATGGGGGACACGAGCCCCTGGCATGGATGGGGAGAACAGGAGACAATGTTATGGGGGGGGCAGCCATGGGGAGGCATGGGGGATACACAGAGCCCCCAGAATGGGGGGGGGGGAGAATGGGGGGCACACAGAGGCCCTGGGATGGGGGGAAGGAGAATGGGGGCACACAGAGCCCCTGGGATGGGGGAGGAGGAGAATGGGGGACACACAGAGCCCCTGGGATGGGGGGGAAGGAGAATGGGGGCACACAGAGCCCTGGGATGGGGGGAAGACAGAGCCCCTGGGATGAGGGGGAAGACGAATGGGGGACACACAGAGCCCTGGGATGGGGGAGGAGGAGAATGGGGGACACAGAGCCCTGGGATGGGGGAGGAGGAGAATGGGGGACACAGAGCCCTGGGATGGGGGAGGAGGAGAATGGGGGACACAGAGCCCTGGGATGGGGGGGGGAGGAGAATGGGGGACACACAGAGCCCTGGGATGGGGGAGGAGGAGAATGGGGGACACAGAGCCCTGGGATGGGGGGGGAGGAGAATGGGGGACACACAGAGCCCTGGGATGGGGGGGGAGGAGAATGGGGGACACACAGAGCCCTGGGATGGGGGGGGGGAGGAGAATGGGGGACACACAGAGCCCTGGGATGGGGGAGGAGGAGAATGGGGGACACAGAGCCCTGGGATGGGGGGGGAGGAGAATGGGGGACACAGAGCCCTGGGATGGGGGGGGAGGAGAATGGGGGACACACAGAGCCCTGGGATGGGGGAGGAGAATGGGGGACACAGAGCCCTGGGATGGGGGGGGAGGAGAATGGGGGACACAGAGCCCTGGGATGGGGGGGGAGGAGAATGGGGGACACACAGAGCCCTGGGATGGGGGGGGGAGGAGAATGGGGGACACACAGAGCCCTGGGATGAGGGGGAAGGAGAATGGGGGGCACACAGAGCCCCCGGGATGGGGGGAAGAAGAATGGGGGCACACAGAGCCCTGGGATGAGGGGGAAGGAGAATGGGGGGCACACAGAGCCCCCGGGATGGGGGGAAGAAGAATGGGGGCACACAGAGCCCTGGGATGAGGGGGAAGGAGAATGGGGGGCACACAGAGCCCCCGGGATGGGGGGAAGAAGAATGGGGGGCAGACAGAGCCCTGGGATGAGGGGGAAGGAGAATGGGGGGCAGACAGAGCCCCTGGTGTGATGCAGGGGGTGTAAGTCGCAGGGAGTCCCTGAAAAAATAGGAAGGAGCGTGTTGGGCGGAGGAATGGGGGGCCCCCGAGAAAGCACCCAAGTGGTGGAAGCGGTACCCCCGTGCCAGGCTGGGTATGGGGTGCCACCTCGGAGACACAAAGCAGCAGGCCATCCGCAGCCTGTGCACCGCGCTCCCGCCCCGGGAGACGCTGAAAGGGGTGACCTGGGGGGGGGGGGGGCGGGTAGCTGGCGGAGGGAGGCCACGGGGATGGGCGGCGCTGAAGCGCTCACCCACGTGTCTGCTGTTGGCAACGGGGCGCCGCCGCCTAGAACCTTGGGGCTCCCAAGGCCCGCCTCCGCCCACAGCCCATTGGCTGCAGCCGGCCCCGCCTATTGCAAGAGCCGATTGGTTCCCCCGCTCCCGCTTTCCCCTCCCCCCACCGCTGATTGGTTTAGCCGTGGCTTCCCATCGGGGGAGGGGACATCGATCAAGAGGCAGCCGGAAGTGGCGGTGCTCATGCCTCAGGTGGGGGAGTGGGCTCAGCAGCGGAGTGCTTTTCCCGTGAGCCTTTGCGACTTGACAGGGGGTCCCCTAGGTTCTCTCTCCCTGGCTTGGGGTGGGGGAGGCTGAGAGCTAGGACTCCTGGGTTCTTTCTCCCTGGTTTGGGCTGGGAACCAGGACTCCTGGGTTCTCTCTCCCTGGCTTGGGGTGGGGGAGGCTGGGAGCCAGGACTCCTGGGTTCTCTTTCCCTGGCTTGGGGTGGGGGAGGCTGGGAGCCAGGACTCCTGGGTTCTCTCTCCCTGGCTTGGGGTGGGGGAGGCTGGGAGCCAGGACTCCTGGGTTCTCTCTCCCTGGTTTGGGGTGGGGGAGGCTGAGAGCTAGGACTCCTGGGTTCTTTCTCCCTGGTTTGGGGTGGGCGGGCTGGGAACCAGGACTCCTGGGTTCTCTGTCCCTGGGCTGGGAACCAGGACTCCTGGGTTCTCTGTCCCTGGGCTGGGAACCAGGACTCCTGGGTTCTCTGTCCCTGGGCTGGGAACCAGGACTCCTGGGTTCTCTGTCCCTGGGCTGGGAACCAGGACTCCTGGGTTCTCTCTCCCTGGGCTGGGAACCAGGACTCCTGGGTTCTCTCTCCCTGGGCTGGGAACCAGGACTCCTGGGTTCTCTCTCCCTGGGCTGGGAACCAGGACTCCTGGGTTCTCTCTCCCTGGGCTGGGAACCAGGACTCCTGGGTTCTCTCTCCCTGGGCTGGGAACCAGGACTCCTGGGTTCTCTCTCCCTGGGCTGGGAACCAGGACTCCTGGGTTCTCTCTCCCTGGGCTGGGAACCAGGACTCCTGGGTTCTCTCTCCCTGGGCTGGGAACCAGGACTCCTGGGTTCTCTCTCCCTGGCTTGGGGTGGGGGAGGCTGGGAGCCAGGACTCCTGGGTTCTCTCTCCCTGGCTTGGGGTGGGGGAGGCTGGGAGCCAGGACTCCTGGGTTCTCTTTCCCTGGCTTGGGGTGGGGGAGGCTGGGAGCCAGGACTCCTGGGTTCTCTTTCCCTGGTTTGGGGTGGGGGAGGCTGAGAGCTAGGACTCCTGGGTTCTTTCTCCCTGGTTTGGGGTGGGCGGGCTGGGAACCAGGACTCCTGGGTTCTCTGTCCCTGGGCTGGGAACCAGGACTCCTGGGTTCTCTCTCCCTGGGCTGGGAACCAGGACTCCTGGGTTCTCTCTCCCTGGGCTGGGAACCAGGACTCCTGGGTTCTCTCTCCCTGGGCTGGGAACCAGGACTCCTGGGTTCTCTCTCCCTGGGCTGGGAACCAGGACTCCTGGGTTCTCTCTCCCTGGGCTGGGAACCAGGACTCCTGGGTTCTCTCTCCCTGGGCTGGGAACCAGGACTCCTGGGTTCTCTCTCCCTGGGCTGGGAACCAGGACTCCTGGGTTCTCTCTCCCTGGCTTGGGGTGGGGGAGGCTGGGAGCCAGGACTCCTGGGTTCTCTTTCCCTGGCTTGGGGTGGGGGAGGCTGGGAGCCAGGACTCCTGGGTTCTCTCTCCCTGGCTTGGGGTGGGGGAGGCTGGGAGCCAGGACTCCTGGGTTCTCTCTCCCTGGCTTGGAGTGGGGGGGCTGGGAGCCAGGACTCCTGGGTTCTGTTCCTAGCTCTGGGAGGGGGAGTGGGGTTCAGAGGTTAGTGTCCTGGGAGTCAGGACTCTTGGGTTCTGTTCTTGGCTCTGCCCGTTTGACCACTTCCTTGCTCCCTGCCTCAGTTTCCCTGTATATAAGGTGATGATAACTCTACCCATAAGCAGAGTGGGGATTGCAAGGGTTGATCCATTCACGATGCTAAAGCCCGGGTGTGCTGTAGATCAGTGGTTGTCAACTTTTCCAGACTACTGTACCCCTTTCAGGAGTCAAGCCCAAGTCCCACCACCTGGGGTTCAAGCCCGAGCTTTGCTGCCCGGGGCTGAAGCATGTAATATAGCTTTACAGGTTCCCTGTGGCATAGGGCCCTGAGCAGTAGCCCTGCTTGCCACCCCCTAATGCCGGCCCTGCAGTTGCAACACCCCAAAACCCGTTCTGTGATCCCTTTGGGGGTCATGACCACCAGGTTGAGAAACACTGATCCAGATGAGTTGACGTACCCCCCGGAATATCTCTGCGTACCCCCAGGGGTATGCGTACCCCTGGTTGAGAGCCACTGTTGCAGAGTGCTAACCATTCCTGCTGGAGCTCTCCCTGCAGCTTGGAGACCCTGATGGTCTCTCTTCTGTGCGCTTGGCTAGCTCGCAGATAGCTAATGATACCTCCTCTGCTTCCTTTCCATGGATCTGCAATGGTTCTAGAAGCCTGGACCTTCCCACCATCGCAGGCCCCTTCTTTGAGATGGAGGCGCCATCTGCCAAGATCCCGGTGCTGGAGTCGTTTCGCGTAGAGCAGGTAACCGGGCGGGGAATGTAGCTGGGAAGTGGCAGTAGGGAGAACTGGGGGCTTTATCTGGTGGTTATGCACTGGTGCAAAACCCTAGCGTTCATTCGAGAGAGCTGTGATCGTCTGGTTTTACCCACTTAGTTGTTGGGGCATGTGTAAGAACCATGGGTCTTGAAAGATGTGTTGGGGTGGGAGGGGGATATTGAGCATTATAGCCGTGGAGATACGCCTGCAGGTTTTGCGTCTGTTGTTCTGGTATGGCCTGGTGCTGCTTTGAGTTGGTGGGTTCTGGTCTCGGGGGAACTAGCTTCTGTTGATGAGCTTGGCAAGGCTGGGGTGAAAGCCAGAAGAGGGGATTTGGCCAAGATTTCTTTCAGGTTGTGATCCCCGTCGAGTATGGGTTGGAATTGTTTAATGTTACCCTGTAGGGGTTCCAATGTGGGCTGGTAGGTGACAACTAAGGGGGTACAGTTGAAGGGTGGCTTTGTTCTGTATTGAAGCAGGTTCTCTTGGGATATTTGGGTGGCCCATTCCAGGATACAATCTACTTCTCTGGTGGAGTGTCCTTGTTCGGTGCAGGTGGTTTTAAGTGTGTTAAGGTGTGTGTCCCGGACTTTCTCCTTGGAGCTTACTCTGTGGTATCTGAGTGCCTCACTACAGTGAGAACAGATTTCTTGGTGTGTTTGGGGTGCTTACTGGATCTGTGCAGGCAAATGTGTTGATCCGTGGGTTTCTTGTAGGTAGTTGTCTGTAGGGTTCCGTTGTTGAAGCGGATCGTGGCATTCAGGAAGTTGATACTGGTGCAGGAATGTTCTACAGTTTGATGGATAGGGGGTGGTCATTGAAGTTGTGATGGAAATCTATGTGGGAGGTCAGGTTGTCTGTCCAGAGGATGAAAAAATGGGTTTCGGGTACAACATTGGTTTTGTGGTGCCTTTGTCCAGAAAATCTTCCTCACGGTGGCCCATGAAGACGCTGGCGTATTGGGGAGCCATCCTAGTACCCAGAGCTGTTCCCATGGTGTTGAGTGTAAAATGGTTAAGGGTGAGGATGACCTGGATGAGTGTGGCGATTGGGGTGGGTATCCCAGTGATGTCCATTGTCTTGTAGATATTTGAGGCAGGTGGCCATGCTGTCGTTGTGAGGTTAGTGTGGAGGGAGGTGACACCCAAGGTGGCAAGGATGTTCTGAGGGTGGTGGTTAATGTTGTGGCGTTTCTGGACGAAGTAGAGTGTGTCCTGGAGGAAGCTGGTCCTTTGTGTGGCGACTGGCTAGGGTCCTCGCAACAAATTCTTGGGTGGCCGCAGAGTGTGGCCACCAAGTCTTGCTGGTGGCCGCTCTGGCAAATTTTCCTAAAATACTTGAGGAAAAACAAATAAATATGCACATAAGTCCAAATCATTATCATTTATTTACATAGGGTGGGTTTATTTTCCAGACTCAATCGTACAAATAGTGTACAGTTGGATTTTGGTGCCCTTGGCTCCTCTGCCTCCCCTGCCCCCCCCCCCCAAATCACCTCTGGCTCCCACTGCCTTCCCTCGGGCTCCCTATTTCCCCCTGGGCCCTGCTGCTCCCCACCCCCCCATTCCCCCGAGCTCCCTTCTGCAGTCTCACATCCCAGGCTCACATCCACTCCTTGCCTCTTGACCATGGTGCCCAGTAAGGCAGCGCCTGGCCAACGGGGCCCCAGTCTCGGTTACTGTGTCTGGGCGGCGCCTGGCCCAACGGGACCCTGGTCTCGGTTACTGTGTCCGGGCAGCACTTGGCCCCGGTCTCGGCTGGTGCCTCTAGGTACTGCTGTCATAGACATAATAACGTTAAGCTTCTCCCTTGCCTTGCCCTGGAGAGAGGCCCGTTCTGTGGGTGGGAAGGGAGTTCAGGCTGCGAGGTGCTTTCAGCCATTGGGTTCTCTGCTGAAGTGGCCCAAACCTTTGGGACTGGAAGGGCAATTAGCATGGATCCTACTGGTGGTCTTGTGTAAGGGGCACCTGTCCTGCTGAGACCCAGCAAACTCATTGCACGGAGTTTTGCAGGGGTGGCATATGTCCTAGTGGATAGAGCACCGCACTGTGGCTTGGGGGACCAGGCTTCTGTTCCTGGCTTGGCCTCTGGCCTGCGTGGTGACCTTGGGCAAATCACGTCCCCTTTTCTGTGCCTCAGTTTCCCAGTCTGTAAACTGAGCATAATGATACCGACCCCCTTTCTAAAGTGCTTTGAGATCTACTGATGAATAGGTGGTGGTGTTATTAGTCTGTTTTAATTGCAGGTTCCACCAGCTGTCTATTATATTCCAAACTTCATCTCGGAGGCGGAGGAGGCCTATCTGCTGCACCAGGTATGAGAGATTTTTATTCGGGTTTATTATTCCCAGGGCAAGAGACGCGAGGGCAGCGCTTGGCGGACGCTGCTCTTGCAGTGAAGAATTTCCTGCCTGTTTCAGATAAACCGCCCTGCTTTTGTCTGTCAACTTCACTTCTCCGCAATGGAGGCCCCGAGTGCACAGACGGACGCAGCTTTTGTGGCTCTGGCATCCGCAAGACCCCCCAAATGTAGTAGGACCAGTAGCGCTCTTAAGTTCATGATACATGCTATGGTAGCGCCTTGAGGTCCCAACCGAGATCAGAGCCCCATTGTGCTAGGCGCTGCACAGACCCGGGGTGAGTGACAGCGCTTGCCCCCAAAGACCTCGCAGCCTCAGTAGGCAGGACGGATTGTTATGCCTATTTTACAGATATAAGCACGGAAGTGCCTTGCCTATGGCGGAGACAGGAATTGAACCCGGCTCTCTTGAGTCCCCACCAGGGTCTTAACCACAGAGCCAGCCTTCCTCTAAACATAGAGCAAATTCAGAGTTCAGGGGCCCACCCTTACTTTTCTGCTTCTGTCCCCCCGGCCCCTTGGACAGGCTCATATAACGTGATGCCCCTTGGTCGTTAGCCTGGGCCCTGGTTCAATTCCCTCCTCTGCCACAGAATGCCTGTGAGGCCTTGGGTGGGTCACTTAGCCTCAGGCCTCAGTTTCCCCTCATGTCCTTTGTCTGTTTAGATTATAAGCTCTATTTGGCAGGGATGGTCTCTTTCTCTGTGCCTAGGCAGTGCCCGGCACAGTGGGGTGGGGGTGCCGTTGGCATCCCTAGGCGCCAATGTAAATAATACTTTGTGCCTCCCGTACTGTTTCTCTGTAATGCTCTTTCCCTCTCAAGTAAAGCTTTCCGGCATCTCAGCCCTTCCCTATGTTTGCCCCCTCAGGTTTATGCTGCCCCCAAACCCAAGTGGACCCAGCTGTCTGGAAGAAAGCTGCAGAACTGGGGTGAGTTCTCTCCGGCCCCATCGCTGGCGCTCAGGTTTGTGGCTCCCAGGCGACCCCCCCACCACCACCCCCTGCTGCACCAGGGACCGGTTAGTGCGTGGAACTGGGGAATTCGCTCCCGCCGATGGTCTAGTCTGGGCTCAGCGCAGGATCCGTATGTGTCAGCTTTGTCCTTTGGAAACCATGCAGAGTAGCCTGCATCAGGGAGGGAAGGAATGTCATTTGGCTGGTGAGCGACCTAGGCTGGCTGGCTGCAGGATTGAGGAGACAAGATCTCCCCGAACCCGGCACCGGACTCTGCCTCAGTTTCCCCACTCATGCAAGGCCCTAGGCCAGCTCCCCGGCAGTGAAGCTCCCACCAGTGTTAGTTTTCAGTCCCTTTCCCCAAGGACATGTTTATTGTTCAAGGACAGCTTGACGTCGGTCAAGTGCGGTAACCCAGGCCCCTCCTAAGGGCTCAGGCTTTTGCTGATGTCTGCGCCATTGGCATCCCCATTCAGGTCTTTCCTATAACTGGTGTAGCTGGATCTGGATCTCGTGCAGAAGCCCCTCCTGTTGTAAATGGGGCTTGATTAGTCACAGGTGGGAGCTAAGCCCAGGTCCCTCCCTGGGACCCCACGATCCAGATTCCTCCACCAGTAGTTCTCCGAAGATGTCTCTGGCTTGCGTCCTTCCCTATCGACCCCGCTGTGTGTCCGGGGTTTAATCAGCTTCCAGGTAAAAGCGCCGCAGCCCTCAGTGGGAAGCAGCATGGGAGTTTGCAGTGGGACGTAGCATCAAAGAGGATCTAGTGATTTTGGGGGCGGGCTGCGTATACACCCCACATGTGACTGGGCCGGGGAGCTGAGAGTCGGATCTGGGGTAAGCGGACCCAGGGATGTTACTTAGCTTGTCGGCTCCTTGGGGCAGGGACTGTCTTTTTGTTCTGGGTTTGTACAGCGCCTGGCGTAGTGGGGGCTTGGTCCATGACTGGGGCGCCAAGGTGCTACCGTAATATACCTAATAAATATGCTAATTGCATTCAGTTCAGTGCACTGAAGAGGAGAGCAGTGAAAATGATCCAGGGGCTGGAGCGCCTAAGTGACAGCCAAGAGGGGAAAACCGAGTGACCTAGAGGATAGAGCACTAAGCAGGGACTCGAGACACCTGGGTTCTATTCCCGGCTCTGCCGCTGGCCAGCTGGGTGACCTTGGGCAAGTCACTTTGCCTCTCTGTGCCTCAGTTTCCCCATCTGCAAGTTGTAAAGCGCTTTGAGATCTGCTGAGCTAGAGATTTGCTGGTTGCAGGCGCGAAGGAGGGAGAGGAATTGCTTAGGGCGGTACGGTGCTTAAACCGAGCCTGGCTGAACCCCTGGAGAACGGCCTGTAGGGGGTGATCCAGCCCAGTGGGGTGGGCGGGGGATGTCACGCAACTCTTGTTTGGTGCTTTGCAACCATGGGTCTCCCAGCGCTCTGGGCGAGCTGGGACCAGATGGCTCTCTCTCATCGCCAGCTCCTCTCTGTATTCTCTGCCTCCCAGGAGGGCTGCCCCACCCCAAAGGGATGGTACCGGAGAAGCTGCCCGCCTGGCTGCAGAGCTATGCCGAGAAGATCTCCTCCCTCGGAGCGTTTGGAGGGAAGATGGCGAACCACGTGCTGGTGAACGAGTACCTCCCCGGGCAGGGGATCATGGTAACTACCCGCGAGCCAGCTGCTTCGTTACTCAACCTCAGGGCGGCTCCTGCATTGTGGGGGCAAACGAGGAGGGGCAGACGCAGAGCCTGGCCTGATCAGAGGCGTGTCTATGGGGGCAAATCCTGCAGCAGCAGCAAATCCTGCTGGCTGGAGATTTCAGGGGAGCGGAGTCCAGACAGCCAAGACTAGGTTTTCCTAGGAGAGCGGTGGTTAGCACCGGGATGGCCTGGGAGTTGGAATGCCTGGGTTCTATCCCTGGCTCTGAGAAAGGAGTTGGGTCTAGTGGTTAGAGCATGGGAGGGGGATGGGAGTCAGGACCTCTGGGTTCTGTCCCCAGCTCTGGGAGAGGCAGTGAGGTCTAGTGGCTAGACCAGAGGGGCTGAGTGTCAGGACTCCCGGCTACCACTGTCTTCTTAATTTAATCCCAACCCCTTTGGATAGCCCGGACCACGCTTTGAGAGAGCAGATTGCTTCCACAGCCGCGTTTCTATCTTGGGTATGGAGCATGATCACCAGTGACAGGCGCGCCTAGGGCATGTACACCCCGTGCACGGTCCCGGCTTTGCCACGTGCGCTGTCAGAGAGGCATCTGCTCAGGGGCAGGGCCGGCGGGTGACGGGTTGGTCCACGTGTCTTAGAGCAGTGTCTTCCTGCGTTTCATGCTGGGTACCTGAGAAGAGAGCTGAGGGGTATGGGTGTGTGTGTGAGAGTGTGAGAGATTCTTCCCTTTTCAGTCTGACATCCTGGTTCCCTCTAGCCTCATGAAGATGGACCGCTGTACTTCCCCACCGTCACCACCATCAGCCTGGGATCTCACACGCTGCTGGACTTCTACCATCCCATCAGCAGGGGGCAGCACGCGGACAGCGAGCAGGTGAGCACAGAAGGAATTGCAAACATAGCCCAGTGAATAATTAACTATTATTTTCCTCCTTTTCCTCCCCCTTTCCGCCCCCCCCCCCGATTTTATGAATAGCCAAAACTACTTGCAACAAATTTGCCAATAGTTTCTGATCGACCAAAACCGCATCTTTCATTGAATAAAACGATTTGTCTGACGACGTTCACCCAGCTCTGTTAACAAGTCACATCTAGATGTGCCTGGAGAGGTTTCAACCGGCCCCTGAGATCCGCGTGTCTGAAAGGGAGCTGAGAAAATCACCAGAGTTCTCTGTCTGTTTGTACTTTGAGTGTCGTCACTTTCCCGCTTTCTGATTTGTCATTAGTTCGGCCCCCGGCGAGGCGTATGCACGCGCCGAACATCCGGGGAGCAGAGAGGCAGGATGGCCAAGTGGTTAGGGAGCCAGCCTGGGCTTCGGGAGACCCAGGTGTGGTTCCCTCCTCTGCTAGAGTCATCCTTGGTGACCTTGGGCAAGTCACTTAGCCTCTCTGGGCCTCAGTTCTGTAAGGTGGCGATATTATTTGTATTACGGTAGCACCCAGGCGCCCTGGACCAGGAACCCCCATTGTGCCGGGAGCTGTACATTTTTCCTGCTATTGGGTGGATTACGGTAGCGCCTAGGAGCCCCAGTGCTGGATGAGGAACCCCCGCTATGCTGGGAGCTGTTCAAACCCAGAACAGAAAGGCAGCCTCCACCCCAGTAGAACCCCCCCTGCTTCCTATAGAGGGTTGTGAGGGTAAATCCATTTCCGACTGTGAGGCGCTCAGCAGGTGCCCATCATTGTGGTATCTCAGTTGGACAGAGACCGTCTTTACACTCTGTGTGTTCAGCGCCGTGGGCAATGGAGCCCGATCGGTGGATTGAGATAACCAGTCCCCGCTCATTTTGATCGGAGGTCCAGATCTCTCGGGCAGCTTTCAAAATCTCGGCCTGAGGGGCTCCGGGGAAACCAGTAACCACAGTCGTGTTCCCTGCGGTGGGATCCCGGACGGGCATGAAGCTAAGCAGGGGCAAACCCCCCTGCTCCATCTCTCTCATACGGTTTATGGATGAGGCACTTGTAGGTGCCTACGCATGGACCCCCTGTCCACCTTATGGGCGATCACAGAACTGGAAGGGACCTCGAGAGGTCATCTAGTCCTGTCCCCTGCACTCCTGGCAGGGCTAAGGATTATCTAGACCGGTGTCCAATAGAAATTCGATGCTAGCCACACTTGTGGTTTTGAATTTTTCTTATTCGCCACATTATAAAAAAGGATTAAAAAACACACTACAAATGGCATTTCAAATATCAAAAATAAGTAGATATTTTAAAAAATATGAATAGGTACTACTAACACAAAATCACTATATCCTAGCCACGTTAACAAGCTGTATATCAGCACGCAACCTGTCTTCCAGTACTGCTGTCTTCAATACACCAACGAATTGCTCATGCATTAGCCACGATTCAGTAGCCTATTCGCCACATGTGGCTAGTGGCAAACGTATTGGACACCGCTGATCTAGACCATCCCTGACAGGTGTTTGTCTAACCTGCTCTTAAAAATCCCCCATGATGGAGATTCCACAACCTCTCTGGGCAGTTTATTCCAGTGCTTAACCACCCTGATAGGAAGTTTTTCCTAAGGTCCAACCTAAACCTCCCTTGCTGCAGTTTAAGCCCATTGCTTCCTGTCCTATCCTCAGAGGTTAAGAACAATGTTTCTCCCTCCTCCTTGCAACAACCTTTTATGTACTTGAAAACGGTTACCACGTCCCCGCTTAGTCTTCTCTTCTCCGGACTAAACAAACTCAGGTTTTTCCATCTTCCCTCATAGCTCATGTTTTCTAGAACTTTAATATTTTTGTTGCCCTTCTCTGGACTTTCTCCAGGTTTGTCCACCTGGACATGGGGTCTATCCCCAGCTCTGGGAGGGGAGGGAGGTATAGTACTTTAGAACATGTTGAGGTGGGGGAGGGCTGAGAATCAGGGCTTCTGTTCCTAGCTCTGAGAGGGGAGTGCAGTCTAGTGGTTAGAGTGGGGGTGTACTAAGAATCAGGACTCCTGGGTTCTGTTCCCCAGTCCTGCTGCTGACTCGCTGAGTGGTCTTAGGCAAAGCCCTGTCTGTGCCTCCATTTCCCCATCTGGAAGATGAGGGTGGTGCTGTCAACATCCGGGCGGGTTATGGGGCTTAAACAACTGACATCCTTCAGGTGCTTTGAGATCCTCCCATGGAAGCAGCTGCAGAAAGGGCCGGGTTTCGTTCTGAACGTGCTCCGCTGTCCTTTCCCAGGTCCCCACGCCCCCGACGGAGGAGCAGCGTCACTTCCTGTCCCTGCTGCTGCAGCCCCGCAGCCTCCTGGTCCTGCGGGAGGACATGTACGTCCGTTACCTGCACGGGATCCGACCCGCCGTCTCCGACGCCGTCACGGGGAACGTGGCCAACGCGGCGGCCTGCGGTGCGGCGCTCGGGGACGAGCTGCGCCGGGGAACCCGGGTGTCGCTCACCGTCCGCCACGTCCCCAAGGTGCTGAAAACGGCCATTTTCCTGGGCAGGGGGAAGTGAGCGAAGGCGTTTGCTTCCTTTCCTCCCTCCCGCTCAGGCTCTTGCCTGAGAACGGTGCTGAACGAGGGGGTAGGGAGGCCCAGACGTGGAAGGCTGCGGAGACCCCATCCTGCGGCGCGCTGGGAGAAGGGGAAGAGCCGACCCGAGAGCGTCTCGCCCGCACGGGAAGAGAAGAGCAGCCTCTGGGGTCATCTGTACGAAGGCGCAGAGCATTGGACGGGATGCAGCGCAGTCTAGTGGTTAGAGCGAGAGGCCCGGGAGTCAGGACTCCTGGGTTCTATTCCTGGCTGTGGGAGGGGAGCGGGGTCTAGTGGTTAGAGATATGGGGTGGGGGGGCCTGGGAGCCAGGACTCCTGGATTCTGTTTCCAACTCTGGGAGGGGAGTGGGGTCTAGTGGTTAGAGCAGAGGAGTGGAAGCCAGGAGGCCTGGCTTCCTACTCCCCACTTTTGCTGCTGCCTCACCGTGTGACCTTACGGGACTCTCCCTCCACCTCCCAGTGCCTTAGTTTCCCTGGCTGTGACATGGCCAGGGTTGCTATCCATTGGCAAAGCACCCTGAGCACTTCAGAAGCGTGTGGCGGGCTCGCCTGCTCCTACCGACGTTCAAACACATTCATTTAAAATCAGTAAAGTCTAATAAAGGCAGGGGCGGGGTCATTCCACCTTGCTGGGGGCTCCTTGCTGCTGCTGCTTGAGGAATCGGTTACGTTTCTGCTTCTGAAGTCTCTTGTGCGGCTGTGCCCGTTTCCCCGGGCTGAGATCCCTGCTCAGCTAGCTGCTGCCCCTGCCTCCCGTTCACACCTGGGCTCTCTGCCCCTGCCGTAGCCCTTGGGTGCGTGGTAGGTGAAACCGTGTGGTTGATGAGGGGAGGGATTGGCCATTAACTGCTGCAGCTAAGGGCTTGTTATTCCACCTCCCGTTAGTGGTGCGCTTGCTAAGCTGCCCCCGAGCTGGGGCCGACGGGGACCTGGAGTATGGAGCAGCCTGTACTCAGCAGTGGGTTGGAGCGCCTCCAGATGGACTGGAGGTGGATACCTGGCGTCCAGTGGGGAATCCAGCACAAAATCCGGGAATACCAGGAGAATCGGGGACTGGAGGCCAATGGTAGTTAGAGGAATTTGAGCTTCGGGCACAGTTTTGGGAGCCAGGACTCCTAGGTTCTATTCCTGACTCTGGGGGGGAGTGGGGTCTAGTGGTTAGCGCAGAAGGGGCTGGGCGTGAGGACCCCTGGGATCTATAAGCCCGGGTCTGAGAAAAGAGCATGCTCAAAACCTAGGAGTCAGGACGCCTGGGTTCTATGCCTGCCCCTGCCACTGACTCACTCTTGAGCGTTGGGCGAGTCACGTCTTTGCTGTGTGCCTCAGTTTCTCCGTCAGTAAAACGGGGAGAAATGTACATCCATCTCATGGGGAGGTTATGAGGCTTAATTCACAAACGTACATGAGGCGCTGGGAGATCCCCTGATGGCAGGTCCTGCAGAAAGGCACCGTGCCGCTCTGAGAGCCAAGTATGGAGGAGCCAGATCCCCAGCTCGTGTGAATAGGCCGTTGCCCCATTGGAGTCTCTACGGATTTTCACCCCTGGGAATCTGGCCTTTCTCTCACGAATCCGGCTTTCTTAATACCTTCGGAGGTGAGTGGCTAAGAGCCTGTGTTGGCCCCTCTGTGCACCCCGCCCCCTCGGTTCTCCCTCGCGCCGGCTGTACTCGGGTATGAAGGCCGTTGTGTGACACGCTGGAGCATGCTGCTCGCCGTAGGGAAAATGCGGCGCCCTGTGGCTGGAATGGATGAGCACAGGGCCACAGCCGCCTCTCCTCTCTTCTCAGTGCAACCACCAGGGCTCGAAGAGATGGCCGAGGGATATCTTTGATTGCAGACTCTCCCCCGCTCTGTGAATTCAGCAGAACCAGCTCTGGGAGGAAGGATGGCTGGCCCAGGGCGTCAGGGCACTAGCCTTGGGGTCGGCAAACCTGCGTTCCAAGTCCTAGCTCTGCCACCGCCTTCCTGTGTGACCTGGGCCAAGTCACTTAGCCGGTCCGTGTCTCAGGGCTCAGCCACTGCCCTACCTCACAGAGGAGTTGTAAGCCCCTCCGCTCATACAGCGGTGGGCACTATAGATGGGGCCGGATTTCCAATTAGGCATAGTAGACCTGTTCCTAAGAAAGCCAGCATTCTAGGGGTGCCTTACCTGTCTAAAACAGTGTAACATGAAGGTCTGCTGTAGGGAGGAGGGGAGGTGCTGAAGATATTGTGCCTAGGGACATGTAAGGTGTATTCTGCTATAGACCAGGGGCAGGCAGACTTTTTGGCCCGAGGGCCACATCAGGGTTGCAGACCGGGTAGGTAAGGCTGTGCCTCCCCAAACAGCCTGGCCCCCTGCCCTCTATCCAACCCTCTCCCACTCCCTGACTGCCCCCCCTCAGAACCCCCGACCCATCCAACCCTCCCCTGCTCCTTGTCCCCTGACTCCTATCCCTGTTCCCTGACAGGCCCCCCTGGGACTCCCACACCTATCCAACCACCCCTGTTCCCTGTCCCCTGACAGCCCCCCCCGAACCTCCATCCAATCCCCCCCCGTTCCCTGACAGCCCCCCCCCGGGACTCCCACACCTATCCAACCACCCCTGTTCCCTGTCCCCTGACAGCCCCCCCAGAACCTCCATCCAATCCCCCCCCGTTCCCTGACAGCCCCCCCCCCCCGGGACTCCCACACCTATCCAACCACCCCTGTTCCCTGTCCCCTGACAGCCCCCCCAGAACCTCCATCCAATCCCCCCCCGTTCCCTGACAGCCCCCCCCCGGGACTCCCACACCTATCCAACCACCCCTGTTCCCTGTCCCCTGACAGCCCCCCCAGAACCTCCATCCAATCCCCCCCATTCCCTGACAGCCCCCCCCCCGGGACTCCCACACCTATCCAACCACCCCTGTTCCCTGTCCCCTGACAGCCCCCCCAGAACCTCCATCCAATCCCCCCCCATTCCCTGACAGCCCCCCCCCGGGACTCCCACACCTATCCAACCACCCCTGTCCCCTGACAGTTCCCCCAAAACCTCCACCCGATTCAACCCCCTGCCCGTTCCCTGACAGACCCCCCGGGACTCCCACACCTATCCAACCACCCCTGTCAGCCTCCGCCCCAGCCAACCACCTCTGTCCCGACAGCCCCCCCAGAACCTCCATCCAATCCCACCCTGTTCCCTGACAGCCCCCCCCCCCCGGGACTCCCACACCTATCCAACCACCCCTGTCCCCTGACAGCCCCCCCAGAACCTCCATCCAATCCCCCCCCCGTTCCCTGACAGCCCCCCCCCCCGGGACTCCCACACCTATTCAACCACCCCTGTTCCCTGTCCCCTGACAGCCCCCCCAGAACCTCCATCCAATCCCCCCCCCGTTCCCTGACAGCCCCCCCCCCGGGACTCCCACACCTATCCAACCACCCCTGTTCCCTGTCCCCTGACAGTTCCCCCAAAACCTCCACCCGATTCAACCCCCCGCCCGTTCCCTGACAGACCCCCCGGGACTCCCACACCTATCCAACCACCCCGTCAGCCTCCGCCCCAGCCAACCACCTCTGTCCCGACAGCCCCCCCAGAACCTCCATCCAATCCCCCCCCCGTTCGCTGACAGCCCCCCCCGGGGACTCCCACACCTATCCAACCACCCCTGTTCCCTGTCCCCTGACAGCCCCCCCCGAACCTCCATCCAATCCCCCCCCGTTCCCTGACAGCCCCCTCCCCCCGGGACTCCCACACCTATCCAACCACCCCTGTTCCCTGTCCCCTGACAGTTCCCCCAAAACCTCCACCCGATTCAACCCCCCGCCCGTTCCCTGACAGACCCCCCGGGACTCCCACACCTATCCAACCACCCCTGTCAGCCTCCGCCCCAGCCAACCACTTCTGTCCTCTGACAGCCCCCCCCCCAGAACCTCCATCCAATTCCCCCCCCCCCCCCGCAATTCCCTGACAGGCCCCGCCCCCGAGAACCTCCACCCCATTCAACTCCCTGTTCCCTGAGTGCCCCCCCCCCCCCGGCTCCACTGTCCCCCCTTATCCAATCTCCCTGCTCCCCGCCCCCTTACCATGCCGCTCACAGCGGCAGGACTAGCAGCTGTGCCGCCCAGCCAGAGTCAGCCGCACTGCCGGGACGGGGCGGGGGTGCAGGGGCTAGCCTCCCCGGGAGCTCAAGGGCTGGGCAGGACGGACCCGCGGGCCGTAGTTTGTCCACCTCTGCTGTAGAAGTATGATAGATTGATTAATTAGCCTTTCCTGCACTGTGGGGGACTCCCTGTCTTGCCTGACATCTCCCAGGAAGGCAGGCGTCACTCTGAACCCTATAAATCGACAGCGGTCTCGGCTCCTTTCGGTCTCCTCCTCCTCTAGGGTGTAATGGGGCAGAGGGGAAGGTCTATGGGTCTCTCAGGGGCCAGATTATAGCTTGGCGATTCACATGCGTGAATGAAGGGGAGATTGCTCAGTTCTCCTAGTCTGTGGCCAGAAGGGACTGTCTTTCTTTCTTTTTTGTTCTGCGCTTTATGCAGCGCCTAGCGCGATGGAGACCTTATCCTCCCTGCTACCGTAGTACACCTAATATGCCTGGCACAAATGGGTCCTGGTGTGTGAGTAGGGCGATGATTATATAAACAATCCAGTCTACCCTGCTGTATAGACCAGAGAGTCCCAACCAGCCCTATCTGATGGTCAAGCTAGAGTGGATTAACTGCCATCCAATCTTGATTTAAAGACTCCAGTGATGACAATTACTCCCCCAAGACCCTGTTCCTGGGTCAGTAGTTCCTATGGTTAATTTCCTCTCTGTTTAAAAATTTGCATCTTGTTCCCTGTCTGAAGTTTGTCCAGTTCTACGTCCGCCTTTGTCTGCTGGTTTACAGAGCCCTCTGCTCGCAGAAATCTGCCGCCTGTGTAGGTACTTCTAGACCAGGATCAAGAGGCCTCTTGACATTCCTTTGGATAATTACACTTGAGCTGCTCTGTGCAGCATAAATGGCCCTTTAAGGTGGGGAAACAGCCTCACCCCCACCCCTGCAGGGGTCTTCTCCAGCCTAGGTAGAAGTAGCATTAGGGCCCAGCGTTCTGGCCTAGGGGGTGGCTCGGGGGCATGGCTGGAGCACACTGCGCTATGCCCATTTCTCTGCTTCCCAGTGAGTATGTGAGTTAGAGCAGCCTTGGGGTTGCTCTGACTGTTGCTGGGAGCTGGGCAAGGCCCAGAATGTGGGGAGATCAAAGGGGGCTTCAAGCCACCTCTTCCCTTCCCCCCACATCCCTGCCCCAAGTGCAGGAATGGGAGAGCCGTGAATCCAGCCTGAAGCATGCTGAATTCTGCACGCTCTCCATGGCTGTCTGTGCTGCATAGGGCATGGGTGCAGCTCCGTCTCGTCAGCCTGGCTCTTCCCTTGTTTGCACGTTTCATTAGTCCAGGGAGCGACGTCTTTTTGCAGGCAGGCTCTCTCCCCCGTCCCCGCAGTCCCTGAAATGACAGCGATTGTTTTCCTAATGCAGCAGCCAGATCCTCCCCATCTGGGCCCTTTCCGCAGAGGAGACTGCAGAGAGAGCGAGAGAACTCGGGAAGTCCTGGCTCCCAGCCCTCTGTTCGGTCCACAGAGCGCTTGGTACGTACACTCACGTAAACCCACCGTGTGCCCGTTGTATGCCTTAAACTGCTCAATACCTAAATAACCCACCTACTCTGGTCCAGTGCACCAGGCTCATTGGCTGTTCACAGAGTAAGGTTATTGGAGCATGATGTGGGGGGGTATCTTAGTCGGGGTCTGGGCAGTGCCAGAGTAATGGGGCGGGAGGCATCTCAGTTGGGGTCTGGGCAGCGCCTGGGGCGATGGGAGCCCTGATTTTGGTGGTTATCTGGGCAATGCCCATTGTGATGTGGGCTCTGATCTTAGTTGTGGTCTGTAGCTGGCAGAACAGCAAAAGCAAATGCCCAGGCAATGAAAGTCGTCACTGAGTGAGTTCACAACAGGACTTGAACTCAGGACAGTCAAAATCCACAGCACAGTGTGCTACCTCTTGAGCTAAAAGGGGAACTCCTTCAGCTGTTAGCTGTAGTACACTGCTATCCTTCCTGTTGCCACTAGACGGGCCTGCCATACCGGCTGTGCTTGCATATTGCAAGATCACTTTTTTTTGTTTGTTAAATCATCTGTCTTCCCACAAACATCTCATTAAATGTCCCTCCAACTTTCCAGGAAATTTCCTTTGCAGATACAAGAGCTTGCTCCTTAATTTTCAGACAGATCGGCGTAGTGAGAGCCCAGCTAAGAGGGGTGGGGTTAAAAAGATCCTACCTCTTTAAGGGTAAGTTTCAATCATTTAATGCGGCAGGATTAGAGTCTCCATTGTTTGGCTGTAATGCAACCAGGGTTCCTTCTCATCCCTGCTGATGGGGACGGTCTGATTAAACCCTTTGGGGAAATCCCAGTGCTTTATAGAGCTATTTGCTTTTCTTCCGATATCTGCCATCAGCCAGCCTGTTTCTGAAGGAAATTTGACCCCTAGCGCCTTCTCAACTCCTGCTAGCTTTTAGGGCTGAGATGGTCTTGAGGCTAAAAAGCAGGGCTGGGACTCAGATATTTCCAGCTCTGTGCAGAGAAAGTGGGGGTTTAGAGCAGGGGGACTGGGAGAGCCAGGACTCCTGGGTTCTATTCCTGGCTCAGGGAGGGGAGTGGGGTCTAGTGGTTAGAGCAGGGAGGGATTCCTGGGTTCTATTCCCATCTCTGGGAAGGGGCCGGTATGGGAAACAGGACTCCTGGGTTTTATTCCTGTCACGGTCTCAGCATTTTTTTGTTTTGTTTTTTAGACAAGTCGCGTCCCCTTTCTGCAGCTCATTTTCCCCATCTCTAACCTGGGGCTAGCGCCACGGCTCTGGTTGTTTCACTGGCACCTGCACCGCGCCCTGACCCCAGAGGGATTGCGTTTCCCGGCACCTCTTTCCCTCGCCCCTCGTTAATAGAGAGCAGGCCGTGTCTGTCCGGGGTTGGCAATCCAGCCGTGGAATTCGGTTCCCCTCTGCCCCTGGGTGAGTCTGCAGGGGTAGGGGGTGTAACGTCCCAGTGTCAATCCCCGCCCTGGGCTGAACTGGTTAAGACTTAAGGGCCCGATTAGGGTGACCAGATGTCCTGATTTTATAGGGACCGTCCCGATTTTTGGGTCTTTTTCTTATATAGGATCCTATTACCCCCCAGCCCCTGTCCCGATTTTTCACACCTGCTGCCTGGTCACCCTAGGCCCGATCCTCTCTGAAACCGAGCTTTGCACGCGCCGGATTTGTTTGAGCAAGCCGGGCGGCTGGGTTGGGCTGGGCTTCCACTCCCGATTACCTGTCGGGGGAAGGTCAGGTTACTTGGCACCTTTCCACCCTCCCTCTCCGTCCGTGCGGTGCCGCCTTTGTGCCATTCTCCCAGCCCAGCGCACCTGTGCCGAAAGCCGGGAGAGAACCTGGTATGCAGCTCGCCGCCCATCTCCTCCGGACAGGTGCGGGGATGCGCAGCCGGGGTGGGGGTGTGTGTCTGACTCACCCGGCTGCCCCAGGGCAGGGTGGAGGAGGGGAGCGGGAGCTGTTAATGATTGATCAGCACTGGAGATGCAAAGGGTCCTCGGTTCTGGGTCGAACTGCAGATCCAGTGGGCCCCGGAGGGTTAGAATTAAGCTGATCAGGTACGTTGAGGGCAGCCGCTGGGCGAGGCAGCTGGGTGGAGCCCCTGGTGTTGCTGGCCTGTCTGAGGCTGCTGCCAAGGGGAGGCAATTGGTGCTGGTCTCTGGGCCTCAAATCTCCATCTGTCAAAGCGGGGGGAGGGGAGGGGGGAAAATAATTGGGACTCGAGTCAGGTTATTAGACACAGACTCCCCGCTCCATGTAGCGCCCAGCACATGGGGGTCCATGCAGCACCTAACACAATGGGGATCTCCCCCCCCCAGTCTTAGTTGGGGGGGTTGTGCTGTGATGGGTGCAGTGGGGCCCTGAGTGGGGGGCCCTGATCTCAGTTGGGAGGGATCTGTGCTGCACCTAGCACATTGGGGACCCCGGTCTCGGGGGTGGGGGTGTTATTCTGTGACAGGCGCGGTGGGGCCCTGGTTATGATTAGGGTCTGCTGCACCTGGCAGAATGGGGACCCCTGATCTTAGCTGGGGGAGGGGTCTGTGCTGCACCTATCACAGTGGGGGTCCCCCGAACTTGGTTGGGGGAGGGGTTGTGCTGTGCCTGGTACAATGGGGGCCCCTGATGTGGGGCAGGGGGAGAAGGTCTGTGCTGTACCTGGCACAATGGGGGCCCCTGATGTGGGGCAGGGGGGGAAGGTCTGTGCTGTACCTGGCACAATGGGGGCCCCTGATGTGGGGCAGGGGGGGAAGGTCTGTGTTGTACCTGGCACAATGGGGCATCAGGCCAAGTCGGGGATCCGTGCAGTGTCTGGCGTACTGGGGTCCCTTTCTCAGCTGGTGGTACCGTCCTAAACAGCAGCAATAGAAACACGAGGCTTCGTTCTTCCCTCGCAAAGCTGCCCCGACTCCCCTGGATTTAGGGGATGCTGGGATGAGAGATTCCTGGCTGGGGGAGCTTCCCCAGGAGCTGGGTCCGAGGGGCCGGTGCGCATGCCACGGTCAATATTTATTCTGTAGTTTTTAACCCTGGCTGCCAGGTTGGAGACGTGGCCTGGCCGATGACAAAGTACAAAGTTTGTGGCTTCCAGGGGGTTTACGGTATACCCCTGCCCGGCGTAGCGGGGCAGTGTCACGGCACGGACTGCGGGAGCACAGGCTTAAAGGGGCATGCTGCCCAATAGATCTGGCCGGCTCGCCCCGGACAGTCCTCCTCCTTTGTATGATCGTAGCAGCGATAGGCGCCGGTTCGCTAGGCGCTGTACGTGCAGGGTGAGAGGCTCCTTGCCCAAAGCCAATGTAGCGTTAGCCCCACTTCCCAGATGGGGAAAGTGACTCACCCCTGGCGGAGCTGGGGCTGGAGGGCCAATAACCACCCGGCTAGCTTCGTTTCCTGGTGGCTTTGCTGGCAGTCCCGGGTGCCCGACGCCTGGCGGGAACAGGCCCTGCCTGCTAGAAAGGGTTTCACGCTGCTTTTTGGCTTCAAAGCAAATGTCGGGATTAAACCTTCTGTCTCTGGGCCCCCAACCTAGCAGCCAGGGGCTGAGCGCCCCCACCTGGATAAGTTGCCTGGTGTAACATCACTCGCCCTGTGATGATGATTCAACGCTTGCTTCTGGTAGCAAGGGAAATGCACTCGGTACAGTGCAAACGCAAGCCCCGAAGCTGCAAACAGGGCCCTGGGAACAGACCCCGGGCCCTTCTGCTGAGCCCCGTTAACTGCAGGGTCCGCGGGGGGGCAGGGCTGTGGGTCTGCATAAGTGTTGCGCGGGTGGAAAAATCCGAGCGACGCCGTTAAACCGAACTAAGCCCCGGTGCAGACAGCGCTAAGTCGACGGGAGAAGTCTCCGGTCAATACAGCTGCCGCTTCTCGGGGAGGTGGGTTACCTACGCCGAGGGGAGACGCCCTCCTGTGGGCGCAGGTAGCGTCTTCATTGAGGTGCTACGTCCGTAAAGCTGCAGCATTTGAAATGTAAACCTGTATCAAAGTTCCTCCTCTTTGGGGCAATGACTGTAGCTCATGGTGTGTCTGGGCAGCGCCCAGTGCGACGGGGCCCCAATCTCGGTCACTGTGTGTCTGGGCGGCACCCGGCCCGACGGGGCCCTGATCTCGGTCACTGTGTGTCTGGGCAGCGCCTGGCCCAACGGAGCCCTGATCTCGGTCACTGTGTGTCTGGGCAGCGCCCGTCCCGACGGAGCCCTGATCTTGGTCACTGTGTGTCTGGGCGGCGCCCGGCCCGACGGGGCCCCGGTCTCGGTTGCTCTAAGCTCCACTGTAATATAAATAATAACATTGGAATGATCCTGCTGTCTCCCTGTGAATTCAGCCGCCACCCATAGCGCAAGGGACCGAGTTGCCTTTCAGATTCAGAGAACTGGCGTTTGGCGGCTAGAACAAAAATAATCCGGTGTTTCTCTGGTCGCTGCCTTCCAGGGCTCGGCGGCAGGATGGAAACATCTTCCTGAAACTCTCCTCATCCTGCTCCACCGAAAGGAATTCGTAGCAGTTCAGGCTCCTCCTGTCTTCCCACCTTGGAATCTAACCGTGACCAGCAAAGGCTTTGGGTAAGAGGGGGCTGGTGAGCAAGAAAGATCCAGCCCTTATTTCTTCTTCAACAGATAAACATTCTGGGAAACAGAAGAAGGGGAAGGGAAGGTAATTTACAATCCCTAGCTCTTATCGGTGGTAGGCCTCAGAGTGCTTTACAAGGCAGGGCCGTATCCATAGCCTCATGTTTACAGATGGGGAAACTGAGGCACGGAGCAGCAAAGTGACTTACCCACATGACTGTGCCTGCCGTCATCATTTGCAGCGGTGTAATCGCCACCCAGGCAGAAAGAAGTGGTATCGACCAGATGGCCTCCAGCCTGCCTGGCCGATTCCCAGGAGCCTTCCGAGGTTGCCCCCCCGCAACCTTCCCACGTTCTCTCTAAAACAGGGAAGGCCACAGAATTGGGGTCAAAGTCCAGGTCAGCAGGATCCGGGATTTCCCGCTGGAGCTCGCAAAGAGCAGGAATTTCCATGGATATGGAGGCCAGGGTGGATCAGAAAATCCCAAGCGGTTCCACTTTATTTTATATCGCCGTGGTGGCCAGGGGCTCTGCCGTGCCAAGACAGTCCAGCCCCGGAGGGCTTTCTGTCTAACTAGACAAAGGGCGGGAGGAGAAACTGAGGCCCGGTATAAGGCAACGAGTGGCTTAAGGTCCTTGGCAGAGCCGGGACTAGAACCGAGGTCTGTGGCGTTGCAATCTAGGGCCCTACCCACGAGGTCACGCTGGCTCTTTTGTCTGCGGCCCTGTTTGTTTGCATAGCTCCACCCGGTGCCTTCCTAAACCCCAGCCCAGGGGAGGTGCTCGGCCAATGGAGACCCTGTACGCGGAGCTGGGGAATAACCACACCTGGTTTTTTCAGTAGCCAGCAGTGAGGACGCGGTAGTAATGGTGTGAGATGTAGGGCGCTTTGGGAGGGTAAAGAGCTGGGGGTCCTGGCAGCCTTATGTGCTGGGGAAGCTGCCTGCAACGCTGGCTGCATACACGGGGGCCTGGGAAGGGCTGAGGGTTACCCTGATTCTCAGCTGCCCCGACCCATGGTTCAGGGCATGGCTGGGGAGAGGTGGCTGTGGGGCAGAGAATAGCCACAGCGCAGTGTGCTCCAGCCACGCCCCCCGATCTGCTCCCTATGGGCCCTGGGGGCAGAGAACAGCCCCAGCGCAGTGTGCCCTGGCCGCACCCACAGATCCAGCCCCCTACACCAGGGGGCTGGGCACAAAACCTTTCCACTAACTCCATGCCAGCCATGCGGGGCGGGGGCAGATTCTCAGGGGGTTGTTTCCACCCCCGTGTGGCACAGGGGAGCCTCAGCATGACTGAGAATTGGGGCCCACTTAGGTCATCATTAGCTCCTTTGCAGGCTCACAGCCCCCCATGGAGGTGGGGTTCAGAATCGTCCCGGGGCAGGGGGTGGACTCTGGATCCTTCTGCCTTTTTTCCTGCCTCTTCAAAGGTCCGGAGCGGGTTTGCAGAATTCTCGGTCTGTTTGCTCGGGACCTAAAGACCCCTCCAGCAGGTTCATTTTCCAGAGGGTGGCGGTACCCTGGAGTGGGAAAGGCCCATCCACACAGGACATGCAGGGTGTGATTGAAAGCAATCCCATGTCCTGTTTTATTATGGGGCAGCACAGGAGGGTAGTGGGTGGACCAGTAGGGGCTGGGCACCAGGACTCTTTTCCGAGCTATCAGAGGACAGTGGTGTCCAGTGGTTAGAGCAGGGAGGCCTGGGAGTCAGGACTCCTGGGTTCGATTCCTAACTCTGGCAGGGGAGTGGGGTCTAGTGGGTTAGTCAGGGACCGGGACTCAGGACTCCTGGGTTCGATCCCTAACTCTGGCAGGGGAGTGGGGTCTAGTGGGTTAGTCAGGGGCCATTCTAAAGTGTTTAGCGTAAGGGGCTGTGAGTCAGGAGTGCTGGGTTCTAATCCTGGCTTAGCCCCTGGCTTTTTGCACCCTCGACCTGTGGCTGAAGCTCACAAGACGATGGGCACCCCCCGATTAAGGTGCCGGGGTGTCGTCCAGCCCCACAATCTCTCCATCCCCCTCCACTAGCCGGCCCCGCAATGCTGGCCAAGGGGGAATCTTTTCCTGCACCTCTTCGCGCTCGCCGGGCACCCCAAGGCCGGGCTCCAGCTGGCTAATGAAGCAGGTGGCCTGGAAACGGCTGAGCAACGATCGGGGGGTGGGGCAAGTTATGGCCTCCTGAGGCACAACAAGCAAATCACGTGTTTGTCCCTTAGCTGCTTTTGTGCCAACCAACAAGGAAGCGTCAGGCTGGGGGGGAGGGCAGTTGGCTCAGCCGGATTTGGCTTTCGGTTCTGCTGGCCGGCAAAGGAGGAGGCTGGCAGACGAAAGGCGGTTAGCGGCAGATCCGCCCGGGTGGTCAGTTTTGTTTCGGGGCAGAGCCGTAGGACTGAGATCTTTGCGCCGACGGGGAGGCGGGTGCCCCAGGCCGGAGTTTAGGGCTGGCACCGGTTGGGGGCTGGTGATTCCGCTGACCATCCCGTTGCCCAGCACTGTGTCCTTGTGTGTTGTCCCGCCCCCACTCCCCGCAACGCTCCAAGGAGGGGACTGTTTGTACAATGCTTAGCACAATGGGGTCATGGGCCATTGCTGAGATGCCCTGTGCCCTACCATAGTACACCCAATAGCCGTCAAAATGTACAGCACCTTGCGCAATGGGACCCCAGTCCAGGAATAGGACGCCTAGATGCTACCGTAATACATCCAGTAGCACTGCAATGGGGTCCTGGTCCATAACCCGGGTGCTTAGGCACTACCGTAATACACCTAGTAATACTAATGTTGCCCCTTTTGGCCTGAGCCCCTTAGTCAATATTTGGGGGCCTTGCAGGGTTATTTCCATTAGGAGGGGGGGAAAATCGGTGATCACCAGGTGTTTGTTTACACAGAATGTGCAGAAAGTCCCTGTTTTCTCTGAACACAGTGGGAAGAAATGGCAGCAGGCAGCTTCCTCACTCACAGGCAGAAATCCCCGTGTCTGCCCATCCAATGAGCTCTGTGCCCAAGGAGCCCTGTCCCTCTGCTACTTCTAAGGGTCACGCTCCTAATTCTTGCTTCAAGGCGTCAGTCAATTGCTTGCAGGGTCAGGAAGGTTTCTGCCCGCCTCCGCGATGCACAGTTGTAATCTGGGGGTGGGGAGGGCAGATTTCGCCTTCCTCTGTAGCATCGGGGATTGGCCACAGCTGGAGACGAGACATTGGATGGGGTGGACCAGTGCTCTGGGGTGGTCTTAGATGGCAGACTGGTGGGTCTTGCTCACAGGTTCAGGATCCAACTGAGGCCTAGATTCAGGGCCAGGAAGGAATTTTCCCCAGGTCAGATTGGCAGGGACTTGGGGTTGGTTTTTTTTGCCTTCCTCTGCAGCATGGGCCACGGGTCGTCTCCTGGGATCATCCAGGCATCTCACCTAATCAATTCTCTGCCTCGGGCCCTGCTGGCCCCTGGGTCTCTGCTGGTCTCTACCTACAGTTCTCAGTTTGATCTCAGTCGAGCTCCGTGTCGGGGCATTTGGCTGGAACGGAATGTCCCGCCGGGCGCTCTGAGGGAGGCCAGGCTAGATGATTTAATGCTCCCTTCGGGCCTGAAACTCTGTTTCCCCCGGCGCTCTGCCTCCGCCAGCCACGCCCTCCTCACCCTTGTGTTGGCAACCGTCCGTCCACACTCTGACCTGCCAGTCTGTAGGCACCCCTGATAGTCGGCAGCTGCCTTCACTACCTGAGAGGGCTTGGATGGCTCCATCGGTCGCTCCTGAAGGAGCGTGTGGGCCAGGCCACTTTGGCTGTAATGAGCTCTCAGACGGTCGTGGGATGCAAAGCTCCGCTGGTGGCTGACAGGGGCCCCTTTCTGCAGAGCAGCCGTAATAGCAACAAGAGCCGTTCCATGGCACGATCCCACGGCCGCTGGAACGAGACGCATTCAGACTGGAAATAAGGCGTAGATTCTTAACAGTGAGACTAATTAACCACTGGAACAATTTACCGAGGGTCGTGGTGGATTCTCCATCACTGAACATAGTGGGTCAGACGAACGGGCCATCTAGCTCAGTATCGTGTCTTCCGACAGTGGCCAATGCCCGATGCTTCAGAGGGAGTGAACAGAACAGGTCATCAAGTGACTCAGCCCTTGTCGTCCACTCCCAGCTTCTGACAGTCAGGGCACGGGGTTGCGTCCCTGACCCTGTTAGCTAATAGCCATTGATGGACCTATCCTCCAGGAACTTACCTCATTATTTTGGAATCCTGTTATAGTCTTGGCCTTCACAATATCCCCTGGCAAGGAGTTCCACAGGTTAACTGTGCATTGTGTGAAGAAATACTGCCTTATGTTTGTTTTTAAACCTGCTGCCTATTGGTTTCATTGGGTGGCCCCAGGTTCTTGTGTGATGTGAAGGGGTAAATAACACTTTCACTTTCTCTGCAGCAGTCATGATTTTTTAGACCTCCATCATATCCCCCCCTTAGTCGTCTCTTTGCTGCGCTGAACAGTCCCGGTCCTTTTTTCAAATTGAATTGATGATTTTTAAACCAAGGCTGGGTATTTTCCTAAGAGATCTGGCCTAGGGATTATTTTGGGGCAGGACTTTGATGTTGGGAAGGCCAAGACTATAACAGGGTTCAAAAAAGAACTAGATAAGTTCATGGCAGATAGGTCCATCAATGGTTATTAGCCGGGATGGGCAGGGATGGTGTCCCTAGCCTCTGTCTGCCAGAAGCTGGGAAATGGGCGACGGGATGGATCACTTGATGATCACCTGTTCTGTTCATTCCCTCTGGGGCACCTGGCATTGCCCACTGTCAGAAGACAGGATACTGGGCTAGATGGACCTTTGGTCTGACCCAATCTGGCCGTTCTTCTGTTCTGAGGCCCCTGCTATGCAGGGTGTCACACGAGTTGGTTACAATGGGCCCTGCTGGCCTTGAATTCTACAAAGCAGGATCTCCAACAGCACAGGGAACCAACGGAAGCCAAATTAAAGGGGCCTACACTCTATTTTGTTTTCCTTTGCCGGTAGGGTTACCACCATGCGTCTGGGTTTTCCCGGACGTCACCTCTTTATTTGAGGCTCCGTCCTCTGTCTGGGCGGATTTTTCAGATAACAGGCAATGTCCGGGATTTTTGTAGCGCAGACGTCACGTTTCAGAAAGAACCCCGATTGGTCCCCCCTCCCCTGCATCCGCAGCTGATTGGTCCAGTCCCCTGCAGCCAAAGCTGCTGGTTCCTGCCCACCAGGGTCCAGCTCCCAGCCCTGGGGAGTGTGGGGGGGTCCTACAGGGGGGTGCTGGCTGACGGCTGTTGCTGCGTCCTAGGCTTGCACCAGCCCCCCTGCCACCATGCTGGCAGCCCGCTTGTGCAGCCAGAGGCGGTACAAAGTGGCTGCAAAGCCGCTGTTAGCCCAGACACCTGCCCCACGGAATACAGGCCTGGATTGTCACTTACCCCGTCTGTCCATGTGGGGGCATGGCTGGAGGCTGGTGGCTTTACACTTCCTTTGCACTCTCCGTATTCTTGGCCCTGCCTGGCCCTTTTGCGTCAGTTAGAGCAGCCTCACAGCTGCTCTAAGTGAGTGGGGGGACAGAGAATAGCCACAATGCGCTGGCCACAGCCCTGATCCGCCCCCCAGTGGGCAGAGAATAACCTCGGCGCACTGCGCTCTGGTCACACTCCTGATCCGCCCCATATGGGCCCTGGGTGGGGTGGGGGGCGGGCAGAGAATATCCACAGCGCAGTGTCCTCTGGCTCCATGACCCAATCTGCCCCCTATGGGCCCTGGGGGGCAGAGGAATAGTCACAGCATAGTGCGCCCCAGTCACACCCTATATCTGCTTCTAATGCCATCTCCATACTGCATGGGGCGGGAGGAGGGGAGACAGATTCGCAGATTTCGAAGCTCCTCCGTGCAGTGATACCCTTCCCTCCCACCTTCGAGAATACCTCTGACCCGGGGGCCTCCCAGCGTGGCTGTAATTTACGAGAGCAGAGCATTCTCCCCCGGGGGGTGGCTAGATTTTCTCTGCACCTGTTGCCCTTAGGAGTTTCTGTCTCCCCAGCAAGGCCCCGCACCCTGGGTTCCAGGCAGCCCTGCCGTGCGGCTTGCAGTGGACCTGTTGTTCAGGTGAGATCCGTTTGTGCCCAGACAGGACTGGCCGCACCCGCTCCCTGGAGGGGCAGTCATGCGCCCCCTGCTGATGCCCGGGCTTTGTCCAGACTCCCAGGCATCCCCGAGACGCCCGCGGGGCTGGTGAAGTGAGGGGGAGCCAGAGATGCAGGGGGACAGCGCGGCCCGGAGCGTCGGCCCGGCTCTTCTGACGCCTCGGATGCTCCCCCCAGGGCCCGACGCAGCCGGCTGCAGCGTCTGCACAGCCTCCGTGGAGAAACGGATCAGGTGAGTCCGAGATCCAGGCTCTGGTATTTGGGGAGGGGGGAGACGCCGCCCAGTCTCAGGGCATAGGGGGGTGTCGGCCTTTTTGTGTCCCACCACCTGCAAGATGCCCAATGACCCACCTCTTCCCAGAATCCTTTGAGGATGCAAAGGATTGTGGGGATTTGGGTCCTGGGGTTACTTGGGGTTTTTTTTGTGGGGAGGAGGTCATTTTGTGGGTAGTGGGGAAAAAGAAAGGATGAAGGGAGCTGGGGGTGGAGATGGGATGTGGGGGGAGAGGCATGAGGGGGCGGGCTGGGCTCTGGCGGAGTGGAGAGGGGTGGGGGCTGGTGGGGGAGAGTCTATATCTTCTAGAGATGCCAGATGTCCCCCACGGCTGTGCCAAGCTGCCAGGCCCTTGGCTTTCCCCGTCCCTGTCTCTGGTCCGTTACAGTCGCTCTGTTGGCGCGGCAGGGGAAGCAGATGTCGCTGGCGTTCGTGACACCGTGGGGGAGCTCGGGTCGCCGTGCGCTGTGAGGGTCCTCTCTGTCTCCCTGCAGGGCCGAGCAGGCCTGCCGGCTGCACGAGCGGGTCCTGGACTCCCTGTCCCGCTTCCAGGACTGGCTGCGGGGGGCGGAGCTGTGGGCCGTCTCCCCCGCTTCCTCCCAGGTGCCCTTCGCTGTGGCCAAGGAGGAGCTCAAAAAGTTCGAGGTGAGGATGGGGGTGGGGGAAGGGGCAGTGCGGCCCAGCGGATGGAGCACTAGGCTGGGACTCAGGACGCCAGGGTTCTGGGCATAGCTCTGCCACCCTCCTACTGAGTGGCTTTGGGCCAGTCCCTGCCCCACTCTGTGCCTCAGTTTCCCCTCCCATATTTTGTCTATTTAGACTTGGGGCAGGGGTCGTCTCTTGCGGCACCCAGCACAATAGATGGGGATGTAGGTGCTACCCTAATACACATAATAAGGCCCAGCACAATGGGGCCCCATATCTGGATGCAGATATAGGTGCTACCGTAATATATATAATAAGGCCCAGTTCAATGGGGTGCTGATCCTGAATAGGGATATCAGCTCTACCGTAATATGCATAATAAGGCCCAGCTCAATGGGGTCCCAATCCTGCATGGGGATGTCAGCACTACCGTAATTAACCTAGTAGGAGTCAGCATGGTGACGGTAGGTGGTAGTGTAGTACACCTATTAAATAATACTGGAAGAAATTGAGCAATTTCTTCTGCGTGGTGATGTTGGCACAGCCATGGTAGGGCAGGAAGTCTCTTGAAAGAGACCTCAGGGGAGACACTCATAGCAGAGACGTCTTTGAGTTGTGTTTATTGAAGTCCTTTTATTTCAAAGGTGGCAGGAAAAGCTGAATACACAGAAGATCAAACAAGGGGAACATTTATAACCCCCCCCAGTCCTTCCCCTTGGCAAGAGGCTAACGAGGTCTCCAGTTTCCTTAGTGCTTCAAGGATCTTGGCAGCCCATTGCAAATGTTTCATTTTGTCTCACGTTTCTGCCCCCCCGAGTCGGGCCTTGGTTATTTCCATTTGACAGACAGGGGAAACGGAGATAAAGTGACTTACATAGTGGGAGAACTGGGAACAGAACCCAGGAGTCCTGACTCCCAGCCCCTTGCTCTAACCACTAGCCCCTACTCGCCTCCCAGAGCTGGGAATAGAACCCAGGATGCGCTCTGCAGATCAACCCAGTGTGGGGCCTGTAACACATGCTCACCAGAGGGTAACAACTGCAGTACCTGAACACAGCACAACGTCTGATGAATTGATCCTCACAGCCCCCTCCCACCCCAAGACAGGGGAGAATTATTCAAATTTTACGGATGGGGAAACTGAGGCACGGAGCGATGCTGTGACTTGCGACGTCTACGGCAGGGCCCAGCATCCGAGCCAGTCCAGTGCTACAGCAACAAGGCCGCCCTTCCTCACCAGTGCTGGTGTCCCTTTCTCCCTCCAGGTGCTGCAAAGGCAGATCCAGGAGAAGTTGCACCATCTGGAGTCCTTAAACAGGCAGTACCGGCAGCTGGTTCAGGCCAATGGCATCAGTTTGCAGTGCCGGCTCAGGGCCGCGGTCCAGGAGAGCAACCAGCGCTGGGACAACCTCCAGGAACGAGCTGCTGCCATCCTCAAGAGACTGAAGGTACCAGCCGGCGGGTCCCCGGGAGGGAGGGGCACTGGCACAGAGGGGAGGCAGCTCAAGGCACCATCTGTGTGTCCAGGAATTTGGGGTCATTAACAGGCAGAGAAATGGGCCCGTGGGGTCTCCCCCACCAATAATATTTGGGTGTGGTGGGGAGACAGGATGGGCGTATAAACCTGCCCCTTGTTATACTGGGTAGCCCTTACTCAGCAGGGAGCCCTGGAGAGTGAAACGGATCAGATCCTCAGTTGGTGTAAATTGGAGCAACGCTCATTTACACAAGAGGGGGATCTGGCCCGGAAAGTGAAACCGATCAGGCTCAGATTCGCGGCACTTGGCTGAGCAAAATGCAAAAGAAGTGATTCTTCCGCGCTACTACGCGCCGATCGCTGGAGCAGTGTGTCCAGGTCTGGGCGCCGCATTTCAGGAAGGAGGTGGACACATAGGAGAAAGCCCAGAGAAGAGCAACAGAAATGATGAAAGGTCTAGAAAACATGAGCTATGAGGGAAGATTGAAAAAACTTATCTGCCTCTGGACATTTCCACTGCTTGCATCCGAAGAAGTGGGTATTGACCCACGAAAGCTTATGCTTCAATACCTCTGTTAGTCTATAAGGTGCCACAGGACCCTTTGTCGCTTCTGAAAAAACTGAGTTTGTTTAGTCTGGAGAAGAGAAGACTGAGAGGGGACATAAGAATTTTCAAGTACATAAAAGGTTGCTAAAAGGAGGAGGGAGAAAAATTGTTCTTAACTGCTAAGGATAGGACAAGAAGCAATGGGCTTAAATTGCAGCAAGGGAGGTTTAGGTTGGACATTAGGAAAAACTTCTGAACTGTCAGAGTGGTTAAGCACTGGAATAAATTGCCCAGGGAGGTTGTGGAATCTCCATCATTGGAGATTTTTAGGAGCAGGTTAGACAAACACCTGTCAGGGATGGTCGGGATAATACTTAGTCCTGCCATGAGTGCAGGGGACTGGACTAGACGACCTCTCATGGTTCCTTCCAGTCCTATGATTCTATGAAAAAGATCAAAGTGTCAGAAACTCAGGGATACCACCCAGGCATCTGATTAATTAGCAGTATTATTGATTCACCATTTGTATTGTGATAGCACCTCGAAGCCACAGGCATGGACCAGGTGGCGAACGCACACTGAACAAAAAGTCTGTCTGCCCCCAAGAGATTTTTGGGCTTCCGGCGAAAAGAAAGAGGGACGTCTAAAAATTACCAGCCACTTCGGCAAGCGTGTCTGTCAAGAATTCAAAATCCTGGCCCTTTATTATAATAATTAATAACCGCCAGCGTCATTAGCGCTAGGCAGAAGGACACTGAAACGTGAATTGTCTGATGTCCGACTTCCTGCTAAACCTGCTGGCTCTGTTTGATTTTGTTTGTTTGTTTGCTTCTCCCCCCTCAGTATTTTGTCAGCCAGCGGGAGGAGTTTGAGTGGGAGCGGGAGACCGTGCAGGTGTGGCTGACGGAGCTGGATCTGCGGCTCACCGACGTGGAACATTTCTCTGGGGGCAGCTCGCTTGAGAAAATGATGGAGCTGCGGGTAAGAGGAGAGCGTCCTCTTGTGAAGGATTGGGGATCGCAGGGCATGTATAGGTCATATTGGCTCCTTGCAACTCCCAGTAGCCTCAGCTCAGAATGATCTTGCGCAGTGTGCGAGGGGCGCTGGTCTGCAGGGAGCAGGGTGGGGGCTGAGTAGCGGGTGCCCTTATCTTGGAGTTGGTGCTGCACTAGGGGGCGCTGTGCTGCAGCGCGTGAGGTGGGGGGCTCAGTAGGGGGTGCACTCCCTTTGGAGTTGGTGCCGACCCCTATGCCCCAGAGTGGCTCTAGGGGACACTGTGCTGCAGGGAGCCAGGTGAGGGCTCAGTAGCGGGTGCTCTCCCCTCTGGATCAGCGCTCACCCCAGTGACCCAAGGCAGTAGATAAACAGCTGCCACGTCCCACCCCAGAGACGGCTGCATTTCCACACAGGGTGAAGTGATCCTTGCACAGTCTTCCCCCTAGCCCCTCTGATGGGAAGCAGGGAGGGCTCATAACTCATGAGCAGGGCCGGTGCACCCACTAGCCGACCCTAGGCGGTCGCTTAGGGCGCCAGGAGCCGGGGGGGTTGCTGGCCGTGGCTGCCGCCCGGCTCCACAGCCAGCCGCCCCCCACTCCTGGCTGAGCTGCGGCTGCTGCCCGGCTCCGCAGCTGAGCCGAGAGCCCGGGGGGGCGTCTGGCTGCCGCCCTCATCCCGCCTCCGCGGCTCAGCTGGGAGCGGGGGGCGGCTGGCCGCGGGCAGGGGGCTGAGCTGCGGCCCACAGGGGGTGGGGAGGCTGTCTGCCGTGGGGGGGTGGTGTTAGCTGTGGGGAGAGTGCAGGGGGGGGGTGTTAGCTGGGGGGGAGGATGCAGGGAGGGCGGTGTTAGCTGGGTGGAAGGGCGCAGGGCCTAGGGTGCGAAACTTCCTTGCACCAGCCCTGCCCCTGAGCCATCAATTAATGTCGGTGATGAGCTTTGACTGGGAAGAGCGGCGAGTGAGCAAAGTCCAGTGTTCTGTGGCTGATTGTTCCATGGCGGGTAGCACCGGCGAAGTGCACGTGCAGAGACACATGTGTACACAGGCACACACCTGATCACCTGTTTACATAGAAACCGTTGGTTCACCGCAGGGGAAATTTTATTTTTAGATAATGACATATGGCTGTACTGGTTTCGGGTGACAGGTTTCACTTAACCTGTCCGGTGCTGAGATACCAATACATTCAGAGAAACGGTGGCCATCTAAGGGTGAAAAAAAATACATAGGCTCCAGAGGATAGCGAGTGTCTTTCTGTCGAGGAGTCAAACCAGGCTAGTTCCAGCGTGGGAATATTTTCTCCCCGTGATGCTCTAGCATCTGCCTTCCAAGGATCTCCAAGCACCTTCATAAATTCAGCCCCTGAGTCGATATCTTCCTCTGAGTTTTATAGGTGGGGAAACTGAGGCATGGAGAAGGGAAGTGACTCTGCCAAAGTCTTACAGTGAGGCTAGCTAGGAATAGAACCCAGGAGTCCTGACTCCATGTCGCCTCCTTCAAACACAAGCTCTGACCTCCCCAAGGCTTGGAGTTGTGTAGGTTGGGTTGGTCTCATGCCTACTGGGAAGTGAACTCGTCTATCCAATGTCATTTTTGAGACGCCTCTCTCTTTCTGCACACGCACAGAGCAGGGCTCGTCTCTGCCAGCAGGGGGCAGCAGACAGACACCCCACCCCTGTGATCATAAATGTTAAATGTCAGTAAGGGACAAGGCGGGTGGGTTTTCAGAGAGGAAACTGAAATATTTGCTGCAATCACCTGGATCAAAGTGCTGCGCAGGGATGGATACCTGCAGGCTCCCTGTATAAAACACCTCCCTGGGGGCCAGGGGCCCAGCTGTGGACCCTTTTACCCTTAGGTCACCAGTTCTCATCGGGCCGTGATCAATAGGGATTGAAACTTGAGTGTTTTCCCCTGGACGGGCCATTTGCCGGCCTGCGTGAGATGAGTTTGCCGGGCCCCAGACCAGGAGAAAACTAGCTCTCCTTTTCTTCCAAGAATCCCTAGCTCTTTCCTCGGCAGATCTCAAAGCGCTTCCTGAAGGAGGCAGTAATGTTCGCCCCATTTGACAAATGGGGAAACTGAGGCATACTGCGGGGACATGGCTTGCCCCAGGTCACCCAGCAGGCTACATCTCCTGAGTCCCAGCCCAGTGATCTCAGTCAGCGGGCCGTATTCCACCCACCCCTGTGTTTGTGTCTGGGTGGACTTGGTCCTTCGGTGGAAGGCTCCAAGCAGTATTAAAATAACCCAGGGCTGATTGGTCTCCCGAATCCCTCCCCTCACCTCTAGCTCTGTGCACTGGGGGAAGGCGGGAACAGGTGTTGCTGTGTATTGCCAGCCCTCCGCTTGCTCAAACTAGCCAACCTCTGGCGTGGAACGCCAGATTGATACCGAGATTAGCGTACTGCTTCCAGTCAGCGATCGCACCTGTCCCCGGGCCGCTCGACCGCACGTCATAAACCCAACGGCGGAGCGGCCTCAGCCCTGTGACCTTGGGCACCGAGCCGCTCCGTTCTGGCAAGCTCAGCGGGGTCAGGAACTGGAGGGGCGACCACGCCCGGCAGGTGTTGGGATCGGCCCTTCATTGGGTCTTGCCCTTCTCTCTGGGGCAGCCTTGAGACGGTGGCACTAGGGGGCGCTGTGCTGCAGGGTGAGGGGGCTCCGCGGGAGGGCTCGCTCTTCTCTCAGCGCAGCACTAGGGGGTTCAGCAGAGGGCAGCCGCACTAGGGGGCGCTGTGCTGCAGGGTGAGGGGGCTCCGCGGGAGGGCTCGCTCTTCTCTCAGCACAGCACTAGGGGGTTCAGCAGAGGGCAGCCGCACTAGGGGGCGCTGTGCTGCAGGGTGAGGGGGCTCCGCGGGAGGGCTCGCTCCTCTCTCAGCGCAGCACTCAGGCGCTGTGCTGCAGGGTGAGGGGGCTCCGTGGGAGGGCTCGCTCCTCTCTCAGCGCAGCACTAGGGGGCGCTGTGCTGCAGGGTGGGGGGTTCAGCAGAGGGCAGCCGCACTCGGGGGCGCTGTGCTGCAGGGTGAGGGGGCTCCGCGGGAGGGCTCGCTCTTCTCTCAGCACAGCGCTAGGGGGTTCAGCAGAGGGCAGCCGCACTAGGGGGCGCTGTGCTGCAGGGTGAGGGGGCTCCGCGGGAGGGCTCGCTCCTCTCTCAGCGCAGCACTCGGGCGCTGTGCTGCAGGGTGAGGGGGCTCCGTGGGAGGGCTCGCTCCTCTCTCAGCGCAGCACTAGGGGGCGCTGTGCTTCAGGGTGGGGGGTTCAGCAGAGGGCAGCCGCACTCGGGGGCGCTGTGCTGCAGGTTGAGGGGGCTCCGCGGGAGGGCTCGCTCCTCTCTCAGCGCAGCACTAGGGGGTGCTGTGCTGCAGGGTGGGGGGTTCAGCAGAGGGCAGCCGCACTAGGGGGCGCTGTGCTGCAGGGTGGGGGGTTCAGCAGAGGGCAGCCACACTAGGGGGCGCTGTGCTGCTGGAGGTCTCCTGGGTAAGCTATACATGGGAGGCCACGCCTGCTAAGATTCCCTGGGGCACTTTGCGTGGAGCAAGGAGGGTCCAGCCCCGTGGTCTCGGCTAACGTCTCCCCTCTGCCCCAGGAGTTCCAGGAGGCCGTGCGGTCCAGCGCGGAGCGGCTCGACTGGCTGCTGGTGGCCGGCGAGCGGCTGATCCAGAGGAGCGAGCCGCAGGACGCCGAGGTCCTGGAGGAGGAGCTGCAGGAGCTGAGTTGCTACTGCCAGGAGGTCTTCTGGCGGGTGTCCCGCTTCCGCCGCCGGCTGGTCAGCATGAGGCTGGTACGGGTGGGGTGGAGCCCGGGCACCTGGGCGACCTCGTGCTGCCGTCCCAGCAGCTCTCCCTGGCTGCGCAGGGTCAGCCTTGCCCAGACTATGGATGGGAGACTTACCAGGAGAATCCTCAGTGCTCCCTTCTCAGTCAGCGCTGACTGTCATGCCCCACGGCGGCGCTAGGGGGCGCTCCTCTGCAAAGAGGGGTAGGGGCACGGAATGGGGCGCGCGCCTCTTGCAGCCAGTGCTGGCCCGAGTGCAGCACTAGGGGGCGCCGTGCTGCAGGGAGTGGGGTGGCGGATCAGTAGGGGGCGCTCTCCTTGCGTTCAGCACTGACCCCAATGCCTCAGTGCAGTACTAGGGGGCGCCGTGCTGCAGGGAGTGGGGTGGCGGATCAGTAGGGGGCGCTCTCCTTGCATTCAGCACTGACCCCAATGCCTCAGTGCAGCACTAGGGGGCGCTGTGCTGCAGGGAGTGGGGTTGGGAGCTCAGTAGGGGGCGCGCTCTCTTTGCATTCAGTGCTGACCCCAGTGCCCGGGGGGGGCGCTGTGATGCGGGGGGGGGGGGGGCACACCAGTCTAAGTCAGCTGATTCCACCTGGCATGCTGCAAGAAGCAGAGCGGGGGGCTCAGTGAGGGGGGCTCTCGCCAGACCCCAAGGCCCAGGTTGGGTGGCAGAGGCTGCGTTTGTTGTGCTGGTGGGTGGGGAGAGGGCTAGGCACCGGGTGCTCATTGGGGTGGTTTTTTGACAAGAGTTGGGCTACGAAACCCCTGGGTTGTGGCCACATTTCCTTGCAAACCGCTGCATTTTTACCTTCCTAAGTCCCCCCCACCCTGCGTTGTGCAACTGTTGTGCACCATTGCTCTGCAGCTGTTAAATGGCTGTTGTGTGTTCTGCCCCAGAGGTGGCTGCATCGCAGCACCAAGTGGAGGAGCTCTGTATAAACAGCTGCTGCACCCCACCCCAGAGGTGGCTGCATCTCAGCACCGGGTGAGGGAGCTCTCTATAAACAGCTGCCATGCCCCACCCCAGAGGCAGCTGCATCTCAGCACTGAGGGATCCCTGTATAAACAGCTGCCACATCCCATCCCGAAGGTGATGGCATCTCAGCCCTGGGAGCGGGGGTGGGGAATCTCTGCATAAACAGCTGCAGCTGTACCCACAGGGTTAGATGAGGTGATCTCTGGGAATCAGTTTCCAAAGTGCTTGGGGATTGTCAGGCGAGATATTATAATTTACCACCTTGTGTGTGCTTCACTGCCCTCTGCAGGTAGAATAAAAATGGCTTGAACGTGTGTCATGGCCCCTATACTGCCAACAATGACTGGGGTTCTCCTGGAGCTCAGGTGGCAGGAGGATTGGAGTTGCCCCCTGCAGAATCCATTGCAGGAGGGTTAGTTAAAAGCTACTAAAGGCCTAGGGAGCTGCTGTTTCTTTCCCACTGACCCTTCCTGTTCACCCACCCACCAGGTCTTCGAGGACGAGTGGCTGTCGGACCGAGAGACCGACGTGGAGTCCGACTGCTTCATAGACCCGTCCCCAGAGCCGAAGGTCGAGGGAGAAGCCAGGGCCCCCCCCTCAGCTGCTTGGATCTACCAGTCCACCCCCCACAAGGCTCTCTGCTGCCGGCGCCGCCATCCGTTCGGGGCTGCCTGGAGGGGCAGCCTCGACCTGGAGTGGGATCCCTCGGTGGACGTGGGTGGGTCCACGTCACATGACGAAGAGGATTCATCTTACTGCAGCGCCATCATGGGTACAGGCTGCCACGGGTCGCGAGCCCAGGCTGCCCCACACTGGGGATCCCGCAGGTGGGGCGAGAGGCACCTACCCTGCAGTGGGGGGTGGGGGGAGAGGAGTCCTTAAAGGGGCAGAGCCCCCCGAACTGCCCCAGATGATGGGTAGGAGGTGGCTTCTCACTCCCCTCGCAGAGTTGGGGATAGAAGCCAGGAGTCCTGACTGCCCCCCCCAGTTCTAACCACTAGGCCCCACTCCCCTCCCAGAGTTGGGGATAGAACCCAGGAGTCCTGACTCCCTTCCCCGCTCTAACCACTAGGCCCCACTCTCCTCCCAGAGCTGGGGATAGAACCCAGGAGTCCTGACTGCCCCCCCCCCCGCTCTAACCACTAGGCCCCGCTCTCCTCCCAGAGTTGGGGATAGAACCCAGGAGTCCTGACTGCCCCACCCCCCCTGCTCTAACCACTAGGCTCCACTCCCCTCCCAGAGTTGGGGATAGAACCCAGGAGTCCTGACTCCCTTCCCCCCCCCCCCGCTCTAACCACTAGGCCCCGCTCTCCTCCCAGAGTTGGGGATAGAACCCAGGAGTCCTGACTGCCCCCGCCCCCCCCGCTCTAACCACTAGGCCCCGCTCTCCACCCAGAGTTGGGGATAAAACCCAGGAGTCCTGACTGCCCCGCGCCCCCCCGCTCTAACCACTAGGCCCCGTACCCCTCCCAGAGTTGGGGATAGAACCCAGGAGTCCTGACTGCCCTCCCCGCTCTAACCACTAGGCCCCGCTCTCCTCCCAGAGTTGGGGATAGAACCCAGGAGTCCTGACTGCCCCCCCCGCTCTAACCACTAGGCCCCGCTCTCCTCCCAGAGTTGGGGATAGAACCCAGGAGTCCTGACTGCCCCCACCCCCGCTCTAACCACTAGGCCCCACTCTCCTCCCAGAGTTGTGGATAAAACCCAGGAGTCCTGACTGTCCCCCCCCGCTCTAACCACTAGGCCCCACTCCCCTCCCAGAGTTGGGGATAGAACCCAGGAGTCCTGACTGCCCCCCCCTGCTCTAACCACTAGGCCCCACTCCCCTCCCAGAGTTGGGGATAGAACCCAGGAGTCCTGACTCCCTTCCCGCTCTAACCACTAGGCCCCACTCCCCTCCCAGAGTTGGGGATAGAACCCAGGAGTCCTGACTGCCCCCCCCTCTAACCACTAGGCCCCACTCTCCTCCCAGAGTTGGGGATAGAACCCAGGAGTCCTGACTGCCCCCCCTGCTCTAACCACTAGGCCCCGCTCCCCTCCCAGAGTTGGGGATAGCACCCAGGAGTCCTGACTGCCCCCCCCGGCTCTAACCACTAGGCCCCGCTCTCCTCCCAGAGTTGGGGATAGAACCCAGGAGTCCTGACTGCCCTCCCCGCTCTAACCACTAGGCCCCACTCTCCTCCCAGAGTTGGGGATAGAACCCAGGAGTCCTGACTGCCCACCCCCGATCTAACCACCCCTTCCCCCCCGCTCTAACCACTAGGTCCCGCTCTCCTCCCAGAGTTGGGGATAGAACCGAGGAGTCCTGACTGCACCCCCCCGCTCTAACCACTAGGCCCCACTCCCCTCCCAGAGTTGGGGATACAACCCAGGAGTCCTGACTGCCCCCCCCGGCTCTAACCACTAGGCCCCACTCTCCTCCCAGAGTTGGGGCTAGAACCCAGGAGTCCTGACTGCCCCCCCTGCTCTAACCACTAGGCCCCACTCTCCTCCCAGAGTTGGGGATAGAACCCAGGAGTCCTGACTGCCCCCGTGGAGATTCCTCTCCCCCCCGCCCCCATATAGCAGGGGTGGGACCTGCCACCCCCAACAATGACCCAGCTGCCACCTCCCTCCCATGCCAGCTGGGGCAGAGCTGTAAGGGCAGCAGCTCCTGGCCCTGGAGATGGGTGGGGGTGCACAGACCCCACCCCAGTCCCTTAAAGGGGGGCAGCCGAGCTGGGCCAGCCCAACATTGGTGCAGCGGCTCCTGGGGGGCATGGGGGCCACAGGGGATCTTTTTAAAGGGGCAGATACCACCTGCTGCCGTTCCCTCTCTCCAGGTGTGGGCCAGTGGGAGGAGCCGGGCCGGGGGCGCTGCTGCCCGCTGGGCACGCCGGCTGGATGCGGGAGAGGCCCCGGCCACGAGGACCTGAACGTAGGTAGCTGCCGGAGTCCATCCCAGGGGGCTGGGCTCCATACAGGGGTCACCGGGTGACATGTGCCAGGGGTCTGCTGGCCTTAAACCCAGTGACAGGACGAGCGGGGGCTTCCTGGGACCCCTCTGTAAACGGCTGGGGGGGGGGGGGCGGTTTCGGGTGCGATGGAACCGACCCCCATCGGGGAGCATCGAAGCAAAGTCCTGGCAGGGGTTTTACGCAGCAGTGGCCCAGGGGTGAGGGGTGGACAGCAGAAGTGGGGGGTGGGGGCCCGGTCGCAGGGCCACCCCACCCAGTCAGGGGCCAGCAGGGGAGGAGGTGGGGAATGCTTCCCCCACAACTCCCCTGCTGAGTTCCGGTTCTCAAATGGGGCATGGACCCCCAGGTTTAAAAAGAGTATGTGGGGGGCAATCCCCTGGGGTCCCCCCAATCGCTGGTACCTCTGCGGTGGCCCGGGGGTCTGATTAATTCCCAGCACCCATTCCCAGCCCTTAGGCTTGTGTTTCCTCCCTCCCCACGTAGGATCTGCCCGGGTCACAGTCTCCCTCTCCGCATTTCATTGTTTTCTGCTTTACGGCAGCAGCCCCCGTAGTGAAATTCCGGGCCCCGTCCTTCCAAGCGCCGCGCGGTAACGGAGATCGGGGCCCCGTGGCGCCAGGCGCTGCCCGGACACAATAGCTAAGATCAGGGCACCAGACCAGCCGTGCCTTTGAGAGCTCACAGATAGAGTGGGCTTATCTCCGTTTGAGAGGTGGGGAAACTGAGGCCTGGTGAGATGAAGTGACTGGCGCAGGGTCTCGTGAGCGCAGGTTTGCTGAGTCCCAGCCGAGCACCTTAACCACAAGGCTGCTGCAGCCTCTGTCTACCCCTAAACCAGCTGTAGCGCGGTCAGTAGCAGGGTGAGCTTCCCTTGCCTAACACGATCCCTTGCTGGTAACAGGCTTCACTGGAAACCGAGACAAGGTGATTCCCTCTCGTATTTGTAAGAGGGAGTGGGGTCGAATGGTTAGAGCAGGGGGGCTGGGAGCCAGGACACCTGGGTTCTATCCCAAGCTCTGGGAGGTAAGTGGGGTCAATTGGTCAGAGTAGGAGGCAGTGGGGCTCCGGACTCCTGGGTTCTGTACCAAGCTGTGGGCGGGGAAGGTATTTACAGACGCGTGCAGGGGGAGGGGAGGTGCTGGGACTCCTGGGTCCCGTTCCCAGTTCTAACCCTGATTCGCTGTGTGATCTGGCGCGGTGTCCCTCCCTTCCCTGTAACCCAAGAATGAGACTAACCCCGTCTCCTGGGGAGGTGCTGTCTGGTTGGTGGAGGCGGCTTTGGCCAGCTGGGGATGAGTGTGGCTGTCATCCACAGGCCGTTCCCTTTGGGGGGGAAACGCCGGCGCAGCTGGGCTCCCAGGATGGGCCTCGTCTCTCCCTGGTGACCAGAAGGAAGGTGGAAATTGCCTGGGGCAGTTCTGGTAAGTAACTCGGTTCCTGGCCCGTCACAGTCGAGTCCAGCTGATCACTGCCTACCCGCTACCAAGAAAGCCCCTCGGTAGCTCCCACTAGCTAATGAGGGGCGACTTGTGGGGTCATAAGAAAAGATGCTGGGAGTGGATCACTCGATAATTGCCCTGTCCTGTTCACTCCCTCTGGGGCACCTGGCCCTGGCCACTGTCGGCAGACAGGACACTGGGCTAGATGGACGTTTGGTCTGACCCAGGCTGGCCGTTCTTATGTTCTAAAGCTGTATAAATAACAGGAAATCTAGTTCAAACAGGAATTAATTCAGGGCCGTACTCTGGTCCGTGTTACACAGGCCAGACTAGGCTAATTCAGGGCAGTGGGGCCCCTCCGGCCTTGTGATCTCTGAATCTATTGGGGGAAAAAATCAGATTTTTTGGCTAATCGGAACATGGGGGGAAAAAAATCTTGTTTCGGGTTGGATGACGTGTTTCGTGTCCGAGCCTTGTTTAAATTGTTTGGGTTTTTTTTAAAAAGTGAAATCGAAGGAATTTTCGAAACCCCAAGTCGTTTGGTGCGAAAGAAACCGAAACCATTTTGGCTTTTTCAGAATGGTGTGTTTGCCGCCGGGGTTTGTTGTGGTTTGGTTTTTGCGGCACGAACGAGTCACTGGTTTGGAAAACGCGCCGAATCTGTGTTTGTCTGGCGAAAACAGCTTTAGCTGCAACGCTTCTTCCTGCTCTAGTCTTCATTCCCCTGAATAGACTCCCCCAGGCCGGCTGGAAACAGACTGGAGGGGGCCAGGTGATTCATTGATTCTGAGGCCAGAAGAGACCATTCAGATCAGCCAGGCTGACAAAGCCCTGGCTGGGAAGATTTAATTGGGGGTTGGTCCTGCTTTGAGCAGGGGGTTGGACTAGGTACCTCCTGAGGTCCCTTCCAACCCTGAGATTCTAAGATGCGATGTCAGTGGAGAGCGATGGAGAATCCACCGTGTCTCCTAAGGGGTTCCTTCAATGGTTAATTCTTAATTTATCCAGCTTCCTCCCCCAGTGGCTTGATCTCACTCTGCCTGTCTGTGCTCCTCTAAAAGAGTCTTCCGCTATCCGATCTCTCCTTCCCGCCTAGGTACTTACGGTGAAAGGTACTTTATGCACCAGGTCAGGGCTTTGGCCCTTTATGGGCTTGAATCTGGCCTTCGGTTGCCCATCGCCCCGGCGCTATGGCTGCCCCGTGGCTGGCGTGAAGCGAGCTGTGAGGTCTCAGCGCGGGATGGGTTTCTGCAGCATAAAGCATCCAGGCTCAGGACTGGTGAATGGTCCCGCACGGCCAGCCCCCGAGATCTATTTCTCAGCGGCTGCTCTGGAAAGACACCCCTTCCGGGGAGGAGCTCGGTTTTCAGGGCCCCTTGAGTTCTGGGCCCCCCTGCTAGGTTGGGGGGACACTTGACTCCCCAGGAACTGGACTGGGACCTGACGAACTCATTTCACAGTAGGGAGGCCACCCAACAGCCATCAGCTGGTAGTACGTACTGGGGGGGGGCCCCCATTAGTTAGCCAAGTGCCTCACAATCTGTATCCTCTCAACCCTCCTGTAAGGCTGGTATCCCCAGTGCACAGAAGGGGAAACTGAGGCACTGAGCGGCTAAGTGATTTGCCCAAGGATTTGAACCCAGCCCTGCTGTCTCCCACGTTGGTATCCTAATAACTGGGTCATCCATCCTCCCCTGGGCTGGTGTGTCTCTTGTAGCCCTTCCCCTGGCAGTCATGCCCGCGCCAACCTCTCCCCTTAGGGAATGCCCCTCGGCGGGGCAGCCGGCATCCCCAGGGCCTGGTGCTGGGGGACGAGGCCTGCCGCCAGACAGGGATGGTGGGCTTTGATCCCGAGCGGATTGAGAGCTGGCTGGGCCAGAGCTGCGTGGAGCAGAGTGAGCTGGAAGGGATGCAGGTGAGCGCTGTTGCACCCTGGAGGGGGCCGGGGTGGGGGGGCTTGGGCCAGGCACCCCAACCTCCTGACACCCCCGCTGCCTCCGGGGCTTAGATCTCTCCTGGCCCCAAGCTCCATGCAGCCTTCCCTCCCCTGCTGGGGATGGTGCCGTTGATCAGGTGGTGTGGGGGTCAGCCCCGTGACCTCTGCAGGGATGGGGCACCCTAGGGGAAGCCGATGTAAGTGGCATTTGGGCTGGGGGGGATCCTCCCCTCTGGTCTCACCCCTGCCCCTTTCTATCCACCCCCACCTGCAGGGCTCGGCGCAGTGGGGCCGCCTCCCAGTTTCCCCTCCCCAAGCAGCAGGGCCAAGTGTGGGCGGTCGCAGCGGCCGGCCCTGCCAGTCCCAGCTTCCAGCCCCGGGCAGGTCAAGCCGGCTGGAGCGCCCCCATCAGTAGAGCTCAGCTGGGATGCCGTCAGATTCCCCAAGCTAAGCAGGGATGTGCCTGGCCACTCCTAGGAAGGGAGACCCACTTGTACTGCAGATCATTAGCAAGAGCTATGCCCGACCAGCGCATGAGCCAAGCCTGGGGCTAGACATATCTCCCCTCCCTGGTGCTGGGGTAGGACCCAGGAGTCCTGACTCCCAACCCCCCACTGCTCTAGCCCACTAGATCCCCCTCCCTCCCAGAGCTGGGGATAGAGCCCCCGAGTCCTGGCTCCCAGCCCCCTGCTCTAACCACTAGACAGCACTTCCCCCGCGTGAGTTAAGGAAGAAGGCCCCACGTGTGGTGGGCTCGGGGCTGGCTGGTACCTTGGATGCGCTGGTCATTACAGAGCCCATAGTTCAAGGGGGTTTCGGGCCCCCTCGAGCCCTGGCTAACGGCCCCCCCTCTCCATCCTCCCTTCTGCAGCCCTGCAAGAGGAATCCGGCCGGTCCCGGCTCTGAGGACGTGGCGGTCGTCATTGAGAAGGGGTAGGTGGCTGCTGCTTGGAGCCTGGGTGGGAGAAGGGCAGCGAGGGGCAGGAATGACACAGACAGATGTCCTTTGCCCCATCCCTCCCCCGACTGATCCCCCCCCCCAACCCCAGGCCTGGCATCTCCCCACCCTCCAGCCCTGCCTCCTGCATGGCTGCTTTCCTGGGAGCAGGGTGGGTTCGCACGCTGCACCAGTGCCCCCAGCCGTCTGTCCCAGGTCACCGCCCCACAGGTCCTTGCCCACCGGCAAAGGGTTACGGAGAAGCAAGAGCAGGCGTGCCCAAGGGGTGTCTGGAGCAGTCTGAGCTGGGTTGCCCGGTCGGCCTGGGTGAATGGGGCAGAGATGTGAGGGGCAGAGGTGGCTCTGGATGTAGACCTCCAAGCTGGCTAGCCATAAAGCCTGCCCAGACTTTCTAGCACCCCCTCTCCTGGTATCTAACTAACCACCCGTTCTTTCCAGCCCCAGCCAGACCTGCCCCTTTCTCACACCCTCCCTCTTGGCATCTACCTGCCCCTCCGGCCAGCCCTGCCCTGTCCCACACCCTGGAGCGAAGGTCTCCATACGCATTTCGGTCTGAAACAGCCGCCAGGCTCCGTCCCCACTCCACAGGCTTTGGTGTTCACTCCTCGGGAGGGGGCTTTGGTCCCCTAGCCAGGGGACAGAGCAGTGCAGAGAAAGGGACGCTGGGAGCGGAGAGTCCCATTGGAGCCCGTTCCCGTTTCCAGTGGTGGGGAGTTCCACAGCCCATGCTCCCCTTTCCCCTGGGGCTCGCAGGGAGGTGGGTGGGGCTGCAGCGAGCCTCTCCTATGACTCTTGTTCTGTTCTTCCCCCCCGCACCGCCAACTCCAATCCTGGCATCTCTCGTGCCCCCAGGCCTCTGTCGCAGCCCTTGGCTTTCTCAGATCCACCTCGTCCGGGCCCCAGGCTCCTAGTCAGAATGAAGAGGCTGCTGTTCTCTGCGGCTGGGCTGCTTCTGCTCCTCCTGGCCGGCACCTCCCTTCTCTCCCAAGCTGAAACGCCCTGCTCCAAAACCCACGGCCACCCCCGGTCCTTCCACTTCATGCTGAAGTATGTCAACGGGCCACCTCCTACGTAGGCGTGGTGGGGAAAATGCCAACAAGAGCCCACGGTTTCCCCAGTGCCGGGGGCAGCGCCAAGGGATCATTTCCCACCATTCAGTGCCGCCCTCGGGTGGATTTTCCTTGGGCATCCGCTGTGCCACCTGCTTCCGAGGAACGTAGCAACCCAGATATGCAAGGCGCCTGCCCAAGAAGGAAGCACTTTGGGATCCTTCTGTGGATTTTGGAGGAAGATCATCGGTCCCGCTAGAGAGCTGACCCCCACGAACCCAGAAGCTTATAGCTGGAAGGAACCTCAAGAAATCAGCTGGTCCCACCACTGCACCAATCAAGGACCCCTTGTGTTCATTGTCCTTGCTCCACCAGCCCAGCCCTTGGGCAGGTCCACCGCTCCCCAGGGAATGGGGCTGGCTGGAAAATTCTCCATCGCAGCTGTTCTTCGACAGCCAATCAGGACTCGTCCCATGAGACGTGGCAGCTGCTTGTGGAAAATTTTGATTTTTTGTTCGGAATCCAAGAACACCCCAACCCCAGAATATTTCAAATCAGAAATGCTGCCTCATGGGAGTTGTAGTTTGGGTGATTCTCAGCCCCACTCTCCTACATCTCCCATGATGTGCTGCAGCTGTGGGACTCCCATGATGCACCGACACCCGTCTCCAAGAGGCAAGACCATGGAGCATGATGGGAGATGTAGTCTGGCTAGGGAGCCTGGCCCATAGAAGAGAATGGGGACATGTGAGACCCGAACTACACCTCCCACAAGACACCTGGGGCAGCATGGACTGGGTACTGCCTTAGTCCCCCAGGGGACTGGAACTGATGCCGCTGCAGCCTTGAAGATGGATCTAGTAACTGGTACCACTGGAACCGTGTGAGAAGAGGGGGGCAAATCTGTAGCAATGTGGGGTCCTGGGTGCCCCTAGGCCCACCCCACTCTGAGTCTGTGTGAATGCCAAGTTTAAGTAAATGTGTTGAAGTGAATTTATTCATGTGCCATAGAAATGGTTTGCTGGGACCTCAGACCTTTGGTCGTTGCCCATCCACCATAAATTGACTCACCTAACTTTCCATGCCTAGCTATGCCACGGGGGAAGGTGTTGTAACTGGTACTGCTGCAGTCCTGGTACCTGGTACCGTTGGATCCGTGCAGGAAGATGAGTGGATGTGGTAATTGGTGCCACGCTAGTCACACAACTTTGTGTCACGGGTACCATTGGAGCTCTGCGGCCAGGCACCAGGGTGCCGTGGTGCCAGGGGCCGTACAGACACAGAACAAAAAGCCACCCTTTGCCACAGAGTTGCCAGTCAAACCATGCCCATGTCCCGTGCCTTTAGGGGGCTCTGCTCCTTCCACAGGGGGGCAGGTGCTGGTAGAAAGGATGGTCCAGGGGTGAGGGTGCCGTTCTTGGACATTGCAGACAGTGGCAGGGGGGTGAGTCAGGGAGCCTGCCTGTGCCTCAGTTTCCCCTCGGTGCAGTTGTGAGGCTAAATGCATTAGTAGTGGTGAGGGGGTCAGCTAGTGCAGGGAGGGGGGCTGGGCGAGTCCTTTGGTAGACGGGCAGCACTTGTTCCAGTGAGGCTGGGGCAGTGCCATTAACCCAGGCCTTGAGCCTTCAAGAACTACTCCTGCTTCCCTGGGTTGGTGCAACTTCTCCCCCTGCCTCGTTGTGGGTCTCTTTCCGTGTGCTCCCCCCATGCTGGGCCCGGCCAGCCCCTTGTGTCTAGCAGCTCAGGCCATGCTCCCATTCCGCCCCCTATGGGCTCTGGGGGGCAGAGAATAGCCACAGTCCAGTGTGATCCACACTGCACCACCTATGGGTGGGGTCTGGGAGCACAGCCTGGGTAGGCACCCTAGTTGCGGGGGAGGCTCCGGGGGTCCTATCATAGAATCTCAGGGTTGGAAGGGACCTTAGGAGGTCATCTAGTCCAACCCACTGCTCAAAGCAGGACCAATCCCCAATTTTTGCCCCAGATCCCTAAATGGCCCCCTCAAGGATTGAACTCACAACCCTGGGTTTAGCAGGCCAATGCTCAAACCCCTGAGCTATCCCTCCCTTTCCACCCTGTTTAAGGCCCCTTTGCCCTGCCGGGGTGACACAGAGAGCGGGAGCTGTGTCTGACAAGGGAATTGGCCTCTGTGTCTTTATGGGCCCATCCCTGGGGAGCCGGGCCATATCGGACATCTATATGGCTAACAAGCCTCTCCACAATAAAAACACACACCTGGGAACCAAACCCTCCTGCGGCAGGGTGTGAATCAATCTCTGAGCCGGGTCAGGAACAAACCTGCCCTGGGGGCGTCCTGCCATCCTCCGACACAGCAGGTGCCCTCTGCCACTGGAGATGGGAAGCCGGGTGCCAGGGGAAAATCCTGGTTTCTGGGGGTTGCGGCAGCTCTTGCCAGGGGAAGGTGGTTTCCGGAGAGCTGGGAACCAGGGTTGGATCTGGATCCCCGTTGCCTCCTTTAGGGCCAGCCTGACCCATCACTGGGCCTGAGCTGACCATGGGGGTTGCAATGCTACTCAATTTCCCCTCGCCAGCAGCTTTTTCTCATCATGACCCCAGTTAGGAGAGGAGGTGGGGGGAGTGCTGCGAGTCAGGACGCCTGGGTTCCTTTCCTGGCTGGCTCTGCCACTGATGTGCCAGGTGGGCAAGTGGTGCCTCAGTTTCCCCATGTGTAAGATTGTGGGGGAGGTGATAAGAGTGACCTAAGGTGTTTAATTCACTGAGGTGGGAGCTCCCTGCATGGATGGCACCAGGCAGAGGCAAAGGGGTGAGTATAAACCCAGAGCGGGGGTCTTCAGCGGAGATAAAGCAGGGGGGTCATCTGCCCCACCGTGGGGGGGGAGGGTGGAGGGAGACAGAGCCGTGGGGCTACTTTTGTTCTTGTGAGTTTGTCCCTTCTCAGGTTCGGGACAGAGCATATCTGTCTACAGAAGAGGCAGCGTGTTCTAAGGGGTGGGGGCAGGCAGCGCTGGGAGTCAGGACTCCTGGGTTCAACGGGGGGGGGGGGGGGAGTTCAGGGGTTAGACTAAAATCCCAGCCTGCCCCATTCTAACCACCACCCTGCCAGAGCCCGGGATAGAACCCAGGAGTCCTGACGCCCACCCCCCCGGCTCTAACCAGTAGTCCCCACTTCCATGCTGGGGCTGGGGATAGAACCCAGGCGTCCTGGCTCTGACTCTTCTGAGCCGCAATTCCGCCCCCCCCCCCCCCCCAGCTCCTGGGCTGGGTCCTCGACGCCCCCGAGCCGGGAGCATCCCCCAGCCGACCCCCCCCCCCCCGCCCCGCAGACAGGTTGCCATGGGAACGCGGGGGGCGGGGGGAACTGTGCCTTGGGGCGGGGGGCTGGGGGGGGGGGGCGGAGCCGGAGCGAAGCGCGGGAGCCCCGCGTCCAGCCAGCCGCTGCTGCGGCCCGGCAGCCAGGGCGGGGGCGGGTCAGTGCAAGGGAGGGGGGGGGGGGGGCAGATAAAGGGGGGAGCGGCCGGGTGAGGGGGGGGGGGGCAGGCGCAGGAGAGTTTGGCCTGGTGAAGGGGGGGGCAGGTGAGGGGAGCAGGGGCATCCGGCCGCGTGAGGGGGGGAGGGCAGGGGGCGAGGGGGGGCAGGTGCAGGGGAGTCCGGCCAGCGAGGGGGGGGGGGCAGGTGGAGGGGCGTCTGGCGGCGAGGGGGGGGGCAGGTGGAGGGGAGTCTGGCCGGGTGAGGGGGGGGGGCAGGTGCAGGGGAGTCTGGCGGCGAGGGGGGGGGCAGGTGGAGGGGAGTCTGGCCGGGTGAGGGGGGGGGGCAGGTGCAGGGGCGTCTGGCGGCGAGGGGGGGGGCAGGTGGAGGGGAGTCTGGCCGGGTGAGGGGGGGGGGGCAGGTGCAGGGGAGTCTGGCCGGGTGAGGGGGGGGGGGCAGGTGCAGGGGAGTCTGGCGGCGAGGGGGGGGGGCAGGTGGAGGGGAGTCTGGCCGGGTGAGGGGGGGGGGGCAGGTGCAGGGGCGTCTGGCGGCGAGGGGGGGGGCAGGTGGAGGGGAGTCTGGCCGGGTGAGGGGGGGGGGGCAGGTGGAGGGGAGTCTGGCCGGGTGAGGGGGGGGGGGCAGGTGCAGGGGAGTCTGGCCGGGCGAGGGGGGGGGGGCGCAGTGGGTGGTTTCCACGGTGCCCGGCTGGCACACTCCGGTTTGGATTAGAGGGACGACTGGCGCTGACTTGGCTGGGGAAATGGAGGCAGGTCCGGATGGCTCCCCAGCCCCGGGTCACCCCTCTCCCACATGGGCCAATCCGGGCTGGTCCTGATCCCCAGCCCCCACCACGGGGGGGTGGGGGACGGACTGGTCCCCCTGTTTTGCGCCAGGCAGGCTGGGGGGGGGGGGGGGAAGCACCCAGCTGGCAGCTCAGTGATTTTTCTAGCTGTGGCCAGGGCATTGGGGGTAGTGGTTAGCGCGGGGGGGGGGGGGCAGGAGCCAGGACTCCTGGGTTTTATCCCCAGTTCTAGGGTAGGGCCTAGTGGTTAGAGCGGGGGGGGGGGCAGGAGCCAGGACTCCTGGGTTTTATCCCCAGTTCTAGGGTAGGGCCTAGTGGTTAGAGCGGGGGCAGGGGGACGGATGGGCTAGGCCAGGCCGCCTGGTGTCGCTGTTTCACAGCTCGGCAGGGCCGGGGGATCGTGCCCAGGGACGTGGGGGGTGGTAAAGGGGAGACATGTTTAAATCAAGACCGAGCTCCAGCCAATCGTTTAGGCAAACGGGCATTCGGCTGGTGCCCTCGGGCCTGGGCAGCGATGAAGCTATTCAGGGGCTAAGTGCCACGAGCCCAGCTCACTCGCTTTCTGGTTTCCCCAGCCGCTGAAGGAGTCACCCCATCCCCGGCAGCTCGGCCCCCCCCCCCCCCCCCCCCCCACCCGCCACGGCCCTGCTGCTCGCCCCGAAGAGGCCGCCGCCCCCAGCGGCCCGGTGGGGAGCGAGCCCTTCACCTCAGCTGGATTTGAAGCCCCCCTCACCGGGACCCCGGCCGGAATGTGCCCGCAAACGCCGCCGTGCCCTCTAGCTCCCGAGGGGCGCAGGGGCTGAACCGGACGCGGGGAGCCAGGGAGGGGGGACGGCCTCCCAGCCCAGCCTGCGACGGAGGCAGCGTCACCCCCATGCTCCTGGCTCATGGATCGGGGCTCCCGGCGGAGCCCGGGGGCAGGTGCCCTTCGGCACAGGCCTTCCTGCGGCGGAAGATCCGGCTGCTGCGGCAGGGGAAGGGGGGCGTCGGGCCGGGAGCCTGGCACCGCCCGGAGCCGCCTCTGCCTGGAAGCCAACCACGAGAGTCCCATCCAGGTTGTGAGGCACCCGGGGGGCCGGGCCGGGGCCCTGGGCTCCCGGCGGGACTCGGCTCCCTGCTCAGGAAACTGCTCTGCTTCAAGGCCTCATACCCAGGGAAGAAGGGCCTCATACCCAGCCCCCTCGCTCCCCTTAGCAGAAGCGTGGAGCCCTTTGGCGAGTCTCCCCTGAGATGGCGGCGAAGGGCTGACTCCCCGAGCCCGGGCAGGGCAGGCTCCTGGGCTGCCCGACGCTGGCGGGCTCTCCGAGGCCTGATCACCCCCAGGGCTAAGAGAGGAGCAGGGCCAGGCGGGGGCCAGACGCCGGCGCCCGAGGCAGCACGGGGGGCAGAGGCAGGAGGCTGCAGCGTGGCCTCGTTGGGGGCAGAGACGGAGAGAAACGCCGGAGCCCGGGGGCAGAGGGGAGGCTGCGGGGTGCTGCATGGAGGGCTGGGGGCCCAGGGAGGGGAAGGGGCCAGGCCCCCTGGCTGCTCCAAGCCAGGGAGAAGAGGGGCAGAGGGAGTCAGCGGCAGGGAATCCGGGTTGGGGGACCCACGAGGGAGCAGGGGGTGGGGGCACAGCCAGCCAGGATGTGGCGGGCAGGCCAAGTGCTCGTGTGGCTAGGAACACCCCCGAGCAGCAGCTGGAGCAAGGGGCCCCGACGCTCGCCCCTGGCACGTTGGCCAGTGCTGGGTCCAGCGCCGAGGCTGCTGGGCCACCCGTGATCCATGGAAACAGGGCCCAGCCCCCTGCTCCGGCCTGGGGAGATTCCAGCTCCGGGGGAGAGGGGAGCCCTGCCCCACCCCTGCCTCCAGCTGGACACCCCGGGTGTGACACGCTGGCACCACTGGGCACTGGGAATAGCCACGCCCCGCAGGCCGCTCCTCTGGAGCAGCCTGCAGGAGGACACGCCAGCCCGGCACCCGCCCTCTCAGCGCAGTGCCACGGGGCGCAGGAGGGGCCTGCCCCACCCACCTCCTTGGCACTAGCTCCCACCCAGGCGGGCACCATGGACCGGGCAGAGGCTGCGGGAGGCAGTGGCATGGCCCACCCCGCTGGTAAGGGTGGCGTGTGCCAGCCGAGCGCGGGGGCTGGTCTGTGCTCCCCTGGTGCCAGGCCGCAGCGAGCCGGCCCGGGGGGCAGCGCCGTGGAGCCGGAGGAGCAGAAGCGGCTGCTGTATGCCGCAGCGGCCGAGATCGTGGCAGCTGCCATAGACGCCGCGGGCAGGCAGGTGGTGAGGAAGCAGCGAAGGACCGGCTGGGTGGGCAGCGAAGGGAGGCCGGCGGAGATGGAAGGGCTGCAGTGCTAGTGATGGATGGTGGCTTGGCCAAGCTAGTGGGCCCCCCCCCCTACATCCCCCACCCTCTCTCACCGTTTGGTGTCTGGTTGTTGAGTTTCTGTACTAATCACTCCTAATAAAACACCTTCCGGCTGCAGGAGCTCTGGTGTGTCCGTGCAGCAGGGGCAGCGCTAGGGGCCGACCTCCCAGGCCCGGCCCAGTCAACATCCATTGGAGTCGGAACTGGACCGTGGTCACGGGATGGCATCAATATTGTTACAGGTGGGGAAACTGAGGCACAGGGCGGGACCGTGACTTGGCCCAGGTCATGAAGGAAGGCAGGGGCAGAGCAGGGATGGGGCCCCGCCCTCCTGCACCCCAGTCCCGTGCACTAGATACCAGCTAGGAGTAGAAGGCAGGACTCCTGACTCGCAGCCTAATCCTGCTCTAACCACTAGACACCACTCCCCTACCACAGCTGGGGATAGAACCCAGGAGTCCTGGCTCCCAGCCCTGCTTTGCCTTCCAGAGCTGGGAGCAGAACCCACCGCCCGGCTGTGTTTCCTATTGCCAAGCGCCCCTGTCCTATTAGCGATCAGCACAGAAATCGGTGTTGAGGGGGAAAAAAATACCACAGCTGGTAAGCAGGGTCACAGGGAGCAAAATCTGTCCTCTGTTCCTCCATGGGGCACCCTCCTTGGCGCTGCCCCCCACCAGCTCCGTGCCTCTCTCTTCACCCCTCTTTTAGCTGGAATTGGTCCCATTCAGAACATGACTCCCGGCAGAGACGCAGGCTGAGCTGCAGCGGCTAAGCTGAGGGATTTTATAGAATCATAGAATCTCAGGGTTGGAAGGGACCTCAGGAGGTATCTAGTCCAACCCCCTGCTCAAAGCAGGACCAAACCCAACTAAATCATCCCAGCCAGGGCTTTGTCAAGCCTGACCTTAAAAACCTCTAAGGAAGGAGATTCCACCTCCTCCCTAGGGAACCCATTCCAGTGCTTCACCACCCTACTAGTGAAAAAGTTTATCCTAATATCCAACCTAAACCTCCCCCTCTGCAACTTGAGACCATTGCTCCTTGTTCTGTCATCGCAACGGCAAACAGGCTCCTAACTCTCCTCTGCAACAGTGGGAGTTAGGCACCTAAATCACCCTGGGGATCTGGGCCCAGGCCAGCTCTGCTCCACCCTGCCAGCTGGCTGGGCCCCTCATGGGGCACTGGGGCAGGCCAGGTTTGGCTTGTGGCTACAGCTGCTGCCCCAGGGATTAAGAACGGTGAGATGAGGCCTGGCTGGAGCCAGTTGCAGTCCCCACCCCCCTCCCCACAATTCTCTCCCTCCATCCCCCCTACTGTAATCTTTCCCCTTGTTTAATAACCCCATGCCCATCCTCCGGGCTCCGAGCTGACCCCGCCGCGCCAGGCGCTGTACAAACCAGCCCAACGCAGGCCCCGCCCTATGGAGCTGGCCTACGAAGGAAGCCTGGTCTAGGTGGAGTTCTTAGAGGATATGACCTGCTTCCGGGCAGCACTTGGCCCAACGGGGCCCCTACCTTGGCTGGGGCAAGGCCTGTCTATGCAGTAGCTGGCCACACGGGCCCCGCTCTCTGTCTGCGCTACGTTTGTAGGCGACCAGCCCTCAGGAAGCGTCTTTCAGCCAGGTGTGGAGACCCCCCTGGGCTCCAACGGGAAGTGGTGGGGCCGAAACGTCACTGCCGAAATTAAAAGCACACGAGGACAGTTTCAAATCGTGACTTCTTTTTACCATTAGTGGATGTAACACACAACAGAGTCCCCTCCCGGCAAGGCAAAGCAACACACCGTGCTCCCTGGAAATCGAGCTCCCCACCCGCCCAAAATGGCCAGTAACGGGGGCAGAATTCACCCCGCCCAACAGCCTGGAAAGCATTTCACAGTTTAAAATTAAAGTCAGCGGGCGTGGGACCCTCCCGGCGCAGCCAGAGCTGGTGGGAAACTGGAAAAGGAAACGTGAGATCGGGGACGGATCTGCCTCCAGGCAGATGAAATCAACGTAAACACAAAGCGGAGGAGAGGGCGCCATTGCGGAAAATGTCTAACGTGCAGGGCTGGACGCAGGTCGGTGTGGAACGGGCAGGGGAGGTGGAGTGGGACCGGCGGCCCTTGAAGTAGGTCAAGCTGGGATCCGGGGGGCACAGGCTGGCACGTGGGAGGCAGAGACCTATTGAATGTCAATGGGGAAGGGTTATGGGGTTACAGGGCAAGGAGATGGTGGAGCTATAGGGAGAGAACATGCCAGGCTAATGGAGTGTGTGTTTGTGGGGTGTTATAGGGAGAGGATGCACCAGGCCAGCAGTGTCAATTTCTGAAGGCTCACAGAGGAGTCACCCCATTCCGATAGACCGGGGAGGGACCTGGCTCCACCACTCCCCCCCGCATTTGCTGGGGGGAAGCCAGACTGGGGCAGCCCCAGCCCCATCGGAGAAGGGGCAGCGCTTGCGGGAGGGATTGGGGAGTCGCACCTGCAAGAGGGAGCTGGGTGAGGGGCCCAGAAGTCTGGCGGGATCCATGGGCCGCCCCTCAGTCCTGCGGGGGCCCCTCTAGGGGCACAGGGACGAGCTGTGTAGTTGCCCCCTGGCGCCCGCCGTTGCCACGTTAATGTCCTGGTGGCTCAGGCGTGGAGGAGGGGAGGGGGGCTGTCCGCAGGATCAGAGACGGCCAGTCACAGCCCCCCTCCCGCCGACAGAGGGCGAAGCAGCGGGGCGATCGATTTTCCAGCTCGTCTCGTCAGCACGACAGCCACCAAACAGCCGCTTAGCCGGGCGAGCGAGGCAGGCGACCCAGCGACGCCGGGGACCGGGTGGGCACTGCAGGCTGGGCCGGGCGCGGGCTCCGGGTCTCTGGTTGTTACTATTGCTCTTCCTCCTCCTCCCAGTCCGAGCCAGGTCCCGTTCACAGCCGGGTTCAGCCTGAAGCACGCCAGGGAGAACACGTGCCCGGTGTAGCGGGCACCGACGCGTGACCCTTGTCCGTTCCAGAACGGGTCCCTGGCATGGCTCCGGCGTCTCTCCTCTCTGGCCGCAGGGGCGTCAGCGGATCGTGGACAGGTCTCGTGGTGCGACCGCTGTGCCGGCCGGGAGTGACGTCGGAGAAGAGGGCACCGGCTCCGGGGGAGGGCAAGCCCTGGCACTCCATCCGCCTTGGCGGGTGCCCAGCTGGGGGAGGAAACCGTGAGCGGCCCCCGCTGGAGTCGAGGAGGCTCAGGGAGGACGCGCTGTGCCAGGCACTGCCCATGGGATGCTCATGCCAGGCCATGGTGCAGCCACCCGGAAAAATCCCATGTCCAGAGTTGCCGCCGAGCGGGATCCCAGCATACACCGCAGCGTGGCGGGGTCCCCTCCGCAGCGTGCGGTGGCGGATACACACGGCATGTGGGTTCCTTCGGGCTCTATGGGCTGGAAAGAGGAAGCGTCCCGGTCTTGGCAGCAGAATGCGAGGGGTGCGGCGGTTCCCAACCGGTGCCAGCTCCGCCCGTGCAGGGGCGACGCTGGGGGAGAGGGGCAGGGACTGTCCCAGGACGCAGCAGGGTACGGGGCGAGCCTCCCCTGCAGCCCCAGAAACGCCAGACATTCTCCCTACCCCATTCCTGCCCCCATCACTGCCAGCCACCCCTCACCCATCACCAGCATGCCTCCCACCTTCCCTGACACACCCAGTCCCCACACAAAGCTCCCTTCCCATACAAAAAGCACCCCATCCCACTTAGATCGACCCTCCCTCGCCTCCTCCAGACACCCCCTAGCAGACACACCCGGCCTTTAGACACCACCCCTGAAAGACGGGCACCCCCACATGAACCCCATGACAGGGGCACCCAAAACACCTGCACCCATCACTCCACCTCTGCCCAGGCCCGCGCCTCCACTCCCCCCGACCCGATAGAAAACCACTTGCACATGTCCAGGCAACGCCACTCCCGGAGCGGCCTAAAGCACTTTCCTTCCTAATCCAGTCCGAGAAAGAAGCCGCTCCTGGTCGAGGTGCATCCTGGTCTTCCTCCCCCCCGGGGGGGGGGGGGGGGGGGGGGGGGGGCTGGCTGGCTCTTCTGGGGCCGCTGGCAAGGGGAGAGCTGCCCAGTCCGTTACAGCCCGAGTATTAGAAACTTAAAGGTAATAAAATAATCTTTTAACCATATACAAATATATATATTAAAAGAAAAACCACCAGCAACTCTCCGTCCCCGACGGGCCGTGGAGGGAAGCCGGGCGTATCCTGCAGCACACCTGGGCGGATTCCTTGCTCACTCCATCTTGGACATTTCAAACTTTGTGGTCACGATTTCCTGGAGGCGGAGACAGAAAAGGGGCCTTGTTAGGTCCCCCGGAGAGGAGAAGAGTTACCCCCCATGCCTAGGACGACTCCTTGCGGCTTCCAAGCTAAATGCAGACGCCAAAGAGCTTGCTGAGTGTCGGCCACCTCTGGGGTGGGGCGTGGCAGCTGATGAACGGGGACGGAGCCATACAACGGCAGAGGGCGAAGGAAAACCCTGCGCCCGATTAAACCGGGAAGGGGACACAGAGGCAGAACGGAGTCACCCGGAGCTGGGTAAACGCCTGGCTCTTGTGAAGGGGTTGATGGGATCTTGGTGATCATGAATGGGTCAGTGCCTGTTTCCTAGCAGGTTAGAGAGACAAGAGAACAGCGCCCCCGAGGGATGCACTGCGAGGGGGAGAGCGCCCCCTAGAGCCCTCCACCCTGCTCCCTGCAGCACAGCGCCCCCTAGCGCTACACTGGCTCCGAGGATGGCACCGTGATGCCACCCGTGGGTTCAGGGAGGAGAATCTCTGGGGCTCTAAATAGGAAAAGCAGGGTTACCTCATCGGAGTCCAGCAAAGGGGGTAGCACCCTGGAAAAGGGAAGAGAGGTGGGAAATGTTAGTCCACGGGATCAATGCCCTGACCAATGGGGGAAAAGACGGACCTGACCACAGCTGTTTAATAAAACTCAAACATATATGGGGGTCCCAGTCCCAAGCGAGGGCGGGAAAGGGATCTTACCCCTTGGGGACGAGACTCTGGACATTGTCTGAGAGGAAATTCAGCCAGGACGCTGGAGCCAAATATCCCAAATCCCACAGCACGGACAAGGGGATATTGCCGGAGAGGGTTTGGGGGTCATGTCTCATCCAGGTATTCGCACCTCCTGCTCCACAGCGCCCCCCTGGTGTCGACTGGGTCATTACCTCCAAGGGGAGAGCGTCCCCTAGTGAGCCACCCACCCTGCTCCACAGTGCCCCCTGGCGCCAGGCTAGGGCAATGGGGTCGGCACTGAATCCCAGGGGAGCATGCCCCCTACAGCGCCCCCTCGTGCCACACTGGGGTCAGTACAGCCTCAGAGGTGAGCAGCTCCTGCTACTACCATTTCTCCAGCACTGGGCATTCCCCTCGGTGGTCTCCCACCCAGGGTGCACCTCACAACCGGATCACCATGACAGCTAACATGCCAGCAGCCCAGCGCGGCTATAAGATCACGGCCAGCAAAGGCCCTGCATACGGGCAGACACAGCATCGCCCCTCAGGGACGCTCCCGAGGGAACCGCGACACGATCTTAGATTGCCCCGGCCGACGGACGGAAGGGCCAAGGCGAGCTCAGGGATCGCGCTCAAACCTACACGTCGGCCATAGACGAGGGGATGTTTTCCTCCACCCATTTCAAATCTTCATCCTGCAAAGAAAGGGGGTGGGGGAACAACGAGTCAGGGCTGGAGTCCAGGGGAGCATCCCCCAGATTGGGCGCATCAGCCCGAAGTTGGCGATACCACAAAGAATCCACTAAATGGGAGGAGACAGCGCCCCCTAGAGCCACTGGGTGGTGAGTGGCACCACAGCGCCCCCTAGCACGACAATGCAGGTCAGCACTGAGCGTAAGGGGACAGCATCCCCTCAACCCCACTCCCTGCGGCACAGCGCCCCCTAGCACGTTGGGGTTAGCACGGACTCAAAGGGGAGAACTCACCCCTCGCCACCGGGAGTCACCAAGGACAGCGCCTGCAGCCTCTTGGGTCTCCCACCCACATATGAAGCGGGTCCGACCCTGCTTAGCTTCGCAGCTCCGAGAGGAGCGCGGCCCGAGGCGCTACAGGTGCAAACCCGCCGGCGGAAGCTGTTCACCCCGACTCACCCCCCTGCAGCCGTGAGCAGCTTCGGCCGGGCTGTTAGGGGCCGAACGGGCTCAGAGTTGGGGCCAGGGCGGCACCCGATTCAGAGCCTGACGCTGGAGAGGTGGAGGCCCCTTTGGGGAGCCAGATCAGCAGAACCCTGCCCAGACCCCTGTCCCCGACCCCATTCCTTACCACTCTGCTGCCTTTGAGGATCCCATTGGCTTCATTTTTTCCACCCCGCATCTTCATCCCTTCTGCAAAACAGACACCCCCCCCGCCCCCAACCAGTGTGTCAATGAGGGAGCAACTAGGAGCAGACCCCACCCTCCTGCTGCAGGTGCCCAGAGCTCTCGCATTTCAATCACGGTCTAGTGGGCCGGCATTTCGGAACCGCAGCTGCTGCTCTGTTTGATCTAGGGTGACCAGATGTCCCGATTTTATAGGGACAGTCCCGATTTTTGGGGCTTTTTCTTAGGAAAACTAGGAACCCTAGTTTCTTTTCAAACTAGGGTTCCTATTACCCTCCACCCCCATCCCGATTTTTCACACTTGCGGTCTGGTCACCCTAGTTTGATCCCTCCCCTACCTGGCTGGCAGGCTACAAAGGAGCCACTAGCAACGGAGGTTTGGGTTGGACGCCACCACTGCCCATCGAACAGGGCTGACCCAAACCCCACTGCTGCCCCTCACTCTTGTGTCTTTGATCACAGGGATCTTGACTTAACTCTGGGGAGGGGTTGTGAGGCTATCTCTGCCTCACAGCAGGGGACGTGACTTGCTCCCCTGCAGCTGGATCATTTCATGGTTCTGATCATTTAGAACCCTGCTAAGTTAAGGGGAAATCAAGCTCATGCTTCAGGGAGCAGGGGTCAGGAAGGGTTTTGCTCATCCTTTCCTGCACAGCCACGTCAAGCAGGGCTCAATGGCCCAGGTGCATTATGGGGTGGATCCGATTATTGGCTACCGCTACAGGGCATGGTGGGCGCAAGAACTGATCTGGGGATGCACCTGGTCAGTCGCTAGCGCTGGGATTATTTGTAGACCCCCAATTTGCCCTGACTTTCCCAGCCCTAGAAAATGTAAAGGGACAGGCACACCAGAGAACAGCCACCTGCCTAGCGTCACTCAGGTAGAGAACAGATGGGGGGGAGGGGGAAAGAGGGGGTGTATGAGCACAAGCCAGCCACACGCCAAGGCACTGAGACAGCAGGGTGAAAGGTAAGGAGCAAAGAGAGTCACTTGAGTTCAGGCCAGTTTCTTCCTACCCTGCCCCAAGCAACGGACGCCGGAGTCCAGGGTCTGGGGGGAGAATCCTGTTAGATCAGACTTACCAAAGGCCTCGTTCACCATATGTTCCTCTTCCTCGTCCTCTTCCTCGCTCCCTTCATCCACCAGCGGCACAAACGCGTATCTGCCGAGATAGCACCATGGTTCACAAATGCATAGATCCCATAGCCAGGAGGACCACTGTGATCATCCTCCTGGATAACGAGCCTTGGCGGTATTGGATTTTTTTTTAATCATTTCTAAGGGTATCAATGTATGTTTAAGCACTTCCCCTCCCATTATTAGCTACAGTAGAACCTCAGACTTATGAGCACCAGATTTACGAACTGATCGGTGAACCACACACCTCATTTGGAACCAGAAGTACACAATGCAGCAGTCAGACAGACAGACAGCACAGTAAGGTAAGAAACATACATTACTGCAAAAATAAAGGGAAAGCAGCATTTTCCTTCTGCACAGTAAAGTTTCAAAGCTGTGTTAAAGGCAATGTTCAGTTGTAAACTTCTGAAAGAACAACCAGAATGTTTGGTTCACAGTTATGAACATTTCAGAGTCTCGAACAAGCTCCATTCCCGAGGGGTCTGTAATTCTGAGGTTCTACTGTATTTACATTTTCACAGGTGCGCAACATTCTGGGTTTTCAGCATTTTTCAATTTCAATGTTCACAGTGGTGGGAATTATGGGGGAGTGGAGACAATTATTTAACGACAGATGCCAAGATTCAAAAAGTGACATTTTTTGTCACCGTTAAGACTCAAACTGCCAATCTCACCTGTCAAAACCTACGACGTAAATAGCTTGAAATCAAATGCTAGTAAGTTCTGAAGCAGCATTCGTCTTTCTCTGCCCAGTCGTATATTTCAGTTCTCACAGATGGAAACATTTTCCCTCACTGGTGAAATCAACATTGACTTACATTTACCAATCAAAATTGAATCCTTACCGGACTGTGTGTAACGCCGGCCTCAGGACTTCCCCAAAATAACTCCTGTTTGAACTAGGGCAGCTCTTTTAGAAGACCATGCCAGTTGCAGGGATATTTTTTTTAAGGGGGCATCACCTGGGGATTTAATACCCCATGGAGCAGGGCTGGGGATGCAGCCAGCGACTGGGCGGAGAAGTGTGGCTCCATCTTAGCCACCAGATCTGGACTGGATGCAGGAACGGCTGGGCGGGTTATAGAGGTTAGACCGGATGCTCACGATGGTCCTACAGGATAGTGTGTATGTGTGTGTGTGTGTGTGAGAGATGGGGACCAAATAAGGGCCCCCTTAGCTCCACGCTGGGGTAGTGGGGTCAGCAGTGGCTCAATGGGGAAACAGGATCTTTCTCCCCATTCCCCCATCACAGCTCCCATCTTGAAACACCCTTCCCCCAACAACTGACCCCTCCCATCCCAGCTGCCAACCCTGTCACCCTTCCCTGTCACCAAGCACCCCCCCGCAAACAGCTCCTTCCCTGCTGCCGGGTACCACCTAACTGCTGCCGGGTACCATCCTTTCTAACGGAGGCTGGATCCCACGAGGCTCATCCCTGGAAAACGAGCACAGCTCTCAGCCAAGCCCCAGTCTAGATGCTTTCACCGCCCCCTCTGCCCGGGTGATCTGCACTGATGACACCTGGGTTGGATCCTTCCATTCCCAGTCCCGAGCACCCGGCAGAGCCTAGCCCGGGGGGGGAAGAGAGGAGGGGTCCAGGCACCTTTGGTTGTTGGCCGAGGGCCTCCACAGGAACATGATCACCAGCAGGATGATGGAGAAGAGGAACCTCCAGAAGGCGTCGTCGATCCACAGCTCCCGCCAGTCCTGGGAAGGGGCAAGGGAGCAGCGGGAAAGGGAGTGAGCCGGGGAAGGCAGGACAGACATGGAAGCCCCCTCCCTCCCCGGGTCATCCTACAGCGCTCCTGATGTTCAGCCACACAGCCTCCCGTCGGAGGCAGGAGTGTTATGGAGCAACGGGGAAACTGAGGCACGGGGCGGGAGTGCCTGGCCCAAGGGCACCCAGTGAATCAGTGGCAGAGCAGGGAATAGAACCTAGGAGTCCTGATTCCCAGCACACTCCCTCCCCTCTAACCACTAGACCCCACTCCCCTCCCAGAGCTGGGAATAGAACCCAGGAGTCCTGGCTCCCATCCCCGTGCAGGACTCAGCATCCCAACAGTAGCTCCTGCAGACTCCGGCCGGTAGCACCCAGGGGGTCGCAGCCAGCCAGCCACTGGGGCTGGGTGGTTAGACGCTGCAGCACGGACCTGCAGCCCCGTGTGGCTTCCACAGCCAGCCTAGGCCCAGTTGCTCCCCAAGGGACTCGGCCTTCCCCAGGCTACGCTCTTGTTCACTGGGTTACTGTGCTGGCCCGACTGCCCGTGGCACCCACAAGCCATGCCAGGGCTCCCCTGGATCCGAGCCTGCCGGCAGCGACTGGCTACTCACCGACTGGCACTTGGCGAGCCGGAAGGTCTTGGTGGTCCAGATGATGAAGATGACGGATGCTGGGGAGGAGACAGGCTGTTACCAGGGCGACAGCTGCCAGGCGGGTCCCTCCAACCCCTCGTTCAGCTTTACCATCACTACTGGGGGTGGGGGCATTCAGAGCCGTCTTGGGTACACTCCCCACAGGATAGGGGGTGGGCCAGAGCCCTCCAGATGCATCCCCCGCAGTCCCCACCAGCAAGGGGGGCAGAAGCCCATCCCTGGGGCACCCCCAACTCCCCGTGGGCACCGGGGGGTCAGCCAGAGCCCCGCCCCACAATGGATTCAGCGGGTCACAGCCCCCACCCCCTGGGGAGAGCACAAGTGCCAATTATCCCCGCCCAGACTGATCCGGGGGCACGGCCGCCCAAGAGCCGGGGAAGGGATCCCGGTGGAGCCCCCGACCCGCGGGGTCCTGCTCGCCGGAAGAGGGGGCCGAGCTCTCAGTGCACTCCCCCCAGCGCCCCCCCACGCCCCGGGCTCACCGATCACGGCGAAGATGAGGGTGTTGGTGAAGTGGCGGTACAGAGACAGCTTCACCGTGTTGCGGCGTAGCTTCAAGAGCTTCATGGTCTGCACCAGGCTGATGAGGATGTGCTGCCCGTTAAGGGAAAATACGGGGTACGCCAGAAGGATCGGGGGCGGGGGGCGGCTTCACCTCCTCGAAATCGCTACAGCCCACGCGGCCCTCCCCCGCCCACTCCATGGTGTCTGACCTGGGCCCCTCCCCTGGGCATGCCCCATAAACCAATGGGGACTACTGCAAAGCATTCTGGGACACCTCAGATGGAGGGGGGGGGGCAGCGCACAAGGAGCACTTGGCAGCACACAAGGCACGTCCCCTCCCTCCCCCCCCGCCCCACTCCCTGAGGGCCAGGAAATGGTTAATAAGCATCCTCTGCCTCCTCCAGCCCCTTCCAGCCCCAAAAGGAATAAGGGGGGTGAGGGTCATGACCCCCCCCATTTTAGAGACAGGAAAATGGAGGCACAGACAGGCTGCCCCCCCAATGCTACACAGCAAACCCTAGGAATACAACGCAGGAGAAGTTCTGACCACTTCCCCCACACAGCACAGCTGGGGATAGAACCCAGGAGTCCTGCCTTGCAGCCTCCTCCTGCTCTAACTATATCCCCTCCCAGAGCCAGGAATAGAACCCAGGAGCCCCCACCCCGCCACTCTAACCACTAGACCCCCCCCTTCTCTCCTCCCCGAATGGGGAATGGAACCCAGGAGTCCTGACACCCAGTCTCCACCCCACCACTCTAACCACTAGACCCCCCCCTTCTCTCCTCTCCTCTCCCCTCCCCGAATGGGGAATGGAACCCAGGAGTCCTGACACCCAGTCTCCACCCCACCACTCTAACCACTAGACCCTCCCCCCTTCCCCTCCCCTCCCAGAATGGGGAATGGAACCCAGGAGTCCTAACGCCCAGCCCCCACTCCCCAATCAGTCCTTAACCTCCCACTGGACGGAGCAGTCGGGCACGGACACCGGCGGCGTTGGGGACCCGGAAAGAGGAGACTCTTAAGCAGGCTAGAGAACGCGAGCGGAGGGGAGGGGAGGGGAGGGGAAGGGGGGGGGCCGGGCGGACGGGCTCAGACCGACCCACGGGGGCACAGGATATCCACCAGCAGAGGGCAGAGTCAAGCATAGCCAAAGGGATGGCAGCCAGCAGCACCAAGTCATCCTGAGCCTGGAGAAGGGAAGAAGAGAAGCGGAGAAAGGTGAGCGGGGGGCGGGGAGGGGACATGGCTAAGGAGGGGGTGCAGGGGGGACAGCGCAGACAGCTATGGTCCAACCCGCATTCGTAGAGTGGGGGGGCGGGGGCTGCTTTGTGACGGGGTGAGCTGGGTGCGGTTAGTTCGGGATCCCCCCGCCCCCGCCCTGCCAAACACCCCAATATGGAACAGGCGGTTCGAGGCGGGGCGGGGGGGGGGAGGACAGGAGTCCCCCACCGACAACGCCAACCAGAACACTAGCCCCACCCCCTAGGGCAATTCCCCAGCTAGCCCCGCCCCCTCCCTCCCACTAGGAGCCCCAGGGCAAAGCTCCCCCTGCTAGGCCCCGCCTCCAAGGCAAGTCCTGCCACAGCTAGCCCTGCCCACTGGCGGCAATCCCCTACTAGCCCCTCCCTCCCACAGTGAGCCCCAGGGCAAAGCTCCCCCTGCTAGGCCCCACCTCCAGAACAACCCCCACCCCAGCTAGCCCCGCCCACTGGGGCAATCCCCAACTAGGCCCACTCCCCCACCCACACGGAGCTCCACGGCAAACCTCCCTCTGCTAGGCCCCGCGCCTCCAGAACAACCCCCACCCCAGCTAGGTCCCACCCACTGGGGCAATCCCCAGCTAGCCCCTCCCTCCCACAGTGAGCCCCAGGGCAAAACCTCCCCCTGCTAGGCCCCGCCTCCAGAACAACCCCGACCCCAGCTAGCCCCGCCCACTGGCAGCAATCCCCAACTAGGCTCACTCCCCCCCACCCACACAGAGCCCCACGGCAAACCTCCTTCTGCTAGGCCCCCCCTCCGGGGCACCCCCACCCCAGCTAGGCCCCGCCCACTGGGGGGGGGCAAATCCCCAACTGGCCCTGCCCTCCCTCTCACAGGGAGCCCCAGGGCGACCCCCCGCAGGCTGCCCCTGGCCAAGCCAGCCCCACTCCAGGCACCCGGTGGCCAGGACCATTAGCCCAGGCTGAAGTCACTCCTGTCCCCGCCCGCTGAGTGTTGGGACTGTCCCCTGGCTGCCCCCTCCCCCCTGCGAGCCTGCTGCGGGGTGGGGGCCGGGGGGAGGAGGAAGGCGGCCCCGGGGGCGTAGGGTAAAGGATATCCACCAGACGATGCAGGTATCGACAAAGGCCAGCACAATGTTGCACACCAGGGTGACCGTGCTACCCTGGTCCTGGGCAGGGGGAGGGAAGAGCCAGACGCTGAGGGATCATGGAGCAGGGCCAGCCAACCCACCCCCACCCCTCCAGGCCATCCCCCAGCTAAGCCCCACCCCACCACCCAGAGCCCCGCCCTCTCCCCAGACAATACTGGGCTAAGCCCCGCCCTCTCCCCAGTTTAGCCCCGCCCCCACCCAGAGCCCCAGCACAATCCCCCAGCTAGCCCCACCCCCTGCCATCCACCCCTTCCTGTGGGGTACGATGGTCTCCTCCCCCCCTCTCCCCCCCCCCCGTCTGCAGTCCCACCAGGCAGCCCCTCCCCACTTGACACCATCGGGGGCAAATCCCTGTGGGAGCTGGACCCCAAGAAGGTTCCTCTCCTGTGCATGGGGCCGCCAGGAGAGAGAGCCCTGCCCAGCAGACACAGCTGTCCCCAGCGGGGCAGTGCCCTGAGGATGCCCCCTGCCCCTCCGTTGCGGCCCCCCTGCTCCGGGCGCCCCCCAGAAACAGCAGCCACCATAGCCCTGTTCAAAGGCACCGTCTCCCACCCACCAGCTCCAATGAAGCGCCCCCCATCGCTGTCCCTGGGGCCGTGACTCCAGGCCGCCCATGGCTGGTGGTGCCCCTCCCACCCTGGTCCCCACTTACCGATTTCACCCGCAGGACGCCCTCAATGATGGAGAAGAGCAGGTACATCAGCCCCACGCCCACCACCCGGTTCAGCAGGGCGCCCAGCCGCGGCCTGCAGAGAAGCACAGACAGCAGGGGCAGGGTCAGAGGCAGAAAGGAGGGGCCACCCTCCATGAGATGAGCCACCCTCCTCCAGCTTCCTCCACCCCCCTCAGCTTCACGCAACTCCCCAACTCCTGGCACGGTCACCCCGTCCTCCCACACATGGTCTGACCCATCTCCAACCCGCCCCCACCCCCGACCATTGGCGTCTGCACCGACCACACCCCCACCCGATGGCAAGGCATGGAGCCGCTCCCCACAACCCATACATTATGCGCTATCCTTCCAGTGGGTAGCTCTCAGGCTTCAGGGCGTAAACTGGTCATTGGCAGGGGTCAGGAAGGAATTTTACTGCTTGTTCCCACAAGCAGCATTATCCAGGGATCATTCACCAGGGTTCATGGGCTAACCTGCCACGCATCACTCTTAAGTCTCTTCCACTGGTATTGTCCCCCCCACTCTCCCCCGGGCCCCACCCCGTCCCAGCCCCAGGTACTCACTTGACAATGCCGTAGCCCAGGCTAGCGATGATGACCAGCACTCGAGCCAGCATGCGCTTCACGGCACACAGCACTTCGGCGAAGATCACGGCCCCTTGGACTGGAAGGGGTGAGAAAGGCAACGTCGCCACGGGGCGGGGACTGGGAAGGTTGGGGCGCAGCACCCCCGGCACAAACCATCACCCCCACCTCTCCTGGCTGTGCACAGATGCCCCCCCTGGCCAGCCCCGCCAGGCGCAGCCACCTCCCAACCCCTCCTGCCCGCCCGCCAACTTAGCCACTGAGAACTGGGGAAAAAAGGGAATCGCCCAAAAAAGGATCAGAACCCAGAGCCAGGTGCTATTTCAGACCCGTTACATCGGTCCCGTGCCACCCCCTAGTGGGAGCCGGACAGACGACGCAGAGATGGAAAAAACCCCAGGGCAATCTGAACTCGTTCCTTGTGAGGAACAGGGGTAGGGCCGGGGTCCGGCCTGGATCCAGCCCACCGGCTGTATGCAAGTGGCCGGGATGATCCTCGCGGCTCGCGCAGCGTTTCAGCGGGTGCAACAAGCAGCCAAGGAACCGAGCGCCACCGATCTGGCGACAGCGTGGGGGGGAAAAAGCGACCCTGGCTCGCCCGCTGGAGTAGCAGCGCTAAGGCCGGACGACGAAAGGAAACGCAGACGGGAGAAGAGAGGAGACAAGGAGGAGGGTGGCGAAGGGGGAGCAGATTTTTCCCAGCATTTGATGCCCAGTGGGACTAAGCAGCACCGCATACAGCACAGTGTTCTCCTGTCGGTCTCTAGGCAACCCCGGGGGTGGGGTGGGGGGCGGCGCTGGGCCGGAGGGCAGCAAAAAGGTCTGGGGTCGGCGCTGACCAGGGAGAGCGCCCCCTATTGAACTCCCCCCCTTTACTTCCCTAAAACCAGGTGGGTGCATTGTTACAACGGACTGCCAGGGGAAAGCGCCCCCTCCGGAGACCCCCACCCCACTCCCTGCAGTACAGCGCCCCCTAGCACCTCACTGGGGTGAGCACTGACTGCGAGGGGAGAGCGCCCCCTGCTGAGCCCCCACCCCACTCCCTGCAGCACAGCGCCCCCTAGCGCCGCACTGGGGTGAGCACTGACTGCGAGGGGAGAGCGCCCCCTGCTGAGCCCCCACCCCACTCCCTGCAGCACAGCGCCCCCATGCGCCTCACTGGGGTCAGCGCTGAGAGGGAAGGGGGCCCTCTACTGAGTCACCCCCCCCTCCCCGGGTCTTCCACCCAAGGCCCAGCCGCGCCGGGGGCCCCAGCACTTACCGGACACGCCCTGGCTCTGGATGCTCTGGAACTCGGCGTAGAAGACGGCCTTCTCCAGCATGCCCAGCAGGATGACGCCCCCGATCCAGAACTGGATGCGCAGGATGTCCCGCCAGTAGCAGGCCAGCAGCCCCAGCCACAGCACCCCGTAGAACACGTACACGATGCACATGGCCATGTAGAACTGCGGGGGGGGGGGGGGGGGGGGGGGGGGGGGGGGGGGGGAGCTGATGGGCCTGATCGCAGAGCTCCGGCCCTGGGCTGGGGGGGCTCCTGCCTGCTCCCCCCCAACGCTGCCCCGCGGCCTTGATCTGAGAGGCCGGCGCCCCCTAGTGCTGCCTTGGGGCCTGCCGTGGCTGTGAGGGGAGAGCGCCCCCTATTGAAACGGCCACTTGCAGCACAGCGCCCCCTAGCGCCACGCCGGGGCAGCGATGGTTGCATAAAGGAGAGCGCCCCCTACTGGGCCTCCCAGCCCCTGCAGGTCAGCGTCCCCATGTGCCATAATGGGGCATGGGTGGGGGGGGCGGGGGTCGGTGCTGAGTCGGACAGGAGAGCGCCCCCTACTGAGTCCCCCCTTTTGCAGCATAACCCCCTCCAGTGCCACGACGGAGCACCGATGGGAGAGCGCCGCCTTCTGAGCGCCCCACCCCACAGCGCCTCCCAGCACCATGCTGGGCTCAGAACGGGCCCAAAGAGGCTACCTCTTATGTCCCATCCTTCAACAGCGGGATATGCCCCATGGTCTCCCATCCCGGTACCAACCCGCCCAAACCCTGCTTAGCTTGCAAGACCAGCCAACATCCCAGCTCACGGGGCTAACGGAGAACGCGCTCAGTGGAACGCAGTGGGGTCAGGCAGAGCTGGGCGGTTACCCACAATGCACAGCACAGCTGGCGGGGGGAGGCAGACACGCTTGCTGTGGGGCCACAAAATGGGCAGCAGCGAGACACAGCAGCAACCCTGGGCCTGGGGTGAAGAGACGCCCCAGGAAAACTCCTGCAGGGGGCACAGCCCAAGCAGCTGCGGATCTCCACTGAAAACCCCCGGCATTCATGGGGAGGGGGCGCGAGCACAGCCATGGAGACCCCCCCCCGGGCTGCCTTTCCCAAACCGTGCCAGCCCTGGGGGTCGGGTCCCTCCCCTGAGCCTTGACCCCGGGCCAGGAGCCGCCCCTGCTCACTCACCGCCATGAGCGGCCACTCGGAGGCGGAGATGTACTGGTAGAGAGGGTGCTTCATCCGGACGTCAACTGGGGAGGGAGACAACGCGGCTGGGTGCCGGGAAGCAGCCAGAGGCCAGGAACCCGCCCGGGAGGCACCTCCCTTCACCCGCTGCCCCCCCTTATTCTCTGCCCCCTTCCTTCCGCAGGGATCCGTCCCGTTCTCCCCAACCTCTCTCCCTGCTCAGTGGGCAGCTCCCCCCGCCCCCGCTCTCCCTGGGACAGCCTCCCACTGAACCCCCCCACTCACCCTGGGACAGCTGCCCCTCCCCCACACCGCTCCCCTGGGACAGCCCCCCCCCCTCCCCTCCCACATCCACTTCCCCTATGGCAGCTCCCCCACCCCAGCCTGTTCTCCGGGACAGCTCCCCCTCTCTCTCACAGCTCCCCCAGGGAGAGAGTCACCCCTTCCCCCGCACAGCTGTCCTGTTCAAGGGGCACCAAGACACCTGCTTCCCCAGGGATTCGAACCCCGGGCCGGGGGAGCGGAGGTGGGAGGCCGCAGCCACCTGGCTCGGACTGCGCTTACTTGTGAGCTCCCAGTTCGGGGCAGCTTTTGGGTCCTTGCTCTGCCCCTCAATCTTCAGGATGAACATGTAGGGCCCGTCCTCCCAGGTCTTGGCTAAGGCATACAGCTGCAAACAGACAAGCCCGAGTGACCCACAGGAGGCACTCTGCCCCCAACAGGGGCAAACCTTCCACCCTCACCCGACCCCCACACTGACAGAGCAGCAGACCCAATCAGGGGTTCTCACTCCCTGGGATGGGGCACTCGTTAACCCACTCAGCAACAGCAAGTGGGGGGGAAAGAGGACCTAGGGTGTGGGCTGAGCAGCACGCAGGGAGGAGCCCTATTGCAGCTTTGGGAGAAAATCCAAGCTGCGGACTACTCTATGTTGGAGACAAAACCCAGGGGGTGAGGTGGGCGGACAAACCTGGGATTATACATACAACTTTGGATCAGCCAATGAGATACTCAAGCAGTCCTGATTCTACGCAGTACGGGGCAGCAAAGTGTACTGAGAAAGGCTAGCGAGGGCAGTACTATATTTGCCAGGCTGCATGGCAGGGACAGAGAAGAGCACCGGGATCTGAGGGCTACCTGAGCCTGGATCCATCCAGTCCCACAGACACAAGCAGCTCCTTGAAAGCAACCCTACCCATGACGACAAGCACTCCAGCTGGCTCCCACGGGATCTGCCAGCTGCCGCGGTCACCAACCTCCGATTTGTCCTGCCTCCCTGCTTTTAATTTCTTGCTTCCGTCAGTCTTTCCCGGGCCCAGTTTCTTTCCCTGGGTCTCGCTCAGCTTGCCTACCGCCTCTGGATTTTTGCCAGGTGCACTGGCCAATTCAGCAGCAGACGGCTTCGGCTTCCCTGCGGCATCCTTGGGCTGCGCACCCACGATCCCGCGCCGCTGGACCCTGGTCGGCTGCTGCAGAGAGTGCAGAAATTGAGAGGCAAGAGTGTATGTTGCGGGGGAAGGGGGGTTAGAAGATTCCATAGGCAAAAAAAATTGAGGGGGGGTTATGCTCTCTCTGATGGATAAAGGCCACCAAAAGTGCTTTTATTCTGCTGCAGAAATTTCTTCTATATTAGAAATCCAGGTCTCCTCTAAGCCAATTTTTTCTCTTGGGAGACTAAGGACAACTGGAGATCGGTAGGGTTAAGATACTTGACTGAGAAAGAAAGCAGGTTTATTCAGACTGTTTCATGTGCTGTTACACATTTAAACTCAAACAGATCGAACAACTGGGAGAGCAACTCTTTGTTAAATACACCATTAATTTCCAGGAGAGGTCCCAGTCCAGATCTCCGGGACTTCCAAGGAGACATCTAGCGTAGTTAAGGTATAACTGCTATTTTTAGGGTAAACACACACACGGTTATAATTTAAATTGTACGATCCAAGCCCTTTTATCCCTCATAAAGCAGCAAGAAAAGGCATAAAGTGTGCTGGTTGGAAAACAGATGGTCCGTCCTGTGAAAAATAAACATATCAGAAAATAATTCATCCCAAATCGGGGCGAAAAGCCAAAATGTTCTAATTATTTGCCAAACAAAATTCTGGAAATAAAATGTTTTGGGGCAATCAAAATGTTTTGTTTCAATAAACTCAAAGCATTTTGATGAAAACCCTTTTATACATAAAATAAAGTACGGTTCTAAACCAAAAAGTTTTGATCTTTCATTTTGAAACCGAACATTTTAGAAAATGTCAATATCCCAATTTTTTCCTCCCGAGAAGAAACGTTGTAGAAATCTAAGATTTTGCCAAAAATTTCAATGTAATCAAAATGACATTTTCCAACAGAAAACTCTTTCGATGGAAATTTTCCGACTGGTTCTAGGTACAAATCCCAGCTGACTTTTTTACTTGACTGGACACCATGAAGAGAGTAAAATCAGAACCACCCTTCGAGCCACTGTACAGGATTTGTTTCAAAGCAGCTTCTTGCCACTAAAAAATATGGACAGAATGGATGGTGCAGTTATTATTCAGTTATAGGTAGCGGGAAAAGGAATTTTTCCTCACCGCATCACGTCCCCTTGTAATAAGAGCCACAAAATATTATTCTGTGGCAAACAAGAAATAAATATCAGCTCACGCATTTAGGACGGCAAGTGAGGAAGAATCGCTGCCCAGTTGAAATTGCAAGGGGAGAAGGATAGGGAGGCAGAAGGAACTGTCAATAATAGAATTCAGCTGGGGTACCAGGGCTAGCAAGCCAACTCTTGGGGAAAATGCCATTGGATCTACAATCAGCACGAGCGGTCAAGACCTCTTACCTGAAAGATTGTCCCTCTAGGGACACAGTGCTGTGCTCAGCACGGATTCAGAGGGGAGAGGGCTCTCTACCGAGCCCCCCACCGTTAGCACTGCACCCCTTATCACCATCACAGACTGCAGGGAAAGCGCCCTCTACCAAGTCACCCATCCTGCTCCCTGCAGCACAGCGCCTCCTAGCGCTGCTCTGGAGTCACCACCCAATAAGGAATGAAACCCCGGTTCCCGAAGCACCCTGGGTTCCCCATCCAAGCCTCAACCAGGGCCGATCCCGTTTAGCTTGCAAGACCTGTCGGGATCCCAGCAGCGCAGCTGCGGGACAGAACCAATTACAGACTCTCACTCAGGGCATAACCTCAGGGCATAACCTACGACTAAAACCCAGAGCCAGGGGAGCTCAGCAAGCCCCTAGATCAGAGCAAAGGGTCAAGCCATGAAAGGGTGGGAGGGGTGATCAGAGCTCTTACCCCAGGGCCAGGGAAGGAGGGGACGTTCCCTACATACCCCACATCAGAGGGCCAGGCAATGCCACGCAGAAAGCCCAGAGCACACCTGTGCTCTCCCCCCGCCCCCCAGCTCCAGGGGGACTCAGCAGGAGCACCCCTCTCTCAGCCAGCTGGCCTCGACGATCGGCCTGAAGCCAGGGCTGGGGGGAAGAAGGGGGGAGCCCGACACTTGGGGTTACCCACCTGCAAGTCCTTGGGGCGATCCAGCCGGGTGGGAAGCTCCAACGTCTCCACAGTCAGCTAAGGGAGGAGGGAGAAGAGAGTCACCGAGAGCGGCCGGCGCACAGCGGGGCGGCGCCCCAGGGAACCCCACAGACAACAGGGACCCCAGCCCCCCTCCAATGACCCAAGAGCCCCCAGCTACCACAGCCCCCTCCTATTTCAAGCGGCTGAATTAGAAACCCCTCCCTCGCCTGGCCACAAGCCATCCCAGCCCCCCCACTAGGACACCCCCAAAGACTCCAAGTCCCCCCCCGCCTGCCCCACCCCAGTCATCAGACCCACCCCCGTTCCTAAGAGCTCTGCTCGAATCCATCGATCTGAGCTCTGTTCTCTTCCTAGGTTTCCCAGCCCTTGGCCCCAGAGGGAACTCACCTCTAGGGGGACCGCGTGACTGCAGTTGAAGGGTTTATACGAGTGTAGGATGTACTGGCCAGAGCTCTTGGGCTCCAGCTCGCTCTTGTAATTTGTCAGGTAAGTCTCTGCTCTCTTCTCCTGCAGGGGTGGGGAGAGACGAGGCCTGAGGCTCAAAGATCTCCCCGCCCAGGGGACACCGATCACATGGCTGATCCCCATAGCCCATCACCGGCTCCGAACGCTCCGGCCAACACCCTAGATGGGGGGGGGTGGGGGCAGACTCCTCCCTGATTCCCCCCACCCCAGGGATAGCCATGACATTGTGGATCAGTGAGAGTCCAGCAGGGAGGGGTCATATTCCCAGCAGATGAGGAGGAGGAAACAGATCAACACCCCACCCCCAGGGTTTAGTTCCCACCAAGGCTTAGTCTACATGTGGACACTAGGCAAAATTACTGTGAATTAACCCAGATTAGTTAAACCAGATTAATGTAAGAATGGCCCTACTGGGTCGGACCAATGGCCCATCTAGCCCAGTATCCTGTCTTCCGACAGTGGCCAGTGCCAGGTGCCCCAGAGGAATGAACAGAACAGGTCATCATCAAGTGATCCATCCCAAAGCTCATTCCCAACTTCTGGCAAACAGAGGCTAGGGACACCATTCCTGCCTATCCTGGCTAATAGTCATTGATGGACCTATCCTCCATGAATTTATCTAGTTCTTTTTTAAACCCTGTTATAGTCTTGGCCTTCACAACATCCTCTGGCAAGGAGTTCCACAGGTTGACTGTGTGTTGTGTGAAAAAATACTTTCTTTTGTTTGTCTTAAACCTGCTGCCTGTTAATTTCATTTGGTGACCCCTAGTTCTTGTGTTATGAGTAGGAGTAAATAACACTTCCTTATTTACTTTCTCCACACCAGTCATGATTTTATAGACCTCTATCATATCCCCCCTTAGTCTCTATTAGTTTGTACCGGGGCATTTTCCATCCAATGGCCCCAAAGTGATTTACACGCAATTAATGATGCCCCACAACCCCAGCTCCCACCGTCCCCCTGCAAGGTCAGCATCATCCTCGTTTCACAGAGGGAGAAACTGAGGCACGGAGGGGGAAAAGAACTTGCCCAGGCTTATAGGGAGTCAGTGGTACAGCTGGAAATAGAAGCCAGGAACCCTGACCCCATGCCCCCAGTCTCGCGCACTAACACACTGGACTCCCAGAGTCAGGAAGAGAACCTGGGGGTCCTGAATCCCAGCTCTACCCACTAGAGAACATCCCCTTTCCAGAGCCAGGAATAGAACCCAGGAGTCCTGGCTCCCAGCCCCCTGCTCTAACCACTGGACCGTGCTCCCTTTGGGAGAGTGGGTGTCAAAGGTCTCTATGCTCAGAGCTCTCACTCCAACCAGCCTGCTTTGAATGCCTCCTCCATCCCGTTGTCCCCACTTCCTCTGCCTTTCCCAGGCCTCTTCTTCTCCCAGCACCGCCCAGCCCTTCCCCGCAATCAGAGCCCAGGCCGCAAGGACACGGAGGTGCTTACGTCTATGTAGACTTCGTTGTGACAATGGGAGCTCCGCAGGTACCAGGTCACGTTCAGGGTCACCCCCGGGGAGCACTCCTTCGACAGCACTGCAAAGCAGAGGCACCATCAGCCCCCAGGCACCCGAGACCCCAGCAACGGAGCCGGAGTCATGACCGACAAGGGGCAACGCAGGCCGCTTGCATCCTCAGCAGGAAAAGCTGGGACAACACCAGCACTGGCAGGAGAAGTATGGAGACGGAAGGCGGACCCCTTCCCCCACCGCCAGAGCATGTGATGGTCTGACGGGGGTGGGAGAGGGAGACTAGACAGGATTAGACAGATAAGGCAGTGTCATTACTCACATTTTACAGATGGAGAAACTGAGGCAGGGAGGGGACTTGACCTGTTCACCCAGCAGGTCAGCAGCTGAGCCAGGAACAGAAGCCAGCTCCCCCAAGTCTCAGTCCAGAGCTCTAGCCACATGGTGTCTCTTTCGGAGAGAGAGACTGATTTGCTTGGGTCCCATCAGCAGAGGCTGAATCTTTGGGACTCCGCAGGCCAGGGACCTGGCTCAGTTTGAACGGCCAACCCAGGACTGGTGGGTTTTCCTTTGGGTTTCTCTCGCTTCCTTGCCAACGGACAGGCACTAAGCAAAACCAAGCTGCATTCGGCTGCCTGAGAACGTCAACCCCTAACATGTTGCTGTCACAGTCCCACGTCAGCGAAGTACCCGAGTACATGCCTAACTTGAAAGTACATAAGCAGGTACTGCTGATAGGTGCTTAAAGCCCCAGCTCCTGGATTCAGGTCATTAGGTGAAAGTCAAGACGAGCTGGAAAATGGGATGCCCCCTTCCCTCTGAGAGTCTACTACTAGAAATCAAAATGCAAGGTGTGTTTTCATTCATTATTTTTTGAAATCTCATGATTTGCCAGCCGATCTCATAATGTTGGGGGACCCCACTTGCGCTTTTTGAACCCCTGAGCTTAGCAACACAGCACGAGGGTCTCGCTAGCTTCAGCAGAACTGAGTCCATGCTCAAAGCTTAGGTACCCGGCTAACTCAGGGCCTGTGTTTCGTATTCTTTTGCAATCAAAATTGCTTTTTTAAAAAAACAAAAAAACAAAAAACATTTTGTGATGCTTTGGAACATTTCCACTGGGTCCTTAGAACAAGATGATAGATATATTATGCAACTGTCAAAGTGTGACCTTCCCTAAACTCTGGGTTTGTTTTAAATATAATCTCTCTCTCTCCCCGGAGGGCTGCATGTCTAGCACAGTAGTTGTTTATATGACAAATAAAAATGATATGATCCAAAGGGCTTTTTAAAATAACATGGTATTTTCAGTATCAGAGGGGTAGCCGTGTTAGTCTGGATCTGTAGAAGCGACAAAGGGTCCTGTGGCACCTTATAGACTAACAGAGGTATTGGAGCATAAGCTTTCGTGGGTGAATACCCACATCGTCGGATGCAAGCATGGTATTTTTAGATGCCCCAGCTCAGTGGGTTACAGAGAACATAGGAACATAAGAACGGCCCGACTGGGTCAGACCAATGGCCCTCTAGCCCAGCATCCTGTCTTCTGATAGTGGCCAGTGCCAGGTGCCCCAGATGGAATGAACAGAACAGGGAATCTTCAAGTGATCCGTCCCTTGTTGCTCATTTCCAGCTTCTGGCAAACAGAGACTAGGGACACCATCCCTGCCCATCCTGGCTAATAGCCACTGAAGAACCTATCCTCCTTGAATTTATGTAGTTCTTTTTTGAACCCTGTTATGGTCTTAGCTTAGTCACAACATCCTCTGGAAAAGGAGTTCCACAGGTTGACTGTGCGTTGTATGAAGAAATACTTCCTTTTATTTGTTTTAAACCTGCTGCCTATTCATTTCATTTGGTGACCCCTAGTTCTTGTGTTATGAGAAGTAGTAAACAACACTTCCTTATCTACTTTCTCCACACCAGTCATGATTTTATAGACCTCAATCATATCTCCCCTTAGCTGTTTCTTTTCCAAGCTGAAAAGTCCCAGTCTTATTAATCTCTCCTAATACGGAAGCTGTTCCATACCCCTAATCATTTTTGTTGCCCTTTTCTGAACCTTTTCCAATTCCAATACACCTTTTTTTGAGATGGGGCGACCACATCTGCACACAGTATTCAAGATGTGGGTGTACCATGGATTTATATAGAGGCAACATGATATTTTCTGTCCTATTATCTATCCCTTTCTTAATTATTCCCAGCATTCTGTTTGCTTTTTTGACTGCCGCTGCACATTGAGTGGATGTTTTCAGAGAACTATCCAAAATGACTCCAAGATCTCTTTCTTGAGTGGTAACAGTAACAGCTAATTTAGACCCCATCATTTTGTATGAATAATTGGGATTATGCTTTCCAATGTGCATTACTTTGCATTTATCAACATTAAATGTCATCTGCCATTTTGTTGCCCAGTCACTCAGTTTTGAGAGATCTTTTTGTTGCCCTTCGCAGTCTGCCTGGGTCTTAACTATCTTTAGTAATTTTGTATCATCTGCAAATTTTGCCACCTCACTGTTTACCCCTTTTTCCAGATCATTTATGAATATGTTGAATAGGACTGGTCCTTGTACAGACCCCTGGGGGACACCACTATTTACCTCTCTCCATTCTGAAAACTGACCATTTATACCTACCCTTTGTTTCCTATCTTTTAATCAGTTACCAATCCATGAGGGTACCTTCCCTCTTATCCCGTGAGGGTAAGGGACCTTGTCAAAGGCTTTCTGAAAGCCTAAGTACACTATATCCACTGGATCTCCTTGGTCCACATGCTTGCTGAACCCCTCAAAGAATTCTAGTAGATTAGTGAGGCATGATTTCCAATTACAAAAACCATGTTGACTCTTCCTCAACAAATGATGTTCATCTATATGTCGGACAATATTGTTCTTTATTATAGTTTCAACCAGTTTGCCCAGTACTAAAAAGTCAGGTTTACAAGCTTGTAATTGCCGGGATCACCTCTGGAGCCCTTTTTAAAAATTGGCGTCACATTAGCTATTCTCCAGTCATCTGGTACAGAAGCTGATTTAAATGTTAGGTTACAGACCGCTGTTAGTAGTTCTGCAATTTCACATTTGAGTTCCTTCAGAACTCTTGGGTGAATACCATCTGGTCCTGGTGACTTATTGCTGTTTAATTTATCAATCTGTTCCAAAATCTCCTCTAATGATACCTCAATCTGGGACAGTTCCTCAGATCAGTCACCTAAAAAAAATGGCTCAGGTTTAGGAATCTCCCTCACATCCTCATCCATGAAGACAATCCTTTCCATTTATTAGATAGCTCTATTTCTCTAGATTTAGTATTTCCCTCTCAGGAAAGCTGTGATCAAAGCATTCAAATCTGGGTGCCTAAAACTAGGCTTCTTAAACTCCATATTTAGGCTCCTAATTAAGGGCTGATCATGCAAATGCTGAGGCAAGTACTTATCAGAGTTTGTTGGAAGATCTTCTCTGAAACAGTTTCCCATTGGAAAATACCAATGTTTTCCAAGGAACTATATCAACTGAGATGAAGCTTTGTGAAAAACATTGGGAAAATGTTTCGAAAACGGCCAAGCATCCCTCAAACGCTGTTTGGACTCTGAAAAGCCCATCCCCATATAGCTTAAGGAGCCCAGCTTTAGACATCCGGGTCTCCCCGTTTTGGCCTGAACATATTGCACGGTTTAGCTGGTGGATTTTGCGGGGCTTGGTTTGAATAGGCACAACACCTGCTCCCAGTTTTAAGTGGAATTTCAACACATCTGAAGATACTCACCCTGGAGAGAGATCGAGGAGCCGTTGAACATCGTCTTGGAGAACACAAACAGGTTCTTGGTGCTGTTCTGAAAAGACAAGGGGGGCGGGGGAGGAGAAGAGATTTGTTTCGGTCACAAGGTAAGAAAACACACAGGGAGGGGTTTTTTGATCCTCTAAACAAACCAATGCAAGGACTCCAGAAATGTGCACTAGTGAATTATCATAAATGAGCCACTCAGGGCAAACTGCTTTGCAAATAGCCTGGAGTGGAAACAAGTTTTGCACGGCTGCTTCTGGGGAAGGTCAGAAGGGTTAAGAAACAGCAGAGTTTTATCCCCCAGCTTGTCCTCAGAAGAGCCAACGAGAAAAGGCTGTGTTAGGAGGCAGCATGATCCAGGGGTTAGAGCACTGGTTCGATACTAAGGAGACCTGCGTCCCATTCCCAGCAATTCCGCATCTGTTTCCCTTCCCACCCTGTCACGTCTATTTGGATAAACGTTCTTACTAGGGATTTGTACAGCACCTAGCACTGTGGGGGGTTTGGTTAGCACCTCTAATAAAAGGAAATAGTACTAGCAGCTTCTGAGCAGTGGGGCAGAGAGGCGATCAGAGGGCTCAAAAGACTGAGGTCACGAGTTCAAATCCAGCCTGCTGCTAGTGAGTAAAAATAAATGGGATTGAGGCTGTACAGGATTAGTGAATGCCATGAGCTCAACAAAACGTGCTATTGGCTGGAGATCAAGTGACCCATACGGGCCCAATTCCTGGCTCACTCCCACAGGTGGCCCCTCCAGGGCAGGGCTGGTGGATGGGTCTCGGGTAGGAAGTTGATCACCTGGGCTGACAAGCTGACATGATTTTTAACAGCACAAAGGGGAAGTAGGCTGGGGAAAACCAGTCCAATCTGAGCACGCCCGGCCGCTCTCAGTGGAGGATATCAAAGGACTTTATGAACTAAAATTGAGCCGCCGCACCCTCCAGCGGCAGGTGCATGCAAATCCACAGACAGGGAATCAAGGCGACGTATTGCGCCCAGACACAGCAGAGGAGCCACAGTGAGAACCCAGGAGTCCTGGCTCCCAGTTCCGCCGCTCGAACAACTATGACCTCGCTCCGGCCCAGAACTAGGCAGAGGACCCAGGAGTCCTGACTCCCATTGCTCAACCCCCGCACCCTACTTTGTGAATAGAAACCGGGTGTCCCAACTTCCAGCCGCCTTGCTCTAACAGCCAGATCCCAGCCCCATCCTACTGGAGACCTAGAACCCATATGCTCCAACTCCCAGCCCCACTATTCTAAGTAGGCCCTACTCCCACCAAGGATAGATCCCCAGGAGTCCGGACTGCCCACCCCCAAACCACACTCCCATCCAGACTCTAAACACTGCACACACTTTGTCTCAGCTAGGTCCTTATTTCTGAAGTGCCGATGACGCTGTTATGTATAAAGAGACGTCCCCACCGTGCTAAGATCATCCCATCGTCCCCGGTACCTAGAGACTGTACCAGACTTTGAGGGTTTTCAGCTGTGCACCGATCCAATCAAGAGATCTTATTAATGAACTTACCGATCATAGGGCAACAAGCAAGGGCCCAGATGAACGTTAAGTTTTCAAGGTACATATTGACCGAGGTACATTCTATTCAGTCAATATTCAGTTCTTCAATTATTCAGAACAACACTGATGTTCGCCCGTCAACACAAATCCGCTGCCCTGTTTGTAAGGCACGTTCAGCAGCTCTCCAGAGGAAATAACCGGTGTAATTTGCCATTACAGCCAGATCGCTCCAGAGGGACTTCTGGAAGCGAGGAATATTGTGAATGGGGGATATTAACACACTTATTTCCTTTTCCATCCAAGGAATTCAAAGCCACTTACAGGTGTCAGGGAATTAAGCATCACAATCGATAGTGGAAGGAAAGTCTTTCTCCATCTCTTTACCCCCATTTTACAGATAGGGAAACTGAGGCAGAGAGTGACTCATTAGTGGCAGGGCCAGGAATATAACCCAGATTTCGCAGCTCCCCAGCCTTAATAGTGACACAAAGGAAAAAAAACCCAGAGATTCTTTATGTTATATAAAGAAGGAAAGATTATTTCCTATGTGTATTTTATACTAGGAATCCAGATGGTCATGGGATCGAGGCACTAGATTGGTATCCAGGGGATCTGTGTTCAACTCCCAATTCTGCACTGGGTTTACTTTACAGAAGTCATTCCCTGGGCATCAGATCCCAAATGGCAATTTAGGGACCAAAATCCAAAGGGAGGGACTTTCTCCCTCTCTTTGTCTCTCTTGTCTATTTAGATTGGATGTTCTTCAGGACAAAGACTCTCTTGCAGCCTGCACTAGGCCTGGCACAATGGGGCCCGGATCTTGGCAGGAGATTCCAGCCACTGCCATTGTATCGTTATCGTTAAATAATAATCAGGTGTTGTCTGACGTGGGAGACTTCACAGCGACTGGACAACCAGTGGGCATTGGGACATCGCAAGACGCTGCAGCAACTCAAAGGGGGAGGGATTTGCAAACCAGACTGCTTAAAACTTTAGGGCATTTGAACACCCCCTTTAAAACTAACGCACACGCTGGAGAGAGAACATCTCACGCACACGGTTAAAAGGCCAGAGCTCACGGTACACACGGCCCGATCCAAGGAGCGAGCCCACGCCAAGGAAATTTCCCACCCGTGCCAACGCTGGAAGCCGCAGCACAACCAAGGCTGGCACAGCAAGCAGCAGCAGCAGGCACAGGGCTCCTGTCTACACCAGGGCCCCCAAAGTTGCAACGGCGGGATATTTTGATCCCCTTTCCCCAGCGGAGGCTGCAGGTGAAGCGAGGAGGCCCACAGCCCTTCCTGATGTTCCCCAGGAACAGAACAGACCTAAAGGCTCATATAAAGGCTCACCTGTTATGAAGAACAAGGCCACCAAGAAGCAGGTGGGCCAGGCCAGGTCCTGCCCGGGACGCCAGCCCCTGCCCCTAATATGGAAGAACAGGGCGCTCCCCCCCTACTCTGTAGGGGCCTGGCACCCCAACCCCCTCTATAGGGGCCCCAAGCAGGGCACCCCCTCCTTCGTTCACCCCTACAGACCAATCCCTACGTCCCACCTATATAGGGACCCAGAACAGGGTGCCCCCACCCCCATTCAATAGGGGCCAGGCACCCCCATCCCTATTCTATAGGGGGCCCATAGCACGGCACCCCCTCCTTCGTGCTCCCCTGTAAACAGGGATCAGTTTCCCCCCTCTACATGGGCCCAGAATAGGGAGCCCCCACCCCCATTCTATAGGGGCCAGGCACTCCCACCCCTATTCTATAGGGGCTCAGAGCAGGGCACCCCCTCCTTCGTGCTCCCCTGTAAATAGGAATCAGTCTCCCCTCCGAACAGGGAGCCCCCACCCCCATTCTATAGGGGCTACGCACCCCCACCCCCATCCTATAGGGGGCCCAGAGCAGGGCGCCCCCTCCTTCGTGCTCCCCTGTAAATAGGGATCAGTCTCCCCCATCAGTCTTCCCCCTCTATAGGGGCCCAGAACAGGGAGCCCCCACCCCCATTCTATAGGGGCCAGGCACTCCCACCCCTATTCTATAGGGGCTCAGAGCAGGGCACCCCCTTCTTCATGCTCCCCTGTAAATAGGAATCAGTCTCCCCTCCGAACAGGGAGCCCCCACCCCTATTCTATAGGGGCTACGCACCCCCACCCCCATCCTATAGGGGGCCCAGAGCAGGGCGCCCCCTCCTTCGTGCTCCCCTGTAAATAGGGATCAGTCTCCCCCCTCTACGGGGGCCCAGAATAGGGAGCCCCCACCCCCATTCTATAGGGGCCAGGCACTCCCACCCCCATTCTATAGGGGCTACGCACCCCCACCCCCATCCTATAGGGGGCCCAGAGCAGGGCGCCCCCTCCTTCGTGCTCCCCTGTACATAGGGATCAGTCTCCCCCATCAGTCTTCCCCCTCTATAGGGGCCCAGAACAGGGAGCCCCCACCCCCATTCTATAGGGGCTACGCACCCCCACCCCCATTCTATAGGGGCCAGGCACTCCCACCCCCATTCTATAGGGGCTACGCACCCCCACCCCCATCCTATAGGGGGCCCAGAGCAGGGCGCCCCCTCCTTCGTGCTCCCCTGTACATAGGGATCAGTCTCCCCCATCAGTCTTCCCCCTCTATAGGGGCCCAGAACAGGGAGCCCCCACCCCCATTCTATAGGGGCTACGCACCCCCACCCCCATTCTATAGGGGCCAGGCACTCCCACCCCCATTCTATAGGGGCTACGCACCCCCACCCCCATCCTATAGGGGGCCCAGAGCAGGGCGCCCCCTCCTTCGTGCTCCCCTGTACATAGGGATCAGTCTCCCCCCTCTACGGGGGCCCAGACGAATCTGACCCCCGACCTGTGGGGGGGGGGGGGGGGAGGGAGGGAGGAGCGAGGCCCCCCCCCGCGGAGGAGGAGCCTCTGTCACGACAGGCCCCGCCCCCTATCGCGCCGCCGCCGACTCACGCTGCGGGCGCTCACGGCCCAGCGCCCCGGCTCGGACCCCGCCCCGCCGGCCGCCGCGGGCCCGAGCGCCAGGAGCAGCAGGAGGGAGAGAGGCCGCGTCCCCCCACCGCCCCGCCGCGCGGCCGCCGCCATCCTCTTCCGGGCCCGGCACCACGTGACTCCGGGAAGCAGGGGCCGGGGGGAAAGTGCCAACCCCGGGGAGGGGCGAAACACCCGCCCCCGCCAATCCGGGAAGCAGGGGCCGGGGGGAAAGTGCCAACCCCGGGGAGGGGCGAAAAAATAATGTCTCCCCTTTCTGATCATAGGGGCTGGGAGGGTGAGGACCGGTCCCAAAGAAGGATGAAAAATTAGCTCCTCCCAACCCAGGGCACAGAGCCCCACCTTGAAGCTTTGGAGCCAGCCCTGACTGCCAGGAGGAAGCGCCCCCTACTGCCCCCTTCTCCCTGCAGCACAGCGCCCCCTAGTGCCACACTGGGGCATTGGGGTCAGCGCTGACTGCCAGGGGAGAGCGCCCCCTACTGAGCCACTTCACCATATTGCCAATAAACTGGTCCCTACAACCGCTGCCCGCCAGGCCAGGGCTGGGCACCCTGGGGGGAAGTTTGTGCCCTGCTCTGCCATGAAAACTACACTACATGGAAACACACCAGGACTCTCCTCTCTTGCAGGCTGCATGATGCTGTATTAAGCACCCCAAAGCAGCATCTGCTGGTGGATGTATCTAAGCCTTCGCTAATTTTGCCTCTTGGGCCTTAGGCAACGCAGCCTAGCGGACAGAGCATGGCACTGAGACTCAGCCGACCCGGGCTGAGCTCCAGGTGACGGTGGGCAAGTCGCTTCCCCAGCCGCTGCCTCAGTTTTCCCCGCTGTACAATGGGGATAATGATACTGCCCTCCTCTGCAAAGCGCTTTGAGATCTGGTGTCAGCATAATAAATCAGCATTAGACAATCCTCAGCAGGGCCTGGTTCTCCAATACCGTGCACCTACCACCGTTCTGGTCTGGGGAGCGTTTCCCGCTCACTCTCCATGGTGCCAATGACTGTGCGGGGCCAGGGGTGATGGACACTCAACCTCACTGCGTGTCTAGGAGTAGGGATATGAGGCAGGATTGCAGAAAGCCCCGTCCGGGAGCAAATGGGCCACTTATGTGGCTGGAAAAGGCTCTGAAAGTCAGATCTCCAGCCGGCATCTACTGGTGTCAATGGGGCCAGATTCCCCTGCGGGTGTAAAGCAGTGACAGCAATTTACCCCATTGGCACCCAGCCTATTGTAACCCATTTTCCTCCTTGCCCTTCCTCCTCGCATGGTTTCAGAGGCTGAACCAACCCTTCCTGGGAGGGGTGTGCTGGGACCCTGCAGGCTGACATTCCAGGCAGCTGATTCAGAGCAGGGAGCTTCCCTCCCCCGCCCCTTTTCCTGGGGAAACCACAATATATTTTTTTTTCTTTTCACTCTGCCTCGTAGTTGAGCTGCCTGCAGCCAAAGAGATATGTGGAGAAAGGGGCGGAGATCCAACTCTCTTAAAGAGACAGGGTGCAGCTAAATCCGCCCATGCCCCCACAACCTGTTGAGTCTGGGGGCTGGATTCCGATTGCTGTTTACACCTGGGGCAATCCAGAGTCACTCCAGGATGAGAAGCCAGGCACATAAGCGCTGAGCATGGGTGATAATGTCCATGGGTCATGGGTCCGCCCCACACGCCCAAGGCCTATGCCCATGCAGAACCTCATTGGCTTCCACGTGGATCAGCTTGCAGGGAACTCAGCCCTCAAAGTCCTGGCCCCCTGGAGAGCGTCTCAAGGGGGGCTCGTAGGTGCTAATACCCTAACACCAGCAATAATCCAACCATTAGACTTCACTCCCCTCCCTGAGCTGAGAATTGGGCCCCAGGAATCTTGCTTCCCAGCTCCACCCATGAGACCCCACTCCTCTTCCCAGGCGGGGAAGAGAACCCAGGCGTCCTGGCCTGCGGAACTCCATCCCACCGTCCGTGGGAATAGAACCCAGAAGTCCTGAGTCCCACTCCCCCCACACTAACCACTAAGCCCACCATCTAAGGAGGAGTCCCTGGGGCACACGTGTGTTGGCCGGCTCTAAGTTCATAACGGGAGCGCTGTTTGGGGGGAGTTACCCAATCCAGAGTGGCTAAGTCAGCTGTGGAGGCAGGTGGGTCTTTCTCTGGGGTTGTGGGTTGGAGCCCCGCCTGGGGTACATTTAGCTTTGGGCATCTATCCACCCTAACAATGGTTACACTAAATTACGCCGGTGGGAGGGGCAGGGGGGGTCTATTGGTTAGATTGGGGGGTTGGGAGTCAGGGATAGCACAGCGGACTCTGGGAGGGGAGTGGGGGCTAGTGGTTAGACCAGGGGGGAGGGGGCTGGGAGCCAGGACTCCTGGGTTCTTGCCCCAGCTCTGGGCAGGGAATGGGGGAGGGGGCTGGGAGCCAGGACTCCTGGGTTCTTTCCCCAGCTCTGGGCAGGGAATGGGGGAGCCAGGACTCCTGGGTTCTTTCCCCAGCTCTGGGCAGGGAAGGGGGGAGGGCTGGGAGCCAGGACTCCTGGGTTCTAGCTGAGACATGCAGGCGGCACTAGGGCCCCGGTGGATCCGGGAGGCGCCTCTGGCTGCGGCTCTAGGGCCCGCCCCGCCGCAGTGACTCGCTCGGGCGTGGTGGGTCCCGCAGTCCCGTCCCGGCCGCTGACACAGGCCCCGCTGCAGGCAGAGCCCGGAGCCCCGCATCGCCTCCCGCAGGTAGGGCCGGGGGGCGCCACCCCGTCGCCCGCTGGGTCCCCGGCTCCTTCCCCCAGCGGATCGCTCCGCTGCCGGCCCCCGTCCTGCCCTGCCTGGTTTCCGCTGCCCCAGATCCCTGGGGCTGTGTGGGCCGCTCGGGCACCGGATCTCCCCCCCGCCCCGCCCACTGGATCCTCTCCCCTTCCCCCGGATCCCCTCCTTTCCCCCCCGGAATCGCCTTCTGATCCCCTCCCTTCCCCCCAGGATCTCCTCCCCTTCCCCCTGGGATCCCCTCCTGCTCTTTGCACACTGGATCACCTCCCTTCCTATGGGGATCCCCCTTCTGATCTCCATGCACTGGATCCCCTCCCTTCCCCCTGGGAACTCCCCCTGCACGCTGGATCCCCTCCCCTTCCCCATGGGATCCCCTCCCCTTCCCCATGGGATCCCCTCCCCTTCCCCATGGGATCCCCTCCTGAGCACTGGATCCCCTCCCCTTCCCCCATGGGATCCCCTCCTGAGCACTGGATCCCCTCCCCTTCCCCCATGGGATCCCCTCCTGAGCACTGGATCCCCTCCCCATCCCCATGGGATCCCCTCCTGAGCACTGGAACCCCTCCCCTTCCCCATGGGATCCCCTCCTGTGCACTGGATCCCCTCCCCTTCCCCCTGGGATCCCCTTCTGGTCCCCCATGTGCATTGGATCCCTTCCTCTGTCTTCCCTGGGCATTCCCCATGTGCACTGGGTCCCCTCCCCTTTTTCCATGGGGGATCCCCCTCCCGATCCCCCATGCACATGGGATCCCCTCCCTTCCCCTGTGGGATTCCCTTCTGCCCCCATGCACACAGGATCCTCTCCCCTTTCTTCCCCGGGATTCCCTTTTGAATCCCCCCATACTGGATCCCTGCCCTTCCCCCTGGGGGTCTCTGATCCCCTCCCTCGGGCTCCCCCCTTTTCTTCCCTGGAGATTTCAGATCTTCACACACTGGATCCCCATGGGGCTCAACTTCCTTCCCTACTCCATCCTCTCTATCCTTCTCCCTTCCCTGGAGATGTGTCCCTCTGGCCTCCTCCCTCCATAGCAAGATTCTAAATCCCTACCGGGTCACCCCTTTGCCCCATTAGATCCCTTGAAATCTACCCTCCGCTGGGGCCCTTTCTCCCCTCTGCTGTGCAAGGTGCGTCTTTAAAATAAAATTATCTGAGCAGCAACCCAAACAGTACCCCAGGCTTGAAGGAAACATTTACAGAAGGATTAAAAGCCAATTTTCAACCTCTCTAAAAGTTCAGTGGACGAGTTTCAACTCTTCAATTACTTTAGTCTAACTCCCTTCCCACCCCATTCCTTTGCACCTCCAGCTTTCTCCTCTCTTTGGATTCCTCCCCTAGGCAGTGGCTCTCGCCCCGTCCAGACGACTGGACCCCCTTTCGCGCGTCTGATTTCTCTCGCGCACCCCCAAATTGGACCTGGCATAAGAACGACTTGCTGGCAAAATCAGACCTCAGAAGACCAAAGTGTCCCAGCGCGCTAGCACGGAGAAATGGCGGACTTTCTCGTTTTTACCATAGCCTTATAAAAGAGACCCGTCGGAATATAAATATTGTACTCCTGCTAGTCTATAGAGCAGTAGAAACGAGTCGTTGGCTGGATGAAATTTTAGTTTGTACCGACCTCACTAGTGCTTTTTATGCAGCCTGTTGTAAAACTAGGCAGCGTTGATGGACTCCCTTGGAAGACCTCTGCGTAACCCCCAGGGGTATGCGTACCCCTGCTCTGGGGGATCCTCTTAGGACTAGATTCTCTCTTCCCTTTCTCCCCGCACCCCACTGGATTCCTCCCCCTGAGGACAACTTGCTCCTCTTTACGCTGGATCACACCCCACCACCATCCCCCCTACTGGGATCCTTCTCCGGGGGAGATTTCTTGCCCCCCTTTTACACTGGATTTCTTCCCCTCCACCTGGATTTCAGGGAATCTCCTGCTGCCTCTTTACACTGGATTTCTTTCCCCATGGGGATCTCTTGACCCCCTTTACACTGGTTTCCTCTCTCCCAATGGGGAACAGGGATACCTCTCCCCCACTCTGTGTGTATGTGTGTCTCCTGACCCAGCAAGGAGGGGATCTCTTCTCTGTGGCTCATGTCCCCCCATTAACCTCCCCACGTCCCAGCAGACTTGGTCAGCCTTGGTCAGCCTTGCAGGCTGGTGATAGGTCGTCCCCGTGTGTGTTTCTTCTCCTACACCCCCCCCCCCCCCCCCCCCCCCCCACACACACACACACACACACACACCCCTCTCGCTGGCTGGAGCCCCTATGGACCTGGCTTGGCCTCGCACCCTGGCTGCTCCCATGAAGACAACGCCCCATTGTCTCTGTCTTCCCCTACACCCCCAGGCGTCTGGCCTGGTGCCCAGAGGCCTCCCGCGGCTCTAGCATCTGCTCCTTTCCCCAGCTGACGCCCGCAGCCAGCTTTCCTGCCCCCGAGCTGCTGCCGTTCCGGCTCTGGGGCGCTCTTCTCGCTTTTGGGTGGCCTGGAGGACGGGTCGAGGCCTCATAGCTCCTGGGTTCTGTTCAGGGGTCTCAGGCGCAGAGGGCAGGCAGTGGGGTCTGGTGGTTAGAGCCGGGGGGCTGGGAGCCAGGACTCCTTCTGGGTTCCCGTTACAGGTGGAAGGGGAGTGTTGTCTAGTGGTTAGAGCAGGGGGGGCTGGGAGCCAGGACCCCTGGGTTCTGTTCCCAACCCGGGGAGGGGAGTGGGGTCTGGTGGATAGAGCAGGGGGGGCTGGGAGCCAGGACCCCTGGGTTCTGTTCCCAACTCTGGGAGGGGAGTGGGGTCTAGTGGTTAGAGCGGGGGGGCTGGGAGCCAGGACCCCTGGGTTCTGTTCCCAACTCTGGGAGGGGAGTGGGGTCTAGTGGTTAGAGCAGGGGGGGCTGGGAGCCAGGACCCCTGGGTTCTGTTCCCAACCCGGGGAGGGGAGTGGGGTCTGGTGGATAGAGCAGGGGGGGCTGGGAGCCAGGACCCCTGGGTTCTGTTCCCAACTCTGAGAGGGGAGTGGGGTCTAGTGGTTAGAGCGGGGGGGCTGGGAGCCAGGACCCCTGGGTTCTGTTCCCAACTCTGGGAGGGGAGTGGGGTCTAGTGGTTAGAGCGGGGGGGCTGGGAGCCAGGACCCCTGGGTTCTGTTCCCAACTCTGGGAGGGGAGTGGGGTCTAGTGGTTAGAGCGGGGGGGCTGGGAGCCAGGACCCCTGGGTTCTGTTCCCAACTCTGGGAGGGGAGTGTGATCTAGTGGTTAGAGCAGGGGGGCTGGGAGCCAGGACCCCTGGGTTCTGTTCCCAACCTGGGGAGGGGAGTGGGGTCTGGTGGATAGAGCAGGGGGGGCTGGGAGCCAGGACCCCTGGGTTCTGTTCCCAACTCTGAGAGGGGAGTGGGGTCTAGTGGATAGAGCAGGGGGGCTGGGAGCCAGGACCCCTGGGTTCTGTTCCTAACTCTGGAAGGGGAGTGTGATCTAGTGGTTAGAGCAGGGGGGCTGGGAGCCAGCACTTCTGTTTCATTCCCCCACCCCACTCGATTAAACGGAGAGAACGGTGGGTAGCGGAGTCCATACGACTTTTACTGTCGGACCCCGCTTGTCCTGTGCGCTAGCCTGGTCGCGTGCTAAAGCTGCCTTGGCAGAGCCCCTACTTGGGCCTAGTCAAATCGGATTGGCATGCAAATCAAGGTTTGTTTTGAGCGGGCTGGGGTCAGCGATTCTACACCCCATGCTGCTCAGCTGGGGATCCTGCATGTCGCACAGAATCCAGCTTGTTCTGCACAACTGCCCCGGGGCAAGTCGGCGGCTGCGTTTTGTGGGCAGCTGAGATGGGGCCAGTTTAGCCCAGTCGCCTTCCCCCCGCTTACAAATGCCCCGACGGCGCAGACAATGCCCCAGTGTTCTCTGATTTGCATCGGCTGGGCGCCGCTATTCCTGCAGCGCCGGCATTAACTCTTCCACAGATCTACCCGGCCCGCTGAAACGGGCCGGCGATTTCGCCCGCTGAAAGAAGAGGGAAAATCATCGCTAACGCAACAGACGTTCTTTTGTGTCCCTCGGCAGCGCCGGCCAGATTTTAAATAAACCCTGGCGGTCCCGCTGGGTGTTTATGGCGGGTGTGTTCCCTGTTTCACAGCAGGGGAAACTGAGGCGCGGAGCGAGGGCGTGACTGGCCCGAGATCACACGGGAAGTTAGTGGCACAGCTGGGAAGCCTGACTTCCAGTCTCTCCCAATCCACCATCTAGACTAGGGGCTGCTTGTGCTTAATTTTTAGGTCCGCCCCAGACCCAAACCTGAGCCGATCGAGTCATTCCCCGACCCAGCCCTTCTCCCCAAGTCTGCGGCGGTGCCACCGGCACCTCCTGCCTGTGGGGTTGGCACAGGGGCGGCTGTGTGTCCTGCCCCGGCCATCTACTGCCCGCTGCTGCGTCATGTGGAGTGAGGGGCGCAGTTTTCCCACCTGACACAGACCCAGCACTTGTAGTTGGTCCTGTCGGGTTCGGGTCGGTTGCAGGGCTCTGTGCTAGACGACATCCCACTGCCAGAATTGGGGATAGAACCCAGGAGTCTTGACCCCTCCCTGCAACCCGCCCATCAGTCCCCTCTGAGCTGACTGCATTCCTGTCCCAGAGCTCAGAACAGATGTACAGAGAGAGAGAGATTCCAGAGTTTGATCCTTTGATTATTTGATTCCAGAGTTCGATCATTCCAATCTTTGATCATTGCTGCCCATCACCCCCTGCTCCCCTTCCAGAGCTGAGATTAGAACCCAGGAGTCCTGGCTTGCAGCCCCCGCCACTCTAACTACTAGACCCAGCTCCCCTCCCAGAGCGCTGTCTATCTGCAAAAGCATGGCACCAGATTCCAGTGGTTACCCTCCAGTTTGAGTCCCTGTTTTGGCAACACCCCATCCGGATCCTGCTAGGTGCTGGGGGCCCTACGCCTCCAGGAGCTAGAGGGTGCTCGGTCCCCTGCAGGTTTGGGCCCCGAAATTGTCCAGGAGTGTACCTAACTAACTGGCCGCTTCCCAGAGCATCCTGCTGGCCCACCTATGAGCCGCTTCTGGTTTTATGGGGCAAACCCTGATGGGGGGAGGGCAGTTACTCCTGAGCAAAAGGACACGTAGTCTGTGCAGAAACCCCCCCCGAGAGAGACGTCGTCTCCCCACGGGGAAAGGGATTGGCCGCGCTTTGTAGACCAAGGCCATTGCAGGACCCCCAGTGGGTGGAGGGGGAGTGAAACTGATCAGCCCTTTGTCTGTTTTCTTTCCAGCCCATCTTTTCGCAGATCTTCCCTCAGCTAGGAAGCCGCCCCGATGTTCCTGGTCAAGAACTTCCTAGGAGGAGGAGGAGGGGGAGGAGGAGGCGGCGGAGGCGGCGGCTTCGGCGGGAACATCGGGAACGTGATCGGAGGGTTCCTGAGCGGCGGCGGTGGAGGGGGACGGGCCGGAGGTGGGGGAGGCGGTGGCGGAGCCATGGGCATTTTAGGGGGAGTGATCAATGCCATCAGGTTCGTACGCAGCCTCGTCGTTGTTGTTATCGGTATTGCGCTAACGCCTGGGCTCCGTGACTGAGTTCGGGGTCCCATTGGGCCTGGCACTGCCCAGACCCACTTTAAGAGACAGCCTTTGCCATTTCAATAGCTAAGACAGAAGAAGGAAGGCTCATGACCCCATTTTCCAGATGGAGAAACTGAGGCCCAGAGGGCTCAATGTGCATCTTTTCCTCCTTGGGGACTTTGGACAGCTCCAGAGCGGGGGTCCGGGCACTAGGACTCCTGGGTTCTTTTCTTGGATCAGATTGGGGGTGGGGGAGTGCCTTTGGATCAAGGACAGTGGGTTGAGTTTGATTGTGCCAGTCTCCAATAGTGGGAGAAGAAACCCCAGACTGGCTCCTTAATTGAGCCGGTTTGCTGGCCAAAGGGACTGGCTTGAATGGCTGGATCTGCGGCATGGGGAGCTGCCTGGTAATAATAATACTTTGTTCTTGTCAAGCATTTTTCATCTGTTGCTCTCAAAGCGCTGTATTAAGGAGGGCAGAATCACAGAGCTGTCGGACTGGAAGGGACCTCGAGAGATCACCTAGTCCGCACCCCCGCCGCACTGAGGCAGGGCCAAGTAAAGCTAGAGCATGCCTGAGCGGGGTTTTTCCAGCCTGTTCTTAAAAACCTCCAACAATAGGGATTCCACAACCTCTCTTGATCGCCTGTTCCAGAGCCTAACTCCCCTGAGAGTTAGAAAGTTTTTCCTGATACCTCACCTAAATCTCCCTTCCTGCCAGTTAAGCCAATTCCTTCTTGTCCTCGCCTCAAATGGATGTGAAGAATCACCGTCCTCTTTATAACAACCTTTTATACGCCAGTAGCCCCATTTTACAGATGGGGAAACTGAGGCCCAGTAGGTGACGTGCCCAAAATCACCCAGCAGGCCAGCCTCTCATCCCCAGCTGTTGTGCCCTGTCCTGGCCCAGAGGGACCCGCTTTAGAGGGTGAGAGGAGTGGCCGGGTAGGGTAGTGGATTATGTGCCGGGGGCATAGATCTTGCTAGGAACTGGACTGAGACCTCCTGAATTCATTACAGGCAGGGGCCACCATACAGCCATCCGGGGTGGGGAGTGTAACAATTTTCAGCCAGGCCAGATTCGAACCGGTGAACCTGTGGGCGAAAGGCTCCCTAGCCAGCTCCTAAAGAGGCTGGCTGGGTCCCTGACGATATTGTTGTTTGCTGTAGGGGCCCGTTTATTGGTTGCGTGCGTGTTCACTCTCTCCTCTGGACTTGCTCCAATGTGTCCAGTTCTTTCCCGGAATGTGGCGCCCAGAACTGGACACACTACTCCAGCTGAGGTCTAATCAGCACGGAGCAGAGCGGAAGAATCACTTCTCGTGTCTTGCTGACAACACTCTTGCTAATACAGCCCAGAATGATGTTCGCTTTCTTTTTTTCCCCTGCGACAGTCTAACACTGTTCACTCATATTTAGCTTGTGGTCCACTATGACCCCCAACCCCCTTTCCCCAGTACTCCTTCCTAGGCAGTGCATTTCCCGTTTTGTATGATTGTTCCTTCCTACGTGGAGCACTTTGCATTTGTCCTTGTTGAATTTCATCCTATTTCCTTCAGACCATTTCTCCAGTTTGTCCAGATTATTCTGAGATTTTAATCCTCTCCTCCAAAGCATTTGCGACCCCTCCTAGCTTGGTATCGTCCGCACACTTTATAAGTGTCCTCTCTATGCCACTATCTAAATCACTGATGAAGATAGTGAACAGAACCGGACCCAGGACTGATCCCTGCGGGACCCCGCTCGTTATGCCCTTCCAGCTCCACTGCGAATCACTGATAACTACTCTCTGGGAACATAACCCAGATCCTTCTGGGCTCTGTTGGCACTGGGGCACCAGAGGAGCGTGTGGTGTTTTGGGCTTCACCCAGGCTGGGCCAGGTTCTGGCAGGCCGAGGTACAGGAACTGAGCAATGTGATCTCTGTCATAGAGCCTGGCCGGGAGACTGTGTCTTGAACAAAGACTCTGTCTTGCTCGTTCACGTCCGAGTCTCGTTTTCACTTTAATTCCCTTCTCGGCCTTTCTCCCTGTTACTTGGCATCCCTCGAGCCCTGGGCCTTTGTGAATCAACTCGCTTGGCTTTCATCTCATCAATCACCAGCTGCTGATTGAGTGTCTGCTTGAGGGGCTAGAGGAGAGGCAGAGGACATGAGGGGCTGGTCTCTTCGGGGCGGGAGGGGTCCTGATTTCAGCCGGCAGGCTGGGTAAAGCCAGGGCATTGAAGGCACCCAGAGTTACAGGGCAAGGTGGTGACCCCTCCCCTTACTGGTCTGGTTGAACCCCGGAATCCCGTGGCCTCTTGGGGGAAGTGGATTCTCCCTGGCTAGGAGGTGTTGGGTTGAATGCGGAGCCCTGCCCTATTGTTTTGGGGGGGAGGGGGTGTTAGTGCTGGCTGGGCGGCTTCGCCTAGCTTTGGTTTTCTGTCAGACTGGTTTGTCCGCATAGGGGGAACTAGCTAGAGGCATAGGCCTGAGGAAGTTCCCGTTTTCTCTGTCCCCGCCTCGGTTCTTCCCCTGATTCTGGGCTCTTCTCTCATCGCTGATATTCCCCGCAGCGCTTTCCAGGGTTAAGATCCCCAAGCGCCTGGCAAACCATATATGCAGGGATCCCTCGCCCAACACTGAAATGCAGCCACCTCTGGGGTGGAGCATGGCAGCTGTGTATACAGGAATCCCTCACCCAGCACTGAAATGCAGCCACCTCTGGGGTGGAGCATGGCAGCTGTGTATACAGGAATCCCTCACCCAGCACTGAAATGCAGCCACCTCTGGGGTGGAGCATGGCAGCTGTGTATACAGGAATCCCTCACCCAGCACTGAAATGCAGCCACCTCTGGGGTGGAGCATGGCAGCTGTGTATACAGGAATCCCTCACCCAGCACTGAAATGCAGCCACCTCTGGGAGTGGGGTGTGGCAGCTGTTTATACAGGGATCTACCTCTAAATTGGAAAGTGGTTCTGCAGTTTATCATGCCACGTATTGTGTGTAGGGGAGGCAGCATGGTCTAGTGGCTAGGACACTGGACTGGGAGATAGGAGCCCTAAGTTCTGTTCTTCAGCTTGGGTGTGGCTCCGCGTCTCGGTTTCCCCGTCTGTATAGCAGGGAGGTGCTCTTACATGTATTATGGTGGCACCCTAGGAACCCCAGGAGTGGGCCAAGACCCCATAGTGCCAGGTGCTGTACAGACACACAACTTAAAGGTGGCTCCTGTTACGTCTTTCAGGTGCATCGTTTGACTTGACAACAGCCGTATCTTCACTTCCGGGACGCTTTTGCCACGGCCACCTCTCTTCTCTAGCACTCGAAATATTAAATACATTAAATATTAAGGAACTGGACTGGGACTTAGGGGATCTGGGTTCAATGCCTGGCTCTACCACTGGGCTCCCTGTGTGATCTTGGGCAAATCACTGCATCTTTCTGGGCCTCAGTTTCCCCATCTGTAAAATGGGGATAATAACTATTCCCTTGTCTATGCAGATTGGAAGCTCTTGGGGGCAGGTACTGTCTCAGTCAGGTTCTGTGCAGCACCAGGCGCAATGGGGCCCTGATCTCGGTCGGGGTCTGCACAGCGTCCGGCGCGACGGGGCCCTGATCTCGGTCGGGGTCTGTGCAGCGCCCGGCGCGACGGGGCCCTGATCTTGGTTGGGGTCTGCGCAGCGCCCGGCGCGACGGGGCCCTGATCTCGGTCGGGGTCTGCGCAGCGCCCGGCGCGACGGGGCCCTGATCTCGGTCGGGGTCTGCGCAGCGCCCGGCGCGACGGGGCCCTGATCTCGGTCGGGGTCTGTGCAGCGCCCGGCGCGACGGGGCCCTGATCTTTGCTGCCATAATGCAAATATATAATAACTTTACCAGATGGACTTGTGTGTTTATAAAAGACCCTTTATAACTGTTCCCTCTTTCTTTCCCCCTCTGTGTCACAGCGAAGCAGCTGCTCAGTATAATCCGGAGCCACCGGTAAGTCCTGATTACAGCTCTCCTGTTCTACCCCTGCCTGTGCTGCTTCTAACGACTCCTGTCACATATTAACATGGGCCCTGGACAGGCTGAGTTTGTAGCTAGGCGTGTGGGGGAGGGTTCTCTGGCACGGAGCCCCGTTGCCTTTGTTGGGGTAAGCCGAGTGAATGCAGGCGTCTGCCCAAGAATGGGGCCGCGAGTCAGAGTTCTGCGGTATGGTTTGTTTTTTAAAGTGATTTGCAAAGAGAAGCAAATGGGGCTCGCGTCCTTGGCGGCTTGTTTATGGAACACAAAGACAGCCCACGGTGTCATTAGAAATTCAGGTCTCCTTTTCCCTGTTTGTCCTGGAGGACGCTGTGGACGACTGGAGAACCGGATTGTGCCCTGCAAATAAAATCTTATTGACCGGAAAGGGAGGGGAAAGTGGCTTTTATGAATTCGGATTGTCTCTCTTTGAGACAGATCCTCCTCCTGGTGGTGTAAACTCTTGAAATCAATGGAGTAATGCTGGTGTGCCCTGGCTGGGAATCTGGCCCCATTGACTTCAATGGTGTGACACCCATTTACACAGGCTGGGGATCTGACACCAGTGAGGCACACCCATTTACCCCACTGGGTAGCCTGTCTCGTTCCTGATTTACACCATCTGAGTATCTGGCCCTTTGTGGGTTGTCAATGTCCAGCCCTATTTCACTCAGGGCACTCTTGGGGGGAAAACGCTTTCTGCTAACGATCCACCCCAACGTGCTTATAAAATATCCAAACCCACCTTGGAATGAGCTGAAAATCTCCTGCTTCCCTTGTCTATCGAAACAAGAGCTGGGTTCCCCGTGTCCGGGCTGTCCAGATATCCCCTTCTCTTGGAGTATGTCTCAGTTTCAGATGCTTAAACGTTTTTTTGCTAAGGAATCTGCACCTGCCGGTGGGTGATTTAAAATCCCTCTCGGGTCCCGGGGCTTCCCCTTTGGGTCAGCGGAGAGACGTATATATGTGTTTAAACCACCCTGGCTATTTATATTTTGTAACTTTCCGTTTCTTTCTGCTCCCTCCCCTCCCAGCCCCCCCGCAGCCACTTCTCCAATGTGGAAGCTAACGAGAGCGAGGAAGTTCGCCAGTTTCGGCGCCTCTTCACGCAGCTGGCTGGAGATGTAAGTATTTTGCCTTCCTCTGTCTTTGCGTCCATCAGAAAGGGTCCCCGGCCTAACCCTGACGGCATCTCCATGGGCCAAAATTTTCACTGAGGCCCTCTGCTTTTTGTTTTAGCGGGGCTCCGAATCTGAGACTCCTTCACAAACCCTTTGCAAATCAGGCCCCGGAATCAAAGGCCTCTAGTTGCCCTGTGACTTTTCCTCTCCTCTGACTTCCTCTCTGTAGATAGCCCTGCCCAGAATCCTTTGCAGCCTGGGACGCTAGTGGGTTATGGGTAGGGCCCTACCAAATTCACGGCCATGAAAAACGCGTCACGGACCGTGAGATCTGGTCTTTTGTGTGCGTTTACCCTATACTAGACACATTTCACGGGGGAGACCAGCGTTTCTCCGATTGAGGGTCCTGACCCAGAAGGGAGTTGCGGGGGGGGGGGGCAGGGTGTCACAGGGTTATTTTAGGAGGTGTGTGGTATTGTCGCCCTTACTGCTGCGCTGCCTTCAGAGCTGGGCGGCTGGAGATCGGCAGCTGCTGGCCAGGCACCCGGCTCTGAAGGCAGCGCCCCGCCAGCAGCAGCGCAGAAGTAAGGGCAGCCGTATTGCAGCCCCCCCCCACGATAACCTCGCGACCCCTCCTCCCCCCACAACCCCTTTTTGGGTCAGGACCCCTACAATGACAACACCGTGAAATTTCAGATCGAAATCATGACATGTATGATTTTTAAAATCCTATGGCCGTGAAATTGACCAAAATGGACGGTGAATTTGGTAGGGCCCTAGTTAAGGGGTGAGGAATGGGTGCAAAGAGGCAGCTGCCTCCATCCGGGGGGTGGCTCCCTGAGGGTTGATCTGCTTCAGAGAGACCAGGCAGGGTGAGAGTCACTGCAGCCCGGTGTGACGCCCCCCCTTGTCTCTGTGCTTTGCGGCAGGACATGGAAGTGAGCGCCTCCGAGCTGATGAACATTCTCAACAAGGTGGTGACCAGACGTAAGTGGGGCCCGCGGTCCGTTGAAATCCAATCCTGCCTCGGTTGATTCATTTACGAAATGGTTAAAAGGTCCGGGCTGGCTGGACCCTGCCTCCCAGAGTACGGCTGTCCTGTGGTGCTTGGTCACTGTTCGTCCTGATGCTACCGGGGACCTAGGGGATGCCAGGACTCCTGGGTTCCATTCCCGGCTGGCTCGGGATGTGGCCTCAGGCAGGCTGCTGCCCGTGCTTTTGTTTCCCAGATTCATCAGTTTTAAGGCCAGAAGGGACTTTTGTGATCGTCTCGCCTGACCCATATAACGCAGGCCAGGGGTTCCTGCATCCAGCCCATATCTGGTGGCTGAGCTAGCTGGCTTCCCTCTCTGTACAACGGGGGACGATGCTGAACGTCTGGTATCTCCATGGCACTGAGATGCCTGGCACTGGACCCCGGACCGCCGATGCTGTAGCGTCGATGCCAGGCAGAGCTCCATGGGCTGGAGCCCTGTCGTATTTACGCCTCCCGCGTCATCTGAAATTTCCCGAACCTGTTCTCTTGCCTTCCAGATCCCGACCTAAAGACGGATGGGTTCGGGATTGACACCTGTCGCAGCATGGTGGCCGTCATGGATGTATCCTCATCCCAAACTGACATCTGAGTGCAGGAACCTTTAAAGATACCAGGGCCTGATTCATAGCTCCCGTGCCCCCGGTGCCTGGGGGCAGGGATGGGCGGTGGGGGCTATAAGCCCCCTTGGCTCTCCCTATATTATAGGCCCTGCCCAGCCCTTGCTATCAGTCTCTGGGCTGCCCTAACTCACACTTCACCCCCTATGGGCCCTGGGGGACAGAGAATAGCCACAGTGCAGTGTGCCGCCCCCGATCTGCCCCCTGCGGGCCCTGGGGGGCAGAGAATAGCCACAGCACAGTGCGCTCTGGCCTCGCCCACGATCTGCCCCCTACGGGCCCTGGGGGGCAGAGAATAGCCACAGCGCAGTGCGCTCCGGCCACGCCCCTGATCTGCCCCCTGTGGGCCCTGGGGGGCAGAGAATAGCCACAGCGCAGGGCGCTCCAGCCACGCCCCCGCCCCGCCCCCTATTGGCCCGGGGGGGGCAGAGAATAGCCACAGCACAGTGCGCTCCAGCCACGCCCCCGCCACGCCCCCATGGGACTTGGGGGGCAGAGAATAGCCACAGCACAGTGTGCTCCAGCCACGCCCCCGATCTGCCCCCTATTGGCCCTGGGGGGCAGAGAATAGCCACCGCACAGTGCGCTCCAGCCACGCCCCCGATCCGCCCCCATGGGACTTGGGGGGCAGAGAATAGCCACAGTGCAGTGCGCTCCAGCCACGCCCCCGATCCGCCCCCTATTGGCCCTGGGGGGCAGAGAATAGCCACTGCATAGTGCGCTCCGGCCACACCCCCGATCCGCCCCCTATGGGCTCTGGAGGGCAGAGAATAGCCACAGCGCAGTGCGCTCCGGCCATGCCCCCGATCCGCCCCCTATGGGCTCTGGAGGGCAGAGAATAGCCACAGCGCGGGGCACTCCGGCCACGTTCCACCCATGTCGAAGGCCCCTGGGCTGCCGGCTCCCCCCCTGCGGCTTGGCGGGGCCCCGGGGGGGTTTTCCCCGACGTCTTTGTTCCTTGACCTGCAGCACTTCAGAGCGACACGACCGGGAAGCTGGGCTTCGATGAGTTCAAGTATTTGTGGAGCAACGTCAAGAAGTGGCAGGTAGGAGGGAGGGGGGTGGCTTTCACTCGTGGCTGAGACCCGACCATGCCCCCACGCCAGGCGTGGGGACAGGAATCTCGGGGGGGGGGGGGGGGCGGGGGGGCAGCTGGGATCCAAACAGTCCCCTTCTTGGGGGCAGAGTTAAGGGGATGCATTGCCTGTGATCTCCCCTGCTTCTCCCTCCATCACCCAGCGTTCTAGTGAGGGGCTGCCATTTTAGTGTGTGGGGGTGTCTCTCTCGTGTCCCTCCTGCCCCCCATGTGCCACTTGAGCGGTGGGGTGCCGGTTTCTTATTTCCCTCCCCCGCGCTGCTGTTCTCGGGGGGCGGGGGGTGGGGCACCTCGGCTTCTGTCCCTTCTCCCCCTCGCCCATATCTGCCGTCTCTCTGCCTGTGGTCCCCCTCCCTGCCCAGCCTCAATCCGCGGCTGTGTGTTTGTGATGGGGGGGGGGGGGTTACTCTCTTATCCCATAACCAACTTGTCTCCCCCGCCCCCCCAGTGTGTCTACAAAAAGTACGACACGGACCAATCCGGCACCATCGGGAGCAGCGAGCTGCCAGGCGCCTTCGAGGCGGCGGGTAAGGAACTGCTGAGGGGTGGGATGGGCGGGGAGGGGGCCCACAGGGCTGTCTCAGGTTGACGGGGAGTGACTGTCTCTCCCCCCCCCCCCCCCCCCCGCAGGCTTCCGGCTGAACGAGCAGCTGTACGCGATGATCGTGCGCAGGTACTCGGACGAGAACGGCCACATGGACTTCGACAACTTCATCAGCTGCCTGGTTCGCCTGGACGCCATGTTTCGTAAGTGGCCAGTGGGTCGGTCCTGGGGATGGGCGGGGGGGTTCTGGGGTCCTCTGCCGCCCTCTCCCCTCCACCCGCCCCTCCTACCCCTGCCTCTAGTATGAGCTGGGCCCCTCCCATCTGGGTTTTGCTCCGTGTGTGTGTACAGCGTCTGGCACTGTGGGGGCCTGGTCCATGACTGGGGTTTCTAGATGCTACCGTAATACACCTAATAGCCCTAAAATGTACAGCGCCTAGCACAAGGGGGGGCCTGGTCCATGACTCGGGCTCCTAGGTGCTACCGTAATACACCGAATAGCCCTAAAATGTACAGCGCCTGGCCCATTATGCTAATGCAAGAAATAATACAAAAAACCAACTGCAACGGTGGATGATGCCACCTGAGCTGGTTTCTCTCTCGTCCCGACCCCTCCGCCCTGGCACCAGACGAAACGGATTTCTGTCAGTGGCTGGGAGCTTGAGCCAGAAACCGAGGGGTTAATCCTAACCCGTTCATGGGAACCCCGTGGTTCTGGATCTGTGGGTTGTGACTTCAAGGGGGGTGGGTCACCAGCATTTGTCTGGAAGTGGGGGGGAGGGTTGCCTTGGAGAGAGGGTGGCTCGTTAGTGATCGGAGCCCAGGGATGGAGGTCAGGACTCCTGGGTTCTATCCCCAGCTCTTGGAGGGGAGTGGGGTCTACTGATTGGGGAGAGGTTCTACTGATCGGGGCGGGGCTGAGAGCCAGGACTCCTGGGTTCTATCCCCAGCTCGGGGGGGGGTGTCTACTGATTGGTGTGTGGCGGGGCTGAGAGCCAGGACTCCTATCCCCAGCTCTAGGAGGGGAGGGGGGCGGATCTACTGATGAGGCGGGGCTGGGAGCCAGGACTCCTGGGCTCTATCTCCATGATCAGGGGATAGAGATCGGGGCAGTTCCTGTTGTGCCGGGCGCTGCACAGACATGTGCTGAGAGACGGTCCCTGCCCCAAATTTACACACACCCACCCTACCTCACAGGTCGCTCACAGATAACCGAGATCTCCCGAGTCCCAGCCCAGTGTGTTAACCATGAGGCCGCCCTTCCCCCTCTCCTCCCTACAGGTGCCTTCAAAGCTCTGGATAAGGACGGGGACGGGCAGATCCGGGTGAACATCCAGGAGGTGAGTGAGGCGTGAGGCTGGCTGCCCCCTGCTCCCTCCCGGCCTTTTCCTTCCTGCTCTAGCAAGGGACCCCGAGGTGGTTCCTGCCTCCCTCCCCATCCCCCTCTCAGGGCTGGCCGGGAACTCCTGGGTCAGCGGGTCCAGCCCGGCTTCCACAGGCCACCCGGGGCCAGGGACCTTCCCAGCAGTGTGAGGAGCGGCCGCGAAGCCGGAGCACCCCATTGGGGTCCAAGGGGAATGGCCCCTCCCCCAGCCCTGCACACCCACCCCATTAGGGTCCATGGGGAATGGCCCCCTCCCCCAGCCCCGCACCCCCACCCCATTGGGGTCCAAGGGGAATGGCCCCTCCCTCAGCCCTGCACCCCCACCCCATTGGGGTCCCTGGGGAATGGCCCCTCCCTGATCCCTGCACCTCAACCCCATTGGGGTCCATGGGGAATGGCCCCTCCCTGATCCCCGCACCCCCACCCCATTGGGGTCCATGGGGAATGGCCCCTCCCTCATCTGTGCGCCCCCCACCCCATTGGGGTCCATGGGGAATGGCCCCTCCCCACCCCACTTTAAAAACAGGGGCGAATCCTCTCCCGCCGCTGGGTTCTGCGAGCCCGTCTGACCCCGGCACGGTCCGTATTTCGTAGTGCCCTGCCCAGCGCGCTCGCCCCTGACCCCTCTTCCGCTCTGCCCCGCAGTGGCTGCAGCTTACCATGTACTCCTAAGAGCCCGCGCGCCAGCCTGGACCGACGGCCCGGAGCGCGCCCCGGCCTCTCCGGGCTCCATGCTGCCACCTAGGCCTCTCACCGCGCCAACTGCGACCCGCCTTCTCTTTGCTTTTTGATTTCCAACCCCCCCGGAAGACCAGATGTTCGCTGCTCTCCATCCCCCGCCTTAGCCGGCTCTCCGCCGGGACACCCAGCCGCTCGCTCCGGTGCTGCGTGCGCTCTGGGGGGCGGAGGGGGGCATTAAACGGCTCCCGATTTGGAGGCACGTTTGCTGCCACGTGATCCACACTTCATTGATCCCTCTTCGGGCCCCAAGGATCTCCCGGCTCCGGCGGGAGGGGGCAGAAACAAAGCCAAATGCAGCAGGGGGGGAGGGATAGCTCAGTGGTTTGAGCATTGGCCTGCTAAACCCAGGGTTGTGAGTTCAATCCTTGAGGGGGCCATTTAGGGATCTGGGGCAAAAATTGGGGATTGGTCCTGCTTTGAGCAGGGGGTTGGACTAGATGACCTCCTAAGGTCCCTTCCAACTCTGAGATTCTATGAACCTGCGGAGCTATCTACCCCTCCCCACGCGCCGCCGGCAGTTTTAGTTTCCGATCGGCGCGGATCCCGGCTCCCTCCCCGGCTGGAATTTCGTCGGCTGAATGGGAGCCAACCAGGCCAGTTCCTTCCCTGCATGCAGATTCTCCGCCCGGGCTCTACGGAGGCTGGGCATGGGCCAGGGACCGGGGGGCAGGTGGAACAGCTGTTGCGTGCGGCAGACGCATAGCAACCCACCTGGCTGTTTGTCTTCCTCTAGTGGCTAGGTCATGTATAGCGATTTCTCAGGCTGCTGCGGTAGAGGCTTGTGCTTTTTAGGTCCGGAGGTGCTGGGTTTGATCCCCGCAGACCACCCAAGCCAGGGAGGCATCTGATGGGCATCGAGTGCCCCCCGCCTCCAGGGCATCAGGTGAGGCCGCTGCCGAGCCGGGGCATATGCAAATCCGGGGCTGCCCTGCCGGGTGGTGGCATTTTCAAAGGCAGGAGGGATGCCCGTGCTGTTGGGGGTTTGCCAGGGAACGTACCAGCTGTCTCTATCTCCGACACCCACCCTGTTTTCTAAAGCTCGATAGAAATGATAATAAAGTTATATAATAACATGTCACCAGAGCTCGGATGCGTCTCTTTTCCGCCCCTGTGCTGCGTTCCAGCTAAACATATGCTCCCTGCCAACCCCCTGTCTAGAAGCTGTCGCTGTTTTCATACTTCGTGCCTTCCCCCCTCTCCCCCAAAGCACTGACAGTTTAGGTCACTGCAATGCAGCTGCCTCTGGGGTGGAATGCAGCGGCTGATTTTAACAGCACACAATAGCTTAACTGGCCTTACTGGGGTGCTTGTGTGGGCCCCCGTATCTGAGCACCTCCCCTTTAATCTGTTTAGCCTCACGAGGTAGGCCAGTGCTACTCTCCCCATGCACAGATGGGGAAACTGAGGCATGGAGCTGCAGTGACTTGCCCATGCTTACTCAGAAGGAGCCGGGAATTCAACCTGGGTTTTGCTGAGTCCCAGGTTGGTGTCCAAAGGGGGAAAATTTTAGGGATGCAGAAATATCCAAACTGGGATTTAACCAGTGGGATGTTTAGTCAATGGAAAAATAAATGGGCCCCGATTTAAACACCCCCCCCTCATCTGTAAATCCACATCTTGACGTCAAAGGACTTGCACCAGGTTTCAGCTGGTGTTAACTGAGATCAGAATCTGACCCCAACGCCCTGAGATCTTACTCTGGTTCCAAACTCAGTCATTACTGCCCGTCTCTGCCCTTCTCAGCATCCCGGCCTGAACTGGGGATGGGCTGTTCGGTGCGAGATAACCTGCTGCAGATTGGCCGTCAGGTTCCACCCTAGAGGCGGCATTTCATTGGTGGTTGAGTGAGTCCCTGGGGAGGGCGGTCTGGAAAACACATTCTTCATTGGAGGTGGGGGGGAAGGTACTAGGTAACAAGCAGGTATAGCGCTACAGGTAAGGGTTAGGGATGGGGAGATGGTTCTGTCTTTCCCCAGATGCAGCATGGCCTAGTGGCTAGGGCAGACTGGCTCCCAGGAGATCTGGGGTCTGGTCCTGGCTTTGCTGCCCCCCTCCTGGGGGACTTGCTTCAAATCACTTCTCTCTGCATCTGTTTCCCCTCCCAGCGTCTGTCGCTTGAGGCTGGAAGCCCTTCGGGAGAGGAGCGGTCTCTGGCTAGGGGTTTGTGCTGGGCCTAACCCAAGGGAGCCTGGTGCTGTTGCAACACGCCGTGATTGCTCGCCTGCCTCAGTTTCCCCATCAGTAAAATGGGGATCTTATTTATTACTCAGACTGTCAGCTGTGTGGGGCAGGGTCCATCTTTTCTGTTGGGAGTTTGTACAGCAGCTGACACAAGCGGGGCCTGGCTCTGGAGGGGGGCGCCTGGATGCTATGGCAGTACACGTAACAGCAATTAAAAAAAAGTCCGGGGCCTGGCCCCATGGGGCACTGGTCCACGCCCCAGCCTGCCAGCTACCATGGTGCACCGAATAGCACTCCTCTCCCAGGGGAGGGGTGAGACTGAATTAGTGCATACGGGGCATTGCACATCGCATGATCATAAATGTGAAGCTACAACCCACTTCAAACTGTTTTTCAATAGCAGCTGCCAGCGGCCCCTCCTCTTGCCCCATTCTCCGGGGCAGGGGCAGGGGCAGGGTTTACGGCACCAAGTGACTCTCCAGTGATCTGTGAACTGAGTAACCTCAGCACACCCAGCACGGAGAGGAACCGGTTCGGTCAGGCCCGGCCACAGATTAGCTGGCAGGCTGGGACATGCGGGGCTGCTTGGGTCACACCTGCGGCAGGTGGGGTTGTTCGCAGTTCAACAGGCGTCCCCATGAGACTGTTGTGCCTTGGGGGAGGAAAGCGCTAGGCTTGTATCCACAGCCTGTTACCTTCTCTCCTGTGGGCTCACCACAGCCCTTCACCCCACCTAATGCCAGCCAAGAGCCCCTGGCTGTCAGCACCATGGAGTCCTGGCTCCCAGCCTCCCTGCTCTAACCACTAGACCCCACTCCCCAGCTCGGAGCACAACCCAGAAGTCCTGGCTCCCAGTTCGCCCTGCTCTAATCACTAGGCCCACACGCCCTTCCAAGAGCTGGGCATGGAACCCAGGAGTCCTGACTCCTCGCACTCTGCTCAAACCACTAGACCCCACTTTTCTCCTGGTGCTGGGAGAAGAACCCAGGAGTCCCGACTCCCGGCCCACCTGTCTAACCACTAGACCCCCACTCCCTCAGCCGAGAGTAGAACCCAGGAGTCCTGACTCCCAGAACACTTTTTATAGTGGGGGTCCAGCATAACTGCAAAGCCGGAGGGAGGGATAGCTCAGTGGTTTGAGCATTGGCCTGCTAAACCCAGGGTTGTGAGTTCAATCCTTGAGGGGGCCATTTAGGGATCTGGGGCAAAAATTGGGGATTGGTCCTGCTTTGAGCAGGGGGTTGGACTAGGTGACCTCCTAAGGTCCCTTCCAACCCTGATATTCTATGACTCGTTTTTACCTTGTCCCCACTCTCTGGAGCTGGGATCAGGAGCAGAGCAGTGGCTCCAGCAGGAGGGAACACGGGCAGGGGTAAGGGGGCTGAGACTGGGGTCACCGCTGGAGGTGGTGCAGTACCCCCCGCCTCCCTACTTCCCGCGCCTCTTCCCAGCCCCCACCCCCATTCTAGCCACAAGACCCCACTGCCCTCCCAAAGCTGGGAGACCGAACCCAGGAGTCCTGACTCGCTGCCTGGTTAAGACAGCCCCGCTGTGTACACAGCCCGGCCTGTTACAAAGGGCCCTGTCATGCTGTGGCTGGCAGAGTCATGGATGAGAGCGCAAAGGTGCAGGGGTCTGCCAGCCACCCCAACAGACTGGCCTGCCCACTGAGCCCCGCCCTGGCAGCAGCTGCCATAGGCTCCTCCCCCCCCCCCCCCCGGTGGAATCCATCGCCCCCTGCTGGATTATCCTCAGTAAGGCAGCTCCCCGCCAAGGACCAGTTCAAGCCACGGCCCTTTTCCTCCCCAGGGATGATTCCTCCGCCACTGCCAGGCGGCCCAGTAGGCTCCCATGAGCGCGGCCCAGATTGCCGGCCAGGTTGCCTGGGTTATAAAGAGGCCATGTTGCCAGGCTAGGTCACCGAGGTGCCCAGGTTGCCTGGTGCCATGGCCGGTGGTGCAGGTTACTATGCCAACTGGCCCAGGTTGCAGTACCGAGCTGCCCAGGCGAGTTGCCCAGGTTACCATGCAAGTTGCCGGGCACGTTGCCCGGGTTACCATGCCAAGTCGCCACCTCCAGCCTCCCTGCTCCCCAGCTAACGTCAGAGTCTGGAGGTTGCCCCTGGTAACAGCATCCTCAGGTGGGTGGGTGGGTACCAGCCTCAGGCTCTTAACCCACCCTGTCCCGACCCCCTGTTGTTGGCAGCCAATGGGAGAGCATCCTGAGCTGCCAATCAGGCCCCCTGTCCAATGGGGACTCCCTAGAGGTGGGGCCAAACCCCCCACCCTCTTCTCAGAGAAGCAGACAGAGGCTCTGAGCTGCTGCGACTGGAAGCAGAACAGGGATCCTGGAACTGAACTAGCAACAGGTAAAAGGGGAGGGAGCCCCTCCTCTGGGGCGGGGGCTGCAGGGGGATGGGGATCCCCCGGCCCTGGGGGGTGGGGGCGGGTCTGTAGAGGGGAGGGTGGATGGGGCAGTGGAAAGGGATCTGGGCAGGGGGTAGGAGGGTCTGGGTAGGAGGATGGAGAAAGGAGGGCCTGGTCTGGAGAGAATTGGGGGATTGTAAGGGGGTCTGGGCAGATGGGGTCCATGAAGATTCCAGACAGAGGGGGTGGGGGTCTGTGGGGTGGGGCAGTCTGTGGCTGGCAGGAGGGAGGGGGGCTGGTCAGTTTATCTCTCCACCCCCTCCCAGCCTTACGCTCCCATCTGGATTATTCCTGGGACTTTCCATGTCTCTGGGCTGGTCCTTTTCAGACCCCACCCCCACCCTCCGCTGCCAGCCCTTCGGCTCCATCCGGGATGGTTGGATCTGGGAGTGGAAGATTGATGGCTTCTGGCAAAGAGGGGCCAGCCTGGCACGGCTCTTACCAGGCCCCCATTTTCTCAGCGCTGTACATTTGTATTGCTATTAGGCGTATTGCGGTAGCACCTTGGCATCCCAGTATTGGACCACGCCCCCCTTGTGCTAGGCGCTGTACAGACACAGAACAAAAAGATGATCCCATTATATTATGCAATAATTTAGAGCTCTTCCATTTGCACTGTCATGTTTTGACGGGATTAAATCTGTCCCAGAGGGTCATTTCAAAGTTTCCGAATGGATGTGTTTGGAATTGTTATTCCGTGAACAGTTTCAAATGTTCGGCTTTGGGGACAGCCCAGTGCCTGGATTTCCCATGGGCAGGGCAGCCCCATGTTCCGAGGGGCTCCGGCTGCGTGGGATGCTAACTCCGGCTTCCCCAGCTCCTGATCCTGCCGGGGGCCCAGCACCCCCCGCTCCGCATTGTGCCAAGCCAGCCCGAGGCTTGTTGATTTCAGCAGGAGTGGAAAGCACCACCCAGGAGTCATTTGGCACCCAGCAGGATCAAACCCTAAATGTGGCCGCCTACAAAGGAGCCGGCTTTCGCATGAAATGGACCCGTGTCACCGGCTGGGAGCCCGTCTGTGGGGCTGGGAGCTGGAACCCAGAGAGAGGGAGTAACTCGCCCAAGGTTATGCAGTGAATCAGTGGCAGAGCGGGAACCAGCCCCTTAGCCCTGGTCCTTCCTGGGTCCTAATGTCGTATGCAGATCATAGGGTGCCTCACAGTGTAGTCTGGCCAAAGCACAGGGAGGGGGCAGCTAAATTCCAGTTCTGGGGTTTACAAAGGTGGTTTCCTTAGTTTGCAGATCTGAGTAAGAATGGTCTAGCCTAGTGGTTAGAGCAGGTTGTGGGGGACTGGGAGTCAGGACTCCTAGGATCTACCCCCAGCTCTGGGAGGGGAGTGGTGTCTACTGGTTAGAACAGGAGACTGGGAGCCAGGGCTCCTGGGTTCTTTCCTCAGCTTGGGGAGGGGAGGGGTGGTCTGTGAGTTAGAGCAGGGGGGACTGGGACTCATGACTTCCCGGTTCTATTCCTCGGCACTGCCACTGGCTGACTGTGACCTTCCCTGCCGCTCTGTGCCTCAGTTTCCCCTCCCTGTAAAATGGGGATAATGATCCTTCACAGGCGATTCTGAAGCGTTCAGAGATCCCTGGATGATGGTCACTGTGTCGTGACACGGATAATGTGTTCAGTGGAAGTTACCGTGCAGGGGCGTTTAGAACCACAGCGACTCGGTGCCCTTCTCTGGCACTGCTCATCCAAGGAGCGCTGAGTGCCCTGAGGACAGGAATGGTTGCATTCTCCCAGCTCCGCCCAGTGCTATACTCCCCATGTTACAGGTGGGGAAACTGAGGCACAGAGCGGGGAAGGGACTTGGCCAAGGTCACCCAGTGTATCTGTGTGGGAGCTGGAAGTAGAATCCAGGACTCCTGGGAGTACGGACTCCAAGCCCCCCACACCCTCCACTTGCTCATCTATAATTATGAGCTCTCCCCATATGCAGTGTTCCTGCCCCGCTCCCCACAGCGCCCCCTGCTGGGAGAGGCTGGGACTGGTGTAGCCAGGAGCTCCCACTACAGCCAGCACCCCTGTCCTGCACCCCACAGCGCCCCCTGCATAAGGGTAGCTGCGTCTAATTAGGCTATTTGAAGCTGCTCCATTGGATTGTGGAAGGAGCTAAATTTAGCTCCAAGCCACCCTAAAAATGCCCCTTTGGGGTTCCCTATTTACACCCCGGGATTCCGTGGGCTCCCTTTATAACTCAGGAGACACCCACATGCCAGCTGTGGAGGGGGGGGGCGGGAGAGGGGACACGGTCCTGCCCCATCACCAGTGATGGGGTGGGGGGTCCCAGCTGAGGGTCCTGCTGCCCCAGAGGGCTCGATCCTGGCTGGTCTGTATCCAGAGCCCTCGCTGCCTGTTAAGGGGGGACCCTGGGGGTTGATCCAGGGATGGGATAGAGGCGGGGGTCTCATCAAGGGTTAATCGACCCCGGGCTGCAGGCCCGTCCTTCCCCGCCTCACGCAGGCCTGGGGATGTTTATTATTTTCCTGTGAATCAGCCAATTGAGGGGCGCTTGGCTCGGTTCCCCAGACAGCAAACAGCGCATCAGGTGGCTGAGTCACGGCCGGAAGCTGAGGCCTGGCCGGAGATGAGTCTGTTGCTATTGCTGTGACGGCGGAAGATGTCCAGATGCTACGGGGATGGGCAGCAGCGGCATCAAACACTAAGACGGATGCTCTTGTCCCTTCACCCTAGGGAGCGCTCTCAGCGCTTCGGCCTCTCCTGCCCTTCCTCTGAGGAGGGCGGTACGGGCCCTGTTTTACAGGTGGGGAAACCGAGGCACAAGGAAAGGCTGGGATTTGCCTGAAAGGTCACACAGCAAGTCAGTGGCAGAGGCAGGAACAGAGCGCCGTCGTCGTGAGTCCACGTCCACCCCGTTCCCCCCAGATCTAACCGCTAGGCGCCGCTCTGGGACTGGACCCCCGGCGGCCTGTGTCTCGCTCCCATCTACTTGAACGATTAGGCAAAACTCCCTGCCGAAGTGGGGAACTGAACCCGGGAGTCCCTGCTGAGCTCCCCCACCCTGCTCCCTGCGGCACAGCGCCCCCTAGCGCCGCACTGGGGCTGGCATTGACTGAGAGGGGAGAGCGCCCCCTACTGAGCCCCAACCCGGCTCCCTACGGCACAGAGCCCCCTAGTGCCCCATTGGGCTCAGTACTGGGAAGGAAGAGCGCCCCCTCTTGAGACACCCGCGTCGCTGTTTGCAGCAGGGGGCTTCCCGGGCAGATCTGAGGGTGCCTTTCTTCAGGCGCTGCCTCCGCGCCATCCGCCCCGGCCTCGGAGCCTGGTTAGTAACCCCGCCTGGGAGGCACAGCCCCCCGGCTGACACCCCCTGTCACCCCGCCCCGCCTCCTCTCCCGGCGCCAGCCAAAGACTCCTTGTTACGAGGCGGCCGATGGCAGCTGCTCACAGCAAGATGCGCAAATTCAGCTCCTGTTGCGCTGCTCCCCCTCCAGCGAGGCGTGTTAAAAATAGCCTGTCACTGGTTCCCCCTGCCACCCAGGAAAGGGGGGAGTGTTGTGGGCGTGGGTGGGGAGGATACTTGGCAAATCTCTCTCCATACATTAGCAGAGGAGAAGTAACAGCTGAGCATCTTGGCATAACACGAGGCCGTAGGGGAGCAGCGAGGGGGCAGGGGACTGGGGTTCTGGCCTGGTTCTGACCCACATCAGCATTGTGGGTTTGGACCTAGCCATGTCGGGGGCTGCTTTAGATGGGGAGGTGGAGGGGGGGGGGCAAAACTGAATGAAAAAGACAGGGTCGAAAATCAGCTCGGGGACAACGAAAGACAAATACAGAGGGAGCATGAAAGGCGCTCTGAGGACCGATGGGACGCAGGATATCTGGAGTCGATTCCTGGCTCTGCCACAGACTCCCTTGGTGACCACTGCATTGCTCTGTGCCTCAGTTTGCCCGTCTGTAAAATGGGGAGGACAACCCTTCCTTTGTCTGTTTAGACGGTTTAGCTTTTTGGGGGCAGGGACTGTCTCTCGCTCTGTCTGTGCAACACAACGGGGCCCTGATCTTGCTGGGGTCTGTGCAGCGCCTGGCACAATGATCCCTGACTAGGGCATTTAGATGCTAGCTGAACATAGAAACTGCCAGACTGAATCAGGCTCAAAGCCCATCTAGCCTGGTCTCCCGTCTCTGACAACTCCCAGCACTGGCTGTAACAGAGGGAAGTGTCAGAACCCCGCAGTAGCAGTCGTGGGACAGGCCTTCCCTCACCCCGATCTCTCACCGAGATCAGTGTAAACCCTGAAGCGGGAGGTTTCGCTCCCTGTCTGGATTTACGCCTTCCCGATGAATCGTTTCCAGACACGGAATAGAACCAAACTGAACTCTTTATGGTTGGAGCCTTCTGGGGGCCATTTCAAATCACTGAATTGCGGGGAGGGCTGTGAAGGACACCAGGAGAGAGAATATTTATTTAAAATAAAAATCATGAGTGAAAGCAAACGGCCCCGTTACAACAGAAGCAGCCCCTGCGTGGATACTCACCATCATTGGGCCCGGGCCGAGAAGAATGGACAGAAGATCCTTTTGCTAACAGCACCCCGATGCGGATGAGTGCACGGCTCTAAAACTGGGGTACTGCCCTTGTCCTAGCCAATTATAACAACACCCCTTAATTCATTAAACCTGCCTTTTACCCGATCTGTATTTTGGGTGCTGTATTTAAGCTGGGCGCCCAAACCCAAATATTGCCTCTTTATTGGCTGCCAAATATTACTTCTTTATTGGCGGTCATCCGACATCATCTGAATTGTTGTTTGTGTCGATGCAAATGCTGCAGTTGCTACTATTCCGAGACACCCCCAAATTCCCCGACAACACCGTCGGGAAATCCCCCGCCCCCATATTTATTACTACCCGACCCAAAGTCACGCTTTTCTATTAATCCCTCTTGTTCACACTTAGCTTTGATAATATGGAGCCTCAAGTCCTGCTCTGTGCTTGCATTTCAGCGCGTTTTCAATTATCAGGCGCCTGCGCGACCCCGTAGGCTACACTGTCTTCTTAGCCTGAACTCTCCTGCCCTGCCAGATTCTTGTTCTCCATATCAAAGTCTGACCCCTTTTTTGACTCTTGCCCCCGTGACGCTGGGTTGTCGGCAGCGGGGCTGGGGCCTGCGACTTCTGGATCTTCATGCGTGAGCCTCTCCGTCTCCTGTCTGAGCTAAAAGTCCCTGCTCACTTAATCAAGGCTGTAGCAGGCTCAATCCCCTGTATGTGACCCCCCCCTTCCATTCCTCCCACCCCAGCACTCCCCTCCATCTGTCCAGGGACCCCCCTTCTTTCACCGCCCCCCCAGCACCTCCGATCACTCTCGATCCATCTATCCAGGACACCACCACCCTCCATCCATAAATAAATGCCAGCCCCGTCTAGCCCTAGACACTGTGCTGAGCTCGCCAACCAATAGGATTCATATGCACACCCTGGTGGAGAGTTGCCCCCCGGCCTAGGGGGTTTAGACATCTCCATCGTGGACAATGTGTCTAAGCCCCCTAGGCTGGAAATCTCACTTGCAGGGCTCTGGACACTAACGCAGCTGCTTTACGTCGCCCCCTGCAGGTGATCCGGGAGAGGCCGTCAGCGGAGCCCGTCCTCTGTGTCCCCCCGAAGGCACTCGCCCTCCGCTGAGGAGCCTGCAGGATGGCAGCCAACGGCACAGTGGGGCCCGAGTCGCAGGAGCTGCAGCGCCGCGTGGATCAGATCACGGACGAGGTGAGCAGGGACGAGGGTGCTGGGGCCGGCTCTAGCATCCCAGGGCGCCCTGCGCTGGGGCAGGCGGGCAAATACCTCCACTGTGGAAACTGAGGCACCGAGAGAGGAAGTGACTTGGACAAGGCGACACTGCAAATCAGTGGCAGAGTCCTGACTCCAGCCTGCCTGCTCTAACCCACTAGCTCCCGCTCCCCTCCCAGAGCTGGGGAGGGAACCCAGGAGTCCTGACTCCAGCCTGCCTGCTCTAACCCGCTAGCCCCCGCTCCCCTCCCAGAGCTGGGGAGGGAACCCAGGAGTCCTGACTCCCAGCCCCCTCACCCCACCCACGGGCAAATGCTCCCACCTAGGGAAACGGGAAAGATGGGGCCACAGAGAACAAAGGGATCCGAACCGCCTTGCGGAGCGTAGAGCGATGCCCAGGCGGAGGGGAAGGAAATCCCAGCCCCTGCTCCTGATGGCCACTGGTGGGGTGAAAATGGCCGCAGGGGAAGTGGCAGCTCCTAAACCGGGCACTTAGTCAGCGCAAACCGTGCTCCTGAACCCCAGAGGATCAGGGAATACGGCAGCCACCGAAAGGCCAATGGGAAGCAGCTGGCGCCTGCAAGCCTTGTTCCCCTTTCAGCCGGAACAATGGGCTCTGCCTAGCAGGTGGTGAATTCATCCCCACCCAGGGCACACAGAGGGCAGCGGGCAGGCAAGGCGGGAGCCAAGGGATTTAGGGGGCTGCCCCACGGCAGGACAACCGCTGGCAGGACGCTCATTTCAGGGGGCCCGGGAGGGGACAGATTCAGTGAGCACTGGGCAGACGCCTGTGCTCCCCGCGTCTCTCAATGTGAAGCCCACATGGATAGATTATTACAGTAACGCCACACAGTGGGGATCGGGGCCCCGTCGGGCCGGGCGCTGCCCAGACACACAGTGACCGAGATCGAGGCCCCGTCGGGCTGGGCGCCGCCCAGACACAGTGACCGAGATCAGGGCCCCATCGGGCCGGGTGCTGCCCAGACACACAGTGACCGAGATTGGGGCCCCGTCGGGCCGGGCGCTGCACAGACACACAGTGACCGAGATCAGGGCCCATCGGGCCGGGCGTTGCCCAGACACACAGTGGGGATCGGGACCCCGTCGCGCTGGGCGCTGCCCAGACACACAGTGACCAAGATCGGGGCCCTGTCGGGCCGGGCGCTGCCCAGACACAGTGACCGAGATCAGGGCCCCGTCGGGCCGGGCACCGCCCAGACACACAGTGGGGATCGGGGCCCCGTCGGGCCGGGTGCCGCCCAGACACACAGTGACCGAGATTGGGGCCCCGTCGCGCTGGGCGTTGCCCAGACACACAGTGACCGAGATCGGGGCCCTGTCACGCTGGGCGTTGCCCAGACACACAGTGACCGAGATCGGGGCCCCGTCGCGCTGGGCGCCGCCCAGACACATTGCAAGGTCCTAGAGAGCTTTCAGTGTAAATAGACAAGGGAAGGATTATCATCTGTCTTTTACAGGTGGGGAAACTGAGGCACACTCCCTCACCCAAGGTCTCGTGGGGAGTTGGTGGCCGAGACAGAAATCAAACCCAGATCCCCCGAGTCCCTGCGTAACATCGTAACCACGAGGCCGGCTGGCCAGCCTGCCTCCCCCACATAACATCCCCCCCACCCCACCCCACGTGCCCTCCCCCAGCTACTTTCATTCTGCAGAGCATTTTCAGGAGCGCTCATGTAGGGAAAGCACTTTCTGCAAGAAGCCTTGCTGTGGTTTTGTTGCGCCGTTGAAGGGCCGTGCCCCAGAGGTAGCTGCACTTCAGTTGCCCGTCCCGTACCAGCACTGAGCTCCTCAGCAGGGGCGCGCGCGCTCTGCCGATGCAGCCGGGCTGCGTTTCTTGTACCAACACCCTGTGCTCTGTTCTCCCCTGCAGTCTCTGGAGAGCACCCGTCGGATGCTGCATATGGTGGAAGAGGTAAGAGCTGAGCAAGGACCCTGGGGGTGATGGGAGGGGTGGTCCCTTGGCACCCCCTTTAATACAGAGCTGTGCAGCAGCTGATGGCAAAGGCAGCTGTCCTTTGGGGCTGGAAAACGGGAGTCCCAGCTGGATCTGATCAGGGCACTGCTGTGGGGAAGCTCACAGCAGCAGAGGTCCCTGCCAGGTATGGCAAGGGCTCTCTTGTGGGGAAGTTCACTGTCACAGAGTCTTCAGCCTGGTACTGGCAGGGCACTGCCGTAGGGAAGCTCACAGCTGTGGAATCCCTGGCTGGGCACTGCTGTGGGGGAAGCTCACAGTAGCGGAATTCCTGGCAGGGCATTGCTGTGGGGAAGCTCGCAGCATGGGCGTTCCTGGCAGGGCACTGCTGTGGGGAAGCTTGCAGCATCAGTGTTCCTGGCAGGGCACTGCTGTGGGGAAGCTCGCAGCGGGCCCGGAGTTTGCTAACACTGCCCCCGCTCCCCCCTTACCTCCTCTCCCACCGCAGAGCAAAGACGCTGGGATCCAGATCTTGGTGATGCTGGATGAACAGGGAGGTGAGGAAGAGGCTGAGGGGCAGGGTGGGGGGTGGGAGGAGCAGGACACAGCCAGTGTGTGCCTGGGGGGGACATTCCCAGACCCCCCCACTCCCAATCATGTTGTTCCTGTCACAGACCCACCTGGCTGGATCAGCACCCTGCCCCATAGACTCCCCCAGCCCTACGGCCTCATCTGCCCCCCAACACCCTGCCCCATAGACTCCCCCAGACCTACGGCCTCATCTGCCCCCCAACATCCTGCCCCATAGACTCCCCCAGCCCTACGGCCTCATCTGCCCCCCAACATCCTGCCCCATAGACTCCCCCAGCCCTATGGCCTCATCTGCCCCCCAACACCCTGCCCCATAGACTCCCCCAGCCCTACGGCCTCATCTGCCCCCCCAACATCCTGCCCCATAGACTCCCCCAGCCCTACGGCCTCATCTGCCCCCCAACACCCTGCCCCATAGACTCCCCCAGCCCTACGGCCTCATCTGCCCCCAACACCCTGCCCCATAGACTCCCCCAGCCCTACGGCCTCATCTGCCCCCAACACCCTGCCCCATAGACTCCCCCAGACCTACGGCCTCATCTGCCCGTCATCACCCTGCCCCATAGACTCCCCCAGCCCTACGGCCTCATCTGCCCATCATCACCCTGCCCCACAGACTCCCCCAGCCCTACGGCCTCATCTGCCCCCCAACACCCTGCCCCATAGACTCCCCCAGCCCTACAGCCTCATCTGCCCTGCAACACCCTGCCTCATAGACTCCCCCAGCCCTACGGCCTCATCTGCCCCCCAACACCCTGCCCCATAGACTCCTCCAGTCCTACGGCCTCATCTGCCCCCCAGCACCCTGCCCCACAGACTCCCCCAGCCCTACAGCCTCATCTGCCCCCCAACACCCTGCCCCATAGACTCCCCCAGCCCTACAGCCTCATCTGCACCCCAACACCCTGCCCCATAGACTCCTCCAGCCCTACGGCCTCATCTGCCCCCCAACACCCTGCCCCATAGACTCCCCCAGCCCTACAGCCTCATCTGCCCTGCAACACCCTGCCCCATAGACTCCTCCAGTCCTACGGCCTCATCTGCCCCCCAGCACCCTGCCCCACAGACTCCCCCAGCCCTACAGCCTCATCTGCCCCCCAACACCCTGCCCCATAGACTCCTCCAGCCCTACGGCCTCATCTGCCCCCCAACACCCTGCCCCATAGACTCCCCCAGCCCTACAGCCTCATCTGCCCTGCAACACCCTGCCCCATAGACTCCCCCAGCCCTACGGCCTCATCTGCCCCCCTGGCCCCGGCACTCACCTGCCCCTCCCCCTCACCCCCGCTCCAGAACAGCTGGACCGGATTGACGAGGGGCTGGACCAGATCAACCAGGACATGAAGGAGGCGGAGAAGAACCTGACAGACATGGCCAAGTGCTGCGGCCTCTGCGTCTGCCCCTGTGCCAAGTAGGTGCCCCCCCTCCCCCCCAGCCTGGAAGGGGAGACACCCCTATGATCTGCCCCCGCATCACCTCCGCCCTGCCGGTCCCATCCCCATGTGACAACGCAGCCTCCCCACACCCTGCAGCTCAGGGCACCTGGGGGTGGGGGGCATGGGGCAGCCCTGTGGGATCACACCCCAGCCGGGTTTGGGGGCAGCCCTGTGGGATCAGACCCCAGCCGGGAGTGGGGGACAGCCCTGTGGGATCAGACCCCAGCTGGGTTTTGGGGGGCAGCCCTGTGGGATCAGACCCCAGCCGAGTTTGGGGGCAGCCCTTTGGGATCAGACCCCAGCTGGGTTTGGGGGCAGCCCTGTGGGATCAGACCCCAGCTCGGTTTTGGGGGCAGCCTGGTGGGATCAGACCCCAGCTGAGTTTGTGTGGGGGAAGCTCCGTGGGATCTGATCCCAGCCAGGGAAAAGGGGGGACCTGGCTGTCCTGGCTGGGGTCAGACCCCCACCCAGGCCTGTGTCTCACCGGCTCCCCCGTCCTTGTTTTACTGAGGCTGAAGAACATCAAGGCCAGTGAGGCGTACAAGGCGGTCTGGGGCAACACCCAGGACGGGGTGGTCTCCACGCAGCCCTCGCGGGTGGCAGACGAAAGGGAGCAGATGGTCATGAGCGGGGACTACATCCACAGGTAGGGCCAGCGGGACCCTCCCCCAGGCGCCTCCAGGGGGCTGAGCCCTGCTGGGCCCCCTTGGGCTGGGAGCCCATCGGCTGGTGTCCCACTGGAAGCAAAGGGAGTGGGGTGGGTGGTTCAGGAAGGGGTGCTCTCGCCGGGGGGGAGGGAACCCCAAACCCCTTAGGTTATTTGTATCTGGGGGGACCTCAAGATCTGACCCGCCCCCCACTCAAGGTTCTTGAGACAGTCCTGCGGGGTTCTGGACCGTCAGGGACTCGATGCTCCAGTGCGGTGCTAGGGGGCAGGATGGGGGGCTCAAATTTGGTGCTGGCCTCCATGCCCCACCGGGGGGCGTTGTGCTGCAGGGAGAGGGGCTCAGAAAAGACGGCTTGGCTGGGGAGCGGTGATAATGGGGAAAGAGCGGGAATCCAAGGTCTAATAAAGCACATAGAGGTGCAGTCGCTGGCTAAACAACCCCCTCTAGTGGCTGCAGCCTGCAGTGAGGATAACAACCTGCTACTGCCCCGTCGCAGAGGGAGCTGCTCCCTTAGCCCAGGCGGCAGAGAGCAGGGCTGGCTCTAGGATTTTTGCCGCCCCAAGCAAAAAAATGTGTGGCCGCCCCCCTGTTTTTTTCTTGTCCCCCCCAACCTCCGTTCCCCGCCTCAACTCCGCCCCTTCCCAACCCCTTCCCCAAATTCCCAACCCCACCTCCTCTCCCGCGGGTGCTGCATTTCCCCCACCCCATTGCTTCCTGTGGCCCACCCCCGCAACCTCCCGCCTTAGCTCACCTCTGCTTTGCTCCGCTGCTCGGCTTCTCCCCCTCCCTCCCAGGCTTGCCGCGCCTGAAACAGCTGTTTGGCACGTGGCAAGCCTGGGAGGGAGGGGGAGAAACTGAGCGGCGGTGGCACGGAGCGGAGGTGAGCTGGGGCGGCGGGGGCACATTTCTAGGGGTGGCATGGCCGGCGCCAGAATGCCACCCCTAGAAATGTGCCGCCCCAAGCACCTGCTTGTTTTGCTGGTGCCTAGAGTCGGCCCTGGCAGAGAGGTTGGCGCTGTTAGTGCTTAGGGTCCGAGCAGGACGTTCCCCATCTTACGGGAAGGGGCGGGGGTGGGGGGACGGATCTTCCAGAATAACGAATGACGCGCGGGAGGACGAGATGGAGGAGAACTTGGTGCAGGTGGGGAGCATCCTGGGCAACCTGCGGAGCATGGCGCTGGACGTGGGCAACGAGATCGACACCCAGAACGAGCAGGTGAAGAAGATCATGGAGAAGGTGAGTGCCGCGCGGCCACACTCCCGCCTCCCCGCCTGGAGACTGAGCCCTGGTTGCCGGCAGGGGGCGACAAAGGAGTGGGATGCTGATGGGGGCTGGAGATGGGACAGTGTCTTGCCCCACTCGGGATCCAGGCTGAGAACCCCCCCAGCTCGGTTCACTGCTCGGCTGTCTGCTGCTCCCCTGCCCCAGGAGGGTGTGTGCTACCAGCCGAGCGTGCTCACCCGGTGCCACGCACCTGTGAATCATGCGCTGCATCCCGCTCCAGCTGGCGGATAACAGCCCAGCTACTGCTGCTGGCCGAAGGAGTGAATTCAGGGTGCAGAGAAAGGCTGCTAGGAGTGTGAGGGGAAGGGAGGAGTTGAGCCCGGCCGAGCGGGGAGCTGAGGGCTGTCTAGAAATGCCCCAGGAAGATGAGCTCTGAAAACTAAAGGCACCAGAAGAAATGGGGTTAAATTGGGCTGTGATCAGCTGAAACTGGAGATTAGGAGCAGGTTTCTAACCACCCGAGGGTGGACTTTGGGACAGTAGATGGGATGGGGGGGCAAACAACCAAACGGGGTCAAAGATGGAGCATGATCAGCATCTGCCGGGGTCAGCAGGGGCTGGGATTGGAGGACCCAGCGACCCCTTTCTGGTGCCATGTTCATGTGGGAGATGGCTGGGCTTTTGAGCAGGGAGTCCTGGGTTCGAAACCCCCTGGCAGCGGCGGCTAGCGAGGGGCTAGATCTGCACCTGCAGCCGCAGGCCCAATGCTCCCAGGTGGCGCCCGCCCAACTCCTCGGGAACTAAGTTCTTACGTTGCTGCGGCTGGGTTTGCAGCCCCTACCAGGGAGCCGTGGCCTCCCCCGAGTTGTCTCATCCCCTCTGCCTGGATCAGGACGGAGGATGCTGCGTGACCGCCGGCTCCTCTCCCTGCAGGTCACCGTGAACGAAGATCGCATCCAAGAAGCCAACACCCGGGCCAAGAAGATTCTAAAAAATGCCTGAGCCGCCGCTCCACGGGCTCTCCCGCTTCGCTGCCCCCCACCCCGGCTCCCGGTTGCAGCTGTCCGTCCGTCCATCCCTGCTGTCCACCCTGCCCTGGAGTCTCCGGCGCCGTGTGTTAGGAGGAGCCTCGGATGTTCGGGGGCGGGCGTAGGGTGTGCGCATTGCCATTGCACGGAGCGGATAACAGCTGTACTATTGCAGCCAGCGAGGGGAGCTCCTCCTGTAGCTCCAGTGGGAGAGGATTGTCCCTGAGTGCTGGGGGGAGGGTCAGTCAGATGTGGGATTGGGCAGGACTCTGCTGTCTGGAGAAAAATGGGGGGAGGGGTGGGGGTGAGAGGGAGACAGGAATTTTCTTGTGCGTCATCCCAGCCAACTTTGGGTTTCGAGCAGCCTCTGATTTTTATGAAGCACGTTAACCTGTGGAACTCCCCACCGCAAGATATTGAAATGTTTGCTTTGGGAGTATCCAGTGGTGGGGGGTTCCACAGGTTAAGATATCCTGCCAACTACAGAACTGCTAGTGTATGCTTGACAAAGCCTTGGGTGGGATGATTTAGTTGGGGTTGGTCCTGCTTTGAGCAAGGGGTTGGACTAGATTACCTCCTGAGGTCCCTTCCAACCCTGAGATTCTATGATTCTATGATATTAAGAATCCCTAGATTTTATCATCTGTAGATCTCAAAGCACTTTACAAAGGGGAGTAGTGGTGTCAGTATCACTATCCCCATTTTACAGATGGGGAAACTGAGGCACAGAGAAGGGAAGTGACTTTGCCCAAGCTCACCCAGCAGGCCAGTGGCAGAGCTGGGAATAGAACCCAGGTCTCCTATGTCCCACTCCCATGCTCTATCCACTAGGCCCCGCTGTTCTGAAGAAAGCCTATAGACTGACACAAATGCTTCAGTAGCTAAATTAAGCCAAACAGGTTTGACGGGACAGCTGAATCAGAGAGGGGTCGGGCCAGAGACTTGTCTGGTTCAATTCTCCACTCCATCCTTCCCTGTTAACCTGTGGAACCCCCCACCACTGGATACTCCCAAAGCAAACATTTCATTAACTAACTGAAGCGAAACAGGAGTGATGGGAGAGACGAATCAGAGAATGGAGACATCAGAGATTTCCCTGGTTCCGTTCCCTCTCCATCCTTTCCTGGTAACCTGTGGAACTCCCTACCGCAGGATATTCCCAAAGCAAACATTTCATTAACCAATTGAAGAGAAACGAGTGATGGGAGAGATGAATCAGAGGAGGGGACATCAGAGATCTCCCTGCTTCAGTTCCCCCTCCATCCTTTCCTGGTAACCTACGGAACTCCCCACCACAGGATATTCTCAAAGCAAACATTTCATGAACTAAATGAAGGGAAATAGGACTGATGGGATGGCTGGACTGGGGAGGTGGGACGCATGCTGATGACTCCCTGGGTTCTGTCCCTCTGTGTGTGAGTGTTTGGTTTTCAGACGTGTCTGTCACTGTGATACCAAAGCCCCTGTCTGTGTGAGGGGCCATGTTTATTTTTATCCGTGATGTAAGCGAGGTGATATTTTTTTCCAAAGCACCGTAAAAAACAAAACAAAAAAACCCGAAGCGCCTTTTTCTTTACAATAAACTCAAAGCTGCGTCCAATTCGCCAGCTGGTAAATGGCTCCAGAGGAGGGGAGCATGCCCGTCCCATAGCATCCTAAGAACTTTGGGCTAAAAGGGACCTCCCCAGGTCAGCTAATCCACCTGCCCTGCGCTGAGACAGGACCAGGTAGCCCTGACTCCCCCTAGAGTTCCTACTATCTACCTTAAATCTTCCTTGCTGCGGATTAGGACAATTCCTTCTTGTCCTACCCACATAGGAGAACAGTGGCTCACGGTCCGCTTTATGATAGGTTTCAGTGTAGTAGCCGTGTTAGTCTGTGTCAGCAAAATGAAAATAAGAAAGAAAAACTTGTAGCACCCAAGTTTTTCTTTCTTATTTTCGGTCCGCTTTATGTAGCTCTTAACGTAGTTGACGACTGTTCTCAGGTCTCTCTTTAACCTTCTCTTCTCTAGACTAAATCTGCCCACTTCTTTCAGCCTTTCCTCCTGGGTCAGGTTTTCTAACCCTGTCCTCATTTGGGTCACTCTCTTCCAGTTTGCCCTGAGGCTGCTCAGGCTGACACTAGGGCCCAGGCAACTGATAGAACCCAGGAGTCCTGGCGGCTCCCAGCCCCACCACTGCTCTAATCACTAGACCACTCATATCTGTGAGACCCACCGAATTGGTCCCTGGGCAGCATATTTATTCCACTGCCATCCGGCCCTTAAATAACAACAATCGGTAGCTCCAATACAGGGCTTACAAAGGACGTCAGTAGCATTAGCCTTATTTTACAGATGGGGAAACTGAGGCACGGAGCGGTGATGTGCCTCACTCACTGAGCAGGCTAGTGGCAGAGCCAGGAATCAAACCCAGCTCCCTGTCCAGTGCTTTACCCACTAGTCCACGCTTTCTCCGCCAAAGCAAAGGCTTCAGTAACTAAATGAAGGAAAGAGGTTTGCTGAATCAGGGAATGAGGGCATCAGTCGCAGCGTCAGTTTCTCCCGCGGGCCATCCCTGTTAACCTGTGGAACCCTCTGCCACAGGATATTCCTGAAACAAAGGCAGTGCAGGGTCAGAGGAGCTGGGAATCAGACCCTCTGAGTCTTGGATCCAGCCCAGCCCAGCCCAGCAGCTGCTGAGAGTCATTCCAGTATTTGGAAAGAAACAAAGCTGGTGCTGGATCCCCTCATTGTGCTCACTTTAGACCCGCCCCACTCACCCCCTGCCCCCCAAAGGGGGGGTCTTACCCTGGCACAGTTTTTAAAGGTGCTTTTTATTGATTTCTGAGGGTTGGGGTTTTCTTAAAGTACAAGGCTCTCCGCTCTCTGCTTCCAGCCCCGAATGGGCCCCAGTGGGGCAGGGGGAGAGGGGAACCAGCTATTCCAGGCTGCCATCTCATTTGTTCTTCTGGGGGAAAGCGGCTTTGACCAGCGAGAAGACGGAGTAACAGGAGCCTGGAACGGCAAGAGAATGACTGGTAGGATTCTCAGACTAGAAAGAGAGGCCCAAGTCCTAAACCATGCCCCTAATGCACACGGAACCCAGGAGTCCTGGCTCCCAGCCCCCCTGCTCTAACCACTGAACCCCACTCCCCTCCCAGAGCTGGGGATAGAACCCAGGAGTCCTGCCTCCCACTGCTCCCAGCTCTAAACTGCTAGATTCTCTTTCCCTCCCAGAATTGGAAACAGACCCCAGGCATCCTGACTCCCAGGCCCCCCCTGCTCTAACGATTAGGAAATGCTACACCACCACCCCCTCATTCACAGCTAAATCTTTCCCCCTCAACACCTCTGCGAGTCTCCAAAGGGGCTGATCTCAAATCAAAAGGGAAATGGTCTAGGAAGCAAAATAGGCTTTGATCAGTTTCATTTCTCTGTCTGGCCTGAAACACACAGTCTGACCTGGGCTTTTATTTTAAGAGCTACCAGGCTTAGGTTTGATTCAAGTTGTGCTCATGACCCCGGGGGGCAACTTTGCTGCAGCTCCATTAAACAGCTAATTACTGAACTCAGACGTGCAGATTCCTAGTGCCTCGCTCTAACCACTAGTCCCTGAATTAGAGCTAGAACCCGGGAGTTCTAGCTTCCAGCACAACCCCTCCCACTCTAACCACTAGACCCTACTCCTCTGAAAGACCCGTGAATAGAACTCAGGAGTCCTGCCTCCTAGCCCCACCCGCTCTAACCACTACACCCCACTCCCCTCCCTGAGCCAGGGATAGAACCCAGGAGTCCTGGCTCCCAGCCCCACCCGCTCTAACCACTACACCCCACTCCCCTCCCTGAGCCAGGGATAGAACCCAGGAGTCCTGGCTCCCAGCCCCACCTGCTCTAACCACTACACCCCACTCCCCTCCCTGAGCCAGGGATAGAACCCAGGAGTCCTGGCTCCCACGTTGCCCTGCTCTAACCACTCCCCTCCCTGGGCCCGGGATAGAACCCAGGCGTCCTGAGCAGGAAGCAGCACCTACCAAAGACAGTGATGGTCATAGTGAGTCGATACAGCCAGGCATCCACGATGCCCCCTTTCAGATGCACGGGCAGGTCATTATCCTCCTAGACAGAGAAGGAAAACGGGGGTGGGGGGTCAGGAAACCAGCTTCCCCCCGCCCCAGTAATTGCAAGGGTCCCCGCACTTCCAAGCAATGGGGAATCCTTTTGGGGTCCCCGCACTTCCGAGCAATGGGGAATCCTTTTGGGGTCCCCGCACTTCCGAGCAATGGGGAATCCTTTTGGGGTCCCCGCACTTCTGAACAATGGGGAATCCTCTGTCCCAGAGAATGGGACCGATTCAGCGTCCTCCCAGCCAGGAAAGGGCCGTGGCTGCCAGCACAGGTTCAGGGGGTGTAAAGGGGTGGACTGCCACTTTAAGGGCCAGAGGCCTGGAGCCAGCTGGCCCCGTCCCCTTAGCCCTGCCCACACTCCTGGTGGGGGTGGGGTTAATTAGCAGAACCAGCTGGGTGCAGGGTTGCTGATGTCCCTATAAAGCGCAGCAGGATTGCCCAGAAGGGGGGCTCTGGCCAGGGAGACAGGCTTTGCCTGGGCTGGCTGTAGGTGCTGGATAGGACAGGCCTGGGGTGAGCCCTGCACGAGAGAGGAGAGCCATGGACTGGCTGGAGGTTTGGATTTGGGGTAATAAATCCAGCCCCAAGGCGGGTGTTGCTAACCCAGAGAAGAGTTTGTGCTCATAGTGTGATTGAGGGAGCCCTGAGAAGTGGGGAAACTGAGGCAGGGAGGCTGTAGCGTGACCACTGGCTCTGAGGGGGTGCACAGGAGGCAGCTGCCCCATTGCCAGTGGGGGTCAATGTTCCGTTTCTCCCTCCCCATCACCCTCACTAACCCTGTCAACACCCTCATGGGGCTACCATCCCCATTTAAGGGGTAGGGAAACTGAGGCACCAATAGCTGAAGGGACTTGAACCCACCCCCCTCTATTGCCAGCTCTAACTGGCAATAGAGCCCCAGAGTCCAGACCCCCCCCCACCAGCTCTAACCACTAGATCCCACTCCCCACCCAGAGCTGGGGATAGAACCCAGGAGTCCTGACCAACCGCCCCCCACACTTCTCCATCCTCTGGCCCCTCCCTCTCCCTTTGCCTCTCTTAACCCCTGAGAGCCAAGCTGGGGTCTGTCTCACACCTGAAAGAGCTTCTGATGTTCGGGGACTTTGTTTTTCATCCGGTGGCGGGTGGCGGTGGCGAAGGAGCGGAGGGATCCCACGCGGGAACTCTGTGATGCGGACGTGGGGAGGGAGGAGGGGATTGGGGAGGACAAAGGTGATGAGGAACCTACAGAACAGAGTGAAATCAACCCTCACCCCCCCACCCCATCCCACCCCGTAGGTCCCAGCCCCTGGGAGGAGAGGGCCCAGTGCAGCTTAGGGTGACCAGACAGCCAGCGTGAAAAATGGGGACAGGGGGGTAATAGGAGCCTATATATGAAAGACCCCAAAATCGGGACTGTCCCTATAAAATGGGGGCATCTGGTCACCCTAACTTGGTCCTGTTGTCTCGGCACTGATGCTAGGGGAGTCACTCCTGATTTACACCGGGCTGAGCGAGAGGGGAAGGAGCCCCATTGACACCAGGGGAGTCACTCCTGATTTACACCGTGCCGAGCGAGTGGGAATGAGCCCCATTGACACCGGGGGAGTCACTCCTGATTTACACCGGGCTGAGCGAGATCGGAATAATCTTGCTGGGTTCTGGTTTCCTCCCTGCCTTGCATCTAATGCCTGCAAATGCCAATACAAGGCCCAGGCCAGCAGAGAATCAGTCTCCAGTGTCACAAACCCAGGCCGAGGGTCAGGACTCCTGGGTTCTGTCCCCAGGCGGGGAGGGGGGTGGGGTCTAGTGGGATAGAGCTGATGGGGAGGGCTGGGGGTCAGGACTCCTGGGTTCAGTCCCCGGGCGGGGAGGGGAGTTCCCTACCCTTCCACCATGTGACACCCCAGTGCCGCTTCTGTTTCCTGAACAGGCAGAGTGAAAGCAGCAGCTGCTTGGAGCCTTTCCCTGGGGACGTGAAAGCACATGTGAAAGTGGGGTTGGCTAGTGAGGCTGGGACAGCGAGAGAGACAGCCCGTGGAGACGTACAGCACCCTGCACCCAGGGGCTGGCTAATGGATTTACGCTGCTGCGTAACGGGGGTCACGATCTGGCTCACACCGCAGGATCTGGGCCATAGTGAGTTTGCGACAAGATTTCATGGTGCCGCAGAGGCTGTAAAGAAACTCTGCAGAGGGGTCCAGATTTCCCAGGGCAGCCTCCACCTGGGCCTAAGGCCACTGCTGGGAGCGGGACTGGGAAATCCCACTACTGACACCAATACATCTAAAAGTCACCCTGGGAAAGTGAAACTGCAGCCACAGAGGCCTCTGTGCCCTTTCCTCTCCCTCCACCTCTGGGGTCTATCCCTCTTTACTCCCCCTTATCTATACTCTCCTTCTGCTTCACCCCTGAAGCAGCTGATCTAATCCACCTAGAAAACATCCCTGCAGCCCATCAGGGACTTTGGAGGATTAACGGCCACCATGGAATTTTAACGCCCAAGCCTACTGCCCCACTCACTCCTCCCCCTTCCAAACGCTCTGCTCCCTGGCTGCAAAGCGTCATATCCTTCTGGGGAGGGGACATTAATTTCTACTGATCTAGCCCCCCCCCATGCACTATTCTTCTTATTTGTACACCTACATGCCTTGATGAGATCAGGGCCCTGTCACGTCGAGCACTGCCCAGACCCCAACTGAGATCAGGGCTCCGGTGCGCCGGGCGCTGCCCAGACCCCAACTGAGATCAGGGCCCCGGCGCACCGGGCGCTGCCCAGACCCCAACTGAGATCAGGGCCCTGGCGCGCCGGGCGCTGCCCAGACCCCAACTGAGATCAGGGCCCCGTCGTGCTGGGCGCTGCCCAGACCCCAACCGAGATCAGGGCCCCGTCGTGCTGGGCGCTGTACAGACAGAGTCAGTGCCTGCCTTGAAGGGCTCCCAGTCTAACCAGCCGAAGGAAGGAAAATGATGATCCCAGTTTACAGATGGGGAAACAGAGGCCCAGGATGATGCAGTGACTCGCCCCAGGTCACACAGCAAGTTTGCAGCAGAGTTGGGAATTGAACCTAGCTCTCTTGAGTCACAGCCCAGCCCAGCCCAGCCCCACCCTTCCTCTCCCAGGCAGTCCTCTATCTCGCTGCTTACATGCCAGCCACTCTAGTGCCCATCCATCCGTCTGCCCACCCTGCCAACCCACCCGTCTACTGAATCTACACTCTAAACCACGTGTTGACACAGGAGCGAGGTGCCAGGCAGATCCATTCCTGCGCATATTTCTCACCCCCCTTTTTTTTTACACTGCTCTGCAGTTTTGGGGGCTCTTCCCAGGCGCGTAACGAACCAGCCCAGTGGCACCAGGATTGTTTCCAGTTTGTGGGAATCCGTGTATATGCGGGGGGGGGGGGGGTGGTGGTGGTGGTGGGAAAGAGGGAAGAAGAGGACCCCCGTTTTGGGGGGTTTCCCAGAGCCATTATGGGATGGATCAGAAAACCAGGACCAGTAGGAGCTGCTGAAACCACTAAATAGACTAAAGCTGGAGTCTGGGCCTTTAATTGGGAACGTTCCCTGGGGCTTCCCCTGGCTGCCTGCACCTGTTGTCTTTGTCGTATACGCAGCTAGTGAGAACCTTGGGCCAGGCGCTGTGTGAGTTCACAATGGGGGCCTGGTCCATGAGCGGGGCGCCTCCGCGCTCCCGTAATACACCGAAGAGCCATCAAAATATACAGCGCCTAACACAATGGGGGCATAGCCCATGTCTGAGGCGCTACCGTAATACACATAATACATACTCAGTCTCGCAGCGCCTGGTCGGGCTCTCGCTTACCCAGTCCCAGGGTGTAAATGAGGCGTTGCTCCCGGTGTTTACACTGGGCTGAAACCGCAGCACAGCGGAGGAGGGTCAGGGTTGGGGCCTCACTATTGAAAGACACCAGACTGACGGGTTTAACCAGCCCCCCCAAAGGCGAAACGCAAATGTCCAGCAGGGAGCAAAGGTTAGAGACAGATAGGGTGACCAGACAGCAAATGTGAAAAATCGGGACAGGGGGTGGGGGGTAATAGGGGCCTATATAAGAAAAAGACCCCAAAATCGGGGCTGTCCCTATAAAATCGGGACATCTGGTCATCCTAGAGACAGAGGCAAAGCGGAGGGGAGCGATTAACACACACAGGCTGCACCTGAAGGGGGTGGGGGAGTTGAATCTTGGAAGTGTTTAGATCTGCGGGGTTGGACCTGCTTGGAGCTGGGGGTGTTTGGATCCAGGGAAGGGTTAGAGCCGAGTGGGTGCTTGGATCTGGGGTGTGTGTGTGTGTGTGGATCTGGGGGGGCTGTTTGGATTGGGGGCTTGGATCTTGGGGGGGTGGTTGGATCCATGCGGGTGTTTAGATTGGGGCTGGATCTGGAGTGGGGGCTGGATCCACAGGGGTGTTTGGATTGTGGGGGTCGATCCAGAAGGGGGCTGAATCCATGGGGGTGTTGAGATTGGGGCGTGCGTCTGGAGGGGGCTAGGTCCACAGGGGTGTTTAGATTGGAGGTGGATTTGGAGGGGGGCTGGATCCATGGGGGTGTTTTGATCGGGGGGTGGATCTGGAGAGGGGCTGGAGCCTTGGGATGTTTAGATTGGGGGGCGGATCCGGAGGGGGGGTGGATCCACGGGGGTGTTTAGATTGGGGGGTGGATCCAGAGCGGGGCTGGATCCATGGGGGTGTTTAGATTGGGGGGTGGATCTGGAGGGGGGCTGGATCCATGGAGGTGTTTTGATTGGGGGGTGGATCTGGAGGGGGCTGGATCCATGGGGGTGTTTAGATTGGGGGGTGGATCTGGAGGGGGGCTGGATCCTTGGGATGTTTAGATTCGGGGGTGGATCCGGAGGGGGGCTGGATCCACAGCGGTGTTTAGATTGGGGGGTGGATCCGGAGGGGGGCTGGATCCACAGCGGTGTTTAGATTGGGGGGTGGATCCGGAGGGCTCCTACTGGGGACTTGCACCCTGGTGAGGGGTCCGGTCTGGCGGGGTGTTTGGATAGGGTGGGGGGGGCTCGGAGGGAGTGTTTGCGTCGCGGAGGTGGGGGCAGGCGGGAACTTCTGCTGGTTTCCGGTTAGAGAGGGTCTCAGACGCTGGCCCGGCCGCTCGGTGGACCCCGCGGACCCCGCGAGGGCTCGGCGTTCGTTACCAGAAGGGCCTGCATCGTCCCAGGCCTGGGCCGCGCTCTCGTCTCCTCTCTTCTCTTCGCCCGTCTCCGTCTCTCCTGCCCCCCTCTGCCCGTCGCCCTCTGTCCCGGCCTTACAAGGACGCTCCTGGCGGGGGGCTGGCTCTCTGCCTGTCCCGCTGCCAGAGTAAGGGCAGCAGCTGAGTTCAAATCCCAAACTGAAGCCAAGAGACCTTGGCGTCTTTCCGGGGCCATGGACTCCCCACACGGCCTTCTCGGGGTGGGTGGGGGGCGAGAGGACAGGAAAGGTCCCAAGCGGAGGGAGAATAGAGGCCTGAGGCTCAGGAAACATTCCCCCAAGAACCCACCCCCCAATCAGGGGCACGGCCAGGGAGCACTGCGCTGGGGCTATTCTCTGCCCCACGGGGCCCGTGGGGGGCAGATCGGGGGCATGGTCGGAGTGCCCTGTGCTGTGGCTATTCTCTGCCCCCCAGGCTCATAGGGGGCAGATCGGTGGCACGGTTGGAGTGCCCTGCACTGGGGCTATTCTCTGCCCCCCAGGCTCATAGGGGGCAGATCGGGGGCATGGTCGGAGCGCCCTGTGCTGGGGCTATTCTCCGCCCCATGGGGCCCATAGCGGGCGGATCGGTGGCATGGTCGGAGCGCCCTGCGCTGGGGCTATTCCCTGCCCCACGGGGCCCATAAGGGGCAGATGGGGGATGTGGTTGGAATGCCCTGTTCTGTGACTATTCTCGGACCCCCAGGGCCCATGGGGGGCGACGGATCGGGGGCATGGTCGGAGCGCCCTGTTCTGTGACTATTCTCTGCCCCCCAGGCTCATAGGGGGCAGATCGGTGGCACGGTTGGAGTGCCCTGCATGGGGGCTATTCTCTGCCCCCCAGGCTCATAGGGGGCAGATCGGTGGCACGGTTGGAGTGCCCTGCACGGGGGCTATTCTCTGCCCCCCAGGCTCATAGGGGGCAGATCGGGGGCATGGTCGGAGCGCCCTGCGCTGTGGCTATTCTCTGCCCCACGGGGCCCACAGGCTGTCCCTCTGTAGCCCTGGAAGGCACCTCCTCACCTGAGATTATCTCCCGCCCCCTCCTCTTTGCCCTTTACTGAGTATGGAGTAAGAGGAATATCCATCATGGATCCACTTTGGGACAGTTCCCCAGACACCCCCCCCCTCCCCCAGCACCCACCCACCGAACTTCCTCATCGTGGCGGCTGAGGGCCCCCAGGGTCCCCGGACATCTGTGCGCGAGGGGCATGTGCTGCTCGGTGAAGAAGTGAAACCAGCGTGAGGGCTTTCCATTTTCGGCTCCCCGGTCGCTCCGTCCTTCGGCCAGGCGGCGTCTCTCTCCGGCGCCGGCCGGATCGGACCGAGCAGGGGCAAGCTGGGCGCTCATGAACGGGGCTTTCCAAGCCCAGATCCCTCCACTTCCCGGACTCCCAGCCCCGCAGCATCCTTCTCCTAGTGCGCCCCATTAACTCCCCCGGGGAGGTAACCGAGAGGTGCCGGTGGTCAGCGGGGTTTGGCGCTTGCCTTGCAGGGACGATGGTGCGTGGGGCCGTGCTGGTGTTTCTGTGGCTGGCCGGAGCGGAGATGCTCCGGGAGGAGCAGGTGGAGCGAATCGGGTAGGTGCCACCGGCCGGGAGGGCTCCTTTGCAGCGGTGTCCCTCTGCAGAGAGAGGTCCAGGCTCCCGTTCCTATTCTTAGGGCCCGGCTGAGATCTCACTGGACCTAGAGGGACAATGATCCCCAACCACAGGGGCAGCTTAATACAGGGATTCTGGGGGGTACTGACCCCTAGATTACAGCACCGAGTACCCACCCACCCTGCAAGCAGGTTGAAGAGCATCCCCTAGCTAGGGACTCTCCCCACTCATCCAGGGGGCAGGGAGAAGGGTTTGCATCGGTGACCCTGTGGACTACAAGGTCTGTGTAATAAACACAGAGGTAGGAGCTGGGGAAAAGTCTCTCCCCACCTTGCAAGGAGCCTCCCAGCATAGGAGGTGGGTGGGGGACATGGCACTGTGCTGTGGCTATTCTCGGCCCCCCAGGGGGCTGATCGGAGGGCCCTGCGCTGTTCCTATTCTCCACTCCTAAGGGATCATAAGCAATGTTCCCTCTAATTTTTGACAGGCCGTGTGCGCAAAAAATTTCTTCTATGCAAATTGTTGTGCTGCTGTGCAAATGTTTGTGCACGCTGTGCGCGTGGGGTTTAGGATTTGTGTGCGCGCGCACACGCGCACAGCTTCGAGGGAACAGTGATCATAGGGGACAGAGTGTGAGTTAGGGCAGCCCTGACACGGCTAAGAACGGGGAGGTGGGGAAGGATAAAGGGGGCTTAAAGCCACCTCCCATCCTGTCCCTGCCCTGCGTGCAGAAAGCGGGTGACTCCGAATCAGGCTCCATATTTTCCCCTTCCTGTCTGTCTTAGCTACTTGTGCAGCCCCCCCCATCGCCACAGCATCTCACCGCCTCACAGTCTTTGGTGCTTTTATCCTCACTCCCCCGTGAGGCACGGCAGGGCTGGGCTATCATCCCCATTGTACAGATGGGAAAACTGAGGCACAGACTAAGTGACTCACCCAAGGCCAAGGAATCTGGTGGGAGGTGGGGTTTGAACCCAGGGCCCCCCAAGCCCTACCACTAGGCCACCCTTCCTTTCCACTTCCCCATCTCCTGCCCCTGCCTGGTCTCTGCAAAGCTCTGCTCTGCCTCTCTAGGTTTTGCAGCTGGAAGTGCATGAAGTTTGTCCAGATGTGGCCGGGATCGTTCTGCGTGGTGAGCGCCTGCCGCCCCCCCCCCTGCAAACCTTCCCCCCTATATGATCCCTGCCCCACAGCCACACACACACCCCCCGACCCCATACCTGGCTGCTGCTGTCACCTACAGGTAGTAAGTAGAACCGCCACATGCACATGCAGAGCGGGCTCCCCGTGGCGCGTCGGGGCAGGGTAGCCTGAGCTGGATCATGTGCTCTCCTGGCTGCCCCTGGGTCTGGGGAGGGGTCGGCCCCAGGTGGAATTTTTTGGTTTATAGCAGTGTCAAGTAAACCTCCTACCCCGCCGCCCCGCTGGGCAGGTGGTGGTGGTATCACTGTGCTACTGATGGGGAAAATGAGGCACGGGGAGGGGGTGTGATTGGCTCAAGAGCAGGCAGGGAAAGCCAAGCATGGAACCCAGTCCCCTTGCTCTAAACACTGGACCTCACTCCCTGAGCTGGGGATAGAACCCAGGAATCCTGCCTCCCGAGCCCCCTGCTCTATCCACTAGACTCCACTCCCCTCCCAGGGCTAGGGATAGAACCCAGGAGTCCTGGCTCCCAGTCCCCCTGCTCTAACCACTAGACTCCACTCCCCTCCCAGAGCTGGGGATAGAACCCAGGAATCCTGCCTCCCGAGCCCCCTGCTCTATCCACTAGACCCCACTCCCCTCCCAGAGCTGGGGATAGAACCCAGGAATCCTGCCTCCTGAGCCCCCTGCTCTATTCACTAGACCCCACTCCCCTCCCAGAGGTGGGGATAGAACCCAGGAGGCCTGATTCCAGTGGGAATAGCTCAGTGAGGGGGGTGGCGGGCTAAACTGGGCTGTAACCATTTCCCGATTCCTTTGCCTGGAGGCTCTAGGGCCGAGGTTCGACTGCGTCATCCCGGAGTCTGCCGACAGCTGGACCATCCATGGGCTCTGGTGAGAGACGCCCCTCGAGGCGGGTGGGAGGCGTGGGGGGGTCAAAGCAGCCGTTCCCCTGACTCTGTGCCCCTCGATCCCAGGCCCAGCAACGTCATGAACTGCTGCAGCTGCTGGCAGCTCTTCCCCTCGGACCTGATGGTAAGTGATACCCCGCCGACCCCACAGCCAGTACGTCCTGATCCAACCACAGCAGGCCTGGGAGCCAGGACTCCTGGGTTCCATCCCCAGCTCTGGGAGGGGAGTGGGGTCTAGGGGTTAGAGTGGGGTAGGCGTTGGGAGCCAGAACTCCTGGGTTCTCTTCCACAGACTCCCTCTCTGACAAGTCTCCCTCCCTGGTGCCTCAGTTTCCCCATGTGTGAGAGCGGTACCAGTGTGAACGGATGCAAAGCCGTGGAGAATCTTCTAGTCCCTTCTCCTGGAGTCTCCTAGGTAGCCGTGGGTAAGCAGCCAACTGCTCCAGATCCTGAACCCCATCCGGGCAGAGCGGGGCTGAGGGTTAGATCTGAGGAATGGAAAGAATAAATCCCCCCCTTATGTGACCCCACCCCAGGGGTACGTGACTGGGAGACTTGCGGGGGGGTCTGCCTCCTCTTGGAGCCCTGGCGGGTGGAGGGGGGGGCGAGGAAGGGGTGATTCCCCGGCTTGGGGGGCACTGGTGGATTGTGGTCTCATCCCAGAGGGGATGGGAGCTGATGTGACCCTGGGCCAAATTGTGGGCCGCCTGCCTGCTTTTCTCTCCCCCGCCAGGATCTGCCCAAGCAGCTGGCCCAGCACTGGCCCACCTTCCTCAACACCAGCAGCTTCAAATTCTGGTGAGTGGCGGGGGCAGGGGAGTGTTGTGAGGCGGGGGGTGGGGGATGTCAGGCCCACCATGGGGAGGAGGGGCTGGGTTGGTGGAGGGGATCGGGGTGGGGCTGGGGTCATGTGGGGGGAGGTTAGAGCTGGGACTCGGGGTGGGGAATAGGGCAAGCTGCAGGGAGAAAGCGTTGGGGGTGGGAGCGCCGCAGGGGAGGGAGCTGGTGGGGGAGAGGAGCTACAGGGAAGGGGAGGGTAGTGGGGAGGGGAGAGAGCTGGAGGGGGAGGGTCGTGGGGAGGGGAGAGAGAGCTGGAGGGGGAGGGTCGTGGGGAGGGGAGAGAGAGCTGAGGGGGGGAGTGGGGAGGGGGGAGAGAGCTGAGGGGGGAAGGGAGTGGGGATGGGAGAGAGCTGAGGGGAGTGGGGAGGGGAGAGAGCTGAGGGGGAGGGTAGTGGGGAGGGGAGAGAGAGCTGAGGGGGGGAGTGGGGAGGGGAGAGAGAGCTGGAGGGGGAGGGTCGTGGGGAGGGGAGAGAGAGCTGAGGTGGGAGGGGATTGGGGAGGGGAGAGGGTCGTGGGGAGGGGAGAGAGAGCTGAGGGGGGAGGGTCGTGGGGAGGGGAGAGAGAGCTGAGGGGGGAGGGGGAGTGGGGAGGGGAGAGAGAGCTGAGTGGGGAGGGGAGAGAGAGCTGAGGGGAGTGGGGAGGGGAGAGAGCTGAGTGGGGAGGGTAGTGGGGAGGGGAGAGAGCTGAGGGGGGAGGGTAGTGGGGAGGGGAGAGAGAGCTGAGGTGGGAGGGTAGTGGGGAGGCCGCAGAGAGGATGCTCAAGAGGCCGTAGGCACAGGTGGGAGGGTCGGGTGTCATGGCCAGCAGATCCCCCTGCCCCCCAAGCCTGGATTCCCAGCATGGGGCCTGGGGGAGGGAGGGGGAGCACGTGACTGACTTGTGGGCATTTATCCCTCCCCCCCACCCTGCAGGAGGGCAGAGTGGCAGAAGCATGGGACCTGCGCTGGGTGCATGGAGGCCTTGAGCTCCCCCAGCAAGTACTTCGGGGCGGCCCTCGGCCTGCGCACCCTGTACAACGTCGACGGGTGAGCCTGAGAGCAAGGGAGATGAGCCCCCCGCGGAGGGGGGGGACACGGACCCTTCCAACCCCCACCCCACCCCTGGGTGACAGCAAAGCTCCCCCTGGGGCAGGGGCTTGGAGAGGGGTTCAGTCGCTCACCGGCTTTGGGTTATGGCCGAGCGATTGGGATTCCGCATGGGGGAGATGGGGATCTACCGCGAGGTGATCGCTCCTGAAGGGATCGACAGGGTGGGGATCTAGAATTAGGGGATCTTCATCTCTGGGAGAGCTGTATTGAGAGGATCTCTGTGTTGGGGGATCTATAGAGAGGGGATCTCTCAGTGTTGGGGGGGAATCTCTGTGTTGGGGGAATCTATAGAGAGGGGATCTCAGTGTTGGGGGGATCTCTGTGTTGGGGGATCTGTAGTTGAGGATCTCTCAGCATTGGGGAATCTCTCAGTGTTGGGGATTTAGAGTCAGGGATCTCTCAGTGCTGGGGAATCTATAGAGACGGGCTCTGTCAGTGCTGGGGAATCTCTCAGTGTTGGGGGATCTATAGTCTGGGATCTCTCAGTGTTGGGGGGATATGTAGTGAGGGGAGCTCAGTGTTGGGGAATCTATAGAGGGGAATCTCTGTGTTGGGGGATCTTTCAGTGTTGGGGGATTATAGTGAGGGGAGCTCAGCGTTGAGGAACCTATGGGGGGGTCTCTTTTGGGGGGGGGCTGTACAGTCTGGGGTTGGGACAATCTGTAACAGGGGTCTGGCTCTCTCTTGGGGATCGATGTACAGTACTGGGGTCTCTCTCTCGGGGGATCTACAGCAGGGAGATCTACAGGTCAGCACTCTCTCTCAGGGGGATGTTTCTGGGGTGAATAGGGTTTCTGTCGGGGGGTTGGTTCTGTCTATGGGGAAGGTGGGGCTCCCTCTTTCCAGGCGGTGCTCTATGGGGTGGGGTCGGGGCTCATGGAGGAGGCTGGCATTCTGGTGGCAGTGCAGTGCTGGCATGGTGGGGTGATTTTATTTTACCTCCCGCCCCTCTGGCTGACCCCAATTCATTTCCCTTTCTCACAGCGCGTTCCAGAAAGCCGGGATCCTCCCATCCTGCAATCGCAGCTACCAGGTACCCCCGTGCGCTTCTGCCCACAGACTCACTAGGGCGCCGTCCCTGGTGTGAGGGGCTCGGCTCATCCCACCCCTTGGGATCCCTGGCCTTTTCCGGCAGGGTTTGCCCTTGGCGGACGATGGTTTGTGGAGAGGGGGATTCCCACCCCAGTGTCCTGCTCGCTGACTCCTCCCATCCTGCCTCCACAGCTCCACACCCTCCAGGAGGCTTTGGTGCCCGTCCTGGGAAGGAGCATCAGCTGCAGTGTGTGACCGACGGCCAGGTGGGTGCCTTTCTCGCGCTCCCCATGGGCCTGCGGGCAACCCTGTGGGGTAGGGTAGGAGCCACCAGGGATTCTGGGTAATAAACAATGGGATGCTGGGTGGGAGCAGAGGCTATGGGGCATTCTGAAAAACAGAGGCTGAGGTGCTGGGGTTGGGCAGAGCCCCAGGGGATTCTGGGTAACAGGGGTTGGGCAGGCACACCGGGGGATTGTGGGTGCTGGAGCCGGCCCGGGGTCACAGAGAATGGGGCCATGGAGCTGAGTAGGGCCGTGTGTTTTTGCTGAGCCTCCAGGGCCTTCTACTGAAGCTACGTGAGGCTCTGTCCCTCCTGCAGCAGGGAGTTCTGCAGGTCGGTGCGTGGCAAAGCTTTTATTTCTGCTCCTTGGTTCTATGCCTCACCACCCTTCTTCCCTCCCACTGTGCCGCAGGCCCGCCAGGTCCTGGTGCAGCTCAAGGTCTCTCTCTTCAGCAACTTCTCTGCCGGGTGCCTGGAGGAGGGAGCCCGGGATTTCTCCCCCTACCGGCCCTGTGAAAACCAGAGACGCATCTTCTACTTCCCTCCGAACCAGAAGACCCCACGGGACCCCTGCCCCTGACTGGGGGTGGGGTGGCAGAGAGCCCCGGGGAAGGTTGGAAATCCGGGGCCCCATCCCCAGAATAAAGTCCTGGGGAAGGATCGACTGAGTCTCATGCACGCAATGTTTTGTTAGCACAGCCCCCGCTACAGAACCCCAGCCGCCGGCTACATGAGACCCTGGTGTCCGGGACCCAACGTGGTTATAAGGGGGAACAGATTCCCATGGGGGTGGGGGTAAATGGAGAGTGCCCCCTAAAAGGCATCTGCCTCGCTCATCTGTACCTGGCACAGACAAGGGAGGCAGCTGGGGGGGGGGGGGGGGACCAACAGGAACGCCTGGGCCTCAAGGCTGAGCTCACTAATCCAGTGCCCTTCCTCTAACCACTGGACCCCACTCCCCTCCCCGAGCCGGGAATAGAACCCAGGAGTCCTGGCTCCCTGTGCCACGTGCCCTGTCCGTCTAAATCAGGGGTGGGCAAACTTTTTGGCCCAAATCTGGGTATGGAAATGATACGGCGGGCCATGAATGCTCACGATATTGGGGGTTGGGGTGCAGGGGTGGGGGCTCTGGGGTGGGGCCAGAAATGAGGAGTTCAGGGTGTGGGTGGGAGCTCTGGGGAGGGGGTTTGGGTGCAGGGTGGGGAAAGCTGCAGAGTGAGAGAGATGCCCCCCAAGCTGCAGGGAAAACATGTCCAACGGTTAAGGACACTCACCCATTAGCTCGATGGAGCTCCTGTTAGTGTCTCGCTCAGATTTTACATACCCGGGGCCGTCCCCTGGAGCTTTGTGCCCTTCCCAATGTGCCCTGCTGAAGTGCGGCCATCAGACCGACATGGTAGCTCCTGCCGGGTCTGCCCACGGCTGCACTGAGAGGTGCCCCCCGTCCTTGCTCCTCCAGGCTCGCCCCCTTCTCCGTTCGCCTGCTGTGCCCTGACCGTGCTCTGCCCGTGCCTGGGCAATCGCCTGCCACCGGGCACAGCGAAATCTCCAGTGGCGGCGGCTCCCCCCACCCCACGCCGGCTGTGTGCACGCCCTTCTGGGGACCTTGCCGGCCGGCCGATTTAGCTGCTGGTAACGGTCGCAAGCCAAAGCGTGGGCCTTCGCCTTGAATATCAGGGCACCGCTGCCCGTGCTCAGAGGGTTTGGCCTGGCTCCTGGAAGGGGTTTAGGTGCCTCTTTCCCCTTGAAATCAATGTGAGGGGGGCGCTGCTGGCGAGCTTCATGGCTGGATGTTGGGGTGACACCCATGAACAGTACGTGCCTAAAGACCTTTAATGCGGAGGGCCGGGGGGCCCAACACAATCAGCCGCTTTGGACAAGGGCTGTACTGAGCTGCGTCTCTCTGTCCCCTAAAGGCTCACAGCCGGCCACGCTGAGATCCAAACTATTTTAGGTCCCTCCTGGCTGTGGCTTTGTGAGATTTTTTTGCTGCCCGTGCCTCAGCTGTGACTGACTCACCGGACTGGCCCGTTTCCTTTAACCTTTCCTTCTGCTCCAAAGCCGCCGGCTGTTCGAGTCACTTCAGGCGGGCCTTAAAAAAAGAGAGCACCCCAGGGAGGTAGCCGGGGCCTCCTGGCTGGGGAATGTGATGCAGCCAGGAGAGAGCATGGCTGAGGGGTTAGAGCACGGGCCTCCCGCATCTTCTTCCTAGCACAGCCCCTGGGCCTGTTGGGGGCCCCTGAGTGACTCACGTCCCTGCGCCGTGCCTCAGTGTCCCCATCTGTAAAATGGAGCTAAGGCTGGGGCTCTGCTTTGAGCGGGACGGAGGCAAAGCTCCAGGAATCAACAGTAGGGGGAGCCTTTAATTCGTTGGGTCACTGGCAAGCCCTATAAAATCTCAGCGGTGTTAAATAGTCGGAATAAATTGCTGTCCCCTGCCGGCACGTGCCATTTCCGGTCCCCGTGACCTACCGCCAGCGGAGGCTGCGGCTAGTCAAGCCCGGACAGACAAGCTGCTGTTTAGAGAGTTAACTGTATTTCAAAGGCAATAAGATAAATACCAAGGGCACATTTCCCAACAAGTCTATTAACCCTCCATAACCTCCTGCCCCCATCAAACACACATCCCTTTAAATCCCCCACCACACAGGACAGGGACTGTCCAGCTGGAGCCAATTAACACGGCAAGGTCCTCGTCCCTCCGTGGCCACGCTCAGTGGGGAGGGATCTTGCCAAACTCTCCCCCCGACATGGGCTGGAGGCAGCTTTTAAAAACATCAGTTGTGAGCGAAGGGGGGATTTTTGCGAAGGGGGCGGAAATTCTGCCAGGGAGGCAGGACTGACATTGGACCCGCCGTCCAATCTTTCTAGTCCCAAACCCTCCCAGTTTGCGTAAGTTTTGAAGGGCCCATTCTGCGCATCCCATACGCCTCACACACCCTAATTCCAGCATTCAGCCCCTAGCTGGTGGTGGGGCTCGCTGGGCTCTAGAAGGAGTGATGGAGAATCCAGCCCGGGACTGAGAGAGCCCTTCCGCCGGCTCAGCACCCAGGGTGTTAAAAACCTGCACCCCGTTTTCCAGCTGACTCTGCCCAGCTGTGGGGTCTCACTCTGGGTTAACAGGGCCCTTGCTGTTCGCAATCACCTCCGAGACCCGGATCAAGTCGCTTTTCCGCCCAAGCTTTGAATTTTCAACCCCCTCTTCAGTCTTGATCCAGGGGGGAGAAATTCAAGCATTCCCGTGTGGACGTGAAAATGACGCGAACTCGGCCCCAGACTCCCCCGAGGCTGCGTTAAGAGGGGACGCGGACGACGGAGCTTTCTGCTTTTGTCCTGGGCGCCTCAGCGGAGCTCCTCGCGGCTTGGTCTGTGGCTGCGTCGCCTTAACGAGAAGCCGTGTCCACCCCCCACGCAGGAAAGCGTCGTGCATCCTCCGGCAGTCGGGGATTCCTTCCCGGGCCCGGCTCCGTTCCCGGAGCGGCTTGTGCCCTTCCAGAGGCCTGAGGGGTGCAGAGAAGGGCTGGCTGGATGGCCATGCAATGAGGATCGGGGAGGAGAGGATGGATCTTGGAGTCTCTCAGCCAGCCAGGAGCCCAGATCAGTAGCCGGCCCTGAGTGTCTCTTGGCTAGCGAAGCGGGAGGGTGCAGCCACGCGGTTGGAGACAGATGGGCGGAGCTGAATCGCAGCCTGTAAAAATCTATTGCAAATAAATAGGGTGCTGCAAACGGCCCCCCCGCCCAGCAGTCTTGGCCCCCAGCCGTAGTCCCAGACACGGAGAAGCTCCCCACCAGGGGGTAGGCGGGTGGGGGAAACCCCCCTCCCTAACAGCAGCCCGCACCTCCGTCGCTGCCCTCCCCCGCGCCGGCCCGGCCCTGCCGCAGGGGGGCGCTCTGGATGCGGGGGTGGGGCTGGCGGCTGTCGCTGTGGGGGAGGCCGCTGCCCACCCGGTTCTTGATCTCGGCCGCCATGGTGACGAAGGCCTGCTCCACGTTGGTGGCGGTCTTGGCGCTGGTCTCCAGGAACGGCACCTCCAGCGTGTCTGCATACTCCTGCCCCGGGGGGGGGGGGGAAAAACACGAAAGGCCCCGGTTAGCGCCAGGCAGATCCCCACCTCGCCCTGCCAGCGGGACCAGGCCTCATTCCGGGATCTCTGGGTTATTCCCTGGAGCCCTCCCCGGGTGCTTGTGTTTAAGTGTGCGACACGTGCACTATTCTCCCCCGCCCACCCGCACCCAGTACTGACCTTGGCCGTGGTGTAATCCACCACCTTCTTGCAGGTCAGGTCGTTCTTGTTGCCCACGATCAGCTTGTTGACGTTCTCGCTGGCGTAGCGGCCGATCTCCTCCAGCCAGAGGTGCATGTTGCTGAACGAGTCCTGGGGGAGCGGAGACGGGGAGAGGCGCTGAGATCTGAGGGGGTCAGGGCAAGATCTTCCCCTGCAGTCTACAGCTGGGGGCAGGCCCATCAGCCTTGACCGAGTCCACCCCCTGCCAGGGTGGGATTGTCCCCTACAAGTCAGGGGAACATGGCGACTCAAATAAAGGCAGCCTTCCCATCCAAACTGGACTGAGACCCACCAGCTTCTGTCCCCAAAAGCGGCCATTAATCGGGAGTGACTCTCAGGCATGACTCCCCTGAGCGGGACTTGAACCCACAGCCTGGAGGGAAAGGCTCTGTAGCCCCGCCCCCAAGCAACGGAGCTAGCCAATCTCAGAGCGGCTACCCTCTTAAAGAGACACAAGACATTCCTGGCCACCCGGTGTTGGGATTCAGCCCAGCCGCTTCATTTACATTGCCAGCGAGACTTGATTTCTCCCCCTCGACTTTAAAACGGTGGTGGTGTTATGTATACAGAGCCCTTGGTTGCACGGAGCCGCTCGGAGAGAATACAAAGATCCTTCGCACGCAATGCTCAGGTCTCCCACCAAACGCATGCAGCTGCCTCTAGGGTGGGATCAATGTGGCAGCTGTTTTAAACGGGCAGAGCACCGCTTCACTGAAGAAATCCCGCAGCTGAGATCAGCCCATGGCAGAAGGCAGACGGGTCTGTATCTACTACACACAAGCCAAAAAAAAAAAAAAAAAAGGGCAGTTCATTTAAAAATCAAATCCCTATGCAAACTTTCCTCTGCCCTTTCACTGGGATACTGGATTCTCCTTCCCTTCCCACCTTAAAATGCTGCATAGTTTCTATACAGCTGTCAAAACAGCTGCCATATCCCAACGCAAAAGTAGCTGTCTCTCTGCACTAGGTGACATGATCCTTGTATATAGAGCCGCTGTGCCCCACCCCAGAGGTGGCTGCATCTCAGTGCTGGGCGACAGGATTCCGGTATAAACAGCTGCCATGTCCCACCCCAGAGGTGGCTGCATCTCAGTGCTGGGCGACAGGATTCCGGTATAAACAGCTGCCATGTCCCACCCCAGAGGTGGCTGCATCTCAGTGCTGGGCGACAGGATTCCGGTATAAACAGCTGCCATGTCCCACCCCAGAGGTGGCTGCATCTCAGTGCTGGGCGACAGGATTCCAGTATAAACTACTGCCATGTCCCACTCCAGAGGTGGCTGCATCTCAGTGCGGCGTGACATGATCCTGGCACAAACAGCTGCCATGTCCCACCCCAGAGGTGGCTGCATCTCAGTGCTGGGCGACATGATTCCAGTATAAACAGCTGCCATGTCCCACCCCAGAGGTGGCTGCATCTCAGTGCTGGGCGACAGGATTCCAGTATAAACTACTGCCATGTCCCACTCCAGAGGTGGCTGCATCTCAGTGCGGCGTGACATGATCCTGGCACAAACAGCTGCCATGTCCCACCCCAGAGGTGGCTGCATCTCAGTGCTGGGCGACATGATTCCAGTATAAACAGCTGCCATGTCCCACCCCAGAGGTGGCTGCATCTCAGTGCTGGGCGACAGGATTCCGGTATAAACAGCTGCCATGTCCCACCCCAGAGGTGGCTGCATCTCAGTGCGGCCTGACATGATCCTTGCACAAACAGCTGCCACGTCCCACCCCAAACCTATAGATATAGACTCTGAAATATTTCAGGATGAAGAACACGGATAAGCCACAGTCATTTATAACCAAGGGCTATAGCAAGCCCATACCTAGCATAACGCCCTCCCTTAGGAAGGGCTCCGTGGTCAGACTCACCTGGTCCGTTACATCATACACAATGATGATACCGTGGGCACCTCTGTAGTAACTAGACGTGATCGTCCGGAAGCGCTCCTGGCCGGCTGTGTCCCACTGCAGGGCAGGGAAAGAAAGACACATAGATCATGCTCCTTCCCACAACTAGAAAGGGAACCCAGGAGTCCTGGCTCCCAGCCCCTCCCACAATACTGCCTCCAAGAGCCAGGGATAGAACCCAGGAGTCCTGGCGCTGAATCCTCTGCTCTATTAGACCATAGAACCCAGGAGTCCGGACTCCCAAACCCCCCCGCCCCCCCAGCTCAGGCCAGCATTCCTCCCCAGAGTCAGAAACAGACTCCTTGCTTCCAGCCTCCCTGCTCTACCCACTAGACCCCACTCCCCTCCCAGTGCCTGGGAGAGAACCCAGGAGCCCTGGTGTCCAGCCCCTTGCTCTAACCACTACCTGGCCCCCACACCTCGGATAAGCAGCAAATGCAGGGAAAAGAGCTGCTTTCTGCCTTCAGCCGCGTCCCTGCTGGGCTGGGAGTGCCCCAGCCGCGGGGCGGGGAAGAGCTTATCTGGGTGATGGACACAAGCGGACGGCGCCACCCCCAGGGAGCAGCCCGGACGCACGCTGGCTCTGAGCTCTGCAGAGGGCGCTGCTGAGCTCCCCGACTGGCTGGCCTTGGGGTGAAAGCCCCAGATTCAATTCCCAGCTCTGCCCCTAACTCCCCATGTGAGTCGCTGCATCTCAGCCCGCTCCCCCGCTCCCCCTGCTGCCAGATGGAGGGAACAACCCTCCCTCAGGCCACTTTGGCTGCCAGGACTTTGGGGCAGGGACTCCATGTCTGTGCAGCACCTGGCGCGATGGGGGGGAACTCCCCCGACCTCTCCTTGGGTCTGCGCAGCACCCGGCGCGATGGGGAACCCTCCTGATCTCGTCTGGGGTCCACGCAGTGCCCAGCGAGACGGGGAAACCCCCTGATCTTGTCTGGGGTCCGCGCAGCGCCCGGCGCAATGGGGAACCCCCCTGATCTCGTCTGGGGTCTGCGCAGCACACGGCGCGATGGGGAACTCCCTGATCTCGTCTGTGGTCTGCGCAGCGCCCGGCGCGATGGGGGGAACCCCCTGACCTCTCCTGGGGGCTGTGCAGCACCAAGTGTGACCCCACCCCGAATCAGTGTCCGTGCAGTGCCCTGTGACTGAGAACAGGCCCCTTATGCCAACCGGCCAGGGAGGACCCCTGCGAGGGGGGGGTGGGGGTGGGGGAGGGAGTTTCAAGGGGCCATTCTTGGCACAGAGGGGCTGGCCCATGAGTGGGACTGGGGTCCTGTGTATGGTGGACTGGCAGGGAGGTGGAGCGGCAAGGAGCCGAGGGGGGGGGGCAGGGGGCCCCCACTGGGGAATAGGGCTGGGATCGGAGGGTGGGATCAGCTGCTGGACAGACCCTGTGGCCCCCCCAGTCACAGCTGGTAAATGGCTGCTACCAGTCAGTTTCACTTCTGCTGGGCTCTGCTGTGGGGTGTCGGAACAGAGCAGGGCAGGCCCCATAGAGGTTAAGGGGGGGAACGGAAGCTTCCTTCCCACCTTGGGATGAGCCCTGCTGTTTGCTGCCCCACGGGGCAAAAGGGGGATTGGCCCCAGCAGGCTGCTTTGTAGTTTATTAAATGCAGCTTCTAAAGGGTGATCGCACAAACCCCGTGCCCCACACGGATCCTAGATCTCCTGTACCCCCCAGCCCCCCACTCTGTACCCCCCCAGCCCTGCCAGCTTGCATTCCAGATCCCCACCGAACCCAGATCCCCTATCCTGGACCCACACAGCCTCCAGACCCCCACTCAACCCTAGCACTTCTTGCACTCCCAAAAGGACCCCCGATACCCTACCCTGTGCCCCCATCCCCATAGGTCCTTGATGCCCTGCCATGCACCCCAGAGACCCCACCCCCCTCTTGTATCCCCAAGACGGACCCCAGCTCCCCCTCACACACCCCTGCTGAAGAGATCATAGAACCACGGGGTTAGGAGGGACCGCGTGGGACATCTAGTCTAACCCCCTGCCAAGGCGCAGGATTTGTTGCGTCTAAATCACCCAAGACACATGGCTCCAAAGAGCTTCCATGACCCCCAACCCCGCCCTGAGGTGTCTGTTCCATTGTCCTACTGTTCTTACAGCGAGGGAGTTTTTCCTGAGATTTCATCTAAATCTGCCGGGCTGCCGTTTGAACCCACTGCCCCTTGTCCTGCCCTCTGTGGGAAGAGAGAACAGCTTCTCTCCATCTTTCTCATGGCAGCTCTCCAAGTATTTAAAGACCGTTATCGTATCCCCCTTTCATCTCCTCTTTTCCCAACTAATCATACCCAGATCCTTCAGCCTTTGCTCACGCGGCTTGCGTTCCACCCTTTGATCATCTTCGTCGCTCGCCTCTGGATCCTTTCCAATTTCTCTACATCCTTTCTAGGCAGCGGTGACCAAAATTGGACACAGGTCTCCAGCTGAGGCCCAACCAGGGCCGAGCAGAGCGATGCTATCACCTCCCAGGATTTGCTGGCTATGCCTCTGTTAATGCAACCTAAAATTGCACTTACTCTTTGCCACAGCATCGCATCGCTGACTCACGTTGAGGCTGGGATCCACCACAACTCCCAGATCCTTCTCAGCAGTGCTACTGCCAAGCCAGGTACCCCCCGTTCTGCATTTGTGCAGTTGGCTTTTCTTCCCTAACTGAAGCACCTTCCATTTGTCTGTGTTGAATTTCACTGTGTTGTCTAGAGCCCAGTTCTCCAATTTATCAAGATCCCGCTGACTCTTAGCTCTGTCCTCCGAAGTGTTGGCAACGCCCCAACTTTGTGTCACCTGCAAATGTGACCAGTCTGCTCTCTCTATACCTACATCCAGGGCATTAAAGATATTCAACAACACTGGACCCAGAACAGATCCTTGAGGAGCCCCACTCGAGACCTCCCTCCAATCCGACATCGTTCCATGAATCGTTACTCTTTGTTTGCAGCCGTTTAACCAATTATGTCTCCACTCAATGGTAGTTCCGCTGAGCCCACCTTTCTCCAGCTTAGTTATCAGAATGGCACGTGGGACGGTGTCAAAAGCCTGGCTGAAGTCCAGGGATGTGATGTCCACCGCATCCCCCTGTCCACCAAACCAGTTAGGGAATCAAGCTGGTTTGGCAGGATTTGTTCTGGTAAATCCACGCTGGCTGCTAGCGATCGCCCGTCAGCCTCCAGGCATTCGCACGTGGAATGTTTTAGACCTGGCTCCAGTAGCTCCCGGGTATCGAAGTCAGGCTGACTGATTTATAGTTCCCCGGCTCCCCCTTTTTAAAGACGGGCCCCACGTTGGCCCTTCTCCTGTCTTCCGGGACCTCTCCTGTCACCCGTGTGTTTGTAAGTATTATCGCTAGTGGCGCCGAGATTTCTTCCGCTCATTCCTGCAGGACCCTGGGTGAACAGCATCCGGCCCTGCGGATTTGACTTCATTCAGATTGGTCAGAAGATCTGGGACGTGTTCTTTACTTCTCCCGATCTGCCTCCCGGCCCCTTTACTGTCTGTGGTCACTTCGCTAGTCGTCCGGTCACATGTTATAGACCAAGGCAAGGTCGGCATTGAGCAGCTCCGCCTTCCTATCATCTTCCGTTCCCAGCTCACCGTCTCCACCGAGCAGCGGGCCCACGCTGCCCGTGATCCTTCTTTTTTGTCTGACGTATTTGAACAACCCCCGTCTTGTTGTCTCTAACCTTCCTTGCCAGCTGTAACCATTCCTTGCCTGGGCTTTCCTGATTTTGCCCCTACACGCTTGGGATATTCCCATGTATACGTCCTCGGTGCCATGCCCCTCCTTCCATTCCCTGCGTGTATCAGATGCGGCGACACCCTGAACAATTTTAAGGTCTCCCCCGCCTTCCTCGTGGGAGTGTTGAGATGGGCCAGGAAGCAACTTCAGATCCACCCCCACTTCCCTTTGGGTTGGGGCCTGCTCTGAACCCAGCTCCGGCTCAGACTCCTCAACGGGACAGAGTCCGTATCCTTTGGTCTGGAGAGGCTGAAATCTCCTGAGAACGCAGGGGAAATCCTGGGAGATTTTAGCCAGTCAGGAAGGCGGGAGCATCATGAGATCGGTCTGGCAAGAGCGAGGTGCCACCAAACCTGAGTCACGCCCTCAGCTGAGTCTGGATGCAACCCCCCCGATCTCATGGGTGGGGGAGAGAGGAGGGGGTCAGGAGCGCGGGGTGGGGTGGTGGTGGGGGTTTCTCATTTTTGCAGATGGGTCTGTGGTTCATTCAATGTGTTGAACCTCTGACCCTGGCTCCTAGCTCTAGCCAGAAGACCCCACACTCCCCTCCCAGAGCCCATAGAACCCAGGAGTTCAACTCCCAGCCCTCCCCCGCTCTAACCCACCAGACCCTACTCCCCTCCTAGAGCTGGAGAGAGAACCCAGGGGTCCTGACTCCCAGCCCCCCACCCCCGCTCTAACCGTAGACCCCACTCCCCTCCCAGAGCTGGGACTGGAACCCAGGGGTCCCGACACCCCCGACTGCCGTGAACTCTGCCCTGCGCACACTCACTATCTGGAGTTTGATTGTTTTCCCCTCCAGCTCAATAGTCCGGATCTTGAAGTCCACCCCGATGGTACTGATGTAGCTGTCCGTGTAATTGTCATCCTGGGGAAGAGAGGAGGGACAGCGAGTGATGGGGCGGGGCGGGGCAGGGGGGGGGAGCCCGGCAGCGCCCCTGCAGCCTTCCCCAGACTGAGTGCTTCCCCCAACACTGCCCCCGCTGCCCCCCACAGCCATTATGGTGCCCCTGTGCTGCCCACCCCATGGCCCCTAGGAACTTCACAGCAACAAAAGGCTTAGAACCAGCTTCCCCCTGCTCCAAAAGCCTAGCCACCGGAGCTAAAGGAGAATCCCCATCAGCTCTTAGCGGCACAGGGGCTAGGACACACAAATGAGCAGTTCCAGTTCCCTCCTGGAGAGGAAAGTGGCTTTACCCTAGTAAGATGCACAAGCCCTCAACCCCTCAGGTTCAGGCCATATGGTATTTTTATTACATCACAGATGGGGAAACTGAGGCAGGGAACGAGGCAGCAACTCGCTCAAGGCCGCACAGCGAGGGGCTGACTGAGCTGTGAAGAGAAGCCAGGAGTCCCGATTCCCAGCCCCACCCCCATCTCTCCCCACCACTTCTCCCACCCCTCCCTCGGCTCTAACCCACTAGACTCTGTTCCCACCCCTCCTTCTGGCTTCCCCCACCGGATGGGAGAAATTCCTTCAGCAGGGCCCTTGGCTTTCTCTCCCTCCTTGGGCCTGGAGAGGGGAAGAGCTGTTAGGGTCAGGAATACCCATCGGCCCCATGGGGTGGGTGACCTGGCATCTAGGCGCTTCCGTAATACACCTAATAGCAATAAAAATGTACAGCACCTGGCGCAATGGGGGGTGGGTCTGGCCTGTGAGCAGGGTGCCTGGGCACTACCGTAATACACCTAATAAATAATCTTCTCTGATACTCACCGCGAAACGCAGCAGGAGGCAGGATTTGCCGACCCCGGAGTCCCCGATCAGGAGGAGTTTGAACAAGTAGTCGCTGTTGGGGAGAGGGGAGGGTGACTCCCTGAAATGCGTTGGGGGGGCGGGAATTCTAGCAGCTGAGTAAATCCCCCCCCCTCCGCTGCAGCCGAACAGCCGCCAGCGGGGATCCAACGACGGATCCAGCGCGGGGGACCCGCCAGCCCCCGATAGCGGCTCTCTGGCAGGGGTGGGTGGTTGCAGTGGCTGCGGGTGGCCAACGGGGAGCGACATCACCCTGCTCACGAGGCCGAGGACCCCAGCCAGCACCCCCATCCCTTCTCACGTCTGCCCAGAGAACACAGCGCTTCCCCCGCCCCCACATGCACACAGACACCTTCCCCCCAACGGGTCCTGTGCCCTTCTCCGAGAGAGCTGTGCTTAGCACATCTGGGCACATTAACCCCCCTGCTCACCCCCAACATCTGGGCACTTTAACCCCCCTGCTCACTCCCAACATCTGGGCACATTAACGCCCCCACTTATCCCCAACATCTGGGCACATTAACCCCCCCACTTATCCCCAACATCTCGGCACATTAACCTCCCCCCAACATCTGGGCACATTAACCCCCCTGCTCGTCCCCAACATCTGGGCACATTAACTCCCCCCCGTTGTCCCCAACATCTGGGCACATTTCCACACTCCTCCAATATTTCCCCCCACCATCTGCTTAATGCCCCCCATATCTCCGCTGAGGACAAATTCCCCCCCCCCAACGTGATGCACCCCCACCCCCCTTTTAAAACTAGTTAAAGCACCCAGGGAAACAGAGGTGGACAGATTGGGCGTGCAGCCCTCAGAGGTAGGGGAATCCAAGCATCTTGCCGGGGTGCAAGGCAGGGAAAACGGGCGGTACAATGGTGCAGGATACAGCCAATGTGTGTCTTTGTCCATCCCAGGGCTCTCCCATCTCTTCCCCCCTGCCCCACACGGGGCGGGCAAGCAATGTCAGCTGCCGCAGCTGTTTACACAAAGGGGCCAGCTGCCCTCTAGGAACCGGGCTGAGACCCATCCAACTCATTGCACACAACAGCCATCATTTGCTCAGCATCCCCCCCCTCCCCTCCTGCCAGCCATGCGACCCCTGGTTCTGGCAGCCCGGACTCACTATTCTGGATTGATGGTCGACATGACGGCACGGGGGCCCCGCTCAGAGACGGTGCTGCTTCGAGGGAGGGGGACAGGGGATCCCCAGGTTCTTGCTGGATCCTGCAAGGCCAGTGACGGGGGGTGCGGGAGAGAGACAGGAGGGATTAATGGGTGCAGTCTAAGCCCCTCACCCAAAATGGGATGTGGGGGGGTGTATTTCCATTTTACACATGGGGAAAAAGGCACGGAGAAAGGAAGAGACGTGCCCAAGGTCATGCAAACTGGTGGCAGATCTGGGAATGGAACCCAGGAGTCCTGCCTCTCCGTTGCCACCCCTGCTCTTAACCACTAGACCCTACTCCCCTCCCAGACCTGGGGCTAGAACCCAGGAGTCCTGGCTCCCGAGCCCCCTGCTCTAACCACTAGACCCTACTCCCCTCCCAGAGCTGGGGCTAGAACCCAGGACCCCTGACTCCCAGCCCCCTGCCCTGCTCCATAATAATAATGCATTGTGCTTCCCCGGCTCCTTTCATCCCAGAATCTTCACACACCAGTGAATTACCCCCGGCCACCCACTCTGGAAATCAGGTTTTCACCCCACCCCACCCGGCACTGATGGGGAAACGGTGCCGCGGAGACGGGAAAGGATGTCCCAAGGTCACACAGGGACCGAGGGGGGCCAGAGATGGAATTGAAAACACGCACCCCAGCCCACAAAGGCCTGGCTCCCAGCCTTCCCTGCTCCAACCACTAGACCTTACTCCCCTCCCAGTGTCAGGAATAGAACCCAGGAGTCCAGACTCCCAGCAACCGCCCCCAGTCCCCTCCCCGCCCTTAGTTGCCTCCCGACCTGCAGCCCAGGCAAGATTTAGGGGGAGGCTCATGGTAGGAACTGGCCAGTTTAATCAGGATGGGGACGAGCGGGGGGGGGGGGGGGGTTACCCCCTTCCCACATGGGCCAGCCCCCCAGGGTGGGAGACAAATTGGGGACTTGGCAGCCAGGCTGGGCCTGGAGGCATCACTGGGTGGGGGGCATGAGGGGCTATACCCAGAACCCCCCCACTCCCCCTCCCCAGTCTCCCAGCCGGCTTAGTGAGGCTCCCCCCCTATCTGCACCCTGTACCCCAGCCCTAGGGGTGTAACCCCTGCCCGCCCCACTGTTCCCTCCCTCAGGCAGCTGAAGGTAATGCTGCCTGCCCCCCCCCCAACCTGCTTCCTCATCCCCACTGCAACCTGCCCCACAGAGACCTGCTCCCCCTATTGCCCCCAGTTCCTGTACCCAGCCCCTCCATTCCCCCCCCGAAGCCTGTACCCCGCCCCCCAGGTCTACTCCCTCTGTCCCCCCCCCGCCTTGAGCCGACATCCGCTCGACGCAGTAAAATGTCTCCCAGGCCCAGACTGCAGCATCCTCCCCGCTCATCCGCCCCCCCCCCACCGGCTGCAGCACCCCAAGCCCATGGGGGGGGGTCCCCAGCGTCTCCCCCATGTCGCTAGAGAGAGGCCGCCGCTAGAGACAGCAGGTGCCGAGCGCAAATGAGCTGGTACCTGGGTGCGGGGGGAGGCTCCCCCTTCCAGCCCGATCGCTCCCCCCTGCTCCCGAGCAGGTGCAGCGCCGATCCCTTTCCAAAAGGGGGGGGAGCCCCCCGGTCCCGTCCGGAGAGGTGTAAGCAAAGGCGCCCCCCCGCTGCAAAAACCCAGCGCACGGACACAAGCCCCGCGCTATTGGCTGGCTGGGCCAGGGAGGGATGGGGATTGGCTGAGCCCCCTGACCCAAATCTGGGTGGGTTTTACTTTTTAACGCTTCAGAGGCTGGAGGGCGTAGGTTGAGCTGTGTGTGTGTGTGTGTGAGAGAGAGAGAGATGTCAGATCAACCCATTGTGACCACCTAGTCTCCTCCCCCCCGCCGCCATAACTCAGTCCCTCCCCCCCCCCGTGAACTGAATGAGGGAAGATTTTCACAGCCACCACCCACCCATTTTCACACCCACCCCCTCCCCAGCAGCGGCCAGGATCCTGGAGAGCTCCCATGCTGGCTCCCACTGGGTTTGTTATTGTGTATTATTTATTAGGTGTACTAGGGTAAAACATTTTTCTTGCTATTAGGTGCATTACGGTAGCACCCACCAGGCGCCCCAGCCACGGGCCAAAACGCCATTGCACCAGGCTCTGAACATTTTGATTGCTATTAGGTGTATTACGGTAGTACCCAGGTGCCCAGCCATGGAGCAGGACCCCCACTGTGCCAGGCGCTGTAAGTTTGTATTGCTATTAGGTGTATTACGGTAGCACCTAGGCGCCCCAGCCATGGAGCAGGACCCCACTGTGCCAGGTGCTGTAAGTTTGTATTGCTATTAGGTGTATTACGGTAGCACCCAGGTGCCCAGCCATGGAGCAGGATCCCATCGTGCCAGGCGCTGTACAAACACGGAACTAAAAGGCAGTTCCTGCCCCAAAGAGCTTCCCATCCAAGGCTAAGACAAAAGACGCCAGCTGGGGTGGCACAGGGGCACAACTGGCCGGCGTGACGGGCAGGGCGCTCAGCACACCAGCCATGGGTAAGTCATGCTCGCTTTGTGCCTCAGTTGCCCCACCCATAGAATGGGGCTAATGCTACCCACCTCCTTTGTAAAGCCCCTTGAAATCTGCTAGGGCTGATTATGATTGAGGCCTGAGCTTGGCGGAGTAGCTGAGTGTGTGGCGGGGCATTTTATGGGGTGCAGTGGGGAGAAACGGAGAGCGATCAGCTGCACCTAAGACGGACGGACGCTGTCCAGCAGGTCTCTGGAGCTGGGCAGGAGCAGTCACAGGGAGATCCGGAACCGCTGGGCAAGAATCCACCCCTTGAAAATCTCCCCCACTCTGATCTGACTTTAATGTCAAGCCATTTCCCCAGACCCCCCCATAACTGCTTTGTGGCGCCATGGGTGTGACAAGCAGGGCAGGTCTCAGCTCAGTAGGATGGGTGTTCACAGCCTACAAGAGACACCCATATAACTGCCCTCTCCCCACCCTGCTGGCAGCCTCAGCAGAGCGTCAGGGTTCCCCCGAGCCATCGGTTTCATAGCCCACGCTAGACAGGGCTGCACTAGGGTGACCAGACAGCAAGTGTGAAAAATCAGGAAAGGGGGTGGGCGGTAATAGGAGTCCATATAAAAAAAAGCCCTAAATATCAGGCCTGTCCCTACAAAATCGGGACATCTGGTCACCCTAGGCAGCACCCTTTGGGTCAGACCCCCTTTGGATCAAGGGCCCATGTGCTTCTGGTTGCATGGGAAGGGGTGTGATCTTGAGGGAGACTCTTACCCACCAGATTATAGTCAAATCCTGCAACCACTTCGCCACCCCACCGTGAAAAAGCCAAGGAGTAAATGGAACTACGGGGCCTGAGCCCCCTACTTTCCCGTGGAGGTGGGGAGATCCCTCCAGAGCTGGGACAGATTGGCTAAGGGGAGCTGTGTGGCCGGACACACTGCCCCAGGGACTCAAATGGGGGCAGGGGGAGGAGGCATCTTCGCTCCAGCATTAAATCCAGACGGAAATTCTCTGAACTCACAATTATTTTAAACCCAAGGACGAGATTTTTCACGGTTATTTTATTTTTTTTACGGACAGAGTTCAATCTGAGCGAATCCAGCCCCTGATGGTGGGAGATTCTGGGCCCAAGTCTCAGGCACGCTGAGCCCTCTGGGACGTCAGCATCCCCCTGAGAAGCTTCCCCCGCCTTGCTCAGTGAGAGTGTCCCCGGCTGCTGTGCATAAGGGCCCTGCTTCCAGCTCCCGGCACGGGGTAGATTGGGGGCATGGCGGGAGCGCACGGCGCTGTGGGTATTCTCTGCTCCCCAGGGCCTCTAGGGGGTAGTGTGCGAGTCAGAGCAGCCTCAGGGCTGCTCTAATTGACACTGGGAGCTGGGTGGGGCCCAGAATAGAGAGACTGCAAAGGGGGCTTAAAGCACAAGAACGGGAGGTGCTGTTTGTGGGTTGTAAGTCTCTGATCTGCAGTAAACCGGCTGTACTATCCCCTGCCATTAGGGGGCATCAGAGCCCGCAGTTATCAGGGGCAGCGCTGGGGTGTTAGCTGGGATCCCGTTCCCCTGGGTGCGGGCACTTGTTATTTGGAAGGAGCGACAGCCATCATAGGCCAGCTTCACAGAAGGATCCACTCTTTGTCAGCAATGCAATCTGATTGGATGCACCCCCTCTTTGACTGGATCCATCCCAAGACAAGGGGCAGAGAGGAAATGTGATTGGATGCAGTCCCTGTCAGACTGGATCCATCTTGAGGTGAGGGGGCAGAGATGAAATCTGATTGGACGCAGCCTTCCTCCCCCTGGATCCATCCCAAGACAAGGGGAGAGGTAAAATCTGATTGGACGTAGCCCCTGTCAGACTGGATCCACCCTGAGGTGAGGGGGCAGAGATGAAATCTGATTGGACGCAGCCCCTCTTCGACTGGATCCATCCCAAGACAAGGGGCCGAGGTGAAATCTGATTGGACGTGGCTCCTGTCAGACTGGATCCATCCTGAGGTGAGGGGGCAGAGATGAAATCTGATTGGAAGCAGCTCTTCTCTGTCTGGATCCATCCCAAGACAAGGGGCCGAGGTAAAATCTGATTGGACGTAGCCCCTGTCAGACTGGATCCATCCTGAGGTGAGGGGGCAGAGATTAAATCTGATTGGACGCAGCCCCTCTTCGACTGGATCCATCCCAAGACAAGGGGCGAGGTAAAATCTGATTGGACGTAGCCCCTGTCAGACTGGATCCACCCTGAGGTGAGGGGGCAGAGATGAAATCTGATTGGAAGCAGCTCTTCTCTGTCTGGAACTATGCGGAGGCAGGAAGGTGGAGCTGAAGTGTGATTGGATGCAGCCCCTCCCTGGTGGGATCCACTGGATGATGAGAGGGCGGAGCTGAAACCCGATTGGCCGCAGCCCCCCCTGAGAGTAGATCTCCCCAGTGCCGGTGGGAGGGTGGATCTCTCTCCGATCCTGATGGGTCACTTCAGCAGCCGGAGGCTCATTCTCTGCTCGATGTTCAGCTTCTCTACGGACTGCGGGGAGGCAAACGTCAGTCGCCCGGGGCTGGCCATGGCGTCGGAAATGTGGCCAGCCCCGGGCCGTAACCACCTCCTACCCAGACAGCCACCACGGGTCCGGGGGGCGGGGTGGGGGGCAGCCACGCGGTTAAAGCCCTGGGCTGGGCCTCAATTCCCAACGCTGCTCCACACTCCCTGGGTGACCTTGTGGCCAACCCCCGTGCCTCAGTTTCCCTTCCTGTTCCACAGGGATCATGGTCCTTCCTTGGTCTCGCTAAACTCTCTCGCGCTATCGTCATACACGTAAGAATCTATCCTCCACCCTCTCCACTAAGGCCTCACCGCTCCCCTCTAGATGATTGACGCCCCGCTTTGCCCCCCCCCGGTTCTACCCCCCGCCCCCCTGGTCCCCGCCAGACCGTGGCGAACTCCTCGAAGGAGATGGCGCCGTCACCGTCCTGATCGGCCTCCTGGATGGTGCGCTCGGCGATGCACACCAGTTGCTCATCTGTCACCTGGATGCCGACCATCAGCCGCAGCACCTGGAGGGGAGGAGATAGTGATGGCCCCGCCCCTTTCCCTCCCCCACCCCCCAGCCCCGGGGCTGCCACTGAGGGAGGGGAGGAGGGATTCCATCTCTGGGGGCCCTTGGGTGGAGGTGGGGGCAGCCACTTTGCACGCTCGCTCTCCAGCCTCGTGCGCATGCTCACCCCACGCCCCTTCCCCTCTCTCTTGCACACTCCCCAGCCCCTCGCATGCTCACGCACGCTCATTACCTGCAGCATCTCGTCCCGGGAGATCTTCCCGTCGCTGTCCTGGTCGTAGAGCTGAAAAGCAACTATGCAACCCAGATTGGTGTCAGCGGTGGGATCGGAGCAGGGAAATGATCCCCCCTCCCCTCCCGCCACCAGCCCCAACCCCGCCCCCCGCCACCGTTAGACCTCTATATATTCCCATGTCCCCCCTAGCCCAACACCCCCTCCCTATGCCTGTGGCCCCCGCCCTGCCTGGATCCCCTCTGCCTCCTCCCCATGCATGCCCCCCCACCCCAGCACCCCTCCACATATCTCTGCATGGCCCGCCCCCCAGTTCTGTCAGTTCCACTCCACCTCAGCACCCCTCCAACTGCCCTTGGGTGCCCCTCCCAGTTCTCCACACCTAGTGCCCCTCCCACATGCCCTCCTCACCCCCCACTCCAAATGCCCTCTAGCCAGAGGCCAGTGGTACTTCCCCTCCCATGCACGCCCCATAAGGCCTGGGGGGCAGCCCCTTAGGCCTCCCTCCCTCCCTCCCTCCCCCACCGTGAGTCCCGCCACCAGCCCCACTACTCACACCGCAGCTTGCTGAGTCGGCTGTTCATGGGCTCCGGGAGGCCAGTCTCCTTGGACTTTCCTTCCTCCACGGGCCGGAAGCGGGCCAGGACCCGGATGAAGGATCGGAAATCGGCGAGCTCTTCCCTGCGGCGGGGGACGGGAGTCTTGGCTAATACCCAATGCAGCAGCGCAGGCTGCCAGATGAGCCACAGCTGTGTATACAGGGAGCCCTCGCCCGGCGCTGAGATGCGGCCACCTCTGGGGCGGGGCATGGGGGCTGTTTATACAGGGAGCCCTCGCCCGACGCTGAGATGCGGCCACCTCTGGGGCGGGGCACAGGGGCTGTTTATACAGGGAGCCCTCGCCCGGCGCTGAGATGTGGCCATCTCTGGGGCGGGGCACAGGGGCTGTTTATACAGGGAGCCCTCGCCCGGCGCTGAGATGCGGCCACCTCTGGGGCGGGGCACAGGGGCTGTTTATACAGGGAGCCCTCGCCCGGCTCTGAGATGTGGCCACCTCTGGGGCGGGGCACAGGGGCTGTTTATACAGGGAGATGCGGCCACCTCTGGGGCGGGGCATGGGTGCTGTTTATACAGGGAGCCCTTGCCGCCCAGCACTAAGGCGCAGCCACTTCTAGGGTGGGGCGCCAGGGGCGTTTATACAGGGAGCCCTTGTCTGGCGCTGAGATGCAGCTGCCTCTGGGGCGGGGCGCGGGGGCTGTGTACACGGGGATCCACACAGCAGGGCGCGAAGGAGGACCACGCATGCCTTTGCCACAGGGGCTACACTGCTCAGCACCCTGCACCATCCAGTCCCCGTCAGGCTCTGCCGGGTCCCCTGCGATGCTCCGTGGCCTGTGAGCTCTGGCGCCCCCGAGAGGCAAGTGACGTGCCCTGCAGCCTGCACCCTCCACGCTCGTAGACCAGACTCACCCCTCCTTGAAGAAGGCATTGATGATCCGGTCCCCCAGGGGGTTCACCGCCAGCTCCCCAATCCCCTGCAGGTCGTATTTGCTTTGGGGAGTGAGACAGGGCAAAGGTCATGGCATGGCCCGGCTGGTTTAGCGCTGAACCCCAGGGGGCCTCACCCCTGTGTTCTAGGCCCCAGGCCGGTCCCAAGACTGGTGGCAGCTGCCTCTGGGGTGGGGCCTAGGCAGCTGCTAATATGAAGATCTCTCATCCAGGGGCGAGATGCAGCCACTTCTGGAGTGAGGCCCAGCAGCTGTTTGTACAGGGATCCCTCTCTCAGCGCTGAGATGCAGCTGTCTCTGGGGTGGGCCGTGGCAGCCATTCCAGAGGGGGGATCTTGGTTCCCGATGGCTCACTCCCCTGGGGTTACTCCAGATTGACGCCAGAATCTGGCCCGCCACCGACAACTCCCATTAACTGCGGGTTCCTGTCAGTAGAGAGTTGGGCCGCTTGGAGGGCCACTGGGCCCGATCCCCCTCGCCCAGGGATAAAGCAGGGGGGAGGGGTGTGGACAGCATTCAGGACACCTGGGTTCTAGTCCGGGCTCTGACATTGGGCCCCACCCCGTGCCTCAGTTTCCCCTCCCACCCTTTCGTCTGTCTCCTTGGGGCAGGAGCTTCTCTCCCGCGGGTGTCTGCAGCACCTGAGGCAACAGGGCCCGGATCTCAGAGGCACTCTCCTTGCCCCGGCTAGGTGCTACCGTAATACCCATGATAATTGCTCCACCTGGAACCCCAGACTGGATCCTGTGTCTGGGCACCGCCTGATCTGTGCCACCCTATATGGCAGGGATGGGCAAAGTACGGCCCTGGGGGGCGCATTTGGCCCTCAGACATTTTAATCCAGCCCTCAAGCTCCCGCTGGGGAGCGGAGTTGGGGGCTTGCCCCGCTCTGCGCGGCTCCTGGAAGCAGCAAAATGTCCCCCCTCCGGTTCCTACACGAAGGCGCAGCCAGGGGGCTCCACGCGCTGCCCCCGCCCCAAGTGCTGCCCCCGCAGCTCCCATTGGCTGGGAACCGTGGCCAATGGGAGCTGCAGGGGTGGTGCCTGCGGACCGGGCAGTGCGCAGAGCCGCCTGGCCGCGCATCCACGTAAGAGCCAGAGGGGAGACATGCTGCTGCTTCTGGGAGCTGCTTCAGGTGAGCGCTGCCCGGAGCCTGCACTCCTGAGCCCCTCTCCACGCCCCAACCCCCTGCCCCAGCCCTGATCCCCCTCCCGCCCTCCGAACCCCTCAGTCCCAGCCCGGAGCACCCTCCTGCACCACCAACCCCTCATCCCCAGCCCCACCCCAGAGCCCGCGCCCCCAGCCAGAGCCCTCACCCTCACCCTCTCCCGCACCCCAACCCCCAATTTCGTGAGCATTCACGGCCTGCCATACAATTTCCGTACCCAGGTGTGGCCCTCGGGCCAAAAAGTTTGTCCCCCGCCCCCCCGCTCTACAGGTTCCTTTACCACGCCCATCACCGGAGCGTCCGAGCGCTAAGCATTAAACCACCTTAATGGGCTGGCGGCTGTAAGTGCTACCGTAATGATCCAATAACAAAGCAGCCAGAAAGGCCCAGGGATAGACGCCTGCTTCCCCCCTACCTGAGGGAGCCCTTCTGCTCCTTGTCCAGGGCCTGAAACCGGTCATAGAGGCGGACAACGCTGGCCTGCGAAACTGGACACAAGAGAGCGAGACAGCTTTAGCCGTTAGCAAAGATTCTCCCTTACTGCAGGGGCCACGGCAGGTCAGGGGTTAACGAAGTTTTAGGATGTTGGCGATTAAATCTGTTCCCCTCCCCCCCGCCATCTGATTAACATTTAATCATAGAATCTCAGGGTTGGAAGGGACCTCAGGAGGTATCTAGTCCAACCCCCTGCTCAAAGCAGGACCAACCCCAATTAGATCATCCCAGCCAGGGCTTTGTCAAGCCTGACCTTAAAAACCTCTAAGGAAGGAGATTCCACCACCTCCCTAGGTAACCCATTCCAGTGCTTCACCACCCTCCTAGTGAAAACGTTGTTCCTAATATCCAACCTAAACCTCCCCCTCTGCAACTTGAGACCATTACTCCTTGTTCTGTCATCTTCTACCACTGAGAACAGTCTAGATCCATCCTCTTTGGAACCCCCTTTTAGGTAGTTGAAAGCAGCTATCAAATCCCCCCTCATTCTTCTCTTCTGCAGGCTAAACAATCCCAGTTCCCTCAGCCTCTCCTCATAAGTCATGTGCTCCAGCCCCCTAATCATTTTTGTTGCCCTCCGTTGGACTCTTTCCAATTTATCCACATCCTTCTTGTAGCGTGGGGCCCAAAACTGGACACAGTACTGAGAAGATTTAATTTCACGCCAGGGGCCTGGGCTGCCCAGGGATCGCAGCATTACGGGGTTGTTAGTGCTGGGGAGAGGGGTCACATTAAAAGCCCCTCCCCCCGTGTGTATATATATATATATATATATATATATATATATATATACACACATACACAGGGCAGGGGGATTGGTTCTTTCCCAGGTCTTTTCATCTGGAGACCTCAAAGTGTTTTACAAAGGAAGGTCGGTGTCATTTTACAGATGGGGAAACTGAGGCAGGAGGCGGGGAAGTGATTCACCCAAGGTCACACACAGCCAATCAGTGGCAGAGCTGGGAAGGGAACTCATGAGTCCTGACGCCCACATGCCCCTTATGCTCTGACCACTAGACCCCACTCTCTTCCCGGAGCTGAAAACAGAACCCAGGAGTCCGATCCCAGGGAAATGGCCCCTGAGAATCCTTCTCCACACACTGCGCTGTGGCCATTCTCTGCCCCCCAGCCCCGGGGTGGATGGGGGATGGGACGGAGCAGTTTGGGACGCGAGCCTGCCTCCTTCGCCAGCCCCTCCCATCCACCCGCTATCAGCGCGCCTTGCAAATGATCCAGTTAGGCCACTTTCCCGAGGCTCCACGTCAGCTGGGGGAAACCAAGGCACAGCGGGGTTTGCCGTGGGACCGTACGGCTAGTCAGTGCCAGAGCCAAGCAGGGAACCCAGGAGTCCTGCCTGACTCCACAACCTCCGTTGTGATCACAAAACACCACCCTTCCCGGAGCTAGGGCTAAAACCCAGGAATCCAGCCTCCCCCCCCGGCCCCAACCACCAGCCCCCACTCCCGTCCCAGAGCTGGGGCTAGAACCTGCATCCTGCTTCCCAGCCCCACCCTGCTCCAACCCACTAAACCCCACTCCCCTCCCCAAGCTCGGAATAGAACCCAGGAGTCCTGACACCCAGTCCTTTGGCAGAACCACACACACAAATTTCCCCCTCCCCTTCAAACAGGGGCCACCTCACGGGGGGCAGGTATTTAGGGTGCTACGCGCTCCGACTGCCCTGCCCCATATGGCCCTGCAGCCCCAGGACACCAGCCAGTGAAGCAACCACTCCCCTGCCCCCTTTGTCTCAGATTTAACTTGCCAACTTTAGGGTTACACAACTGCACCCCACCCCCCCACCCCCCAAACACACACACTCTGCGGATCCCTTACAGCCTGTTTCCTGCATGATCTCCTCCAGCTCCGGGATAGCGGACGGGTGGGAGCTCTGGCAGCCCATCTCTCATGCCGTCAGGCCTCGCCGGGACTCTCCCCCCTCTGCAGCCGGGCGCCCAGGGCAACTGGGAGCCTTGGATCCAACTTTTCCTAGCAGCCCATATGGGATCTCGAGTGACGGGCCGGCCGGCCAATCAACCCCGGGGAGAGGAAGGCCTTGGACTAGCTGGGCTGAGTTCCTTTAAGGTGGATTTTCCTTCTCCCCGCCCAGGCAGTAAAGGCCGGGACTGGAAAACAGGGAAGTGGCTTGTTTGTTTGATTTTCCAAACTGTCAAGGTTTTCGGGGCGGAGGGGTTGAGCTGCTCTGAGCACTTCCCATGACAAAGCCTTTCGACACAGCATGATTGTTTGGCACAGAGCGGCCACCAGTGGGGTAGGGCGTGACAGCTGTTTATACAGGGACCTTTGACCTAGCACTGAGATGCAGCTACCTCTGGGGTAGGGCGTGACAGCTGTTTATACAGTGACCTTTGACCTAGCACTGAGATAAACCCAGGGTCACATTAACCCTTGAGATGCCTGGCAGAAGTACAGCACCAGATCGTAGTACCCCCACCCTTCGGCACTCAAGCCCCCCAGCAGTTGAGCTCAGCGCCTTAAAAACCCTTCCCCTCCTCTGGGTCAGGTCCGGACCACAATACCACACACACGTTAACATCCAGGGGGCATCAATGCGCAGGCATCAGGGCATGCTCGTTGCTGGTAGGGTCAGGAAGGTTAGTCCCGGGTGGCCCAACACACTTGGTGTGAGGGTCGGCTCAGCTTCTTATGGAGCAAAGGGCTGGCTGGGACGTGCAGAAGGCTGGACCCAGAGCCCTGGTGGTCCGATCTACTGGGACTCAGCCTGGCTGGTCATTCGATGGTCTGCGGCCTGCATTACGCAGGTCAGATTCGCTGATCCCAGGGGGTTCCCTCTGGCCACGGACTCTGTGCACCTGCTACCATAACAACCCGCTGCCTTTATCCAGCGCTTTTCAGTTGCAGAGCCCAAAGCGCTTTACCAAGGAGGGAGGCATCGTTATCCCGATTTCACAGACGGGGAAACTGAGGCACAGGGCAGGGCCGCGACTTGCTCGAGGCCCCCCCCCCAGCAGAGCCAGGAATAGAACCCATGCCTCCCGAGGGCCAGGGCAGCATTCCACCCACTAGGATAAAGTCCGAGGCGCGGCCCACGGCTGGAGACAAGACGCTGAACTCGCTGGCCACAGGCTCAGCTGAGCCGTCGATAGCTGGGAGCTGTGGAGCCTCAGTTTCCCTTTCCCTCCTATCGCAGTCCCCCCCTTCTGTCTCTCTCCTCACACCATCCTCTGCTCCCCAGCAGCAGGGGCAAAGCCAGTGGCATCTGGCCCGGCACAGGGTCACCCCCAAAGTCACTTGGGGAGGAGCTCAGAGTGGCCTTACCAGAAACCTGCCGCCAGAGGGCGCTGCCGGACTGTAGGAGGCGACTGGATTTAGGGGAGGCCTGACCCACCCCTCAGGCCCTGGCCTGAACCAGACAGCCCCCATCTCAGGATCTAGGGCGCAGCTCTGGGGCCTGGGCCCCACAGTCACTGGCCCCCTGGGGCCACAGAGGGGAAAGGCCCCATATCCCTCACGTAGTCCCCCTGCCTGGGGCTGGCTCAGAGCCGGCACCCCCCCGCAGAGCAGCCCCAAATCCCATTCTCTGCCCCCTTGAGCCAGCCACTTGCCTGCTGTGGGGCCAGATCACAGCCCGCCCCCCTAGAGGGGAAAGGTCCCCCCTCCAAGGCTGGAGCATAGCCAGGGCCACCTAGAGAGGAAAGGCCCCCCATGTCTCCCCCCGCCCCCGCAAGGCTGGAGCATAGCCAGTGCTCCCTAGAGGGGAAAGGCCACCCCCATGTCCCCCACCTGTTTGTGTGAGTTGCTGATGCCAAGGCTCCAGAGGGGAGCCGGGAGTGGGGGGGCGGGGTCCGCTGAATGTGGGGGGAGGCACAGCTACACCCAAGGACATCAGCAGGATGCAGGCCAGAAAGGCAGATCTCCTTCCGCACAGCTGTTCCCGCCGCCCCATGGTCCTGGCCAGCTGTGTCAAGACAGGCAAGCCAGATGAATCTCCTTGGGCAGGAGGGGAGGATTCCCCCACCCCCCGCAGCTCCAAGGGGGTGCAGGGAGCCAGGCAGATGGGGCAGCCAGCTCCATAGGACGGGGTGTGTGTTTGGCGGCTGTGGGGTGGGGGTGGGGGCTCAAAAAGAGCAAGCATCTTGCAGCCCAAGAGAGGTACCTATAGGGCCCTGGGAACCCCCTCCTCCAGTCCCCCACCATCACCAGTGCCCCCCACTTTAAACCAACACTGGGGTCCAGCCACAGCCCTTTAAACCAGCTCCAAAACCCTCCTCTCCCATGCACCCAACCCTCCTTGGCACCTGCCTTTTAATAGCCTGAGCAGCTGATTGCCCTTGCTGGAGGGAGGGTGGGGGTGTGTGTCTTAAAGGGACAGGAGCTCATTTCTCACCAAGGTTGGGTGAGTGATGAGGGTCTGGATGAAGCTGGTTATCTGCCTCTTCGTGCAGAGCAAGGCCAAGCTAAGGGGGTCCCCGGTAGCTGGGGGGGCCCCCCATGGCAGAAGTGGGTGAGGGAGGCAGCCTTCCTGGAAAGGGCTTTCGAGGCTCGCTCTCAGAGGAGCCGGGGAAGTGGCCGGTTTGTTAATGGGAGGTGGGCCCTGTTGCCAACGGGGGGGCCCTGACTGGCCACGCATGCAACAAGTTGGGCAGGTCTCAGCCCAGCCACAGATGGTCCTGGCACACAGTCAGCCATCACCGCTGGCCCCGAGCGGCAGTGGCCACCCCATCGGTGGCAGAGAACTGAATGGGCCACGGAGACCCGCGCCCCCATCCAGGCTGCGTCCTAGAGCCTCAATGGGGCAGTGGTATTGGGGCGCTCTGTATTTAAGGGTTGAGCTTCCCAACCTAGGAATCCTGACATCCAGGTGCCCCCCCTCTAACCGCTAGATCCCACTCTCTCCCCGCAGAGTTAGGGGTAGAACCTAGGAGTCCTGACTTCCAGCCCCCTCCCCGCTCTAACCACTAGACTCCCCGCCCCTCCCAGAGCTGGGGATAGGACCCAGGAATCCTGGGCTGGCAGGCTTCATGCCCGTCGGTGTGTCCCCATCCAGGAGGGATGCCCAGAGTCTGGGCAGGGCGAGGGGGAACCGGACCCCGACCTGAGCTGAGATTTCGTCTTGCAAGCCCCTTAAGCCCTGAGCAATTGCTGACCAGTAGGGGGCAGGGATGAGTCACTTGGGAGTTGGATGGATTTGGGTGGCGGGTTACGCCCCCCTGGCCGTGCCCCCCCCCAGAGCTGGGATCGAACCCAGGCGTCCTGCACTCCAGAACCCTGCTGCTCTAACCACAAGACCCCCACCAGCCCAGGAATAGAACCCAGGCGTCCTGGCTCAGCCCCCGCCACTAAGCAGTAGAGCCCAGCCATCCCCCAGCGAGGCCCCGTTCCCATCCCCTCCCCAGGGCCCTACGCTGGAATGACCCTAGATCTGCGGTGGGGTAGCAGCTTAGCCCTGTGGAGACAGCTGGTGGCTGTAACACGCTGCCCAGGGGGCCAGAATCAGAGAATCAGCGCAGCTGCCCCATGGTTTCCTCATTAACCCTGAGCTGTGTTGGGTCAGGGAGGTGAGGAGAGCTGGGCGGGGGGAGAGAAACCTAAACATGAGGGTCAAGGGGGTCAGGGGCCATTAAGCTGCGTGGCAGTTCAAGGAAGGGACCAGGAAAGTCTGGGCATCACCAGTGTCACCCCCAGGCCTCACAGGCACACCTCCTGCTCTAACCGCTAGACCCCACTCCCCTCCCCGGGAACAGACCCCAGGAATCCTGGTGCCCAGTCCCCGCTGCTCTAACCACTAGACCCCACTCCCCGCCCTGAGCAGGGCGTCCTGGCAGGTCTTTCGTAGCGGTACGTCTGCCCCCCAACCAGGAGGGATTCCCATTCGCCTCTGCCCCAGCCCCATAGCTGCAAAGGCCAGCAGGAGCTCAGTGACTTTCCCACAGTGGCCGGGGGAGGGGGGAGGAGAGAGACCCCAGCCCTGCAATAATCTGATGAACAAGCACCTTCCCTCCCCTCCTCACCCGGCAGACTCATTACCGGCCCCCCACCTGCCAAGATCAAAGGAATATTCCCACCAGCTGCCTGGTTCCCACCGGGCCTCGGTTTCCCTGCATTATGGAGCCCAGCAAGCCGTGGGCAGGGCATGGGGGGGGAACGTGTCCTAAGCAAGCACCAGGCTGGGTAGGTCAAATGCCCCCCCCTTCCAGCGCCCCCTGGCCTGTGAGCTCACTAGACTCTAAATTGGTGTGGGGGTGGGGCTCGGAACAGTGGGGCAGGGTTGGTGGGTTAATTAAATGATAAGACCCCTAATTCCTACCCCCCACCCCCCTAACCACTGGCTACCATTCCCGTCCCAGAGCTGGGGATAGAACCCAGGAGTCCTGGCTCTCAACCCCTCCTGCTCTAACCACTGGGCACCACTCCCGTCCCAGAGCTGGGGCTAGAACCCAGGAGTCCTGGCTCTCAACCCCTCCTGCTCTAACCACTGGGCACCACTCCCGTCCCAGAGCTGGGGCTAGAACCCGGGAGTCCTGGCTCGCAACCCCGCCTGCTCTAACCACTGGGCACCATTCCCGTCCCAGAGCTGGGATAGAACCCAGGAGTCCTGGCTCCCAGCCCCCCCAGCGTTTACCGCTTGGCAGGTGCTCTAAAAGTCATGCAGAGGCAGGAGGAAGCAGCTTCTCTTCCTCGCCCCCGTGGCCCGGCTTCCCGAGCCTGCTCCGGGACAGCCGTGGGTGTTGGGTCACGTAGTCGCTTCCGCTGCCTCCTCCCCCCCCGACCCCCCGCGCCACCAGAGGAGGTCAGTGCGAGGTCCCCCCCGGCTGGGGGGGTGCTGAGAGAGATGTTGGGGGCCAGGCAGCGCTCCCAGGACTCCTGGGGTCTGAGCCAAAGAGGCCTCAGCCAGAGCTGGGGGGCCGCAGGATCGGGGCCGTGCCAGGATTGCCCTGCCTGAGGCTCCAGAGGGAGCCCGGACCCGCTGGGGCGGCTCCCTGCCTTCCCAGGGGCTGGGCCTAAGAGCCGCCAGCCCTGGCCACTGGGCCGGGCATTTGTCAGCACCGACGGCCCCAGGTCCTTGTCCCCGGGCACCGAGCGACGACAGCCAAGCGTAGGGTTATTGTGCGGCCCAGAGAGGTGAGCCCAGGTGACTCTCAGCCCCTCGCCTCTGGGCCCCTCCCCATTGCGCTGGGGGTCCCAGCCCCTCGCCTCTGGGCCACTCCCCGTGGCACCGGGAGTCCCAGCCCCTCGCCTCTGGGCCCCTCCCCGTGGCACCGGGGATTCCAGCCCCTCGCCTCTGGGCCCCTCCCCGTGGCACTGGGGGTCCCAGCCCCTCACCTCTGGGCCTCTCCCCGTGGCACCGGGGATCCCAGCCCCTCGCCTCTGGGCCCCTCCCCGTGGCACCGGGGGTCCCAGCCCCTCGCCTCTGGGCCCCTCCCTGTGGCACTGGGGGTCCCAGTCTCTCACCTCTGGGCCTCTCCCCGTTGCACTGGGGGGTCCCAGCCCCTCGCCTCTGGGCCGCTCCCCGTGGCACCGGGGGTCCCAGCCCCTCACCTCTGGGCCTCTCCCCGTGGCACTGGGGGGGGGTCCCAGCACCTCCCCGTGCCGTGTCCCCATGGCACTGGGGAATGCTGGCCCCATAGCCCTAGCCATGTCCCCATCACAGTGTGTGTGGGGGTGTCCCAGCACTTTCCCCTTGGGGTCAGGCCCCCATGGCACTGGGCGGGGGGAGGGGGGGATGCTGGCCCCCCGGGGCCACCAGGCTGATCCTGAGCACAAGAATCGGGCCTGAGAAAGGGCCGCTCCTGGCAGTACCTTAACCCCGTGGGGGCTCCCCGCTGGCCCTGGCCGCCTGTTTTTTCCTGACCGCGCCCCACGGGCTCTGCCCTGACTTTTGTTCTGCGGCCCCCGGCGGCTTCCTGTTCTCGGGGCCCGACTGTGGGAAAGCGGAGCTGGGAATGTGTGTGTGTGACTGTCACCTTCGCACAAATAAACACCGGTGGATGTGCCGGGGGGGTTGGGGGTAGGGGGCAGACACAACAGCACAGCTGGGGGGGGGTAGTTAGTACATTCCCCCCCTTTGGTAGTTGCTTTTCTATCAAATGCCTTTTTGCACGGATGTTAGACCTGGGCAGAGGGGCCAGACTGGGCCCCCTCCCCTGCCCCCCCTGCATGCACCCCCTGCCCTGAGATTAAAGCGCAAGTTCAGGCCAGTTCCCCCAAATATGAGCTGCCCCCCACCCTGCTGGTGGTTGGGGGAGGGGCTGGGTCTCTCTTTTTTTGCCAAAGGGGGAAGTTGCTCCCGGGAATCACACTGAGACCCCCTGCAACTCGTTACAGGGATGGGCTAGAGAGGAGCATGAACTTTTCACCATTTACCAGCGTCTGGGTATTGTGTGTGGGGGGGTTCAGATCTCACTGCTAGGGGCGAGCCCCTCCCTCACTGAGCCCCCCCCCCGTCCCCTGCAGCACAGCGCCCCCTAGCGCTGCACTGGGGCCTTGGGGTCAGCCCTGACTGCAAGGGGAGAGCGCTCCCTATTGAGCCCCCTTTGGCTCCCTGCAGCACAGCGCCCCCTGGTGCCACACTGGGGACTCGGGGTCAGCCCTGACTGCAAGGGGAGAGCGCTCCCTATTGAGCCCCCTTTGGCTCCCTGCAGCACAGCGCCCCCTAGTGCCACACTGGGGACTCGGGGTCAGCCCTGACTGCAAGGGGAGAGCACCCCCTATTGAGCCCCCTTTGGCTCCCTGCAGCACAGCGCCCCCTAGTGCCACACTGGGGACTCAGGGTCAGCCCTGACTGCAAGGGGAGAGCGCCCCCTGTTGGGCCCCCTCTGCCCGCTGCAGCACAGCGCCCCCTAGTGCCACACTGGGGACTCGGGGTCAGCTCTGACGGCCAGGGGAGAGCGCCCCCTATTGAGCCCCTCCTTCCCACCTCCTGCAGCACAGCGCCCCCTAGCGCCACAGCGGGTCTAGGGACTCGGCACCGACTCTCCAGCGAGAGTGCCCCCTACTGAGCCCCCCCCCCCGGCATCACCGCACTGGGGCCAGAACTGACTCCAAGCGCAGACGGCCCAGCGCTAACCCCCATGCCCAACAGCGCCAGCGCGGAGTCCCGCCGACCCCCAACAGCCTCCCAGCTTTGCCTGCTCCCCCCGCCCCACAAGGCGGCTGTTGAAGAGAGCCGGGCGCCGGCTGCAGGGGGGCGCGGCTTTGAAGTGGGGCTGGCGCAGCTTTGCCCTTGGCGCCTCTTGCAAGGTACCTGCCGCAGGGTGGCGCCGCGCCAGGGCGAAACCGACGCGGACAATGGGCGGAAATCCATGAACCGGCTGCAAAAAAAACCCCAACCCAAAATAAAACGTGCTTCGGTTTTTTTGGTGCCTGTGGCTTGTTTGTCGGCCGCTTCCCCAGGGCTCCGGGATCCGGCGGGCGAGCCCTGCCCCACCCCCGGCGTGGGATCGACCCCCCCCCAAACAAAACCACGCGTGCCCCTCTGCCCCAAAAACGCCCCCATCCGCTAGCAAAGGCGCCTGGTTGGTGATGAGACCTAGCGAGGCCGTTTGCAGCGCTTTGCTGGCGACCCGCCCACGGTCCAGGACAAGCCGCCTCCTGGATGGCACTCTTCAGGCGTGCCACGGGCTGGACGGGCCGCTCCCTGCCACGGGGGAATTGGTGGGGAGCATGGCGTGTGGGTATGATGCAGGGAAGACTGCCCTGCCATTGCCCCAGGGACTCTCCTGCCCTGCCACTGTACCCGCCCTGGGGCTGCCCGGCGCTAAACCCGCAGCATGAGGTGGAGCAGCAGCGGGCCCGGTTGTTTGACTCAGACCCCTGGGCAGAGAGGCAGCGCCATCGGAGCGGGCGGCACTGTGTCATGGGCACGGGGGCCGGCCCGGCAAGGACCGGCCCTAAAGGTGGTGCCAATCCCTTAACAAGGCACCGACGGGGTGGGACCAAGATTGGAGGGCGAGGAGGCCCCACCTCAGGGCTGTGCCCAGATGCACCCAGAGGGGGTATCAACGGCTCTGGGAGCCCCGTCTGCCCTGTCCTGGCCCATGCACCGCAGCCTCTCCCCAGAGCGGATGCCGGAATCCCGCCACGTCGCCCCCTCCAGCACATCGCCGGATGTTTTGGAGGTTGCCAAGAGCCCCAGGGTATTTTGCTGAAGGGTGCTGCGTGTTTCCTTGGTCTCAGTTACAGAGAGGTAAAACCCAGACTAACTCCACAGAGAGTCATAGTTCTGAGACCAGGGGCCCACCAACCCTGGTATCCAGTCTCCAAAGTGCCCAGCCCCAGCTGCTTCAGAAGAAGGTGCAAGACGCACCCCCAGTGAACAACGAAGAGATAATCTGCCCAGAGAGGAAGTGTCTACCTGGCCCCAACCAATTACTGGGCTGTCTTTTGCCCTGAAGCAGGAGCATATAGGTCTGTGTTTTAATCCTTCCTAACGTAACTGGCTATTCCCATTATCCACATAAACCTCCGATCCTGGTTTGAACCCTGCTAAACTCTTGGGATCATTAATATCATGTGGCAGTGAATTCCACAGGCCAAATCCTTTTGTTAGTTTAAAATCGGCTGCCTCTCCATTTCACCGAACAGCCCCTTGTTCCTGAGTCACGGAACAGGGTGAACGAAAACACTGTGTCTACCTTCCTAAGCCAGTCACGGTGTTCTGTGGCTTTACCATCATAATCCCTCACTCTTCCTCAGCAAATCTCAAAGCGCTTTAGAAAGGAGGGCAGTATCATTATCTCCATTTACAGATGGGAAAACTGAGGCAGAGAGGGGCGAAGTCACTTGTCCAAGGTCCCCCGGCAGCTGAGCCAGGAATAGAACTCAGTGCCCCAAGTTCCAGTGCTGTATCCTCTAGGACACACTGCCTCCTATGTCCCTCTGTTATATATCTCCTCTCTAAAGTCACCGTCTTTTCAATTTCTCTTGATATGGAAGTTCTCTCAGGGTGTTAAACAACCTCCAATAGATTCCATAGATAGATTCATAGATTCTCTTAAGGCCAAAAGGGACCACTATGATGATCTAGTCTAGCTCCCTGCTAGTCTAGCTTCCTGGGGAGACTGCCCAGCCCATGATTCCGCTTCCAGCCCATATCTTGTGGTCGAGCTAGAACAGATCTTTTCTAAATAGACAGTGAATGTTGAAGGAAAGACTCCAGCTGATGGAGAATCCACCCTCTCCCTGGGTCAGTTGATTTAAGAATTAATCTCCTCCTCCTTGCTCTTAAAATTTGTGCTGTATTTCCAGTTTCAATTTGTCTGGCCTCAGCTCCCAGCCACTGGATCTCACTCTGACTCTTGTTTGCAAGATTAAAGGGCCTTCTAGTATCAAATCTCTTCTCCCCTTGTAGGTGCTCGTAGGCTGTGATCAAGTCATCTCACTGTGGTGTAAATAACAGCAGACTCTGCCACTCATCCTTCCACCAGCATTAAAGAAAATCAAAGTAGAGCCGTCAGAAAAACAAAGCAGCAAATTGATTTTTTTTTCACTGAGCAAAATAGATATTTTATATATTTCTTTTGAGAGAAAATGGGGACATACAAAAATGCAAAAGGAAAAAAAAAATCCGGGAAACAGACAGGGATATATGTACAGGACACTTCTTATAAATATACAATATATACAATTTAAATATGTATATAGAGTATCTCCAAAAAGCTTTTTGTACACGGCACTTCTTTTGTTTTAAATTAAAACAAATGCAGTTTTCAAACAATAACAATAAAAAAATCATTTAAGATTTTTCTCCCCCCGCCCCCCACCTTTGTAACGCTTTAAAGAGTCGTTCCTATCCCCTCGCGCCATTGGTTCCTGAAAGCAAAAGAATCCATTAGTGGAGCGTCCCGTCTAACCGCCTCCCTTCCAACCCATCTCTGGCACATAAAGGGCGTCGAGAGCTTGCCGCCATGTGGTCTCAGCACGTGGCCCCGCCCCTTGCATGGGGGGAGGGGCTTATCCCCATCCACCGCTCTGATTGGCCAAGGGGCAAGGCTTCCTTCCTTCGGCTCGACAGGGAAGCAGTCTGAGACAAAACCACAGCATTAAAATAATAATAATAATAATTAATAATAATAATTAAAAAGCCAGGGCAAAAGGAACAAGAATCCATTCCTGGCAGCCCCCTGCTGGAAAAGGACCAGCCTCTTCTGACTACTGCTCTACCATCTTCCTGATGCATTTCTAGTGCAACGTCCCCCCCCCGCCCTCTACTCTCCAGCTCCCCCCCAAACAACCTCCCGCCCCCACAAAAAGAGACATCCGCACCCCCTCAACAGCCAACTTTCCACCTTCCAAACCTTCCTCCGTCCCCTTGCGCCCCCCCGCCCACCCCCCAACTCACATAGCAGCAAGAATAAATAATTAAATATTTTTCTCTTTAGAAAACACACAGGAGTCGATATTTATAATCTATAGATTAAAAAATAAAAGTACGTCGTCCGCCGCTGATCCAGGCATCCGAGGAGGCGTCTCTGTAAACATTCTTTAGCGAGGTGGGGGACGGAGCCACAGGTCCGAGGTTGGGGGGGCCACTTTTAAACCTAGAAATGAACAAGAGCGGGGGACGAACGATTAGGGCAGACGGTAACCGGCTGGGGGTCAAAAGGCCCTTGCCCCGCCCCCTCCCGCACCACCCTGGCCAAGGAATCCAGCCCAAGCCTGGGGCGAGGGGGTCTGTGTTTGGCAGAGACCCCGGCCCCGCACACCTCGGTTCGTCCAGATGTCGGGTCTTAGGGACAACCAAAGAAGTGACTCTCTGATTCCCGCCCTCCCGTGCGAATGCTGTCCCAGGATTTACACTGAGCCCGACTCAGGACTTCAGTGGAGCACTGCGGATCTACACCCGCTGGGGACGGGACTTTACGGGAGTGCTACAGGAGCGGAGCGGAGCTGACGGGTTCAGCACAGAGCCATTTGCCTCCCTACAGAGTCCCAAAGCGAGAGGCTCACACTTTTCAGCCATGCAAGGTGGGAGTAAAACGCTCCTGCTGGGCAAGTTAAGTTGGTGGGTGCCAGGAAGGGCGTGGGGCAGGGGAGACGGCATGGCATGGAGGCCGGATGTCACCCGAGGACAAGCCGCAGCCTGGGTGACGGGGCACACGAAACGCACACCGAGCTGGGAGCAGCGGAGAGGGTCGACAGCCCGTACTGAGACTCGAGGAGGCACTTAGATGTATTATGGTGGCGCCCAGCCAAAGGCTGGGACCCGCTGCTGCCCACGCACACCCCTGGCCCAAAGAGCTCCCAGGCTAAGCAGACCCAGGGATGAGTCTCCCCCTTTCACAGCGCGAGAGAGGACGTGATTTGCCAAGGATCGTTCATGGAGTCCGTGGAGGAGCTGGGAATAGCAACTACATTTGGCATGTTCGCGGCATGTGACCAGGCCCCTGGAAGCACTAGGGGGTGCCCCTGCCACCTGCTCTGGTTCTGTGTCGCGCATGGTGCACGGTGACCCGGCTTAGCCTGCGCCCAGGGACAGCGTCTCCGTAGGTGTCTGTACAGGGCCTAGCACAGCGGGTGCCCTGATGGATGGGGACAGTCAGGCGCTCCCACTGTGTCAATAATAACAATAGCACCTTTCGTCAGGAGGCCTGAAAGCCCTTTACAAAGGAGGTCAAGCTCATTACCCCCATTTTACATATGGGGAAACTGAGGCACAGAAAGGGGTGGGAAGTCACTTGCCCAGGGTTGCTCTGACCCCGGGAGTCACTCAAAGCCAACTATACCTCATATCAGGCATGGCACATTCATTACCCCAACTCAATGTTGTCACAATATGTCTCTAAAAGGTGTCATGCGAGGTACCCTATGTAAACGGGTGACATGCTGGGCCCCAAAATCATGGGGCACTGTATGTACGATTTGTGCAGCCAGACTTATAGCTGTGTGCTGGAGGCAGAGCATAAATCCAGCCTGCCCTGTCCGGCTCCATTACAGGCAGAGGATAATGAAAGTACATTTACATGCAAGGTAAACAAAACCATCAAGCTAACAAGCAGTGGAGAAGATCATGCCGGGAGACAGAATCTGCACCCCAAGAAGCCTCCTTGACGCAGAGACAATGCCCTTCGGGTAATATAAGGGGAGCAAAAAGACATTTCCTTTATCCGTTGCTTAGGGGACTCAGGGGCCGGCAGCCTGTGAGCTTGTGAAAGTTGGATCCTCTTGACCTGAACGGCAGGAGATGCTGAGAACTTGCTGTGAGACCCTCGTTTAGGCAAAGACATCTCTTGCTGGAATTCACATCTAGTCACTAGAAAGCATGTGCTGTTTGTACCCAGACCTGTCTCTTTTTCTCTCACTTAATATCACCTAAGCCTCTGCTCGTTGCCTGTAATGTTTTACTATAAACCTGAAGTTCTCAACTGGGGGTCCGCGGGCCCTGAGCAGGTTTCAGGGGGCCCACCAAAATAAATCAGAGAGCAGGGCCAACGTTAGACAGGGCAGAAAGCCGAAGCCCGAGCCCTGCCACCCGGGGCTGAAGATACCCCTATGTCTTGACCAAATCGCTGGGCGGCACCAGCAACAAGCTTCACGCTACGGATGCTTTTCAATTGCAGGACCTCTCGTCTCCTTTTCTTTTTCATATTCTAGCCGTGTCTGTGTTAAACTGTATAATGATCCATTTCATACAGCTTTGAATCTACCGGACGCATAGGCGCCGACTTTGTGGTTCCCGGGGGGTGCTCGACCCCCGCTCCGCCCCAGGCCCTGCCACCTCTCCACCCCTTCCCCCAAGCCCCCCGCCCCGCCTCTTCCTGTCCCCGTTCACCCCCTCCCCTCCCACTCAGAGCCTCCTGCATGCCGCGGAACAGCTGATCGTGGCGGGTGGGAAACGTTGGGCGGAGGGGAAGGCGCTGATCCGCAGGGCTGCCAGCGAGTGGTTTTTCCCCCCGTGGGTGCTCCGGCCCTGGAGCACCCATGGAGTTGCCGCCTATGACTGGATGTGCCAAAAAACGGTTGTTGGGACACAGGTGAGCCGTGCAGTTTTTATAGCATGTTGGGGAGCAGGGGGCTCAGAAAGGAAAAGGCTGAGAGCCCTGCTCTAAACCGTCTCAGGGCCATAATAGTCAAGTTGGCGTGAATCCAACAGGCACTGTCTCTTTGGAGGCAGCGATTTGAATTTCTTGGAGTGCCATAGGGAGAGGGACTGGACGCCGCAGGCGAGCTCATGAACCGGGGATCGCTGGCTGTTACCTGCCCGGCGAGGTTGGCCGAGTCGTGGAGAGTTCGCAGGGGGAGCAGCCAGACTGGCCTCGGCCGGGACGCACGGCCGCTTGCTCACTCAGGGGCTTACAGCTCTGGGGGCCCTGAGCCGGGCGTTACAGAACCCAGGTCACTGGAGTCCCGGTCTGCTAGCCACTAGGCCACGCTGCCTCGTGATAACCGCCCCCTCCTCCCACTTGCACATGTCCCTTGGGGGAACCCGTCCACCACCACTAGCAGAGCATGACAGCACCGTCCCTCAGGGCGGAGAGAAGGGCCCGGGCTCCGCTGGGATGCATCTAAAAGCTCCAATGAGGCTGCCGGACCCCGACAGGCGTTGGGGTTCCCTCGGCCGCACTAGCCTGTTATCGCAGAGCAGGGACTCCCTAACTCCCGGCTTGGGACCCCAGAGCCGTGACCTTCCCTGTGCCATGCTGCCAACGAGCAGGGCCCAGTCCACGGCGTTAGGCCTCCAAGAGCCACCGGCACGGGTCAGCCCCCTGCCTCTCTATTTAAGGGGCCGCCTCTGAGCACCTCAGCCGGCAGCTCTTCCTCCCCGCGAGGTGCTGAAGAGAAGCAAAGGGAACCGCGAACACGGAGCCCGTAGCAGAGGAGGGAACCGAACCTGGGTCTCCTCACGTACCGGCTCGCACCCGAACCGCTGCGCCACCTTTTCGCAGGCGGGCGGTGTCCCTCAGAGAGGGCAAAGACCGGGCAGGCCCCGGCCAGTGAACTACTCTCGCTCCCTCCTAGAAGCGGTTGTGACATCCCCTCCGCGGCGCCTGCTGGATGGACACAGCGCCATTCGAACCAGGGCCATTATTAACAACTTAGCCATGAGGCGAAAGGGCTGCAGCGTGGGAAGGGTTAATGGGCACCAGCTGGCTGCGTGGGGCAGAGTATAACAGCTGGGTCTCGCCCCTCCTGGCTGGCTACAGCAGGGGAAGAGGCCGGGATTGATCTTCATTTGCCCTTCCCTGACTGGGGATCTCGGTGCTCCCAAGTAGTGCCCGGGGGCTGGGATCTGGCCGGGTTTCTCCATTCGCATCCCTCCTCTCCTCCGATCTCCAGCAGAGTTGCGGCCACAGGGCTTCCCTGAATTAACTCACCCTTCAGCTCCGATAGCTGCTGGGAAATCAGTGTGGATCTTTTGGAAAAATCTCAATTCAAAAGCTTGCCCATGATGGAGAATCTACCCTGCCCCTGTGACACCTGTTCTAAGGGTTAATCACCTTCACTGTGCCTTATTTCTAATGGGTATTTGTCTAGCTTCAACTTATGGCCATTGGATCTTGCCCTTGGCCTTGCTCCCATCCTGGGGTTAGCCACGTGGCCTGATCTTCCAGCTGTTGGCTTAGGGGGTCCCCAGAGGAGCCTGGTGAGAGAAGGCAGATGGGGAGGACCACAAGGGAAGCCATGTCTCTAGCCCCACCGCCTCTCGGTGGCTGGCAATCCCAGGGGAAATCAAACGGAACTTCGGAGGGTAGAAATCCTCAGCGATTTGCCGGTGGAAACCAGCCCTAGGGCTCAGCGACTCCCTATGCAAAATTCACAGCTGCATTTTCACTCCCAAAAGTTCTGGGGAAATGGGTCTCTTGGTTATCCAGATGGGGGAGGGCGGCCACTGGGATCCACCGTCTCTCCAGGTTTCTACACCTCGCGCACAACGGTGATATCTGAGCACACCTGGATGCCAGACCCCAAAGTTTGGTTTTTGGGTCAGACTCATCTCGGGTCGAAAGGGCTGCTGAGAAGGAGGTCAGTCCAGGTGTGTTTCACCCGATCTCCAGTAAGGGGGCGCCTTGGCAGAGTGATACCCGCCCAAGACTCCTGCGCTGTCAACTCATGGGAGGAGGGAGTTTCAGAAATCAAGGACAGCATCAAGCCCTTGCGTAGGGACTTTCTGTGAGTTCCACATCCAAGCCCAGTGGGCCCCAAGAGGAGCCAAAGCCAAATTCCAACACTGCAAACCCCCTGGAGAGCATATTTCCAGTTGGGATCACAATTAAAACACACCCCTTTACACCCCTCGCTCCATTGCTTGCCCAGCCGTGCCACGGGATGGCCGGACATGTGCAAGGGTCTCCCCCCAAACAAGGGGGAAAAAGTTTAGCCTTGGAAAGTCTGGATCCTGGAAACTCTGGCTTGAGAGGAAAGACCAGGTGCATGTGCCCTGGAGCAGCGGTTCTCAACCAGGGGTCCGGGGGGCCCCGAGCAGATTTTCGGGGGTCCGCCAAGCAGGGCCAGCATTAGACTCACTGGGGCCCAGGTTAGAAAGCCGAAGCCCCGCCTCATGGGGCTGAAGCCCGAGGCCTTGAGCCCCACCACCCGGAGCTGAAGCCAAATCCTGAGCAGTTTAGCTTTGTGAGGGTCCCTGTGGCATGGGGCCCCAGGTAATTGCCCAGCTTGCTACCCCCTAACGCCGGCCCTGGCTTTTCTATGCAGAAAACCAGTTATTGTGGCCCAGGTGGGCCATGGAGTTTTTATAGTATGTTGCGGGGGGGCCCAGAAAGAAAAAGGTTGAGAACCCCTGTCCTAGAGATCTGCCTACCTTCATGGTCCAGGCTTTAATGCCCTTGGAATCGGCGTGGGCGACATCTAAACAAGGTGGGGCATCTACCGGAGCCGACTAAGGGCACTGCCAGCAGCCCAAGACTCAGGACGCTTGTCTAAGCCTGCCCCATTTGGGCACAGTGTCACCAGAGCTCCCAACCTCGGTGCTCATCTTTGACTCTGCTTCTTTCCTTCTCGCCAGATCCAGCCTCAGCTTCCCCTACAATCCACTCTAGCCTTTGGCCACCTCTCACCTTGACTTCTGTGACCTCCTCTTTTCTGACCTCTTTGCCTCTTGATCCCTCTCCCCTCCAATCCATGCGAACCGGGGATACCACCGATTGGACCTCATCTTTGAATCACTTCCACTCTTTTCATCAAATGTAAGGCCAGAAGGGACCATTAGATCACTGATTCCGACATTCTGTACATCACACACCTGAGAATTTCACCCTGTTATCCCAGTATGGAGCCCATAAATTTGTGTTGGACTAAAGCATCTTTTCCTATAAAGCATCCAGTTTGGATGTGAAGACATCAAAGAGATGGAGAATCCATCAGTTCCCTTGGGAGTTTTACCTGCACTGGTAAAACAAATGGTGCCTTATTTCTGATTGGAATTTGTCTGGCTTTGACTTCCATCCATTGGTTCTTGTTCTCTGCTCGATTAAAGACCCCACTTAGTACCTGGTATTTTCTCCTCATGAAGCTATTTAAATATTATATTCAAGTCACCTCTGAGTCTTCTTTCTGCTAAGTTACACGGACTGAGATCTCGAAGGCCTGGTCTATATTACAGAGTTAGGTCCACGTGAGGCAGCTTCCATCAACCTAACTCTGTAAGCATCTACACTAAAATGTTGCTCCCACCAATGTAACTCACTCGCGGTGCCAACTTAACAACTCCAACTCTGCGAGAGGCCTAGCATATGGGTCAACGCAATGTCAGTGTAGACGCTGCATTGCTTACATTGACTGTTACTGGCTTTCAGGAGTTGTCCCACAATGCCCCACGCTGACAGTTCAATCAGTCCAAGGTGAGGACGTGCAATACCGACACAAGGAGCGTCATGTGGACACGCAAAAGTGATTTAATCACCACGGTGGCTGTAGGTCGACTTAATTTTGTAGTTTAGACTTGGCCGAAGTCTCTGACTGAAAGACGTTTTCTCCAGCTCGGAAGTCATTTTTGTAGCTCTTCTCTGTCCCCTTGACAGTTTTTCAACACCCTTTTTAAAATGGTGATGCCAGAATTGGAGGCAGTATTCCATTATCAGTCTCCCCAACACCGTGTAGAGGAGGCGACTTTCCCCCTAGCTGTACTCACTGCTCCCCGGATTATGTGTCCAAGGATCGCATTAGCCCTGTTTGTCACAACATCGCACTGAGAGCTCTCGACTTCAGGTTGGAATGACCCGCTCCAATCAGCTGATGTTTACCAAACACTCTTCTCTTCTAACACAGAAATTCACGAACTTCCCAGAGATAATGACCACAGGGCGCTGTGTGTCTGGGTCTGGACTGCAGCCACTTGCAACTCCAGGCCCTAAGCTTGATGGGGAAGGGACTGTAAGGAAGGACATGTATGCTCTGTCCAGTCACAGTGCCACACCCAACACACCCAATGCATTGAGTAGCAACACTGGCATGGCCAGTACATCAAATAGCAATGCTGTCACACTCAACGCAATCAGTACAAAGCTGCCAGGCCCAACTCACCGAGTAGCAATGCCATCGCAGGCAACTCACCGAGTAGCAATGCCATGGCACCCAATTCATTGAACAACAATGCGATGATGCCCAACTCATCGAGTAGCAATGCCATGACACCCAACTCATTGAACAGCAATGCCATGACACCCAACTCACCAAGTAGCAATGCCATGAGGCCCTACTCACCGAGTAGCAATGCCATGGCGCCCAACTCACCGAGTAGCAATGCTATGATGCCCAACTCATTGAGTAGCAATGCCATGGCACCCAACTCATCGAGTAGCAATGCCACGGCACTCAGTTCATTGAACAACAATGCAATGATGTCCAACTCACCGAGTAGCAATGCCATGACACCCAACTCATTGAACAGCAATGCCATGACACCCAACTCTCCGAGTAGCAATGCCATGAGGCCCTACTCACTGACTAGCAATGCCATGGCGCCCAAGTCACCGAGTAGCAATGTCATGGTGCCCAACTCACCGAGTAGCAATGCTATGATGCCCAACTCATTGAGTAGCAATGCCATGGCACCCAACTCACCGAGTAGCAATGCTATGATGCCCAACTCATTGAGTAGCAATGCCATGGCACCCAACTCACCGAGTAGCAATGCCATGGCACCCAACTCACCGAGTAGCAATGCCATGGCATCCAACTCACCGAGTAGCAATGCCATGGCATCCAACTCACCGAGTAGCAATGCCATGGCATCCAACTCACCGAGTAGCAATGCCATGGCACCCAACTCATCGAACAGCAATGCCGTCACGCTGAACTCATCGAGTAGCAAAGCTGCCACTCTCAACACATGGAATAGCAATGCCAGTATGCCATCATGACCAATTCATCAAGTAGAAAAGCTGCCCCACTCACTGCATGGAGTAGCAATGCTGTCACAACCAACTCATGGAGTAGCCATGCCAGCATGACCAACTCATGGAGTAGCCATGCCATCGCACCCAGCACTGAGTAGCAATGCTCGCCATGGGATTCCAGATCAGTTAGTCACAGATAAATGGCCCTCAGTTCACAAATGGCTCCTTTAGAGCGTTCTCTTTGATACGTCAGTTCAAGCGCACCCAGCCAAACCTTTACGACCCACAGTCACACGGGTTAGCAGAAGAATCAATGCCACTAGCAGAGACCTTGATTCTGAAATACGGTGGGATCCCTATTTAGCACCGATAGAATATCGCCATGCCGGTTGCAGTGCTTTGGTGGATCACCAGATCAGAAACTCGGGAGCAGAGCAAACACTCCAGGATCTTACATACGGGTCATTTGAACCCGAATCTTCACCTCTTCTCCCATTACGCCACACACACCCCATTAAAGAATTCCTCTCCCTCCCTGCCTCTAATGCCCTTCAATCCTTTGAAAGCTTCTTCAGGGCACGAGGCAACCTCCAACTATAGGATGAAACTTCCCCTCTGGGCAGGTTATTCCAACACTGCTCATCAAGGGGTGTTCTGGCGTCTTCCTATGAAGCAGCTGGGATTAGCTAGACGGGCATCTGGCAAAGCAATTCCTACGTTCCTACATTTTGCCTGTCCCTCAGTTGTTCCTTAGCTAGGTTGTCCTTGTTTAGCTCTTTTAATTTCTCTCTCATCGATCCCTTGAGCCCTTCGAACTTCTCTGGAGTCCCGTCCAGCTTAGCAAAAATCTTTCTTGCTACGTAGCATCCACAGCAGGATGGGATATTCCAGTCGTGGGCAGATCTGGGTAGCTTCTCTCTCTGTCTTCCTCACACACATTTTCTATTGACATTACAAAACTAGGCCTTAACATTTGCATTCTTCCAAAAGAGTGGCAGTTTTTGAAATTTTCCAGCTTTAAAGGACTCATTCAACAGAAACATGAATGGGGAAAGAAAAATCAGCTCCTTGATTGTTCTACACAACATTTATTTTTGGTTCCAGTTTTCTAATTTTGTTTGTATAAGTTTTTAACGCCGGCGCATGCAGCAGCCTCTGTTTGTTTCACTTAGTTCCAGGGAGGGTGAGGAGGAGGTTGGTTTTTCCACCAGAGAAAAAGGAAAATTTGGATACAGAAATGTTTTCCAGTGCAAAAGCTGAAATTTCTGATTTTTTTTTTCAATTGTAGAAATCTTGAAACATGAAAAAAGGAACTGCTGCGCAACCTAACAGAATGGACAACGCTTTCCTGAGACAGAAGGGTTTGGTTCCAGTTTTCAACAAGCTAATCTGCTCTTTGCTCTCAAACTCGAGGTGTCTGGGGTCTCTTCCAGTCCCAATCTCCTCTACACACCCAGCCCAACTACACTATGCAGAATCCAAACTCACTCTCCCCTCCCTAGAGTTCAGCTTTATTAAACCAACAATCAGGTAGCAAAGTTGAACTCAAACCTTCTCCCCAGGCCAAGTTGCCTCCTAGGGCTCCTCCCCAGGACTGCTCACCCCACACCCTAGGTCCTCTGTCCTCAGGAAGGCCCTTCCACCTCCCTTGCCTCTAGAGCGGGTACAAGAGCCACCAGCAGCAGCGAGTCGCCAGAACCCGCTTGACCCTGTCCCAGCAGGATCCCAGGTTTGTGTGACTGCTACTGCAGAGCTGATCTCAGACCGCAGAGACTAGCTTTTAAATCCAGAGGTCCCAGGTTCAGCCCCTCCAGATAGACCATCCTCAGGTGTTGTCCCATGTACACTGCACCTACCCCAATGGGGCCCGGCTCTTCAGGAGTCACCGTAATACCAGTGCAAACGCCCGCGCGCCTGCTAGTGACCAAGTGTATCGGCCGCCCAGTCCCACATGCTCATCCCTGAGAGAGGACACCGCGCTACTCTCCAGGGATGTCAGCCAAGGTCTCTGCAAGGCCAGGCTTTGCAGGGGGGGAAGAGGGATAAAATTGGAGGTGGTGGGGGTGTGATCAAGGAGGGTCTCACCTCCCATTGCACAAGCCACTCCTTATCCGGTGCCCTCCAGGCTCCAAAGAGAGTCCTGGGCTGACAGGTTTGCCATACGGACCAATGAGTTTACCCAGCTCCCCAGTGTGTGCCCCGGGCAGAGATCAGAGAGTAAACTCTTCCCCGTGCAGGGCGGGAGCGGGGTGGAGGGGAGGAATCATCCCACGGATACAGGTCCTGGCAGCTGAGGATTGCACGACCCAGCCGTGATCTCTCTCCTAGCCTTTGACAGAGGCCAAGCTCACCTTTAGCACTTCCAAATTCATCGCCTCCCCACCCCCAGGTGTTGCTGCTGCTGCCAAACCCTGCTAGGTCCTCTCCATAATCTACCTGCCCGTCACCATCCTTTGGGCTAACGGCCATTGGCCAGACCCAGACTGATTCCTGCAACGTTCTCCTCTAGGCCTGTTCAGTCTCCCCATAATGCACCATCTCCAGCTGGTTGGATCCCACCGGTCCGGTCCTCAACTCCATCCTTCCCTGGCATCCTCCCAGATCCCTACCCACTCCCTTCCTCTCTGCTCTTCTTGGCCCTTGCTCTGTCCCAAGCTGCAGGGCTAACCCCCTGGCTAGAAGCCCCCATCCTCTGCTCTGGCTTTTGGTTGCTTCCTGCATCTCTCCACTAGCTAGCTGGCCTGAGAGCTGCTCTGGGGAGAGGATTAGTCTCCACGTTTGGCTGGGGCGGGAGGGCTGGATCCGCAAACTTTGCCATAGGGTGGTGGACTCCATCACATGGTGCTTGGCCTTATCTGTCTCCTATGCTGGGTTGCTTGGTCCCTGCTCCCCCAAGCACCTGGTTCCCCCGTCCAATCTCCAGGACAATTCCCTTGCCAGGGGCTGGCTGCTCCAGTCCCAGCAGGCAGTTCCTCTCCTGGTCCGCAGTAGCCCTGAGGATGGGCTTTCTCCTCTTTGCCTCCAGCTGCTGCTCCAGGATTCCGGGCTCTTCTTTGCCAAGAGCAACCAGGGCACTTGTAGGAGTAGCTGGAAACAGAGAGCAGGAGCCAGGACTTTGGGGAACAGCCTGTCCCCTTCAAGTGCCCTGCCATGTGCAGCCCATACCTCCAGGACACTCCTGCCTTGACCCCCAAAACCTCCTGTGCTAGCTTAAGGGTAGTCTGCCCCAGGCCCCATTTGACAGGCCCCCCCAAACCAGGCAGCATTGAGATCTGGCACATGAGGATGCAGGGCCATTCGGGTTTGGCCTGGCTCTGTCTCTGGACAGACAGATTTGTGTGGCATTGCGATCCCGAGTGCTAGGTTGCAACGCCAATCAAATCTGGCCCATCTGCTCCTCCGTCTCAATCTATGGTGGGGCAGACATGTCAAACCGGAGTGGGTTGCACACTTCCTTAGCCCCTTCAAATGTCGGGAAGGATGGCGCCGCCCAGGCAAGTGTCATGATTGTGCCAAGAACTTCCCTCATTCAAAATGGCTGCCACCGTCTCCTACTGTTCCCAATGGGAGCGAGGCGATGGGCCGACCTTGTTCAAAATGGCCGCCACCGCCTCCATCCGTTCTCAGGGGAAGCAGGGCCACGGGCGGACCTTGTTCAAAATGGTTGCCATCACCGCCTATTGCTCCCAATGGGTGTGGGGTTACAAGCTGACCTTGTTCAAAATGGCCACCGCCGCCTCCTACTGTTCCCAATGGTCCATCTAGCCCAGCTCGATGGTCCATCTAGCCCAGTATCCTGTTTTCTAACAGTGGCCAATGCCAGGTGCTTCAGAGGGAATTAACAGAGCAGGTGATCATCAAGTGATCCATCCCCTGTCATCCACTCCCAGCTTCTGGCAATCAGAGGTTTAGGGATACCCAGAGCACGGGGTTGCATCCCTGAGCATCTTGGCTAACAGCCATTCATGGACCTGTCCTCCAGGAACTTATCTCATTCTTTTTTGAACCCAGTGATACTTTTGGCCTTCACAGTATCCACTGGCAATGAGTTCCACAGGTTGACTGTGCGCTGGGTGATGAAGTCCTTCCTTTTGTTTGTTTTCAACCTGCTGCCTGTTCATTTCTCTGGGTGACCCCTAGTTCTTGTGTGACGTGAAGGAGTAAGTAACACTTCCTTATTCCCTTTCTCCACACCCCCAGTCATAATGTTATAGACCTCTGTCATATCTCCCCTTAGGCTTCTCTTTTCCAAGCTGAACGGTCCCAGGTTTTTTAATCTCCCCTCATATGGAAGCTGTTCCACCCCCGAACCATTTTTGTTGCCCTTCGCTGCACTTTTTCAATTTCTAATATATATTTTTTGAGATGGGGGCGACCGGATCGGCACACAGTATTCAAGGTGTTGGCGTACCATGGCTTTATAGAGAGGCAATAGGATATTTTCTGTCTTATTATCTGTCCTTTTCCTCATGGTTCCTAACAGTCTGTTTGGTTTTTTGACTGCCCTGCACATTGAGTGGATGTTTTCAGAGAGCCATCCACAGTGACTCCAAGATCTCTTCCTTGAGTGGTAACAGCTAATTTAGACCCCATCATTCTGTCTCTCCCAATGGAAGCAAGGCTAAGGGTTGACCTTATTCAAAATGGCCACCACTGCCTCCTATTTGTCCCCAATGGAAGCAGAGCTATAGGCTGAGCTCGTTCAAAATGGCCGCCATCGCCTCCTACTGCTCTCGATAGGAGCGAGGCTATGGGCTGAGCTCGTTCAAAATGGCCACCATTGCCTCCTACTGCTCTCGATAGGAGCGAGGCTATGGGCTGAGCTCGTTCAAAATGGCCGCCATTGCCTCCTACTGCTCTCGATAGGAGCGAGGCTATGGGCTGACCTCATTCAAAATGGCCACCACTGCCTCCTATTTGTCCCCAATGGAAGCAGAGCTATAGGCTGAGCTCGTTCAAAATGGCCACCATCGCCTCCTACTGCTCTCGATAGGAGCGAGGCTATGGGCTGAGCTCGTTCAAAATGGCCGCCATCGCCTCCTACTGCTCTCGATAGGAGCGAGGCTATGGGCTGAGCTCGTTCAAAATGGCCGCCATCGCCTCCTACTGCTCTCGATAGGAGCGAGGCTATGGGCTGAGCTCGTTCAAAATGGCCGCCATCGCCTCCTACTGCTCTCGATAGGAGCGAGGCTATGGGCTGACCTTGGTCAAAATGGCCTCCATCGCCTCCTACTGCTCTCGATAGGAGCGAGGCTATGGGCTGACCTTGGTCAAAATGGCCTCCATCGCCTCCTACTGCTCTCGATAGGAGCGAGGCTATGGGCTGACCTTGTTCAAAATGGCCGCCATCGCCTCCTACTGCTCTCGATAGGAGCGAGGCTATGGGCTGACCTTGTTCAAAATGGCCACCATCACCTCCTACCACTCACTCTCAGTGGAAGTGTGGCTACAGGCTGCTCTTTCAAAATGGCTGCCGCCTCCCCCCTCTCTCTCTGCCTAGGCGCTTATCATCCAGAGCCAGCCCCCTGGTATCTGAGCCCTACCCGGCCATGGGCTGGATTTGTGACAGGAAGTGGCACCAGGGTGATGCTGCCGCTAACACTGACATTTTGGCTGGGGCGGGGGATTGGAAAGGAGACGGGAGGACTCTGGGGCGTATGGGGGCGTATGGGGGCGTGGGGGCAGTCCTGCCACAGCCTATCCAAACACAGGGAGCCCTGCTCAGAGGTCATAAAGTCATAGACTTCAAGGTCAGAAGGGACCATTATGATCATCTAGTCTGACCTCCTGCACAACGCAGGCCACAGAATCCCACCCACCCACTCCTGCAATAATCCTCTCACCTATGTCTGAGCTATTGAAGTCCTCAAATCATGTTTTAAAGACTTCAAGGTGCAGAGAATCCTCCAGCAAGTGATCCATGCCCCACTCTGCAGAGGAAGGCGAAAAACCCCCAGGGCCTCTGCCGATCTACCCTGGAGGAAAATTCCTTCCCGACCCCAAATATGGCGATCAGCTGAACCCTGAGCATGTGGGCAAGACTCACCAGCCAGACACTCAGGAACAAATTCTTTATAGTAACTCAGATCCCACCCCATCTAACATCCCATCACAGGCCATTGGGCATATTTACCGCTAATAGTTAAAGATCAATTAATTGCCAAAATTAGGCTATCCCATCATACCCTCCCTTCCATAAACTTATCAAGCTTAGTCTTGAAGCCAGATAGGTCTTTTGCCCGCACTGCTTCCCTTGGAAGGCTGTTCCAGAACTTCACTCCTCTGATGGTTAGAAACCTTCGTCTAATTTCAAGTCTAAACTTCCTGATGGCCAGTTTAGATCCATTTGTTCTCGTGTCCACATTGGTACTGAGCTGAAATAATTCCTCTCCCTCCCTGGTATTTATCCCTCTGATATATTTAAAGAGAGCAATCATATCTCCCCTCAGCCTTCTTTTGGTTAGGCTAAACAAGCCAAGCTCCTTGAGTCTCCTTTCACAAGACAGGTTTTCCATTCCTCGGATCATCCTAGTGGCCCTTCTCTGTACCTGTTCCAGTTTGAATTCATCCTTCTTAAACATGGGAGACCAGAACTGCACACAGTATTCCAGATGAGGTCTCACCTGTGCCTTGTATAACGGTACTAACACCTCCTTATCTCTACTGGAAATACCTCGCCTGATGCATCCCAAGACCGCATTAGCTTTTTTCACGGCCATATCACATTGATGGCTCATAGTCATCCTGTGATCAACCAGTACTCCGAGGTCCTTCTCCTCCTCTGTTACTTCCAACTGATGCGTCCCCACCGTATAACTTCTCCCTCCCCTCTCCTCTTCCTCCCACATTCCTTCTCCCTTCCATCCTCCCCAGCCCCTCTTCCCCCCACCCAATTTCATGAGCACTGCCTGTCTCTTGCACTATATTCTGGGGTGTCTCCTCCCGCTGGGCCAGGCTTGAGGCTGGGGTGAGGGACAGGAAGGTAGGAGAGATGTTTGAGGTGAGGGTTTGCTCTGGGCAAAGGCCTGGGGTGGGGCTATTCCTGCCGAGCCATTTGGCCGAGGCCTAATTAAAAGCCTCCATGCCCAATCAGCACCCCCTCTCGGTGATCCCCTTCCCCTGCAGTAAGGAAGGGGAGCCAGGGTGGTTGTGGGAGGATGGGAAGGCTAGGCACAGAGTTATCTGGGGTGTGGAGCCATCAGAATAGGGTTGCCACCTCAGCACATACTGGCACATACAGTACAAATACGGGGACATCTGCCTGCCCCACCACACCCACCATGTACACCCCGGAGTACCACCGACCCCTCATCCAGGGCACTGTCTCCTCAGCCCCTGTAGGCTCCTGCTCCCGGGCCTCCTCCGAGCACCAACCTCGCCACGCAGGACGGAGCCCTCTGGATCCACCCTGCTCCTTCCCAGTAGTGGCCCCCACAGCTGGTACCCTGGGCATGGATCGGCCCGAGCCGCCCCATCCCTGCGGCTTGAGCGTCCGCACTGCGTCGGGTTTACAATCGCCGGGCCCGGGCCTAATGCATTCACACTGCGCTGCCCCGACCTGCTGCCCCGGGTCCGCAGCTTGAGCTGCGTCCACACTGCAAAATGACAGGGCTTGCACCGGAGTCTGAGCCGGACTTCGGTTCCGAGCAACCCCCTTGGGTGGGTCCTAGCTCTGGAGTGCTTGCTGACAGATTTGTGTGGGGATGGAAATGAGGATTGGGCAGTGTAGATACACTCCTAGAGGTCTTACAAGGCCTCTCATCAGCATCCATACCAGACCCTCTTCCCTTTACTAGAAGGCACAATTAAACCCTTTCTACTGAGGGTGGACAGAGAGTCATGGGCTCCCCAAGGGACCTGGAACTCCTCCCCAAAACAGCCCCCCCACAGATTCCTTCTTCAACTGCTACTATCTTTCTCCCCCCACCCCAACTCCTCAGTGCCTTCCCTCTCCCAGCTCTGACTCCATCATATGTAGCCCCAGGCCCTGTCCGGTCTTCCCTATGCACCAGAATCCCTCGTGCTTGACCATGGGCACTGCCAACGCTGGTGCCAAGGGCTCTGGGGCAGACGGCAAGGAAAAGACGGCGGCGATGTGGGAGGAAAGGGTAGCCGAGGAGAGGGCCGGAGCAAGGGGCTGCTGAGTGAGGCAGGGAAGAGCAGGGGTTTCTGTGGGTGGATGGGTCCTTTCCCCTCTATTGGGCTCCGAGGTGGGGGAGTGTCTGGCTCTGAGGTGGGGGAGAGGGTATGGGGGATATGAGGCCTTTCCCCTCCCTCTAGGGGGTGCTGGCCCGATCCAGGCCCAGGGTTGTGGGGACTGGCTGGGTCGGGTGGCTCAGGGCCATTCACCTCTAGCCCAGCTCTTCAGTCTCCTGCAATCAGAATCTGCCATGTGAGGGGCCTACATGCAATGAGTTTGACAGGACTCAGTCAACTTCCTGGCAGACAAATGACCTCCCCAAACCATTCTGACTGACACTTAGGCCCCCTTCGCTGGCCACCACAGCGGAGAGGCCAACAGCTAAACCGGCCCTGGAGTCCAAACTCCCTTCTCGCCTCCCAGAGCAGGGCTGAGGCCGGGGGTGTGTGGAGAGCAGGCCCTGGCATTGCCCCGAGTTGTACCCGCTGGGAGGGGCCTGGAGAAGATGCCAGCTCCCAGGGCTGTCAATCCAACACCTTTTAAACCAACAAAAACACCCCAATGAAAAGTGGGGGATTCTTTCAAGATAGGCAGGAAACACTATAAACCTCACCTCCGCCCCTGAATCCTTGCCCATAGCTCACACCAAGCGTTGGGGAGGGTCAGTAGAGTCTGGCCAACCTTCCTCCTCCCCTTTGTAAGTCCCAGTTCAGACCAGGACTGATTTGCACTAATTCAGCATCTGTGGTGAAAAGGTCTCAAATGGGGAAACTGAGGTACGGGAGCCAAAGTGTCAAGCGCCAGGTCACCCAGTGGCAGAAACATAACACAGGCATTCATCTGCCATATGCCTCCTGCTCTAATCACTAGACCCATTCCCCTCCAGAGCCAGGAAGAGAACCCAGGAGTCCTGACTCCCAGCCTCTCTCTGCTCTAACCGTTAGACCCACTCCCTCTCCAGAGCCAGGAATAAAATCCAGGAGTTCTGGTTCCCAGCCTCCTGTTCTAGCCACTAAGCGATGCTGCTTTCTCACTCAAACAATATTTCCAGGCCCCATTCGCAGACCCAAGTGATGTGGTGAATTCCGGTGCAGCTCAAGCAAGTGGAGCTAAGTCCCTGAATGTTTTGATGCTCACCCACAATGGCTAGCTGGAAGGCCGTGACCACAAACAGTGGCAAGCCTTGGAAGCCAGCCCACTGGCCACAAAATGGGCAGGGTGGGGTTGAAACTGGCCACATCCACGCAAGAATCGGGGCTAGGAGAGAAGCAGGGATTGTAGGACCCGTCACAATTACTGGTTTACAATTTCTTGGTCAGCAGTGGACTATACAGCAGAGATGGGATGCTTTTTAAGATGGGAACACTTTTTCCAGTGTTGCCTACTGGATAAAGCACTGGACTGGGACCCAGAAGACCTGTGTTGTTCTAGTCCCAGCCAGGGCCGGCTCTAGGCACCAGCAAAACAATCTGGTGCTTGGGGCGGCACATTTCTAGGGGCAGCATTCTGGCGCCGGCCATGCCACCCCTAGAAATGTGCCCCCGCCGCCCCAGCTCACCTCCGCTCGGCTTCTCCCCCTCCCTCCCAGGCTTGCTTAAGGGAGCGGAGGCGGCGTGCAAAACGAGAGAAGCCAAGCGGTGGCGGCAGAGTGGCGGTGAGCTAGGGCAGGAGGTTGCGGGGGGCGGGGGTGCACACAGGAAGCAATGGGGTGGGGGAAATGCAGCACCTGCAGTGGAGGAGGTGGGGCTGGGGATTTGGGGAAGGGGTTGGGAAGGGGTGGAGTTGAGGCAGGGCCAGGGGTGGGGAAGAAAAAAACAGGGAGGGAGGCGGCCACATTTTTTTTTTGCTGGGGGCGGCAAAAATCCTAGAGTCGGCCCTGGTCCCAGCTCTGCTGCTGGCCGACCTGGGTGAGTCACTTCCTCTCTCTGCGCCTTAGTTTCCATCTGGACAATGGCATAATGATACAGACCTCCTCTGTAACGTGCTTTGAGATCCACGGATGAAAAGTACCCGATAAAAGCTGCATATTATTATGTATTTGTTAACTATTGAAAAACCCAGCTAGTTGAATGCCTGGTCTCTCTGCAACTCCTAACCAAACCACTTAATCCTGGTGCCGTTTGGAAGCCCAGATGATTCATATTTCAACAGCACTCAGAGACAGCCATTTACCCCGTGTCTGTTGGGGAAAACGGCGTTTGAAAACAAACAACCCTCCCCAGTAGCCCCCTTTTTTTAAAACCATGGGAGAGCTGTGGCCAGATGCGATGGGAGAAGTGAGTATGTTCTGGTGTCGCAGCCCATCCCGATTTTTGTGGGATAGTTGGTTGAAAGGGATTATCTTGGTTTTGAAGGGATTGGCACATCCTGAACCCCCCACCCACCCCGTCAATTCTCAGGCCCACACACACCACTGTCCTGAGAATTTCCAAGGAGAGCATCAAATGCTTCGCCTTCTGTGGGGGTTGTGTAGAAACTGGGCATGCACACACAGCGGTGGCGGTATAGCCTGATTCACCTCCCTCCGCTCTAACCCCTAAACCCCATTACCTTCCCTGAGCTGGGAGCAGAACCCAGGAGTCCTGACTCCCAGCTCCTCTGCTCTAACCACTAGACCCCACCCCTCTCCCAGAGCTGGGGATAGAACCCAGGAGTCCCATCGGAGATTGAGTTACTCAACCTCACATCACCGGCCCCAATGAATCAGGTGAACATTATTTTCCCTTTTCAGGTGGGGAAACTGAACCCCAGAGAGAGGAAGTGACTTGCCTGCAGTTCAGTGGCAGAGCTGGGAAGAGACCCTTGTTTTCATTAGTAGACCTCCCGTGTTTGCAGAGCTAAGAGCAGACTGAAGGAGGCCCGGCTCAGTCCCTTTCTCTAATCTGTAGAATAAGAGCTAGGGATTAATATCGAGCACTTTTTTATCAGTAGATCTCAAAACACTTTACTAAGGAGGCGCAGTATCATTATCCCCACTTTACAGATAGGGAAACTGAGGTATGGAGCAGTGAAGGGACTTGCCCGAGGGCTCCCAGCAGTAGAGCTGGGAAGAGAACCCAGGTCTCCTGAGACCTAGGACAGTGCTTTATCCGCTAGGTCACACTGCTGTGAAGAGAAACCACTTCTTTCCATGTGCTGTGACTAGAACCCAGGAGTCCCGACTCCCAGGCCCCAGCCGCGCACTTCCTCCCATTGGGACTGGCCCACCTCTAGAGAGGGCGCCTGGTTGAAGGGAGGATGTCCATGTACCGGCAGCAATTCTCCGCCCTCCTCCACCTGTCAGGATAGGATCTGATCGCTTTCTCCAGCATCATCTTGATTTTGCTGCCGCTCTCTCGCACAAACGTTCTGCATCAGCACCTACCAGGCTATCTTCTGGGGCCATCAGATCATCACGGCCATGTGACATCTGCCGCCAGCTACGTTGCTGTAGATATATGGGCAGATGCTAGGTGTGGATGAAGGGAGTCAATGCAAAAGCCTACAGGCCGCGAGCCTGTAATGACACTAGTTCAGCCGAACTAATGAAGGTCTACGGCCTAAAGGCTTGACGCCTGTAACTAACTCTATCTCACAAGATGTCACGAGACAAATAAGCGTCACTAAACTGCTGACAGCTAGCCACAAGATGCCAATTCGTACTGGCTTTAGATCGTTGAAGTTGGGAACATCGGTGGCTGTCCGAACCCAAAAACGCCATGGTAGCTAACTGACGTATATGCTAATAAGCTTGACGTAGAAAGGGCTAGTAACCTAGGGGAGAAGGGCCCCCCACCATGAGTAGGGTGAGGAAATACAGATAAGGAAAAGGGGCTGGAACCCCTACTGAATATGCATTTAGGCATTTAGGCGTGACGCATTCCCGGCCTGTGTGCCATGGGAAAAGCCAGGATGAGATCACTGGTGATGACTAACATTTTGGGTTTCTCCGGAAGGCACTATGCACATGTTAGCCCTCACGTCTTGCTCTCTCTCTCCTTGATCAGCTGGCAGTGTGCGTACTGTGGGTTGGTTGGCTCATTAAAGTAATTATCACAGAGAGAGCACTGGATAGTCTCTGTTCTGCACCACGGGATCCCCTTCCGCTGATAACCTCTCCACTGTGGTCTAAGTAGGTATAAGCCTTCACTTTGGGGTTGTTAATTGGTCAACGGGACCATGACGGTAGCTCAGGCTACATGTTTGAGTCACAGAGGGACAGACGTTGTCACGACAGGATGACACAGTAGCACAACAGGAGACCGTGGATGTGGCGACACACAACTTTGCCCCGGAGGCCACGCGGTTAAGGTGTCATCCGTAATGGGGAGGAGAAGTGGAAATGTGTGTGGTAGGACATCACTTCTTGGGGAGAAATAGTCAAAGGAGTAGCAAGAGCGTGTGTAACAAACACACAGCGGCAAGGAGTTAGGATATTTTGAGGCTCAAGGTCCCGGGAACCCCAAAAGACCCACACCCATACCCTCCCCGCCAACCCATCAGGATGTTACAGGACAGAATGTCCGTGTTCTAGGCTCCACCAGGTTTGCAAATCACAAGCCCAAGACACCTCCTCTTGGCAGGGCTGGCTCCAGGCACCAGCTTTCCAAGCTGGTGCTTGGGGCGGCATTGAGAACGGGGCGGCAGTCCGAGTCCCACGGCGGCAATTCGGCGGCAGGTCCGCCGCTCTTCCCGCCACCGAATTCCCGCCGCGGGACTTGGACTGCCGCCCCATTCTTGTCTGCCGCAGCGGCAGTGGGGCGGCAGGTCCGCCGCTCTTACCTTAACGCCGCGGGACTCAGAGTGCTTGCGTCAGGGGCGGGGCCCCGCAATGCCGCCTGGCGTCGGGGGCGGGGCCGCGGTGACTGCCAGGGGCGGCAGAATCGTCAGAGCTGCCCCTGCCTCTTGGGGTGAAGTTTCCTTAGTTCAGTGGCTCTCAGCCTTTCCAGATGACTGTACCCCTTTCAGGAGCCTGATTTGCCTTGCGCGCCCCTAAGTTACACCTCACTTAAAAACGATTTGCTTGCAAAATCAAGATAGAAAAATACACAAGTGTTCCAGCCACACTAGTACTGACAAATTACTGACTTCCATCATTGTTACCCTATAATTATAAAATAAATCAATTGGAATATAAATATTGTACTTACATTTCAGCATATAGTATATAGAGCAGTATAAACAAGTCATTGTATGAAATTTTAGTTTGCACTGACTTCGCTAGTGTTTTTTATGTAGCCTGTTGTAAAACTAGGCAAATATCAAGATGAGTTGATGTCCCCTCTGGAAGACCTCTGTGTACCCCCCAGGGGTACACGTACCCCCGGTTGAGAACCGCTGCCTGAGCTAACCTGGGTTATAGCGAACGAAAAATAACTTGGCCTTTCTCAATCTCTTTCCATGAGAGGATCTCAAAGCACTGTAAAAGCATTAATTAGCATGGCCTCACAACCCTGATGGGAAGTCTTTGCCCCCTTTACCAATGCAGAGAAGGGTGAAGTTCAAATGCTATGATAGCATGGGGATGACTTTGATGTAACACCCTCAATAGATAGTCACCTACGGTCACACAGAGAATGTGGTGTCACTGCCCCCTTCACCACCAGACCCCCATTTGCAGAATCCTACAAGAGTCCATTCTCTCTGGTCCTATCCACCAACCACATGCAGGTGCTAGGAGAACTAGTCACAGGTGCCATGGATACCAGTCGTATGCAGATGACACACAGCTCTACCTATCCTTCACCACACAGGACCACACCCCTACCACCAAGATGGCCCCGTGCGTGGGTGAGATCAGCTCATGGATGAAGACAAAGCCTCGGCTGGGATGATTTAGTTGGGTTGGTCCTGCTTTGAGCAGGGGGTTGGACTAGATACCTCCTGAGGTCCCTTCCAACCCTGAGATTCTCTGATTCTCTGATTCTAAGACCAGCTGAACCTTACTACCCAAGAACCTCTTAATGCCAACTGACAGGGAAAAGAGGAGCACCTGTACCTCCTGATTCTGGTATGTACATTCTGGTTCACCAAAGACTGCCATGTGAGGTCTCAAATGAAAGCAGGAGTCACGCTGGTTATTAATACAGTTGTGAAATGTCTGTACAGGTACGGAGTACAGGTCTTTTAAGAAGCTGACTGTTTTCTATGGTTTTTAAAATCCCGGGGGTGGGTTTTTAGATCGCTGTGTAACCAATTGGTTAGGAGATTATTCTCAAGCTTCCCAGGAAAGGGGGTGTACAGGCTTGAGAGGGTATTTTGCGGGGAAGGGGAACTTCAAGTGGTTCCTTTCCAGGATTCCTGTTTAAAACACTTGATGGTGGCAGTGAGAGAAGCATTTCTCAGGGTGCAGGGAATTTTGTACCTTGGGGGTTTTAACCTAAGCTGGTAGAAACAAGCTTAGGAGATCTTCATGTGGGTCCCCACGTCTTTACCCTAGAGTTTAGAGTGTACAGGTCTGTACAGGTACGGAGTTATGTATGTGTACTGGAAATATGTCCTTAGCATCAGCATCAAGATATTAGTCACCAGCAGAGGTGAAAAACAGGTCCTGTTGGGATGTAAATTAAGCACCGAGCACTAACCCAATGGATGCCTATTTACATACAAAATCAGATGTTAAGGAAGAGATGCATGCGACAGCAACGAGGAAGCAGCACACAGGGCGAAACAAGCCCCCGGAGGTGGTGAACTTTGGGGGTATCCCTAGGAGACAAAGACGGCAGCCCTTGATCCTGGACCTAGGAAGCAAACGGACGGCGCGTTTCTGTTCATGAAAGCAGGGGCTTAGCCAACTCCGGCGGGAAATGCTGCAGGACTTGGTGTGAGAAACTTCTTTAGCCCGTGACGTTTAGCCTCCAGAAAGCGTATGATGATTCTACTTGCGAATTCAATGGCCTTACTCGCTATCCCTTGAATCTTTGACAACAAACGTCTAGAGCAGAATCTCCCAGGCTGGCATGCGCTATTCCTGCAGGAAAGCAGACGCGGTCATTCTGGGAGCAGCCCGGGTCAGGGGTTGGATGTCACAGGGGAATGCTTCCAAGGAACTCGGGGGCTGGGGTGCGCCTGTTAACCTGCAAGGCAAAGCAAGGGCTGACCGAGTCCAGAGGAGAAGGCTTGTGTGGCTGACATCCTGCTAAGCACAAGCAAGACTGCCTCACGCTGGAGGCAAGAGGGGTGACTCGCAGCCCCGGGCACCCCGAGAACCATCACAAACCCAAGCAAGACAGAGGGGCTGCTGGCGGGCGGAGGAGAGCGTTTCGAGAGGTTTGCAGCCATGGTGCACACCCACAAAGGGTCAGGGCAGTCCGTCGCTTGGGCGTGCTCTGGGATTCCTGGCGGCAGCATCCACACATCGCATCTCTGGCTGGTCAGGAGGCTCTGTCCCATCCTGGCGGACAATGACCTAGCCTCGGTTGTTCATGACTCCACCAGCCCTTGATTGGACTACCACCATGAGACAGACCTGGGCGTGAAGCCTTCAGCACTCAGCAAACTCCAACCAGTACCGAGCACTGTGAACCTCAGCAATACTGGGACGGGAGGGATAGCTCAGTGGTTTGAGCATTGGCCTGCTAAACCCAGGGTTGTGAACTCAATTCTTGAGGGGGCAATCTGGGGCAAAAATTGGGGATTGGTCCTGCTTTGAGCAGGGGGTTGGACTAGATGACCTCCTAAGGTCCCTACCAACCCTGATATTCTATGACTGGCTGCAGCAAGCAAATCTGACCTGTCCTCCGCTCCTTACATTGGCTTCCCACAGAATCAAGCCAAGTGCAAGGGCTCTCAATCTTTATCTTGGTCAATAATTCTGCTCCTCTGGCATCCTGGGACTGTCTGACAGGAAACAGCAGGGGAGGCGCGTTCCCCAGACCGGGGAAACAATTCCCCAGGGCACTAAGGCCCGTCCCCACTTTCTGCTCCCAGTGCAAGGCGCTCCCCCTTTTGCCTGGCCTTCGCTAACACTGAGCTGCCTGGACATTTTAAAACAATAACAAAAGCCTACCTAAACAAACCACCCTACTGCCCACACAATTCTCCCCCTGGGGAGAGGATGAGAGAACAAAAGCACACGTGACAAACGTTCACCATGTCGCTCAATGCACAACTGGAAGGCACCCGGATGCTCCGGGATAAGAACCTATGTAGAACGGAAAGTCAGTGGCAGATCTGGGACCAGATCCCAGGAGACCTGGCTCCCAGTCTCTTCAGACAAATACAACAGGCTAGCCCAAGGTCAGGGAGTCAGTGACAGAACCCAGGAGTCCTAGTTCCCAGATCTCTCTGCTCTAACCGGTAGGACACACTGCAGAATGCTAGCCACTAGCCACGTGATCCCAAGGATCTTCGATGAGGTATCCAGTTAGTTCATTCAAAACTTGATTAGCTCCCTGGGGTGGCTCTAAATCAGTTCAAGGCCAGACCTCAGTTAGGGGGAATGCAAAAAAAAATAAAAAAAATCTTTGGATGAAACAAGGTCCATCCTGAACACGATCCTTTTCGTAGGGGTTGAAAATGGGTCGACACCCCTCTCCCACATTCCCCATTGTCATGCCTCTGAGGCTGGTGGGGTTACCTGTGCCACAAAGAGAGACTCTTCCAGCAGCATCAGAATGGTACCAGCATCAAGGAGGGGCAGGGCTAACAGAGCGAGACTGACTAACGCAAGATGCGGGCTGGATGCAAGTACAACGTCCTGGTGATAAATCAGTGGAAAGAGACAGGTAAAAGCAGACTAGCAAACTCGAGGGAGGCCCACTGCAGCCAAATGAGGACTGCAGGCATTGTGGGGACCAAGGGAATATAGGGCTTTAACAACTCTCTCATCTAGAGGGAACGTGCCTGTTAACAAGGCAGAAGGGGTTTGCTGTGGTCAAAAAAGCAAATGCCACCCTCGGATGCATCAACAGGGGAATCGCGAGTTGTGGCAGAGAGGTTATTTCACCTCTGTGTTTGGCACCGGGGCGACCAGCTGGAATCTCGCGTCCATTTCTGATGGCCACAATTCAAGAAGGATGCTGATAAATTGGTGGGGGGTCAGAGAGGAGCCACAAGAACAATTAAAGGATTAGGAAACACACGTCACAGTGATCGGCTCAAAGAGCTCAATCTATAGATATAAAGAGAAGGTTAAGGGGTGACTTGACAATAGTTCATCAGTACCTCCATGCAGAATAGGTATTTAATAATGGGCTCTTCAGTCTAGTAGCGATCCAATGGTTGGAAATGAGACAAATTCAGACTGGAAATAAGGCGTACATTTTTAACAGTGAGGGTAATTGACCACTGGAACAGTTGACCAAGGGTTGAGGTGGATTCTCCACCATTGACAATGTTAAGATGAAGATGGGATGTTTTCCTAACAGATCTGCTCTAGGAACTGTTTTGGCGCCATTCTCTGGCCTGGGTTATATAGGGGGTGATCACAACAGGCCCTTCTGGCTTTGAAATCTAGGAATCTATGAAATCAACAAGGACTCCAATACGGTGGAGGGAGACTGGGCTCCTTTTTGAGAATCTTGGGCCAATCAGAAGGAACTCCACTCAAGCCGATGGAGAGACCTCACCGTTAAAACAGGTCCTCCGTTGGCCTATTCACCCCAGCTGGGGATCTGTCCTGATCAACTCCAATGGAGTGACGGGAGATTTACCCCAGCTAGAAATCTGGCCCTCTTGTCTCTAACAAGAAAAATACAACAGGAGAGGTGTGGGCAATTTAGTGCTAAAACATGCATCCCTTATACGTGTGAACTGATGTCGATAGCCCTAGTAATGTGAGTTTGTTATAGCCAGTGTTGTCAAGGCTTGCAAAATTTTAGCCCTGAGGAAGGAATAAAGATCTTATCCAAGCAACTGGCGATAAAGAGCAGGCAGAGGGGACCAGGAAAAACTCTGTGTGTAAGAATTAGCCAGTCGGGATCAGATACATCTTAAGGAATTAGGCTCAGATCCTCAAAAGTCTTTAGGTTCCTAAATCCCATGGGAGTTAGGTGCCTAAATCCTTTTGAGGATCTGAGCCTTAGCGGCTATACTCCAGCCTGGTCTACACACAGGTTATAGGTTGGTTAGGAAGGCTGATTTTTTTTGTTGATACAGTTGTATCAGTACAATCCCTCATGTGGATGCAGTTATACCAGGATAAAGGTGATTTATGGCTTATTCCCCTTCCCGTATCGGAATAAATTATTCTGGTATAAGCATTTTTAATCACTGTATCTACACTAGGTGGGGTTGTGCCATTTTACCCAATCTGGTATAGTGACAGCGGTAGAACTTTCCACTAGAGACAATGCCTTGGGAAACATGAGCCTTTGTTTCTGAAAAGTCACATACGACTCAGGACGCAGAAGATGATTAGAGAAAAGCAAATGTGGTACCAATCTTTGAAAAAAGGAATGACAAGTGATCCTGGCAATTACAGTCCTGTGTGCCCAGCTTCTATTCCTCATAAAATTTCCCCCAGGCAAAAACACCTTTAACTCAGAGTTAGGGTCACTGATAGAATTAATACAACCTTCATGAATGTCATGATATAATTAATACAACCTTCATGTAATACTGTTGCAAAAAAAGCGAGCATCATTCTGTGATGTATCAGCAGGAAGGTAGCAAGCAAGACATGAGAAGTAATTCTCCCATTCTACTCTGCACCGATACGGCCTCAACGGGAGCATTGTGTCCAATTCTGGGGACCACGCTTTGGGAAAGATGTGGTCAAATTGGAGAAAGTCAAGAGGAGATCAAGAAAAATGATGAAAGGTCTAGAAAACATGACCTACAGGGAAAGATTGAAAAAACAGGGTTTGTTTAGTCTGGAGAAGAGAAGGTGGAGGCGTGACATAATAATTCTTCAAGTTTATAAAAGGTTATTATAAAGAGCAGGGTGATAAATTGTTCTCCTTATCCAATGAGGACTGGACAAGAAGCGATGGGTTTAAATTGCTGCAAAGGAGGTTTAGGTTGGACATTAGGAAAAACTTCCTAACTGTCAGGGTGGTGAAGCTCCGGAATAAATTGCCGAGGGGGGTTGTGGAATCTCCACCATTGGAGGTTAAGAACAGGTTAGCCAAACACCTGTCAGGGATGGTCTAGTTAATACTTAACTCTGCTTCAGTGCAGGGGACTGGACTAGATGACCTCTCGAGGTCACTTCCAGTCCTACCTTTCTATGGTTCTACGATTTCCATTCAAAAATCCTTATGCATCAAAGTGTCAGGAAATGTTCATCTAGATACAACACTCATCTATATTAATTCAGTTTACACATTCTAAGATCAGCTTTAATTCTTACCCTCAAGGTGTGCTTATGAACTTGAATATACTGTATAGACATTGCTATTTCCGAGCAGATATTATTTATTTTATCCACACCCAGCCATGCCTATTTTGAAAGAATTCAAAAGCGTTTCTTGGGGATCAGACTTAAGGTTGCCCGTTTCACGCAAGGTTTTTTCCCTTGTCAATTGTCATTTGCCTGATGCATGCTCTGCAAGGGTAATAAAATGTGTATGCACCATCATCGTTATTCTACTATTCACTCAGCTAATGACGACACTGAGTAGAGAAAATTCATCTTGTATATTTCAGCAACCACCTTAACTACAACCCACTGATGTCCTCTTTCAGCATGTACATCATTGGCAGGGTTGAGCAAATATTTAATGTATGTAAATCTACCATTAGCAATCGATACAGGTTAGTATAAGATTAGCGTCATTCAGGACTCTATCCAGTATGTTTTGTGGGTCAGAGTTAAGGGGATTATTGTGTAAGGTGAATGCCCATTTGTCAATCTTAATATTGGCCAGCTGTATGAGCTGTAAGAAGACATATGCAAAATTCCCTCCCACTAAGCTTTCTCTTTTAAAATGGCAGATGGATTCTGTATTCTGTATAAAGGTCCTGCAATTTACTACTGTAACCTTAACTCTGTTTCAGGTACGTATCTGGCTCCATCACTGTAGTATCTGAGCACCTCACAATCTTTACTGTATTTACCCTCACAACCACCTGTTATCCCCATTTTACAGATGGGAAATGGAGGCAGAGATAGGCTAAGGGTAGGTCTACGCAGCAAAAAAAGGACTCATGGCAGCTAGTATCAGAGTGTGGACCAAACTGACTTGGGCTGTGGTGCCAAAAAGCACAGCATAGACGTTCAGGCTTCGGTTGGACTCCGGACTCCGAGACCTTCTCCCCTCGCCGGGCTTCAGAACCTGCCCGAGCCCAAACAACTACACTGCTACTTTTAGCCCTGCAGTGTGGGCCCCGCAAGCCAGATTCAATTGAGCGGGGATCTAAGACTTGCTGCTGTGGGGTTTTTCCCCCGCTGGGTGGACGTACCCTAAATGACTTGCCCAAGGTCACAGACAAAGTCTGTGGCAGAGCCTGGAGGAGGGAATTGAACCCGGATCTTTCAGATGAACCACTAGCCCATTGTCATACTCCAGTGCATGCATGTCGTATTCCAGCTAGGAACGTTAACGTAACGGAGGTTCTTTTCACGGGGGAGTTTCCTTTAAAAGAATCGCAAGGGAGGATTTAAATCCGGTTGGCACAGGAAATCAGAGAATCATAGACATGTAGTCATTGGAGCCTTGTGCAGAGATCTAAGCACCCAGGTCTAACCAATTCCACCCTGTGCATCTACATTTCCTAGGAGGCCAGGGTCCTCCGTTTTGCACCCCCTGCCCGCACCGTGGTGCACAGGCCGCACAGAATCAGGGCTCTCCAGCTCACCTCTCTGCAGGATGGAGTTTCCTTCTAGCACATTTTGTGGGTGGGGAGCCAGGTGGGAAGGGCTCCCAATACCACAGAACTCAGAGCCCCCCTTTCTGAAGAAGGTGCCTGCCCCATGGTGCTCCTTCAGTGGGCACATATGGGAACGCGGCTTCTATAGGGCATAGCCCTCACCAGAGTCGAGATCCGTCGAGCCCAATATCCCATCTCCACTAGCGCTCCACACCAGATGCAACAGAGGGAGGTGGGAGACGCCTGACAGGAGCAGATGTGGGATAATCTGCCCTCTGTGTTAGGGCTTATCTGAGAATCTAATAGACAGAGATTGGCACAAGCCCTGGAGCAGGAATCCTGTCGACGAGAGGTCACCAAGGGCTCAATCCTGAAAGTTACTGAGTACCCCAGCCCCAGGGGCGCAGGTGCTTCATTGGATCAAAGTCCTCAGCCCCCAGAAAGAACGGAGGTCTAAAGGCCAAATTGTAGAGTCCTTACACATAAAAACAGACACTATAGTGGGGCTGCATGGCCTAGTGGAGAGAGGATTCTGGCCCTCAGGAGACCTGGGTTCTATTTCCACCTCTGCTGCTGGGTGACCCTGGACAAGTCATGGCCGCACTATGTGCCTCGATTTCCCCATCTGTACAATGGGGAAATTAACAGCACTGACCTCCTTTGTAAAACACCTTGAGATCGACTGAGGGAATGCACTAGAGGCTATTATAATGGGGACCAATGGGATTATGAGGCCCTGATTCTGGAAGGCACTTAAACACATTTACATCTAAGCACCTCTGCTGACCTGGATGCTTTTCTGAATTGGAACCCGAGTGAATGACCAACAGCAGCGTGGCCCTTAATGTTTTCTTACTCCCAAGAGTTGCAGCCTAACACTTTACATTTCTGCTTTGGCCAATAGTGGTTTTTTTACAGGCCTATGGTATAAAGGAAGGCGACTAATGCTGATGGATTTTTTTTTCTAGCTAGGCTACGGAGGAGATTTTCGATAGATTTAAAATGTTTTCAAAACAAAGCAAAACCAGCCTTTGATGAGCGAAAGGGAGGGTGGGAGAATGACAGACAGCAGACTGCCAATGTCGTTTTGTTTACAACTCCTCAATTAGCGCACAGATGTACGGGTAACTTTGCAGAAAAAAACGATCATTCAAACTCTTCCTCTAGGAGAGAGCAGTGGAATTTTCATTATGATCAACAGCTGTTTCTATAGATCCACTGAGATCAGCTAGCCTGACCTCCTGTATAATACAGACCATAGGACTTCCCTGAATTCATTCCTGTTTGAACTAGGGCTGATCTTCTAAAAAAACATCCAATCCTGATTTAAAAATGGAAAATCCAACCATGACCCTTGGTACATTGATCCAATGATTAATTACTCTCACCGTTAAAAAAAATTATGCCTGATTTTCTTTTCTTTCAGCTTCAGCTTCCAGCCATTGAGTCTTGTTAGACCTTTGTCTGCCAGATGGCAGAGCATAGAGCTGGTGGATAATCAGCTGAACACGAGCTCCCAGTGTGACGCTGGGGCCGAAAGAGCCAATGCGATCCTGGGATGTATCAACAGGGGAATCTCGATAGCAGCAGAGAGGTTATTTTATGTCTGTGTTTGGCACTGTTGCGACCACTGCTGGAATCCTGTGTGCAGTTCCGGTGCCCACAGTCCAAGAATGATGTTGATAGACTGATGTCAGAGAAGAGTCACGAGAATGATTAAAGGAGTAGAAACCCTGCCTGGTAGTGACTGACTCAAAGAGCTCGATCCAGTTTCTTAACAAAGAGCAGGTTAAAGGATCACTTGATTACAGCCTGTAAGTATCTACACGGGGAACAAATGTTTAATCATGGGCTCTTCAGAGTAGCAGAGAAAGGTCAAACATGATCCAAAGAAGTTAGACAAATTCTGACTGGAAATAAAGCATGATTTTTTAACAGTGAGAATAATTAACCATTGGAACAATTTACCAAGGGTCGTGGTAGAGTCTCCATCACGGACTATTTTTAAATCACAATTGAATGTTTTTCTAGAAGATCTGCTCTAAGAATTATTTTGAGGCAGGTCTCTGGCAGGTGTTCTACAGGGGTCAGACTAGGTGATCACAGTGGGCTCTTCTGGCCTTGGAATCTATGACTCTATGGAAAAAAACACAGCAATTCAGTCATATCAGTGAGCAATTACAAGGACGGACCCACTGAAGGCAATGGAAATAATCTCTCACCAGTACAGCTGGTCGAGAAATGGATTTTCCGTCCTGTTAAACATTTTGAGATAATGGAATCCCGTACCCACTTCCGCGAAGCTGGGAAAAACCAAACTTTCCAAACTTGTTATTTTGTTTCGGGTCGAACAAAACATTTCGTTTTGATCTCGACCATTTTTAGGTTGGTTTTTTTTACGACTATAAAAATAAAGGAAATTTCAAAACAGACAAACCAAAAAACAAATCAAAACTTGGTTCCAAAAATCTTGAAACAGGAAGTTGACATTTTCAAGACCTTTTCTCTCCTCAATTTTCTTCCTGCAGCCAGCCCCTAGCTTGTGGTCGAGCTAGATCGCCATCGAAACTCATGAATCAGGGCTACAGACACAAAGGATTTAATCCTCATCGCAGCCTGAGCATCGTCTTAACTCTGGAGTCTATCGACGCTGAAAGAAAATGGCCAAAATAGCAATAATCAGAGCTCTCATTCTTGCTCATGTTGGCTCAGTACTGTAGCCATGTCTACACTAGGAATGCGATGAACAGATCGCTGACCGACTGAATTATGCTGTAGTGTAGACATGGCTTACTCTGCAAGTAGACCCGCTGAACTCTGTGACCGCTCCCAGGATAAGGTACGACTCAGCGTGGGTCAGAAGCGGGGAAAGGTTATAAACGCTCGGTATCTAGGTCATGATTTTCAGAAGCTGCTCTCAATTTTGGGCGCCCAGCCCGGGGGCACTTCAAAGAGGTCGGATTGGCAGAAAAACGCTGAGCACCCAGCCCTGGAAAAAACAGAAAATCCCAGGGCCCAAAATGGAGGCACCCGAAAATCACTAGTCACTTTTGAATAGCCGAGCCCTGGGGGATGTGAGTAGCAAGGAGCATTGGGTTCATGCACAAATTATTAGTACTGCCTGCCTGCCCCCACGTGCCAGGCCCTGTACATTTTAATTGCTATTAGGTGTATTATGGTAGCGCCTAGGAGTCCCAGTCATGGGCCAGACCCCACTGTGTCAGGTGCTGTACAAACACAGAACAAAAAGCGCCTTCCCCAAAGAGCCGACTTTCAATTTTACCAGCCCAGCTGACATTGCATCAATGATGCAGTTAGTTAGGACTAGATTGTGAAACAGTTGTGTGCCAGCTGCCATGTTACAATACCCATAATAATCCTTAGCTCTTCTAGCTGGCGTAGTTCTCAAAGCGCTTTACAAATGGGGAAACTGAGGCACGTAGACAGGAAGTGTTTTGCCCGAGGCCACCCAGCAGACACAGCTGGGAGTAGAACCCAGATCTTCTCAGTCCCGCGCTCTATCCACTAGGCCATGCCGCCTCTCCTTACCTAATACCAGGGATTGAACCAGAACTAAAAGCCCGAGGGCTGGTCTACACTACAAATGCGTTACCGTTATCACTACACCAGTATAGCTACGTCGCCAAATCCCCTAGTGGATACGCAGATGATACTGACACACGGAGTTATTTTGCTGGTATAATTAAACCAGCTCCTCAAATGACATACACTTGGGCCCTTTCGCCGATATCGCTGCGACTACGGTGGGGGTTGAAACCCTCCCCCCCAAATGGAACGTAGGCGACTGAAAGTCGGATTTGTAAAGCTTTTTAGGGGCTTAAAGAAGCAGACAGACGTGCCGGGGGGAAGTTCAAAATCCCACTAGACGCCTACATGCTTTGGAAAATCTGGTCCATTTTGAAAATGGGACTTGGGCACTGTGGGCCGCGCGTGTCAGGAATTGGGCACTGCCCCAGAGCCGGCCTGGAATGGGGGCACGCAGCAGAGCCAGGGTCTGGGCCACCTAACGAGTGCAGCTGGCCTACCGTAAGGCTGCCTAATTGGCTACATTGCCTGACGGGTGGGACGAGACAGCAGCCTGGCTCTTAGCCCCCGGCAGCTGCTCGATTCACCCATTAGCGTCTTGTTCCAGCCCCGCTTGTGCCTGGACCCAGCTTTGCCCCGTCTGGCTTTGCTCCAAGTATCCCGGCTCTGACCCTCCTCTCCAGTTCCTGACTTCGGCTCTGACCCTCGGCCCTGGCATCCATCCGGTCTGTGACTCCGGTTCTGATGCCGGGTTCCTATTCCTGGCTGCTGAGTCGACTTCTGCTCTAACCCCTAGGCCCAACCGCCCACACCCTGGTCTTGGACCTCATGGCCCTTTACGCTTAGAGGTGAGTCAGACTGGAACGGATCCCAGCATTGGCAAATGGCTTGAAAACGGGGCTGCCAATGGCTGCTCTCCGGAGCATCCAGCAACACTGCTTACTCTTCCCCCTATAAGAACGGCCCTACTGGGTCAGACCAAAGGTCCATCTAGCCCAGTATCCTGCCTCCAACAGTGGCCAGTGGGAATGAACAGAACAGGTGATCATCAAGTGATCCATCCCATGTCGCTCATTCCCAGCTCTGGCAAACAGAGGCTAGGGACACCATCCCTGCCCATCCTGGCGAATAGCTATTGATGGACCTTTCCTCCATGAATTTATCTAGTTCATTTTTGAACCCTGTTATGGTCTTGGCCGTCACAACATCCTCCGGCAAGGAGTTCCACAGGTTGACTGTGCGCTGTGTGAAGAAATACTTCCTTTTATTTGTTTTAAATCTGCTGCTTATCTGGGGTTCCCTTCTTCTGAAGCCCCAGACTGCAGGACAACTGCAGCTTTCATTCACAATACAAAACAAGTTAGCGTCTAGCACTTGTGGCTGCGGGCAAACGCTAGAAAATGCGAGCAGAAGGCGAAGAAAAAGGAACGAAGAGGTATTTTTAAAAAAGATCTCATGATTTTTAAGCCAACCTCATGATTTTTCACCTCTTGGGGTCAGCAATACAACTCAAAGGCATAGCAGAAGCATATCTTCCGATGCATCAAATGCGTTGACGGACTCTGCAGCGTATGAAGCCGTCTGCCGGGATTGGGGTCAGGTCTACCCTTATATCTACTTTAATTGACGATCTGGGTAGATGAGGAGGGGGAAAGCGTCATATTAATAAGAACCACCTGGGTGATGCTGAATCAGGAGGAGCTGCCAATGAGAACAGGAAATCCTCCAAAGGGATCTAGAGAGAATACAAAAGCAAGCCAGAAATAACCCAGCGAGAGTCGTTTTGGGAAATGCGCCTACTACATCTCGGGGAAAAGTAACTGGAGAGGCGGGACACTGAGCAGGCAGCGAAAGGGACACGGGTTAGTGATGAGACATGGGGTCAAAAGACCACTGGGACATTAGGTTGTCCACCTAGAAGACACAGATCCCAGGGCAGAGAATAAATCTCTCTGCCTGTCTCTGGCTCCAGAGGCAGCATCAGTAGAAAGATACTGGCACGCTGGGAGAGGAGCCACAGGAATGATGAGGGGGCAGGGAGGGTTTAAAGGATGGGCCAGAAGAGTTAAATTGCCCAGTGGGAATGGGAATAACTCTCTGAAGGTACCAGCAAGGAAAGGGGTGAAAGGTCAGATTTCCCAGTCGGTGCAAGCCAGTGTCGCTCCCGTGGAGCCGAGGGGGCCAGATCCCCAGCCGGTGCAAATCAGCCCAGCACCATTAAAGTCGATGGAATCACCCTGATTTGCACCAGCAAACAGGAAGCATTCAGGGTGGAATCAGAGGAGCCAGGCTGGGAATTCCTAAAGGGCAAAGGTTGGGTTGAACATCAGGAGAAGCTCTGGAGTGGGGGGTGGGGGTCTGTGCCCGAGGGACCAATCGCGCCCTAGCTCCCAGGGATACAGACGGGACCGCGTCCATCCCGAGCCTCCACAGCTCCAAAAGGAAGCGGCTCATGCTTAGAATCCCATGCCTGGGTCTGTTCAGGAGAGCGTCCCAGATGCTTTCTGCAGACCCAAGAGCTAAGGACGATCCACAGGCCATGCTGTTCCAGCCCAAACCTCCGTGGATTTGCCCAGCACGACCAACCTTGAGGGAAGGGCTCCAGGTCCTGTTTCAAAAGCTCCAGACCTGGTGAATCCATAGTGGCGTTACACCCGCGAGGAATTTGGCCCCAGATCTAATCCCACCATCCACCACTCCTCTCCCCAACAGCTACAAACCTCGGAGCCGGAATCCGGCCTGGGAAAGCGTTACAGATCCAGCTCCGAAAGGTTCTGCCAATTCCACCCCTGCTGCATCCCTGACTGTCAAGAAATTCCCACGGGTCGGGGAGAAGGAGCATCATTCCCATCTTCCAGAGGGGAAAACCTGAGCTGACTTGCCCAGAGGCCATACATCAAGTCAGTGATGGAACCCAGGAGTCCTGACCCCCTGCTTTAAACGCAACGACCCTCCTTCCACACCCCTAAGGTGGATCTGGCTAGGAGAGGGGTTTCTAGGTGGGATCCATCCAGACATCGACCAGTGATTTCACCATGTGCCATTGGAATGGACGACCCCCTGAGGCATGAGTTGGGTCGGCACGTGGGGTCTCTGGGACCCCTCTTTCCCAGAGCTCTGCTCTGCCTCAACCTCAGTTCAATGGGGCTCCATGTGGGAATCCCTGGGTGAAGTTCTACAGCATGGGCGGGTCGGACTCGGAGATCGTAACGGTCCCCCTCGCCATAATCTGAGGATCGAGTTCAAGGGCAACCGTACCAGGATAAAGGAAGAGGGGAAAACGATCACTTGGATTCCCGCAGTGACTCGCTCTGTCTCAAACGTTCCCGGTCCGTCTCCGCTGCGCTCACAAAGGAAACGGGGACTTTTCTAACAGCCGGTCCCCTCTCCGGCGGCTGACATCGCCGCCGGCAGGGAAGACTTGGCGGAATGTTTGCTGATGATGCGCAACCGACTCCAGCCCCCGCAGCTGAGTGGGCTCTGCCGAGCGGACAGGACTATACACCTTGGGTCCGTCCCCCGGCGGGCGTCGCTTGGCGCAGCCCCACTGACCTTCACGTGGCTTGATACCTGCCGAGGGCTCTAGCCCCTGGCCAGCAGCAGACGTGACTTGTGGGAACCCAGCGGCCGTCTGCCCCCCGCTTGCACTTTGCGGCGTAAAGCGCCACCGTGGGCCAGTCTGGTCGTGTTTGGCACCCGCCTCGCAATGATGACGCATGATCCAAAGCCGCAGACCGCGCCAGACCCACGGACAGCAGAGATCAGCATAGGCGCCGACTCCGTGGGTGCTCCGGGGCTGGAGCACCCACGGGGAAAAATTGGTGGGTGCTCAGCACCCACCGGCAGCTTCCCGCCAGCCCCCCCGCCGCGCGCCCAACTCACCTCTCCGCCTCCTGAGGCTCCGCCGGATGCGAAGCGGCAGCCGCCAGCCGCTTTTCTTAGCTCCCTCCAGCTGGTCGGCGGCGCCTCGGGGGAGAGGTATGGGGAGGAGGCGGAGCCAGGCTCTGTGCCTCCTCCCCATACCCCTCCCCCGAGGCGCCGCCGACCAGCTGGAGGGAGCCAGGAAAAGCGGCTGCCGCTTTGCGTCCGGCGGAGCCTCGGAGAGGTGAGCTGGGCACGGGGTGGGGCTGGCGGGGAGCTGCCGGGCCCAGTGGGTGCTCTGCTGCTTCTCTCCCTCCCCCCTGCCCCCCGGCTTGCAAGCTTGGGGGCAGGGGGGTTGCAGCGCGCCTGGGGGGAGGAAGCGGGGGCGGGGATTTGGGGAAGGGGCGGGGCCGGGGGCACGTGACTCCACTCAGGTCAACACAGTTACTCCGGTTTTAGGTGGCTGGACCCAGGCTTCATGGCTAGGTTCAAGGTGCTTCTTACCAGCTGCCGAGCACAGATCCTTGCCTTTAGAGTTGGTCTAGACATGCGCTTGCTCCAGGTTAATGAAACCGGTGCAAAACCCAGTGTAGACACACGTACACCAGCTTCACCCTAATCACCGTGGTTTAGTTTGCTCCCCTAAACCCGAAGGGGAAGGGCATAAAACGGATGCAAGACTGGCCACATGCCACAGTAACTGAATCGGCTTCCGATCCCACCCACGCTGGGTTCGGTTCTTCTGCAACCCGAACACCCTCCCGCCTGGGACTCGCGTCGGGAGCCCCCCCTCCGTTTGCAACTGGGGCTGCGGCTCCCGAGCCTCCAGCAGATCGTCGCCTGCGAGGGAAGACCCCAGGGTGTTTCACAGCGCAAAGGGGAACAGACCGAAGGAGGAGAGGAAGACTGGCCTTGTGGTGAATGAATGAAGGCACCGGATTGGCACGCAGGCGAGCTAGATTCTGCCCCTGGCTCTCCCGCAGAATAACCTGGGGCCCATCACTTTCTCTCTCTGTGCCTGAGGGCACAGGGGCGCCGAGTGAGTGAACTGTGCTCAGACACTACCCGGACGGGGCCTGTAGCAGGGTGGCGGAGAGCCTTGGGCTGAGCCAGCCCTGAATACGGGCAGAGCCACCCCGAGGTTGCATCAAGTGATCCCACAATAAAGGGAAACTGCAGCGAGGTCTGTGGGTACTGCAGAGTGTAAGAAAGAAGATCCCTGCTGGGTCCCTGAGTCAATGGGGGGGAGGGGGGAGGAGAGGGATGGGGGAAACCAGCTAAAGAAGCAGGAGGGAGTGGTGGGAAGCTGACTGTGAGTTTGTGTTATTTGGGGTTAATCACGACAGAGACACTGAACTGCTTGGGGCCTAGAGGACCAGTACGTACTAGCGGACTAAATAAATGAGACCCCTTGTGAGGATTATTTAATCACCTTTGAACTATGAGTTCTTAAAGGGCCCTGAAGAGGGGGGAAAAGAGAGGCAGGGGGCTGTAGAGCGGCCTCTGGCCACCAGGGGGTGCTCAGTAAGCGACAAACAGCAGGGGCCCTAGATAGAAGTGCGGTTTATCTAGTCCTGTAACTGAGACAAGATTCTACCTAAACCCTCTATGCAACACGGTGTCATCAGAGGAAATCCCTTTGTAACGCATGTAGCAGGCTCATCAATCCATAGGTAGCCCAGCCGCCACCAGAGGGGGACAGAGCGCCGCACCAAGTGGGTGTGGCTTACACCTTCCTGACCTCCAAGCCAGGAAGCGGCTGAAGCATGAGGGTTAGTAATTTATCAACGCTGGCCTGTAGTTTCAGGCTGCCTGCCACTTTCCCTGTTTTCAGCCGCTGTCGGAAATAATTTCCCTAACACATTGATTCGGGTTTCCCAGGACTCAGCTTTGCACACAAGCACTCCTTCATTAGTTCAAAGGCCACTCGGTGTTGGTGACATCCAGATGACAAAGATGAGCATAGACGCACTTATGCTCTATGTCCTAATGACAACACAGTTACAAGCATTGGCTAAAATACTTGCAACATGACCAGGTCCCAGCCGTCCCTTCCTATCATGGCACGACTCCCGAGGAGTAAGGAAAAGCTCTTGCAAAGAACCCATAGAAAACCTTGCTTTTTATACACTATGACATTGTGATGGCATTACTGGTTATCGGAACTTCGCCAATGCCAGATGAGGCTCTATTTATTAAACACACCTATACAGGTGTTCTTGATTTCTATTACCTCAAACCAAACGTTAAATCAGATAAATGCCGGTATGTCATGGATCACCATAAGTTTAACACAGACAACACTTCTTTCTCGTGAGCTTTTTGGTCACATGCTTTGGGCCTATCACGCTAATATTCAAACTCAACGTAGAACCACAGTTCAGCGAGATCTAGTGTGGGCCTGTAACCCTACGGTCACGTAGAACGTTGCCAAACGAGCCGTTTGGGCTGAAATGTCCCAGGCTGGGTGTCGACCTCGGGGTTGAATTTTTGGGGACCGTTTTAGTCAAGCCCGTTCAGCTGTTTGCAAGAATCAGATTAGGGGACCATACGGTGGTTTGCCCATGTTGAAAAAAACTCAGAACCGTTTTGTTGAAAAGCTCTAGCGCCCCCATGTGGTGGAGCAGGGGACTTCAGTTTGTATAGACCTGGGCACCAGGGGGCGCTGTTCTGCTTAGCACCCCAGGATGAATGGTGCCTAATTCCGGAGGAAACGTCTGCTAGCAAACACCCATTGTAGAGCTATCATGAGGTAGCTAAGCCCAGACGTCCCCTGCAGGGAGTGTACCTAAGGGGAGGCGTGTGGCCAGAAGGTCGCTGCACTATTGGCTGTTCTCTTAAGCTACTTTCACCTGCTGGGTCATCATTAGCCAGACTGTAAATAAGGGCAATTCTGAGGCTAGGGTGACCAGATGTCCTGATTTCATAGGGACAGTCCCGATTTTTGGGTCTTTTTCTTATATAGGCCAGTAGCGTAGCCAGGGGGGGAGCAGGGGGAGCGACTGCTCCCCCTTGAGCAGAAGCGGCGGAAGCGGCACCTTTTTTTAGCAGCACTAAAAAAAGGCGCCGTTTCTTTTTAAGCGCCGCTTCTTGCACTCACCCAGCGGCGCTCCGGGTCTTCGGCGGCATTTTGGCTGGGGGCAGAGCTGGTGCAATGAAGTTTCCCGCCCTAGGCGAAACTTCCTTGCACCAACCCTGCGCCGCACCCCCCGCCCAGCCAGCTCCCCGGCCCGCGGGAGCTCAGCCCCCCGGGCTGCGGAAGCTGAGCGGGGAGCGGCTCCCCGGGGCTGCCCCCGGCTCGCCGCTCAGGCGCTGAGGGGGGGCAGTGAGGCGGCTCCCCACTCAGGTGCTGAGGGGGGCGCAGCAAGGCAGGGTGCTTGCCGCGGCTGCCCTGGGGGCAGCGGGGCGGCTGCCCCCAGCTCCCTGCTCAGGTGCTGAGCGGGGAGACAAGGGGCAGCCGCGGCAAGCCGCCCCTTGTCTCCCAGCTCAGCGGCTCAGCGTGGAGACAAGGGGCAGCCGCAGCAAGCCACCCCTTGTCTCCCCACTCAGCAGCTCAGCCGCTGAGCAGGGAGACAAGGGGCAGCCGCAGCAAGCCGCCCCTTGTCTCCCCACTCATCAGCCCAGCAGCCCCCCAAATCAACCATGTTATTGGGCTGGATGCATAGCGTCCAAGGCCAGAAGGGAATGCTGTGATCATCCGGTCAGACCCCCTGGAAAACACAGGCCTGAGAACTGCCCCCAAATAATTCCTAAGGCTGATCTTTTAAGGAAAAAAACATCCAATCTTGATTTAAACATTGTCAGCAACGGAGAATCCACCACCACGACTCTTGGTAAATTGTTTCAATGGTTAATTACGCTCCCGGTGTGAAACTGACATCTTATTTCCAGTCTGAATTTGTCCAGCTGCCACTTCCAGCCACTGGGTTGTGTTAGACCTGCCTCTGCTAGGCTGGAGAGTCCATAGTTAAATATTTGTTCCCCATGGAGGTGCTGATAGACTGGCATTAAGTCACCCCTGAACCTTCTCTTTGTTAAGCTAAATAGATCGAGCTCCTTGAGTCTCTCACTACAAGGCGGGTTTTCTAACCCTCTGATCATTCTCGTGACTCTTCTCTGACCCCTGTCCAATTTACCAACTTCCTTCTCGAATTGTGGGCACCGGAACTGGGCACAGGATCCCAGCAGCGGTCGCACCGGTGCCAAACACAGAGGGGAAATAACCTCTCTGCTCCTCCGCGAGATTCCCCTGTTTATACTGTGGAAGTCGGTAGCGGGAATTTGGATGCAGGCCTCTATATGAGCAAGAGTCTGGCTAACTCTAGCTGTAATACCGCGAGATTTGTAGAAGCAGGGCTCACGTCAGAAGCGGGTGAAAAGGCAGCAGAGTAGAGTCAGCGTGACCCAACCTTGAGATAGCTATGTTTTGAGAACAGAAGTGAGAAAATACAGGAATGGGCAAGACATAATATGAACAAACTGTTGATCATTACCGTATGTAACAAAAAGTATAAATGCTTGTCTTAATTGTTTATCTTTTGAGAGACCTGCCTAGGAGGGGGAAACCCTGTGTCCTAGTGCACTCTCTCCCTCTGTGCAATTGCTTGAGTTAATAAAAAGTATCTGCCTTGCTGCACCCAAAGAAAGAGTGAGAACTCTGTTTTTCTCCGACAATACCTCCCAGGATTGCCTTGGCCTTTGTCTTTCCCATCGGCTATTTTTGAATAAAGCTGGCCTAAATATAAAAATGACCAGGATACTGGAGTCACTAAGGCCACGTCTACATTACATGAACCTGTGCCGCAGTAAGGCCAAGGTGGAGATGCAGATGCCTCCCAGATTCATCTCTAATGCCTGGAGACTCCCGGGCAATCCTGGAGGGCCGGCAGGCCTACCCCCTGCCCCTGCTGGCGTGACCTCTGTATTCTGTGTCGCCCTAAATTCTGAGGCTAGATCATAGAATCATAGAATCTCAGGGTTGGAAGGGACCTTAGAAGGTCATCTAGTCCAACCCCCTGCTCAAAGCAGGACCAATCCCCAATTTTTGCCCCAGATCCCTAAATGGCCCCCTCAAGGATTGAACTCACAACCCTGGGTTTAGCAGGCCAATGCTCAAACCACTGAGCTATCCCTCCCCCCCATCCGGCCTTACTAGTGAATCACACCCACCCGGGCTGGGGCGACCCCGCCCCTGCCGGCGTGATCACGGCGGACACCAATTTTGCTGAGTACGTTGCCCCGCCCTGCCGGCATGAGTGCGTCCTGCGTGCGAGGTCACGCCGGCGGGGGCGGGGCACCGTGGGCAGCAAAATGGCGCCCTGCCCGCGTCCACACTGATACCGGATAAAACTGGATGTGGGTTTGGAGCCGTACGGGACGGGGACAAACCTGACAAAACCAGGACTGGCCGGCTTCAAACCAGAGAAACGGCCCGCCTGTACCAACGGCCCCATTGGTTTCCGTGCAGCTAGCTGTACATGAGGGGGAAGCCCCTCACACGCAAGTGACAGGCCTAAAGTCTATTGAAGTCAACGAGAGTCCTAGCACTTGCAAAGGAAAAAGCCCAGGAGCTACCATAAGTCAGCGAGTCTCTGGAGAGTGGCGGGATGGCTGTGCAACGGTCATCGGCAAAGCTGCAGCGGGCTGGCGGCGGACCGTGGCACGCCGCGAGCCCAGAGATTCGCTGATTGGGAAGGCCAGACGGGACCGCGCTCCGCTGATATGGTCTGAGCTCCCGCGTCACCCAGGCCAGAGAACCTCCCCCAGGGCCCAGCCCAGGACTTGTGGTCGAGCTAGAGTGGAAGCGCTAGAAAAAGACACCCCGTCTCGGCTTTAAGAAGGCACGTGACCGGATCCACCCTGTCCCGAGGTCGACTGTTCCGACAGTTAATTCTGCTCCCTGTTAAAGACGGCCCTGTATCTCTAGTGTCAGCCACTGCATTTCTGGCTGCCTGATTAAAGAGCCCTCTGCTCTCTCATGGGTCTGCTGAGGGTCACAGCTCAGCCGTTGTCTAGGGGAGACCTTGAATCATAGAATCATAGAATTTCAAGGTTGGAAGGGACCTCAGGAGGTGTCAGGTCCAACCCCCTGCTCAAAGCAGGACCAACCCCAACTAAATCATCCCAACCAGGGCTTTGTCAAGCCTGACCTTAAAAACCTCTAAAGGAAGGAGATTCCACCACCTCCCTAGGTAACCCATTCCAGTGCTTCACCACCCTCCTAGTGAAAAAGTTTTTCCTAACATCCAACCTAAACCTCCCACTCTGCAACTTGAGACCATTACTCCTTGTTCTGTCATCTTCTACCACTGAGAACAGTCTAGATCCACCCTCTTTGGAACCCCCTTTCAGATAGTTGAAAGCAGCTACCAAATCCCCCCTCATTCTTCTCTTCTCGTCTGCAGTATCACCCCTCACTATTTTCATCTGTGCAGTCCAAAGCGCTTTCCTGGGGAGGTGAGTATCATGCCCCTCATTGGGCACAGAGAGAGAGGTGAAGTAACTAGCCCAGCGGTGCACAATAGAAATTCGATGCTAGCCGCACTTTTGGTTTTGAATTTTTCTTATTAACCACATTATAAAAAAGCCACATGCATTAGCCACAATTCACTAGCCTATTAGCCACCTGTGGCTAGTGGCGAACGTATTGGACACCGCTGATTTACTAGCCCAAGTACACAGGGTCTCCTGGAGGCCAATCTAACACCCCGCCCCTTATCCACACTGCCTCCTAGGGAGAAACTCAGCTCTTTCAATCACCAGGCTGAGATTTTCAAAGTCCTACGTGCAAACTGATCCAGCTGAAAATCTCCGGGAATGGCGCATCTCCTTTGCGAGTTCTGCTTTAGGGCCAGAGAGCAGCAGAGCGACGGGGGAACATCTCCTGGTTTTGAAAGAGGCTTTTCACAGCCAAATGCTTCAAGGAAACATAAGATGGAGACGTTAACACGGGGGCACGTCAGAGCGCCCCGAGACAAGGGCCCGGACTCCAGCTGGAAATTATAATTACAGCTTGGTAGGAAATTAAAAATGGCAGGTTTTTCTATCAACCCCTCCCCTCCAACTGTCCCCTGGAACCCTGGAAGTAAAAACCCCAAATCAACAAAATATCGGTTTTCAGTTGCTGAACGTTTTTGGTTGGCAAAAGCTGATTGGTAGATTTGTTTTTGGTTTTTATCCCTAGAACCCCTGAATATTTCTCGCGTTCTGTTTTTAACCAGAAACCTGGTCATTGTCCATGACACTGGAAATTCTCCAAAAAACCGTCCCGTGGGTGGGGAAAAAGCCATTTCTTCTTGGGAAACCACCTGGGCGGAGCATGTTTCAGCCGGCTTGAACGAGAACAGTCGTCCTCAGCTCTGTTACCCACACCCAGGCCTCGTCCAGGCAGGGGGCTTGATTTGCTCTCCCCCACCCCTTTGAGAGATGCTTCGAGGCCTGGACAGATCTTATTCTGCAGGAGGTAGCATGGGGCAGTGAGTGGCAAGGGGAAGATCTACACTGCGGAGACGGCCCCATGACGCAGCCATAGCCTGCCGTGACAGGAGGAGTTTTCCTGTCTGAGCAGGAACACCCCCTTCCTGAATGCTATTTGCCATGGGTATGTCCACACTACAGCTGCTACAGCAGGGGTCAGGCTGGCCGCTGTGATACTCAGGGTACAGCGTTTTTCACAGCCCCGAGGAACGTAGCTTGGTGGATCTGATTTTGAAATGCAGAACAGGTGTATGTCGACAAAGGGCTCCTTCCGCCCACACGGCTGCGTCTGCACCCGACCAGCTGATGGCACTACCAAGTGTCGAGGGAGCCTAGAAAGCTCAGAAAGACAGGCTCTTAGACTCTCTTGTGCAAGCCGTTGGCGCCCGTGCAAAGTGAGCGTGAAACACCAGCCGGGCTAATCGGGCCGTGACCAACAGCTGCTGGTGCAAATGACTCTACAGGGTGCAGTTGAGAATCAGGGCCTGGGATCTAACTGCTGGTGCAAAGCCCTCCCAGAGACACAGATTGCACTAGCGTAGGGGGAGTCGCACTGGTGTAAGCTGTGTCTGCACAAGGGGTTCGTTCCCGTGCAACTGCACCAATGGCTAAAATCCCAGGGTCGATAAAGATCTAAGGTTACCACTGGGGCTTTTGTTACGTGATCAGAGCCGCACCTTTGTAAACACGGCCGTGCTAGAACTAAGAAAATCAGACGCTAACCGCCAAATAGTGCTTTAAAGGCATGAACGAATTAGGCCACACGACCCTGCCTGGGTGTTCTACAGATGGGGAAACAGAATTCCCCAAATTCTTGCCTGAGGTCACTGAGCTGGGAAGAGAACCCAGGAGTCCTGACTCTCAGCCCAACCCTGCTCTAACCACTAGACAGCACTCCCCTTCCAGAGCTGGGAATAGAACTCAGGAGTCCTACCTCCCATCCCCCCCTGCTCTAACCAGTAGACAGCACTCCCCTTCCAGAGCTGGGAATAGAACCCAGGAGTCCTACCTCCCACCCCCCCTGCTCTAACCAGTAGACAGCACTCCCCTTCCAGAGCTGGGAATAGAACCCAGGAGTCCTGACTCTCAGCCCAACACTGCTCTAACCACTAGACAGCACTCCCCTTCCAGAGCTGGGAATAGAACTCAGGAGTCCTACCTCCCATCCCACCCTGCTCTAACCAGTAGACAGCACTCCCCTTCCAGAGCTGGGAATAGAACCCAGGAGTCCTACCTCCCATCCCCCCCTGCTCTAACCAGTAGACACCACTCCCCCTTTCCAGAGCTGGGGATAGAACCAGGAGTCCTACCTCCCAGCCCTCCCTGCTCTAACCAGTAGACACCACTCCCCCTTTCCAGAGCTGGGAATGGAACCCAGGAGTCCTGACTCTCAGTCCCCCATAAAAAGCATCAGCCTAAAGTCTTTCTGCACAATCGTTGAGTTACTTGATGGGGCCGCTTTACTCCAGGTAGGTTTCCCCCTTCCCGTCCACGGCAATCTTATGAACCTTTTCCTGATGGGGACCCCGGCCGGCAGGGGTCCTTGAGGTCAGAGGGAGCCCTCTCTTCCTCTCCCCTGTGTTTAGATCTGCCCCGATGTGAGGCTTCCCGGTGGTCTCACTGCCCCATGCCAGGGAAACCCTAGAACTCCGGGGAAGTGAAGCTTTTAAAGCAAGCAGCGCCTGGTGGGAGGAGGTTCTCCATAGCTGCAGGGTGCAACAGCGTGGAGAGGAAGGAAGCCAAGCAAGCCAGCCTCTGTAAAGACCTCGTCTGGCTGGTTCTTGCTCCAGCCAGGAGGCAGCCTGGTGCAGTGGCTGTGGGGCTGGATTTGGGATCCTATTCTTGGACGGCCGTGTGTCCCCTTAGGCAAAGTCACTGCCTCGCTCTGTGCCTCAGTTTCCCCATCTGCAAAAACAGGTCAGATGAGACTAGGGTGACCAGATAGCAAATGTGAAAAATCGGGACAGGGGGTGGGGGGTAATAGGAGCCTATATAAGAAAAAGACCCAGAAAACGGGACTGTCCCTATAAAATTGGGACATCTGGTCACCCTAGATGACACTGATCTTACTTAGTAAAGTGCCTGGAGATTTCTAGGTGAAGCCCCCCCATATGGGTGGGGCATGCTGCTACTCACTGAGAACACAGTCACAGAGGGAGGGGGTGAAGCCCCCCATGTGGGTGGGGCATGATGCTACTCACTGAGAACACAGTCGCAGAGGGAGGGGGTGAAGCCCCCCATGTGGGTGGGGCATGATGCTACTCACTGAGAACACAGTCGCAGAGGGAGGGGGTGAAGCCCCCCATGTGGGCGGGGCATGATGCTACTCACTGAGAACAGAGTCGCAGAGGGAGGGGGTGAAGCCCCCCATGTGGGCGGGGCATGATGCTACTCACTGAGAACACAGTCGCAGAGGGAGGGGGTGAAGCCCCCCATGTGGGTGGGGCATGATGCTACTCACTGAGCACACAGTCGCAGAGGGAGGGGGTGAAGCCCCCCATGTGGATGGGGCATGCCGCTACTCACTGAGAACATAGTCACGGTGGGAGGAATCGGGACCCGGGATCGGAAGGGCGCTCTGGGGTCACTGAGTCCAACACCTGCTCTCGTAGGTACCCCTGCCAGATCACCCCCTCCTCAAACTCCATCTTCAAACTAGTTTGGTTATTAGCCCCTCACGGCGCCTATGGAGGCTGATCCAGACCCTCCCTCCCCTGACGGTTTGAAACTCTCGTCTCATTTCTAGTTTACATTTAATTCCTGGCCAGTTCCCCCCCCCCCCATTTGTTCTTGGCCCACCACAGTCCTTTAGCTTAGAGAATGGGCTGAAAACTTCCCGTGACCCAAAACTGGGTTCCCAGAATGTGTCTAAGGGTCTTACCCCGCAGCGGCATCTCCTCTGGCACTGGCTGGACGTGGCTCCTTGCGGCCTGGCCGGCGCCGGCACAGCACTGCTCAGGTTTGGCCCGGCCGCCCCTCCATTGTGATGACAAGGGGCCGGCCAGGTCAAATTTGCTGGCGCGGCGCTGCGACTCCATGCACCAGGTTGCAATGCCACTTGGAGAAACTTGACCCCGCCCCGCCCCTTCCAAACCTGAGCAGCCCTATGGCCCCGGAGGTCACAACGACCAGCACAGGGACCCGAGCCCAGCCAGACCTGGAGGACAGTATCCGCCACTATGGTATACATGGTGTACTTATGATGTTACTATGTATATTTCTTACCCATGACCACTGTTCCCTCTAAGCTGTGCGCGCGCACACAGATCCTAAACCCCGCGCACACGGCGCAACACCGCGCGCATAAAAATTTGCACAGAAGCACAAAAATTCGCACAGAAGAAATATTTTGCACACACTGCCTGTCAAAAATTAGAGGGAACATTGCCCGTGATATACAATACTTAGTACGCCAGAGGATTTTCACACCAACAAGCTATTTACTGGGTCGTGACAGGCCATCACAGTTCCCAGTGGGTCCTGAGCCCAAAAAGGTTGAGAAGCCCTGATCTAGTAATTAGAGCAGAGAACAGCAGGAGCCAGGACTCCTGGGTTCTTTTCCCAGCTCACCCACCGACTCCGGTAGCCTGGGCCATTAACAATATACATGTATATTGGCCGCGAGAAGTGGAGGGTGTTCAGAGAAGTGCAACCACCCAGCGGCCCAGGTGGGGCTGGCTTCAGAGTAAAGATCGCCAAAGCTAAGGCCAAGGGCTTCAAACCCAAGTGTCAAAAGTTGAGCGGCCACGCCCCGCTTTACGATCCAAGCGGTTTGATTTTCAGAGCTCCATCACTCACGCTGAGCTCAGAGGAAGGCGTGGGTGACGGGCGCTGGTGTGTAGATGCGTAAAGACAGCGTCAGACTAGAAGAAAGACACACTTGTGACAGTCAGGACCGGCTCTAGGCACCAGCAAACCAAGCACATGCTTGGGGCGGCACAATTCTAGGGGCGGCATTCTGGGTGGGTGGTTTTTTTGTTTTTTGTTTTGCTTTATCAGTTGCGCTCGCGCAGGTTTTGGTTTTTTTTGCTTGGGGCGGCAAAAAACCTAGAGCTGGCCCTGGTGACAGTGAGGGTGATTAACCATTGGAAAACCTGAGCCAGGGAGGGGGCGGATTCTCCAGAAGGTGAGGTCTTTAGGTCATTGGCCAGATGCAGGAACCAGTGGGGGTGGTCCCTGGCCCGGGTTGGGCAGGAGGCTGGAGAAGATGATCACGATGGGTCTCTTCTGATCTTAGAGTCTGAATCTAAACTGGGATTCAGGTCTACGAGCAGGGTGCCTTTCCCATCACACCCTGGGCCTGGTTCTCCTCTCCCTCGCCCCGGTGTGAATCCAAATCTCAAGGGCATTCCGACAGGGTGAAACGAAGTGTAGAAGAGAGCATGCCAACGACCCTCACAGCATAGAAAGAGTCATAGATTCCAAGGCCAGAAGGGCCCATTGTGATCATCCAGTCTGACCCTCTGTATAACACAGGCCAGAGAACCGCCCCCAAATAATACCTAGGGCAGATCTGTTAGAAAAAATATCCAATCTTGATTTAAAAATCGTCAGTGATGGAGAATCCACCACAATCCTTGGCAAATTGTTCCAATGGTTAACTGCACTGACTGTTAAAAACGTATGCCTTATTTCCAGCCTGAATTTGTCTAGCTGCAGCTTTGAGCCACTGGCTCATGTTAGACCTTTCTCTGCTAGATTGAAGAGCCGATTATTAAATATTTGTTCCCCATGTAGGTCCTGACAGACTGGGATCAAGTCATCCCTTAACTTTCTCTTTGTTAAACGTTCTAACTCACGCCCATCCTGGGGTTTAACGAACATCATGGGAAACCAACACTTAGATAATAAATTTCAGCTCAGACCTTTCTCCCAGGCTTGGCTGAATTTAGGGCTCCTCCCTCAGGGCTACTCAGCCCACACCCTAGATCCTCTCTCCGCAGACTCTTATAGCTGGGTAAAGTTAATGAGCCACCTGCACCAGTGAGTCAGCAGAACACACTTCACTCTTCCACGGCATGATCAACAACGTTGATTCCTCTCTCCCCTCTACCCCCACACAGCAGACATTGCTTGTCTCGTCTGTGGGGCTGAGCTTTGGCCCCCAAAATTTGAAAACACTGGCATTATTATAAACACATACACACCCGCTCTCATTGCCTGGCTAAGCGATGACTAACAGGGCAGGGATATGATCATAACTTACACCCACCGGGGAAAGGAGAGGAATTGGGGAGATAGGGGGTGAGATCTAGAGAGGAAACATTCCAGCTCTGCCACTGATTCCATGTGTGACCTCAGGCCTGGGATGGCATCGCTCTGTGCCTCAGTTTTCCCATCTGTGAAACGGGGACAACAATCCTGACTGTGGACTCTTTGCGCAGGGACTATCTCTCACTATGTATCTGGGCAGGCCCCCGGTGCAACGGGGGCTGCTGGGAGCTACTGCAGCATAAATATTAGGAAGGAAGGAACAGTGGATCTATCTATCAGGCTGTGGACCCACTTCCCCCAAGGAAGCCCCACTGCTCGGGGGATTTAAATCTAGAGCATGAAGCACCGTCCAATGGGGAAGGGTTCTGCACTGGCCCGGGGGGAGATGGGAAGAGATGAGGTCAGAGGACGGCTCCCACCTCCACTGCTAGGAATTCCCCCAGAGTGCGGGTCAGAGCCTGGAGTCTAGGAGATGCCCAGGGGCAGGCATGGCAGAACTGGGAGGATGGGTGCCGCAGAGCGGCGACGGATTTCTACCTCCGACTTTCCAGCCCCGCTTCTCCAGGCCCTGTTCGGGCATCCTCAGCTCGGTCCCTGATCCAGCACAAGCCTGGCTTCGGAGCGGTCCCATGGGAGGTGCTGGCCTGAAAGTCAGGCTAAGGGCCTTGGCACTGATCGGGGAGGTGGTACTCAGGCCCCTGCAAAAGTTGAGGGGCAGATTTCCACTCTCTCCTTTCCTCACCCCCATGCTCATCTACTCAGGAGCAACGTCAGCTCGGCTCCGAACACCCGGTCCCTTTTGGAACCCAACCGACTGATTTCCCGGAGCAGCACGTCCCGCCGCCTCGCAGCACGCGGACTTTGGACACAATGGCCAAGATCGGTTTTGGGGCTGCCCAATGCCGGGCACCTAAATGCGTACGTAGGCCTGGGCTTCAAAAGGGACGAGTACCCTGCCACAGCACCCATTGGCTCCCATGCAGCGGGTAGGCATTCAGACCTCTTTGGAATAGGTCGGGTGACTTGGAATCTAAAGCCAAAATAACGGGATCCGGGTGCACAAGGGGTCAGGAAATATTGGCCAATATTCCGTTTGATCTCTTTTGAATCCCTTACCTGTCAGTCACATGGATCCTTTTACCCTCGGGTGGGTACCTAGAGACCTGGGTTCTAGTCCCAGCTCTGGGAGAGGTGTGGGATCATGTGTTTAGAGCAAGGCCAGACTGGGAGTTAGGATTTGTGGGACCTATTCCCAGTTCTGGGAGGGGAGTGGTGTTGAGCAGTTAGAGCAGGAGTGGCGGGGGGGGCGCGCTGGGAGCCAGGACGCTTGGATTCTATTCCCAGCTCTGCCAACAATTCTGTTTGTGACTTGTGGCAAGTCCTTTCCCCCATCGAGCTAGCTAAAATAGATGGTTCAGTCTCAAGACAACTGAGGGGGGACCTGCCATAAAGAGGATGGTGATCAATTGTTCTCCATGTCCACTGGAGGTAGGGCAAGAAAACCTTTCTTGAGAAAAGTGCTTTGAGAGCGCTGATCAAAGCGATACTTCTTATTGACTTTGTGCTCCTGATTGGCACCAGGGTTGTCCCGTTCGGCATGGGGGAGAGGAAGGGGAGATGCCCAGTGAGAAAGACAGACACCCTCTCAGGCAGATGGACCCTGGGATCTGGCCCAGTCCCCAGCAAGAGAGCTGATGCCCTAAGACAGACCCTCTGCAGCCTGGCTTTCCACTCCTCAAAGCCGCTAATCATTTCCCCTAGAGGCAGGTGAACTGTTCTCCTTGCAGTAAGAGACATGATGCACTATATACAAGAAGGAGAAAAGGCGCAGACTTTGGGGCTGGCTTTTCAAAGCTTCGGCGCACCCACAACCGCCTTTAAATCAAAGGGAGACAGACACCTCTGAAAATCAGGCCCTGTGGGGTGCTACCCCGGTTGGTAGGAGATTTGATGCCAGCTTAGCCCAGCCCATCAGTTTGCTGCGACTGCTCCTTTAAGGCTCCCTCCGTTGCTTGATGTGATTGGTCAGCTTAAGACACATGGCCTTGTTGTGATTGGATGGCAAACTTTTATAAGCCAAGGGGATGGCTGGGATGAGAAAGATCTCTTCCGTCTAGAACCCCCATCTGCAACTTCGCCCCGATACGGAATTTGGGAGACTCCCACTTCCCATGGAAACACACGACACCAGTTCCTCGCGTACCCCCACGGGTGGAAAATGAAGAGTGGCCAGCGGTGCTGGGGGCTTCCGCCAGTTGAATACTTCCAATAATCTCTTGCCCTGTTGGGCCAGCCATGATTTTTATTCCTCTTCCTTGGATCCAATGGCAAAAGTTTTGCAAAAGTAGCTCCCGGTTTTAAGGGCCTCGGTTATTGGGTGCTCCGTTTGGGCTGAGAACACTCAGCGGCTCTGAACTATCTGCTCTCCATGTGGCCGTCCAACAACCGGCACCCTCAAAGCCAACAGCCGCGTATGACACTTTGGCCCTAGACACTTTGGCCCTAGGGAGGAGTGGTTGATACGCTGGAGGGTAGGGACAGGATACAGAGGGACCTAGACAAATTAGAGGATTGGGCCAAAAGAAATCTGATGAGGTTCAACAAGGACAAGTGCAGAGTCCTGCACTTAGGACGGAAGAATCCCATGCACTGCTACAGACTAGGGACTGAATGGCTGGGCAGCAGTTCTGCAGAAAAGGACCTAGGGGTTACGGTGGACGAAAAGCTGAATATGAGTCAACAGTGTGCCCTTGTTGCCAAGAAGGCTAACGGCATTTTGGGCTGTATAAGTAGGGGCATTTCCAGGAGATCGAGGGACGTGATTATTCCCCTCTATTCGGCACTGGTGAGGCCTCATTTGGAGTACTGTGTCCAGTTTTGGGCCCCACGCTACAAGAAGGATGTGGATAAATTGGAAAGAGTCCAACGGAGGGCAACAAAAATGATTAGGGGGCTGGAGCACATGACTTATGAGGAGAGGCTGAGGGAACTGGGATTGTTTAGCCTGCAGAAGAGAAGAATGAGGGGGGATTTGATAGCTGCTTTCAACTACCTAAAAGGGGGTTCCAAAGAGGATGGATCTAGACTGTTCTCAGTGGTAGAAGATGACAGAACAAGGAGTAATGGTCTCAAGTTGCAGAGGGGGAGGTTTAGGTTGGATATTAGGAAAAACTTTTTCACTAGTAGGGTGGTGAAGCACTGGAATGGGCTACCTAGGGAGGTGGTGGAATCTCCTTCCTTAGAGGTTTTTAAGGTCAGGCTTGACAAAGCCCTGGCTGGGATGATCTAATTGGGTTTAGTCCTGCTTTGAGCAGGGGGTTGGACTAGATGACCTCCTGAGGTCCCTTCCAACCCTGAGATTCTATGATTCTATGATTGTATGATTTCTGTGATCTACCCACGGAGACAGCTCTGACCACTAGAATGTCCAGGTGCCGAGAAGACTTTGGGAGGCGATGGAGCATGTTTCTTAGAAACCTGCAATGCTAGCGGCCGTGCCCCAAGCCAGCTGCGACGGCCCTTCTGAGACGAGAGAACAGCTGAAGACAGGGACATCCCGTGGACTTCTGTGACAGCACAGTAACCCTGGGCCATTGTTGGGTTCCACCTCCTCGCCAGCGCAGGGCTGTTCCCTACACCGCGCGAGCCTTGACACGTCCGAAGAGCCTGAAATGGTCCCCGACGTCTGATCGCGTCCCAGCTTCACGGAGACTCTGCAGGAATCAGAGAGACCTTCAGCCTGTGTCCCAGAGGGGCTGCAGGGCGGGGGCTCAGCCCCCCTCAGACCAGACTCCCCATCTTTCAATGAGCTCTCCATAAGGGGAAGTAGGGCCTTTTCCGGGTAGGGTAACCAGACAGCAAGTGTGAAAAATAGGGATGGGGGGTGGGGGTAATAGGAGCCTATATAAGAAAAGGACCCAAAAATCAGGACTGTCCCTATAAAATTGGGACATCTGTTCACCCTTTTTCCAGGAGAGCTTGACAACAATGGATAATACAGGAGATGACCTTCTCTATCAACATTATCTACCCACCAGCACCGCTGATGGGCTCACCAGTCTATTGGACCGTATCCCTCTCTTTGTGCTCCAGCACCGCCTAGGGTTCCTTTTCCGCTGTGCCATCTTTCGGGGGAAACAGGAAGACAATTTCCCCTCCGGGCCGGTTATGCCAGCATCGCCCACGAGGGGCCGTCTTGCGCCTTCCTTCAAAGCAGACGGCACTAGCCCGCCATCGGCGCCAGGAGACCAGGCTAGATGGGCCCCTGCTCTGGTCCGGCCTGGCGCGTCTCGTCACTGGGGACCCGGAGCGGATGAAGCAGAGGTGGGAGCCCCGGACTGAAGAAGGCACGGAGCTTTACAATGGGTGTGGCAGAGGGGGAGAAAGGTTTGCCTCTCCTCACACCGAGGCATCTCTAAACGCCTGGCCAACAGGTGGCGTATCTGAGCGGACTTCATCTAAAAACTGGCCACCTCCCCACACGGGGGAAACCCAGCGAAGTCAATGGAATGAGGCTGACACCAGCCGGGGATCTGGCTCAGCACCCCTTCATTTTTGCTGGCGTGAGTCCTCTCTGGGTCGAATCCCTGCCCCCCGGGGAGCCACTTACACCTGCGTAACAGGCACCAGTCGGCTCTGGTAGCATCCGACACCCCCTGTGCACGTCACACGGTGCCAGGAGGAATCAGGCCCCGCTTTCCTCTCCGGATCGGCTTCAGCCAGGATTCTTGTGGCTGATGGAACCACGCAGTCGGTATCCTGGATTGAACCCGGGAGCGCTGGCTCTGAGCTGATGGACTGAGCTCTTTGCCGGGGCTGCAGTAGACTCAGTGGATGCTGACGGTGGGACTCTCGGTTGAAACTAACCCCCTATCTAGCACGGGGGCAAGGGATCCGTCCCCTCCCCATTCTCTCGCCTCCGGCAACCCCGTGGGTCACCCTCTGCCCCTGTTCCCGCTGGGCAAGGGGATTTAAAAGAATCCCGTCTGGATTCTGCCAGCCCCTCTCACCCCTTTCATCCTGGGTACGGAGCCCGTCCTGCGCTCGCTGCCTAGTGAACGCCTCGCGGCTGCGGGCAGAGCTCCGTCCATCCCTGCAGGGTCTCTGGCATTGAGTCCCAGCAGGGCTGGGCTGGCGGAGAGCTGGGGCACCGGAAGTGGTGCAGGGCAGAGGCACCCTCAGGCCGGGCGCTGCTGGCTTCTCTGCGAGGGGAGAAGGTGGGGGGGGGGCGTGTCTCTGGATCTGCAGCATGGCCGAGAGCACGCTGGTGAACGACGTCCTTCACAGATCCTCGACTGCAAGGCCGGAAGGGCCCCTCTAGGCTGATCCCCTGCACAGCACAGGCCCCCAAACCATTCCTCGGGCAGAGCTTTTCACAAAACATCCCAGCTTGATTTAAAAATCGCCAGTGCTGGAGAGTCCGCCCCGACCCCGGGTAAACCAGACAAGAGACACACGTGATGCTGGTGGCTTTGTGTGTGGGGGGGGGAGCCCAGGGCGGATGTGACAGCGGGGGGTTGGGAGGATAAATACGCCGCAGGCCGTGAAGTGCTTTGAGATCTGCCGAGGAAAAGCGCGATACGGGAGCCCGGCGGTGTTCATTCTTCTCGCAATGCAACCCGCCTCGGACGCTTTGGGGCAGCCGCGCCCCGGTGCAGACAGCCTGTCACCCCGCCTCAGTGCTGAGCGCTGGGTTACGCTAGGGACCCGTCCTTCGGCTGGGTGGGGGTTAGTGTCCCCCGAGAGTCCCACCACCAGCACCCACTGATCACCGGGGGTGGGGGACTCATTGCTGGTCACCGCCGAGGGCAATGCAGGGCTGACGCGCGGGTCGCTTCCTCCTCATCATACCCCAGCACCACGGATGCTCCTGTGCTCCGCTCCTCCGCCCAACTCCTCCATCACCACGTGCAGCCAGAGCCTCCGTCAGCGCCTGGCTCTGTTGATTTCAGGAACACGACACTGATTTACAACCGCTGTGGGCACCGGGCCGCAGCTCAAATCTGGTGCCCTTCCTAGCCCTGCCCATGTGCTCAGGCCCTGCTCTTAAGTAGCTCACAATCAGACCGGTTAACCACCACCTAGCCAGAGAGGCTAGACCTGATCCGACCCGGACCAGGAAACGGAGTCACGTTGGCATGGGGGTGCCCGGCCAGTTGCAGATCCAGTGGGGATGGGGGCCTCAGGACACACCACACCCCAGCTTAGCAGGGATGTTTGGGGGCAGGGCCCTGCCCCCGATGGGGAGCTAACCTAGCAATGAGCGCTGGGGGGGTGGGGGGAGTTTGCAATGCAGCATGAGTTTGTTTTTCCCACACGTGCCACCCTCACCCCGGTGCAGGGGTGAAGGGCTGTCGGATTTGTCAGGCTGGATCAGTTTGTTCACCCTGGTAGCATCTGCTCCAGAAGAATCACTAGCCTGGATCAGAGCCAAGGCCCATCTAGCCCAGTATCCCGTCTCACAGTGCCCGGCACCGGATGCTTCAGAAGGCTCAGAACCACCCCATCCTGGGGTCGAATAGTTAGAGACTGGCTTGAACCCTGGAACAGAAGGTTTAGGAGAGAAGGAGGTGGGGAGGGATGGGGAATTCCCCTTCCTGACCCTCTGTGGCGTTCAGCCCCGAAGCATCAGATTTACTCAGTGGCTCCTGACTTAACAAGCGTCATCTTTCCCAGAGCCAACCTCTGACTCCACAGAGAGGAATCGCTCTGGCTGGCTGGTCCCTTGGGGTTGTGGACCCGCTGAGCTCTGGTAGGTTTCTAACCACAATTCCATGCACCTTCCCTCTCAAAGCACTTTGCAAAAGATGGGCAAGTATCATTAGCCCCATTTCACGGAGGGGGAAAACTGAGACACGGAGCAGGGCAGTGATTTGTGGAACATCACACGAGGGGTCTATTGCAAAGCCAAGCTTAGAATCCAGGAGTCTTGACTGCTATTTCCCTTGCTCTAACCACTAGACACCACTCCCCTGCCAGAGCTGGGGATGGAACCCAGGAGTCCTGACTCCCAGCTCTCCCCTACTCTACCCACTAGACCCTGCACCCATCCTGTTGTAAAAGATTCTAAGAGACAAGGCTAGCGTGCAGTTTTCCACGGCCCAGGACACACGTGCCACTAATGTACAACACTCATAGACTCTAAGGTCAGAAGGGACCATTATGATCATCTAGTCTGACCTCCTGCACAATGCAGGCCACAGAATCTCACCCACCCACTCCTGGAATAAACCTCTCACCTATGTCTCAGCTACTGAAGTCCTCAAATCATGGTTTAAAGACTTCAAGGTGCAGAGAATCCTCCAGCAAGTGACCCGTGCCCCATGCTGCAGAGGAAGGCGAAAAACCCACAGGGCCTCTGCCAATCTGCCCTGGGGGAAAATTCCTTCCCGACCCCAAATATGGTGATCAGCTGAACCCTGAGCATGTGGGCAAGACTCACCAGCCAGACACCCAGGAAAAAATTCTCTGTAGTAACTCAGATCCCACCCCATCTAACATCCCATCACCGGCCATTGGGCCTATTTACCACTGATAGTCAAAGGTCAATTAATTGCCAAGATCATGTTATCCCATCAAACCATCCCTTCCATAAACTTATCAAGCTTAATCTTGAAGCCAGATAGGTCTTTTGCCCCCACAGAACTTCACTCCTCTGATGGTTAGAAACCTTCGTCTAATTTCAAGACTAAACTTCCTGTTGGCCAGTTTAGATCCATTTGTTCTTGTGTTCACATTTGCACTGAGCTTAAATAATTCCTCTCCCTCCCTGGTATTTATCCCTCTGATATATTTAAAGAGAGCAATCATATCTCCCCTCAGCCTTCTTTTGGTTAGGCTAAACAAGCCAAGCTCCTTGAGTCTCCTTTCACAAGACAGGTTTTCCATTCCTCGGATCATCCTAGTGGCCCTTCTCTGTACCTGTTCCAGTTTGAATTCATCCTTCTTAAACATGGGAGACCAGAACTGCACACAGTATTCCAGATGAGGTCTCACCTGTGCCTTGTATAACGGTACTAACACCTCCTTATCTCTACTGGAAATACCTCGCCTGATGCATCCCAAGACCGCATTAGCTTTTTTCACAGCCACATCACATTGGCGACTCATAGTCATCCTGTGATCAACCAGGACTCCGAGGTCCTTCTCCTCCTCTGTTACTTCCAACTGATGCGTCCCCAGCTTATAACTAAAATTCTTGTTATTAATCCCTTAATGCATGACCTTGCACTTTTCACTATTACATTTCATCCTATTACTATTACTCTAGTTTACAAGGTCATCCAGATCTTCCTGTATGATATCCCAGTCCTTCTCTGTATTGGCAATACCTCCCAACTTTGTCATCCGCAAACTTTATTAGCACTCCCACTTTTTGTGCCAAGGTCAGTAATAAAAAGATTAAATAAGATTTGTCCCCAAACCGATCCCTGAGGAACTCCACTGGTAACCTCCCTCCAGCCTGACAGTTCGCCTTTCAGTTTGACCCGCTGTAGTCTCCCCCTTAACCAGTTCCTTATCCACCTTTCAATTTTCATATTGATCCCCATCTTTTCCAATTGAACTAATAATTCCCCATGTGGAACCGTATCAAACGCCTTACTGAAATCGAGGTAAATTAGATCCACTGCGTTTCCTTTGTCTAAAAAATCTGTTACTGTCTCAAAGAAGGAGATCAGGTTGGTTTGGCACAATCTATCTTTTGTAAAACCATGCTGTAATCTGTCCCAATTGCCTTTGACCTCAATATCCTTAACTACTTTCTCCTTCAAAAATTTTTCCAAGACCTTTCATACTACAGATGTCAAACTAACAGGCCTGTAGTTACTCGGATCACCTTTTTCCCCTTTCTTAAAAATAGGAACTATATTAGCAATTCTCCAGTCGTACGGTACAACCCCTGAGTTTAGAGATTCATTAAAAAATTTTTGCTAATGGACTTGCAATTTCACGTGCCAGTTCCTTTAATATTCTTGGATGAAGATTATCTGGGCCCCCCGATTTACTCCCATTAAGCTGTTTGAGTTTGGCTTCTACCTCGGATATGGTAATATCTACCCCCACATCCTTATTCCCATTTGTCACGCTGCCACTATCCCTAAGCGCCTCATTAGCCTCATTAAAGACTGAGGCAAAGTATTTGTTTAGATATTGGGCTATGCCTAGATTATCCTTAACCTCCACTCCATCCTCAGTGTTTAGCGGTCCCACTTCTTCTTTCTTTGTTTTCTTCCTATTTATATGGCTATAAAACATTTTACTACTGGTTTTAATTCCCTTTGCAAGGTCCAATTCTACATGACTTTTAGCCTGTCTCACTTTATCCCTACGTGCTCTGACCTCAATAAGGTAACTTTCCTTGCTGATCTCTCCCATCTTCCACTCCTTGTATGCTTTCTGCTTTTTCTTAATCACCTCTCTGAGGTGCTCATCCAGCTTGGTCTACGACTCCTGCCTATGATTTTTTTCCCCTTTCTTGGGATGCAGGCTTCTGACAGCTTCTGCAACTTCGACTTGAAGTAATCCCAGGCCTCTTCCGCCTTTAGATCCACAAGTTCTTCAGTCCAATCCACTTCACAACCCTGTTTTGTGGCTGTTGCCCGAGCGCTGTCACAGAGGTGACGCAGCCGGCTGTCTGCAAAGGGGGGTCACTGCCTCCCAGGCAATGGGGAAGCTGTTTCTCTTTGGCTGGGTTCTCTCCCCCTTGGTGACTGAAGAGGAAAGGAAACAGGACGCGGCTGCTCCTGCTGCCTCGTTGGGATGTCACGGAGCCACGCCCAGTAGGTCCAAAGAGAGAAGGGGGAGGGGGTGTTATTGGATCTGTCACTGAGCCATGGAGTGTCATCAGTTTCACAGTGAAACTCACCAGCTCTGGGCAAACCTTCCACCACAGATAAATTCATTAATCAAAAGGGTCGCCTGCACTAGGCCCCACTCCCTTCCCAGAGCTGGGCCTAGAACCTAGGAGCCCTGACTCCCAGCCCCCTGCTCTAACCACTAGACCTCACTCCCGTATTAAACGCAGGTGTAGAACCATAGCTGCTGCGTCTTGCTCTAGACATCAAACCACTTTCTCCCTGCTGTCCTAGACAAAAGCCCCGGAGTCCCTGATTCCCTTACTCTTGTTCTTTAACCACTAGCCAGTGCCGTCGCTTTGGCCCTTGTGTTCTGAAACCTAAACCCCATGCATAAGATTCTGTTAAACATCCAGAACTTTTTATTTGATTGCCTTTTGGATTTTCCTGAAAACATTCTCCTGCCCTTCATTTTAAAGGATTAAAAATAAACAAGCAAAAACAAACAAACAAACTTTCTGTTCACCTTCTAGCCACACCCCACAGAAACAAAACAACCCCCCTCCCCAGGGGCTTTCCAATTAAACCAAATCCTGCACTGGGCAGACATGAAAGAGTCTTTTTGCAGACGGGCGCTAGTCCAGCTCCTGGACTACTAACCAATGTTTTAAATAGCCACCTCCCCCACCCCGCACCATGCACAGAGCAGCCTGGCCGCTGCGTTTCAGCAGAGTCAAGTGCATTTCAACATTCAGATGACAGGGTCCCTTCTCTCTGCTTCTTCCCCATTCCCCTCTGCACCCTCCTTCCCACCCAGCCCACCATTCAGATGACAGAAAAAGGAGCAATGGTCTCCAGTTGCAGTGGGCATAGGCGACGACTTTAGTCGGCGCCGGTAGGTGCTCGCGCCCCCGGCCTGCCCCAACTCCACCCCCGTCCCCGCCCCCATTCCACCCCTTCCCCAAATCCCTGCTCCCATCTCCTCCCCCAGGCGCGCTGCATTTCCCCTTCACCCCCTCCCCCAGGCTTGCAAGCCTGGGAGGGGAAATACAGCGTGCCCATCGGCAGTTCCCCGCCAGCCTCCCCGCGCCCTGCTCACCTCCGCTTCCGCGTTCCACCCCCTGGGGCGGGGCAGGGGAAAGCGCAGCAGCCGCACCTCGGGGGAGGGGTATGGGGAGGAGGCGGAGGGCCCGGCTGAGGGGCAACCCCTGGTGTGGCTGTGGAGAGCCCAGGTGGACACTTGAGCGAGGCCTGATGCCGCGCGCCGGGTCAACGTCCTGTCCCGCCGAGGATCGAGTCATGTACGGGATGCCAACAGGTTTGGGCTGCGGTTTTGGGGCAACAGGTTCCGACGGTGACCTCCTTTAAGCTAGTGTCATGGTAGAACCTGCCCCCGCCATTGTGCTACAGACATAACGGCACGGGCCCAGCATGCCCACTTTAGGGATCCGTTATTAGCCCCCCAAAGCCAGTGGGGTGCAGACCCTGCCTCGGGTGGAATTGGGGGAGGGGGACCCTCCATGTTTCAGACCCCTGCTCTGAATGAGAGACAGAGACCTCAGCTGCTTCCCCTGAGCCCCAGCCGGGGGGGTGGTTTGTGGGAGGGTTGGCCAGGGCTGTGCCTGGCATGACGCGGGCACAGAGAAAGGAGCAGCAGAGCAAAGAAAAGGGAAGCGCTTTGCCTCTGCCCCTCTGCCCACGGCTATGACCTCTCCCTGTGTCCACCCACACACACGCCTCTGTGCCCTTGCCAGTGCCCATAGGCCCCCAGCCAACGCTCAGGCCTGCCCCAGCACCCCACATTCATCACACGCGTGCCTGGACGTTTTTGGCAGATATTCCTACCAGCCGCACACGTGCCTCGGTTTACCTGCGCCCTACATAACTTGCTGCTACCCACCAAGTCTGGAGCTGCGGGGGGCATTTGCCTGCTCGAGGAGATGTACCTGTGCCAGTGCCCTAAAAACAGAGCTGCGGTGGCACAAGCAGGGGAGAGGGGGGGCAGCCCTGAGTACATACCCATCCAAGACGCTAGCTATGTACCCAGAGCGGCCAGCCCCTCCTGTCGCCATGGCTACACTGTATTGTTAGCATGGGTACATCACCTCAAGCTGAAAGGTACACCTCCCACCCCGAGTGTCGATACACCCTATGGGTCAATGAACGGAAAGCACCGCCCTGATGGCCAGAGCACGGCACAGACCCTGCGAATCCGGGACGACTGGTGGCAGAGGTGGGATGCTGAACCCCACAGGAGTATTTCGCGACAAGCGATGTAAAGCAGTAAAAACAAGGCGGGTCAAAGGAAACGCCAGGAAAAACAGTGTCTAAGCCCAGGAGAGGATGATCGGGCTGTGCAGAGAGATGGGGTCAGACACTGGAAAGTTAAACAAAGTGCTGCTGGTGGAGCAGCTAGAGAAAGACGGGCCAGCAACCAGGGTCCAGACCAGGGGATCTTCATGGGCTGATCCCCTGCCTTAAAAGTTGGAAATATGCCTCTACTCATAGAACTGGAAGGAACTTGAAAGGTCACTGAGTCCAGTCCCCTGCCTCCACTAGCAGGACCAAGTACTGTTCCCTGACAGATTTTTGCCCCAGATCCCTAAACGGCCCCCTCAAGGATTGAACTCACAACCCTGGGTTTAGCAGGCCAATGCTCAAACCACTGAGCTATCCCTCCCCCCCTGTTGTGGGAGCACAGGACGCAAAGAGGCTATGAACGGAGGAACAGGGGCTGCAGTTCGAAACTAGCAAAAGCCACGAGGAAAGACGACGGACATAGGGACTGGGCACAGAGAAGGAGACGCAGGGAGTGATCACAGCGTGTTCTCCCTGCCAGGGCATCAATGCTAAATTATCGCTCCCCTGCAGGGAGGGAGACGGTGCAAAAGGTTGGTGAGTTGAACCCAATTCCCCCTGGCGGCTCAGTCTCGCTTGCTTACAGGGCCCCAGAGACGTCGGGCATGTCTACACTGCAATTAAAAACCCGGAGCTGGCCCGGGACAGCTGACTCGGGCTACGGGGCTGTTTCCCTGCAGTGGAGATATTTGGATTCTGGCTGGAGTCTGGGCTGTAGGACCCTGCGAGGTGGGAGGGTCCCAGAGCTCAGGGAAGAGGAGTTCAGGAGAGCTGGCAGGTTTTTAAAGAGATATTGTGAAGGACGCAAGAGCAAACTATTCTAGGGTGACGAGATGTCCTGATTTTATAGGGACAGTCCCGATTTTTGGGTCTTTTTCTTACATAGGCTCTTATTACCCCCCCACCCCCATCCCAATTTTTCACACTTGCTGTCTGGTCACCCTAAACTATTCCAATGCGTGGGAAAGACAGACAGCACCCGGCTTAAGCAGGAGAGCTTCAATGACCTGAAACTCAGAAGAGTCCTACCAAAAAAATAATAATCAAAACTAGGTGAAATGACGAAGGATGACTATAAAAAACCAACAAGAGCATTCGGGGAGAAAATTACAAAGTCCCAGGCTCAATTCTGGGAGGTGTGTCCACATGACCTCAGAATATGGTGATGGATCAGAGGCTGTTTGGCAGACGAGTTTGTGGGCAATACGTCCTGTTCTGAAGAGAGCCCCAAAGCGGACTGGCTTACACATGGGTAGGGGAACCAGGGAAGGCGTCCCAGAAGTGGGGATCTTGTAGATCCCAACCAGGGGGGACAGCTGATGTAGGCAAACCCCCACCAAGGTCTCCCAAGACCTGAGAGGCACTATCTGTAGAAGGAGGGGGTATAAGGCCCAAGATCGGGTCCCCGGGGGTTTGGCTAAGAGGTCCCAGGTCCGACCAACCCATCCTGTGCCCAGCCCGGACGCCAGCCTCTATGTCGACCTCAGCGCGAAAGGTGCGACTGAACTTTCGGAAGAGAGGAGTCACCCAAGCATCTCCTCCGGGGCACAGCACACGTTGGCAGAGGAGTGCCTGCCCCCAGGCACCAGCACCCACGTCTTGTTGTACTCCCGGGGTCCGTCTACACTGTCAGCTGACTTGGACCCACGCAACGGGGCTGGAGCCTGGGCTCGGAGACCCTCCCCACCGGCAGGGTTCAGAGCCCAAGAGGAATGCCTACGTTGCTATTTTTAGCCCCAGCTCGGAGACACGCACGCCGTGAGGGTTGTTTTCTTGCCGTGTAGATGTCCCCGCACGGCCTTAGGTCTTGGTGCTCCCCGGCGGGAGTGGCAGCTGGCGGGGAGACATGCCTGGGGCGGAGGGGTTCAGGGACAGAGAGGACTCTTGGCCAACCCCGTGGAACAAAGTCGTCCAGCGTCAAAGCCATTCGCCCTGCCTCCGGCTCAGATCCCCGGGCAGGCCCAGGCAGGATGTGGGGGAGGGAGGGTGGCAGGGGTGCTATCTAGGTCTGATATACGGCCGGGAGATGTTGCGGCTAACCCGCGGCCTTCCCCCTGTAACAGCCAAGGGCCTGGGCGCTCCTGAGACTGAATGCATGAACCAAAATGAAGTGGCTGGCGGGGAGAGAGGGGTGCGGGGGGCTCCCCTTCCCCCCACCGGGCCTCCGTCCCTCTCCAGCCAGCCAGTGAGAGTCACACTGGTTCAGCTGTAAACTCCCTGAAGCCTGAGTCTGTGACCAAGGCAGTTACCTTCCTGCCTGCCCTTATTGGGGAAACTGAGGCAGAGCCTTGCCACGACTGAGATCCGGGGCAGGGGAGGAGCACTGCCAGACGTGTGAGCCCTGTCTTGGGGTGAGAAAACCCCCCGGAGAAGGGTAAAGCAGCTTGACCAGACCCTGGGACACCAGAGCCCCAGAGCTACAGCTGGGTTAAGTCCAGCGCTGCAGAGTTTTACTCTGATTCTCCCAAATACTCAAGGGGTCACCTCCCACCCCACCCTGTAGGGATATTAAAGAAGGTACTGGCAGTGATTCCCCAAGTGAAAGTAACTCCCCATAATTTGTCCCCCACAATTTAAACCTCATAGCATTACCAAGTAAAAAGATCTCTTGGGTCTCCTGTTAAAACTTATAAGCTACTGTCTGTGTAAACCACTGATTGTATCTGTTCTCAGAAAGATACTGTATTGCTATGAGAAACTTGCAAACAAGTTACTTGACTTTGTTCTTTATGCATGCTTTGTACCTAGAAACAGCATAGAAAGACCCTCACCCTCAAAGGGCAGGGAGTCTCAAATAAATTAGTACACACCCCGAAAGTGGTGGAGACAGTATGTCTGCTGATGAATGCTTGGTGTACATGAATGAATGAGCAGGGAGGTGCCAGCCTAGGAATTCAGTGACCATCGGCTGAAGGCGGCATCAAGTGGGAACGACCAGACAACACCGCCCCCCCGCCCCCGGAGGATAAACTGGGATCCACCCGACCATCTCAAAGGATGGGAAAAACAAGATAACATCTGACAGCACAAACATCAGAAATGTGCCATCTGCTGATTGAGTTAGCAACAGCAAGATGAAACAGTTCCCATAGACTGACTGACAGAGGAAATAATTCCTATAAGAATGGCCTCTAAATACTGAGGACTTTGAGTCTGGTTCTGCAACCACCCTCCAGGAGCATCAGATGAATCTGACAAGGACTCGGCTCCACCCTCATGCCCAAGTTACTTGGCCAGTAACTTGGCATGAGCAACTTCTAGGCTGGTAACTATGACATCTATGCAGAACCTGTGTGTGTGTGTGAATGAATGTGAAACTGAATGAAATGTTATAGCTATAACTGACTGCTTACTATGATTCTTTTTGTGTTCACAATAAATGTGACATTTTGTCTTATCCCCTTTAAAAAGATCCTGCTGGTTTTTATTTTATTGGTATAACAACCCTAGGGGAGGGGCACCCCAGGCTGCAGCCAAGATGGTTGACACCTGGAGGAAGGTGGGTTTGCTTCCTTCCGCACCCCCCGGAAAACAAAAAGGAGGAGGTGGCGGCAGGACCCCATCCCAGTTTCAAAGCTGAAGGTTTTGGGGTGGCAGACGAGCTCAGGCAAACTCCCCCCCGTACCCCCCTGCTAGCGGGATCTAAAGGAGAAGACACGTGGGACAGAATGGAAACTGCCCTGCGCTGCTGCAGGAAAATGGTGTGTTTGGTTATTGGAAGCTGTACGGGATACGTTGGCAGAACAGCTGGCCCGGGGACTGGACATGTTTGCCCTGCCACATGCCGATAACGGTAATTAGCTGAGGTCAGGGGCGTGGTGTCTTGAAAACGGGGTTAAAGTGACAAGCTATCCCTTTAAATTCTCAGGGGGTTGCTGATCCTGCTGGCAGGCTAGGGGGCTCTGTAGGGAAGTGTGTGATCTGGGTGTAGCAACAGGCAAAGTGCCAGCCTTGAGCGAGGTGGGGTGAGCTGAGCCCCTCTGCCTTAGCGAGCAGCCTGCTTTGTCTCTCTCTGTTTTGGGGTTCCTGTGTGTTAAGATTCTGGAATGTACCAAATAAAGCTGCGTTACGTTGCTGCCTTCCGAGCCTTCTCTGTCTGTACAATGTGGACGTAACCGGGGGGGTGGGGGCAGGACACAGACACAAGTCTCAGCTTCACAGGGGGGCAGATCACGGGGCAGCGACCCCTCTCAGTTCACCCTTAAAAGGAGAAGAGACGTGACGAACGTGGGAATTGTGGGTAGTGTTTTTTAGGCAGGACTGAGCGTCCCTCCCTACTTCCTATTGCTACCCGGCCGGAAACAAAGGACCCAGGCGTTCTGGGACTAGTTGTAAGGCTGCTACTGCGAATAGACAGGACCTACCAAGAGAGCCGAGACGGCGGATCTGAGGGGAACGGGGCTTTGCTGCTACCGGTACAGACTCCATGTGAGCTGGGCCGTCCCAGGCTGGCCTCAGGCTGTATTTCAGGGGACTAGGAAACCCAGCTGATTTTGGACAGGCGGCCCAGACGTGCAGCAGATTCCCGGTTTCCATTGCTCCCTGAGAAGGGCAAGTCTCTCTCAGCCTGACTTCAGCTGGACTCGCTGCAGAGAGCCCTGGCGAGACGCAGGGGCAGCTGGAGCGGCGCGGCTCCGTGTCAGAGGCGTGGGGCTGTATGACCCTTGGGGTCCGGCACACGGATGGGGTTTAAAGGCAGGAGCACAACACAGATCCTGTACATGTGTGAAAATGTACCCACACTGGGGCGTGCACACACGCGTGCACACACACGTGTGCACCAGTGCATGCACGAGCACACACATGTGCACCAGTGCGTGTGCCCACATGTGCGTGCGCACACACACCTGCACACCAGTGCATGCACACACACCTGCACACCAGTGCATGCACACGCGCACACACACACCTGCGCACCAGTGCGTGCACGTGCACACACACACACCTGCGCACCAGTGCATGCACACGCGCGCGCACACACACCTGCGTACCAGTGCATGCACACGCGCGCGCACACACACCTGCGTACCAGTGCATGCACACGTGCGCGCACACACCTGCGCACCAGTGCGTGCACACACGTGCCTGCATACACACACACACACACACAAAAACAGTGCTCCAGCCACTGCTCCATGCTTTCACCCATACTCCAGCCAACGCCTGCTGTCCCTCTGCTGGCCAAGCGGGCCTGGATAGGCCACCGCCTTGCCATCTCCGGGAGGGGCTCAGCAGTGACTCCCCTGGCACCTATTCCCCATCGAAAGCGCCCCCGTGGCAGGTTGATTTCTTGCTATTCCGGCTAACTCTTCCCCCAGCCTTAAAGCAAACCCGGTTCCAGGGTAAGCCTGGTCCTCTCCCAGCCCCTGGGCCGGCGTTCAGCCCACTGGGCTCCCAGCACCTTCCCCCGCCCTTCTCCTTCTGCTCCCCAGCCTGGGCTTATCGCTAACGGGAGCTCCCTCCCTTCTCCCTCCAGGCCTTGCCCAGGGCTCCCCTCCCAGCCCCTTCCGCAGCCCTCGGCATGGCCTCAAACCCGGGTTGCCCCTCGCTAGCCCCGAGCTGCCCGCACCCGCCTGGTCAGCAGCGGAGCTGGGCCCACTGCACGTCAAAGGGCCAGCCACGCGGTGACACCCAGAGCCCACGCCAACGGCCTTGCCCACGCCTGCACCGGTGCCCACGTCCATTCCCATCCTCACACCGGTGCCCATGTCCATACTCACGCCCGCACCAGTGCCCACGTCCCTAGTCATGCCCACACCGGTGCCCACGTCCCTAGTCATGCCCGCACCGGTGCCCATGTCCATTCCCACGCCCGCACCGGTGCCCACATCCATTCCCATCCCCGCACCGGTGCCCACGTCCATACTCACACCCGCAGCAGTGCCCACATCCATGCCTACGCCCGCACCAGTGCCCACGTCCATAGTCACGCCCGCACCAGTGCGCATGTCCATGCCCATGCCCGCACCAGTGCCCACGTCCATACTCACACCCGCACCGGTGCCCACATCCATGCTCATGCCCGCACCGGTGCCCACGTCCATGCCCACGCCCGCACCAGTGTCCATGTCCATACTCACGCCCGCACCAGTGCCCACGTCCATGCCCATGCCTGCGCCGGTGCCCACATCCATGCCCATGCCTGTGCCCACGTCCAAGCCCACGCCCGCACCGGTGTCCATGCTCATGCACACACCTATATTGGGTGCACACTCCTGCATTGGTGCCCGTGATCACGCCCACGCCTGCATCACTTCCCGTGTCAGCGCCCACGCCGCCACCGGTGCCCACGCACATGTATGTCCCTAGCGATGCCCATACTGGCATCGTTGCCCAAATCCATTCCAGCAGCTCTGCCCAGACCCCAACAATTGCATTTGCCTATATCTGTGTGTCAGTCGCTGCCCACCACCCACACCCGTTGCCCTGGCAGCAGCCCCGTCTGCCCGCGCCGAGTCCCAGCTGGGACGCAGGGGGCCCCGTGCAGTGACACGGGGCAGGGGAGCCGCAGTGCACGAGAGAAGCCCAGATGTGGCTGGGGCCAGCAGGGCCCCTGGTTCTTCTCCACCGCCACAGGCCCCCCCACCCCGCACCCGTGCCCAGCGGCAAACCGACCCCGGTGCTGCTGGGCACAGCTGCTGCCCCCCCACCCCCAGCCCAGCAGGGGGACCCTGGGTAAGCTGGTTCCAGCCGCTCCTTCCCCTCTCCGTGCCACATGTGGGGCGGGCACCGTGCCCGCCCCAAAGCCCCTTTCGCTCCTTGTGCCGGGTCCATCCCCGCTCCCTTTGGGGCCCTCTTCCCTGCTGAATTGTCCCTCCAGCCTCTATTTGTGCCCCTCCCCCTCACCATAGGGTCGGGCCCTCCCCCAGCTCCTCCTGGCACTGCAGCCCCCCAGTGCCCCATGGCAAAGCACCCCTCCCCCTCAGTGCCCCATGGCACCGTAACCCCTCCCCCCCAGTGCCCCATGACAAAGCACCCCTCCCCTTCAGTGCCCCATGGTACCGTACCCCTCCCCCCCAGCGCCCCATGGCACCGTAACCCCTCCCCCCCGTGCCCCATGGCAAAGCACCCCTCCCCCCCTGTGCCCCAAGACACCGTAACCCCTCCCCCTCAGCGCCTCATGGCACCATAACCCCTCCCCCCCAGCCCCCCATGGCACCGTAACCCCTCCCCCCCAGATCCCCATGGCACCGTAACCCCTCCCCCCCAGTGCCCCATGGCACAGCACCCCTCCCCCTCAGTGCCCCATGGCACCGTAACCCCTCCCCCTCGGTGCCCCATGGCACAGCACCCCTCCCCCCCGGCGCCCCATGGCACCGTACCCCTCCCCCTCGGCACCCCATGGCACCGCAGCCCCTCCCCCCCAGCACCCCATGGCACAGCACCCCTCTCCTCAGCCCCCCATGGCAGCACAGCCCCTCCCCCCAGCACCCCAAAGCACTGCACCTTCCCCCCTCAGTGCCCCGTGGCACAGCACCCTTCCCACAGTTCCCCATGGAACCACAGCCCCTCCCCCTCAGCGCCCCAAGGCACAGCACCCCTCTCCCCAGCACTCTATGGTAATGCACCTCTCCCCCCTCAGTGCCTCGTGGCACAGGACCCCTCCCAGCTCCCCGTGGCACCACACCCCCTGCCCCCCACAATGTATGGGGGAAGGGGAGGAAATTTGGTGGTTTGGCTCAAGAGGGGGGCTTTGCCCACCCCTGTGCCAACATGGCGGGTGAAGGGGGAGCTGTCAGCAGGCAAGGATTGAAAGGCAGGTTTCCCTGTGGGCAGCCGGGGGCGATCTCACTGGGTGGCTCCCCCCAACGGGCCCCTCTGGGGACCACGCAGAAGGAACAAGGGTCCCTTCTCTCTGCTTCTTCCCCATTCCCCTCTGCGCCCTCCTTCCCACCCAGCCCACCAGCAAACAGCCTTGTCCCAGACGGCAGCCCCAGCCCCCGCCACGTCCCATAAAAACTACCCGCCGGGCCCTGGCATTTCCCTTCAGGAGAGCGCAAAATGCTTCCCAGGCCCTGAGCAGCTGTCGTCGCATGTTACAGAGGGGGGAAACTGAGGCACAGGGAGGGGGCGGGACCTGCCCAGGCTGTGAGTCAGTGTCAGAGACTGGTATGGAACCCAGCAGTCCAGCCGGCAGATCCCCACCAGGATTAACCATGTTCCCTAATCCCAGAGCCACCCGCAGAAGCTGGAAGGTCCAAATTCCCACCCCCACCCCCCAGTTCTGATCACTAGGCCCCATTCCCCTCCCAGAGCTGGGAATAGAATCCAGGCTCCCACCCCCCTGCTCTGACTACAAGACCCCACTCCCCTCCCAGAGCTGGGATAGAACCCAGGAGTCCTGGCTCCCAGCCCCCCTGCTCTGACCACTGGGCCCCACTCCCCTCCCAGAGCTGGGGAATAGAACCCAGGAGTCCTGGCTCCCAGCCCCCCTGCTCTGACCACTGGGCCCCACTCCCCTCCCAGAGCTGGGGAATAGAACCCAGGAGTCCTGGCTCCCAGCCCCCCTGCTCTGACCACTGGACCCCACTCCCCTCCCAGAGCTTTGCCCCACGACAAGGCCCCAACCTTGATAACAAGTCACTGACTCGGTGACCCCAGACCCTGAGGCCCAGCTGGCAGCTCTCACTGGGGTGGCTCCTCGGTGGCTCCCGCTGGCCCTGGGCTCAGAGTCTGAGACCAGGTTGAAGCTCACGCCATGGAGCAGGCGGCTGCCCCAGGCTGGCAGAGGGACGCTCAAGGCACAAGGGGGGTTGGTTGCTTGACCCGGGCTCCCGGCCCGACCCCGGGTCCCGACTGGCTGTGCCCTCAGAGCTGCGCATGGTGCTGAAACGGCACCAACCAGCGTCCGAGCGAGGACCCTGCCGGGCCAAACATCAGGAGCCCGAGCCAGGATCTCTCCACCTCCCTACGGGTAGGGGGGCTGCAATGCATTGTCCGTCGGCTCATTCCCCAGGCTGTATTGCGCACACAGGCTGCACCACCGATCCTTCCGTGCTCTGTATTGGGCAGGTAGCTGCCAGATCCCTCTGGGGCTCTCTCCCCCGGTCCACACAGCCCAGCTGGTTACACCATCCCCCCTGATCTTTCCCTCCAGAGCCATATAGACCAGCCCGTTGCAGTGCGTCACCTGTGTCCTATACCATCCCCCCAGATCCCCTCCCTTCTGGTCCATATAGCATCACCTACACCATGCCCTCAGATCCTTCCCTTCTGGTCCATATAGCATCACCTACACCATGCCCCCAGACCCTTCCCTTCTGGTCCATATAGCATCACCTACACCATGCCCCCAGACCCTTCCCTTCTGGTCCATATAGCATCACCTACACCATGCCCTCAGATCCTTCCCTTCTGGTCCATATAGCATCACCTACACCATGCCCCCAGATCCTTCCCTTCTGGTCCATATAGCATCACCTACACCATGCCCCCAGACCCTTCCCTTCTGGTCCATATAGCATCACCTACACCATGCCCCCAGATCCTTCCCTTCTGGTCCATATAGCATCACCTACACCATGCCCCCAGGATCCTTCCCTTCTGGTCCATATGGACCAGCCAATCACAATACAGCAGCTACTCCACCCTTCCAGTCCATACAGCCGAGTGGGTTGCAAGGCACCATCTCTAATATCCTGCCCTCTACTGCCCACCTGGCCCAGATGTTTCACCATCACCCACTCCACGGATTGTCAGCAGGGGTCAAGCCTGAGACCTTCCCCACCCGAACACAGACCGCTCGGGGTCCATCTACCCTGCATTGCAAACCTGAGTCCGTGGCACCAGGGCTTGTGGACTCGGTGTTTGCAAACCCGTTCCAGAGTGTCCGCACTGCGTTGTTCACCCGGGCTTACCATTGCTGGAGCTGGGCCTTACAGCCGCGCTCGCGTGTCTGCACTGCCCGACGCCGACCTCCCGACTCCGGAGTCACGGCAGGATTCGGGCTCTGGCCCACTCCCTAGCAGGGTCCTAGCGCTTGCTGCCCTGAGTCAGACGGATGTGTGTGTGGACGGAAAAGGGGCGTAGGCTCAAACCGGAGTCTGATCCTGCAGTGTAGACATACTTGGGCAGCCCAGCCGCTAGAGGGCTTTTTACAGGGAGGTGACATGCTCGGTGTCCCTCCATCCGGGCCTCTTTCTCCCACACCGTACGTTGCCGATGGCTGAGCCTTGTGCATGAGAAACGGGGCTTCTGATTTTCAGTGTTAACCATTAAACACCCATAAAACAGGCCCAGAAGGGGGAAAAGCCATTGGTATTTACCCAGCAAACCCCGGAAATGGTAACTTGTATCTAAGAGCACGTCTACACGGAGCCACAACATGGACCACGGTGATGGGCTGGGCGTTCATCGCTCCGTGGAGAGCCCTCGGGGCGCGCTGAAGGCTCCCATGTGCGCTTAGCCGTGGTGCTGTTTGAAAGAGCACGCGAGGGAACATTACAAAGAGATCGCCCGTTACCGCAAATATGTCACTTGCTGCACACAAAGAGACAACCCCCACCCCCCCGGAGAAACACCAGCGTTGGGACCTCTACATAGAACCCCAAAATTGTTAAAAATAACCCCCGACAAATGAAATGAATAACGCCCCCCAAAACAGAAGTCCTAATGATAGCCTCCCATTGTACCAGGCATAGAGCTTGGGTCTCAGCCCCCCCACTCTAACCACTATCTCCCACTTCCCCTCCCAGAGCTGAGAATAGAACCCAGGAGTCCTGACGCCCAGCCCCCTGCTCTAACCACTATCTCCCACTTCCGCTCCCAGAGCTGAGAATAGAACCCAGGAGTCCTGACGCCCAGCCCCCTGCTCTAACCACTATCTCCCACTTCCCCTCCCAGAGCTGGGTCTCATACCAGGCGTCCCGATGCCCAGTTCATGTGACAAGGCCTTTCTACCCCTTCCGTGGCTCTCTCTTGGGTCATTCTAGGCTTCTCTACGGGGTTGGTCTCTTTGCTCTTTAGCCTCGTCCCCCTCGCTTTCCCCGCAGCAGCCCCTTCGCCTCCCGAGAGCCTGGCCTAGACAGGATGTGATGGGGACTCTAACCCTTCAGCTGTGAAAAGCCTCCGCAGGACGCAGCCAGACGTGTCTCTGAATTCCAAGGGACACCTTCCCAGCCACCCTGTGTCTGCACTTCAGGGCAACGCCGAGGAACCGGGGTGGGGGGTTTGCTCCTGAAGAACTTGATTCTCAAGGGTCTACAATTCTAGCGATCTACCACGGACTCAGGAGTTTCCTACCTCTTCCATAGACTCCCCGTGAGACCTTAGCTGAGTCACGCCCCTGCTCTGTGCCTCAGTTTCCCCCACATGGGACTAGTCACTCTTCTGGCTTGTCAGTTTAGACTGGAAGCTCCCTTTGGGGCAGGGACCGTCTCTCACTGCGTGTCTGTGCAGCGCCCAGCACAAGGGGCTCCCGATCTCATTCGGGGCCTGCGCAGCGCCCGCCGCAACGGTGACGTCTGGCCCAGTTGGGTTCTGCGCCGCACCCGGCCGTTGGGGCTCCCAGCCTCAGCAGGAGCGCCTGGGTGCTACTGTCAAGCAGAGTGTTATGGTTCCGTGGGAGACGGCAGCCGCTTGGTAAGTTGCCAGGTTCTTTGTCGGCACCGTTTCCAGGTGTGCTGCTACGAACAGATGCCCTGGTCATCGCAAGGGCGTAGGGGCTGAGGGGGAATGACACTAAAAGCCAGATCCAGCATTGTCGACGCCGGCAGGAGCCGGAGCCGGCCCCAGGAGGGCTGGGATTTGTCTCACGAATGGCAAATGTGGATAGTTCTCCAGCGCTTTGCATCTCGACAGGTCGCAAAGTGCTTTGCAAGCCAACAAGCGACTGGCAACCTCTGAAATGCAGCCGGCTCTGGGGTGGGATCGGCAGCCAGGGCGAAATTCACCCCTGTGGAGAACGCTAGCACTAGTCCTGGGATTTGAATAGCCTATAGGGATGAATTGCAGCCAAATGCATAACAGGAACAATACTATCCAGCTATTTTAGGTACTTCTATAGCCCCTACTACTGAGCTCCCCACACTCCTAATGCATTTATCCCTCGGAGCTAGGGACGTGCTGTTATCTTCAGATTCAGCTGAGGAACCAGGCACAAAGGGTGTATTTACACTGTACACAAGACGGGGCCCTGACTCAGGTTTGAGCCCACCCCGCCTTCCGTCCGCACACAAATCTGTCGCCCTCGGGGTGGGTCAGAGCCCTGGTCCCGCTGCGACTCGGGTCCAAGCCTCGTCACCGTGCAGTATGGACGCAACTCCAGCTGCCGCCCCGCGTCACCAGGGCTGCGCCAGGCCTGGGTCCAGCAATTGTAACTCCGGGTTTCTACTGCAGCGTAACATTGAGACCACAAGCCTGGGTGTACAGTGCAGGGTAGACAGACCCAAAGAGAGTGACACCCAGGTACAGGCGCCTAATTCCCAGAGAGACCAATGGGAGTTAGGTGCCTAAATGCCTTTGAGGATCTGGGTCTAAGTGACTGGCCCAAGGTCGCACGCAGGGAGTCAGTGGCAGAGCAGGGTCACCCAGGTTATAGATTTGTGCCTTAACTACTGCACCATCCTGCCTCTACGTCACAGCTCAGTGGGGGAAGGGAAAACACTGACCCCAAGGGCTGGGGTTTAGAGAGCAGGATGTCCTCATGTGGCGGACATCGGAGGGTCTGACAGAACCCAAGGAGGCTGAGGTGAGCTTCACAGACAGGGCCGGTGCAACCACTAGGCGAACTAGGTGGCCGCCTAGGGTGCCTTGTGGTTGATGGAGGGGAGGTGAGCGGGGAGGCGGAGGGGGGGGGCCGCGGGGATGGCTGTCTGCAGTAACAGAGGGGGGGCGCGCACGGGAACCGCTCCCCGCCCCAGCTCACCTCCGCTTCGCCTCCTCCGCTGAGCACATCGCCCCCGCTCTAATTCTCCTCCAATCGGCGCCGCAAGTCTGGGAGGGGAGGAGAATTTGAGTGGCGCCGACGTGCTCAGTGGAGGAAGCAGGAGGTGAGCTGGGGTGGGCTGCCGGGGTGGGGGTTAGCTGCTGGGGGCAGTGGGTGGGCTTACCTGGGCGGGGCGGGGGGGCAAGTGGAAGTTTCGTCTAGGGCGCGAAACTTCATTGCACCGGCCCTGTTCACAGAGCTCTTCTCCAGCTCCGGGGGAGGTCCCCGGACGCGTCTGTTCAACTTATACCTTCCACCGAGAAAAGACAAAACCTCCCTCGCTTGGTCTCTCTTTTTTCAGCGTAGCAGCCGTTTTAGTCTGTGTCAGTAAAAAGAACAGGAATACTTGTGGCCCCTTAGAGACTAACACATTTATTTCAGCATAAGCTTTCGTGGGCTACAGCCCACTTCTCCACGAAAGCTTATGCTGAAATGAATGTGTTAGTCTCTAAGGGGCCACAAGTATTTCTTTTCTTTTTGTCTCTCTTGTATCCTGGGACCAACCCAACTACCGACCTGCACAAAACGGGATTTAACCGGCTCTTTTGCTGTTGTTTTGCCTGAGCAAATAGGCCAACCCGAGCCCCGGCCCTTGCGCAGGCAAATTTCAATGTGCACTTTTTTGCACGCTGCCACTTTCAACAGCTCGGGCTCGGCCATTCCTCGCAAGGGCCAGATTGTTCCCTACAGTGCATTTGCTAAAGCCGCCCCCAGTCTAATTTTCAAAGTCACGGCACTGGACCCCCCACCCCATTCATACAGCCAGGAAACTTCTCCTATCTAGCCTCAACGCCGCAGCATCCCATTCCTCCTAGGTCTACCCCACGTGCTGTTCAGAGAGTCCTCCGGGCCTGCATCCAGGTAAATAGAGTCCTAGAGATTAAGACCAGAAGGAGCCACCCGATCTTCTAGTCCGGACACCAACCCCATGCAGCACTGAACCCAACAACCAAACTTAGACCAAAGCAGCAGACAAGCTCTCCGCAGACACGCCTATTATGTGCCACAGGCCTGGCTGGGTCCAGCAATTGTGGACTAGACTATTATGTGCCATTGGTGCCCCGGGTCCAGCAAAGCATTACATCTCTCTGCAGACTAGACAATTATGTTCCGCAGAGGGCACCGTGGGGCACCAGGGCCCGAGGCCCCCGCAATGGCAGGGAAATGGTTAAGTGAGATGGACCTAGATCATCCTGGCAAGCGACCGAAAGCTGCAGAGGAAGGCGAAACCCAAATTCCTTCCCAACCCTACACATGGCGATCAGATCACGAGCAAGAACCAGCCAGCCAGGCACCTGAGAGAGATTGCTCAGTGCTACCCCAGAGCCCTGGTCCTACCCACCCAATGTCCCATCTCCAGCCATGGCCATCCCTGAGGCTTCAGAGGAAGGAGACAAAAATAACCCCAGAATACATGAGGGGAGGAATCCCTTCCTGACCCCTGCAGGTGACTGCCTGAAGCCCTGAAGCATGAGATTAGTTAATAAAATACTAGCAGAGAGTGCTCCAAAATACATAGCACAGTTCCAGGACTGCCAACCCCCAGCTTTCAAATAATCTCAAATCAGGCTTCAAAATAATTACAAGATTGGTTTAAAAATTAAATTAAAAAGTAATAATAAATATTGGGTTTGTTTTATGCATCTTCTGGTTCCTGAGCCTCTAGGGGGCATTGGAGCACGTTTTTAAGCTTTCCCACTATCATGAGGGCTGGAAACTGACTTTATTAAAAACCAGAAGCAGAGGTTGTCCCCGAATCACATGACTCCAGGAGCTGGGGCTCGAAGAAAGCCCATCCTGTCACGAGCCGTGCCATAAAATCATGAGACTAGGCAACACTGTGAAGTCCCTGGGGTTTGTGGGACCAATAAAAATGTATTGTGCCTTACAAATAACTTTCATCGGCTCCTAACATGTACCCTCTGCCTTAAATAATCTCCTTTTCCCCCACAGATGCCCGTTGATAGCCCTTCTCCTGCACCCCGATACTTCTCAGCATGTTCCCAGAGTCTTGGATTATTTTGGTGGCTCTTCTCTGAATTGCCTCTGTCTTTCTGTGCAAAGGTATTTAGGCGCCTAACCCCCCTGGGATGTAGGATGTAGCGCCCAGAACTGACCACAGCGCAGGCCCAGTTGCATGCCCTGTAGCTTTACACCCATGACGGTCTCCCTGGTTGAGTTATCCCCACTGGGTCTACAAGGGGGCAGTGGTGAATTGGGGCCAGTGTTTAAGTCCCCAGATTTCTTCCCTTTTCAGCTCATACATCCAACCCTCAAATGCACCATCTCCTGAGGGCAGGTCACGCTCCCAACTCATAGCCTGCTGCCCTGTTACCACACCTAGGTCTCTTACAGGCATAACCGCTTCCACCACCTTGTTCCTGAGCATGTCTGGTTTCTATTGCCCCAGCCCACGGTGAACCTCATTTAGCTATTTCCTGCCTGTGTTTCTCAGGTCTCATCCACACAGGAGGATTAATCCAGATTAATTAAAAGCATGATTTTAAACCAGATTAGTTAAACTGGATTAAACCCCTGTGTGGACGCTCTTCTTCGGAACATGAGTGGCCTTAATTCAGTTTATCTTTTGCTTCCAAAGCAGAGTCATTATTCTGGAATAAAATCTTTTTATTTTGTTCCACATCAGGAATAGTTTATTCTGCAATTGCTATGCGGGTCTATTTCCCTCTGATTCTGTTGGAGCCGATTTCTCTGCCCTCTCCGAGAGTTTGCAACTCCTCCACATCAGCGGCAAATTTTCATTAACAGCCTAGCTGCTTTCTCCTAGTACCTGAGCCAAAGCGCACTGAGGTCATTGGGAATCTTTCCATAGGCTTCCAACAGGCATTCGTCTAGGTCCTACCTCCCTTGGGAAGATATTAAATAAGACCCCAGCTAACACTGATCTTTGTCTCATCCTGCTCAACACCTGGTTCACGGGCATAGACCAGGCACGAGTGCTGATTTGGATCCAAGAGGAAGGCTGGCCTAATGGTTAGGTTAAATTTGACACACCTGGGTTCAATTCCCAGCTCTGCCTCTCTGAGAGACCCTAGGCAAGTAGATTAGCGTCTGTGTGCCTCAGTTTCCCCATTCGTATAATAATAATCCTGCCCTGCCTCACAGGGATAAATACATTCAAGACTGTGAGATGCTCAGGTTCTTCGGTACCAGGACCGTTCTAATATTTAAAACAAGCAATTACCCCAGAATGGATCTTCAACAGAACCTTCAGCACCGAAACACAGACTGCTACCACTTGAGCCAAAAGGAGAGATTCCATTAGCTAGAAGCAGCAGCAGTGGGCTCTTATCCTGCAAGTGGCCACGCCCCTGAGGGGGTGGGATACAACACGTCTTGCCAGTGCAGACTCCTTTTAAACCTGGAGTTGTGCTGATCATTTGTAAAGGGGAGCGGGAAATCCCAAGAAACTGTTGACCCAAGCGACAGCCCTTCGTGCTTTGCCCCAGCGTCTCCTAGAACGAAAGTTCAGGGGGTCCCCGCATTCGCCTCTACCAACGCGTGAACTCAGTTAACTTTTCTCCCCACTAGCTCAGCCAAACCTCTGAGTTACACCCGCAACCCCGTCAGCCAGTTTCCAACCCACCTGTCAGAGCGGCCATATGGAAACCAAGACGAATTCATTTTGCAAGCAAGATGTTTTTTGGCGGGAAAAAACAACCACCTTGCTATCATCCAGCTGTAATCACACCATTAGGATTCTGTGCATTATGGTAGCACCTCGGAGTTCCAGTCATGGACCACTGCTCTGCCACTGTGTTAGGTGCTGTACATTTTTATTACTATAAGGTAGGCCTGCCAGAATTAAATTGTTGCTAAAATAATTTCGATAATATTGATGTTGATTTTTAAAAATTTGTAATCGATTTAAATTTTCAGTTGTGCAAAATTCTGCAGGGATCGGACAATGGTGTGTGTGTGTGTGTGTGAGGAGTCAGCCAATAATTATTTTATGACAGTCGACGTTGAGGTTCAAAGAGTTAAAGTTTTACAACTGTTAAAACACAAATTCTCATGATTTCATGTCAAACGATACAAAGTCCATAGGCTTAAATCAAACTCCAATGAGTTCTAAAGCAGCATTTGTCTTACTTTGCCTGTCTGTAAGTGTTGATTATTATTGACAGAAAAAACATTTTTTTTGTCGGTTTGTGTGCGCGCGCTGAAATCGATGTTTACGGACATTTACTGACAAAAATCAAATCCTTCCAAGTTTACTGTTAGGTGTATTACAGCAGTGCCTAGGAGGCCATCACAGACCAGCCACCCATTGCGCCAGGCACTGTACATTTTTATTGCAAGTGGTATTTTATGGTCTTGCCCAGGAGCCCCAGTCACTAACCAGGACCCCATTATGCCAGGCGCTGTACATTTTTATTGCTATTAGGTGTATTACGGTAGCGCCTCTGAGTCTGTCACAGACCGGATCCCCATTGTGCCAGGTGCTGTACAAATCATAGAATCTCAGGGTTGGAAGAGACCTCAGGAGGTATCTAGTCCAACCCCCTGCTCAAAGCTGGACCAACCCAACTAAATCATCCCAGCCAGGGCTTTCTCAAGTCCACGAGTTACCACGGCCTTGCTCTCTCATGCCCCCTTAACGCTGGTTTTGTTGACTGCTAGAATGAATTTATCCAGGGTGATTCATCCAGGGTCTTTATCCAGGACTGTTCTTTGCTGTCCCCTCCCCCAACAGTGCTCTATTATCTGCTAGGCGTTTGCTATTTGTGACCTAGTGGATCGTGCCCTGGACTGGGACTCTGGAGACCTGTGTCCTAATCCTGACTTTGCCACTGGCCTGCCAGGTGACCTTGGCCCAGTCCCCGCCCCCCCTCTCTGTGCCTCTGTTTCCCCATCTGTACAATGGGGATAATGAGACTGGCCTCCTTCATAAAGCACTTTGCTGATGAAAAGTGGTGGGTGATTTTATTATTACAAGTGACTGAAATTAGCTTCTCCCCGACATTGGCTCCCAGGGTCACTCTTCTTGCCCTTTTGGGGAGACCGGGCCCACTCTGGCTGTTCCCCCACCCACGAAACAACCCCGTTCTCACTCCAGTTCCCCAGGGCTGTGTAACTGTCGGCCATACAGCCCATCCCTTCGGTCACTGGCTCTCGGGCCACGGCGACATTAGGGGTGCAAATGTGCCGCTGTCGCGCTGTAGGGTAGGCGCTGGCTCCCTCATCGGAAGGGGTGTTTCCACTGCTGTAGGTAACTGCCCTTCTCAAACGGCGGTAGCCAGGTCTACACCGGGGGTCGGGCTGGCTGAACTGCGGCGCCCTGGGATGTGAATTCTTCCTACCCCTGAGGGGCGCGGCTGGATCGAGCTACATTTTAGGTGTGTGGAAACATTTAACACCCAGAAAGGTCCATCTCCACAGTAGGCCCTCCAGAGACCAAGGCCTGGTCTGCACTTAGAAGTTAAGTTGACATAGCTCTGGCGCTGAGGGGTTTGAAAAATCCACTCCCCCACCCACCCCAAGTGCCGCAGCTACGCCGTAGGACGCAGACACGGCTAGGTAGAGGGAGGAATGCTTCAGTGAGTCTTGCCCACATGCTCAGGGTTCAGCCGGTCGCCATATTTGGGATCGGGAAGGAATTTTCCTCCAGGGCAGATCGGCAGAGGCCCTGGGGGTTTTTCGCCTTCCTCTGCAGCGTGGGGCACGGGTCACTTGCTGGAGGATTCTCTGCACCTTGAAGTCTTTAAACCATGATTTGAGGAGTTCAATAGCTGAGACACAGGTGAGAGGATTATTCCAGGAGTGGGTGGGTGATATTCTGTGACCTGCGCTGTGCAGGAGGTCAGACTAGATGATCAGAATGGTCCCTTCTGACCGTGAAGTCTATGAGACTGGCCCCTGGGGATGTGAAAAGCCCGCTTCCGTCACTGCAGGAGGTGTCTATACTCGGGCAGGCCTACAGCACTGTAGCTAGGCCACTATAGTCCCCGGCATGTAGACAAGCCCTCAGTCCACTTCACGGCGGAGCTGAGCCAGGGCCAGACAGCTAACATAAGCACGGCCATGAGGGTAAATGGCCCCTCTAGCCCAGTATCCTGTCTTCCGCCAGTGGCTGGTGCCAGATGCTTCAGAGGGAACGAACAGAGCAGGGCAATTTATTGTCGTCCAATCCCCGCTTCTGGCAGTCAGAGGTTCAGGGACCCCCGGAGTATAAGGTTGCGTCCCTGACCATCTTGGCTAATAGCCATTGATGGAGCGATCCTCCATGAACTTCCCTCATTCTTTTTTGAGCCCTGTTATACTTTTGGCCTTCACAACATCCCCTGGCAAGGAGTTCCACAGGTTGACTGTGCGCTGGGTGAAGAAATACGCCCTTTTGTTTGTTTTCAAACCTGCTGCCCACTGATTTCATTGGGTGACCCCTGGTTCTTGTGCGATGTGAAGGGGTGAACAACACTTTCCCTAACCGCTTTCTCCACACCAGTCATGGTTTTATAGACCTCCATCATATCCCCCCTTAGTCGTCTCTTCTCCAAGATGAACCGTCCCAATCTCTCCTCGTATGGGAGCTGGTCCATGCCTGGGTCTGGAGGTGCTTAACCTAGGCCAGCAGTGAGTGTCCACACACTGTTACGCCATACCCCTGGAGCTGTGTCCACGCTGGTTTCTAATCCAGGCGAGATGCTAGGACTTCTGGAGACAAATCCCAGGGTTCTTTGCACCGTCCAAAGCCGCCCTGCTCCAGGACCAGTTTTGCAGCCGATCGCGGGAGAGTTTATCTTGCCTCTATGCAGACACGTTCCCAGCCCGCCAAGCAAAGCGCTTCTGGTTTGCCGGGCTCTACGTTCCTAGCCGGATGACGACCCAACCTGAGCCCCTACGTAACCCAGAGAATTCCAGGCAGGGAGCCTCGTCGCTCAAGATAACACCTCGTCTGCAGCAGCCTATTTGCATATATTCAAAATTCTTTCCTCCCACCTGCCTGTTAAGGACTACTTTGTCCGAGGGCGTCGCTGCCGCAGCATCACCACGTTTAAGGGCAAGAGGAGAGAGATCTCTACAGCCCAGTGTTTCCCAAACTGTGGGTCCCAACACCTGTGGGTGGCACCCGTGCCTGTCATGAGACCCTCCTGCTTCGACACCCCTCTCCCCATCCAGGGTGAAGCAGCTCCGGTCCCACGTGGCTGGCTGGGCTCGGCTCCCTGGTCCAGACGTTGCATCCTGGCCCCTGGCGCTCGGAGATGCAGCGCCGCTCAGGTTTGGCCCAGCCCCCCTGATGGGGAGGGGTGGGGCCAAATTTGAGAGAGGCTGCCATGTCTGCTAGGGGTCAGGTTGCAGTATCTGGAGCAAGGAGCAGAACCCAGCCCAGCAACCTCGTGGGACAGGAGCCGCCGCTTCTGGGGTGAGCTCGCTCTGCAATCCCTGCCCTGGGCCTCTTAATACCTGGGGGCAGCACCCCAGGCTAGGGCCAAAGGGGGGGTCACAGCATGAAAAAGTCGGGGAATGTCTGTGGAAAGCAAAATACAGGAGGTGGCGCCCCTGATACTCCAGCGATGGGAGAAATCAGGGCTGCTGCAGCAGCCGCAAGCTGCTGAGTGAGATTCTCCAGCCTGCGGCCTGCCGGGGTCAAAGCGGAACGGGCCAAGAAATCTAGGAGGAGATGCCTCCTAGGTCTCACTGCTGATGGCTCCCCCAGACACAGCCCCTCCCAGTATGTAACGCATCCATCTTTGTAAACCCCTGTGGTGGGTGGGAGGGAAGCATCGTCCTCATTTTTACAAAGGGGAAAACCGAGACACAGAACAAATAAGTGACTTGACCAAGTCACACAATAAGTCAGTAGCAGGACTTGAACTCAGCTCCCCTAAGGCCAAGATGTACCCACTAACCACTGGGACATCCTGCTTCCATCTGAACCCCCCGCCCCCACTGCTTTGGCTCCCTGGCCCTTAATTATTAAAGGGTCTACATTAATCAGTAACAACAGCAGCTCACAAATTCCCCCACCAGGAGCGGGGGAGGCAGATTGTGGGGGACCCTCTGTCATCCTATCCCATCTTCCTCCTGCCTGCTCATCCTCCCTCTCTGAGATCGACCACCGTGGGGGTCCCCCTATGTGGGGGACATGAGGGAGGGGGAGAGGCTTGGTAGGAGGCTGAGATTTCACATTTTCCCCTCCCTGCTGTGAGACTTTTATGCTTTCCGAGGAAAAACAATCAATTTCAATCCTAGGGTCCATGCTTTGCAAGGAGAGGAGGGCTAGGGGGCGGAGCCTGCAGCCCCAGGAGAGAGGGGCGGGGCTTGCACACCTGGGGACCCACTGGCAAAGTCCCTGCCCATGGAGCACAGAGTGCAAAGCCATAGAGTTGTGTTAATAGTCCACGGAGCCCTTTGGGGGTGGGTAGAGGATCCATCCAGGCCCCCCCTTTCCTTGCCCCCAACCCCGGGGTTTTGCACAAGGATTGGGGGTATCCAGCCCGAGAACAACGGTATTGACAAAGCTGAGTCCGTAAAATCAGTAACCAAGACACAGCTTCGCAGCCCCGCTGGGAGAGCAGACCCTGAATACTCCGATCAGCCGCACATCTTGAAGCACTTCAGAAAGGGAGTCAGGATCATGATCCCCAATTTGCAGATGGGGAAACTGAGGCACGGGGCGACGACGGAACTTGCCCAAGGCCCCCCTGCAGCTGAGGCAGGAATAGAAGCCAGGTCTCCTGAGTCCCAAACCACTGCCCTATCCCAGCGGGTCTCAAACTGTGGGTTGAGACCCCAAAGCAGGCGGTGACTCCGTTTTAATGGGGACGCCAGGGCTGGCGTTAGACTTGCTGGGGCCCGGGGCCAAAGCCGAAGTCCAAGGGTTACAGCCCTCCTGCCTGGGCTGATGCCCTTCGGCTTCGAATTTGGCCCCTCCCTGCCCACGGTGGTGGGCTCAGGCTTCGGTCCCCCCTCCTGGGGTCGTGTAGTAATTTTTGTTGTCAGAAGGGTGTCGCGGTGCAGTGAAGTTTGAGAACCCAGGCTCTAGCCAGTGGGCCATGCTGCCTCCACTCTGGCTGCTCCCTGGCAAACCAGGGGTTCACACCAGGGGAGCTGGGGCTGGGCTATGCATTGGGTGCTTGGCGGGGAGGGGGGCAGCGGGACGAAGGGGGATGTTTGGGGGAGGGGAGGGTCCTTTCTGCTCATGCCATTTGATGTCACCCCTGGCTGTAAGTGCTAACCACTGTTCCCTCTAAGCTGTGCGCATGTGCGCACACACAGATCCTAAACCCCGCGCACACGACAAAACACCGCACACACAAACATTTGCACAGAAGCACAAACATTTGCACGCAAGAAATTTTTTGCGCACACAGCCTGTCAAAAATTAGAGGGAACACTGGTGCTAACAGAGAGGCAGAGACTCCCTCCCGCCCCCTTCACTGCACTAGTGGAAATAGTGAACTAGTGGGAGGGGGCGACTCTAGGCCTAAAGCTAAAGACCCCCCTCCCCTCAACTGAGCGGGGGGCACCACTAAATCCAGGCTCCAGTTAACTGGGGGCGGGGACAACAAAGGAGCAAACGCACCTGGGGGTAGGGACTGCTGTCTGCAATAGCTACTCAGGAGGAGCGTGTGTGGACGGTCTCCTCTGGAACAGAAGTGACTCCAGAATAACGACTCCACTTTGGAAGTGAACTGAACCAAACCCAAGGGCAGCCACTCTTATCCCAAAGGATGTCTTAATCCGCTTTACACTCACACCTTCGGTTACTCTGGATTGATGTCCCCCTTCTCCCCTGTAGATAAACCCTAATTCTTGCTGAGCTGTTCCACCTGCGTCTCACCCCAATCCAATTCAACACGGGTGATCGGTACAAAAGGAGGGGAAAACACTCCCAGGGCTCGTCCACACTTGAAACTATAGCGGTTCAGTTGCAGAGTTTCAGTGTAGACACAACCTATGCTGGCAGGAGGGGTTCTCCCGTTGGCGTGGGTAATCCACCTCCCCGAGAGGTGGCAGCTAGGTCGACAAAAGAATTCTTCCATCCACCTAGCGCTGTCTACACTGGAAGTTGGACCGGCTTAACTCTGCTGCTCAGGGGTGGGATTTTTCACACCCCTGAGCAACAGAGTTGGGTCAACCTAACTTTTTAGTGAGGCCCCAGGAGAACGCTTAAGGAGGGCTCAGTAATTAGAGCATCAGCTCACCCCTTAGCAGATGTGGTTCAATCCCCTGCCCTGCCCCAGACTTCCTGGGTGACCTTGCACAAGTCACCGTGACTCAGTTTCCCCATCTGTACAATGGGGATAGTAGCTCTGCCCCACAGGGGGTGTAGGAGCAGAAATGTATCAACGGGTGTGAGGGGCTCAGAGGCTACCGTGATGGGGGTCAGCTACGGACTGTAGATTTTTCCACTGCAGTCATATTACACTAGTGCGCAGTGTCTGTCGTCCAGAGCTTCACTCCCTGGAGAGTTAGAACGTTTGTCCGGATATCTCAATCTCCCTCGCTGCAGATTACGCCCATTGCTTCTCCTTCTGTCTGACCTGGAGTACAGCTGGTCCTCGTCCTCCTCATAACAGCAACATATCTGCAAACTGGTCTCAGGTCCCCCCTTGGGCTGCTTTTCTCGAGACTAAACATGCCCCGTTGTTTTTACCTCTCCTCGTAGGGAGAGCTCTGCAAATCCGCAGCTATTCGCTTTCTCTCCGCGGACCGTGTTTGCGGATCGGGGATCGGACACGGGTTTCGTGCCCTTGTTACCAAGAAGGCTAACGGCATTTTAGGGGGAGGGATAGCTCAGTGGTTTGAGCATTGGCCTGCTAAACCCAGGGTTGTGAGTTCAATCCTTGAGGGGGCCATTTGGGGATATGGGGCAAAAATTGGGGATTGGTCCTGCTTTGAGCAGGGGGTTGGACTAGATGACCTCCTAAGGTCCCTTCCAACCCTGAGATTCTATGATTTTGGGCTGTATAAGTAGGGGCATTTCCAGCAGATCGAGGGACGTGATTATTCCCCTCTATTCGCACTGGTGAGGCCTCATTTGGAGTACTGTGTCCAGTTTTGGGCCCCACGCTACAAGAAGGATGTGGATAAATTGGAAAGAGTCCAACGGAGGGCAACAAAAATGATTAGGGGGCTGGAGCACATGACTTATGAGGAGAGGCTGAGGGAACTGGGATTGTTTAGCCTGCAGAAGAGAAGAATGAGGGGGGATTTGATAGCTGCTTTCAACTACCTAAAAGGGGGTTCCAAAGAGGATGGATCTAGACTGTTCTCAGTGGTAGAAGATGACAGAACAAGGAGTAATGGTCTCAAGTTGCAGAGGGGGAGGTTTAGGTTGGATATTAGGAAAAACTTTTTCACTAGTAGGGTGGTGAAGCACTGGAATGGGTTACCTAGGGAGGTGGTGGAATCTCCTTCCTTAGAGGTTTTTAAGGTCAGGCTTGACAAAGCCCTGGCTGGGATGATCTAATTGGGTTTGGTCCTGCTTTGAGCAGGGGGTTGGACTAGATGACCTCCTGAGGTCCCTTCCAACTCTGAGATTCTATGATTCTATGATAACAGCAACATATCTGCAAACTGGTCTCAGGTCCCCCCTCGGGCTGCTTTTCTCGAGACTAAACATGCCCCGTTGTTTTTACCTCTCCTCGTAGGGAGAGCTCTGCAAATCCACAGCTATCCGCTTTCTCTCCGCGGACCATGTTTGCGGATCGGGGATCGGACGCGGGTTTCGCATTGTGTAGCCACGCCGAGCGCTTAAACCTCCCGTCATTTTTGCTGCTCTCCAGTTTACCACCCCCACCCCTAGTAGGGAGAGTTATACCGGGATAAAGGGGACATAACTAGTATCGCTGATTCCCTGCCCTGTATGGAATTGCTCTACTGCCATGAGACCTTTTATCGCAGTAAAACTGCATCCAGACTGCAGTGGGTGTCCGGGGGGAGGTGGGAGGGCGTGGGGAGATTAATGATCTTGGTCTAGTTAAAGAGGTACCAAGTGGGATAACTTGTGTCTCTAGCCAAGGCCAAAATGACTAAAGGAGCTGCAGAGCCATGGAGAATCGGGCCCCTGGGGTTTTTATAAACTGAGGAGAGATGGATTGTGGGAGAGCCAGGGGGGATGCTAGTTCCACATCCTACAGCGCCAGGAACAGAAGCCAGGAGTCCTGACTCCCAGCTCCCCCCCCAGCTCTAACCACTAGACACCACTCCCCTCCCAGAGCCAAGAATAGAACCCAGGAGTCCTGAGGCTCAACGCCCACCCCCCCAGCTCTAACCACTAGACCCCTCTCCCCTTCCCAAGCAGGCAACCCAACCTTCTTCCATACCACAGGAAAGCTGTGATCATACTGCTAGCACAGGACGCTGTCCCTTGAAGGTGAATGGGGTGAGAGCATAGGTACTAGACGGGATGGGTGACTAGTGTTTTTTTCCTAAATGTATCGGCGGGATAAGCCATCCTCAGCCCCGAGGCAGCACTAGGTGCTTTCCCTTGGCCTGAATTTCCTACCCAACGGAATGATCAAAGCAGACAAACGCCAACAGGGGCTAGCTCTGTGGGTCATGTTCAAGCCGCTAGCGGGCCCCCACCGTCAGCATGGTAATGAAGGGTGTGTCTCACTTTAACAGGTCTGCCATGGGACTGCCTACATGCTAACACGCTGTATTGTACCAGGGCTTTAATTCCAAACCTCTTCTCTAGAACTGATATGCACGGGTCAAATCCTACCGGCCTGACCCCGGCAAAATACTCAGAGAAAGTCAGCGACAGAACCAGGGATAAAATGCAGGAGTCCTGACCTCCACTGCTCTAACTGCTAGTTCCCGCTCCCCTCCCAAAGCTGGGATAGAACCCAGGAGTCCTGATTGCCAACCCTGCCCCCCTTCCCTCCCAGAACAGGGGATAGAACCTAGGAGTCCTGACTCCCAGTTCACCCTGCTCTAACCACTAGACCCACTCCCTTCCCAGAGCTGGGATAGACCCCCTCCCCCCCAAAAAAATTCACAGTCTTTAATGTATTTATGTACAGCACTGGCAGGGCAGGGAAGGGCAGGGCTATTCTTCTCATGGGGAAACTGAGGCACAGAAAGGCTAAGTGAGTTGCCCAACATTACACAGGAAGTCTGGCACAACAGAATATTGCCCCAGGTTGACCACATTCTAGGCTAGTGCCCCTAACCATGGGACCCATGTGAGACCTGGGTCTGGTACTATTATTTTTATTCATGGAGGGGAGAGTATGCTTATAAAATTTGTGGATGCCAGCAAGCTAGGAGAGGTTGCAAGCACTTTGGGGGACAGGGACTGGAACTCAAAGTGACCTTCGCACATTGGAGAACTGGTCTGAAATCAACAAGACAAAATTCAGCCAAGGCAAGCGCAAAGTGCTACACTTAGGAAGGAAAAATCACATGCACAACTACAAAGTGGGGAACAACTGGCTAGGGGGTCAGACGGCTGAAAAGGATCTGAGCGTGAGAGTGGATCACAAACTGAATATGAGTCAACCATGTGAAGAGGTTGCAAAAAAGGCTAATATCGTTCTGGGTGTATTAAGAGGAATTTCGCATATAAGACACGGGAGGTAATTGTTCCACCCTTCTTGGCCTAAGCTGGAGAATGGTGTCCAGTTCTGGACACCGCACAGAGAAACTTCGGAGGTTAACGTGAGACATAAGAAAGCTTCTGGAAAGGGTCACTCAAAGCATATAGAGCTTTGAATAACAACCACCCCAGCTCTCCTCATCAGCCGATCTCAAAGCACTTTGCAAAGCAGGGCAGAAACATTCTCTCCGTTGTACAGATGGGGAAACTGAGGCAAAGAGCCAGGCAGTGACTTGCCCCCGTTCACCCGACAGCAGAGTCGGCAACAGAACCCGCATCTCTCGAGTCGCAGTCTGCTGTTCTAGTCCCTGGGTCACGCTGTCTTTACTGTCGAACGCCTCTCTGCAATGAGTCCGAGGAGCCAACAGACAAATTGTTCATCACTGGCTACCTTTTATGATGTGGTTTGTGGCAGTCAGGGACCAGGCTGCCGTTATTTTAGGTGCCGTAAAAACACAGAAGAAAAAGACAGTTCCTGCCCCAAAGAACTGGCAATCTAAGTAATAAGAATCTAATTGTAAAACCTGCTGCACTCACAGATTCTATCCTTGTATAACCATGTGCATAAGGGGTATGATTTTTTACCGATATCGTGTTAGCAGTGGATGCAGTTAGACCCAGATAAAGGTGCCTTATACCAGTGTATCTTATTCCCTTTCCTATATAGGATTAATCTATATATCAGAGCCCAGGTGTGATCTGCTCTGGGATTTCCAGCATCCCTAAAGTTAAGCTCTTAAGTCCATATTTAGGCCTCTCAGTCAATGTGATTCCCAATACTGGTCTAGATTTTACCAAGAAAATGTGCCTGCAAAAGTACTAAAAAGACCATTGGGGGTGACCGCACACAGCAAACTGCACAGGAGTTATGGGAAAGTGGAAGAAAGACAGAGAACAAATCAAGTCTGAAATCTGCAGACTTAGGCAGGTTTAAAAGTTGGGAAGGGATCTAAACCCCCATGCTTCAGGGCATAAACCATCCTCTGCTGGACATGGGTCAGGAAGGAACTGCCCCTCAGTGCAGGTTATCCCATCATTGCCCACTAGGGATGACTTGCACCTTCCTCTGAAGCAGCGGGCCCTGCACACTGGTGGAAATGGGACACTGGAGTAGAGGATCCCATGGTCTGATTTGCTTCGGGAATCCCTGCCTGAACTGATCTTGGCACCAAAATCAAAGTGATTTCTAAGGTACTGAGCATCTGCACCTTCTAGTGGGGTCAGTTCTTTGCCCCTCAGGCAGGCGTTTAAATAGGGCAAAGTGGGGTAAAGCGCTGCCCAGTTAAATGGCCCCATTTCACAACCGCTTTGCCCGGGTGTAATGAATATGGAGAATCAGGCCCCAGTGACTTCAGCTGGCTTTGTGGGCATGCAGCAATCCTGGACTTTGGGCCAGCTAGTATTCAGGTGATTATTATTAAATGTATTACGGCTACACCTAGGAGCCCCAGGCAGGGAGCATGGCCCCATTGTGCCAGGCACTGTGCATTTTTGTTGCTATTAGGGGTATTACGGTAGTGCCTAGGCACCCCAGACATGGCATAAGCCCCCATTGTGCCAGGAGCTGTACAGATGCAGAAGATCAGGATAGCCCCTGCCCCAATGAGCTGACATGCATGGACTTAGGGGGGTTGCTTTAGGCCCCCCCACCCCAAGCCTGAAAAAAGCGTCGCCCCTGGATGTTAGCAAAAGAACTTGATCAGGTAGGTCACAAAATTAATATGGATGGGACCAGGGTTTTCATCTGGCTAAAGGAACAAAAAGGAGGGGGGGGGCAGAGTGCGGGGGGGAAGCGGTCCCTCCTGACTGGTGAATGACTTGGGGAGGAAGGTGCTAGGCAGGGGGTGGGACGTTACCTGAGATAATCGATTACGGAACTAAAAGGAAACAGCCGTGCTGTGTTGCAGGGAGCAGGGTGGGAGGCTCCATAGGGGGCGCTCTCCCTTGGCAGTCGGTGCTGACCCCCCATGTCCAAGCTAGGGGGCGCTGTGCTGCAGGGAGCGGGGTGGGAGGCTCCATAGGGGGCGCTCTCCCTTGGCAGTCGGTGCTGACCCCCCATGTCCAAGCTAGGGGGCGCTGTGCTGCAGGGAGCGGGGTGGGAGGCTCCATAGGGGGCGCTCTCCCTTGGCAGTCGGTGCTGACCCCCCATGTCCAAGCTTGGGGGCGCTGTGCTGTAGGGAGCGGGGTGGGAGGCTCCATAGGGGGCGCTCTCCCTTGGCAGTTGGTGCTGACCCCCCATGTCCAAGCTAGGGGGCGCTGTGCTGCAGGGAGCGGGGTGGGAGGCTCCATAGGGGGCGCTCTCCCTTGGCAGTCGGTGCTGACCCCCCATGTCCAAGCTAGGGGGCGCTGTGCTGCAGGGAGCGGGGTGGGAGGCTCCATAGGGGGCGCATTCCCCTTGCAGTCGGTGCTGTCCCCCCATGTCCAAGCCAGGGGGCGCTGTGCTGCAGGGAGCGGGGATTCAACCTGGGAAAATTGCAGCTGATACACACAGGGCCAGCAATGCCCCTCTGCCATGTACATTGGCCAAACCGGACGGTCTCTACGCAAAAGAATAAATGGACACAAATGTGACATCAGGAATCATAACATTCAGAAACCAGTAGGAGAGCACGGCAACCTTCCTGGTCACTCAACAACAGACCTAAAAGTGGCAATTCTTCAACCCAAAAACTTCAAAACCAGACTCCAAATGAGAAACTGCAGAACTGGAATTAATTTGCAAACTGGATACCATTAAATTAGGCTTGAATAAAGACTAGGAGTGGCTGGGTCATTACACAAACTGAAAACTATTTCCCCATGCTAAGTTTCCCCCTACTGTTACTCACACCTTCTTGTCAACTGTTTGAAATGGGCCATCCTGATTAGCACTACAAAAGGTTTTTTTTTCCTCCTGCTGATAATAGTTCACCTTAATTGATCAGTCTCTTAGAGTTGGAATGGCAACCCCCATCTTTTCATGCTCTCTGCATATATATATACACATCTTCCTACTGTATGTTCCACTCTATGCATCTGATGAAGTGGGTTTTAGCCCATGAAAGCTTATGCCCAAATACATGTGTTAGTCTCTAAGGTGCCACAAGTACTCCTTGTTCTTTTTGCGGATACAGACTAACACAGCTACCACTCTGAAACCTGTCACCTGAAGCACAGAGACTCTATGGGAGAGAGACCAGTGGGGTGACAGGAGGCAGCAAATGACACAGGGGGTTTGCCACATGGCACCAAAAGGGGACACAGAGGGAAATCCCTCCCACTGTGCACAACCCAAACCCCACAGAAATCCCACTCAAGTATAGTGGGGCACCCACAGCAGCTGGGAGAGCACTGGACCCCAGGAGACCCAGATCCCAGCTCTGCCACTAGGTGTCCTCGGGCAAATCATTCTGCCTGTGTCTCAGTTTCCCCACCTGTAAAATGGACATAAGGATACTGTCCGTAAAGCACTTTGAGATCTGTGGGTAAGGGCGAGGGATTTTTGTTACTATCACCCACCGTGATTTGGGGGTGCGCGCCCAGAGGCACCAGTGGGGAGAATCAGAGAGATATTAGGACTCTGCGGGAACGCAGCAGTTCAGGACCAGAAAGAGGGGTCTGCGTCAGCCAGAGCTGAAGGAAAGAGACCTGGAGATTATCAGGGAGCTGGCAGAGGGCTTGCTTTGCCAGGGCTGAGCTAAACGTCGACCGGCTTTGCTGGCCTGGCGACAGTATCATCGAACTGTCGGGACCTCGAGAGGTGATCGCGTCCAGCCCCCTGTGCAGAGACAGGGCCCTGTAAACCTAGACCAGCGCTGACAGAGGTTTGTCCGGCCTGTTCCTAAAAACCTCCAGTGACGGGGATCCCTCAACCTCCGTGGGGAGCCTGTTCCGGAGCGTCACTCCCCGGAGAGTTAGAAAGTTTGTCCCGATATCTCACCTCAATCTCCCTCACTGCAGATTATACCCATTGCTTCTTGCCCTTCGTTCAGCAGACACGGAGAACAACCGATCCCCGTCCCCTTTACAACAGCCCTTAACATAGTTGACGACTGTTCTCCAGTCCCCCCTCAGTCTTTGCGGAAGCCTAAACATGCCCAGTTTTTTTTAACCTCTCTTCCTAGGGCAGATTGTCTAAACCTTGAATCATTTTTGTTGCTCTCCTCCGGGCTGGCTCCAATCTGCCCACATCTCTCCTGAAGCACGTTGCCCAGAAGTGGGCGCAGCACTCCAGCCTACAGCTCGCCAGTGCTGAGCAGAGCGGGACAATGACCTCCCGTGTCTTACGTACCACGCCCCTGTTAACACCCCCCAGAACGACATCAGCCTTTTTCGCAGCTGCGTCCCATTGCCGATTCACATTCGGTTTGTGAGCCACTCCAACGCCCAGACCGACAGGCGCCAACTTTTCTGGGCACCAGTGGGTGCTCACACCCCTGGCCCCGCCCCGACTCCACCCTTGCCCCAAAGTCCCCGCCCAAACTCCGCCCCTCCCTGCCCCTATTGGACCCCTCCCCAAATCCCTGCCCCGGCCCCGCCTCCTCCCCCGAGCGCGCCACATTCCCCCTCCTCCCCCCTAATTCCCTCCCAGGCTTGCCGAGCGAAACAGCTGTTTCACGGCACAAGCACTGGGGAGGGAGAGGGAGGAAGGAGGATGTGGCGGCGTGCTCAGGGGAGGAGACGGAGGGGAGGGGAGCTGGGGCAGGCGGGTGGGGCGGGGATTTTCCCCCGTGGGCGCTCCAGCCCCGGAGCACCCACGGAGTCGGCGCCTAGGCCCAGATCCTTTTCGGCAGTACGACCCCTTAGCCGGCTGTTCCCCATTTTGTAGCTGTGTATGTGATTTTTCCTCCTGAAGTGAAGGCGAGCGGAAGGCTGTAAGACTCAGAATTGCCAGGGGCGGGGTGGGGGGGGGATTTACAGGGGTCGTAACTGGGAGCAGGGGGTTGGAATTAAGATCACGGGAGCTGACTCGCAAGACAGACATCCTGCTAATGAGACAGACTAACACAGGCCTGAGGGGAAGGGGCGGGATGGTTAAGAGAAGGCACCTCTGTGCTGGAATGGCGGCTGCCCCACCGTTATTTCGGAGGGGCAGCGTGGCCCTGAAGCGGGCGGTGCTGGGGGCGGGAAGAGGGCATGGTGAGACATGGGGAGATTCAGCACATTCTATCCCAGCAGCCGCAGCCCCAGCATGTCAGAGTCCTGACGGCCGGGGGAGAAACAGGGGCAGTGATACCCCGTCTTGCGGGTGTCCCCCCGGCCCTGCCAGGCAGATCAAGGCCCGGATTGGTGCAGGCAGAAGGGACTCTCATTTCCAGAGCTCGAGAAGAAGAGAGCTTTCCACAGCTCTGATTTCAGCGGGTCTGAAATGAGTTTGCCAGGTCTCAGCCAAACTCCCGACAGGACGGGCAGGAACCGCCAGCGGGCACCGACCGGGCCCCTTCACAGGGAAAGGATTGGATGAGCCTGTGGAGGTGCTGGGGGTGTGTGTGCGGGGGGGGGGGGGAGTGCTTGGACTGGGCTCTGTCAGTTCTGGGGGTATCTAGAGGGCTCCATCTTGTCAACACAGCCCCTTTCCCCGGCAGGGAGAGTCAGACAGTCACAATAACCCAGGCAGAACAGACCCCAGGCCGGCTTCCTAGGAGCAACCGGAGGGCGGTGCCAGCTAAGGCACTGGGCTGGGTAGGTTCTTGTCCAACCTGGGGTGAGATCCGGCCCCAGTTGTAAAACAGGGCTAATGCTGTCCTGTCTCGCCTGGGTGAGGTCAAGTAACTAAGGACATGTGACTGTATCACGGTCTAGCTAGCACGGTAGCCTGCGGTGGCACTGGCCCGTACCCACGGCTCTCTTGCTGCTAGCATGCTCTCACGTCTTCGCTGCTATCATTATTATCTCTGCTAGCTTTCTGCCCTGGGCCCCAGCGAGTCTAACACCGACCAGGCTTGGAGGACCCCCTGAAACCTGCTCGCGTCCCCCCCCCCGGACCCCTGGTTGAGAACCACTGCCTTAAGGGCTTGTCTACATGGGGACACTCTGGAAAATTCATCCGAATTAACTGGAGGTTTGAATGGATAGTAGATTAGCTAACCCGCATTTGAGATTTTTTTTCTGGCCATCTGATACTGAGGATTTGTCTGAGGCAGCTGTTCCTGAACACGTGGGGTTTAGCTAGCAAGGCCTTCGTGAGTCTCCATGGTTCGGGGCCGTACAGCAAGACTGATGTTCCAGTGGGATGGTGTTAAATACTTGAGGTTTAGTCTGGAGGGCAAGATTTCTCTTCTCCATTTCTGCTCTAGAGGTACAAAAAGCAAGCCCGGCTTTCGCTCTTCGGGAAAAAAATCACAAACGAAGAACTCTGGACTCTGGAGGCATAGGCGCCGACTCCGTGGGTGCTCTGGGGCTGGAGCACCCATGGGGAAAAATTGGTGGGTGCTCTTCACCCACCGGCAGCCAAGCTCCCCTCCCTGCCCCACCTCACCTCCGCCTCCTCCCCATAGCACGCCGCGTCCCCGCTTCTCCTCCCAGCGCTTGTCACCGCAAAACAGCTGTTTTGTGGCTTAACAAGCTCTGGGAGGGAGGGGGGAGGAGTTGGAACGCGGCGCGCTCAGGGGAAGAGGCAGGGCCGGGGACTTTGGGGGAGGGGTTGGAATGGGAGTGGGGCAGGGGCAGGGTGGGGGTGGAGTCGGGGCGGGGCTGGGGGCAGAGGTGGGTCGAGCACCCACCGGCGCCAGCAGAAGTTGGCGCCTTTGTCTGGAGGAGGGAAAAACCGAGGCTGACAGGAAACTATGGAATGAAAATAGAGGTGGCTGGGACATATATGGAGGAAAGATCCGAAGAGCACAACAAGAACTCCCAGAGCAAGAGGGGACGAGACAGACCAAAGATAACATGGAAATTCCCAAGAGCAGCAGAACTGAAAGCTACCAGAATGAGACGGGAGGAAGCTAAGACTGCAGCAGGAGATGGGATAAGATGGAAGGCCGTGGCGAAGGCTCTATGCGCCACATGGAATCAAGAAACAGAGAGAGCGCGAGAGTTAACTGCTCTGATTCAGAATGAAAGTGGCCTTAATTCGATTTAGCTTCACTTTGCAAATAAACCCTTCATTCACCTTGGAAGTGAATTAAGTTAAATTGAATCGAGGCCACTTTCACTCTGAAAAGGAGCGTCCACACGGAGGTGTAATGCAATTTAACCAATTCACTTGAAGTTAATTCAGAGAAAACTTTCCTGAGTGTGTCCCCATGTCCACAAACCCTAAGGGTAGGTCTACACTGGACACGAAGCCCGGGCTCTGACTCAGGTTTGAGCCCCTCCCCCCACTTCTGTCCCCACACAAATCAGTCTAGATACGTTTATGGAGGGGATGGTTTGATGGGATAACATGATCTTAGTCAAAGGTCAATTAATTGCCATCAGTGGTAAATAGGACCAATGGTCAATGATGGGATGTTAGAAGTTACTACAGAGAACTTTTTCCTGGGTGTCTGGCTGGTGAGTCTTGCCCACATGCTCGGGGTTCAGCTGATCGCCATATTTGGGGTTGGGAAGGAATTTTCCTCCAGGGTAGATTGGCAGAGGCCCTGGAGGTTTTTCGCCTTCCTCTGCAGCATGGGGCACGGGTCACTTACTGGAGGATTCTCTGCATCTTGAAGTCTTTAAACCATGATTTGAGGACTTCAATAGCTGAGACATAGGTGAGAGGATTATTGAAGGAGTGGGTGGGTGAGATTCTGTGGCCTGCATTGTGCAGGAGGTCAGACTAGATGATCATAATGGTCCCTTCTGACCTTAAAGTCTATGAGTCTGACTCAGGCCAGCAAGCACCCAGGACCCAGATCCTAGGACCCACTGCGACTTGGGTCCGAGCCCTGTCATTCTGCAGTGGGGACGCAGCTCAAGCGGCAGCGGTGAGTCAGAAGGTCTCTGATGCGTTGGCGCGGCGGTGAGGCCCAGCGCCAGCACTTGTAAGCCCAGGTTAGCGATGCAGTGCGGACGCTCCGGCGTGGGCTTGGGAACACCGAGTTCACGAGCCGGGGAGCTACAGGCCTGGGTTTACAACGCAGCACAGGCATCCCCGAAGGGTACGATTGGCAAACCGCCGTCCTAGGCTAGGGGACACCCAATCCCTCTCCTATCCCAACGCACGGCTACAAGGGACTCAGTTTCTCTAGTCAAGAGGAGCTACGACAAGAACCTGATAGAATAAAATCCTCCCTGTCTTACAGCCGGGGCCCAGAGCAATTCAGGTCCCGTGGGGAACCCATGGCAGAGCCAAACAATGAGCCCAGGCCTCCTCCATCCCAATCCACGTGGTGTCACAAGGAGTGTGTTGGACTTGCAAGCTATCGCTTTAAGAGTAAAAGGCTTCCCGCTCCTGTTTGCAGGCTAGGGGGCTGTGTAGTGGAAGCCCGTGATCTGGGTGCCGAGTGCTCAATCTGCAGTGAGCCGGCCTAGAATTAGAGGGAGGAGTTGGGCCTTGCCACCTCCGGGAGCAGCCTGCTTTGTCTCTCTCTCCTTCCAGTTCTTGTGCGTTAGGATTCTGGAGTCTTAGAATATAGTCGTGTTACACGGTGACCTTCCAGCCAGGGCATTTATATTTGTATCTAATTTCTGTGTGAACACAACAGGCTGCCTTTCCTACCTCCGTATGCCTGGCTAGAAAAAGGGGATGATCTTTCGGCAGCCCCGGTCTGCTTATTTTCAATACTCATCCCCCTCCAAAATGTGACTAAGATTAAATAGAACACCCTCTGCCCCCTCGTGCTGAACAAACGTCGAAAGAAGAAGGAAGCTGTTGTCCAACGCAGGACACCGGACGGGTTGCTCCTGGCCAAGAGCAATGAAAGAGTTTGGGCTTGTGCCCGCAGAGTTAACTTGAGTTATAACCCAAGCCCCATCCACACACATGTACGAACCCTTTACTCGGCACAGCGCTGCTTTTAACTCAAGTTGGCCGGCCGGCCGGCCAGGGGGAACCAGCTATAGCTCCGGGAGCACCGCTCATCAGCTGCTAACGCAACTGCTCCATGCAGCTCCCGGGGTACTGGCAGTGCGGCCGCTTTCGCTCAGGCCAGGCCAACCCAAGAGGCGTTAACTCAAGTACAAACAGCACCAGCTAACTGCAGTGAAGACAAACCCTTAGAGTTGGGAAAAAATGACGGGGGAGCTGAAAGGATTTATGAACAAGGGTCCAGGTGAAAGTCAATGGGGCTGAGTCATTCTTTATAGGTACGTACACCCCCCTACACCCACACCCCGGGGCTCATTCCCTCCAGCAGGGACGGACGGACGGACGGACGCACGCACACACGCACGCACTGTGATCCTTTGCCTGCCTCCTGTCTATGTATTTCACTCTCTTGACATTGTGGTCTTCCCGAGCTAGAGTTAAGAACATAAGAAAGGCCGTACTGGGTCAGACCAAAGGTCCATCCAGCCCAGTATCCTGTCCACCGACAGTGGTCAGTGCCAGGTGCCCCGGCGTGAGTGGACCTAACAGGTAAGGATCAAGTGATCTCTCTCTTGCCATCCATCACCCCCCTCTGACAAACAGAGGCTAGGGACAACATTCCTTACCCATCCTGGCTAATAGCCATTAATGGACTTCATCTCCATGAATTTATCCAGTTCTCTTTTAAACTCCTTATAGTCCTAGCCTTCACAGCCTCCTCAGGCAAGGAGTTCCACAGGTTGACTGTGCGCGGTGTGAAGAAGAACTTCCTCTTATTTGTTTTAAACCTGCTGCCCACCAATTTCATTGAGTGGCCCCTAGTTCTTCTATTATGGGAACAAGTAAATAACTTTTCCTTATTCACTTCCTCCACACCATGCATAATTTTATATACCTCTATCATATCCCCCCTTAGTTTCCTCTTTTCCAAGCTAAAAAGTCCTAGCCTCTTTAATCTCTCTTTGATTCACACCTTCTTTGCTGTTCGGAGAGCGCCTATTATTATTATTACTATTATCTATAATAGTGTAGCACCTCGGAGCTCCTAGTCATAGATCAGGACCGCACTGTGCTAGGCGCTGTACGTGGTTATTGCTATTAGGTATATTATAGTAACACATGGGTGCTCCAGTCATGGAGCCCATTGTGCTAAGTACTGTACATTTCTATTGCTATTAGGTGTATTACAGTAGCACCTAGCCACTCGGGGCATTGACCAGGATCCAATTATGCAAGGCGCTGTACATTTTTATTGCTATTAGGTGTATTGCGGTAGCCCCTAGGCACCCCAGTCACAGTCCAGGACCTCACTGTGCCAGGTGCCGGACAAATACAGAATGATCAAAGAAGGTCGCTGCAGCTTTGGGTTAGTGCATGAGAATCCCCGAGCAAAACGGGCTGGAAACCCGAGTGAAAGTGACTCCTCCCTCCAGCGGAGCAAAGCAACCAACAGCACAGAAGGCCCCAGATCCAGCAAGAGGAAACTTTACATACATGAGTGGTTCTGCTGAACTCAACCGGGGCTGGTCATGGCGCATGAAATTACTTGCGTGAGTAAGGGCCGACAGGATCGGGCCCTATGTACCTTGCGTGGCACCTGGTATGTTCTAGGTGCTTTCTGAATGTGGAGGAAGACACAGATCCCTGCCCCAAGGAGTAAAGAGCCTGAGAAACTGAATTATTTTGTAAATTCCTTCCGTTTTAATAATCAACGGGCTCATTTGGAGCAAGGAGCGCCTCTTGAATGAGGCCATTTTTACCCTGACGCTGTCCCTTTAAGGAGCTGCTAACCCTTACAGCGCTGAAGACAGAACGGACCCAAACAACTGAGGCTTCCTGTCTCTACAGTAGGACTTGTCCTCAATCATAGAATCATAGAATTTCAAGGTTGGAAGGGATCTCAGGAGGTGTCTAGTCCAACCCCCTGCTCAAAGCAGGACCAACCCCAACTAAATCATCCCAGCCAGGGCTTTGTCAAGCCTGACCTTAAAAACCTCTAAGGAAGGAGATTCCACCTCCTCCCTAGGGAACCCATTCCAGTGCTTCACCACCCTACTAGTGAAAAAGTTTTTCCTAATATCCAACCTAAACCTCCCCCTCTGCAACTTGAGACCATTACTCCTTGTTCTGTCATCTTCTACCACTGAGAACAGTCTAGATCCATCCTCTTTGGAACCCCCTTTCAGGTAGTTGAAAGCAGCTATCAAATCCCCCCTCACTCTTCTCTTCTGCAGGCTAAACAATCCCAGTTCCCTCAGCCTCTCCTCATAAGTCATGTGCTCCAGCCCCCTAATCATGTTTGTTGCCCTCCGCTGGACTCTTTCCAATTTATCCACATCCTTCTTGTAGTGTGGGACCCAAAACTGGACACAGTACTCCAAATGAGGCCTCACCAGTGCTGAATAGAGGGGAATGATCACGTCCCTCGATCTGCGGGAAATGCCTCTACTTATACAACCCAAAATGCCGTTAGCCTTCTTGGCAACAAGGGCACACTGTTGACTCATATTCAGCTTTTCGTCCACTATAACCCGTAGGTCCTTTTCTGCAGAACTGCTGCCCAGCCATTCGGTCCCTAGTCTGTAGCAGTGCATGGGATTCTTCCGTCCTACGTGCGGGACAATCCCAACTCATATCCTTCTTCCCCCTTTTCCAGGCAGCTATGCCCTCCGACCTCCTTGCTACCAGTGCTAATTCGAAGGATTTGTAGACTTAAAGGCCAATAGGTCATCTAGTTTGATCTCCTGTCTATCCGGGCTTGGAAGGGTAAGATCTTTATCAGTAAAGGTCGATAAACGTCGATTTGATCGAACACACGCCGACCACCGGAAAATATTTCCATTGGTAATATTTACAGATAGACCAAGAAAGAAAAATACTGCTTGAGACGTAACGATTTTTGACGTAAGGCAACTGACTTTATATTTTGACACGTAATTTGCCTTCCGATGGTTATAAAGCTTTAACTTTTTGTATCTGCTGTCATTAAATAAATAGTTTGACCCCCCCACCCCACCCCGGTCTCTGATTCCCACCCCATAATTTTCTGCAACTGTGAAAATGTAAATGAACTAAAATAATTTTTTTTAAATGCTTCAAGTCCAACATTTTGCAGAACAGGGACAATTTCACTGGATACAACATGCTTAAAAATAAACAGTGATACTGTCGGTGGTTTGAGCATTGGCCTGCTAAACCCAGGGTTGTGAGTTCAATCCTTGAGGGGACCATTTGGGGATCTGGGGCAAAAATTGGGGATTGGTCCTGCTTTGAGCAGGGGGTTGGACTAGATGACTTCCTAAGGTCCCTTCCAACCCTGATAGTCTATGATTCTATGATGATTCCATCGAAATTAGGAAAAAAATAAAAACCGAATTCTGCCAAGCCTATGAATATCACGGGCCCAGGGGTGAAAGTAACTTTAAGGACTTACCGGTACTCCAGAGTCCTTATGAGGCGGCAGGGCCTCTACCGGAAGAGGCAAGGTCTTTAAATCCTCGGGCCCTTTAAATCAGGATTTAAAGGGCCCGGGTCTGGGACTGTGGTAGCAGCAGTTGGGAGCCCTGGGCCCTTTAAATCACCCCCGGAGCTACCAGCTGCAGAGGCGGCTGGGAGTCCTGGGGAGGTGGCGGCGGCAGGGCTCCGGCAGCGATTTAAAGGGCCCTGGGCTCTGGCCGCCGCTACCGCCTTGGGCCCTTTAAATCGTCCCCGGAGCCCTGCTGCCGGAGCCCTGGGGTAGCAGCGGTGGGGCTCTGGCGGCAAGTTAAAGGGCCCAGGTCGGTAGCTGCGGCAGGAGCCCTGGGCCCTTTAAATCGCCGCCCGAGCCCCACCGCCGCTTCCCCAGGGCTCCAGCAGCAGGACTCTGGCGGCGATTTAAAAGGCCCGGGGCTCCAGCCGCTGCGGGGAGCTCTAGGCCCTTTAAATTGCCGCCTGGGATGGCTGATCCGCTCCGGTACAGTGCACCGGCTCTTGTCAGTACCGGGGCGTACCGGCTTACTTTCACCTCTGCACGGGCCATTCATTTTCACCCCGTTACCTACCCCTAGACAGACTAACACATTTCAGTCATCAGGAGACGGTCTGCCACAGGGAGAGACCGAGCTGCCACAGATGCTGGAAAGAAAGGCAGAAAACCCCCAAAGCTCCCTGCCAATCTGAGTGCAAAGGTTGGGGGAAACAATCACGCAGCTTCCCCCTCCTCTTCTCCCTCCAGAGCCATCTTCTTGGTGCTAAGCCACCAGGCGGCTCGCTGAGGGTTCAGCTGCCTATGGGCTAAAGGAAGCCAAAGGACGAGAATGTCATTTTTCTACCTGCAGCTGCTTTCAATGGCCGTGATATTCCAGAGACAGTGGGAAGGGTGACCGTTCTGGTTTGTCTCTCCTGCTACCCCTTGGATTGAGCCTAATAAAGCAGGGTGCTACTGATCAGTGGGGTTAGCAGCCTAGCACTCACCTGCAACCCTGCAATAACAATCTGGCGGCAGTGTTCACAAGAGACCCTACAATAACAAGCCAGTGCCTACAGCCCTCACACTCCAAGGGAACCTAGAAGACATAGTAAAGAATCATAGAAACATCGGGCTGGGAAGGACCTCAAGGGTCATCACGTCCAGCCCCCTGCGCTGAGGCCGGACCACATAAACCTAGCCCAGCCTTGACGGGGGTTTGTCCAACCTGTTCTGAAAAACCTCCAGTGACAGGGATCCCACAACCGCCCTGGGGAGCCTGTTCCGGAGCTTCACTCCCCGAAGAGTTAGAAAGTTTGTCCTAATATCTCACCTCAGTCTCCCTCACTGCGGATTACGCCCATTACGTCTTGTCCTGCCTTCAGCGGACATGGAGAAAAGTGGATCCCCGTCCTCGTTATAACAGCCCTTAATGTAGCTGAAGACTGTTCTCAGGTCCCCCCTCAGTCTTCGTTTCTCCAGACTAAACAGGCCCAGTTTTTTTAACTTTTCCTCCTAGGGCAGGTTTGCTGAATCTTTGCTCATTGATCTTGCTGTCCTCTGGGCTCTCTCCAGTTCATTCACATCTTTGCACTGGCAATTAGAGAGGACTCCAGGCGAGGCCGAGCAGCGCAGGACAATTCCCTCCCACGTGTTACGCACAGCGCTCCTGTTAATACAGCCCAGAATGATATTAGCCTTTTTCACAGCTGCATCACACTGTCGACACACGTTCAATGTGTCATCCACCGGAACCTCTGGATCCTTTTCAGCAGGCCCCCCCGCCCCCCAGCCAGTTATTTCCCATTTTGTAACTGTACATTTGATTTTTCCTGCCTAAGCCCTGGGCTACACTAGAGGGGGGTGTCGATCTACGATACACAACTTCAGCTACGTGAATAGCATAGCTGGAGTCGGCGTATCGTAGATCGACTTACCTGGCCGTGAGGACGGCGGCAAGTCGATCGCTGCTGCTCCCCCGTCGACTCCACTTCTGCCTTTCACCGAGGTGGATTTCCGGAGTCGACGGGGAGCGCGTTCGGGGATCGATTAATCGCGTCTAAACAAGACGCGATAAATCGATCCCCGATAGATCGATTGAAGACAAGCCCTAAGTGACGTGCTTTGCATTTGTCTTTCTTGCATTTCATCTGGTTGATTTCAGACCAACCCTCCAATTGGACCGGGTCGTTTTGAATGGCAGCTTGGGGTCATTCGCAGATGTTCTAAGCACACTCTCCTCTCCATTATCCAAGGCATTAATGAAAAGTATTGACTAGTACCAGGCCCAGGACTCACCCTTGCAGGACCCCACTAGAGACACCTTCCCAGAGTGACAGAGACCCACTGGTAACTACTCTTCGAGTACAGTCTTCCAACCAGTTGTGCATCCACCTTCTAGTAATTCCATCTAGACCCCATTTCTCTAGTTTGCTTACGAGTGTGTCATGTGGGACTCTCAAAAGCCTTAATCTAACCGAGATATACCACATCGACAGCTTCCTATCCACCAGCCAGTAACCCTGGTGAAGAAGGAAATAATGTTGGCTTGGCTTGATTTGTTCTTGACAAATCCATGCTAGCTATTCCTTTTAACCCTAGGTTATACTATCCTCTAGCTGCTTACAAATTGATTTGGTCCAGCATTCACATAAGGGCCCATTGTGATCATCTACTCTGACCTCCTCTATAGCACAGGCCAGAGAACTGCCTCCAAAACAATTCCTAGAGCAGAGCTTTCAGCAAAACATCCAGTCTTGACTTGAAAATGGTCAGGGACGGAGAATCCACCACGACCCCTGGTCAATTGTTCCAGTGGTTAATTACTCTCGGTGTTAAAAAATCACGCCTTATTTCCAGTCTGAATGTGTCCAGCTTCATTTCCAGCCATTGGCTCGTGTTAGACCTTTCTCTGTTAGCAAGAAGAGCCCATTATGAAATATTTGTTCCCCATGTCGGTACTGAGAGACTAGGATCAAGTCACCCCTGAACCTTCTCTTTGTTAAGCTAAATAGGTGGAGCTCTTTGAATGTATCACTACCAGGCGGGTTTTCTAACCCTCTGCTCATTCTTGTGGCTCTTCTCTGACCCCTCTCCAATTTATCAACATCCTCCTTGAATTGTGGGCACCAGAACTGGACACAGGATCCCAGCAGCGATCGCACCAGTGCCAAACGCAGAGGGGAAATAACCTCTCTGCTCCAACGTGAGATTTTCCTGTTTATACATCCCAGGTTCACATTAGCTCTTTTGGCCCCGGCGTCGCACTGGGAGCTCCCGTTCCGCTGATTCTCCACCCAGACCCCTGGATCTTTTTCAGAGTCCCGGCTTCCCAGGAGAGAGCCCCCCAGCCTGTCCGTCTTGCTCATTCTTTGTGCCTAGATGTCTCCATTTACATGTAGCCATATTAAAATGCATACTGTCCCCTTGCACTCAGTGTACCAAATGATCCAGATGGCTCTGTATCGGTGTCCTGTCTTCATTATTTGCCACTCCCCCAATTTTTGTGGTGGTGATTTTATGGTTTCTTCCAGGTCATTGATAAAAATGTGAAATAGCGCCGGGCCAAGAACCAGTCCCTGCGGGACCCCCCTGGAAAGAGACTCGCTCAGTGACGATTCCCTGTTTATAGTTATGTTTTGAGACCAATTAGTTAGCCAGCTTTTAATCCATTTAATGCGGGACATGTTAGTTTTATATTGTTTGTTTTTTTAATCAAAATGCCGTGCGGTACCAAGTCAAACGCCTTACAGAAGTCTGAGTATATTACATCAGCGCTATTACCTTTATCAACTAAACCTGTAATCTCATTTTTAAAAAAAGATATCGAGTTAGTTTGACAGGATCTATTTTCCATAAACCCATGTTGATTTACATGAATTACATTACCCTCCTTGAGTTCTTTATTATTTGAGTTCTGTACCAGATGCTCCAATATCATGGCTGGGATTGGTGTCAGGCTAAAAGGACTAGCATTACCCATGTCATCCCATTTACCCTTTTTAAAAATTAGCACAACACTAGCTTTCTTCCCATCTTCTGGAACTTCCCTAGTGGGCCAAGACGTATGGGGAAAAAAATCAACATTCACGGTCCAGGGAGCTCCTCAGCCAGCTCTTTTAAAACTCTTGGATGCAAGTTATATGGACCTGCTGATTTAAAAATGTCTAACATACTCCAGAGATACCAGTGGAATGGAAAGAGGGTTATCACCATATGATGAGATTATCTCATCTGTTCCTCCTCCCCACATAAATACATAACAGCTCTACAAATACAGGCAACCCTACAATAACAAACAAGTTCTGTGTAGCAGACCAGCGCTTACAAGTGACCCTGCAATAACATGCTAGCTAGTTAGCTATCACTCACACACAACCGGCCTATTCTGGTGCAGTACCACAGCAACCCTGAAATAACCAATCAGTATCCAAAACCCAACCTGAAGGAGCAGCCCTACAATAATAAAAGTAGCACAACAGATAGGTGAAACCCTGCAGGAAATAAGCAAGGGTGTGGGAGCCCAGTGCTAATAAGGAGAGCTACAGTAATCCCTTAGCGCGTTCTGGGAATACTTGGAAAAGATTACTATTTAGACAGGTGGTAAAAAAAAAAATTAATGGAAACAACTTCATTCCACTGAATATTTTCCAATCAGCGAGAGCATTAAGTGAGTTAATAAACCAACTCACCACACCCCTGACTGTTAGTTAGGAAAGTCCTAAGACCCCCAAGGACTGGAATAAAACAAACATGGTGCCGATTTTCAAAGAAGGAACTGAGAATGATCCCAATGATCACAGCCTTGTTAATTTCACTTCTGTTAATTAGCAAAGTCAAGGTTGGGTATATTAAAGGGAAGAAAACAAACAAACACACACAAAACCCACCCGCTGCTGCACAGCTGGAACCCTGAGGATTAATTAAGAATAATTAACATTAGCTTCCGCCAGACAAACAGGGCTTGATTTGAAAAACAGGAAATGGAGTTCTGTGTCTGGACAGCACCTGGCACAGTGGAGTCCTGGGCTGTGAGTGGGGTTCCTAGGTGCTACTATAATACATCTAATAGCAATAAAAACGTGCAGCGCCTGGCGCAATGGGGAACTCGGCTATGATATGGGGTCCTAGGCGCTACTGTAATACACCTATTAGCAATAAAAAATGTACAGCGCCTGGCGCAATGGGGGCCTGGTCCATGGCTGGGGCTTCTAGGCGCTACCGTAATATAAAAAAATACCTAATAATACAGGAGAGGCGGATGACGAATTGAGTGGCAGGTTTTCGACAAAGCATTGGATGCAGCAGCCAATGAAATCTGCCTCTTGACTTTAATTCGGATCGGCTCCGAAGGCTGGCCTGAGAACTGAACACCAGCTGGAGGAAGGAAAACGTCAGGTAAGGACAGAGGGGGAGGTACTGAATTGGGCGTGGGATATTCAGTGGGGGATCAATACCTGGTCTGGTCTCAGGGCTGAAACTGACCAGCATGGCTATGCCAAAAGAACTCATAGTTTCCTAGAGTTTATGGCCAGAAGGGACGATTATATTATGTAGTCTGGCCTCCTGCATACCACAGGCTATTACATTTCAGTCAGATCCCCCTGCGTCGAGCCCAATGATGTTAGTTAAACCAAAACCACCCGGGACCTCAGGAGACTACCGAGGCCGAGAACAGGTGCCACCGTGGAAGCGGAGTGATTAATCCAGTTTAAAGTCACTTTTATTTCAGACTAGAATAATGGAGGAGTTATAGATCTAAAGATAACGGGGTAGCCGTGCCAGTCAATTTCCCCATGGAAACAAGACCTTGCGAATGTGTGTGTGTGTGTGTGTGTGTGTGTGTGTGTGTGTGTGTACACACCACAAATCCCTCCCCCCCACACACACACTTTCAATCAGACCCTGGTTCCTAAATCCCTTAGGTGCTGCTAAAAAAATAAATAATAAAAAATCCTCCCCCGCTCTCTCCCCAGCCCCGGGTCACAACCAGAGTGCGCTGAAATCAACAAGAGGCTTTCCAGTGTCATGAATGGGCCCCGGATCAGGTCTTGCAGTGGATTGGCAGCGGGGACTGGATTAGGAACCTGGGGAGTAAAAGAGCAGTGGCGAGCCAGGTTGGCAGGAAATTGCGGGAGGGCCGAAAGTTGCAGTGGTAATATTGGGGTGGGGGTGGGGAATAACCTGGAATCCTGCTATTCAGTGGGGGAGGCGAGTAGCCCCAAGGCTGAGGGGGGAAAGCACACGTGGTATGTGCCATGGGACATGGCATCCATGTACGTGGGCAGGAGACAAAGGCCAGTGGAAACCTCCAGCCGGGATCTGTGGGCTGCGCCTCGTGTCTTGGGATCAGCGAGGGGTGGGCGACCTCCTCCCCTGAGGTTTTGGGGAGGTCGTTCCCTGCCCCCGCTTCCTTTCTGGGCACCGCAGGCGGAGAGAGGGGGAGGTGAAAGAAGCTGGGATGGGCTGATTTGGCTACGCAGGGGGACGGGATTACACCTCATATCAGGGGGGTCATCGCTGAGTAGGGGAAAGAGCAAACGGAAGGAAGGGGAAAACGTGATCTGAACAGCAGGAGAGTGAAAGCTATGGGGCTGGGGAAATCGGCCCCTCAGGGGAAGGGCTGGGAGCCCCATTGCTCCCCGACAGGGAGATGGATGCAGCTGGGGAACCGTCCCCCTATGGGGAAGGGCATAAGGTAGGGAAGAATCCTGCCCTGGAAGGGAGATGGAAAGGAGAGGACCTACAATAACAACATCTTTAGCGTGCTGTGGAACTCTGCCTGCTGCCCCGCACTCATGGGTGACCTGTATAACCCAACGAGTGCCCCTACAGCAGAGGTGGGCAAAATACGGCCCACGGGCCACATCCAGCCTGCAGGACTGTCCTGCCCGGCCCTTGAGCTCCTGGCCAGGGAGGCTCGCCCCCAGCTCCTCCCCTGCTGTCCCCCTTCTCCTGCAGCCTCTGAGCGGTATGGTAAGGGGGTGGGGCGGGGGGTGGATAAGGGGCAGGGGGTCCCGGGGACAGTCAGGGGACAGGGGGCAGTTGGATGGGATGGAGCTTCTGGGGGAGGCGGTTGGGGACGGGGATCGGGGGGCGGGGGGTTGGATAGGCATGGGAGTCCCGGGGGGCCTGTCAGGGGGAGGGGTGTGGATAGGGGTTGGGGCAGTCAGGGGACAGGAGCAGGAAGTGCTGGAGGAACCAACTAGGGGAAAAGCTCTTCTTGACCTGCTGCTCACAAACAGGGAAGAAATAGTAGAGGAAGCAATAGTGGATGGGAACCTGGGAGGCAGTGACCATGAGATGGTCAAGTTCAGGATCCTGACACAAGGAAGAAAGGAGAGCAGTAGAATACAGAGCCTGGACTTCAGAAAAGCAGACTTTGACTCCCTCAGGGAACTGATGGGCAAGGTCCCTTGGGAGAATAACATGAGGGGGAAAGGAGTCGAGGAAAGCTGGCTGTATTTTAAAGAATCCTTATTGAGGTTGCAGGAACAAACCATCCCGATGTGTAGAAAGAAAAGTAAATATGGCAGGCGACCAGCTTGGCTTAACAGTGAAATCCTTGCTCATCTTAAACACAAAAAAGCAGCTTACAAGAAGTGGAAGATTGGACAAATGACCAGGGAGGAGTATATAAATATTGTTCAGGCATGCAGGAGTGAAATTAGGAAGGCCAAATCACACTTGGAGTTGCAGCTAGCCGGAGATGTTAGGAGTAACAAGAAGGGTTTCTTCAGGTATGTGAGCAACAAGAAGAAAGTCAAGGAAAGTGTGGGCCCCTTGCTGAATGAGGGAGGGAACCTAGTGACAGAGGATGTGGAGAAAGCTAGTGTACTCAATGCTTTTTTTGCCTCTGTCTTCACAGACAAGGTCAGCTCCCAGGCGGCTGCACTCCGCAGCACGGTATGGGAAGGAGGTGACCAGCCCTCTGTGGAGAAAGAAGTAGTTCGGGACTATTTAGAAAAGCTGGACGAGCACAAGTCCATGGGGCCGGATGCACTGCATCCGAGGGTGCTAAAGGAGTTGGCCGATGTGATTGCAGAGCCATTGGCCATTATCTTTGACAAATCATGGCAATCGGGGGAGGTCCCGGATGACTGGAAAAAAGCTAATGTAGTGCCCATCTTTAAAAAAGGGAAGAAGGAAGATCCGGGGAACTACAGGCCAGTCAGTCTCACCTCAGTCCCTGGAAAAATCATGGAACAGATCCTCGAGGAATCAATTCTGAACCACTTAAAGGAGGGGAAAGTGATCAGGAACAGTCAGCATGGATTCACCAAGGGCAAGTCATGCCTGACTAACCTAATTGCCTTCTATGATGAGATAACTGGCTCTGTGGATGAGGGGAAAGCAGCGGATGTGCTATTTCTTGACTTTAGCAAAGCTTTTGATACAGTCTCCCACAGTATTCTTGCCAGCAAGTTAAAGAAGTATGGGCTGGATGAATGGACGGTAAGGTGGATAGAAAACTGGCTGGATGGTCGTGCTCAACAGGTAGTGATCAATGGCTCCATGTCTAGTTGGCAGCCGGTATCAAGTGGAGTGCCCCAAGGGTCGGTGCTGGGGCCGGTTTTGTTCAATATCTTCATCAACGATCTGGAGGATGGTGTGGACTGCACCCTTAGCAAGTTTGCAGATGACACTAAATTGGGAGGAGTGGTTGATACACTGGAGGGTAGGGATAGGATACAGAGGGACCTAGACAAATTAGAGGATTGGGCCAAAAGAAATCTGATGAGGTTCAACAAGGACAAGTGCAGAGTCCTGCACTTAGGACGGAAGAATCCCATGCACTGCTACAGACTAGGGACCAAATGGCTGGGCAGCAGTTCTGCAGAAAAGGACCTAGGGGTTACGGTGGACGAAAAGCTGAATATGAGTCAACAGTGTGCCCTTGTTGCCAAGAAGGCTAACGGCATTTTGGGCTGTATAAGTAGGGGCATTTCCAGCAGATCGAGGGACGTGATTATTCCCCTCTATTCGGCACTGGTGAGGCCTCATTTCGAGTACTGTGTCCAGTTTTGGGCCCCACACTACAAGAAGGATGTGGATAAATTGGAAAGAGTCCAATGGAGGGCAACAAAAATGATTAGGAGGCTGGAGCACATGACTTATGAGGAGAGGCTGAGGGAACTGGGATTGTTTAGCCTGCAGAAGAGAAGCGTGAGGGGGGATTTGATAGCTGCTTTCAACTACCTAAAAGGGGGTTCCAAAGAGGATGGATCTAGACTGTTCTCAGTGGTAGAAGATGACAGAACAAGGAGTAATGGTCTCAAGTTGCAGAGGGGGAGGTTTAGGTTGGATATTAGGAACAACTTTTTCACTAGTAGGGTGGTGAAGCACTGGAATGGGTTACCTAGGGAGGTGGTGGAATCTCCTTCCTTAGAGGTTTTTAAGGTCAGGCTTGACAAAGCCCTGGCTGGGATGATCTAGTTGGGGTTGGTCCTGCTTTGAGCAGGGGATTGGACTAGATGACCTCCTGAGGTCCCTTCCAACCCTGAGATTCTATGATTCTATGATTCTAAGGGGCGGCGGTTCTGGGGGGGGCAGTCAGGGGGCGGGGAACAGGGCGGGTTGGATAGGCATGGGAGTCCCAGGGGGCCTGTCAGGGGGCGGGAGTATGGATAGGGGTCGGGGCAGTCAGGGGACAGGGAGCAGAGGGGGTTGGATAGGGGGTGGGGTCCCAGGGGCAGGGGTCTTGGGAGGGGGCAGTCAGGGGACAAGGAGCAGGGGGGGTTGGATGGGTCGGGGGTTCTGAGGGGGGCAGTCAGGGGGCGGGAAGTGGGAGGGGGCGGATGGGGGCGGGGCAGGGCTGTTTGGGGAGGCACAGCCTTCCCTACTCGGGCCTCCATACCGTTTCGCAACCCCGATGTGGCCCTCGGGCCAAAAGGTTTGCCCACCCCGGCCCTCCAGTAACAAACCAGCTAGCAAAGCAACAGCCCCGTAACCCCACACCCACCCTTGCTTTCTCAAGGCTTTAGGTGCAGTTTGGGGCCCAGAAGAACTGAACCCATGAACTGAGGAATAAAAACTCCCTGATCTTTGTGCCTCTGGGTCACACCTCGCTGCCGGCTGACGTTTGCATCAGCCATTTGCTGCGGATTCAGGCCCGATGGTCCCAGGCACAAAATTTTCACCCGCAAGCAAGTGGGACACTGGTTGGTGGCCCAGCTGATGATGACTCACTCCTACGTACGGCCCTACCATGACAAGCCAGCAGGCCCCAGCCAGCGCGGATGGCGGTAAAGTCTTCGGAGAGACCCAGACAAAAAATGCTAACGAAGCGCAGATTTTAGTGCATTAAACGTTCGCCGAGCTCACGGGAATTTGTGATGTTATCCCGGGGAAACTGAGGCACGGCGCATTGCGGCTTAGCTAAGGTCACATAGTGGCACAGCTGGGAATAGAACCCAGGAGTCCTGACTCTCAGAAACCCCCCCATTCTCAGGTCACTACACCAACGCTCGCCCGCTTTGGTAACAAACCAGTGTTCACAGCCCCCGAGTCCTGCAATCACCCAGGAGCACACACAGCCCGTTGTTTACAAGTGACCCTACAATATCAATCGTAAGCCACAGCCGCGGGGGAAGGGTGGGAGAATTCTGCCCCCTCCCAGGCAAATCACTGTGAACCACAAGAGAAGGGATTAAATACCCCTTTCGGTGCCCAGGAGCTTCCCATCCCCCCCCTCCGCTGCTCCCTGCCGTGAAAACACGTCCACCAGCCAAGGAGGTGTGGACATGGCGGGTGCTACTCGGCCAGAAGGGGGCGCTGAAGGCTCAGGCAGAGGCAGCTGGGAACAGGACTTCTGGTCCTCTACTTTCTGCCTGTCGGTTTCCCCAACAGGAGCAGCAAAGACTCAATCTCCATTTTTGATCATCGGTAGCTCTCCAAAGCGAGGGTCAGTACCATTATCCCCATCTTACAGATGGGGAAACCGAGGCCCAGAGCAGGGCGCTTGACTTGCCCAAGGTCACCCAGTCCAGACAAGGCCACTCTGCCCCCCACAAAAGCAAGGGTATTCCAACAGCTGCTGAAAAAGAACCCAGGAGTCCTGAGTCCCTTAGAGGGGCGATAGTCAGATGTCTCCTAATCATGAACTGAGCCAACAGTTTGGGGGATAACACAAGAGTTGGAAAGAGCCCCGTGCCCCAGGAAGAGCTGGATCCTCTGCCCGCTATTTCAGCAGGATTCAAGCTTTTATTTGGGTGGGGGGAGAGTGTTTCTAGCTCACCTCCCCAACTGGTGGGGCCCTGGGGAAGCTGGGCGTGGCTTGCTGGGAAGGAGACGCGGGCAGGGGCATGACCTGGGGTCGGACCCGGAGCAGATCACCCTGTCTTCTCCTCTGACCCCCTGGACAGGTCTCAGGTCCATCGGGGCTTTGTGGACCTTCCTCTGGTGCTGCTGCTGGCGGCTGTGGTGGGAGATGGGCTGGATGGGCCCAGGGGCTGATCTGGGGCAGCGGGGAGGTGGGGGGACAGGGGGAGATACCAGGCTGGGAAGGCCCAGGGGTCCCTGCCGGGGAGGGTAAACAGCATCTCTCTGCTCCGGCTGGTTCCCTTGGGCGAGGGTCCCGGATGTCCCTACGACCTGCGGGAGGGATCCGAGCCCCGCTCGGGGCTGCAAGAGCCCACCAGGGAGGGGTCCCGGCTCCAGATCACCTTCTCCCTCCCAGCGGGCCTGGAGTTGCAGAGACGGGCGCTGGCTAGGCCGGCCCTCAGCAACAGACGCAATGACTGTGCCGGGCCTGGAGACCCGTCTGCAGCCAGGGCTGGCACCAGCCCAGACCTAGCTCCTCAGGGGTGGGTGTGCAAGGAGCCCCACCCACCACAGATCTCACCTCCCAGGGGGCACAGGCCACCCCTAAAGCCAAAGGGAAAGGTGCCAACCCTGCCAAGGCTGGGGAAGATGCAGGGGGCATGCGAGTCCACCCTAACCAACCCCTGGCACCATCCAGGGCCCATGGACCGGCTTCCGGGGGTCTTTCCTGGTCTGGATGCTCCCCCAGCCACATCCCCCCTGAACCGGATCAGCCCGTGGGACACGCTATGGGGATGCCCGAGGTCCGGGGTGGCCCGAATGGCTCACACCCACTACCCAACTTGGGAACCCTGACGCGTATCTCAGGTCTGGCCCGAGCCTCGACTCCTGATCCGGCTCTTAGGACAGACTGCCCACGTCCCGACACCGGCTGGGCGGCTCTCCCAGCAGGGTGCCCAGCCCCAGGGACCCGTGGGAGCTCTGTCAGGGCAGCGCAGAGGACGGGGGGAAGAATCAGACACTGGGGTGGGAATGGTAAAGTGAAGGGGTAGGGCCAAGCTGCATCATGCAGCCTCCTATTGGCTGCTTGCCCTTCTGCCCCGCCCTGCCCTTCCAGACACATGTTACACTCAACACCGCAGGCCCCTGTGGAGAGGAAGGATGGCCCAGGGGTTAGGCCTAGGGCACGCGCATGGACTCTGCAGACCTGGGTTCAGTTCTTGCTCCACCACAGGCTCCGAGAGAGCTTGGGCGAGTCATTTATCTGCTCTGTGCCTCAGTTTCCCCATTTGTATCATGGGGATAATAGCTCTACACTACCCCACAAGAGGCTAGATTCGGAGGTGCTCAAATACCCCAGTGATGCAACCAGAGCCAGGCACAGGGGGTTGTGGGAAAGACGCCAAAAGGTTCTAGCGTTGGCAGCGGATTTGGGATGGCGTTTGCCAGCCTGGGCGGCACTGTATGCCTGTCCCCTTTGCTGTGGAGGGCGGGAGGGGAACTACAATATAATAATGAAAGCCTCATGGATGGAGTCAGGACTCCTGGGTTCTATCCCCAGCTCAGGTCCTGACTCCCAGCAAATCCCCGTGCCTCAATTTCTCCATCTGTAACATGGTGACTGTGTTACTGACCCTCCTTCCCAGCTCCGAGGGGCACCAGGCTCAGAGACACCCCTCTAACTGCACCGAGTGAGGGAGCTGGCACCCCCTGGCCCAAATGAGGCCACCACCCTACTAGCAAAGAGGGGCAAGGCAGGGTAAAGACACTTTGCACAGGTCAAAAGGCACCGCTGTGATCGTATGCCCAGATCGAATGCTAGCACCATTAGAGAGTCATAGAGATGCCGGGCTGGAAGGGACCTTGGGAGGTCATCAAGTCCAGCCCCCTGTGCAGTGGCAGGACCAAGTAACCCTAGACCAGCCTTGACATTCTGGCCACTTACATCCCAGGAGCCTCTGATTAAAAGCCCGAAGCACCAGCGACCCCGAGCGCTTAGCCCAGGAGACGGGCGCCGCGGGCGGGCCAGGCTACCAGGGCCAACGGCCTCGCATGAGCTGGGCTGGCTCCCGTAGAGACAGACGGAGAGACCCAGCCACTCTATGTAATGCCATTGCGAATGCCACCTGCATTCCCCTCCCGGTTCCATTGCCAACTCGACCGCTGGGTTCCCCGGCCCCAGTTTCTTTGCAAACTCTCCTCCCCAACCAGCCGGTACCATTGCAAAGAGCACCCGTGCCCCTCCCCATCCCCTTGCAAACGCCACCCTCCATCCCACCCTGCTTTTTCCTGGCCCGGGGGTGTCCAAATCTCTGGTAAAAATCAGAACCTCCCGTGACTGCTCTAGTAGGGGGGTCTCCATGTTTTTGGTCGGGATTCCATTTCCATAGAGGGTCCAGTCCCGCGGGTTAGCGTAAAGGTCTGAACCCCCCAATAGCTGAGGGAAGGGCACTGCGCAAGGCCCGGGCGGGCAATAGGAAGCCCTGGCCCATGGATTCAGCCTGCAAGTGTACGAGCAACATCTTCTAACTGGCCACAGAGCAAAGGGGAAAGTCACGGGGGGGGGGGGGGGGTCCCTCTTGTAGCCACTTGCAGCACATCTGACCGCTCCATAGAGTCCAAGCCCAGAAGTGACCCCAGTGGTCACCTCGTCCGACCTCCTGCGTAACACAGGCCAGAAACTGCCCCGCAACCATTCAGATCTTCTAGAAAAACAACGCAACTTGATTTAAAACTTGCCAGAGATGGAGAATCCACCACGACTCCTGGTCAACCGCTCCAGCGGTGAATTACTCTCACCACTGAAAATTCACGCCTTATTTCCAGTCTGAAGGTGTCTAGCTTCAGCGTCCAGCCATTGGATCGTGTTAGACCTTCCTCTGCTCGTCTGAAGAGCCCGTTATGAAATATTTGTTCCCCGGGCAGGTACTGATAGCCTGGGATCAAGTCACCCCTTCATCTTCTCTTTGTTAAGCTAAAAACATTGAGCTCCTTAAGTGTCTCACTACCAGGCAGGTTTTCTAACCCTCTGATCATTCTCGTGGCTCTTCTCTGACCCCTCTCCGATTTACCAACGTCCTCCTTGAATGGCGGGCACCAGAACCAGACACAGGATCCCAGCAGTGGTCGCCCCAGTGCCAAACACAGAGGGGAAACAACCTCATTGCTCCTAAGCGAGATTCCAATTTATACCTCCTGGGATCGCATTGGCTTTTTTGGCCCCGGCATCGCACTGGGCACGCCAGTTCCACTGATGATCCTCCCACGACCCCCAGATCTTTTTCAGAGTCACAGCTTCCCAGAAGAGAGCCCCCCAGCCTGTCCGCATGTCCTACATTCTTTGTTCCTAGATGTATCCATTGCCATTTAGCTGTATTCAAAGTGCCGACCTTACCAAGCGGTCCAGATCGCTCTGTATCAGTGACATGTCCTCCTCCTTATTTGCAATCCCCACAAACGTGATCGAGGATTTCATGTTTTCTTCCAGGTCACTGATAAAAATTTTAAATAGCGCAGGGCCAAGAACTGATCCCAGCAGGACCCCACTGGGAACACACACACACAAACACACCCCGGTGACAATCCCTCACTTACAGTTACATTCTGCAACCTTTGCAGCATTATAGCTGCATTGGTCCCGCAGAAAAATGATCAAAAAAGACAAAACCAGCATATCACCCGCGGGCGAACACTTTTCACAAAGATCAGAGGGGTAGCCGTGTTAGTCTGGATCTGTAGAAGCAACAAAGGGTCCTGTGGCACTCCGTTAGTCTATAAGGTGCCACAGGACCCTTTGTCGCTTCTACTTTTCACAAAGGGATCTCTCCATACGTGATCTTTCAATACTTGTCCTCAAGGGAAACCTGTCCACCTTCCAGTGGTGAGCCTGGGAACGTAACATTCGTAACTCTGCCAGACACCAAAAGCCATGGGTTTAAAACAAGGATACTGGCGTTACGGCTCATTACCACAATCTGTTTCACACCCCGCTGCCTGCGACCCTTAGCTGCCCACTTCAAACCCTTTACGCAGAACAATCTAGCCTCCAATGATCCACTTCATTTCAAGTGAACACCTCTGTCGGAGAAAAACAGAGTTAGGGTTAGGGTTAGGGTTCCCTCTACTGACTTCCACACCTCCAACATGGGTCACCCCTTCTGCCCAACTTGTCCTGAGCTCAGACACTGGGGCTTCCTCCCCCAGAGCTGAAGAACAGCTCTGTGTAGCTCGGAAGCTTGTGCCTTCCACCCACGATACTAGCGAACGATACAACCTCGCCCACCCCGTCTCTCTCATTCTGAGACCTATCAGCGAGCCAGTTTTGAATCCGTTTCACATCTACACCCTCGGGACGCCACAGAGCTCTGCCCACAGACGCTGTGTGGAAGGGCAAAACCAGGGGGGTAGACGGTCGGATCTGTCACGACAGAGGCATTGGCGGTGTTTGAAACATGTTCTTGACCCCGAGTACGCCAGCTGGAGGGGATATCGGGGCGCCTGAGGGAAATTGTTCAGAGGGGGTGCCTAGAGCTAAGACAGTAGATGGGTGGAACAGACGCATCTTTAAACGTGGCCCGTCTTGCACCTTCGGTAGCAGATTTTGCAAGGCGACTCCTTGCCTGATGTCAGAAGGGGCAGCACAGAACCGCACAGTACAGAACAGGGCTATCACCCAGGTCACGTTATTATTATATGCAGCTGGGTGTCTAAGAGTTTAAGGCCACCGGATCGCCTGGTCTGACCTGTATGTCACGGGCCACCGACCCCACCCAGTACCTGCACACTGCCCCCCAAACTGAAATGAGACCAGAGCAGACTAGACTCTGACATGCCACAGAGAACAGCAGAGACCAAGGGGCACCGCTGCCCGAGGCCCCCGCAGCGAAAGGATTAAGTGAGATACACCCAGATCACCCTGGCAAGGGACCCGCTCCCCCACGCTGCAGAGGAAGGTGAAAATCCCCCAAGGTCCCTGCCAATCTGACCGGGGGGGAGGGGGGCATTCCTTCCCGAGCCTACATGCAGAAGAGAAGAATGAGGGGGGATTTGATAGCTGCTTTCAACTACCTGAAAGGGGGTTCCAAAGAGGATGGATCTAGACTGTTCTCAGTGGTAGAAGATGACAGAACAAGGAGTAATGGTCTCAAGTTGCAGAGGGGGAGGTCCAGGTTGGATATTAGGAAACACTTTTTCACTGGTAGGGTGGTGAAGCACTGGAATGGGTTCCCTAGGGAGGTGGTGGAATCTCCTTCCTTAGAGGTTTTTAAGGTCAGGTTTGACAAAGCCCTGGCTGGGATGATTTAGTTGGGGTTGGTCCTGCTTTGAGCAGGGGGTTGGACTAGATACCTCCTGAGGTCCCTTCCAACCCTGAGATTCTATGATTCTATGATACATATGACCATCCGTTCAACTGTGAGCAATAGCCAGCCAGCTAAACCCCTGAGAGAAAGAATGCTCGATGCCACCTCGCGCCCTGACCCTCCCACAGCCACAGCCAGCGCTGAGGTTTCAGACAGAGGAGGGGAAAAGACTCCCAGGACACACTGCGGGGTGGGGGGGGGGTTCCCTTCCTGACCCCTGCTGGTGGTCAGCTGAGGCCCTGAAGCCTGAGCGTTAGGAACATAAGACATAAATCGTACGCAAGCCCCAGGGCGCTGAGCCCTGCCCCACATCGTCACAAGCAGCCCCTGCCATACAATCCCACTCGTGAATCTGTCCGACTCGCTCTTAAAACTAAGTTGTTCCCCCCGAGGCTAATCCCTAGACTCACCCCTCTGATGGTTAGAAACCGTCTTCTCATCTCCAGCCAGAGTTGGTGCCAGGCCAGTTTGTAGCCCTTTGTCCTTGTGCCGACATTGTCCTTTAGCACAGCCCGCTCTTCACCCGCCCTGATATTCCCCTAGCAGATTTATAGGCAGCCATCAGACCCCCTCTCTCCTCCTTTTCGCTAGCAGAAGCCACTAGTGCTGTGTGAGAGGAGCTAGGTCCGCCAGAGGTGGCCACGGCTCAAAGGGGCAGAGGGGGTTAAGGCGACTGGAGCAGGATATAACGGGGGACTGGCTTCGACATTAATCTCCATGTATTTGAGCCCGCCAGCCCCTTTCCAACGCACCATGCTCTTGTGCATCATAACTGCATTGTAGGAGTTGCTGGGTAAGGGGTGTGTGTGTCACTTTTGCCACCAGGGGGCATATGGGAGTCATAGAATCATAGAATATCAGGGTTGGAAGGGACCTTAGGAGGTCATCTAGTTCAGCCCCCTGCTCAAAGCAGGACCAATCCCCAATTTTTGCCCCAGATCCCTAAATGGCCCCCTCAAGGATTGAACTCACAACCCTGGGTTTAGCAGGCCAGTGCTCAAACCACTGAGCTATCCCTCCCCCCGGAGTCAGTCTGGGCAGGCAAGAAGGAGATGAGGCTTGTTCCCCACACCAGCTCCCCGCAAAGCCCAAGGAATCCCTAAGAACATTTGGTATGATGTTGGCACTGAAACGATCAACAGCCACAGAATTCATGGTGCCACTTACCTCTGATCGTCAGTAGGGTTCAGAGTTAACGCCCCACCCGATGGAGCCAAACGGGGAAGGGCAGATAGTGCTTGTTAGGGAAGCTTGCCACAGACTCAAGCAGTCATCGCTGAACATGGGTCACTGCGGGAAGGATTCTCCCTGCAGGGGTGAAAGTTTAGACCCTGCGGCACGGTTCTGTGGCCAGGCGAGATGGTTCCTTGGCAATCCTTGGCCGCAGTCTATCCAGGGGCAAAAAGCTGCAGCCAAGCAAGCTGGGACACGACCACAAATTGCGTCAAGAGGGTGACCTTAGCAGAGATCATTGCGGGGCTGGGAGTGAGCAGAGAAAGCGGATCTGGACATGCTGATCATGCAGGAGACGGGGTTTCAGAGCGTTCTGTGATCACAGGACACACGCTGAAAGTTAAGGGGCCGATGGCAGGAGCTGGCATTCATTCAATAATCGGTAAACAGCTGGACCTGTCCCGTCCCGCCCCCCGCCCAGGCCAACTCCTCAGCTGGGGTAAGCCTCAGCTGAATTCAGTGCTGATTTACACCAACTGAGAATCTATCCCAGGGTTTTCACCTACCTTCCTGGGATTTTATTACTAACTCAAACAGCAACAAACAAATGTTCTGCTCTGGCTAAATCTACCTTCCTGGCTTGGCTGGTCTTCACCTTTCCCTGCACGACCTCCTCTGCCCTGGGCCCCCAGGCCCTCTAAGCTGTGACTTCATCCTGGAGGTAACCAGTCCAGCAGGAAGTCGGTCAGCAGGAGTCCAGCCATGGCTAGCCAGGTGGGTCCAGGGTTAGAGCATCCAGCGGGCAACAGGTGGCGGAAGATGGAGCTGAAGCAAAAGACGGGGGCACCATAGATGCCAATCGAGGATTGGAGCAGAGGCTGGCAAGTCCCCCTAGCCCTGCTCAGGGCATGAACCCCCCCAGGGCCACACCCCATGCAGGGGTCTGCAGAAAACATGCCCCCCCCCAATACTCCGATGACCCCTGGTCCCTCCCCTGGCTGGGCAGTTCCATGGTGTAGGCGTCGCGTGCTGGATGGTGCACTCCAGACCCTGGCTCTACAGACCTGCGAGCGAACTTCTGAACGTCCCCCAGGGCCGTGCCTGCCACACAGAGCTGCCGGGCCCCCTCCTTGGGAAAATTCTGGACTGTCGGGGAGGAGGTCCGGGGGACTCATTCCTCATGGCTAGTGTGGCCACCTCTTCTTCTGCTGGATGAGCATAGCAAAAGGTACAAGTTAATAGAAAAGTTTGAAACCCGCTGGAGCTGCAGAGGGCACCTGCCAAACCTCCCGGCAATGGGGTGCTAGTTCACAGCAGGTCTTCGCCTTTGCCCCCAATCCTGGATCCTCCATTTGTGCATCGGGGTGCAGCATCTTCCCCGGGACGCCCGGATCTGGCTGACGGCCGCCTGCGGCGGAGCAAGAAACCCGGCGGTTCGACGGCGGGGCCGTCTCCGAGGGGTGCGTCGTCGACGGCAAAGCCTGCCCAGGTGACTTCTGGGTGGACGTTGGACGGCCGGAGAGCTGCTCCAGCCGCCCAGGACGCTCGGCGAGGCGGGTGAACAAGGCAGTCATGGAGTGGGAGTTCTCGGTTCGCGAGAGTTTTCTCGTCTCCCGCCAGAGGGGTTGAAGGGGGATCGTCTGCGACACGTGGAAGCCAAGACAGTGGAACGGACGTCACGGTACCAGTTACAAGCCGCATAGCTGCCTTTAGCTGGATGGGGATGAGGTCCCTATGAGCGCTTCTCCTCCAAAGCAGACACGCAGTATATGGACTAAATGAAAGTCAGCGTTGCCGGTTGGAGCATTGGAACAAGGCAAGCCCAGCTAGACCCTGCTAGCTTTTGGACGGTACTGATGTATCTCTTCGTTTTACAGCTCCCCCGTGTCAAGTGGCGCTGATCGGTAAGACTGCGATTGGGGGTGATTCCTAGGTAGTGGGGTTCGGATCCTGGGCGAGTGGACCTGCCGCCGAATTGCCGCCGCAGGACTCAAATTGCTGCCCCATTTTTGATGCCGCCCCAAGCACCATCTTGGAAAGCTGGTGCCTGGAGCCGGCCCTGCCGCTTCAGAATACAGGATGCCTGCTGGGTTACGTGAACTTCTGGAATGGTGTGGACCCAATCCTACCAGCATGATGGCACCCCGCTAGCATGACCTCACGTGCACCACACAAGCAAGGTCACCCCAGCAGGGACGGAGCAGCGCACTCAGCAAAATGGTGTTCCCCCCGTGCGTCCGTGACGATACCAGACAGAACCACATCCAGCGCTGGAAACGGGCAAACCTTACAAAAGCAGGACTGCCTTGCGGAGACATTTCCACTAGCGAATCAGGGAGTCCTTTGCACGGCGCAAGACGCGGGACAACGCAGAGGCATGGGCCACGGCATTCGCGCTCTCAAGGCAGGGGCGTGCAAATGCGCAGCGCATAAGCCCAGGGAAGAAGGCTGCGATCCGGAGCCAGGCTCCTAGCTGGTGTAAAGCGGAGTCGTTCTGGGGATGTGGAGGGAGCTCCGCTGATTGACACCTGCTGGGAATCTGGCCCTGCAATCCCAGCGAGCAGGATGAGTCTAAGAAGAGGGAGGTTAATTCACAATGGGCTCTTCCGGCTATCGATCGCCTGGCACGCCACAGAGGCGGGTCAGGATGGAGGCGGCCATGATAGAGTTGGGAACAAAATACAGAGCGAGGAGATCTAGAAAGCGAAGAAGAGATCAAGCCGGGTTTTTTTTTATTGCACCTAAGAAGACACAGCGCAAGCGCCTGCCCCAAAGAACTCACAGTGTAAAATTGGGGGAAACTGAGGCACGGAATGGTGCTGCGATTAGGCCAACCTCAGTAGAAGGAACGGAATCCGCACCTCTGAAGCCCCAGCCCAGTGCTCTAACCAGGCTACACAGAGTAATAATTGTCTTATTCTGGCCGCTACAGAGGAGCGGAGAGGGGAGGAGAACACCGTGAGGTCGGAGGGGATCCTGGCTCCCCCCGGGGCAGATGCTACCTTCACTCACCTCTTTAAGGAACTGAGGCTGCAAAATCTGTCGGGCTCGGGGCCCGGGGCTAGGGAAAGGAGCCTGTGGGGAACAAGGAAATCTAGCAGGTGCAGAGCGACGCGGGGGCGAAACACCCGCTGCATCCTCAGCTGCTGCAAATCGGCACCGATTTATATCCGCCGGGGCTCTGCCCCCACTGACACCAACAAAGTGATGCCCATTTACACCCGCGGGGGAGCTGCCCCCTCTCCCCACCCCTGCCATTCTGACGGTCTGCGAGGCCTCTGGCCGATATAAGCAAAAGAAGAATCCGGGCGGGGTGGCTCAAGGAGCTGGAGCCAGAACCCGCCCCGGGAAGAGAAAGGCGGAGAAGCAGCTCTACGGAAGAGAGCCCAGGGGTGAGGGTGAGCCCAACGGGCCACAAGATGGGATTCCCCCAAATAAAACGGGGAGGCGCCGAGAGCAGGTTGGCCAATCAGGGAGCTGATCCCGCGCCCTGCCCCTGCACGGCGCCCCCTGGCGGCAGCACCGCTTTGCCGGGGGCAGAATTTGGGGGCTACGCAGCCCTGTGCAGCACAGAACCTGGGGGTGAGGGGTGGAGTTAGTGCATAGGCGGGGAGAGGGGGGAGGAGCCTTGCTTTTGGTCCAACCCATGCAGGGGATGTAGACATAGCCTTGGGGCTGCGGCTTTATCCTGGGCTTCAGAAGATCTGGGTTCAAATCCCACCTCTGTTCTCACCCTTAATTGCTCTGTGCCTCAGTTTCCCTGCCTATATAAACAGGGATGATCCTCCTCCCTGCCAGTGGGGTGCTGGGAGGATCACGTGTGAGGCCCCCAGATACCAGGGTGTTGGAGGCAGTAGGAGCACCTCTGTAGACAGGAAGGGTCCACAGAGGCACCCTCTGCAATATAGCCCGGAGTGGCAGAATTCCTCCTTCATTCGCTTGAGCCTGGATCTAGGATTTGCCCCGAAGAGGGTGGCGATACAGCATCGGTAATGTCTGAGATGCTGAGCTCCTCCTGGATGGCAGAAGAGAAGTTTGGGCAAGTAGGAAATAAGACAAGAGCTCGGGGAAAAAAGTTATCACTGAATGGGGGGTAGCTGGTTCCGCACCGGCCAGCCTGGGCGGCAGGCAAAGGGTAAAAACAGTCTGATCTGAAGCCTGGTGGAACTCCAGAGGCTTTGGATCAGGCCCGGAGAGAGCTAAAGGGCTGTAGCGTGTGAGCTGTCTTAGTTTGTACAGCACCTAGCACGAGGCGGTCTGGCTGGGGTCCTTAGACAATAGACACAAGAGGATCGGCGGAAAGCAAAGGTGGTACTTGTTTTCCAGAAAGGAAGGAAGAGCGATCCTGATGATTACGGATCTGGCAATCTAACATCTGGCCCCAGTAAAACTGCGACGCAGAGAGAGACCCCTGGACATGGCAGAAAGAGGAGCAGGAAAAGCAGCAACATCGAGGAAACACCAGCCAAAACTCAGCCTTGGGAGAGAAAACACCGCTCCCGTGGCCACTGACTAGAGAATGCCACCCCATTCCGTGGGGTCAGCCCTAGGATGGGATGAGGAGAGAGGTATGGCAGCAAAGAGGGATGTATAGGGAGCGGTTTGACAGAGCAGGGGCTCTTCCGGAATAGGGCGCTCAGTTACACGCTCCGGATATTGCCCGACTCAGCAACAGGCAGGATCACAGGGCTGGAGCTGTGGGGTGCGATGGGGGGCGGCATCTGGCTCCAGTGGCTGGGGTGGGGCACAGCCTGCCTGCCTAAGCCCCTGGCAGGGAGAGGAATTATTTAAAGGGGCGCAGCTAATGCGCAATGGGATCTGCGAGGCGGGGCGAAGCGCCACCCCAGGGAAGAGCTGGGTTGGGACATTAGACTGGACTGGATAATAAGCAACCACCATCCCCGGCTCTTTGCATTGGCAGATCTCAAAGCCCCTTACAAAGGGGGTCACAGCATGCCCATTTTACTGATGGGGAAACTGAGGCACGCAGCGGGGCCATGACTTGATCAAGGTCACCTGCAGGCCAGCGGCAGACCCAGGTTTCCTGAGTCCCACTCCACTGCTCTGTCCACTAGACTGGGACAAAGGCCTGGGGCAGGGGGAAATCAACTTGAGGGAGGGACCGGATGAATTCCCAGAACTCCAGCATGCCCCACCCCATTGGCTGCGCCAAAAGCAGCCACCCCCAAAACACACCCAACGAAGCAGGCCCGGGCGGGGCACACGCCCCCACCCCCCGTCTACCAGGCTCAAGGACGGGGAGTCCCCACTGCCAACCCAGGCAGGCTCTAGGGGGTGCTTGTCAGCCTGGCCCCACTAATGCATCCTGCCCCCATACATAGGGGCACCCAGCATCTCTCTCATATACACACAATCCAGGCTCAGGGAGACATCACCACCCCCACCTCCTAGGGTGGGGCATTCACTCTGCAAACCCACCAGGCATAGGAGGGCAGTCAGCAGCCTCTTCTTACTTGAGTCGGGGGGTGCGAGGAGGGTGGGGATCCCCAAACTAGCCCGGCTCAGGGGCGCATCTAACCCACAACTCAGAACTTGCTCTGTCCCCAAAGCCCGGCCGAACGCTGCTGTCAGCCCCGGGGACATCGGGGTCCCACGCGGCGGAATTATGAATCATATCGCAGGGTACGCTGCACGACGCTAATAGCGCCATCGATTCTTTTATTCCATCCAAAGGGGGGTTGACACAAGTGCTCCGCACATGCCGAACAGCCTAAAAAGAAGCCGTCGCTCCACCCAGCACAACGAAGACTTCGGAACCGCGGGATCAGGATACTCCCCCACGGGCCGGTCCTGGGGGAACCCGTCTCCCCCGGCGGGCTCACGCACCATCAGGGCGGGTCGGACCAAGAGCCCTCCCTTCCGTAACTCTTCTCAGCTCCTTTCCCAAAGGAGCGAGGGCCCCGCTAGTGACGGGCTTCCGCTGGAAACCAGTTTGCGGCCATCCCCCCTCAGTTCCAGCCTTGGAGACTCAAGGACTTTGAGGTCAGAAGGGACTGGCCGTGATCACCCAGCCTGAGCTTCCTTCTCCTCTTCCTTGCTCACCAACAGGTTTTCCATTGCACCCGGGTTCACTGCTTTTAAGATCACAAGGGGTGGGAAGGGCCATGCTGGCTTGTCTTTGACTTCCTTCTCCCTGCTAGTCTGGGCCTTTCTTCCCAAGACACGTATTTCCTTGACCAAACGTAAGCTAATACGAATTCATTAAGTTCATATTTATCCTTCGCCATGGGAGCTCCCCCCATAACACAGCCCCCCCAGCTGTGTGTCCTCCCAGCCGACGGGAGATCGGGACGGATGGACGGAGACCTTTATTTCGTACCGCAGGGTATACATGATATAATAGTTACTGAACCAGTCCCGCCCAGCACCAGGTGAGGGTGCTATAAGTGGGACCCAATAAACTCCCCTGGCTTCAGCTTGGATCTACAGCTTGTCCTAGGAACCGGCTGGGATGCGGGGGGTGGTGGGACTGGGGTCTCCCCTGGGGAAGGATCCCCACCTTCCAGCCGGGCCAGAGCTCAGAATCTGTCTCCTTCCCGTCTCCCGACCTCCCTTCTCTCAGCGGGTCTCCCTGCAGGGCTCCCCTCAACGCCCTGTCCCCTGGGTGGATCCAGCTATTGTGGCCTGGCCACGGCTTCCCAGATCTGGCCCTTTTAACTGCAGCGGTCGTCCCCCTCCCCCTCATCTAGCCAGGATGCCTGGTACCTCCGTGGCCTACACACGGTGCCCGCGTGGGTGGCAAGTCTGGTAGATTGTAAGGTCACAAGCAAGAGACGCTGCCTCACTCACCCAACCAACCCTGGGGGACCGGAGAGCTGCCCACGGCTACAGGGAAATCTCTGCGGGGGGAAAGCAGGCAGCAAGCCCAACGGCCCTGGCACGAGGTGCCCGCCTTAGTGACAATGCCACCTGAGTGGCAGCTCAGGCTGAACTGTGGGGAAGTGCCCAGGACCCAGAGAGGTAACAGCCAACCCCTTCCCCTTGCACCCAGACACGCCGCGCTCCAGAATCCTTGCAAATGGGCCACCCATTCTGCATGAGCAGGCGCTTCCTATCAGTCCCAGCGGGGCACTGCAGGGATGCCCCTTCCAGGGGGTGCTGCCTGCCCCCCAACCAGGAAAGGACACAGCCCACTAGCCACCCAACCCTGGGTCATCAACAGGGATTGAATTCAAAATATTCGGCGTCAAAGCACAGATCTCTGCCCGCTCGAGCTAAAGGAGCAGCTCCATTAGCTGACAGCAGTAGTTAGGCTGTTCTCCCGGAGAGGGGTTATTTTAGCTCTGTATTTGGCCCTGGTGCAACTGCTGCTGGGATCCTTGGTCTGGTTCTGGTGGATTCTCCACGACCAGCCATTTGTAAATCAAAATGAGCTGCGTTTCTGGCAGATTTTCTCTAGGGATTGTTTTGGGGCCATTCTCTGTCCTGCGCTGCCCAGACTAGGTGATCGCAGCCGTCCCTTCCGGCCTGGGAATCTGGGACTCCTCCGCTGGGGGGTGCCGACACGCGTAGCCGTGTACAGAAGGGCAGCCAGGATCCGTCAACCCCCAGTTCCCCCAGCAGCTTCCCCTGCCTACGAACCCCGCGGCGGGGTGAGCTGCTGCCGGCCGACCCTACGCAAAGCCGGGGACGTCCCAGCCCGTACTTCGCCGTTCAGCCTGCCCAACGAGGGAGACCCTGCACGGGAGAGAACTCGGGACAGATGGGCCATCGAGCTGGAGCCCGTGCCGGATGGGTCGCCGGCAGCAGGCAGGTCCGGGATTGGCATTGCCAGTGGAACGCCCGCCCAGGAGAGCGCTCCCCTCAAGCCCTCGTCACACCCAAGATCCCGGCCTTAACCAGCCCCTCATCCCCTAACGCCCCAGCCCCTCGCTTTCAACGCTCCTGCTCTCCTTTGCCCCTGCTAACCACGCTGGGCTTACTACAGTTATCCTTCAGCCGGGAGCTGCTGGGGGAAACTGAGGCAGGGAGCGGCAAAGCGACTGGCCCCTGCTCAGTGGCTGAGCCAAGAAGAGAACCCAGGAGTCCTGAGGCCCAGCCCCCTCCAGTCAACCCCACTCCCTGTCCAGCCACGCTCTGTCCACGGTACGCTGGTGACTTTGCAGCGTTAAAATCCACCTTAAATAGGACAGGGCGGCAGCTGCCACCTAAAGCCGGCAAGGCCTGTAATAACTGGGAATCGCGGCAGCTCTGGGATGAATGTCCTACGGCCTCTTCCGGTCTCCTCTCCCCGCAGCCCCTACTGTGTCTCGAACCACCTTCTGCGCTTCCTACTTCTTTCCACGCTGCCTCTGCCACCAGCTCCCACCCGCACCCCCCCACCCCCGGCCTTTCACTGTCTACGCTCCAGTCCACCCCAGCTCCCGCCCCCTCTTCCTCTGGCGGCCCCCAGTTCCATTCTTCGGTGGCAGACAGGGATCGCTGCTGGACAGGGAGCTGGGCCCCGGGGGGGCGCTGCGTTGGACAGGTGTTATCTGGTTAATGAGGGACTAAGCAGGGGTGGGGCGACCCAGTTTGAAGATGGGAGACGTCGAAAGCAAAGCAAAGGTGCTGCGGGGGGTGCTCTCTTCTTGCAGTCAGTGCCGACCCCAATACCCTAGGGTGGTACTAGGGGGCACTGTGCAGCGGGGGGGGGGGGGGGGAGGGTCAGCAGGGGGCGCTCTCCCCTTGCAGTTACAGCTCACCTCATAGCTCCACATTTCAATGTGGGTAATTCCAGCCTGCATCCCTTAACATTTTCCCCACAGTTGCAATGGTTTAGGACAGGAAGTGGAGTCTAGTGGCTTGGCTGCTGCATCCCACCCCAGAGGTGGCTGCATTTCAGTGCGGCGCGAGTGATCCCTGTACAAGCAGGTGCTGCGCCCCACCCCAGAGGTGGCTGCATTTCAGCGCTGGGTGAGCAATCCCTGTATAAACAGCTGCTGCACCCCACCCCAGAGGTGGCTGCATTTCAGTGCGGCATGAGCGATCCCTATATAAACAGCTGCTGCGCCCCACCCCAGAGGTGGCTGCATTTCAGTGCGGCATGAGCGATCCCTATATAAACAGCTGCTGCGCCCCACCCCAGAGGTGGCTGCATTTCAGTGCGGCATGAGTGATCCCTATATAAACAGCTGCTGCGCCCCACTGCTGCGCCCCACCCCAGAGGTGGCTGCATTTCAGTGTGGCATGAGTGATCCCTATATAAACAGCTGCTGCGCCCCACCCCAGAGGTGGCTGCATCTCAGCAGTGGTTGAGGGACCATTCATACAAACAATCCCAGCGCTGTGGAAACGTGGTGTCATTACGATCAATGGTTTAGCTACTGACAAAGTTGCTTCATCAGTCTCTCAGCTACCGAGAATTGCTCCCTCCTGCCCAGGTCACTAGACACCAGCCAAGCTACACAACAACACAACATATCCAGATTTACAAGCACACAAGGGACAGCTGAAGGGCCAAGACGGAACACGGATCAGGAGCATCCGGTAGATGCAACAAAGTTCTTCCAGTCAGAGATTTAGCCCCAGGCGGGTTCCCAGCGGCAAAGTTCTGCATCTGGATTTCAGCAGGCAATGACCCCAGGCTGTGACAGAGAGAGTCCCCCTCACCCCCGGCAAGGAACGTTCCTCCCCAAACTCGGCATTCGGCAATAGTTCGAATCCCCCTTTGTAACCACCCGCCACCCCACGACAAGTCATGGGCAGAGACTGAAGCCATGACCTTTGAACCTCTGATCTGTGAACCCGTGACCTCTGGATCTCAAAGCACGAGCCAGGAACAGAACCTGGGTCTCCCTGCCTCCCAGTCCCATCCCGTGGGCCAGGCTCTGGGCAGGTTATGAATCGGGCTTGCCTAGTGTGAAGACCGTGTTAAATCCTACAGGATGGGAGCTGCCACCTCAAGCCCACGAGGTCTGTAAAGGGCTAAGAACATCTGAGCTGCCAGATCGGGTCAGCGCAATGGCCCATCTAGCCCGGTATCCCGTCTCTGACAGTGGCCAGTGCCAGAGCTTCGGGGGGAGTGCACAGAATGGGCCAATTATGGGGTGATCCCCCGTCTTCCACTCCTGACTCCTGGTAATCAGACGTTTAGGGTCGCAATGAGCATGGGGTTGCATCCCTGCCCATCCTGGCTAATAGCCACTGATGGACCTGTCCTCCAGGAACTCATCTAGTTATTTTTCGAACCCAGTTATAGTTTTGACCTTCACAACATCCCCTGGCAAGGAGTTCCACGGGTTAACGACACATTGGGCAAAGAATTACATCCTCTTGTTGGTGTTAAACCCGCTGCCTATTGATTTCACTGGGTGACCCCCTCGCTTACGTATCGTTGGAAAGAGCAAACAACACTCCCCTAGTCACTTTCTCCACATATTCATGAGTTTATAGACCTCTATCATATCCCCCCTTAGTCATCCCTTTCCTCAGCTGAACTGCCCTAGTCCTTTTACTCTCTCCTCTTATGGAATCTGTTCTGTGCCCTTGATCATCTTTAACACCCGTCTCTGAACCTTTTCCAGTTCCACTCTGTGGTATTCAAGGCATGAGCGCACCATGGATCGATACAGCGGCATTACGATATTTTCTGCCTCATTTTCGATCCCTTTCTTGCACTGCTGTTGCTGACGCGGGCTGTTTAAGCTACGAAACCAGCAGCAGGAGCAGGCTTGGAAGTCGCTCCTTTGGGCTGGAGTTCAGAGCCCCCGCACTGCTCCAGCGTGGGGGCGGTCCTACGGGATTTTGGTTTGAGGCGATGGGGACTGGGGAAGGGGGCTGGTTTGCTACATCGCAGCACCCACTCCCTGGAGCAACCAACTTTGCACGGCGGGGGATGTGTGTGTGTGTGGGGGGAGGGTCTCTTCATTAGGACATTGTGGGCAGACTCCACCCCGCTACCCCTGGCACAGGGACTGAAGGCAGCTGGCTTCTGTGCAGTGTGTATGCAGGGGCAGGGCCGGCGCGCCCAGTAGGCAACCCTAGGCGGTCGCCTAGGGCGTCAGCAGCTTGGGGGCGGAGATTCCCAGCGGCGATTGAAAAAACGCCGCCGAGAGTGCAGCTTCCCCGAAGCTGCTGCCCCTGCCCCAGGTGAGCTGCCGCGGGCGGGGGGGTTGGCCGCAGCGGGGGCGCTGGTGGGGGGCCGCTGGCGGGCGGGGAGCCGAGCTCCACCTCGGCCTGAGCGCAGCGCCCCCGCCGTGGCCGGGGGTCGGAGCGCAGCGACCTGCCCAGCGCAGCGCCCCCGCCATGGCCATGGGGGGCGGGGAGCCCAGCACAGCGCCCCCGCCATGGGGGGGGGCCGAGCACAGCACCCCCACCACAGGCTGGGAGGGGCGTGGGGGGGCGGGGTGCCAGGGGGCGGGGCGGGGAGCCGAGCCCAACCCCTCCGCTGCGGCCCCGGGTGGGTGGGGAGGCTGCCGCGGGCGGGCGGGCGGGGGGGTGGTTTGCCGCTTGGGGGGAGGGGGCATAGGGCCGGTGCAAGGAAGTTTCGCCTAGGGCGCGAAACTTCCTTGCACCGGCCCTGTGCAGGGGGTTCCTTCAAATCCCTCCCCACAGCACCCTAGTTCCACAGTCCTGCAGGGGTGAGCGGGAAGGGCAAGGGGTGGGCCAGTGTGGTGTTTTGGGGCTCCCCCAGACCAGCCCCTCTGGTGCTGAGTCTCCCCAAGTTCTGAACCACCGGACCTTTGGCCTGTTCCCCTCTGGTTTGTCACACACCCGAAGGAGCGACACCCGCCCCTGGTGATCGCGTCACTTGGGGACGGGAAGGGCTGTGAGGTGGGGTGTGGAGGGGGGTCACCTGGCAAGGAGTAACTAAGCTGCTGGAAGTTGGGGTGAGGCCTTTATGCTTGCGGGCTAGCCACCGGGGTCAGAGCTCGGAGCCATCGCAGCCCCAAGCCCCGACCCCCCCCAATCCGCTAGCTGGCCCCAGGGCAGGAACCCCCTTGGACCTCACCTACATGGCCCAGCCTCTGCTCCTCCTCTCCTTCAGGCTCTCCGCTGAGGTCTGTTGGGAAACTGAGCTGAGACTCAACAAACTCGCTTCACGCAGCGAGGCCCCCATACAGCCCTGGGCTGGCCCAATCAATGGTTTACAGGGGAGGGGAGAGATTTTTGAGTGGCTATGCCTCAGCCAGTCAGGAAGCAGCGGGATTTGCATACGCTTTCTGGTTGGCTGCCGCCCACGGTGCGCACCTTTGCATCCCCTGGCAAGGAGTTCCACAGGTTAACACCACAATGGGCAAAGAAATCCTACTTCTGACCAGCCAATCACCCGCCTGCTCTTGTGTAAATCTTGATCAGCAAGTTGCCAAACCCAATTTAGTTGGGGGTTCTGGTCTTGGGGGGCTGGGGAAGACCATGGCCTGTAAGAACCAGGCCCCGGAACTGTCCCTGCAATCGACAGCAGGGCCACAGGACTCAGAAGCACTGGAGAATCAAGACACAGCATTCATTCACTGCAGTTTTGCACCCCCAGTTTAGTTCACGCACATGTGCCTGACTTCACCCCACCTTTCAGAGTCCCTGATTTCTGAGGGGCAATCAGGGCCCTAGACATGCAAGGGACTTGGAACAGGGGTGTCATTTCGTACCCCTGATATTTGCACCTTGAGGAAAAAAATATAGGGAAGGCTGGAGCTGAAAATTTGCCCCAACGTGTATTTTTAAAAAACAGGAGGGCTACAGGGCAGGGAATGAAATTTGAGAAATTTGTGAGCAACGCACTGACCTAGTTTTGCACGTAGCCTTCAGCAAATAGTCTCAGCGGTCAAATAACAAACAGGTGACCTTTCCCTCCAAAGCCTTTATAGACACTCATCATTCATATCCTCCCAGCCAGGAGACAGACTGGCATCTTGGGAACAGCCCGGAGCCCCGGTACAATCGTCCCTCCTTCCCCATCCCACCTCTGTCATTCTACAGAGAGGGGAAACCGAGGCACAGATCGGTGAATTTCCCGGGTTTACCCAGTAATAGAATCCATGTCTTCGGCTCTGTCCACAAAGTCTCACTCCCCTTCCTTCCCACCCCTCCTGTTCTCCAACGACCTGCATGATACAAGCCGCCGGCTGCGACCACCCATTTATATTGTGGGAGGATTGCTGCAAACACGCGGTTCGAACTGACACAAAACTCTGGCGCGGGCTCTACAAACAGATTTTGTCCTTGTATATCTAGGTCAGGGTGTGATTTTTTTTTACCGATATTGTTGTACCAGTACAATCCGTAGTGTGGAAAGAGTCATACCAGTACAAAGGGGCATTATAGCAGTATGGTTAATTCTCCTTCCCATACAGAAATACTTATGACAGTATACGCAGACTTGGCAGAAAGCGATTTTTATTTTTTGATAAGGTTGATTAATAATATGGATGTGTATTTAGAAGTGTTTTAAAAAAAATTTTTGATCGATTTAAATGTTTACAGATGCGCAAAACTTATGGGGGTTCCAGACAATCGGAGGGTCAAATAATTCCCACCATCAATCTCAGCCTAGACCAATCCACACAAGCGGTCCATTTCCTAGACACGACTGTGCTAATAAACGATGGTCACATAAATACCACCCTATACCGGAAACCTACTGACCGCTATACTTACCTACATGCCTCCAGCTTCCATCCAGGACACACCACACGATCCATTGTCTACAGCCAAGATCTAAGATATAACCGCTTTTGCTCCAATCCCTCAGACAGAGACAAACACCTACAAGATCTCTATCAAGCATTCTTAAAACTACAATACCCACCTGCTGAAGTGAAAAAACAGATTGACAGAGCCAGAAGGGTACCCAGGAGTCACCTACTACAGGACAGGCCCAACAAAGAAAATAACAGAACGCCACTAGCCGTCACCTTCAGCCCCCAACTAAAACCTCTCCAGCGCATCATCAAAGATCTACAACCTATCCTGAAGGACGATCCCTCACTCTCACAGATCTTGGGAGACAGGCCAGTCCTCGCTTACAGACAGCCCCCGAACCTGAAGCAAATACTCACCAGCAACCACACACCATACAACAAAAACACTAACCCAGGAACCTATCTTTGCAACAAAACCCGATGCCATCTCTGTCCACATATTTATTCAACTGACACCATCATAGGACCTAATCACATCAGCCACACCATCAGGGGCTCATTCACCTGCACATCTACCAATGTGATATATGCCATCATGTGCCAACAATGCCCCTCTGCCATGTACATTGGCCAAACCGGACGGTCTCTACACAAAAGAATAAATGGACACAAATCTGACATCAGGAATCATCACATTCAAAAACCAGTAGGAGAACACTTCAACCTCCCTGGTCACTCAATAACAGACTTGAAGGTGACAATTTTAAAACAGAAAAACTTCAAAACCAGACTCCAATGAGAAGCTGCTGAACTGGAATTAATTTGCAAACTGGATACCATCAACCTAGGGTTAAACAGAGACTGGGAATGGCTGGGTCATTACACTCATTGAATCTATTTCCCCAAGATTAAGTATCCTCACACCTTCTTGTCAACTGTCTGATATGGGCCTTCTTGATTATCACTACAAAAGGATTTTTCTCCTGCTGATAATAGCTCATCTAAATTAAATAGCCTCTTAGAATTGGAATGGCAACTTCCACCTTTTCTGTGTGCATATACACATCTTGCTTCTGTGTGTTCCATTCTATGCATCCGATGAAGTGGGCTATAGCCTACAAAAGCTTATGCTGAAATAAATTTGTTTGTCTCTAAGGTGCCACAAGTCCTCCTGTTCTTTTTTCAGTAGACACTGAGATTCAAAAAGTTTAAGCTTTCTAGCTGTTCCACAGTGGTTCTCAAGCAGATGTATGCAGAAGTCTTCCCTGGGGTACTTCAGCTCATCTAGGTAGTTGCCTGGTTTCACAACAGGCTACATAAAAAGCACTAGCGAAGTCAATGCAAGCTAAACTTTCATAAAGCCAATGACTTGTTTATACTGCTCTATAGACTATTCACTGAAATGTAAGTACAATATTATGATTCCAATTGATGCATTTTATATGGTAAAAATGAGAGCAGGGTTTGAGGCTGGTTAAGAACACGTCAAGAGTCTTCCCTGAGGACGGGGGTTGGACTAGGTGACCTCCTGAGGTCCCTTCCAACCCTGAGATTCTATGAGAAAGTCAGCCATTTGTCAGTAATAATGCCCTGTGACACTTTTGTTTTTTTAGGTCTGATTTTGTAAGCAAGTCCATTTTTGAGTTAGGTGAAACTCAGGGGGCACAAGACAAATCTGACGCCTGACGGGGTACAGTCATCTGGAAAGGTTGAGGACCACTGCGTTATAACACATCAAAAAATAAATATCCTTAAATCAAACCCCACTCATTTCTCAAGCAGCGTTTTTCTTACTTTGCCTGTCTATACGTTTTGATTGTTATCAATGGAAAGAGCTTTTCATCAAGGGGGGGGGGTGTGTATGGTGAAACTGACATTGATTGAAATTTACCGGCAAAAATCGAATCCTTCCACGCCTAGGTAGAAGGCACCTTCACATCAGTATAACTGCGTCTAAGCTACAGAAGCTGAATGGCTTTGACCAGATGGGGATAGTTAAAGTGGGACAACTTTTGTGCAGAGACAAGATTTAAAATCCATGCTGTCCAGAGCCATCTATTTGACATGGCTTTTGGCCACAGGTATAGTTTGACTTCTATGTTTTGGGGGGCAGTGCCAGGCAGGCCAACAGGGCTGCATGTGTGTGTGTGTGGGAAATTCCACGCCTGCCCGAGGCTTGCAGCTGCCCTCCCAAACTACGCCCACGCTTTTGGGGAGGATTCGAGTGTCTGCTTCCCTGAAGGATGGAAAGAGGATTTTTCCTAGCTACCTGGTTCTGTTCCTTTTTTGGAATCATTAAAACGCTACTGGGGCCCTTTTTGTTTTGCTGCAGTATCCGTTATTTATCCAGCATCTAGAGTGACTTTAAAAAAAAGAAAAGAATCAAATTGAAATTAATTAATTAGAAACAGCCAGGACTAATGGACAGAGCACAGGACTGAGAGCCAGCCACTCTGCCCCTTGCTTTGCCCATCACGTCATCTCATTGCCCTAGTAGAAATTCCCCCAAGTTTTGCATCCATGTCACGAGTCTGTTAGTCCACTGGTCCCTAGAGCTCCGGTCTCTCCAGCGGAAACCCAGGGACCCGAAGAAACAAAGTGGCATTCTCACTCCAATGTAACACGGGGAGAGCCATGTTTACCTGCCTCGGAGCAGGGTTTGAGGCTGGTTAAGAACACGTCAAGCGTCTTCCCTGAGGATCTGCAATCCAAAGCGCTTGCCGAAGTGGGGCAAGTCCATGTTACCAAAAGGGGGGAAGGGGCTCCTTCTAGCTGCCAGCGCACAGAACTGCCCCTGCCACCCCAGAGCCAAGTCAGGGTTCACCTCCTTGGACCCCCTCAGTACACCTGTAGATGGGGTGGCGGCTTCATTCGCTGTATTTCTGGAGGGCAGAGATCGGGCCCTCATCATGCCGGGCGCTGCGCACACACGGAGACCCAGTCTCTGCCCCAAAGGGCTTCCAGCCTCAAAAGACAAAGGGTGGGGGGAAGGGAAACTGAGGCACACAGCGGGGAAAATGACTCGACTAAGGTCACCCAGCACTCATATAAGTGAGAGTTTCTACAAGGCCAAATTCTGAAGTCCTTATGCAGACAGGGCTGCTGTTAACTTCACTCAGGGGGTTGTCCCGGCTCCGAATCCTGCTGATGTCTGTGGCAAGACTCCAATTGGCTTAAATGGGAGCAGAGCCAGGCCTTAAAGTAAGTCTGGGGTTCAGGATCAGGCCCCAGAGCTACACCCTATTGGAGAGCATGGGTACATGTGGAGTTGCTGGGTTGGGTCACTATTGGGTGGGGGTGGGGGGGGTTCAGGCTTACTAGAGCCAGGGCGATGCCTTGCCTGCGGGTTGTGACTCCCCCCGCAGCACTCACCCTGTGACCCCCCCTCCCATGAAATCCTGTTTCAGGGGAAATCAAGCCCCTACCCCCGCAGAAAGAAGCTTCCAACAAAAGTCTGGCAGGAATCTCGCCTGGTTTTGTCGCCACCATCAAATCCCCAGACAAGGCAAATCTCCCCCAGATTTGGGGTGCGGGGGGAGGTTTCCTTGGGGACTAGACAGCGACCCAGATCTGAATGCCCCTGGAGCTGGGGGATCAAATGCAGCTCCCCCCCCCCCAATAATACAACAAGGCGGGTAGGGTGGAGCAGAAAGGTGGCACCGCGGGCAAGGTGCCTACCTAGGCTTCTAGTCCCACCTCTGCCACAGCGTGACATTGAGAAAGTCACTTCCATGCTCTGCGCCTCGGTTTCCCCAGCTGTGAAACGGGAATGATGACACTCCTTGACCGTGGCCCAATCACTTTTAAGCAGGTGGATGCAGCCTCACCCGTCACAGCCGGGAGCAAGCCCCGGCCAGCACCTGGGTGCCTCTCTGCATGCCATGCCCACAACGGCGGGCTGCTACCAAAACCACAGCAGATCCTCTCCGTACCGGGGACTTGCCAGCAGGGAGAGGTAAGGTAAGGAGAGGGGTGGGGGAGGTAGGGGGTCCTGGGAGTGGGTGAGTATAGGGGCCTATATTTTGCGTCAGAAACTAGGCCCTTGTCTAGCTCTGCTTTCCCCTGGAAGAGTCTATGGAGGACTGGAGAACTCAGGGCTTTGTCTACCTGTGGGAAATTCGCACCACAGCCACGTGATTGGATTACATGCTCACCAGTCCCAAAGAGGTGAAACCCCATTGGCTGACAGAGGGATGTGGCTCTGAGCCAAGCCGCTTAAACCTGGCATTTGCTTTCGATCATGCTCTTTTCACTCACAATGAACAGATGGGAGAAAAGCCCTCTCTGTTAAAGAGCCAACAGCCTCTACTCTTTTCAGTTAAGGGTGGAAGGAATCGACATCACTGGGTCACCCAAGGAGACCTCCAGGGAAAACAAGATTTGATGGCTCTAAGGTGCAAAACAAGCAGAATTTAAAAAAATAAATCCAAACCAACCCCTTTCAGGCCTTATTTTAACCAGAATAAAGGGCACAGACCCTACTCCCACCAGCATAACGTCATCTAGAGGGCAGCCAGCCATGACTAGGGTGACCAGATGTCCCGATTTTATAGGGACAGTCCTGATTTTGGGATCTTTTTCTTATATAGGCTCCTATTACCCCCCACCCCCGTCCCGATTTTTCACACTTGCTGTCTGGTCACCATGACACATCACGCCTATTGAAACACGTTCCAGCAAGGGAGATCACGCCACACTCGAACCTGGGACCGTCAGCCCCAAAGCACAGTCCTCGGCCACTCAAGCTGAAGGGGGGAACTCTGTGGCCCAACAGCAGTAGCAGGCTGTTCTCTGGTGGACCTGCCACGAAGGGCAGCGTGGCGTGCTTAGGAGTTGCCTATTGGGGGAAACTGACCGACAGAGCTATTCCGGAATAGCTCCACCCGTGAACCAGCCTTTAGCCAGCATGGGACACAAGCAAACGAGAGGTTTGGTCTAATGAGCAAGGGCTGTTTCGGCTGAATTCAGGCTGGGATTTTCAGAGCCAAGGGAGTTAGGAGCCTGATTCCAGATGCCACAGGCCCCTTTGGAAGGGCGAGCCCCAAAGCCCAATTCTCTGAAAAGCGGCTGTGTGACCGTGGCCCTTTGTCACCCGCATTCAGCCGCTCTCGGTGCCTCACGTCAGATCTACCGGCGGCAATAAGAGTTTGTGCTGCTGGGCCCACAGAGCCAGACCGGCTCTAGTGGAAAGAGTTTAATTCTGTGCTCTTCTGCTCCAGGCAGCTGGGGTACTGCAGGGTACTGCACTGCACTGCACCACAGGAAATCTGGGTTCTAGCCCTGGGTCAGCTGGGGTGACCTTAGGCCAGTCCCATCCCTGTTGTGTGCCTCAGTTTCCCCTCCCACCCTTTGTCTATTTAGAGTTCGAGCCGTTGAGCCGTCTGTGCAGCGCCTGGCCCAACGGGATCCTGAGCTCAGGTAGGGCAGGGTGTCTGTGCTGGGGGTGGGGGAGTTGCATTCGTGTAGATACCCCACGGCAGTCGGCACATTTCTTCCAGCCACAGATTCTGCATCCATGACTCACAAGGCAAACCCCCCAGATCACAGGGGGAGTTTCAGGCACCGGCTGCTAGAGAGGACCAGGCTGACACTACACCCATCACCCTCAACAGTTGTTCACACCTGTGTAAAGCCACTTTGCCTGTGCTGGGGCCCACGCCATGGAAAATCGGGCCCGCTGGGCAGCAGGGAATTGGGTTCAACCTCCTTTTAGTTGTAGACCAAATACATCTGATCTCGGGTCCCTGAGATACAATAAACCTGGGATTTCTCCCTGCCAACACCCCCTTTTTCAGTGTCACTTTTCAGAGTAGAAACACACTTTTCATGTATTAGGTGTATTACGGTATCAGAGATGTGCCGGGCGCTGTACAGACAAACAGCAAACCCCCGGGAGGCAAGAGAATGACCCTGCATCCAGAGGGAAGACATTGGGCTCTGTCAGGGCAGGATCACGCCGCGATCTGCACTCGAGGCCCTGGGAGCAAGGCGCCCAACTCCCATTGGACCGGAGCCTCTAATTCCCCTAGTGCCCGGGTGGGAATCCCAAGCCTATGGCTCCAGCGCCCAGGGTTTGCAGCTTGGGAAGGCGTCCGCGAGGCGGACCAGCCTGGCCCCGAGCAGAGGGGAGACGCAGGCCGTGGGGAACGCTCTTGGGGCAGACACTGTCTTTGTACAGCGCCTGGCACAAGGGGGGGGGCTTACTGTAATACACCTAATAGCAGTAAAACCATACAGTTCCTAGCACCGTGGGGTCCTGATCCACGACAGGCTCATAGGTGCTACCATAATACACCCAATAGCAACAAAAATGTACAGCACCTAGCACCACGGAGTCCTGGGCCATGACTGCCACAACCCACCAAATTAACCCACAACAGGTAGGAAGGCACCAGCCCCTCATGCTACAGCAGCTGCCTCTCAAAGTGGAATGATTTGGGTCGGATCCCACACAACCGGCAGGGCTGGATCCGGGTAGGCGAGGAGACGGGTCTGAATCCGACAGCGCAACGCAAAGACTGGGGGGCGAGGGGCTAAGTCGAACATGGCCAGGAATGGCATTTATTAGGTGTATTACGGTAGATGGGCCCCCTCCCCCCTCCCCCCTCTGGCCAGGCGCGGTGCCAACTCAGAGCCGGCCCCTGCCCTGCTCCCAGGCTCGCTAGCCCCTGGGCTGTCTCTCTGCCCCCCTGTGCCAGGGCAAAGAGCCCCTGTTCCGAGTCACACGCCCGCTCTGCCCTGTGTTGGCGGCACGGCAAGGCGGGTGGCCGGGGACTCAGGCCCCCAGGGGTGGGAATCACGCTGACCCAAGGGGCTGGTGCAGGGTAAGGTCACGGCGCTGCCCAAAGGGGAACCGGGCCTGGGTCGATTTCAAAGGCCAAGTTTAAAGCAGCAAAAAGGAGGGAGCGGGACAGAGGCCGGAATGGAGTTAACCCCCCTCCCTCTGCAACCTTTCATCCCGTCCCATCTTCCCCTCACCCCTCCAGCTCCCAACTCCCTATCGCACAAACAAAGCCGCATGGTCCTGATCCCTCACCCTAGGAGACAGGGCACAACGACCCCGCGGCCAGGGAGATCGCAGAACGGTTGGCGCTATGAGACGGTGCTGCAGGTCGGGAGTGAGGGGCACTGGCAGAGCTGGTGGGGAAACAGGGCTGGATAGCAGGGAGGGGCTGTGGATCAAGATTGAGGGCCCCCAGCAGAGTTCTGTGGGGGGGGGGCTGCGGGTCAGGATCGAGGGGCACCGGCGGAGCTGGGATAGCGGGGGGGATGGGACACTGTGGGTCGGGATTGAGGGGCACCGGCGGAGCTGGGATAGCGGGGGGGATGGGACACTGTGGGTCGGGATTGAGGGGCACCGGCGGAGCTGGGATAGCGGCGGGAGGGACGGGACACTGTGGGTCGGGATTGAGGGGCACCGGCGGAGCTGGGATAGCGGCGGGAGGGACGGGACACTGTGGGTCGGGATTGAGGGGCACCGGCGGAGCTGGGATAGCGGGGGGGACGGGACACTGTGGGTCGGGATTGAGGGGCACCGGCGGAGCTGGGATAGCGGGGGGGATGGGACACTGTGGGTTGGGATTGAGGGGCACCGGCGGAGCTGGGATAGCGGTGGGAGGGATGGGACACTGTGGGTCGGGATTGAGGGGCACCGGCGGAGCTGGGATAGCGGGGGGGACGGGACACTGTGGGTCGGGATTGAGGGGCACCGGCGGAGCTGGGATAGCGGCGGGAGGGACGGGACACTGTGGGTCAGGATTGAGGGGCACCGGCGGAGCTGGGATAGCGGGGGGGATGGGACACTGTGGGTCGGGATTGAGGGGCACCGGCGGAGCTGGGATAGCGGCGGGAGGGACGGGACACTGTGGGTCGGGATTGAGGGGCACCGGTGGAGCTGGGATAGCGGCGGGAGGGACGGGACACTGTGGGTCGGGATTGAGGGGCACCGGCAGAGCTGGGATAGCGGGGGGGACGGGACACTGTGGGTTGGGATTGAGGGGCACCGGCGGAGCTGGGATAGCGGTGGGAGGGACGGGACACTGTGGGTCGGGATTGAGGGGCACCGGCGGAGCTGGGATAGCGGGGGGGACGGGACACTGTGGGTCGGGATTGAGGGGCACCGGCGGAGCTGGGATAGCGGGGGGGATGGGACACTGTGGGTCGGGATTGAGGGGCACCGGCGGAGCTGGGATAGCGGTGGGAGGGATGGGACACTGTGGGTCAGGATTGAGGGGCACCAGCGGAGCTGGGATAGCGGGGGGGACGGGACACTGTGGGTCGGGATTGAGGGGCACCGGCGGAGCTGGGATAGCGGGGGGACGGGACACTGTGGGTCGGGATTGAGGGGCACCGGTGGAGCTGGGATAGCGGGGGGGACGGGACACTGTGGGTCGGGATTGAGGGGCACCAGCGGAGCTGGGATAGCGGGGGGAGGGACGGGACACTGTGGGTCGGGATTGAGGGGCGAGCCTTCACTGGGGCGGGGCATCATCCCTGCCTCTCATAAGCGGTCTCACTTATTCAGGACCAAGCAAGCTCCGCTACAGCCCAATTTCAAACCCCTCGGAGCTATGGGCCTTCCCCCCCTCCCCCCCAGCATCATTGACACCCTGGGCGACACGGCTCTGGACCCAAAGAGCCGAATATGCCCCAGTGACGTCTGCTTCAGCTCCCCCTACCCGGGCCCGGGTCGCATTTACCAGGGCCGGATTAAGACCTTTAGAGGCCCTAAGCACTGAAAAGATTATGGTGCCCCCAAATACGTAAAACAAATTAAAAAAAAACAAACAAAATTACACAACATATATATATATTATATATATACATAAAAATAGTGTAAGGGAAAAAAATGAATCAAGTACGTATAACTCAGAAGAATATATCAACATACATTTATTGCAATACATGACAGGATCTGATTTCCTCGCATTTTATGTTTATCTACGATAGTAGGACGCCCCCCCCCCCCGGTTTAGGTGGGGATAAGTAATAAAAAGAGAACAGAAAAACGGGGGAAGAGTGTGGAGTGGAGTGTAAGGAAGTCTAACAAAGTTCTGATTTTTCCCATGATGACTACTTCGATGCTTTTTTTGAAATATCAAATTTTAAAAAAAAATAATCTAATTTTTTTGGGTTGCCACTGCTTTGCTGGTGCCCGAAGTGCGTGCTTAGTCTGCCTATTGGGTAATCCAGCCCTGGCATTTACCCTAAGAGACTGGCACCAAAATCGTGTATCAGCTCGGAGGATGGGCAGCCCCTGGGCCTTGAGAGAGACACCCCCCACTTTGCCTTCCCCTTCCTCCCCAAGCTCCACCCCACAGCCTTACACAGACAGGACGGGGTGGAAAAAACTGGCCGTATGGGGTCAGCAGGTCCCCCTCCCCAACCCTTGGGCATCTTCCCCTATTCAGGCCCTTCTGTGAGTGCAGGCCCGGCATCCCCTCCTTCCGCGACCTGCCCCATCCATGATGCTAATGAGACATTGGTGGGGGGAAAAGCCCTGATCTCATGTCCCTGTAGCTGACACGAGTCCCAGGCAGCCAATCCCCCATGCCCCAGACTGGACCACTGACGCAGAGACTGGCTGGCAACTTAGAGGAGGCGTTCTGTGGACAGTAGGGTTCTCCCCCACACACTCCTCCGGGGTCCCACGCCTAGGCACGCCCAGCACCACCCCCACAGCACACAGACTCATGCTGCAAAGAGAGAAAGGGCCTGTTTCTCAGCTCCCCCTACCGCCACACACCCACCTCTTGTATTCGGTGCAGGGATGTGGGGGCTTTAAGCCCCCTTTGTGCTCCCCATCTTCTGGGGTGGCCCCTGATGTCAGAGCAGCCTCAGGGCTGCTCTAACTCACGCTCTGCCCCCTATGCGCCCTGAGGAGCAAATAATAGCCACTGTGCAGTGCATTCTGGCCACACCCCTGATCCACCTCCTATGGGCCTGAGGTGGGGGCAGAGAATAGCTACAGAGCAGTGCGCTCCAGCCATGCCCCCGATCCTCCCCCTATGGGCCCTGGGGGGCAGAGAACAGCCACAGCACAGTGCACTCCAGCTAGGTCCCTGATCCCACCTGCTTGCGCCCCAGAGGCAGTCAGGGCCTGGGTTACTAAGACAACAATTCTGAGACTTAGAGACCTTTCCTGCTCTCGTTTATATCAGGGCCGTGTCACTGACCCACCACGGGGTTACTGCTGATTTACACCGGGGTGAGCGAGAAAGGAATCAGGCCCCAACTCTCAGACACAGGTCAGCCCCAAGCAAGTTCCACCCTGAGCTTTGTGCAGGGGGGTAGGGGCAGAGTTAAGGGCATCTGGAGCCTGAACTGCATTTCCCGCGTTCCCCTCAAGATCGTGGCTTTCTTGGTTATGTCACCATGATGCAGGGATGGGGCGCTGGTGGACCCGGGGCCAGCTCATGAAAAGGTCCCAGAGGCATAGAATCATAGAATCTCAGGGTTGGAAGGGACCTCAGGAGGTGTCTAGTCCAACCCCCTGCTCAAATCAGGACCAACCCCAACTAAATCATCCTAGCCAGGGCTTTGTCAAGCCTGACCTTAAAAAACTCTAAGGAAGGAGATTCCACCACCTCCCTAGGGAACCCATTCCAGTGCTTCACCACCCTACTAGTGAAAAAGTGTTTCCTAATATCCAACCTAAACCTCCCCCTCTGCAACTTGAGACCATTACTCCTTGTTCTGTCATCTTCTACCACTGAGAACAGTCTAGATCCATCCTCTTTGGAACCCCCTTTCAGGTAGTTGAAAGCAGCTATCAAATCCCCCCTCATTCTTCTCTTCTGCAGGCTAAACAATCCCAGTTCCCTCAGCCTCTCCTCATAAGTCATGTGCTCCAGCCCCCTAATCATTTTTGTTGCCCTCCGCTGGACTCTTTCCAATTTATCCACATCCTTCTTGTAGTGTGGGGCCCAAAACTGGACACAGTACTCGAAATGAGGCCTCACCAGTGCCGAATAGAGGGGAATAATCACGTCCCTCGATCTGCTGGAAATGCCCCTACTTATACAGCCCAAAATGCCGTTAGCCTTCTTGGCAACAAGGGCACACTGTTGACTCATATTCAGCTTTTCGTCCACTGTAACCCGTAGGTCCTTTTCTTCAGAACTGCTGCCCAGCCATTTGGTCCCTAGTCTGTAGCAGTGCATGGGATTCTTCCGTCCTAAGTGCAGGACTCTGCACTTGTCCTTGTTGAACCTCATCAGATTTCTTTTGGCCCAATCCTCTCATTTGTCTAGGTCCCTCTGTATCCTATCCCTACCCTCCAGCGTATCTACCTCTCCTCCCAGTTTAGTGTCATCTGCAAACTTGACACTAGAGGCCCTGCTGAACACTGACAAACACATGGATGGGACCAGCCTGGCTCATCTGTGTGTTAGAATCATTAAAACAGGTATTAGGATGATAAGAATGTGTCTAGACTTTAGGGAATGCTGCTGGCATCCGTCTGACTTATAATATCTGTATCCCCTATCATAAGGTAATATCTGAGGGCTTGCATTATAAGCCTCTGTAAATCACCAGAGGAGAGGGACATTAACCAGTCTCAAATGCTGGTCTCCAGCTCAAAGTGTTAGGCCCAGCCACCCCAGACGGACTATTGGGGAATGTTAAAGAGGACAAAAGACTTTCTTGTTTCATCTTCACTAGGTGGGGAGGGGAGCAGCCTTGCAAATGGATTCCTCCTATCAGCTGAGTCTGCAGCTCAGAGAAGAAGCAGGGAAGGGAATAAAAAAAACCCTAATCAGAAGGAGTTGGATCTTTATGCAGTTTGGACTCCTTGGGGCAAGGATTACTAGGCGTAAGCAGGAGATCCCCAGTACTTAGCCTAAGTTAGCTCTAAAGGACACACACAGCTTGCTTATTATAGGAACTGCAATTCCTTTTTGAATTTTAAGATTGGAACTCACTCGTGTGTGTGTTCACCTGCTTTAACCTTGTAAAGAACTCACTTGTTTCCTTTGCCCATGTAATAAATCTCTAGATCGTTTATTACAGGACTGGCTATAAGCGTCGTCTTTGATGTTAAATCTAAAGTGCAATTGACCTAGGGCAAGTGACTGATTCTTGGGGAGTGGAAGTATCCTGAATATTTCTGGGATTCTCGTCTATTACACAGGTAGGCCCACCTGGGTGGCGAGAAAGATCGGAGGACTCAGAGGGACAGTCCGTGACTCCATATCAAGGCAGTGCTGGGGCCTGAGGAGTTTGCACTTGATAATTGCTTGGTGAGATCTAGGTATAGCCAATTTGGAGGGGGTGCCGGTACAGTTTAAATGTGGTATTGGGAGTTTTAAAGGTTAAGGAACTGACACAATGAGTGAACCCTAGTCAGAGGAGGGTGCTGTGAGAGAAGACATTGAACAGTGATGTTTGGGGAGGGGAAATCCCCGAAAGAGAAAACCCCAGTCCAGGAGCTGAGAACTTTGCTTGTAAGTTTTGACCAGGTGCTGGAGAAGGAGAGTTTGTGGAGCCCAAGGACCTGCCGGCCCCAAGCACCGGGGAGGAGACCATCGCTGTGGAACTGGCCTGACTGCAGCACCAATGGCGGACTTCCAGAACAGGGAAACCGAGGCAGCAGCGGAGAAATGCAGGCAAAGCCAGCGAGGAAGCGGAGAGGACGACACAGGAGGCAGAGGGAAACTCAAACCAGGCGACTCAATTTACGTGAGCAGTCAAAAGGCACTTCCCCAGCCGGCGAGTGCCTCCCCAAACACAGGGGTGGGAGAGTCTGCCCAGTTTATACAGAGACCGATTGTACAGATTATCGAGGAAAGCCGGTCAACTTTTTAATGCTGTGGAGGAACAGAGACGACTGGTACCACCTGAAAGGGGGGCACAATTTAAAGGTGTCCCCCCCACAAACTCTTGAGTCCACCAGCCCCCCCCGGCATGCCCCCTCTCTCTCGTGCTCTCAGCAGCCTCTCCAGCTGTTTGCTGTTGCCTCTCTCCGGCCGCAGCTTGAAGCTGCCGTATGGGGAGGGGGCCTGGCTGGCAAACCCTGGCAGAAAACTGGGGGGGGAAGGGGGAGCATGTGACCCCACATGTCCCTGCTCACATGTGTCGCCTCTGTGGAGAAAGAGGATGCTAAGGTGTATAAGAAATGTAAAGCCAATGGACTGAAAAGATTTTGGATTCCTCCGAGACCTACCGCACACAGGGGAGAAACCTCCAAATGGTCGACAAGGTGACTTGTGTTGCATGCGTAAAAAATGTGTAATTTTAATGAGAAAATGGATACGGGGGCTGGGCGCCAAAGGTGATATGGCCCAGGAGCAATTGTTAGGGGGTAGCTACAGATGAGAGGAAGGAAGCCGTCTGTGAAGACAAACCATCCACAGTTTTAGAGGCTGCAGAAATTGCTGATGAATATGTTGAATCAAGGGCCCATGAGGGATGGGGGGCAAATCCCAGGGGGAGGGAAATACTCCTGTGCCCCAGGTTAAGAGAAGTGACTGGCAATAAATCGAACTCCAACTTTGAGGATAAAAAAAAAACCCAAGCGAGTCCAGGTTTAAAGCCCGAAGGCAGGTATTCTGACATCACTCGAGCACCAAGTCACCGATAGCGAAAGGCCTTTCTGCCGCCTGCCTGTCCCAGTGAATCCCAGCCCATATAAAACCAAATTGCCCCAATCTTAACCCACCCCGCCCCAGTGAATGCCCCCACAATCACCCCAGAGGCGGCAGTAGGGCAGGAGGAAATCGGATCAGGATCGAGCCTTGGGAGAGGCGTGAAGGATTTATTAAGAACGCTAAAGGTAAATGACGCGACCAGAGGGACACAGTGGCCCCAGCCACTTTGGTCAAGGAAAGTTTGGCAAGAGAGGAAGACCGGTTTCCTGGTGAGAGTTTCACTATCTTGACTTTGGCTAAAGGCCCCGGGACTCCCCCTTTCGCCAAGATTTACTGCCAGGGTGAGGATTTTGAAGGAGATATCGCTGCTGTTTTAATAGGTAACGATACTGTTGCCACGCCTAGCGGGTTCATATCATAACTCGCCGCTGGAAAGAGCCCAGCTCTGCCATGGCTATGGACAGCAGGGGGCGCTGCACGGGGCGGGGATGGGAAAACGCCCTCAGTCCTTTATCAGCTGAAAGGCAGAGTTTGTCCCCAGAGGATGGGTCGGGAGATTGCCGGAGCGTCTGCTCTTGAGTTCAAGGAGGCTCACCAGGACAAGGAGAGGAAGGCGGCTCTGAAAACCATCCTGGCTGGGGGAGGAAAGGGGAGCAGTTTTCTAGGAGGTGGTTGGTTGAACAGGGAGGCTCCCTGGTGAGGTTTGCAACCACGTGCTTGTGCCGGATGCGTGGAGGATGGAGTTGCTCAGGGTTGCCCCTTTGCTGGACACTTCGGGGTGGAGAGAAGCCGCGAGAACTATAGAGAACTTTTTCCTGGGTGTCTGGCTGGTGAGTCTTGCCCACATGCTCAGGGTTCAGCTGATCGCCACATCTGGGGTCGGGAAGGAATTTTCCTCCAGGGTAGATTGGCAGAGGCCCTGGAGGTTTTTTGCCTTCCTCTGCAGCATAAGGCACGGGTCACTTGCTGGAGGATTCTCTGCATCTTGAAGTCTTTAAACCATGATTTGAGGACTTCAATAGCTGAGACATAGGTGAGAGGATTATTCCAGGAGTGGGTGGGTGAGATTCTGTGGCCTGCGTTGTGCAGGAGGTCAGACTAGATGATCATAATGGTCCCTTCTGACCTTAAAGTCTATGAGTCTCTCAAACAGAATTTCCAGTGGCCTCACAGGCTGGCGAGAGTAACAAGTTACAGGCAGAGTTGCGCCTTACGTCAGAGGTGTAGGAGGTTCCAGAGGACCCAGCAAGGGACTTCTGCAGGGATTGCCCATCACTAGGATGGCATGATTTTCATGAATGATATACATGGCAGTGACTTACTTGACTCGTGATTGCAACCCAGCGGGTTCCCACACTGGTGGGGCAGAGCGGGAGGTGAGGGGTGTCACGGAACCATCTAGGGTTCTTAAGAGACTGGCTAGAACCGACACAGATCAACGGAGAATCCAGAAAGACGACGGGCACCCTCACGGCAGGACAGTCATATCTAGCAACCACCAGCCTAGCGGAAGGATATTTCCTCCCACCTCTCTGCAGGGACGCAGAGCACAGCCCCAGCCGGAGAACAAAGAGGAAAAGTGTCAGAAGGCAGGGTTAAAAGCAGGGCTGCTGGGGAGAGAGAGCGCTCGCGTGGGACTGGCAGACAGAGACAGGGAGAAGGAGCCAAAACACGCTAAGGAGGTGTTTGCCAGAGGGTCTGTCGATATTGTGAGGCCCCTACCCGGACCTTCCTGGAACGGAAAGAACTATACGGACTTGACAGAATAAGGAGTAATGGTCTCAAGTTGCAGTGGTGGAGGTCTAGGTTGGATATTAGGAAAAACTTTTTCACTAGGAGGGTGGTGAAGCACTGGAATGGGTTACCTAGGGAGGTGGTGGAATCTCCATCCTTAGAGGGTTTTAAGGCCCGGCTTGACAAAGCCCTGGCTGGGATGATTTAGTTGGGGTTGGTCCTGATTTGAGCAGGGGGTTGGACGAGATACCTCCTGAGATCCCTTCCAACCCTGGGATTCTATGATTGCGGTGGGTCCTGCCAGCAGCTCTAATAGAAATGCAGAAACCGGCTACTACCCTAAGCACCATTTTAGCCGAGTACGTTTTCCCAGGAAAATCTTGTCAGACTGGGGTGCGAATTTCACGTCTGTGGTTTTCAAGACGTTCCGGGAGTTTTGTGGCGCGAGCCATATGTAGGCTGCCCCTAGGGTGACCAGATGAGAAGACCCGAAAATCGGGACTTCCCACCCAAAAAAAAAAAAAAAATGGAAGCGCCTCTGCCGCCGAAGTTGAGCAAAAAAAAAACCGGAAGAAGACTGAAAATCAGGACAAATGGTCAAAAATCGGGACAGTCCCGATTTTACCGGGATGTCTGGTCACCCTAGCTGCCTCCATCAGCTAGACATTAATGGTCTGGTAGAAAAAGTTTCAACGGGGGGTGTGTGTTACGTGGTGGGAGAATGACTGGGGTACGTTGCTCCATTATTTGCGTACCAGAGTGTACCCCACGAATCTATGGGGTTCACCCCCTTTGAGCTCCTTTATGGGAGACAAGTGAGGGAAGCCCGAGATTAAATTCGAAGCTCTTGGGTGGGTGAGACAGAAGAGACAAGACAGCCTGTAGGAGAGTGAGTGTGTCACTTTGCTTTAAAGAGAATGTAAAGGCTATGACGGATTGGAAGGATTTGGGGGTCTCAGATGCTCAGTGTGACAGGCAGGCGGCAGAAAGGCCTTTCGCTATCGGTGACTTGGTGCTCGAGTCAATTCCAGTGAGGAAGAACAAGATGCAAGATCGCTGGGAGGGACCTTACGGAGAGTGAACGGCTTATGATGTAAAGACGCCGCATGGCAGGGAGCTGTATGAACAGTGTCTGTCAATAGATCGAAAGCTTCCCACAAAAGGGAGGCGGGGGGAGACCCGATTTGCCGATGAGGGAACATTTCCCACCCCTTTCATTCATCTGGTCAGGGAGAATAAAGAAGAGACTCCGCTGGAGAGCCGTGAGATTTGGGAGGGTGTTAGACCCAGTATTGGAAACACCACAGGGGGGTATTTTCCAACCAGCCAGGTCTAACACACACAGCAGTGCCTTCTGTTGAAACGACCAGGCCCGCCCTGTCCCTATTGTGCCAAAGGAACAGATTCGGGAGGAAGAGGAACACAGGCTAGATACGGGAGGGATGGGGGGGGGGGGGGCGTCTCCATTGTGACGGTACCTAAAAGGGATAAAACCAGGAGATTTTAGAAGGGTGGACGCCATTCACCCAACCTGACCCTGACTCCACACCCCGGATAGGGGACCTACTGGAGGGGAGTGCAAAAGTCGTAAGCACTCTGGCTTTGACTCGTAGCTATTGGCTAATTCCCATAGGAGAAGTCAGCTCTCATAGTGGACTCTGGCCTACAGGCGTGGATGGTTATGCCTACTGGGTTAATCACTGCACGGGCTCCCTTTCAGAGGCTCATCAATGAGATGCTGCCGGGTTTGCGGACCTTCGCCAGGGCCGACGTAGACGACTTGGCTATTTTTAGTGGTTCCTGGCAAGACCACCTGAGCCATGGGGGAACTGTACTGCAGAGGCTTAGAGAAGCCAGCCTCACTGGCAAAGGGTCCACATGCAAGATGGGAGGGCGCAGGGGTACCTCACGGAGGACACAGGGTGAGCAGCAGCTTTGTTCGCCCTGACCCTTTAAAAGTAGAAGCATTCGGAATTGGCCTGCCCTGCAAACCAAGGAGCAGATCATCATTACCAGAGGGGTTTAGTGACACTGTGGCCCCATAATAGACCTTACAAAAAAAGGGGGAAGCCAGATCGGGTGACAGGGACTGAGGCCTGTAAAAAACCGACCCACCCCCACCACTGAACAGAACTGTCCTGGAGAGGGAAGGTGACACCACCATTTGGGCGATTAAGCAACTTAAGCCTTAACTGTAGAATAGAAAAATTAAGGTTTTAATAGATCACTCCCTGCTAATATGGTTGCAACCAAGCCAAAGGGACCAATCCCACACTACTGGGCTGGAGCTGAGCTTATCAGGAGTACGACACGGGAAAAAAAAAATCTGTATCAAGGGAAACAAAAATGTCGTGGCCGATGCCTTGCCCAGAACAGAGGGACGCTGAAGAGTAGGCGGGAATGTCAGCGGCACCCCTTCCTACAGAGTGTTTGCATTGGGGGTGTCATGCTGGCAGACCCGGGGCCAGCTCATGCCATGGGCCCTTTGTCTCCATTGAACACTGACAAATCCATGGCTGGGGCCCGCCTGGCTCACCTGCGTGTTAGTATCGTTAAAATAGGCATTAGGAGGATAAGAATGTGTTTAGTGTTTAGACTTTGGGGAATGCTCGTGAGTCGCTGCCGGCATTCATCTCATTTATAACATCTGTATCCCCTATTGAAAGGTAATATCCAAGCATTCGCATGATAAGCCTCTGTAAATCCCCAGAGAGGAGAGGGACATTAACCACCGTGAAATGCTGGTCTCCCGCTGAAGGCGTTATGTCCTGCTCGGTTTCGGGCTACCCCCTGCCCCGCCAGTCCCGCTGTCCTGCAGTGGCTCCAGAGCGTGATACCAACCTCCGTGCAGACTGCTAGGAGCCAGGGCACAAGGCCTGCAGTGGTTGTGATTCTATCCTCTGGCCTCACCAACCAGCCATCAAGTGTAAATTCCTCAGGCGCTGTAACAGCCTTGATATGGAGTCAGAGACAGTCCCCTTGGGTTCTCTGGTCTGTCTCGCCCGGCAGGTGCACCTACCTGTTTGGTAGATGGTCCCTGCCACCAAAAATCCCAGCAACATTCAGGTTACTCCCAGTCCCCAAGGACCGATCGCTTACCCCAGATCCATTGCGCTTTAGATCTCGCCCCAAAGCCAATGCTCGTAGTTTTATTACAGGACTGGCTAGCTATAGATTTATTACATGGGGGAAAGGAAACAAGCGAGTTCTTTACATGGTTAAAGCAGGTGAATGTACACACACACAAGCGAGTTCCAATCTTAAATTTCAAAAAGGAATAGCTCCTATAATAAGCAAGCTCTGTGTGTCCTTTGGAGCTAACTTAGGCTAAACACTGGCGATCTCTTGCTTATGCCTAGTAATCCTTGTCCCCCAGAGTCCAAGCCACATAAAGATCCAATTCCTTCCTTCTGATTAGGGGTTTTTTATTCCTTTTTATTTTATTTAATATTTTTATTATTTTATAGCTCTGAGCTGCAGTCTCAGCTGATGGGAGGAATCCATTTGCAAGTCTCGTCTTCACTAGGAGGGGAGGAGAATAAACAGTTTTTTGTCCTCTTTAACATTCCCCCAAAGTCTGTCTGGTATGGCCGTGCCCCACCCCCGCAGGCCTGGCCCCCCAATAACTAATCATTAGTGCAGGTTACTCCTCCCCTCCCAGGAGGCATTACAGGTGTATTACGGCCCCAGCTACCACCGCTTTGCAGCTGCTCCTACTGCAAAGCCACCCAGCCCGGCTCAGGCTCCATAATCCCCAGTGCCGCAGCGAGCCTGCCTACAGAATGAACCAAGAGGGCCCTTGGGAGGCCAACCGGCAGAGGGGTTTCCAGGGACGTGCTGAGTCTGACGTCGACATAAGAGGGGGCAAAGGAAGGTCTCTACCAAGAGCGGTAACATGTTGGTCGTCCTAACTGGCGTGAGAGGTACGGAGGGATGATATTTAAGCAGCTGCATGTGCATCCGGTTTGATTAAAAAGGGATCCCGGCCAATCCAGCCAGGAGACATTTTGCTCACTCCAAGTCTGTTAGATAAGACTGTTAGTTAACAGGCAGGTTACGGTTTTATTTGACCCGTCACCCGTCGTTTCCAAGACTTCTGCTCTACTTCCATCTGGATTCTCTGCTAAGTAAATTGATCCTTGATTTCACTACAAACATATCTAAGGGCCGGTCTCTTTCTCCAACAGACGTTGGTCCAATAAAGACGTCTCTCTAATAGCCCGAGACCAACATGGCTACAACCACCCTGCAAATCATCCAGGGTTGGAAGTGAAGCAGCGATCGGAGGTGAAGCCGGGGGTGCTGTTTCTTTGGGACCAGCAGATCTGTGAATTCTGCGAGGGGCCAGTGGATCAGGGGCTGCGCCTGCCACGGCAAAGCCTGGGGGCAGGCGTTTGCCTGGCGCCAACCTGAGCGGGCTAAAAGAGGGAGTGCTCGTGGTGCCGGTAGCTGGTGTCCCCCCAGCAAGTACAGACAAAGCTTCCTGACGCTAAGGGGAGGTGGTAGGAAGGTGCCGCACAGCTCCGGGGACCCCGGGAAGTATCACAGGCTGCCCTGCGGGATCTTTAAGAATTTGGGTCTCCCCCAACCGACCCCAGCAGCTGATCAGCACAGCTGCCTCCCTGCAAAGGTGAGGGGAGGAGAGACCCTGGTTCTCACTAGGTTTCTCCCTCTCTCTGCAGCCAACTCCCGGACAGGAGCTCAGCACCCACGCTGGAGTGGACAGCAGCGCCGGGCGGCACGGCGGGGTTTTTTTACATGTTAAGGACGGAGCCAGAGCTCGGCGAATCGGGTGCGTCCCCCTCCCTCCCCAGCACAGTCCCCGTTTTCTTATCAGCAGCCCCCACACATACGCACGCTGCACCCAATGCTGCAAAACCAGGGGCCACGCTGCAATCGGGGGAAACACACCGCGCCCCAGAGCCTGCATCGACGTCCCCTCCCCCCCGCGTTTGCTTGGCGCGGCATCCCCCGTTTTAACGCTGGCATCCGTCAGAGTGGTTCCAGCTCTCCCTTCCCGCACAGGCACCCGCGGGGGGGTTTTAAGGGTGCCCGCAGGCCGAGTGAGCCTAGAGTATGGGGTGGGAGAAGGGTAACGAAGCAGCCCTGACACCAAGCCATGTGGGGAGCGGCTGGGTCACGCACTTATGTGAGAGAAGGTGGAAGCTCTTAGCGGGACAGGGACAGAAACCTGACCGTGTCGGGCGGGGAAATACAGACGGGGCGAAAGCAGAGTTCCTACGCATGCCGGCCCCTCCCCAGGGCTCAACACCCCGAACGGGCGCTTACCAACACGAAATACGGGCTAGACTGGTGCTGGCGAGTGCTCACTCCCCACAGGGCCCCTGGGGGCAATATGAGGATATAACGCCCTCAGCTACAATAGCTCCATACTGCACCTGCTCCAGGTGAGCGCTTTCTCCCCACAGCGCCCCCTTGGGCATTACCAGAGTATAAGGCCCCAGCTACTGTAACTCCAGTACTGCACCTGTTCCAGGTGAGTGCTCATGCCCCACAGCGCCCCCCTCAGGTGCATGAAGGGGGTATAACACCCCAGGTACCACAGCTCTGCTGCTGCAGCTGCTCCAAGCCATCCCAACCTGACCCACGGGATTCGGCAAAAGCAGCCGGCTTTGCGTCCTGCCCGAAAACCACCTGGAAAGGAAAGTGATGCGCTTATACCCGGCCCGCCCGCAGGGGGCGCTGCTGCCAGCATGCAATGCAGCCGCTCTAAAGCTGCCTCCACCGCCGCCCCCCGCCTCCCCCGTGGGTGGACACTGCTGGCAGTTCCTACCCATTGCAATCACCCCCCACTCCCACTGGTCTTAGCTTCATGCACCTTGGGGCCATGCATGTTACCCCCACCTCCCCAGAGGAGCGGGCATGCGGCTCGGGGTGCGGGGTGGGGCGGCAGGAAGCGCGCGCGCCACGGCTGTGCATGGGTTTGCAGGGCTGGCTGGCTTAGGGAGCGGCAGGGGTGGCGAGGAAGGAGCGTGGGGGGAGGGGGGGAGAGGAAGGGGGAGGCCGCAAGCGCACCGCGTAGCTTCATTACCTCGGTGGCAAAGATGCGCGGCTCCGTCTGGTCCGGGATAATATAAATAGGGCGATAGGGGCCTTCTTTGGGGTACCCAGCAGGGGCACGGGAGAAGATCGGCTCCGATTTCTTACTGCAAGAGAGAGAAAAACAGCGTGAGCGATTGGTGCGGAGGAGGGAGAGACGAGATTATGCGGCCGCAGCAAGAGGCCCTGAATAAATCCTGACCATCAGGAGGCGATATGGGGGCAGCGTCGTGAGGTCACGGCCCATGGCCCCCGTTCGCCCGGTTAAAAGGGGAAATAGGGGAAATCAGGACCGAGCAGGGAGACTGGAACCAGCTGTAGTATCCAGTGGTTGAAGCCAGGAACAGGGAGCCAGGATTGCTGGGGTCTCCTCCCAGCTCGCTGTGTGACCTTGGCTGAATCACGCAGACTAGGGGAATTAAAATAATCATATGGACTGTGGTAGTGCCTGGGTGCCCCAGTGATGGAGCACTGTACATTTTTATTGCTATTAGGTGTATTACAGTAGTGCTCGAACCATGGGATCCTGGTCCATCCTTGAATGCCTAGGTGCTACCATAATTCACCTAATAGCAATAAAAAAAGTCTTCTGGTAGCACCTAGGAACCCCAATCATGAACCCGGCCCCCACTGTGCCAGGCGCTGTACAAACAGCGAACAGAAAGGATGGTCCCTGCCCCAGAGAGCTTCCAGTCGAAGTATAAGACAGGAGGCGACAGCTGGGGAGATGCAGGCAACGAAACAATCAATGAAAGACGGTCAGCAAGATGGGCGGGGGGGGGGCGGGGGGCGCGGCAAGGAGGACAATGCAGATGTTTACGGGGAGCTCCTTCCAACCAGGGCCGTTCTCTCTGGCCTGACTGCTACCCCAGCCCCTAATCCCTGCGCGGCTCTACAGCACGCATCTCCTCTCTGCTCAGCACCAGGCCGGCCTGCGTCCCAGTCTCTCAAACCAGACACGAGCTGCTAGAACTTCTCAGCTTAGAAAAATCAGGCTGGCAACGTCTCTAATAGGGCAGACAAGTTGCCCCCCTCCCCCCAAAATCCCAGGTCTTCCGCTCTACAAAAAACATTCCCCTGGCCCAGCTAGGCCAGGTGCAAGACGACGGATACTCAGAGCTGTCTGGACAAGGGTACTTCAATCCCGCGGGAAATTCTGATATTCCGTTCGGGATGGGGGTGGGGGGGGGTGGGAATCAAATTTCCACACAATGAAAAATTTTAAACCTGAAATGGCGGGGGGGGGGGGGGGGGGGAGGGGGGAGAGTCAACATTTTTGAAAATGGTGACTTTGAATTGTCCTGTGGAAAAAGTCACCAAAAAACTGACAATTTTACAAACCAACCAAACCAAAAAACACACCAATTTCACCACAACCCCCTACATTTTGTCAGGAAAACATTTCATTCAGCCAGATCGGCGGATGGGGGCTGTAGAATTTAATTCCTCTTAAGGTGCTGCCTTCGACTCAAAGTTTGCTAGCCCCCGCCCAGAAAGCATTCACAAAACTTAATGGCAAAACAGACGACTGGACAAAGCATCAAAGGTATTGTTAGCCATGTAAGGCATAGTATACACCACGTAAATGGGTATTATGCACATGGTATTCACATACATTATACATGCATGTAAGTATTGGGAAGTTATATATTATGCTCTCCCCACAATTCGGTTCATCCATGTAAAGTATCGCACCATATGCTGCAAAGCCAGATTTGGCATTAAAAACAGGAAGCCTGTCAAAGCCAAGACACATGAACCGTGTCCCCCAGCATGGGGTAGGATCTGCCCCGACGCCCAGCTCTTTTGCAAGGTAGTATCCAAACCAGAAATAAGCAAAGTGCAGAACAAAACCAAGTTATGAACTGTTACAAACTGGTGGGTTGGATTTTAGCGATGGGTACAGAGTTTCGTAACTTGTAAAATCAGACTGTAAATACAAATCTTTGAAGCACACCTGTTGTGTAAGGTGAACACACTTCTTTCTGTATTGTACTACTTTGTCCTTAGACAATAAATCGAGCCATGTTTGGTCATTTGGTCTCTTGACCAAATAAGAACAAACCTTGAGTGCAGGGTGGATTAAAAAAAAAAATGATTTTAAAAAAATAAATAAAAAATAATCTGTTTTTTATTAATTTCAATTACACTAAATTTTTCTTTAAAAAAAAAAAAAAAGAAGAAGCTTGTTTGAAACAAAATCTGAATTGAATGCAAAATATATGTTAAGGCCTAAATTTATAATCTCTTAACACATTTAAATAAAAAAAAAATCAATATGCTGAATCCATAAGCCTTTATCAAAACTCCTGAGTTAAAGGCTGCTTTTCCATATAAAGAAAGAATCAAGGGAAAAAACAGTTAACTTTTGAGGTCAAGCTTTATAAATATGGCACAATATGTCATGTACTGTATTAAGGACTTGTTTCATTTAATAAAAATAAAGTTTATATCCTGTTGCGTGTGTTTAATTTCACTCCAGTCACCATCCTAATGCAGTTTGACAAATCGCGAGCAAAAAAATAATCAAACAAATAAGCAATATCATTCACCATTTCCCAACATACTAAAACTGCACCACTAATAAAAACCTGAAAATACTAAGCTATAGAATTGCTTAAATGCATATCAGTATATTTGCTCCTAGGTAGCAAAAAGATGTACCAAATCTCGTGTAAAGGCTCTATTTAATTGTAAATCAACATGTTTTTAAATGATTCTATCAAGCAATGAGAATGTCCCTTTGTTTAGAAAATGAAGGAAGTACGAATGAATAAGAAGATTAAGTCGAGGATTTAAATGCAGCGTCCCGCTGGATGATTTAAGTCAGTCCACCCTACACAGGTATAGGCAGACAACTGGCTGCACCTTTTAGTCAATATTATTTAGGCGTCTAAAGATGCTGGCAGACCCCTGGCACAATTGTCAAAAGCACCTAAGTACCTAACTTTCACGGGCACTTCTGAAACCCACCCCCCCCCCAGGTGTTTATCTGCGTCTTTAGGTGTCTAAAGGCCTCTGTCAATCCGCCCCCATAGTCATAAGAATTGGGTTTTTCTCTTTAACGTCAGGAGCGACTCTGACAATTTTGCCGCCCCCGACGCAGGGCAACGTTGCGGGGCCCCGCACCCGATGCAAGCAGTCCGAGTCCCGCGGCGGCAAGGGAAGAGCGGCGGACCTGCCGCCGAATTGCTGCCGCGGGACTCGCCCCATTCTCGATGCCGCCCCAAGCACCAGCTTGGAAAGCTGGTGCCTGGAGCCGGCCCTGTTTCACGTTACAGTAGAAACAGGAAAATGTCCCTTTTCAGCAATTGCAGGCCCAGCGGTGCAGCTGTGAGAACCCGAGTGGCGAACGAAACTCAGAACCACCCAGTGTAACTAACTAGTCTATGGCTTGGTCTACACCAGGGGTAGGCAACCTGCGGCACGCGAGCTGATTTTCAGTGGCATTCTAACTGCCTGGGTCCTGGTCACAGGTCTGGGGGGCTCTGCATTTTAATTTAATTTTAAATGAAGCTTCTGAAACATTTTAAAAACCTTATTTACTTTACATACAACAATAGTTTAGTTATATATTATAGACTTATAAAAAGAGACCTTCTAAAAACATGAAAATGTATGACTGGCACACGAAACCTTAAATTAGAGTGAATAAACGAAGACTCGGCACAGCACTTCTGAAAGGTTGCAGACCCCCGGTCTACACTCTAGAGTTAGGTCAACGCGAGGCAGCTTACGTCAACCGAACTCTGTAAGCGTCTACACTGAAACGTCGCTCCCACTGATTTAACAACACGGACTTAACATCACCTCTGCGAGAGACGTACGTAGCGCTTAGGTCGACGTAAGCAACGCCGTGTCTGTGCTGACACGACATCGATCGTTGCTGCCTCTCAGGAGCCGTCCCACGATGCCCCACGCTGACCGTTCAATCGGCGCATGCGCGCCTGGTGAGACAAGGAGCGCCGTGCGGAAGCGACGAAATAATGGCGGTGGCTGTACGTCGCCGTAACCGAGGTCCACTTAGTTTTGTCGTGTACACTTGCTCAGCCCCAACTGAGCCAAACGGTGGAGGAAGGATTTAAAACACGTGCCACGTTACCAGCCCAAGCATTGAAAATCACGAGTGGGGCCCTAAAATCAGGAGATCGCGCCTGCTTTGTCTAAAGACAAAACTTGACCCGTTTTAACTACGCCGGCATAGTCAGTCAGAGAGGTACAACAGCTGTCGTGTGGTCATAGAAATAGGGTATATAACACTATTCCCTAGCTCTTCTACAGCATTTTTCATCAGCAGATCTCAAAGCTCTTTGCAAAGCAGGGCAGGATTATTATCCCCATTTTACAGAGGGGGAGACTGAGGCACAGAGAGGCACTGACTTGCCCAAGCAGGCTAGGAGCCGAGCCGGGACTAGAACCTGGGTCTCTGGCCTGGTGGATGGAGTACTCCACACTGCCTCCATCTAAGGAGGGGAATTATCAATAGTGATAAAAGGCAATTCTATCTTGGTATAACTGCGTCCACATGAGGACTTGCACCAGTAGAACTGCATTAGGGTTACCGTACGTCCGGGATTTCCCCCGACATAGCCTCTTTTTCGATCCTCTGCCCTGGCGGATTTTTCAAATGAGAGGAAATATCCAGGATTTTTGCAGCGCAGACGTTGCGGCTCAGATTGGTCCCTCCCCTGCATTCACTGGATCCTGCCCACCCTGGCCCGGCCGGCCAGGTAAGCGGAGCCACCAAGCGCCTCTCGGCCGGGCTGCCTGCCCTGCTGCGGGGCCCCAGAGTCCAGCTGGACTGGGTGACAGGGCCAGGCCCCGGCTCCCTGCCCTGCGGAACCGCTGACTGACGGGCTCGCACTATGTCCCTGCACCAGCCTCCCTGCCACCATGACAGGGAGCACGACCCTCCCCCACCTCGAGAGTGAGGCTGCAGGTATCTCCTCTAGCACCCCCAAATATCCCCTCCAGTGCCCCCTCAAATTCTGCCCCGCCCCCCATTCCAACCCCTTCCCCAAAGTCCCCGCCCCAACTCCGCCCCTATTAGACCCCTTCCCCAAATCCCCGTCCCGGCCCCACCTCTTCCCCAAGCACGCCACGTTCCCCCTCCTCCCCGCCACGCAAAACAGCTGTTTCGCAGCACAAGTGCTGGGAGGGAAGGGGGGAAAGCGGGTACACGGCACGCTAAGGGGAGGAGGCAGAGGTGGAGCAGAGGCAAGCTGGGTGGGGGGATGGGGAGCTGCTGGTGGGTGCAGAGCACCCAATTTTTCCCCGTGGGTGCTCCAGCCCCGTGCCTGGGAGAACCCAGCATCTCAGAAAATCACAGATTTGTAGATTTCAAGGAGCTCATCTAGTCTGACCTTCTGTATAACACCGGCCAGCAAACGGCTCTCAATTAATCCGGTCTGGTCTAGAGCAGATCTTTTAGAAAACTGTCCAATCATGGTTAAAAAAAGAAAAAAGAAAACTGCCACTGCTGGAGAATCCACCAGGACCCTTGGCAAATTGTTCCAGAGCTTAATTACCCTCACTGTTAAAATGCACGCCTTATTCATAAGGCATAAAATCCTGTCAATGGCAACTCGGAAACCGAGGCATGGAAAGCCCCTGAATTCTGCAATGGTTAGATATAGGCCCTGCCTTGAGCTTGCGAATTGTCCCTCTGCTGTCAAGGAGGGACCACAGAATCACAGAAGTGGAAGGGGCTCTTGAGAGATAATCTAGCCCAGGCCCCTTGCAGCCCTGACAGGGATTTGTCCAACTTGTCCTTAAAACCCTCCAGTGACGGGGATCCCACAACCTCCCTGGCATAGCAGCCGACTTTCGTCGGCGCCGGTGGGTGCTCGTGCCCCGGCCCCGCCCCAACTTCGGAGGTGAGGTGAGCTGGGCGTGGGGCTGGCGGGGAGCTGCCGGTGGGTGCTCAGCACCCACCAATTTTTCCCCGTGGGTGCTCCAGCCCTGGAGCACCCACGGAGTCGGTGCCTATGCTCCCTGGGACGCCTGTTCCAGAGCTTCACTCCCCAGAGAGTTAGAAAATTTGGCCTAATATCTCCCCTCAATCTCCCACGGTGAGGATTACACCCATTACGTCCTATCCTGTCTTCCGTGGACATGGAGAACAGCAGATCCCCGTCCTCTTTACACCAGCCCATAACATAACTGAAAAAACGTATCAGGTCCCCCCATCGGTCTTTTCTCAAGACTAAACATGCAAAGTTTTTTTTTAGCCTTTCCTCGTAGGTCGGGTTTGCTAAACTTTTGATCCTTTCTGTTGCTCTCCTCTGGCCTCTCTCCAATGTATCCACATCTCTCCTACAGTGTGGTGCCCAGAACTGGACACAATACTCCAGCTGAGGCCGCCCCAGTGCTGAGAAGAGCAGGACAGTTACCTCCCATGTCTTACATACAACATCCCCAGAGCAATATTCGTGTTTTTCACAACAGCAACACGTTGACTCATATTCAGTTTGTAACGCCAGATCCTTTTCAGCAGGACGACCCCCTTGCTGGCTACTCCCCATTTTGTAGTGCTGCATTTGATTTTTCCGCCCCCATTCCCTAAGTGAAGTGCTTTGCACTTGTCTTTACTGAATTTCCTCTCGTTGATTTCAGATCAAATTCTAAATCTCATGTGTCTGACATTAAACGTGTGTCTAAAGTTCCAGTAGCGACAGGGCCAAAATCAGCGCCCGCTTTTTAAAATGTTGGCCTGTGTCATCTAAGGCACCAGATGCCATGGTGATGGGCGCAGTATGTGGCTATGACATGAGCAGCAGCGCAGGTCAAGAATCCCACAGGATGTTAAATCCTTTGTTCGAGAAGTGCTTTCTGATTCTCAGAGGGGTGCGACAGAAGGGCGAACTCTAGAAAATCTGGGATGCTTTTAGGCCACACGGAGCCATTTGTTCATCTAGTCTGGTGGGGAACAATTGGTTCTTAAAATTAAGACCCGCCTCAAAATGCAACACAGGGGAAAGGATTTTCAAACATACAGTTGGACTTTAAGTGAATGAGCCCCTCAAAGCCCATGTTTAAAGCTGACAGAAAGGGTCATCAAGACCCTGGGGGGGAGGGATAGCTCAGTGGTTTGAACATTGGCCTGCTAAACCCAGGGTTGTGAGTTCAATCCTTGAGGGGGCCATTTGGGGATCTAGGGCAAAAACTGGGGATTGGTCCTGCTTTGAGCAGGGGGTTGGACTAGATGACCTCCTAAGGTCCCTTCCAACCCTGATATTCTATGATTTAGTTGGGGTTGGTCCTGCTTTGAGCAGGGGGTTGGACTAGATACCTCCTGAGGTGTCTCCCAACCCGATTCTATGATCACGTTTTCCATAACCGGGTCTGATCATTCAATGTGCGTGTCTCAGAAAAGTGAAGAATTTCTAAATGGGACAATCAAGAGCGTTGTTGGTTATGTTTTAATAATTTATAATTATGGACAGCGAGTGAGTTTTGATCAGGGAAACACTTCCCCTCATGCCAGCAAGACCTTGCCTGGGGCTTTGCCGCCTATCCTTTTCTATGGAAGTGGAGAAAACAACGTTATTGCTAACAGGACAGAGGTACCATATTGTGCCGAATGATTTTAGTAAGCAGCACACCGACCTGTAATGCCACGAAGCCCTTTTTACTGGGAAAACCCCACGGGCAGAATGACGTGCAACAGAATGACACTGAAATTGTCTAAATACCAAAAATGGTGCAAATAGAAACTCCCACATGCGTACTGTATGGGTAACATGCTTGAAGCTGAATAGAGGAAGGTTGAGAAATATCTAGTGAGGAAAACATATGAAAAGACTTAAGTGAACAAGGCCCAAACCAATGAAACACAAGGCCAGAAACTGAAGGAAGGGGACTGAAGGACCAGACCAGGGATCAGAGGTGGTTAGTGTGACCAGATGTCCCGATTTTATAGGGACAGTCCCGATTTTGGGGTCTTTGTCTTATATAGGCTCCTATTACCCCCGATCCCCTGTCCCGGTTTTTCACATTTGCTGTCTGGTCACCCTAGAGGTGGTGATGTCCTTCATGAACTCCATGGTGTCCCAACAGGCTGGGAAACTTGGGCTCTCTACTTATGCGGTCTCATTTGTTTATTGTCTGGCATAAAATGTGTGTTTGGCACCCAAAGTGACAATAATTCTGTCTGAAACAGTATTAAAGAAAAATCGATGACATCTAAATTGGGTGGATTTATGCCTCAGTTTCCCACCTTACTCCCAACAAGCCCGGCCTCCTGCATAGCCCAGGCCGGTGAATCTCTCCCGGTTGTGCAGTGGTCTTTGACAGCCGCCAAAGAAAAACCAGCCGATCCCCGCAGGGATCGAGGATATGAATCTGACGGAATCGAAGAAATTTGGATCCTCTTTCTAGACACATTTGGATAACCCCCCCCCCCCCCCCCCCCCAAGACATCTCAGAGAATGCCAGACCTGCACTTCACCTAAATAGGAAAGGGGAGGAGGGTTTATGTATATTTTTTCTTAATTCCCATAACTCCCTCCCTAAGGGGTTGAGGCACCTAGCAGTATTGCCCGGGCTTGCAGCTTTAATAAGTAGTACACCGGCATAATTCTACTGGAGACCTGTGAAGTGGGCGGTATTCAGGAATGCAGATGCTGTAAGTCATTTAACTTTCATGTTATTGATTTTTACATTTAAAAAAAAAAAAAAAAAGAATCCCAGATTTGCTCAGTAACTGAAGATTATTATTTGATCATCTACTCCTCTCTCTCACCCCACTGCCCTTCTGTTTTCAGATCCCCTCTGACACATCTCTTCTCCCTTTGCTTATACGCCCCACAGAATATTTTAGGGTTCAGTTGGTAGGAAACAAACTTCGTACACACCACATGGTCTGCACTAATGGGCCCACACACAAGAGTCAGCCTTGATGCAGCATTCATACTGTACGATGCAGAGTTTTAGTTAACACGTGGTCTTTGTTAGCAGAGTCCCACCTAACGGACAGCTCTAATGACAATCATAGAATATCAGGGTTAGAAGGGACCTTAGGAGATCATCTAGTCCAACCCCCTGCTCAAAGCAGGACCAACCCCCAATTTTTGCCCCAGATTGCCCCCTCAAGGACTGAACTCACAATCCTGGGTTTAGCAGGCCAATGCTCAAACCACTGAGCTATCCCTCCCCCACAATGCTTTCTTGAGCACAGTTTAGTGGTTAGAGAAAGGGATTACAGAGTCGGATGCCTAGGTTCTTTTTCCTTGATTTGGGAGGGGAGTAGGTCTAGTGGTTAGAGCAGGGAGGGCTGAGAGTCAGGACTCCTGGGTTCCGTCCCCAGCTCTACCACTCACTCAGTGTGTGACCTGAGACGCTTTAAGTCAACCGTTTCCTCAACCATAAAATGGAGACAAAGCCGGCTGAGAGGGTTCGCTCTCGGATGGATGGTTCTATGGAAGGGCAAATGATTCTTACATCTAAAAACTCTTAATGTGATCTGGATCCAGACCTGCCCCCATGTAACCCCGGCTATGCACACGTGACTCCCTTCCTGAAGTCACCACAGAATCTGGCCCTACGTGTGTCTTTTGCAGCATCAGATATTTTAGAACTGGATGAAACACATTTCCCTCCCTGAAAAACGTTGTGACTAAGAAAGTTTTCAGAAACCAAACAAAAGAATAAATGTAGCTTCCCACTTCCCATCTCTCCTCTTTACTCGCACTGTTTCAAGGAGGGAGGGAGCAAGGGAAGGAAAAAGAAAAAATGTTTTGCTTTGTTCTTCTTTCTAAAAAAAAAAAAAAAAAAAAAAAAAAAAAAAAAGATTCCACAAAAAAAAGGTCACAAATGTTTCACTTCGTTTGAAATTTTTCCACAGAGACTCTAGAGCTCTAAGACAAATGGAGATGTTTAAAGCAGAGACCTCTCTTCTCTCACTCAACTCTGTTACCCTGTGACAAAGCATGAACCGATCTTAGTCTATTACACCTTCCCACAGGATGCAGATCCGAGTCTGTACAACACAAGTCGCAGCTCACGGTGTCAACATCCCTGACATGTGATCTGTAATCAGCCTACATCTGAGAGTTCCTCCTTCCAGACTGCTCAGCCCACCCCCTTGGTCCTCTCTTCCCAAAGAGCTTTTATATATAACCACCTGCCTCCATGAGTCAATAGAACCCACTTAACTCTTTCGCTGAAGGCTCCATACCTATTAAAAGACGTTCCAGGCACACACACAGACATTGTTGTTATTATTATTAAGTTGCTCTGGGGCTATTGTTATGATCCTCTCACTCAGAATTTCAGCTCTTTTTTAACTAAATGCCTGAAAACCAGTCTCCCCTAAAAGAAGGTTTGAGATCTCATGAAGCCCTGGGAACAGACCGTAGGAGAAAACACTCTGTCGGATTTAGCCAGTTTACCCTTAGTTTATTATGGCTTTGCCTAGCAGTTTCAGCTGACATCGGGGCTCCCATCATGGCGGCGGCTAAGTGAGAGACAGTCCCTGCCCCAAAAAGCTTACAAACTAGCTCGACAAGACAAACAAAGGAAGGGTTATTCCCTCAGATGGGGAAACTGAGGCACAGAGAGACCGAGTGACTTGCCTAACACAGCGGAGCCTGTGGCAGTGTTGAGAACCAAACCCTGGTTTCCCGCATCCCAGCCCCGTGCTTTAACCACAAGGCAAGACTGCCTCTCAGCTGTAACTTCTATAGCCAGACCCCAAATGATCCTTTCCTAGGCCAAGCAACTCCTCACCCTTCCCCACAAGCCTCGCTCCTAATGGCACAGCTCCCCTGCTCTGGCGCCGGCTCCTGCGCCCCGACCACTGGAGACAGAAATGCAGCAGGATAATGGACCCAGCAGACGCAAAATTCACCAGCAACTCTGGCCGCCCCCACGCCTAGGAGGCAGCGTGCCCTTCCCCAGAACCGGAGCCAGTCTCCCCTCCCCTCCCTCTGCCTGGGGAAGGGGGGAAACTCATGAAGTTTAGTGAAGGCTCAGGTCCCTGCTCACTCAACCCCTTCCAGGGCGAGGTTCACGGCTGCCCTATGGGCCCCTTGAGCCAGCTAGGCCGGTGGATAGCGTGGGAGGAGCAGGCACAGGTAAGCCCTGCCCTCTCTCTCAGGTGCAGAGCTGGCAAAGAATCCCCCCCGCCCCCAAATCCTGGAAGAGAATAGGGTAGCTCAAACAGGAGCCAGGGATCAAGGCCGTCAACATAGATGGGGCCGGGGGATCTAATACAAAGCATTCGGGTTCAGGGAGCCGGGCGGAGGGGGACCAGACGGAGCTGCCCAGAGCTGGCTGGGATCCCGTTTGCAAAGCAGCACCTCTGGATCCTGCCCCCCTCCGTGGGCCCAGTAGAGAGGAGAAGCCAAAGGAAAAGGGGGAAGTAGAGGCGCGGTCAGGCAACTCAGGGAAGTTCTGGCAGGGGTTTAAAGGAGCTGCCATATGGCAGAAGCAGCCTTCGAAAGAGGCGCTGTTTTCTCCAAACAGGGGGGTCCTCGGGGGGTTGGATTCACTCACCACCCCTCCCCACTGCTCAGCGGGGTCTGTAAAGCCAGGTGCATTCCCCCTCCCCCACCACCACCGAGGCTGACAAAGCCTGGGAGACCCCAGGCCTGTTGGCATGAAGCTGGGCCCCCAAGGAGAGCTCCGAGGCCCATGGCACCATCGCCCTGGTTCCTTGCATGATGATCACCCAGGTTACCATAATACACCTCGTGACGGGTTGGATCACAGAAACCCCTTTGGGACGGCCACCTGATGTGCTGGGACTACCCCTGAGCCCGTTTTCCCTGCCAGCTTGGGACGTCAGAACCCCACCTGGTTGAGCCAGACACGCTAGCCTGCTACAGACACAGACCCAGGTCTGAACCACGGCCCCCACAAGCTGCAGGCTTAACTGAAAACAGCTTAAGAAGTGCTCCTGTCTCCAGCACTCAGGTACCCAGCTCTCAATGGGGTCCAAACCTCAGATAAATCCATTTTACCCTGTATAAAGCGCACACAGGGTAAACTCATAAATTGTTCGCCCTCTATAACACATCTAGAGAGATATGCACAGCTGTTTCCCCCCCCGGTATTAATACATACTCTGGGTTAATTAATAAGTAAAAAGTGTTTTTATTAAATACAAAAAGTAGGATTTAAGTGGTTCTAAGTAATAACAGACAGAACAAAGTGAATTACCAAGCAAAATAAAATAAAACTCGCAAGTCTAAGCCTAATACAGTAAGAAAACTGAATACAGATAAAATCTCACCCTCAGAGATGTTTCAATAAGCTATCACAGACTGGACGCCTTCCTAGTCTGGCCCCAATCCTTTCCCCTGATGCAGTCCTTGTTCCAGCTCAGGTGGTAGCTAGGGGATTTCTCATGACTGCAGCCCCTCTGTTCTACCCTCTTACATATCTTTTGCACAAGGCGGGAATCCTTTGTCCCTTTCTGCGTTCCCACCCCTCCTTTTAATCTAAATGGAAAAGCACCAGGTTAAAGATGGATTCCAGCTCAGCTGACATGATCACATGTCACTGTAAGACTTCATTACCCACTTGCACACAGTGCAAGGTACACAGGAAGACTTACAAGCCAACAGAGCCATTTACAATCAATTGTCCTGGTTAATGGGAGCCATCCAGATTCCAAACCACCATTCATGGCCCACACTTTGCAAAATTACAATAGGCCCTCAGGGTTACAGTTCATATTTCTAATTTCAGACACAAAAGAATGATCCATACATATAAACAGGATGACCACACTCAGTAGATTATAAGCTTTGTAAGGATACTTTACAAGAGACCTTTTGCATGAAGCATGTTCCACTTACATTAGAGTCATGCTCATGAGCATATTTTCATAAAATCATGTAGAGTGCAATGTCGCACACCTAATAGCAATAAAAGTGTGCAGCACCTAGCACATGACTCAGGTTCCCAGGTGCTACCGTAATACACCTAATAGCAATAAAAGTGTGCAGCACCTAGCACATGACTCAGGTTCCCAGGTGCTACCGTAATACACCTAATAGCAATAAAAGCATGCCAGACCTAGCACATGACTCAGGTTCCCAGGTGCTACCGTAATACACCTAATAGCAATAAAAGTGTGCCAGACCTAGCACATGACTCAGGCGCCCAGGTGCTACCGTAATACACCTAATAGCAATAAAAGTGTGCCAGACCTAGCACATGACTCAGGCGCCCAGGTGCTACCGTAATACACCTAATAGAAATAAAACATAAAGCACCTAGCACATGACTCAGGTTCCCAGGTGCTACCGTAATACACCTAATAGCAATAAAAGCATACAGCACCTAGCACATGACTCAGGTTCCCAGGTGCTACCGTAATACACCTAATAGCAATAAAAGCATACAGCACCTAGCACATGACTCAGGTTCCCAGGTGCTACCGTAATACACCTAATAAATAAGAATAGTAACTTCAGCTGCTGCAGCCCAGGTGTGCCAGCCCTGAATGGGATGGAGATGCATGGGGGTGAGCTCCCAATCAGTGACAGCAGCACCAGGCCCCTGGGACTGGGGATGGGTTTAACACGCCCACATACTTGCCTGAGGCCCCACCCATTGCTGTTGCTGCGCCCACCGCGGGCCCCACCCACTGTGGATGTAAGATCAGCTTTCCCCCCAGCAGCAGTGTAAACACATTAGGTGCCCCCTGGTGGCCACTCTGGGAGGAGGCTAACAGCTCACTACTGCTGCCGGAGGCTGGCGGGGGGGAATGCCATGCACCAAGCGAGTGTTATATCCCCTAGGGGTGCAGAGTTTCAACATCCCACCCCCACATTTTCCTTTGGGCCCAGTGGGCATGGGGGTTCTGCATCACACAGGAACACCTCCCCCTGCAGTAAAATCCCACAGGGGAGGGGCCGGGGACCCCACAGTCCTCCAGGCTCCCAGTCAGCCTTTTCCTCCCTGGGGAAGACCCTTCCCCCCAAATACAGACCCCACCCACATTTAGATCCCCCTCCCCCCACACACACACACACCCCTGAATGCCTCTCACATCAGTGCTGCTATGGGCCCGGTTGGCTCATTGATGGGCCTGCATATGGCATCCTCCACTGCCCCCACAACCTCCGAGGGCCAATATCCCAGCCCTTAGGGGCCAGGCTGAGATAGTCTCAGCACTGCCTCCCGCTGGGCTGGGCTGGTAATGCTCAGGCTGAGCCAGTCGCAGTGGGAGCTCGCTCGCTCTCTTGCCCTCACACAAAGCACCGACTAGCCGGGCAGTGGTGGGGGCTGCGCTGGAGCTGGGGGGGTAGCCTCTCCCACCCATCCCCCGCCTCCCTACCTGCAGCCGTGGCCCCCCCCTTCCATTCCCTTCCCACCTGTGCTGCACTCCCCCGAGCCTAGCACCCCTCCCCCCCAGGCTATTCTCCCTTTGACCTCCCAGGCAGCTCACCTGGCAGGTGATATGGGTTTCTAGGAAGAGGGTTGTATGGGAAATGCATGCCCAGGGGGAGGGAGGGGAGGATGTCCCCAGGAACCAGGGGGAATGCAACTCCGGATGGGATAAGGGCACCCACAGCCACTTTCCAGCACTTATGGGGTTAAGCACTTTGTGCAGCACTTCGCTGTGTGTAGGGAGACCACAGGGCGGGTGAGACCTCAGTGTCCCCTTGGGTCTCTGGGAGGAGAGTGGGGTCTAGTGGTTAGAGAGGGGGGCTGGGAGGCAGGACTGCTGGGCTCTATTCCTGGCCCTGCCTCTGATCCTGGGCAAGTCCCCTCCCCTCTCTGTGCCTCAGTTTCTCCATGGTGCAACGGGGGAGTAAAGCAAAGAGGAGGCTCTCTTGAATTGCCGAGCTTCTCACAGGACTTATCTTCCCCTTCCAGGAACCCTGGCTGCTTTATACCCCTCCACCCCCACTCTCTGCCCTGCACAGACCCAACGGAGCCCCTTTCAGCTCAGGGAGCTGGAGTCATTAGTTCCTCCACAAGAATCAGCATTATTATCCCCATACCGGTGGTGGGGAAACTGAGGCACGGAGTGGTTGTCATGAGATCACCCGGTGAATCACAGAAGAGCTGGCAGTAGAACCTGGGAGTCCTGCCTCCCTGCTCTAACCCCTAGCCCTCACTCCCCTCCCAGAGCTGGGGAGAGAAGCCAAGAGTCCTGTCTCCTAGCCCCCACCCTGCTCTAACCCCGAGCCCTCACTCCTCTCCCGGAGCTGGGGAGAGAAGCCAGGATATTTGACTCCCCTTTCTCTGCTCAGTGGACAACACTGTCTCATGTACAATGCCAGAAATGCTACCTTATTACAAGGTCCCCACCCCAGCAAGACCCCCACTTACTCCATCAAGCACCCTTCCTCTCATGGTGCCTTGCTGCTCTAAGCTCCAGCAGGGAAGCTGAGCTCCCTGGTCGCCCAGCTGCGGGGAAAGCAGCTCTTGCCTGCTGCAGGGACTGAACCAGCAGCCTCTGGATCCAAACACCCACACCCCGCCCTGCCTGAGCTGATGGGGCAGCTCCGTGAGTCTGCAGCCCATGACAGGTCCACAAACCGCTCGCTGTGGTTCAGCTGTTAGCGAGGGACACAGGCCCCGGGTCGATATAGGGTTTGCCCTGAGCCGTCTGTACCCCCTTTTTGCCAGAGGACAATGGAGACTCCATCCCACCCATGCAGTGGAGGGCAATGGGAGGCACCGGGTGCAAGCCCCTGAGACCAGCTAGCCCGGCCCCCTTTCTTTCCCCGCCCCTGCCAGAGCCAGGCGACAGAAAGGCCCGTGCACTGGGGTCTGCCTAAAGGGGAACCTCAGATCGGGGTTAGAGACGGGCTCGCAGATCCAACGACCCCATGGAGCAACAGCCAGTTGACTGGCCTGGCCCCGCGCCGGACATGCTGCGGCTGCAGAGAGGCCGGGCAGGATGGGACTGGATCCAAAGGGGACAAAAACATCCAGGCAGCTGGACGCAGACGGAGCCCTGGCTTTATCTCACGCTCCCCGGGCTGCGCGGCCCGCTGCCACCATGGCTCCCTCTAGATCCCCATCGCCAAGAGGTCCTGGTGGGTCTGGCTCTGGGGTGTCGTTTGGGGGCTCTTTAGGCAGGGCCATACGCCCCAATACAGGAGCGTGCATAGCCCCTATCAGCCCCAACAATTCTCCAGGGGTGGGTGCTGAGCCAGCTCTGGGGGAGAAAAGCCCCCCGCACCACTGGTCAGGGCCGGCTCCAGCCACCAGCAAAGGAAGCAGGTGCTTGGGGCGGCACATCTGAAGGGGCGACCTTCGGCTATTCTGGGGGTGGCACATTTCAAGGGACGTTTTGTTTTATTTGCTTCGGCCGCGGCATTTTTGTTTGTTTGTTTGTTTCTGGGTCTTTTGCCACTTGGGGCATCAAAAAAGCTAGAGCCGGCCCTGCCACTGGTGTTCCCCGGAGATGAGGGGGCGGGGGGGGGATGCAGCTGCTGTATGGGCCCTTTGCACCCGCTACGCCTTAGGACAGTGGAGTTTCCAGCCCCAGGCCGGGAAGGGGGAGGGATTAAACTGACCTCTTCCCCGAAACCAGCCCCCTCAAAGCATTTCACAGTCAGGCGCCGGTGGGAGTCACCGAGCCGCAGGCCCCCCTTCCCCCACAAAACCGAGCGGGGAAAGGGCTTTGGGAGAAGGGCGGCAGTATTAGACTAACCACACCCCCCTCACCCCCCAAGAAACCGCCCCAGCATTCCTGCAGCACGGAGACGGTTCGAAATCCTTCACCGCTCCACCTCCTGGGCTGGCTCGAAAAGGGGCCGAGCACAAGACTGGGGCCTGGGTTCTCGGCCCAGGTCTGCCACTGGCCTGCCGGGTGAGCTTGGGACAGCTGCTGCCCCGCCCTGTGCCTCAGTTTCCCCTCATATCCTAGATTTGAGGGTCAGGGGCTGCCTGCACAGCGCCTAGCACAATGGGCGGCCTGATCTCAGCCAGGGTCTGTACCGCACCTGGCACAACAGGGGCACCGAGCTTGGTTGGTGCTACTGTGGTAGGTCTCTCTCAGCTGTGACAATATCCCGTTGCCTGCGAGACATCTGGGTCTGAAGCCGCTCCGGATTTCCCCCAGCAAGCAGGACGCAGGCGCTGCGGCATGAACAGAAGCGCAGTCTCCCTCTAGCACGGCCAGGGCCAGTGCAACGAAAGCTGACTTCCCGGCATCCAACGCCAATTCAACTCCATCGGTGCTGACAGCACGTGGAGCCCGGGTGCAGAGCGGCGGGACGCAGCGGGAGCCCTGGGGCGTCTGGCCCCGCTACGCTAGCTGCCCTTAAGTGGCCGGCACATGCGTTCCTACCCCTTTTGTCATCTGTGGTACCTGCCTTGAAACTGTGCCGGATCGGAAGCCAAAACCCAGCGGGGTGGGATGTTCTTAACGCCCCCTGTTTTGCACCTGGTGTAAACAGCTGCGCATGGCACCAGGGAACCTGACCCAATGGGGCGTGCGAGAATACCCTGGCTCTGAGATGCAGCAGAAGCAGGGCGGTGGGCCCTGCGGACCCCCCCCCGCCCCCCCCCCCGCTCCCATCGGGACCACGTCAGGCCCCTGCCTCACTAAGTTTTATCACCTGCTTGTCTCTTGGCTCGGACCTAACTTGAGCCCAGGGGCAGGAAGATGGCGTCAGAGGAGAGCAGGATCCCCAGTGCCGGAGAGGCCTGGCTCTAGGAACCCGGTCCGCCAAGTGCGCGTGACGTGGGCGTGAGAACGGCCCTGTGGTCTCCAGTCACTTTGCACTAGTGCGAAGGGGGCCCTGAGGTGACAGAGCAGCCCAGCTGGGACGTGCACGTGGTGGCTGGCAAGAGGCAATGGGAGGGGAGCGTTCGAAAGGGACGGAGGACGCGGCGCTTGCCGGAAGTCTGCAAACAGGGCAGCTGGCTAGAACGGCAGGTGACCCGTTAAAATAGACATTAGCCACCCATGCGGAGGAAGGATGGCCCAGTGGTTAGATGGGTAGCCTGGGACTTGGGAGACCTACATTCAGTTCCCCTGCTCTGCCCTAGATGTCCTGGCGAGTCTCTTAAGGCTGGGTTTTTTAAAAGGTAAAGGAATTGAACCCAGGTCTCTTGCTGATGCTCTAACCCTTGCACCATCCTTCCTCTGGATAGGCCAAGGGAAGACAGCACTAACAAATGCAAATGGGGTAACTGGAAAGGGTTTGGAAATAGCCATTCCTGTCGGGAGCAGAGTCAATCAGTTTCACATGTGAGTTTCGGAGGGTAACAACCTTCAGACACCTCCAGGCCAACAATCAGATTTGAACAGGCATCTTGAGCCTTGTCTATACAACCTCAAAAAACAGATTTCCCACTGGGTCCGCTCCCACTGAGGGGAAAATGACCAGCGGCAAAATAGTTAACAAGCCTGGACATTTAAATCCATCATCATTAGGGTTCAGAGTTAATATGCCCTAATGAGAAACCCACACATCTCTCAGAACTATAGCGACAGGGGAAATACAAGCCTAGAAAAAAATATTATCACCTTCCACTGTTATACTGAGAAGTTCAAATCCCTTCCAGGTCTCAACTGCTGTTGTTAACTCTGAACCCTAATGATAACAATTCTGACTATTCATTTTGTTTCCTCTGAAGCTGCTGATCATTTAACCCTCCCAGGGGAGCTGAACCAGTGGGGCCAATTTGGGTGTTGTAGATACAGCCAGATGCTAGGCTCTGTACCTTCCAACCTTAAGATTGTTTTGTTCATAGATTCCAAGGCCAGAAGGGACCATTGTGATCATCCAGTCTGACCCCCTGTATAACCCAGGCCAGAGAACTTCCCCCGAATAATTCCTAGAGCCGATCTGTTAGAAAAACAGCCACTGTTGATTTAAAAATTGCCAGAGATGGAGAATCCACCATGACCTTTGGTCAATTGTTAGGAATATACACCTCATTTCCAGTCTGAACTTATCTTGTTTCAACTTCCAGACATTGGAGTACATTATTCCTTTCTCCGCTAGACTGAAGAGCCCATTATTAAATATTTGTTCCCCCACGGAGCTGTTTTGCGCGGCTGGGAGGGAGGGGGGTGGCGGGGGAACGCTCAGGGGAGGAGGCGGGGCCAGGGAGGGGATTTGGGGAAGGGGTCCAATAGGGGAAGGGAGGGGGCGGAGACTTTGGGGAAGAAGTTGGAATGGGGGTGGGGCCAAGGGGTGGAGTTGGGGGGGGCCGGGGGTGGAGGGGCGCTGACGAAAGTTGGCGCCTATGGTCACACTGGGAGCTCCTGCTCAGCTGATTATCCGCCATGACCCCCAAATCTTTTCACAGTCAAAATCCCGCCCCCATCCGGTAAGTACGGCCTGCATTCTTTGTTCCTAGATGTACGCATTTGCATTTAGCCGTATTCAGGAGTGATGGAAGGTCCCTAAAAGTGGGGGGGCCACCGGCGCCACCCCTTCTCCCTGAGCCCCCGCCCCCTGCTTGCTCCTCTCCACCCATCCAGTAGGAAGTGGGAGGCATAGTCCCCCGCCCTGCCCCCCAGTTCTAGTGCTAGTGCTTTCCCACTTGGGTCTGAACACCACGGAGGACTTGGCCAATTAGCAGAGCTTCCCATATGGTGGCTCTCTCAGAGCGTGCATATGTCTGGTGTGTCACCAGAACTGGACCCGGGATCCCAGCAGTGGTCGCACCAGGGCCAAACCCCGAGGGAAAATCACCTCTCTGCTCCTCCTCAAGATTCCCCTCTTTATGCATCCCAGGGTCGTGTTAGCTCTTTTGGCCCCAGAGTCACACTCATAGGCGCCTACTCCTTGGGTGCTCCGGGGCTGGGCCGATGCACCCACCGGCAGCTCCCCGCCCGCTCCCCACTTATGGCCCCGTCGGCCATATTAAAACACACCTGTGTTGGAGCCCACTTTACCAAGCCACCCAGATCGCCCTGAATTCATGCCCTGTGCTCATCATTACTTACCCCTCCCCCACAGGCTGGGTCACCCGCAAACTGTCAGTGATGTAGACGTGGGAGAGAAAATATTTTAGGCGATTACAGAGCCTGCTACACCGCTAAAAACGACATCAGTTAGGGGGGTGGGTTTTTTTACCCATCTGCTTTTACCAGGACAAGCCCTAGCGTGGATGCAATTACACCATCCAGGATAAAGGTGCCTTCTACCGCTATAGCTTATTCCCCTTCCCGTACGGGACTGGGGAAAACACACACCTTGCGTGTTTGGACAAGTCCTTAGGGGTGGAGCAGCTAGCGAAAAGAGGCAGATCGAGAACCACCGGCTGGAAGTTGAAGCCAGATAAAAACTCAGGCACAGATTTGTTCTTAATCACCATGCGGCTGCCTCGCCCTCGGAATCAACTTCTTCGGATGCCGTCAGTTCTCAACTGGCTGCCTTTCAGGAAGAGATGCTTCAGCCAAACTCCAGTCACTGGGCTCAGCCCTGGGGGATCTGGCTGAACCTGAACGGCCCGTGCTCTGCAGGAAGGCAGATGAGATGATTTTGCGGCGTTGCAGGCCAGGCAGGATCATTCGATCAGCCAGTCTGACCCCTGGATAGCTCAGGCCGTTACACTTCACCCAGAACCCCAATATTGAGCCTAATGACTTAGACTCATAGACTCATAGACTTTAAGGTCAGAAGGGACCATTATGATCATCTAGTCTGACCTCCTGCACAATGCAGGCCACAGAATCTCACCCACCCACTCCTGGAATAATCCTCTCACCTATGTCTCAGCTATTGAAGTCCTCAAATCATGGTTTAAAGACTTCAAGATACAGAGAATCCTCCAGTAAGTGACCCGTGCCCCATGCTGCAGAGGAAGGCAAAAAACCTCCAGGGCCTCTGCCAATCTACCCTGGAGGAAAATTCCTTCCCGACCCCAAATATGGCGATCAGCTGAACCCCGAGCATGTGGGCAAGACTCACCAGCCAGACACCCAGGAAAAAGTTCTCTGTAGTAACTTCTAACATCCCATCATTGACCATTGGTCCTATTTACCACTGATAGCAATTAATTGACCTTTGACTAAGATCACGTTATCCCATCAAACCATCTCCTCCATAAACGTATCTAGCTTAATCTTGAAGCCAGATAGGTCTTTTGCCCCCACTGCTTCCCTTGGAAGGCTGTTCCAGAACTTCACTCCTCTGATGGTTAGAAACCTTCGTCTAACTTCAAGTCTAAACTTCCTGATGGCCAGTTTATATCCATTTGTTCTTGTGTCCACATTGGTACTGAGCTGAAATAATTCCTCTCCCTCCCTGGTATTTATCCCTCTGATATATTTAAAGAGAGCAATCATATCTCCCCTCAGCCTTCTTTTGGTTAAGGTAAACAAACCAAGCTCCTTGAGTCTCCTTTCATACGACAGGTTTTCCATTCCTCGGATCATCCTAGTGGCCCTTCTTTGTACCTGTTCCAGTTTGAATTCATCCTTCTTAAACATGGGAGACCAGAACTGCACACAGTATTCCAAATACTGAGTGACTTGAGTGAGACAAGACTGCCTGATAAGCCGGGAGCAAGCAAACAATATGGGTTTTGACGCAGCTCAATAGAAGACGTATACATCTGGGAACTCAGAATGCAGGCCCTACTTACAGGATGGGAGACTCTCTCCTGGGAAGCATTGACTGAAAGATATCCACTCCCAAAAAGCCAGCTGACCGTGAGCTCCCCGTGCGACGCTGGGGCCAAAAGAGCTAACGCGGCCCTGGGATGTATGAACAGGAATCTCACGTAAGAGCAGAGAGGTTGTTTCTCCTCTGTGTTTGGCACTGGGACGACCACTGCTGGGATCCTGTGCCCGGTTCTGGTGCCCACCATTCAAGGAGGGTGTTGATAAATCGGAGAGGGGTCAGAGAAGAGCCACGAGAATGATCAAAGGGTTAGAAAACCTGCCTGGTAGTGAGAGACTCAAGGAGCTCGATCTATTTCACTTAACAAAGAGAAGGTGACGGGGTGACTTGATCCTAGGCTATCAGTACCTGCACTGGGAACAAATATTTGACCATGGGCTCTTCAGCCTAGAAGAGGCAGGTCTAACACGACCGAATGGCTGGAAGCTGAAACTAGACACATTCAGACTGGATGTCAGGCGTACATTGTTAACAGTGAGGGGGTCAGACTAGATGATCACTGTGAGCTCTTCTTGCTTGGGAATCCATGAAAAAACCCCAGCTCAGACCTCAGGAGACTAAACTGATGCACACCCAAGGTGGAGACTGGGAGATCCCGAGGTCCCACCAATTCCCAAGCCAGCCAAAGCTCTCTTGTGGTCCTGCTTTCTATCCATTTATGCTGTGCGGATCAGGAAAGAGATGCCATGCCAGCCCGATCACAGCCAGCGCGGATTCTAAGAGAAGCTAGCCCAAAGGGCTGGTTGGAAAAGGGGGAACATTTTCCAAAGAAAGACTTGGAATGAGACAAAAAAAAAATCTCAGTGGATTTAAGATCAGGATCATCCCTTCTGGCCAACTAGCCCAATCTCCTGCACGTCCCAAGCCACAGAACCTCATCCACCCACTCCTGTACCCTCTGGCTGAGTTACTGAGGTCCTCAAAGCTTGATTTAAAGGCTTCAAATTATGGAGAATCCACCCTTTACTCAAACCGGCAAGTGGCCCATGTCCCATGCTGCAAAGAAAGGCAAGAACCCTCCAGGGTCTCTGCAGATCAGATCTGGGAGAAGGTTTGTTTTTTTTTTGTTTAGTTTTCCAAGGAAGTTTGTTTGGACGGGGCTGTGGGGTTTTTTGTTTTGGTTTTGTTGTGGTGGGTTTCTTTTGTTAATGAAATTAAACTAAATTTAGTTGATGTTTTCCTTTTGGGATTCCCTGAAAAGGAGGAAAAAGGGAGTAAAAAACGGGACTAGGAAAACCAGCCCTGAAAAGTCCCACCCTGAAAATATTTTGGCCATGGGAGACCCTGGAAAACAATTGCGATTTTGGCTGAAAAGTCTTTTGCGGGGTAGCACTGTTTGGATGGAAATACAGGAGACGCTACTCTTAAGCGGCGTGGATGGAAATACAGGAGACCCTCGCTAGAACGCGTGTCTACACAGCGCGAATTCGGTAATAGTGCGGTGCTGCGCAGGGATCCCAAACCCCATGTTCTAGCGAGGGTCCGGTGTATTTCCACCAGTTGTAACTGGCACCAACCAGAAAGATCTCGACCAGGGAGTCCCATACTTTTCCATGCCATGACCCCCTTTTCCATACCAGGGAACTCCTGTGCCCCCCTTTATCTACCCAGGACTCATCCTGCCCCCCCATCTAGTTGAGTTTTAGGGGCTCAAAAAAAGGACTAGACAGGTCCATCAACGGCTATTAGCCAAGATGGTCAGAGATGCAACCCCACACCCTGGGTGTCAAGCTCTGACTGTCAGAAGCTGGGATTGGACAACAGGGGATGGATCACGTAATAATTGCCCTGTTCTGTTCATTCCCTCTGAAGCACCTGCCATTGGCCACTGTGGGAAGACAGGATGCTGGGCTAGATGGACCATCGGGCTGACCTACCGTGGCTTTTCTTATGACCCTCTCCCCTCCCCATTTAGCAATATGAGCAGGGCGGGGGAGTGGGTCGCAGTCCCTGGTCTAGACCGATGCTTGATAGGTTGACAAAAAACACCTAATGCCTTAAGGCCACGTTTCTCCAAGTGCAGCCTTTCCATTTTGGGGCATCTCCGGTTGTGGGACTCTAAACGGGGGACATCTGAGGAGAGGAAGCGGGGCTCTGGCTTTCACAAGTGCCAGGTACCTTCAGCTGGGAAACGGGAACCATCAGCAAAACCAAGCCCTGAGTGGTCTCAGGTTGGGGTCCCCCCAAAATCACATCACTCCTCCCCCCCCAAATCAGTGGCTGCTTTTGGAACAGATCAAAATGGGGTCATGGCATGGAAAAGTATGGGAATCCCTGGTCGAGATCTTTCTAGTTGGTGCCAGTTACAACTGGTGGAAATATTTCCACCCAAACAGCTTTTATGGGGGGAGGGATAGCTCAGTGGTTTGAGCATTGGCCTCCTAAACCCAAGGTTGTGAGTTCAATCCTTGAGGGGGTCATTTAGGGATCTGGGGCAAAAATTGGGGATTGGTCCTGCTTTGAGCAGGGGGTTGGACTAGATGACCTTCCAACCCTGATATTCTATGATTCGATGATCAGCTGTGCAGCACATGGTCAGACCATCCTCTAAGCCCCTCCCCTCATACACAAACCCCACCCCTCATCTGCATGTAGGCCCCTCCCCTTGTCTGTGGGGCTGAATCCAGCCAGCCATCATATAAAGGTGAAGCTTGACCTGCAGAAGCCAAATTCCCATTCAGCTGGATGGGAATTGGGTCAAAATCTAGCCAGTTTCAGTGAAAAAAAAAATCCAGTGGTCCATTCCTCTTCCGCTAACCTCTTTCTATGTGTCTGTCCTTGGTCTATGACCATCCCAGAGCTCCTGCAGCCTTTGAGAAGCCCCTGTGACAGAGCGGGCGCTATCATAGCAAAATATCTGCCTGTCCCCTTTCCGAAGAGACACCATCTAAGTGGCACTGTGGGTTATTGGGTGTCACCTGGTGCAGGTCAACAGGTGCTCAACTGGCAAGCAAGGTAATGGGGGGGGTCAGTCCCCCCTCCCCCTGCCTGGCTTTTTTATCACTGGGATCTGAGAGTCAAGCTGGGTTCTTTCCTTCATCTGTAAAGAAGGAGCAGCAGAACCAGCCACTGCCCTTGATTGAGAGTGGCGTATGCAGTGGCCTCATGCAGCTGTGTAAATGGGGGCAGATTCTGCTCTAGGATCTCAACTCCTCTGCCTGATTCTCCTTTAGCGTCACTACCGCTTTTAAGACCCATTGGTGCTGCTAGAGCAGCACAAAGAGCCCTGCGAACAAGACTCGGCCCCTCACATCTCTAGCCCGGGTGGCTGTGAAGTGACCCTTCAGGCCGGGAGCCAGGTAGCAGCCCCTGCCTGAGTCTGCAGAGAGCCTGGCACCATTGCTCTGGGAGGCACAAATTCCTTCCACCCTGCTAAACAAGGGCATTGACTCTGAAGCCTAACAACTGCCATGTAAATGAACCATTTCGCTGCCGATCCTTTTAGGAGAAAGAGCCAACTAACGGGGTTGCATGCACTGGCAGGGACGGCAGCCGGTAGCAATTAAGGGATGCTGGAGGTATCAGGGAATTTGAACGGTCATTCCCCATGGAAAGGTGTGGGGAGAGGGAAAATAGACAGCCCCTCCCTATCTGTCAAAACCGCCATCAGTCATCCGCCCCCGCCCTGGGTGCCCGAACCCTCAGTTCCTTCCCCTCCCATCGATACCCCCAAAGTGCCTTGAAAACGGGTGTGTAGGGTCAAACAAACAGACCGAATAGAATCAAGACACATCAGTAATGACAAGGGACTTTGCGCCGGTTGGTGTGAACAGGGAGGGGCGGGGCGGGGGGGGGCTGTAGCGCGGCATGAATTCTAGGGTCCGCATTGGCGCAGATCTGATGGGACCATTACAACGGTGCAACCCTTCTCTGCTCCCCACCCCGCTCCAACGGGCGGAGCAGGGTCATGCAGCCCCGCCCTTCCAAGCGCCAGCCACCGGTGGGCGAGGCGACCTGGTTCATGGGACCAACGTCCGCTGGCGAGCGCCACGGGGCCCAGCCGTGAGGAGGCGCTCTGCGCAGCCCTGTGGCCGGTCTCTTTCACCGACAGACGTGGGCCCACTGAGAGAGATTCCCTCACCCACCTCGTGTCTCTAATATCTGCTGCCACACACACACCCCCCCCCAGCTGGACTAATTTCCCCACGCTGCACCCCTGAGCTTAGCTCCTGCCTCCACCCCCTCTCTGCCCCTTCCAACGAGCTGTAAGAGGGAGAGGGGATCCTTTGCCCTGTGGCACCTGGCACCAGTTCCCCAAGCTGGTAGGCCCCAGCTGGACTCTCAGAGCCCAGGGAGTATTTGGGAAAGGAGCAATGTGCTTTTAATTCCCCTCCCGTCTCCATGCACCCGTCCCCTCCAACACACAGAGGCTCCCATGCCAGGGCGGCTTGAAAGCAAAGGCACTCAGGGCCCATGCTTGAGGCCCTGGCTCCCAGAGTCCCAGCACAGCTGGCTTTCCTTCCAGACCACAAGCTTCTAGCCCTGGTGATGGTGAAGAAAAAGCTTGAAAACCCGACCTGGGCGTAAATGATGCCACGGCGCCTGCCTGAGTCTGCAGAGAGCCTGAGCCAATTGCTGCTGCCTGAGTCTGCAGCGACCCCGAGCCCAGCGCTCCGAGACGGAACTGGCTCAGAATCCCAATGGGGTGTTAACACCAAGCCCCACCTCTCTGGGGCCCTTTGCCATCGACACCCCAGCCAGGGATGCTGTTGGGCGGGGGGAGGGCTTTGCTGCCAATCCACAATCATGGCTGTGCTGGAGGTGGGTGTCAGCAAAGCCCCCTCCCCACCGAGCCCTCCCCCCAGGTGTGGCAGAGTTCTTCCCCCCTCCGGGACACACGAAGGCCGGGAGTGGTGTTCTGGGGAGACCCAGGTGTTTGGCGGGGTGGGCGTGACCTGCCACTACACTCCCTTGATTTCTTTGATTTGGAGCAGGCACACCTCCCAAGTCCAATATTATCAGTATTACAGCAGCACCCGGGGCGGGGCGGGGAGCACTGTGCTCGGAGCTGGACAGACAATCCCAGGGCAGCCTCATTAGCACAGGTGTGTCTGCCTGTCCATCTTCTGCCCCCTGCTGGAGGAGATGAGCCCTGTGATAGGGGCGGGCGAAGAGGGCTGTCTGTCTGTCCCTGCTGCCTCCTGGTGGAGGAATTGAGCCCTGCTCTGTGCGTACGTCCCTGTGTGTTCGCCCTCCAATTCCACACATCCGCCTCCTCTCCATCTACCCCCTTCTGATTTCACTGCGGCTGCGTCTTCCGCTAAGGCCAGAAGGGGCCGTTCGATCAGCTCGCCGGACCTCCCGCAGAGCCCGGGCCGTTCAGTTTCACCCAGAGCCCCCCACGCTGAGCCCAGGGACTCGAGTCAAACCAAAGCACGTGAGTGCCCGGGAAATGAGACAAAGACCAGGCGAGAAATGCCCCAGGCCCCTGCTGTGGCGGGGAACTGATCGGGGGAGATCTGACAGCGGGATGCCCACAGGTGCCCCACGCCGCAGAGGGACCCAAACAGCCTCTTCCTCCTGATCTGGCCTGGGGGAGAATTCTTCCCCCACCCCACAAGTGAGACTAGCCAAACCCCCAAGGACACCAGCAAGGCCCCTCAAGTGCAGGGGAAGAATTTGCTAGTGTTTCGGGGTCTGTGAGCACTAGGCCCTTCGGGGACCGTCCAGGCGTTTGCCCGTTTCACCCCCCGGTTACAGCACTATCAACGCTACACCCCAGTGCACGGACCACCAGGGAGCCATGCTCTGCACCGATGCAATCCGCCCCCACCCCCCACCCCCATCGTGCTGGGTCCCTGGGAACGCAACCAACCTCTGCCCACCCCAGCATCCTCCTCCCCCGGCTCGGGACTCAGCTCCACCCATCCTCCCACCCCAATGTGAGGGCTCCTTTCTCTGCAGAGCGCCTGGGAACGTCCCCTCCCTGCTCCGGGGCAGCCGTGTCACGCTGGCTCATAGACTTTAAGGCCAGAAGGGACCATCATGACCATCTCAGCCGACCCCGTGCACCTCACCGGCCACAGAACCTCTCCCACCCACTCCTGTAATAGGCCCATAACCTCAGGCTGAGTTACTGACGTCCTCAAGTCTTGATGTAAAGTCTTGAAATGACAGAGAATCCAGCATTGACTCTAGTTCAGACCGGCAAGTGACCTGTGCCCCACACTGCAAAGGAAGGCAAAAACCCCCCAGGGTCTCTGCCAATCTGACCTGGGGGAAAGATTCCTTCCTGACCCCAAATACAACGATCAATTAGACTCTGAGCATATCAGCTAGTCCCACCAGCCAAATACCTGGGAAAGAATTCACGGTAGTGACCGAGAACCCTCCCCTTCTAGTGTCCCGTCTCCGGCCGCTGGAGATATTTGCTAATGGGCCACATGACATTGTAGGCTACCCAGTAGCGGTGCCAGGGTTTTTGGCGCCCTGGGCGGCAGCGCTCCTCCGCCGTAATCGGCGGCGCTTCGGCAGCCTCTCCTCTGAAGCTGCGTTCTTGGCGGCGTTTCGGCGGCTGCTTTTCTTGCCGCCAAATCGCCGCCGGGAAATGAGTCGCCGCCGAAATGCCGCCCCCCAAATCCTGCCACCCTAGGCTACCGCCTAGTAGAAGCACTGGCCCTGAGGCTGCCTCATCAGACCACCCCCCTCCATGAATTTGTCAAGCTCAGGCTTAAAACAAGGGAAGTTTTTTTGCCCCCATTGCTCCCCTCGGGACGTCCCTCCTCTGGTGGTTAGAAACCTTCATCAGATCGCAAGCCTGAATGTGTTGATGGCCCATTGATATCCATCCGTCCTTGTGCCGACATTGCCCCTTAAACCATTCCTCTCCCTGCCTGGTATTCAGCCCTCTGATGTATTTAGAGAGAGCAATCCGATCTTCCCGCAGCCTTCAGTCTGGCTGGGCTAAACCAGCCAAGCTCCTTACATCCTCTCCTAAGGGAGGGTCTCCATGCCTCGGCTCATGCCAGTACCCCTTCTCTGCACCTGTTCCAGTGTGAATTCCTCTTTCAACACGGGAGACCGGGGCTGCACATGGCATCCCAGAGAAGGCCTCACCAGTGCCTTGTATCATGGTACTGGCACTTCCCCATCTCTACTGGAAATACCGCGCCGGACGCCTCCCAGGAGTTCATCAGCCTTTTTCGCAGCCGCAGCGTTGTGATTGGCCAGTACACCCAGGTCTTTGCCCTTCTCGGGCGTTTCCAACAAACACATTCCCCGCTTATAGCAGCAATTCTTGTTAGCCCCCAAGTGCATGACTTTGGGCTATTACCTTTCATCCCATTTCTCTTACTCCCATTCCCAAGGCTGTGCAAATCCCAACAGCTCCTCCCCTCTCCTCACCCACCCCAGGGGCCTCGGCCGCTACGGACCACCCCAGCCACCTGACCTACACCCAGGATCCTTTGCTGGAGTCGCCAGGACTCTGCTTGGCACGGTTTTGCTCATACCCCGCTGTCTCTGACGGGGAGGCCTAGTGGATAGGGCATCAGGCTGGGATGCAGGAGGGCTGACTTCTCTTCCCTGCTGGGTGACCTTGGGCAAGCCATGTCCCCTCTGTGTGCCTCAGTTTCCCCTCTTAGCTGTCCAGTCTGATCTCTTTGGGGCAGGGACCATCCCTCACTCTGTACGTACAGCACACTGGGGCACCGATCTCTGTACGCTGCTTTTAAGCATGCTGAAGTCTCACCACACACCCTGCAGGCCTCAGTTCCCCTTTCTTGTCATGCTGGGCCAAAGAGCCCTGGTTTGTAGCACTGTTACACCAGGGATCAATTTGGCCTCCCCCCGCCCCCCCATGCCTCCTCCTCTGCTGACCCCTCCTCACGCACCCTCTCATATGAGAGCAATCCTACTGCAGAATCCCATCCACCGCTAGTCACGTGACCTCCCATTGCCGCAGCCGGAGCTCCGCCTCTGCCCTTGGTGACTCCACCTACCCCTCCTGCTTGAACCCCACCCCCCCCAGTACTCCATTCCTTCCATCAGCCACTGCAAGAATCTCCTCCTCTGCACTGTCGTAGTTCTAGACCAGTGGTTCCCAAACTGGGGTCCATGAACCCCTGGGGGTTCGCGAAATGTTACAGGGGGTTCTCGGGAAAAAATTCCCTAATGGCGGACAGAGCTGTCCCTAGGGACCCCAGGCAGCATGGGGCCAGCAGCCCGGAGCCCCTGGACTTCCAAGAGCTAAGCAGATCAAAGCAAGCATATCTATTCCACTGAGAAGATTTAAACTTCAAGACTCCTTATAAGAAATACAAAGGAAGGTGGCTATTTTTTGCTGTTTTGAAAATGAAACAGGGAGCTAGTATTGTTTTTAAAATTACGATGAAGACCAAGTTTAAGCTTTGTTGTAACGTGCGTGGTTTGCCTGGACTGCTCAAGACCTGAATGTTTGTGGAGGAGGAATTCTTGATTTGAGTTGTCTTTTTAAATCCCTGCATGCTGTTTCACATCTGATACTCCTTGATGAAACCTAGGAGCCTTGTCTTAAAACAGGCTTAGTCAAAGTGATACAAGCGACGGAAGTGAGATCTTGGAAGAGTGTTGCCTTTTTCATAATGTAATAAAGATACTGTCGTGATAAATAATGATTAATAATACATAGTGTGTAATAAGCATGTCATAAAAAACAACGTTACATTTCCAAGAGCACTTTTCTAATTTATACTCAGGTCAAGGAGAAAATCCCTGGAAATGTTCACTTTTAGGAGATGGTTCGCGAGACTTGACATTTTAGTGAAAGGGGTTCGTGGGTTGCTAAAGTTTGGGAACCACTGTTCTAAATCCATTGACCCATAGCTTCCAGGCATCAGCTGACGGCACAGGCCCCAGTTGAACTCAGGAGCAGGTGGCACCATTACCAAGGGGAGCCCCCTCCACCCCCACTTCCCGCTCCAAATCCGGGCTCTTGGCAAGCTTGCCTGGTTGTTTTTTTAATCAGACGGGGGGAAGGAGAGGGCATACAAGAGGCATCTGTTCGGGAAGCCAGCTCTAACTCTCCACAAAGTCCACGGGCGCCTTTCCGCTATGGGGGAGGGGGCCCGGGCCCCGCGCAGGGCGTGGGCTGAAACGGACGGCTTCTAGACAGCTCACAAGCTTTATATCCTGGTTTAATTTGCATGGCCCTCATGCCCAGAGGTGGCAGGCACGAACCGGGCCCCCATGGTGCCATTAGCTGCATAGAGACCCAGAAACATCATGCTTGCTGGGACCTCGAGAGGTCGTCCAATCCAGTCCCCTGCGTTGAGGCAGGACCAAGTAAACCCCTGACAGGTGTTTATCCAACCTGCTCTTAAAAACTTCCACTGACGAGGATCCCACAGCCTCCCTTGGGAGCTTGTTCCAGAGCTTCACTCCCCGGAGAGTTAGAAAGTTTGTCCTAATGTCTCACCTAAGTCTCCCTTGCTGCAGATTACGCCCATTACTTGAGGCGTCTCTTGTGAAGCCTTTAAACCATGATGTGAGGACATCAGTAATTCAGCCAGAGGTTAGGGGTCTATCACAGGGGTGGGTGGGTGGGGATCTGTGGCCTGCAACGCGCAGGACGTCAGACTAAATGATCACAATGGTCCCTTCTGGCCTTGCAGGCGAAGAGTGTCACGTCGGGCACTGAGAAATGGAAGCACGTCAAACCTCTCTGGAAAACGGTGGCTGCAATTGACTAAAACAGGTACATTTGAAACATGAAATCAAGTCACTTCGCGCTACTTCTAAAGCCATCTGCACTGGCGATGCCTGCAGTAGCGGCACCAGGGTTTTTGCCGCCCTAGGCGGCCGCGCTCCTCTGCAGTAATTGGCGGCGCTTCGGCGGCAGCTCCTCATCTGAAGCTGCGTTCTCGGCGGTGTTTCAGCGGCCGCTTTTCTTGCCACCCAGAGAAAAACCTGCCATCGAATCACCACCAGGCAATGAGTCGCCACCTAAATACCGCCGAGGTCGGCGAAATGCCGCCCCCCAAATCCTGCCGCCCTAGGCGACCGCCTAAGGTGACCTAGTGGAAGCACCGGCCCTGGATGCCTGTGAGTCTTGCAAGATTTGGTGTTATCCTTGAAAGCCCAGTTCCAGGACTCACGTGAGTAGGAAGATTAGCTTCCATTTCAATAAAGAAATTAATTTTTTTTTAATCTTTAAAAAGATAAGTAAAAAAGGTATCTTAAAAAAGTGAAGCAAATGTTTTTGATGGGTAAAACACTTCCTAAAGAGTTAAAGATAAAAAATAAAAGGAAATTTAAAGGTCACTTTCCAGTCCTTGAGATTCTAGTGAATCACTTGAAATCATGATCCAAGAGCACCCAAAAAGCTCAGAACCTGGAAAGCAGATAAAAAGAACCCAACAAACATTGTTTTTAAAAACCTCCTGGCTGCGAAGCTAATCTCATTGTTGTTATTAATATGAATGATGTAGGTGTATTAGGTAGTACCTAAGAGCCCCAATCACGGAGCAGGACCCCCGATCCTGCCCGGTGCTGTACAAAGAACAAAAAGATGGTCACGGCTCCAAAGAGTCGAGCCTGCTCTGCACAGAGACTTGGCCCTGGTTATACCTATTTCAATTAGAGCTGTTAGTTATTTTTAACTGATACCGTGCTAGTGGTGTGAACACACTTATATCAAAATAACCGTTTGTGAAAAATTGTTATAAGCCTCCCTCCACCCCAGTCTTCTTTTCTCCAGACAAGACATCCCCAGTTTTGTTTTGTTTTGAAACCTCTTTCCCTCTGATCAAAGGTTTAGAAAACCTGACCTAGTTTTGTTGCTCTCCTCTGGACTCTCTGTAATTTATCCACGTCTTTCCGGAAGTGCGGCACCCTGAACTGGACACGGTACCCCAGCCGAGGCCTCCCCAGTGCAGAACAGAGCAGGATAATTACCTCTTGTGTCTTACTGAGGTGGGGCGGCTACCCCACCCCAGCTGAAGTTTGACTGGAGCAGGTCAGAACGGCTGCGCGAACTGGTAGCCAATCAGGGCCGGGCAAAAGGCAGCCAATCAGGGCCAGGCTAGGCCCTATATAAAAGCTGCCTGGCAGAGGAGCAGGGAGTCTCTCCCTGGCCTTTGAGAGAGAAGGACTGTCTCCTGAGCTAAGGAGACCGGCACCTTGGACAGCACAGTGCTGGGCAGGCCCGGGGGAGAAGAGAGCTCTGGCCCATTACCTGCCAGGCTGAGGGCCCTGACAAAAAGGGCTGAGAAGGTGCAAAGGGGCCAAAGGGGAAGTGGCCCAGGGAGGACAGGCAGACAAGGGGAGAGAAGGTGGGCAGGGAGGCTGCCGCTAGAGGGTCCCTGGGTCGGGACCCAGAGTAGCGTGCGGGCCTGGGTCCCCCCCTTCCCCCTTGTACAGCACCTGGCCGTGGGGGAGTGGCTGCGTCAGACTGCAACCTGCCCCCAACGAGAGGGGCTAGACTTTGGGGCTGTGGTTGGCCACTGCGGCAGGAGTAAGCTGAAGGACTGACATTAAACCCCCTACCCCTACCCCAGAAGGGGGTGAGGATGGACTAGGGGGCACGGCCGGAGGGCAGTGTCCAGAAGCAGACGTCGCCGAGCGGGGAGCAACGTGGGTCCGGAAACTAGCAGGGCAGACGACAGGCGAGACCCCACCAGTAGAGGGCGCTCCGCAGCTGGCAGAGCGAATTCCCGGATGTGTCAGCAGGGGGCGCTACGGTGGTGAGTCGCAACCCCGTCACACTTCCATACACCTATTAGCCTCTTTCACAACTGCACCGGAATTGCTGATTCATCTTCAGTCCGTGATCCATTCTAACGCCCCACTCCTTTTCGGCGGTACGACCCCCTCACCAGTCACTCCCCAGTTTTGTAGTTGTGCGTTAGGTTTCCATCCTGAATGCAATACTTTGCACTTGTCTTAACTGAATTTCCTCTTGTTGATTTCAGACCTATTCTCCAATTTCTCAAGGTCATCTTGAAATCTAATCCTGGCCTTCAAAGTGCTAGCAACCCCTGCCAGGCTGGTGTCATCCGCAAATTGTATAATCACGCTCTCCACTCTATTACCTGAGTCATTAGTGACAATAGTGACTAGTACCAGACCCAGAACTGTCCCTTGTGGGGCCCCACTAGACACACACTCCCAGTTTGACAGCAAACCATTGATAACAACTCTTTGGATACAGTCTTTCACCCACCTTAGAATGATTTCATCAAGTCCATATTGCCCTAGTTTGCTTATGAGAACGTCATAAGAATGGCCATACTGGGTCAGACCAAAGGTCCATCTAACCCAGGATCCTGTCTCTGATGCTTCTGAGAAAATGAACAGAACAGGTCAATTATCACGTAATCCATCCCCTGTTATCCAAGCCCAGCCTCTGGCAGTCAGAGATTTAGGGACACCCCAAAGTATGAGGCTGCATCCCTGACCATCCTGGCTAATAGCCATTGATGGACCTATCCTCCAGGAACTTCTCTCATTCTATTTTGAGCCCAGTGATACTTTTGGCCTTCACAGCGTCCCCAGGCAACGGGTTCCACAGGTTGACTGTGCGTTGGGTGAAGAAGTCCTTTCTTCTGTTTTAAACCTGCTGCCTGTTAATTTCATCGGGTGACTCCTGGTTTGTGTGTGATGTGAAGGGGTAAATAACACTTCACTAGTCACTTTCTCCATACCAGCCATGATTTTATAGACCTCTCTCATATCCCTCTGAGTCATCTCTTTTCGAATCAGAACAGTCCCAGCCTTTTCAATCTCTCCTCCCATAGAAGCTGTTCCATCCCCTTAATCATTTGTGTTGCCCTTCTCTGCACCTTTTCCAATTCTAATATCTCTTTTTTTTTGAGATAGGGCGACCAGAACTGCACGCAGTATTCAAGGCATAGGCGTACCATGATTTATATAGTGCATGATGATATCATGTGGGACTGTAGCAAAAGCTGTCCTCAAATCCAAATACGTTGCATTTACAAATTCCCCACATTCACCAGGCCAGCATAAACACACCGGGGGGGGGGGGGGGGGGGGGGGGGGGAATAGAGAGAGGGATCCCAACCCCAAAGAGCTGACGATGGATCTAGGGCCTCTGCAGCCATTTAAATTATCATCACTAGCTCTTTTCGTTATCAGATCTCAACGCACTTTATAAAGGAGATCAATATCTCTATCCCCATTTTACAGAGGAGGAAAACAGAGGCACAGAGCAGGGACTTGCCCAAGGGCACCCAGCAGGCCCGTGAATAGAATCCAAGTCCCCTGCGTCCCACTCCAGGGCGCTAACCCCTAGGCCACACTGCCTCAGCTGAGCAAACTCCCCCTGGTTTATGTGCTTCCACTCCCGGCTCCTGCATCGTGCACAGTCTATCATTCCATGCGCATACCGTTTACTCTTTCCTCACCACCACTAGCACCACCATGTTTCCCCAGCCCGATACAACAAAACCAGAGCAATTGTGTAGCATGGTACCACGAGCACAGCTTTAAGGCTGGGCTGTATCACTCAGATTCTTCAGGGTTAGCCCGTTCTATGGTGTAGGGGCCCGCGCTGACTGCCACCTATATCCACAGCTGGAATCGATCACGTTTCCAGCCTAAGGGATTATGCATCAGCCAGGCTCAACCTCCTGTATAGCACAGGCCAGAGAAACCCAGCCAGGGATTTCTTCATTTAGCCCCTATCTGGTGGTTGAGCGAGAGTGGGACTTTTAGAAAGAGCCGGCCAATCACAACTCCGAGTGAGGGGAGAATCCAATCCACCCCTGGGAAGCTGCTCAAATGGTTAATCCCCCTGCCTGTCACAACCTGGTCCCGGACAAATAATAATTTCCACTCTCAATCTACCTAGTGCCCAACCCCCAGCGGCTGGATCTCCCTCTGCCTAGGTCTAGCTCGGTCACAAGATATGGGCTGGAAACAGGAATTCCTGGGCCATATTCTCCAGCCCAGGTTATGCAGGAGCTCGGACTGAGCTGATCAGAAGGGTCCCTCGTGGGGGGCCGCCCATCCTCCATCACCCCAGACCTCGCTCAGTGAATCAAACGCAAAGGGCTCTGGGTCCGAATGGCGGCCTGGCACACCGACTTCACCCCGGCGTACGTGATGGCATGGGGGAGCGGGCCCGATTGATTGATGGGTGGCTCTGTCCATCAGACCAGACCCCCGGAGGCGGGGCAGGGTCACAGAGGGCTTTTGAGAAGGAGATGGAAGGACAGATAGGAAGGTGGCCCAGGTAGCAGCGGGCTGAGTAGAAGCCTCTCCCACCCAGCGCCTGTAGGGAGGGGCAGGCCGGGGGCAAGCAGCCATTCCAGCTGAGCCCTGGGGCAGGAAGGAGTCCTCTTTGAGCCTGCCCGGCCCCCCCAGGCATAAGTCAGAGCAGCCTCAGGGCTACCCTAACTTACACTTTGCCTGACTATAGCCCTGCAGGGACATTTAGGCAAGTGGGAATAGCCAGTGTGCAGCCCTTCCCCCGCACTGCAATGGCCCCATGGAGCTACTGTGCAGGCCTGTGCTCTGTAGCCAGGGAACCGTACCTATTTATGAAGGTTTCAACCCCTTGTCTTTATTAGAACTTCCACACCCCACTACTTTCGGGGAGCCCCGCTTCTCACAGGCCAACTTGCTCCTTCCGCTGAGACAAGTTAACACTGACATCATTCACTCGCCGTAACAGCGTGGGGAGAGCACCCCGCCGGCACCCTAGAGTCCCCCAAGTACTCCGACCACCTTTTACCAGGGACGCTGCAGGATATAGTCCCTAAATACCAGCCGCGGAACACCCTGCCTTCGTGCAGCATCCGAGCGGGGGATAGAGGGTCATTGCTAACTTGTGCCAACTTAACCCAAGAGGCTGCCCTGTATTTTTCATCCCCCGCAAGCCCAAGACAGTTGACCTGAGCTTGGAGAGTTGGGCCGTGGTGTTTTTTCTTGCAATGCAGAGGTACCCTCTGAGGAACGTGCCATTCATACTTCTATTTCACCTCTATAGATGAAATACACTGGATATCTTTTATCCTTGTGCGTGTAATTCTTCGACGGGCAGATCTGTGCCACCCGAGCAGCACCGGGAGGCCAGGGCTCCAAGGAGGAACAAGTCTTTGAACAGCCGAGAAGGGCAACATGAAGCTGGAGCCGGACAGGAGCGGGGAAGCGGCCCCGGGACTCGGGGAGGGGGCTGGGAAGGAGGCCGGAGGCCTGCTGGAGCGTGGGGATCAGGGACGGCCAGAGGAGGGAGCCGCCGGAGCGAAGGCGGGAGGACGAGGACGAGGTCACTGACACCAGACCACAAGCCAGAAGAACCGAGGCAGGGATTTCTGCATCCAGCCCCTATCTGGTGGCTGAGCTAGCATGGGTCTTTTAGAAAGCGCCGGCCAATCAACTCAGAGCAATGGAGAATCCACCCCGTCCCCAGGTCTGGGTCCGGAGCTGGGGGCGTGTGCGTCACGATTCCTTCCCACCTGGGGAGTTGAGTTTATATTTGGGGCTTCCAGTTTCTTGCTGTCTCCTGCTAAGGGAGCGCTGGTAGGAAGGGGGTGTTAACCCTTGGTCTCCCACAGAGGAAGCCCACACCGAGGCCAGCCTAGCTAGCAGCTTCCACCCTGGCTTTCAGCACCAGCCCCCCACAATCAGCACCCCTGCCTGGCCCCTCTGAGAGTCCCGTCCCCCGCCCACTTCCAGCCCTGCTGCCAGAGAGAGGGGGCGGCGCTGACCCCAGAGTTAGAGTGGGCAGGATTCCCCCTGCGGGGGGCACTGGCCCCAGATTTTCCCCCTCCCCACGAGCTAGGGTCTAGCTGGTGCTTTGGGAGGCTCAGCAGGGCCCAGGGGTCACTGGGATAGTCCCACTTGCATCCCTTTGGGATCCAGCACCCCAAGGGGGTGACTGGACAGGGGCAGGAGTCACTGATGGCAGAGGACATCGGGGTCACAGCAGGAGGGGCACTGAGAACCCAGAGAGGGCAGCTAATGGATGGGGGTACAGCCCAGCGCCCCCTCGCCACACCCAATCTCCTCCCCTCTCCCACCCCACACCCCCACCTCTCCCAGTCCAACTTTTCCATAACATCTTCTCCCCACTGATACCCCTTTCCAGCACCCCCACCTCCAGGCCCTATTTCTCCCCCCATCTCTTCCCCACAACCTGTCCTCTCCTCACTCCTATTCCCCCACCCATTTATTTTGTCCCCTCTGTGTTGGGTCCAGGACACTCTGTTAGAGCAGTAACCACACAACAGGAGCGGAACTGGCAAATCTGCCCCCCCGCCTCCGCGGCCCCATCCCAAGTCACCCGAGTGCAAAGAGAGAATCCCCATAATCTAGGAGCAATAGAGGGTCTATGACACACAGCCGAGCAGTTCCAATGCCATCCAGAAGAGGGTAGCCGTATGCATGCACGCCCATTCCCGGCAGCATCTGGGAGCGTTAACCCTTGCCGCTACGAAATGCCTCTAATCTAATAGAATCTATCTCTCCCCAGGGCCAATGCCCCAGCTACACAAACTTCCCCTGCAAAGATAGGGAGCTCCCCCACAAAACACAAGCCTCCAGCCCAGGCACACAACCACCACTCCCCTTCCCCAGCAGGCCATCCCTCCACCCCCCAATATACTGGGGAGGACTGGAGCCCACCGAGGTTGGGGTACAGCAGCTGGGTGAGCACAGGATTGGTGAGGGGAAGGGGACGACAGATCAAGTCTCACGTCCCCCCATAGTCCTGAGCAAACATCCCCCAGTGGCCGTGGGAAGCTAGCCTGCTAGAGGCTATATGCATTGGAGGACTAGCCCTTGGACCAAGGGCTAGCGTACTGGTATGGGATCTAGGCCAGCGCGGGGAAGAACACATTAAAACCAGAGCAGTGGTGCTGGCTGAGACCATGCCTGGGCGCGGTGAGCTAAAACTACCGCAGGCCAGAGCCAGAGGCTGAACCAGACAGTGGGAATGGGACAAAGGAGAGCTGGATGCAGGGAGACGTTCCAGGCCTGGGGAAAGATTCCCTGGATGAGACGTCTCAATGAGGAAAGACGGGGCCCAGGACCAGACAGGAATGACGGACACAGGGGATCATCCCCCAAACACAACACGACCCCCAGAGCCCAGAAGGAGCCAGCTTTTTCACTACCCACGGGCAACATGGAGCAGCATCACGTCCCCAGTCTGGCTTCAGACTGCTGTAGGGTTGCCAATTTGGGGGGTGCAGGACATATAGTAGAGCAGCTCAGAGTCTATCCAGCAGAGGGCAGTGGTCACACACACACAAACACACACACACGGTTACACAGTAGCACAACTTTAGGATACCAGTTTAATATTGTAAGGGGGAAGAGGTCTGAGTCCAGCCCCTTGTGCCATCTGCCCCCAGACCTGGCACTCATGGTGCCAATGCCAATGACTCATCTCACTGTTACCTTGCCCTTGTCCCCGGTGTATCCGTCTCTGGGCTCAGGCTGGAAGTTCTTTGGGGCAGCTCCCGTGTCCGACTCCATGTCTGCGCCCTGATCTCGGTTACTGTATCCAGTCACTGTCCTGATCTTGGTCAGTGTGTGTCTGGGCAGCGCCCGGCCCGACGGGGCCCCGATCTCGGTCACTGTGTGTCTGGGCAGCACCCGGCCCGACGGGGCCCCGATCTCGGTCACTGTGTGTCTGGGCAGCGCCCGGCCCGACGGGGCCCTGATCTCGGTCACTGTGTGTCTGGGCAGCGCCCAGCCCGACGGGGCCCCAATCTCGGTCACTGTGTGTCTGGGCAGCATCCAGCACAATGGGGCTAGGGTTGCCAGCTTTCTAATCGCACAAAACTAAACACTGTAGCCCCGCCCCTTCCCCAAGGTCCTGCCTTGCCCCAAGACCCCGCCCCCAGCTCACTACATTCCCCCTCCCTTGGTGACTCGCTCTTCCCCACCCTCACTCACTTTCACCGGTCTGGGGCAGGGGGTTGGGGTGTGGGAGGGGGTGAGGGCTCTGGGGTGGGGCCAGAAATGAGGGGTTCAGGTTGTGGGAGGGGGCTCTGGATTGAGGCAGGGAGTTGGGGTGCGGGAGGGGATGAGGACCCAGGCTGGGAGTGTGGGCTCTGGGGTGGGGCTGGGGATGAGGAGTTTGTGGGGAAGGAGGAGGAGGCTCCCAGATGGGGGCGTGGGGCTGAGGGATTCAGAATGTGGGAGGGGGCTGCGGGCTGAGGCAGGGGGTTGGGGTGTGGGAGGGGGTATGGGCTCCGGGCTGGGGATGAGGGGTTTGGGGTGCAGGAGGGGGCTCCAGGCTGGGGGTGGGGCCGAGGGATTTGGCGTGCAGGAAGGAGCTGTGGGTTGAGGCAGGGGGTTGGGGTGTGGGAGGGGGAGAGGGCTCTGGGCTGGGGATGCAGGCTCTGGGGTGGGGCCGGGGATGAGGGGTTCAGGGTGTGGGAGGGGGCTCCAGGTTTGGGGGGGCTCATGGCTGGGGCAGGGGGTTGTGGCACGGGCTTACCTCGGGCAGCTCCTGGTCAGCAGCACAGCGGGGCTAAAGCAGGCTCCCGGCTTGTTCTAGCACCGCTCTGCACCCGGAAGCGGCTGGCAGGTCCGGCTCCTAGGCGGGGGGCCAGGAGGCTCCGCGTGCTGCTCTTGCACACAGGCACCGCCCACCCCAGCTCCCATTGGCTGCAGTTCCCAGCCAATGGGAGCTGGTGGGGGGGGGGGCAGAGGTCTAGCCCTTTCCAGGGCGCAGCGCAGTGCCAGGATAGGTTGCCTGCCTTAGCCCTGGAGCACTGCCGACGGGACTTTTAATGGCCCAGTCGGTGGTGCTGACCGGAGCCACCAGGCTCCCTTTTCGACAAGGCGTTCCGGTCTATGATGAGATAACTGGCTATGATGAGATAACTGGCTCTGTGGATGAGGGGAAAGCAGTGGATGTGCTATTTCTTGACTTTAGCAAAGCTTTTGATGCAGTCTCCCACAGTATTCTTGCCAGCAAGTTAAGGAAGTATGGGCTGGATGAATGGACGGTAAGGTGGATAGAAAACTGGCTGGATGGTCATGCTCAACGGGTAGTGATCAATGGCTCCATGTCTAGTTGGCAGCCGGTATCAAGTGGAGTGCCCCAAGGGTCCGTGCTGGGGCCGGTTTTGTTCAATATCTTCATCAACGATCTGGAGGATGGTGTGGACTGCACCCTTAGCAAGTTTGCAGATGACACTAAACTGGGAGGAGTGGTTGATACGCTGGAGGGTAGGGACAGGATACAGAGGGACCTAGACAAATTAGAGGATTGGGCCAAAAGAAATAGGATGAGGTTCAACAAGGACAAGTGCAGAGTCCTGCACTTAGGACGGAAGAATCCCATGCACTGCTACAGACTAGGGACCAAATGGCTGGGCAGCAGTTCTGCAGAAAAGGACCTAGGGGTTACGGTGGACGAAAAGCTGAATATGAGTCAACAGTGTGCCCTTGTTGCCAAGAAGGCTAACGGCATTTTGGGCTGTATAAGTAGGGGCATTTCCAGCAGATCGAGGGACGTGATTATTCCCCTCTATTCGGCACTGGTGAGGCCTCATTTCGAGTACTGTGTCCAGTTTTGGGCCCCACACTACAAGAAGGATGTGGATAAATTGGAAAGGGTCCAACGGAGGGCAACAAAAATGATTAGGGGGCTGGAGCACATGACTTATGAGGAGAGGCTGAGGGAACTGGGATTGTTTAGCCTGCAGAAGAGAAGAGTGAGGGGGGATTTGATAGCTGCTTTCAACTACCTAAAAGGGGGTTCCAAAGAGGATGGATCTAGACTGTTCTCAGTGGTAGAAGATGACAGAACAAGGAGTAATGGTCTCAAGTTGCAGAGGGGGAGGTTTAGGTTGGATATTAGGAAAAACTTTTTCACTAGTAGGGTGGTGAAGCACTGGAACGGGTTACCTAGGGAGGTGGTGGAATCTCCTTCCTTAGAGGTTTTTAAGGTCAGGCTTGACAAAGCCCTGGCTGGGATGATCTAATTGGGGTTGGTCCTGCTTTGAGCAGGGGGTTGGACTAGATGACCTCCTGAGGTCCCTTCCAACCCTGAGATTGTATGATTCTATGATTCTAAAACCAGATACCTGGCAACCCTAAATGGGGCCCTGATCTCGGTCACTGTGTGTCTGGGCGGCACCCGGCCCGACGGGGTCCTGATCTCGGTCACTGTGTGTCTGGGCAGCGCCCGGCCCGACAGGACCCTGATCTCGGTCACTGTGTGTCTGGGCAGCGCCCGGCCCGACGGGGCCCTGATCTCGGTCGCTGTGTGTCTGGGCGGCACCCGGCCCAACGGGACCCTGATCTCAGTCACTGTGTGTCTGGGCAGCATCCGGCAGAAGGGGCCCTTGATTTTGGTGTGACAGAAATGGTGATTTCCTGCAACACCCTGGACAGTCCTTCCTGAATTAAGTTGAAGTATCTTAGGAATTCATTGTATTAAAAACGCAGTTGTTTATGTACCATTGTGGGGGACTTTTCCAGGCGGGAGGCATGACTAATGGAAACCCTGGCAAGTGTTATGAGCATCCGAGAGCTGTTTGAAACAATGGTCAAGACAAGAATGAACTTTTAAAGCGTAAGTCGATTTCCCAGGAAAGGCCTAGGCTGAGGGGTCTGGAAATGTACCTATTCCAGTCATGCCTGAATTTACCCTTTCGACGCTTTGCCCTGGGAAGCCGGCGACTATATCCCCTCTTACTGGCGGGCAAATTAAAGCCCCAAAAGCCGTACAAAGAAGTAGCTCAGATATTCACAGTAGGGTGCTGAGCTGTAGCTGTGATAAACTTGTGGCTACTATGTAAGGTTTTAAGGACTATGGGCCAGAGCCCTTGTTGGCGGATCTCGGATAAGCTTGTCAGCAGGCGGGTAGGTTCTTGGATTGTTTCAATAGGTTTGCTCTCTAATGCTTTCACCTTACAAATACATGTGCTTGCTTAGAAAGGGCAGGTTGGTAACTAAACTGTGCGCAGTTACACCGTTGCTAGGCTCAGAGGGGGAAGCAGAGCAGGCCGGCTGAGGGAGTCTGGCTTGCTGGGGAATTTACAGTGTAGACAGGGAACTGTGCAGCATGGAAAAAAACCCCTCAGACTGGAGAGAGAGAGACAGGTCTGTGCCCAAGGAGATGATGGCTGGGAAAGCAGAAGGCTAAGAGTGGGTGCCCTTGTGGACCGGAGAGGGGTAATACAGACGCAGGTAACCTGAAATATGGCACTCAGTGACTGTGTGTCTGTGCAGCACCCGGCGCGACAGGGCCCTGATCTCGGTCACTGTGTGTCTGTGCAGCGCCCGGCCCAACGGGGCCCTGATCTCGGTCGCTGTGTGTCTGGGCGGCACCCGGCCCAACGGGACCCTGATCTCGGTCACTGTGTGTCTGGGCAGCGCCCGGCCCGACGGGGCCCTGATCTCGGTCACTGTGTGTCTGGGCAGCGCCCGGCCCAATGGGGCCCTGATCTCGGTCGCTGTGTGTCTGGGCGGCACCCGGCCCAACGGGACCCTGATCTCGGTCACTGTGTGTCTGGGCAGCGCCCGGCGCGACAGGGCCCTGATCTCGGTCACTGTGTGTCTGGGCGGCGCCCGGCCCGACGGGACCCTGATCTCGGTCACTGTGTGTCTGGACAGCGCCCGGCGCGACGGGGCCCTGATCTCGGTCACTGTGTGTCTGGGCAGCGCCCGTCATGCTGGGCACTGCAAAAACACAGAGCAAAGGTCAGTGCCTGCCACACAGAGCTCACAGAGTATATAGACAGAGGGTGGCAGGGGAAACTGAGGCACGGAACAGGCTCAGGGATTTGCTCAAGTTCACACAGCCGGTCTGTGACGGAGCTGGACATGGGACCGAGATCTCCTGGCTCCTAGACCAATTCCCTTCCCACACTGCCCCCCCGCCCCGCCCATGTGATCTCTTGCAGCTAAAGGGGCACAATTAACTTAAGCTTTGTCTAGGCTCCGGGTTTAACTCTACAGTGTCATACTCTGTAAATCCCATCAATATCCCCACGGTGACTGGCGCCAATGGCCCCCGCCACTGACACCTGCCCTCGACCCCCAGCCCCACTTCGAAAATCCACCTCCCCCCACCCCCTGCCACACAATCTATCGCTCCCCACAGACTGCACCTGTCTCCTGTAGGGGGAAGAGGAGCAGAGGCAACAATTGGCCTAAACCAGAAGAGGAAGGGAGAAAAGACCCTCCCACCCACACATTACAGCTCACAACCCCAGCCCCCAATACACCTCCTCTAGTCCCCAATCCCAGCCCACAGCACAACAACACAACACACACACCCTCCAGCCCCCAATCCCAGCCCAGAACACAACACATACACTCCTCCAGCCCATTATCCCAGCCCACAATACAATGCACACACCCTCTCCAGCCTCCGATCCCAGCCCACAATACACCCCCTCCAGTCCCCAATCCCAGCTCACAGCACAACAACACAACACACACACACTCCAGCCCCCAATCCCAGCCCAGAACACAACACATACACCCCTCCAGCCCCTTCTCCCAGCCCACAATACACCCCCTCCAGTCCCCGATCCCAGCTCACAGCACAACAACACAACACACACACACTCCAGCCCCCAATCCCAGCCCAGAACACAACACACACACCCCTCCAGCCTCCGATCCCAGCCCACAATAAACCCCCTCCAGTCCCCGATCCCAGCTCACAGCACACCACAACACACACACCCTCCAGCCCCCGATCACAACCCAGAATACAACACACACACGCCTCCAGCCCCTTATCCCAGCCCACAATACAATGCACACACCCCTCCACCCCCAGCCCACAATACACCCCCTCCAGTCTCCGATCCCAGCCTACAACACAACGCACACACCCACTCCAGCCCCAGTGAAGGTTGCCAACTCTTTAATTGCACAAACCTGAACACCCTTGCCCCACCCCTTCCCTGAGGCTCCGCCCCTGCCCCGCCCCTTCTTCGAGGCCCCAGTCACTCTGTCCCCCCTCCACTCCCTCCGTCACTTGCTCTCCGCCACCCTCACTCACTTTCACCGGGCTGGGGCAGGGAGTTGGGGTGCAGGAGGGAGTGAGGGGTTTGGTAGGAGCAGGGGTGAAAGTAAGTGTGGAGACTTACTGGTAGAGGGCTGGCCTGGGGCCGGCTCTGGCCCCCGGAAGGGGCAGGACTGGAGGGGTCAGAGCCAGCCCCGGCCCACCCTGTACTGGTAAGTGCCTCCTCCCCCTCTCCCTCCCCCCCACGGGTAGCAGTGGCCGCCGGGGGCTCCGGCAGCGGTTTAAAGGGCCCAGGGCAGTAGTGGCGGCCGGAGACCCGTCCCCGGAGCCCTGCTGCCGGAGCCCTGGGGAAGCGGCGGTGGGGCTCCAGGGATGATTTAAAGAGCCCAGGGCCCTTTAAATCGCCACCCCAGCCCCTTTAAATTGCACCTGGGGAAGCTGATCCGCCCCAGTACGGCTCTCCGGCTCTTGCCAGTACGCAGTACCGGGGTATACCGGCTTACTTTCACCTCTGGGTAGGAGGGGGCTCCAGGCTGGGGCCAAGGGGTTTGGAGTGCGGGACGGGGTGCAGCCTCTGTGAGGGACTTGTGGTGCGGGAGGGGGCTCGGGGCTGTGGCAAGGCATTGGGGTGCAGGAGGGGGTGAGGGGTATGGGCTCCAGCCGGGCTGTGCTTACCTCGGACGGCTCCCGGAAGTGGCCGGCATGTCCGGCTCCTAGGCTGAGGGGCGGCCAGGCGGCTCTGAGCACTGCCCCTGCCTGCAGGGACCAACCTGCAGCTCCCCGCACCTAGGAGCTGGGCAGGTCATTAACATCTCCCGAATTGCCATTAATAGTCACCGGGAGATTGAAATAAATTCCGGCAAACGCCCGGCCAGTCTGGGAGGGTTGGCAACCCTAGCCCATGACACAACACACACACCTCTAGTCCCCGATCCCAGCCCAGGACACAACACACACACCCCCAGCCCATGACACAACACAACATACATACCCTCCAGTCCCCGATCCCAGCCCATGACAACACCCCCGCTCTATCCCCCGATTCCAGCCCATGACACAACACAACATACATACCCTCCAGTCCCCGATCCCAGCCCATGACAACACCCCCGCTCTATCCCCCGATTCCAGCCCACGACACAACACACACACACACACCCCTATCCCCCGATCCCAGCCTACGACACAACACAGACACACACCCAGCCCCCAATTCCAACCCACGACACAACACACACACACACCCCTCCAATCCCCAATCCTAGCCCGCAACAAAACACATACCCCTCCAGCCCTTTATCCCAGACCCCAGCAAAACACACACACCCTTCAACCCCCAATCCCAGTCCCCGATACAATGCACACAAACCACTCCAGCCCCCGATTCAAACCCATAACAGAACACACACCCCCTCCAGCTCCTGATCCCAGCCCGCAACAAAATACACACCCCTTCCAGCCATCGATCCCAGCCCAAAACACAAACCCACCAGCCTGCGATCCCAGGCCACGACACAACACACACACCCCTTGAACTCCCGATCCCAGCCCACAACACAACAGAGGCCCCCTCGAACCCAGATCCTGGCCCACAACAGAGGCCCCCTCGAACCCAGATCCCGGCCCACAACAGAGGCCACCTCGATCCCCTTCAACCCTGGCCCACAACACAACACAGACACCCTCCAACCCCCGATCCCGGCCTGCAACACTACTCCGCCCCCCTCCAGCCCCCAAAACAATGCACATCTCCCTTTAGTCTCAGTTCACGACACAACACACACCCCCGGAAGCCCCTGATCCCAGCCCACAACACAACACAGACCCCTCAAACCCAGATGCCGGCCCACAACAGAACAAAGGTCCCCTCCAGCCCTGATCCAGGCCCACAACACAACACAACACAACACACATTTCCTCCAGCCATAGGGTTGCCAATCCTCCCAGTTTGGCGGGGAGTCTCTCAGAATCAGGCTCGATCTCCTGGAGGCTACTGAAGGCAATCTGGGAGAATTTAGGCCAGTAAAAGCCCGGCAACGCAGTGGGGTTAAGGCAGGCTCCCTCCCTGCCCTGGCTCTGCGCTGCTCCCGGAAGCGGACGTCATATTCGTCAGCGGCTCCTAGGCAGAGGCGTGGCCGGGGGGGTGTCTCCACGTGCTGCCCCCACCCTGACGGCTGACTCCGCAGCTCCCATTGGCCAGGAATGGGGAACCGCGGCCAATAGGAGCTGTGGGGGCATGCCTGCAAGCGGGGGCAGCTCACACAGCCGCCTGGCCACCCCCCGAGTCTAGAAGCTGCTGCTGAATATGCCGTCGCTTCCGGGAGCCACCCGAGGTAAGCGCCGCCCGGCCAGAGCCCACAACCCTCACCCCCTCTCGCACCCCAAACCGCTGCCGCAGGCTCAGCAAAGAGCCCCTTTCCACACCCCAAACCCCTTGGCCCCACCCCCCAGCCCAGAGCCCGCACCCCCTCCCACACCCCAGCCCCTTGCCCGAGCCTGGTGAAAATGAGTGAGGGTGGGGGAGAGTGAGTAACGGAGGGGTGGGGGGTGGAGTGAGTGGTGGGCAGGGCCTCGGAGAAGGACCGGGGCAGGGAGTGGGGCAAGGGTGTTTGGGTTTGTGGGATTAGACAGTTGGCAACCCTATTGAACCCCGATCCTGGCCCACAAGACAACACACACACACAGATCTTTGAGGATGTGCTGGAGAGGTTTTAGTTGGGGGCTGTAGGTGATGGCTAGTGGCGTTCTGTTATTTTCCTTGTTGGGCCTGTCCTGTAGTAGGTGACTTCTGGGTATTCTTCTGAAAAAACAGATTGACAGAGCCAGAAGAGTATCCAGAAGTCACCTACTACATGACAGGCCCAGCAAAGAAAACAACAGAACGCCACTAGCCGTCACCTTTAGCCCCCAACTAAAACCTCTCCCGCGCATCATCAAAGATCTACAACCTATCCTGAAAGATGATCCCTCACTCTCACAGATCTTGGGAGACAGACCAGTCCTCGCTTACAGACAGCCCCCCAACCTGAAGGAAATACTCACCAGCAACCACACACCACGCAACAAAAACACTATCCCAGGAACCTATCCTTGCAACAAAGCCCGATGCCAACTCTGTCCACATATCTATTCAAGTGACACCATCATAGGACCTAATCACATCAGCCACGCCATCAGGGGCTCGTTCACCTGCACATCTACCGATGTGATATATGCCATCATGTGCCAGCAATGCCCCTCTGCCATGTACATTGGACAAACCGGACGGTCTCTACGCAAAAGAATAAATGGACACAAATCTGACATCAGGAATCATCACATTCAAAAACCAGTAGGAGAACACTTCAACCTCCCTGGTCACTCAATAACAGATTTAAAGGTGGCAATTTTGCAAAAGAAAAACGTCAAAAACAGACTCCAATGAGAAGCTGCTGAACTGGAATTAATTTGCAAGTTAGATACCATCAACTTAGGTTTGAACAGAGACTGGAAGTGGCTGGGTCATTACACAAATTGAATCTATTTCCCCTTGTTAAGTATCCTCACACCTTCTTGATATGGGCCATCTTGATTATATATATATATATATATATATATATATATATATATAACTATATATATATAGTGACAGGGCAAGGCCAGAGGGCTATAGGAAAGTGGTAAGGAACCAGTATGTTGGCCCCAGGCTAAACAAATCCCTGATACCTTATGGCAGTTGCTCCAGGTTAATCAAGACACCTGGGGCCAATTAAGAACTTTCCAGAAGGCAGGGAAGTTGATTGGGACACCTGAAGCCAATCAAGGACTGGCTGGAACTAGTTAAAAGCCTCCCAGTTAGTCAGTGAGAGGGGAGGAGCTGGGAGCAAGAGGCACTAGGAGCTGAGAGTAAGAGGGCGTACTGCTGGAAGATCCTGTCGTGAGGATAAAGAAGGTGTTGGGAGGAGTCCATGGGGACGTAGCCCAGGGAGTTGTAGCTGTCGTGCAGTTGTTCCAGGAGGCACTCTAAACAGCTGCAGTCCACAGGGCCCTGGGCTGGAACCCGGAGTAGAGGGCGGGCCCGGGTCCCCCCCCAAAACTCCCAACTCCTTATCAGACACAGGAGGAGTTGATCTGGACTGTGGGTTCTACCAGAGGGGAAGATGTCTGAGGCAAACAAAAATCCGCCAATAAGCGCAGGACCCACCGAGGTAGAGGAGGAACTTTGTCACTATATATATATCTATATCTATATCTATATATAATCTTCCTACTATATGTTCCATTCTATGCATCCGATGAAGTGGGCTGCAGCCCGCGAAAGCTTATGCTTAAATAAATGTGTTAGTCTCTAAGGTGCCACAAATACGCCTGTTTTTTTTGCGGATACAGACTAACACGGCTGCCACTCTGAAACCTAACACAACACAGACCCCCTCCAGCCCCGATCCCAGCACACAACACAACACACAACCCCTACAGCCCTCGGGTTGCTAACCCTCCCGGTTTGGCTGGGAGTCTCCCAGAATCGGGCTCGTTCTCCTGGAGGCTACTGAAGCCAAACTGGGAGATTTTAGGCTGGTAAAAGTTCGGTGGCGCAGCGGGGCTAAGGCAGGCTCCCTGCCTGCCCTGGCTCCGCACCGCTCCTGGAAGTGGCCGGCATGTCCAGCCGCGGCTCCTAGGCAGAGGTGCAGCCAGGGGGGTCTCCGCACACTGCCACCGCCCCGAGCGCCGACTCCGCAGCTCCCATTGGCCGGGAACAGGGACAGGGGCGCCATTTTGGGGGGCAAGGGGGGCGGAAGCTCCCCAAATTTCACACAGGAGCTGTGCGTGTTCCCAGGTGGATCCCTTAACTACAGCCCCGCATTAGTGTGAAATGTGAGTTCTGCAGAGGAGAGGTGCCCCTGGGGCGGCGGGGTCAGTATTTTGTTTACAAACAGAGGCAGGGTGATTGAGATAAGAAAGGGCTGGTGATTAATTAAAGGATCTGGAAGTTTAGCCAGTAAAACAGGAATCCCTCTGTGGAGGGGTGGGAGGGATTGTTTTAGAGCAGGGGTCTCAAACTCAAATCACTGGGAGGGCCACATGAGGACTTGCACGTTGGCCCGAGGGCCGCATCACCCGCCCCCCACTCCACCCCCACCACTGCTGGTGGGGTGCAGCAGGGGGCTCAGGGCAGGGGGTTGGGGTGCAGGAGGGAGTGCAGGGTGTGGCAGGAGGTTGGGGTGCAGGCAGGAGGCTCAGGGCAGGGAGTTGGGGTGCAGGGTGCAGGAGGGGTTTGGGTTCCAGCCCGGTGCCGCTTACCTAGAGCAGCTCCGGGATGACAGAGGGGCCCCAGGGTAAGCTCCCTGCCTACCCCGGCTGGTGCCGCTCCAGGAAGCCACAGACACGCGTCCCTATGGCACCGGGCGGGGGGTGCTTTGTAAACCCCAGTAGCTGCATCTTTGGGTGCACAGGTGCTAGGGTGACCAGACAGCAAGTGTGAAAAATCGGGACAGGGGGTGGGGGGGTAATAGGAGCCTATATAAGAAAAAGCCCCCAAAATTGGGATTGTCCCTATAAAATCAGGACATCTGGTCACCCTAACAGGTGCCAACTTTTCAAAGTGCCAGGGGGTGCTCGACCCTTGGCTCCGCCCCCGGCCCCACCCCCACTCCATCCCTTCCCCCAAGGCCCCACCCCCACCTCGCCTCTTCCTGCCCAGTCCCTCCCCTCCCAGCCTCCTGCACGCCGCAAAACAGCTGTTTGCAGTGGGAGGGAGGAGGAGGCGCTGATCGGGGGGGGCCTGCCAATGGGTGGGAGAGGTGCTGATAGGGGAGCTGCCAGTGGGTGCTAAGCGCCCACCATTTTTTCCCCCATGGGTGCTCCAGCCCCAGAGCACCCATGGAGTTGGCGCCTATGTTGCCTAAAAGGTTTTGAAACTCTGTCTTTAAGGCACCAGCCTGAGGTCAGACTGGAAATCCATGGGGGAGGGGGTAGATCTAGCTCCCTATCCTGTAGCCCAGCCTCTCTCTCTGCTGTATGCTGCAAAAGAGGAGGAGACTGATAGATGGGAGCAAACCCAAGGCGGCCAGTTCTCAGACCCCAGCAGACAGTCCCAGGAGGTTGGGCGGATGGCATGAAAAGCAGCCCAGAGGTCAGGAAGGCTGGAGTATCAGAGGGGTTTCACCTGGATCACCTGGATCGATCGGACTTCAGCTGTCGTTAAGACTGCGCCGATCACAACACGTCTGCCATTCTTCTCGCACTCTTGCCTTTCTTCTCCACGTTCGTCCGAAACGTTCAACGATGTCATCTTCCCATCTTCTTGGAGGCCGACCGGGAGGGTCTTTTCTGTTCTCGCGGGTACCACTCAGCAATGATTGCGGTCCACCTGTTATCCGTGAGCCGTGCTGTGTGGCCCGCCCATTGCATCTTGTTATGTCTGCTTTCCACGACAATATCTTTCACACCGCTGCGTTCTCTGATGATTTCATTTGGTATACGACCCAGAAGGGAGATTCCCAACATAGCTCGTTCCATTGCCCTTTCAGCTACCAACAGCCGTTGCTCTTCTCTCTTCGTCAGCGCCCACGTTTCACTGCCACACAGCATGGCTGGCAGCACGGCTGAATTGAAAATATTTTTACGTGTGGTCTTGTCAATTTTTCCTTTGAGGACGTCCTTGATGGAATTAAACGCACGCCATCCTGCCCGAATCCTTCGTGAGAGTTCTCCGTTCAGGTCTTGGCGCATATTAACTTCTTGGCCCAAATATATGTACTGTTCCACTTCTTCGATGTCTTCTCCTGGTACCGTTATTCGGGCTTTTCGTAAGACGTCTGATCGCATATATTTCGTTTTGCAGTGGTTCATTTTCAGGCCGACCTGACTACTTTTCTTGTCGAGTCTTCGTAGCATACTCTGCAGTTGGTTGGTGCTTTCGGCAATTAGTACAATGTCGTCTGCAAATCTGAGATGAGATAATCTCTCTCCATTTATGTTGACACCACTCCTCCAATTGATCTTGTTCATAATCATTTCGAGGCAGGCGGTGAATAGTTTCGGTGAAATTGTATCTCCTTGCTTTACGCCTTTCTCGATTGGGATGCGGAGGGGAGTTTCAAGGAGAGTAATGTCTGTTGTACATCCAGTGTTCGCTTCCTTCAACAAACTAATGTACTGTGTGTTAATGCCCTGCTCTGCGAGCGCCTTTAATATTGCGTTAAACTCAACGCTATCGAAGGCCTTTTCATAGTCGACAAAAGCAATGCACAGCGGGAGTTTGTATTCCCTCGCTCTTTCTAGGAGCTGGCTAAGGGTAAATATATGGTCGATTGTACTGAAATTTCTTCGAAACCCTGCCTGCTCTCTCGACTGTTGTTCATCCAGACTCTGCGAAAGTCGATTTGTTATCACCTTTGTGAAGAGCTTGTAGATGTGAGAGAGCAGGCATATAGGGCGGTAGTTCTTAAGATTTTCTCGATCACCCTTCTTGTGCAGCAAGATGGTATTTGACTCCTTCCAGCTTGATGGTATTTTTCCTTCTTCAAGATATCGACTGAATCTTAAAGCGAGGGCCTTCCAAAGTTTGTCGCCTCCTGCATAAATCATTTCTGACGTTATTCCATCTTTGCCTGGAGCTTTTCCCTTCTTCATCTGGTGTAGTGCGCTTCGGACTTCGCTGACGATTATTGGGGGGACGCGTTCTTCTGACTCTTCGAGGGTTGGGAGGGAGACGTTGATTCTTGATTTGAACAGTTCTGTATAAAAGTCCTTGCAGACCTCCTCCATCCCTGCTCTGTCGATTACTGTCTCTCCATCCTTGTTCTTCAATGCTGTTACGCTCAATCTATACTGCGTCAATTCCCGCTTGCATGTCCTGAGGCTCTTGCATGATTCAGCTGTTTTAAGGAGCTTTTCTTTCCGGAAGTTCTCGAAGTCATCCTTCAGTTTTCGCCGTATAAGCTTGCACAGAATGGAGTACTTGAGGTTGTTATCCGAGCTCCTTTTCATGTTTCTCCGCTTCTCCAACAAGCTTTTCGTTTCAATCGAGATTCTTCCCTTCGCCTTCTTCAGCTTTTTAATGTCAGCTGCTTTTACGCAACATCTCAACTTGTCAGCAAAGATACTATAGTCCTCATCACACTTTTCCATCTGGCTCCAGTCAAACCCAGAAATCGCTTTTTTCAGCTTTGCTTCATCGAATGTCTTTGGCTGCTGTTTCCTGTTTGCCATCTGTAACGCCTTCTTTTCCACCGCTTCGTCGAAAATCAACTTCGCTCTAAGCAGGCGATGGTCACTGCCGGTGTTGAATGGCTGCACCACAGAGACGTCTTGAACGATGCGCCTTTTATTGACTAAAATATAGTCAATTTCATTCTTACTCTTCGCGTTTGGTGCGATCCATGTCCACCTTCTTCAGATCTTCTTTTTGTACCAGGTGTTTGCCACGTACAGTTCTTTCATTTCTGCCATCGCTACCAGCCTTTCTCCTCTTTCATTCCTTTTGCCGCTGCCGTATCTCCCTATGAACTTTTCGCCAGCTTTCCCTCGCCCGACCTTGGCGTTGAAATCTCCCATCGTGACAGTGTAAGTGGACTTTTGCGCGAGAGCTCTTTCAAGCTCTCGGTAGAATTCTTCCACTTCTTCGTCCTCACTTGCACTTGTGGGAGCGTAGGCCTGGATGACCTTGAGGGTAGCTTTTGACTCCATCTGAAGATGCAGCACACCGATACGTGATGATGTTAGCTGGCATGATATGACTTTCGAAGACCAATCTTTATTGACGATAAATCCAACTCCTCCAACATTTCTAGCGCCATCTCCCTTTCCGAGCCTCACAGCACTTCCATCCTTCCAGTTGACTTCCAACTCCTTCTTTCGTCGGGTTTCACAGACACCGAGAATATCGCATTTTATCCTTTTCTTCTCCTCCATCAGATGGTTTAAAGTTTCCTCCTTTGCCAGTGACCTACAATTGTAAGTACACACAGCAAGGATTGTCCTTTTCCATGTTGGCCTAGCACCTGACATTTTTAGCAACCTCTTGTCGCTCAATTTCTGCTCCGCCACCGTAGAACATGCATTTACTCGTGTTGTTTTAGCCGTTAACTTCAAGCCATCCCACTGGCTAGGTGGGCAGGCATGCGTAGCTCCTCAAGCTTAGCTAGCCTTCAACCTCTAAGGAGAAGGAAAAGCGCTCTTTCCTCTCAGAGAGCAACCCTCCTCCCTGGATTGGATAGTCCAACACCTTTGTAGCATGGTAAAACCTACCAGGGCATACGCCCCGCTACCATAGCTGTCAGACGGCCAGGGTCACCGCTGCACCACGTTGAGGTGCTGAGGTAGGATTTTGCAGCAGCAGAGAGGTTTATGCCTCAAATTCTTATGGTTTCCATCAGCACTCCCGCTAATTTTTCCCACCCCTGTGCGGAATGAATTTTGTAATGTGACACGTCATCTTCGTATCGGTGAACATCACAAAATTCATGGGGTGGGGGTAGGGCCGAGGGGTTCGTAGTGTGGAAGGGGGTTCAGGGTTGGGGTGTGTGGTGGGGTGAGGGCTCTGGCTGGGGGTGCGGGTTCTGGGGTGGGGCCGGGGATGAGGGGCTCAGGGCTGGGGGAAAGGGTTGGGATGTGGGGGGGTGAGGACTCCGGCTGGGGGTGCAGGCTCTGGGGTGGAGCCGGGGATGAGGGGTTTGGTTTGCAGCAGGGTGCTCTGGGGCTACAGCGGGGAAGAGAGGACTCTCCCCAGCTCTCTCCCCTCCCAGCAGCTCCCGGGCTGGGGCCACCGGATAGGCACCCCTCTCCTGACTGCGACAGGTCTGGACTGGGGCTGGGTTTGGGCCGGGAGAGGGGCACCCCAGCCGTGGCCGGGTTCGGGCCGCCCCTTTCCAGGCAGGGCGGGTTTCCTGAGCATCTGCGGGGCACTATATAGGCTGCTGCCCAGCCGCGCGTCTTACAGGGAACTTAGGTTTCATCTGTATCCGGGCCAATTCCAGCCCAAAGAACAGCAAGCGCATCCACACAGTCCATGATTTGTACTATTCACCGGACACCATCCATGGGCTCGGCCCCATTCAGAATACACCAGAAAATGTAGCCCCTGAGCCTATGTGTATAAACTGGTGTAGCCCTGGCTGAGACAGCTCAGCTATTGAAGTATGAAGTGCACAGTTATTGAGCGCACGTTAATATCTATGAGTGGAGGCGCCCAGGGCAATAGACGTTTTACTGGATTAAGGACTAGAAGATTTGACCCTCCAACTTCCTTTCAAGAGCTGCCCTCTGGTCCCTGTTTATTTTCCTTTCCTGGCTGCAGTGGCCCCGAGATTCCTCAGAAATCTCCTTTTTTTTCTCAACTTTAAAATGTGGGATTTTCTTGGCATTTGGTTTTAAATATTCTCCTGTGGGACCTGCAATTCAGTCGCTGGAGTGTTGTGTTTAAGAGTCGTCTGGAAAGTAACTAGCCTTTAGACAAAAGTGAAAGCCGCGGTGCCAACTCTCGTCATTTTTTCAGGAGCCTTATGATCATGATTATTTTCCTTAAATCCCCAGCTCCTGGAGTCAAGTGGAGATGGGATGATTTCAGCCTTCGCTCTTAAAGAAAAATGAAGTTTCTGGCCCTGGTGGCTGTGGGGAAAGCTTCAAAATGTGACACCAGCACTTCCTAAGGGGTCAAACAGCAGAAGGCAAATAAAAAGAACCCCACCTCTATGACTTTTACACAATCGCATGATTTTAAAGCCAAGCTCATGATTTTGAGGGCGCCTGATTCATGATGTTTGAGCAGTTGGGGATTGGCAGTACTGTGACAGTGACTTGACAGTGTCCGTTTCACTCCTAGACTCATAGACTCATAGACTTTAAGGTCAGAAGGGACCATTATGATCATCTAGTCTGACCTCCTGCACAATGCAGGCCACAGAATCTCACCCACCCACTCCTGGAATAATCCTCTCACCTATGTCTCAGCTATTGAAGTCCTCAAATCATGGTTTAAAGACTTCAAGATGCAGAGAATCCTCCGGTAAGTGACCCGTGCCCCATGCTGCAGAGGAAGGCAAAAAACCTCCAGGGCCTCTGCCGATCTACCCTGGAGGAAAATTCCTTCCCGACCCCAAATATGGCGATCAGCTGAACCCCGAGCATGTGGGCAAGACTCACCAGCCAGACACCCAGGAAAAAGTTCTCTGTAGTAACTTCTAACATCCCATCATTGACCATTGGTCCTATTTACCACTGATGGCAATTAATTGACCTTTGACTAAGATCATGTTATCCCATCAAACCATCCCCTCCATAAACGTATCTAGCTTAATCTTGAAGCCAGTTAGGTCTTTTGCCCCCACTGCTTCCCTTGGAAGGCTGTTCCAGAACTTCACTCCTCTGATGGTTAGAAACCTTCGTCTAATTTCAAGTCTAAACTTCCTGATGGCCAGTTTAGATCCATTTGTTCTTGTGTCAGGTCAGCCGCTCGTCTATTATTTGTAGTGAGGTAACAGCCCTAGAGCCCCAGGGTGCAGGATACACCCCCCCGAGGCCTCGCCCGAGGAGGATGTTTCAAAAGTTCAGTGATCTATTCCAGGGGTCTCAAACACACGGCCCCCAGGGTTATTTTCTGCAGCCGCCAGGCTCCCCTCCCCCACTGGCCCCCCAGCGCACCGTGTCCCCGCTCCTCTGCCTACCTCCAGGTGCTTCCCACCACCAAACAGCTGTTTGGCGGCGCTTAGTGCTTTCCAGAAGGGAGGGGGGAGGAGTGGGGAACCACACGCTCAGGGGAGGAGGCGGAGAAGAGGCGGGGCAGAGACGGGGATTTGGGGAAGGGGTTGGAATGGGGGCAGGGAGGGGGCGGAGTTGGGGCGGGGACTTCGGGGAAGGGATTCGGGGGGGAGGGATAGCTCAGTGGTTTGAGCATTGGCCTGCTAAACCCAGGGTTGTGAGTTCAATCCTTGAGGGGGCCATTTGGGGATCTGTGGCAAAAATTGGGGATTGGTCCTGCTTTGAGCAGGGGGTTGGACTAGATGACCTACTAAGGTCCCTTCCAACCCTGATATTCTATGATTCTATGATTCTATGATTGGAATGAGGGTGGGGAAGGGGTGGGAAGAGGCGGGGCAGGGGCAGGGCCTCATGGAAGGGGTGGAGTGGGAGCATGGGCGGGGGCAGCGAGGGGTGTGTGTGTCAGTGATGCAGCTCTCGGGCCAATGCCCTAGTCCTCATATGGCCCTCGTGGTCATTTGAGTTTGAGACCCCTGATCTATTCCAAGCTTGAACTGCAAAAAAGCGATAGAAAGTCATCTCGATTTTCCTGCCATTGTTTCAGTTGTTGCAGTCAAGAGTTAGTAGCAAAGTAAGAATAGACGTTCAAATGTTAAACCTAACTCGTGTCCCTTAAGTGGCGCGACACAAGATGTGAGAACATGTTAGTATTAGAGCTGAGTGGGTCTAATCTTTATTTAATTCTCTTTTTGTATATATGTAAGAATTAGATACAGTGCCCCATCAGCTAATTTCTAAGTTATTATCTGCAAAGAAACACCTAGAGTTTTCAGGTGCCTAAGTAGCCCCCGGAATCACGGTTAAAGTTGCCCCCCCGCAATCTGAAATGGTACCTCTGAATGGGGAACCATGACCAATGGGAGCTGCAGGGGTGGTGCCTGCAGACAGGGGCAGCGCGCAGAGCTGCCTGGCCGCCCCTCAGCCTAGGAGCTGCTACCGGACATGCCGGCCGCTGCTGGGCAGGGCCGGCTCTAGGCACCAGCGAAACAAGCTGGTGCTTGGGGCGGCACATTTCTAGGGGCGGCATTCTGACGCAGGCTATGCCGCCCCTAGAAATGTGCCCTGGCCGCCCCAGCTCACCTCCGCTCTGCGCCGTGGCTTGTCCCCCTCCCTCCCAGCCTTCCCGCACACAAAACAGCTGTTTTGTGTGCCGCCGCCACCGCCGCTGGGCTTAAAGCCTGGGCGGCCCCAGCACAAGCTCCCCTGTCCGCCGCCTGCCACCACGCCCCATCCTTGCTGGGCTGCACGGGGAGAGCGGGCCTCAGTCTCCAGCCGGGCTCTCCATGGAACCGCCCAGGACCCTCCTGAGCGGAGGGAGGAGCTGGTAGGAGCCGCCGCCTCTCCCGTGCAGGGCGGCCAGCATGATCTGAGCGCATCCCGCCGCCCTGTGGGGCGGGGCGCCTGCAGTCAGGGGCGCTGCAGCCGCTCGGGGTGTCCCTGGGGGTGGAGGGGGAGGCCTGGGAGGGAGGGGGAGAAGCCGAGCATCCCCCTCCCTCCCAGGCTTCCCGCGCGAAACCGCTGTTTTGTGTGCCACCGCCACTCGGCTTAAAGCCTGGGAGGGAGGGGGAGAAGCGTGTGAAACAGCTGTTTCGCGCACGGGAAGCCTGGGAGGGAGGGGGATGCTCGTTCTCCCCCTCCCTCCCAGGCCTCCCCCTCCGCCCCCAGGGACACCCCAAGCGGCTGCAGCACCCCTGACTGCAGGCGCCCCGCCCCATGGGGCTGCATGCTGGCCGCCCTGCACGGGAGAGGCGGCGGCTCCTCCCAGCTCCTCCCTCCGCTCAGCCAGAAGGTAACCCGGCCCCTCTGGGCTGGCGGGGGTCATGGGCAGTTCCATGGAGAGCCCGGCTGGAGACTGAGGCCCGCTCTCCCCGTGCAGCCCGGCAGGGATGGGGTGTGGCAGCAGGTGGCGGACAGGGGAGCTTGGGCTGGGGCCACCTGGCCTGTGCTTTGCACCCTCCATTCGCTCACCAGGCAGCTGTGTACTGTGCACAGACCCGCCGCTCCCACTACCTGCTCCCACTACCTGCTCCCACTACCTGCTCCCACTACCTGCTCCAGTCAGCATGGATTCACCAAGGGCAAGTCATGCCTGACTAACCTAATTGCCGTCTATGATGAGATAACTGGCTCTGTGGATGAGGGGAAAGCAGTGGATGTGCTATTTCTTCACTTTAGCAAAGCTTTTGATACAGTCTCCCACAGTATTCTTGCCAGCAAGTTAAGAAGTATGGGCTGGATGAATGGACGGTAAGGTGGATAGAAAACTGGCTAGATGGTCGTGCTCAACGGGTAGTGATCAATGGCTCCATGTCTAGTTGGCAGCCGGTATCAAGCGGAGTGCCCCAAGGGTCGGTGCTGGGGCCGGTTTTGTTCAATATCTTCATCAACGATCTGGAGGATGGTGTGGACTGCACCCTTAGCAAGTTTGCAGATGACACTAAATTGGGAGGAGTGGTTGATACGCTGGAGGGTAGGGATAGGATACAGAGGGACCTAGACAAATTAGAGGATTGGGCCAAAAGAAATCTGATGAGGTTCAACAAGGACAAGTGCAGAGTCCTGCACTTAGGACGGAAGAATCCCATGCACTGCTATAGACTAGGGACCGAATGGCTGGGCAGCAGTTCTGCAGAAAAGGACCTAGGGGTTACGGTGGACGAAAAGCTGAATATGAGTCAACAGTGTGCCCTTGTTGCCAAGAAGGCTAACGGCATTTTGGGTTGTATAAGTAGGGGCATTTCCAGCAGATTGAGGGACGTGATTATTCCCCTCTATTCGGCACTGGTGAGGCCTCATTTCGAGTACTGTGTCCAGTTTTGGGCCCCACACTACAAGAAGGATGTGGATAAATTGGAAAGAGTCCAACGGAGGGCAACAAAAATGATTAGGGGGCTGGAGCACATGACTTATGAGGAGAGGCTGAGGGAACTGGGATTGTTTAGCCTGCAGAAGAGAAGAGTGAGGGGGGATTTGATAGCTGCTTTCAACTACCTAAAAGGGGGTTCCAAAGAGGATGGATCTAGACTGTTCTCAGTGGTAGAAGATGACAGAACAAGGAGTAATGGTCTCAAGTTGCAGAGGGGGAGGTTTAGGTTGGATATTAGGAAACACTTTTTCACTAGTAGGGTGGTGAAGCACTGGAACGGGTTACCTAGGGAGGTGGTGGAATCTCCTTCCTTAGAGGTTTTTAAGGTCAGGCTTGACAAAGCCCTGGCTGGGATGATCTAGTTGGGGTTGGTCCTGCTTTGAGCAGGGGGTTGGACTAGATGACCTCCTGAGGTCCCTTCCAACCCTGAGATTCTATGATTCTATGTTCCAGGCTAAAGTCCCCTAAGGGCTGGCTTGGTGGGGCTTGTTCGAGTGGGTTCCCCGGAGCAGTTACATGCAATCACTGCTGGGGGCAGGATCCCGGGCTTCATGGTACCATTTTTTTTAATGGAAAACTAGTCGTTATATGAGACAAAACTGAGGAGGGGGAGTGCACGGAAGTAAAAAGGTCCTAATCAAGAGTTAAAAGGATTTGAGGGGAGAAAGGTGATTGTGGGATAGGGACAATCTTCTAAGGGCTCTTTACAATGTGGCATTAGGTAAATATACTGGATTGGAAATAGGGGTTAGGACTGTGTCGGGTCCCAGTGAGTCTCACATCCCCTTACTTCCGGCAGCTGTTTATCCAAGGAACCATGCACTTCTTGCTCCCTTCACTCTGGTAACTCCAAGTGAGTTTCACATCACCGTTCTTTGGGAGGCCTTGTAACATTTCTCCCCGGTTTACAACCTTGCCCCCTAAAAAAACATGCTAGGAACCTTGCACTTCTTGCCTCCTCCACTTTGGTAAATCTTCCCTGCTATCGCTCTTGAAAGCCTGGGAGGGAGGGGGGAAGCCGAGTGGCAGCAGCAGAGCGGAGGTGAGCTGGGGTGGGGGAAATGCAGCACGTGCGGGGGAGGCGGCAGGGCTGGGGATTTGGGGAAGGGGTTGGGAAGGGGCGGAGTTGAGGCATGGCGGGGGGGGAGAAAAAACCGGGGGGGGGGGGGGTTTGCTTGGGGCGTCAAAAATCCTAGAGCCGGCCCTGCTGCTGGGAGCCACCCAACATGAGCGCTGCCCGGCGGGAGCCCACACCCCACACCCCTTCCTGCACCCCAAACCCCCTGCCCCATCCCTGAGCCCCTCCCCACACCTAAACTCCCTGCCGGAGCCTGCATCCCACACCCCTTCCTGCACCCCAAACCCCCTACCCCATCCCTGAGCCCCTCCCCACACCCAAACTCCCTGCCCCATCCCTGAGCCCCTCCCACACCCAAACTCCCTGCCCCATCCCTGAGCCCCTCCCCACACCCAAACTCCCTCCCGGAGCCTGCATCCCACACCCCTTCCTGCACCCCAAACCCCCTACCCCATCCCTGAGCGCCTCCCCACACCTAAACTCCCTGCCCCATCCCTGAGCCCCTCCCCACACCCAAACTCCTTCCCGGAGCCTGCATCCCACACCCCTTCCTGCACCCCAAACCCCCTGCTCCATCCCTGAGCCCCTCCCCACACCTAAACTCCCTGCCCCATCCCTAAGCCCCTCCCACACCCAAACTCCCTGCCCCATCCCTGAGCCCCTCCCACACCCAAACTCCCTGCCCCATCCCTGAGCCCCTCCCCACACCCAAAATCCCTCCCGGAGCCTGCATCCCATACCCCTTCCTGCACCCCAAACCCCCTACCCCATCCCTGAGCCCCCTCCCGCACCCAAACTCCCTGCCCCATCCCTGAGCCCCTCCCCACACCCAAACTCCCTGCCCCATCCCTGATCCCCTCCCCACACCCAAACTCCCTGCCCCATCGAGGAACGTGATTATTCCCCTCTATTCGGCACTGGTGAGGCCTCATTTGGAGTACTGTGTCCAGTTTTGGGCCCCACACTACAAGAAGGATGTGGATAAATTGGAAAGAGTCCAACGGAGGGCAACAAAAATGATTAGGGGGCTGGAGCACATGACTTATGAGGAGAGGCTGAGGGAACTGGGATTGTTTAGCCTGCAGAAGAGAAGAGTGAGGGGGGATTTGATAGCTGCTTTCAACTACCTAAAAGGGGGTTCCAAAGAGGATGGATCTAGACTGTTCTCAGTGGTAGAAGATGACAGAACAAGGAGTAATGGTCTCAAGTTGCAGAGGGGGAGGTTTAGGTTGGATATTAGGAACAACTTTTTCACTAGCAGGGTGGTGAAGCACTGGAATGGGTTCCCTAGGGAGGTGGTGGAATCTCCTTCCTTAGAGGTTTTTAAGGTCAGGCTTGACAAAGCCCTGGCTGGGATGATCTAATTGGGGTTGGTCCTGCTTTGAGCAGGGGGTTGGACTAGATACCTCCTGAGGTCCCTTCCAACCCTGAGATTCTATGATTCTATGATCCCTGAGCCCCTCCCCACACCCAAACTCCCTCCCGCAGCCTGCATCCCATACCCCTTCCTGCACCCCAAACCCCCACCCCATCCCTGAGCCCCTCCCCACACCTAAACTACCTGCCCCATCCCTGAGCCCCTCCCCACACCCAAACTCCCTCCCAGAGCCTGCATCCCACACCCCTTCCTGCACCCCAAACCCCCTACCCCATCCCTGAGCCCCTCCCCACACCCAAACTCCCTGCCCCATCCCTGAGCCCCCCCACACCGAAACTCCCTACCCCATCCCTGAGCCCCTCCCACACCCAAACACCCTACCCCATCCCTGAGCCCCTCCCACACCCAAACTCCCTGCCCCATCCCTGAGCCACTCCCACACCCAAACTCCAGGCTCAGCCAGGAACGCCCTACACATTCTGTACCCCTCGACTCCACCCCCACAGCCCAGAGCCTGCATCCTCTCCTGCACCCAAACCCCCTTCCCCAGCCCACTGAAAGTGAGTGAGGGTGGGGGTGGGGGTGGGGCCTTGGGAAAGGGATGGTGCAAGGAATGGGGGAAGGGTGTTTGGGTTTGTGCAATTAGTTGGCAACCCAATCCAGCCCCGATCCTGGTCTGCAAAAAACACACACACCCTCCAGCCCCTGATCCCAGCCCACGACACAACACAAACCCGCCAGCCCCTGATCCCAGCCCACGACACAACACAAACCCGCCAGCCCCTGATCCCAGCCCACGACACAACACAAACCCTCCAGCTCCTGATCCCAGCCCACGACACAACACAAACCCTCCAGCCCCTGATCCCAGCCCACGACACAACACAAACCCTCCAGCCCCTGATCCCAGCCCACGACACAACACAAACCCTCCAGCCCCTGTTCCCAGCCCACGACACAACACAAACCCTCCAGCCCCTGATCCCAGCCCACGACACAACACAAACCCTCCAGCCCCTGTTCCCAGCCCACGACACAACACAAACCCTCCAGCCCCTGATCCCAGCCCACGACACAACACAAACCCTCCGGCCCCTGATCCCAGCCCACGACACAACACAAACCCTCCGGCCCCTGATCCCAGCCCACGACACAACACAAACCCGCCAGCCCCTGATCCCAGCCCACGACACAACACAAACCCCCCACCCCCTGATCCCAGCCCACGACACAACACAAACCCTCCAGTCCCTGATCCCAGCCCACGACACAACACAAACCCTCCAGCTCCTGATCCCAGCCCACGACACAACACAAACCCTCCAGTCCCTGATCCCAGCCCACGACACAACACAAACCCTCCAGCCCCTGATCCCAGCCCACGACACAACACAAACCCTCCAGCTCCTGATCCCAGCCCACGACACAACACAAACCCTCCGGCTCCTGATCCCAGCCCACGACACAACACAAACCCTCCGGCTCCTGATCCCAGCCCACGACACAACACAAACCCTCCGGCTCCTGATCCCAGCCCATGACACAACACAAACCCTCCGGCTCCTGATCCCAGCCCACGACACAACACAAACCCTCCAGTCCCTGATCCCAGCACACGACACAAGACACACACCCTCCAGCCTCTGATCCTAGCCCGCAGCTAAGGCGCCCAACCCTCCAGGATTGCCCTGGAGTCTCCAGCAATTGGAAATGAATCTTTAATTAAAGATGATGATATGTGATGAAACCTCCAGGAATACGTCCAACCAAAATTGACAACCCCAATCCTCTGGGGTGGATACATGCCTAATAATTCACCAGAGGGTGGCGTCAGAGTCTCTGCCAATAGCCAGTAACCTACTGGGCATCGGAGTCCTTGCCAAATATACTCAAGGATAATATTTAAGGCGTTTAAGTACGTAACTTCCAGTATAGCTAATGTCTTGGGAGTGATAGGAGGGTGCTCGGGGGTGCCGTACCTCGGAGAAGTGCCTTTCAGGTAGGAGGTAACAGGTTCCTACCTCCCTGTCTGGCCACGTGCCTTGTGTGTCGTACCCAGACTGGACACAAGGCTTACACTTTAAGTGGTGAGAGTAATTAGCCCGAGGGGCACGGTGGATTCTCCGCCACCGGTGGTGTTTAAATCAAGCCGGGATGTTTTTTCTAAACGCTCTGCTCTGCACCTTGTGATTTTAGCTGAGGCATAGCCGCTTTGTTTCCGATTCTTCCGCTTGCTGCTCCTTGAGTCTCTAGGTTTGCTAAAGAAACGTATGCTTGGTTTCACAGTACATTAGGGTGAACAGATGTCCCGATTTTATAGGGACAGTCGCAATTTTTGGGTCTTTTTCTTATATAGGATCCTACTATCATCCCGATTTTTCACATTTGCTGTCTGGTCACCCTACAGCACATAGCCCCAAGGGACAGATATGGTAGAGTTGCCAACTTTCCCAAACCGGACGCTCCTGCTCCGCCCCCGAGGCCCTTCCCCCTGCTCCACCCCCTCCCCCTGAGGACCCACCCCCGCTCACTTCTCTCCCCGCCAATCAATCAGAACAAAAACAGCTAAGCCCCAAAGCAGGGATTATTGCAGAAAATGGCACGTTTCCTACCCTCTCCTTCAATCTTAACCATTATCACACCACGTGCTGGGGAAAGAAGGGAGGTGAAGATTTGCTGCAATACAAGGACGACCAGACAGCAAGTGTGAAAAATCAGGACAGGGGAGGGAGGTGTAATAGGTGCCTCTATAAGACAAAGCCCCGAATAGCGGGGCTGTCCCTATAAAATCGGGACAGCTGGTCACCCTAAAAGAGACAGCACCCGAGCCTCACCTTCACCAAAACCGCACCTAGATCAGGTGAAACGTTCCTCTCTACCGAAATCTCGGCGCTGGACAGAGAAAAGGGCCACGGCTCGACGAGGCAAGTCCCGTAAATAACCCCAACCAGGCAGCGGGGATTTAGGACCCTCTTTAAGATGCCTCAGGGTGGGAGGAGGAGGGAAGAGTGCGGGGAGGAGGAAGAGATACTGACTCTACTGAGCTAAATCTCTGGTGCCCGCTCCCCGCCCAAGAAAAAGGGTCCTAAAAAAGTTAGAGCTTTAAATAAGATCCAATACTGACACACACACACACATACACACCAGAGAAGATACAGCACATAGTAATTCCAGGCTGTTGGATCGGGGGGGGAATTGTGGTCTCCGTGTTTCTCCTGGGGAATGAGTGGGAGGGGAGCTGGCTCTAGGTCATGAATCGGGGTGGGGGGTTGCGCAGGCAGGGTGCATGCCTGGAAAGGGGAAGTGAGGCTTAGAGCCAAGGTGGCCCCATTGGACATGCAGGACGCGCAGGGTTTTCCAGCCAGGGGACCCGTGGAGGCCCTCCACCCGGGGGAGCACGGATCCTCCTGCCAGGGTTGAATGGGGATCCCCTTCCTCCTGGGCTGGCCCAGGCACTGGGCAGGGGGCGCAGTAGGTAGTGGTGGAGCCCGGGCTGCCCCCTCACTGCCCACCCCCAGTGCCGATGGGGCTGCTGCTGGAAGAGGCGGAGAGGGAGACCCCGGCGGCATGAGGGGGAGCGGGCGCACTCTGGGCGGAGGATGGTGGTGGCATAGAATCATAGAATCTCAGGGTTGGAAGGGACCTCAGGAGGTATCTAGTCCAACTCCCTGCTCAAAGCAGGACCAAACCCAACTAAATCACCCCAGCCAGGGCTTTGTCAAGCCTGACCTTAAAAACCTCTAAGGAGATTCCACCACCACCCTAGGTAACCCATTCCAGTGGTTCACCTCCCTCCTAGTGAAAAAGTTTTTCCTAATATCCAACCTAAACCTCCCACACTGCAACTTGAGACCATTACTCCTTGTTCTGTCATCTGGTACCACTGAGAACAGTCTAGATCCATCCTCTTTGGAACCCCCTTTCAGGTAGTTCATAGATTCATAGATTCATAGATTCTAGGGCTGGAAGGGACCTCGAGAGGTCATCGAGTCCAGCCCCCTGCCCTCATGGCAGGACCAATTACTGTCTAGACCATCCCTGATAGACATTTATCTAACCTACTCTTAAATATCTCCAGAGATGGAGATTCCACAACCGCCCTGGGCAGTTTATTCCAGTGTTTAACCTCCCTGACAGTTAGGAACTTTTTCCTAATGTCCAACCTAAACCTCCCTTGCCGCAGTTTAAGCCCATTGCTTCTTGTTCTATCCTCAGATGCTAAGATAAACAAGTTTTCTTCCTCCTCCTTATGACACCCTTTTAGATACCTGAAGACCGCTATCATGTCCCCTCTCAGTCTTCTCTTTTCCAAACTAAACAAACCCAATTCCTTCAGCCTTCCTTCATAGGTCATGTTCTCTAGATCCTTAATCATTCTTGTTGCTCTTCTCTGGACCCTCTCCAATTTCTCCACATCTTTCTTGAAATGCGGTGCCCAGAACTGGACACAATACTCCAGTTGAGGCCTAACCAGCGCAGAGTAGAGCGGAAGAATGACTTCTCGTGTCTTGCTCACCACACACCTGTTAATGCAGCCCAGAATCATGTTTGCTTTTTCTGCAACAGCATCACACTGTTGACTCATATTTAGCTTGTGGTCCACCCCCTTTCAAGTAGTTGAAAGCAGCTATCAAATCACCCCTCATTCTTCTCTTCTGCAGGCTAAACAATCCCAGTTCCCTCAGCCTCTCCTCATAAGTCATGTGCTCCAGCCCCCTAATCATTTTTGTTGCCCTCCGTTGGACTCTTTCCAATTTATCCACATCCTTCTTGTAGCGTGGGGCCCAAAACTGGACACAGTACTCCAAATGAGGCCTCACCAGTGCCGAATAGAGGGGAATGATCACGTCCCTCGATCTGCAGGAAATGCCCCTACTTATACAACCCAAAATGCCGTTAGCCTTCTTGGCAACAAGGGCACACTGTTGACTCATATTCAGCTTTTCATCCACCGTAACCCCTAGGTCCTTTTCTGCATGGCCAGTTGCTACCCCCCACTGCCAGCTCTGTGCCATGATCCTCCCGCAGCGTCCCCCTGCCTGTCTGTCCACTTGCGTGGCCTCAATTGTTCCAGCGCCCTGGACTTTGGATGTCCGGTCAGTGTTTCTGACTGGACACGGTCGGGTGCCCTTTTTGACCGGACTTTCCAGCCGAAACCCGGACGCCTGGCACCCCTAGTGTGTGCAGCAGCGCAGCGAACCAAGGCAGAACAGGGAAGCTGGGACGACCTGTTTCTTTGGGAGCAAAGAGGAGTTGTAAATACTGCGAGGGCCCAGCGGACTGGGGGCTGGAATCCCCAGGGGGACGCGCGGAGGGCTCAGGGGTGAGCACAGGGGCCTGCAGAGGGACAGCAGCAGGGGTGGCTCCAAGCACCAGCGCAGCAAGTGCATGCCTGGGGCGGTGAGCCGCGGGGGGCGGTGCTGCAGGTGGGCATGCCGCCCTCCCCACGGCGCTCCTCCAGCCGGGAGAGAGCGGGGCATGCCGCCGCCCTCCCCGCGGCACTCCTCCAGCCGGGAGAGAGCGGGGCATGCCGCCGCCCTCCCCGCGGCGCTCCTCCAGCCGGGAGAGAGCGGGGCATGCCGCCGCCCTCCCTGCGGCACTCCTCTGGCCGGGGGAGAGCGGGGCATGCCGCCGCCCTCCCCGCGGCACTCCTCTGGCCGGGGGAGAGCGGGGCATGCCGCCACCCTCCCCGCGGCGCTCCTCCAGCCGGGAGAGAGCGGGGCATGCCGCCGCCCTCCCTGCGGCACTCCTCCGGCCGGGGGAGAGCAGGGCATGCCGCTGGCGGCCGCACTCCTCCGGCCGGGGGAGAGTGGGGCCGCGGGCGGGCATACCGCCGCCCTCCCTGCGGCACTCCTCCGGCGGGGGGAGAGCGGGGCATCCCGCCGCCCTCCCTGCAGCACTCCTCCGGCCGGGAGAGAGCAGGGCATGCCGCTGGCGGCCGCACTCCTCCGGCCGGGGGAGAGTGGGGCCGCGGGCGGGCATACCGCCGCCCTCCCCGCGGTCACGGTCCTCCGGCGGGGGGAGAGCAGGGCATGCTGCCGCCCTCCCTGCTGGCACCCAGAGCAGGGCCGCAGGCATGCCGCGTTCCCCGCTGGTGCCCCAGCCGGGGCAGTGGGGCTGTGGGCATGCCGCCCTCCCAGCCGGGGCAGCGGGGCCGCGGGCATGCGGCGCTCCCCGCCAGCATCCGGCCGGGGGAGAGGGGCAGGCGGCAGCTTTTTGGCCTGGGGCGGCAAAAAAGCCAGAACCGGCCCTGGACGGCAGAGCCTGTGCAGGCGGAGAGGGGAGCGCTTGAGTTGCCGCTGGCCGGCGGAGTCGGGGGCCTGAGCCCCGGCAGGCCCTGGCAATGCTCCCTCGCGCTAAGGATGGGTGGTAGCGAGCTGGGGGGCTCCCTAGGTGATGCCTCCACAGAAATAAAGCACCTGTGCTCAAACTCACTGTGCCCACCGAAGGCTCGGTCTTCGCAGCAGGGCCGGAGGACGAACGGAGCTGGCTCCGGGGCGTGGGTGGGAGACGAATTCGAGGCCTGCGGGGAATGCCGGCCCCAGGCCGTTCCAAGGAGCAAGCCCCAGCCCCGCTGACGGCGTAGCCCCACAGAGCCCCGCTGCTTAGAGACGCACAGGAACAAACCACAGGCCTCGGCTCAGCCCCAGAGCCAGGTGCTGATGGAGAGGCACTGGCCTCCGTGGAGGGCTGAGCCAAAGCTGACGGGGAGCCACCGGGGGTGGGGGGCCAGGTGTCCCATCAGGCCCCTGGCAAGACATTGCTTTGAGGGGAAACAGTTGAACAGAACCAAGCAAAGTCTAAGGCTTTCACAGACAAGCGGTGGGGTGCTAAGGAACCAAAGTTTGAGTGTGGTTCCTTCATTAGAATACGAAACCCTGGAATTTTCCGCAAAGGGGACCCTAAATTCACAGCTCCTCTTAAAATCACAGAGAAGAAGGGACCTTACCCCTATCGACTTTCTGATGGGCGGGTATGGAATGCTTCTTGTCTTGCACCTGCCTATGCACCAAGAGGAGATGATGCCAACACCCAGTCTGCATTGGATGACTTCACCGTAGCACCAACACAAGACATTGCGCTGGATCCGGGGCTTGAGAGGCGGCCTGTCAGACCCAGACGACCCCCTGTCTGGACTAGAGACTATGTTATGTAGTATCTACAGTGTTTTCAGTGTAATAGTTCTGCCAACAGTATAGTGTCTTGTTTCAGATTTGTTCCTGTGGTTAGAATAACCATGTGTATTTTAATTGGGAGAGTTTCTTAAGAGAGGAGGGACTGTGGTGTGTAGATGCTGCGGGTAATGATTAGGACTGGCTGTGGGGAGTCTGGAAGGACAGGAAACAGGAGGCGGAGTGAGAGCTACCGAGGATGCAGCAGCAGCTTGGTAAAGAGGTTTCCACTTTAAAAATAAAGACCTGCTGAAGTTTGTTAGTCCCTTGCCTGGTTGCTACAACAGGGGGCTGGCTCGAGGTGCCTCACCCGTGCTCTCTAGGCACCCGGTCACTGAGCTTCACAAACGCCCTGGGAGCACCCCCCTCCCCGCACCGTACAGACCGGAGACCCGGGACATGCGGAGAATGTGACTTGAACGCCCTCAAATGGGGACTCAGAGGCGGAAGAGAACCTGGGAGTCCGGACTCCCAGCTCCCCCTGCTCTAACCACTAGACCCCACTCCCCGCCCAGAGCCAAGGAGAGAACCCAGGAGTACAGACTCCCAGCCCCACCCCCACTCTAACCACTAGACCCCACTCCCCGCCCAGAGCTGAGGAGAGAACCCAGGAGTCCAGACTCCCCCCCACCACTCTAACCACTAGACCCCACTCCCCGCCCAGAGCCGGGGATAGAACCCAGGAGTCCAGACTCCCCCCCGCCCACTCTAACCACTAGACCCCACTCCCCGCCCAGAGCTGGGGATAGAACCCCCAGGGTCCCACTACGCAATGCTCCCGTTCTTAGGCAGACGAAGCTGCTCAAACATCCGATGGCGTCGCCCCTTCTGGGACTCAGCCGTCCAGCATCCGTCATCTCTGCCCTGCACCCCCTGCCTTATAGCTCCTGCTAGCAGAGGGCAGAATCCTGTCCTGGGGGCTGGGCACACAGACTGCCCCCCCAGCCAGCCATCTGGTGCCTGCTGCCAAAATGGGGGAGCAGCCGGGCAACCCCCGCCGGCACAGCCAAGCTGCCCCACTCCCCTTGAGGCTCCCGGCCCCAGCAATTCCCTCTGTCGCTCACAGGCCACCGCCCAGCTGCTGTCTCCTTCCCCTCCACGCCCACCAGGGCGACAGGGTGGAAGAGAAACCTTGGCGGGGACAAACCCAAGCGTTTGGCTTTGAACAAACCTTCCCCAGAGGCGCAAAGCCCCACAGAGCTCGGCACACAAGCTCTCCTGCCGCTCAGGGCCTGCAGAGAGGGGCCGAGGTATACGGGGGAGATACTCCAATCATGCCACTCCGTTTCGACGCAGTGCCCCTAAGCGTCAGGATCAAGGGTGCACCTCTCTCTCGGTCCGATACAGCTGCCAACCTGCCAGCGTTGATGGATGGCAGGGAAGCATTGCTATCTCGCAGGTAAGCTGAGGCCCAGGGCGACTGCCACTGATTGGCCTGGAGCAACTCAGAGGCAGGAAATGAACCCAGGTCTCCCGTGTTCCAGGCCAGACTGCCTTCACGATTGGCCCTTCACAGGCACACAGCTCGGACCCTCCTGCTCCACAAGCCTCGCTCTGCCCCTGCCCCTCCTCGCCGCTTGGCCTAACGGAGACACTCTGCATGCAGTAGAGGGTTTATGACCCACGGCTGGGCAGCTCCGATTGCATCCAGTAGGGAGCAGGGCTGAAACACACTCGGATGCAGATTGCCCTGCTGCTGCCGCCTTCGACCGCTCTTCTGTGTGTCATAGACCCCCTACACCGCTACTAGGGATTCTCCTTGTGCTCCAGGAGTGATGGGGGTGCTCTCAGAGCAGCAAGAGCTGGTCTCAGTGACTCGATGGGCTTCTAACGTCTCTTAACGACTAAGCCTGGGCTACGGGCATATTTAAGCCCCATTCAATCCACATCCCTTAGCAAGTCCCTCTGTAGAGCGCATTCTCCACGCCTTTGTCCAGCGTGATTTTAAACCGCCCTCACCCCCCGTCCATTACGCCGCCCGTTCCCGACCCAGGGGATCTCAGATTCGAGCAGCTCGTCCTGAGAGTCAGCCTTCATTTTGCTTTCCCCCAGTCTCATCCTGTCAATGCTGCTGCAGTAAGGCCATTTGGACACACTCCTTCAACAGATGGAAAAAAACCCCTCACCTTGTTCTAATGTCAGTTATAATTGTGTACATAGACATCTGTTTTCACATGGGCTGAGACCTTCCATTGCTGCTAAAGTCAATAGGCGAAATCCCCCCGCGTTCACTACAAACGTCTCCTCTGCACGGAGACCCCTCAGCCCCAGTTAGAAACTCTGCAGCCGATTCCCCATGCACGAGTTGGCGACGCAACATGCTGTGCGGCTCTGCAGAGTTGCAACAGGGGGAGGACTGCACTGCCGGGTGCCGATTTCAGCCCCCGCGGGGCAGAGATCGGAATGGCAAGGGATTACATTGACGGGCTGGTCAGTCAGTAGGGCGCTGCAGTCAGTATGCCAGTGCAGATCTCAAATTCAGGGGAGTGATTCCACTGACTGCAGTGCCAAGCTGATTGCCTAGCCAGTGAAATCAGCCACTGCAATGGAGATCCCGCACTGATTTGCAACGACTGCGGTGCAGGAGGCTGATTTCGCCCACTCTCCAGTCAGTCCTGCCCTGCAATAGAGATCTGCACTGAGTTGCTATGCTACACTGACTGCAGCAGACTGATTGCCTAGCCAGTGAAATCAGCCCACTGCAATCAAGATCTGCACTGACCTGCAGTGTAAATACTGAATCACCCCCATACACTTCAGAGCACACTCCACGGAGATCTGCAGTGCCTGATTCACTGCACTGATTCCAGCTGAGCACGCCATAGGGACATAGTGCAAAATTCTGTCCTGGTGCAATTCTCATGGACATCAGTGGAAGTTGCACCCTCTTACACCAGGGCTGGATTTGACCCAGGCTGCAAGGTCCTGATTAACAGAGGTCCTAAGCACCTGGACCGCCCCTTTATTTCAGCTTGAGTTGGGAGCAGCCAGCAATTCTGGGAGCCAGGCTTTGGAGCAGGGTGAATGACACTGATGTCTGTGAAGATAACAGGAAATCCACCCCAAATGGCCAGCGACTGCAGCACGTCCACTGAGCCGCATTGAGTTGTCAGTGATTGCAACGCCTCCACTGAAGTGCACCGATTTCAGAAATCACACACTGAATTGCCAGAGATTGCAGCACCTCCGCTGATTTCAGAAATCACACACTGAATTGCGAGTGATTTCCGCGCCTCCGCTGATTTCAGAAATCACACATCATATTATTAACCACGGCAGCGCCCCCACTGAATTGCCCCGATTTCAGAAATCATGCACTGAATTGCCAGTGACTGCAGCACCCCTGCTGATTTCAGAAATCACACATCATATTATTAACCACGGCAGCGCCCCCACTGAATTGCACCGATTTCAGAAATCACACACTGAATTGTGAGTGATTGCAGCACCTCCGCTGATTTCAGAAATCATGCACCATATTGCTAACCACAGCAGCGTCCCCACTGAATTGCCCTGATTTCAGAAATCACACACTGAATTTCCAGTGATTGCAGCACCTCCACTGATTTCAGAAATCACACACCGTATTACTAACCACAGCAGCGCCCCCACTGAATTGCCCCAATTTCAGAAATCACGCACTGAATTGCCAGTGACTGCAGCACCCCCGCTGATTTCAGAAATCATGCACCATATTACTAACCATGGCAGCGCCCCCACTGAATTGCACCGATTTCAGAAATCATGCCCTGAATTGCCAACGATTGCAGAACTTCCCCTGATTTCAGAAATCATGTACCCAGTTGCCAAAGATTGCAGCCCCGCCCCCCCCCCCCCGATTTCAGACATCATGCCCTGACTTGCCAACAACCACACCGCACCCACTGATTCGCACCAATTCACGGACGCCCGCGCCGCACCCAGCGAACACGGAACCCGCAAGCGCCAACCCGGGGAAGGGGAGCTGGGCCGGGACCCGCCCCGAGATGCAAGGGAAAGGAGCCCCCCGCTCACTTACTTCTCCGACTTCTTCTTGCAGGCGGCGTCCCCGCTGAGATCCAGCAGCTTCCGCTTGCAGTTGAACTTGTCCCGGAGGCCGTCGCCGCCAAACCTGGGCTCCCTGTTGGGCACCTTGAAGCGCCCGGGCGCAATGAGGAAACCTTCCCGCTCCTTCAGGTTGTTGACGGTGTCCAGGTCGTTCCGCACGGCGCCCTTCCCCGCCGCGCGGCCCTGCCTCACCTGCCGCAGCACCACCAGGGCGGCGCACACCCCCAGGGCCAGGGTCACCAGCCCCAGGGCGAAGGAGACGGCCAGGGCCGTGGGGAAGGGGTCGTCGGCCGCCAGCCGCCGGCTGCTGGCCGGGGTGGGGCTCTGCACCTCGAACTCGCAGCTGGAGCCCATGTAGCCGGCCGAGCACTCGCAGACGTGGCCGGAGAAGTGGGTGTAGCAGGTGCCGCTGTTGAGGCAGGGGCTGGAGCCGCAGGCATCGACGCGCAGGCTGCAGTCCTGGCCGCCATAGCCCAGGGTGCAGGAGCAGGTGTAGCTGTTGGCCCCGTCCAGGCAGGTGCCGCCGTTGGCGCAGGGGTGGCCGGCGCAGTCATCGAGGTTGCGCTCGCAGCGGGGGCCGGCGAAGCCCGGCCGGCACTTGCAGAGCACCCGGCGGCCCAGGTCCAGGCAGAGGCCACCTAGGAGGAAGCGACAGAGCGAGTCAGGCAGGCCGGGAGGGGGATAGATTTGGTGGGCCCGGGGCCAAAGGCAGGGGACAGGACTCCACCCTGCATGCCCCGGGGTCAGACTCTTCTCGCTCCGGTCCGGATCAGGGCCCCCATTGCGCTTGGAACGTGGGAGTGCAGCCCGCCAGGGCGCCTCCCACCCAGACAATTCCCCGCCCCCGGCAGGGCCCCCGGCCACCGTGGGCCCCTCGGACTCTCCTGGGCTCTGCCTTCGGCCTCCCGAGGGCTGAAATGTTTCAGTCTCACCAGAGTCATTGGCAGAGGTGAAAGTAAAATTTGTCTCTTACCGGTATGGGGTGGGGGGGCCCCAGGCAACGGAAGAGGCAGGGCCTCGGGAAGAAGGGGTGGGGCTGGGGGATCAGCATCCCCCCGCCAGCCCCCACCCCACCCCCGCACCCCCTGGGCCTGGGTAGCTGCTCTTTTTGCCTTCCCCCCTCCCCCCCATCAGTGGGGGGGGGCACAAAGCGGCAAAAGGACCCTGCTTAAAGCTAACGTCCCTGCCCCTTTTGCGCCCCCCCCCCCGGGTTGGCAGCCCTGCCAGTAGGGACCTGGCAGGGCCACCAATGAGGGGGTGAAAAAGAGAGTGACGTTAAGCAGGGTCCTTGTAAGGCCATAGGGGGCCGGTACAGGCGGCCACTTTTTACCGGTATGCCGTACCGGCCCGTACCACCTTGCTTTCACCCCTGGCTATTGGGGTCAACTCCTGGGGGTCTGAAGGGCCCGTGCTCCCCAGGAGGCCAGACTAGATGAGTTAACGGTCCCCTCTGGGCTGGGCATGGTACACAGACTGGGATCTCAGGCGGTCTGCTCTCCCCGATCAGAGGTGGGGGAAACAGGAAGAGCGGTTAGTGCTCACACAAGGTTCCGTGGGCGCCAGGGCTGGGAATAGAACCCAGGAGTCCTGAGTTCTGGTCCATTGCTTGAGCAGCAAGAGGGGCTGAAATTTCCCCCACAAAATATATGAGCTTCCCCCCCCCCTTTTCCTCTGCACCCCCACAGCCTGCCCCATCTGCCTTCTCTGGCTCATCGGAGCCGGGTTGCCCACAAGGGAGCCTAGTTAGCTCCAAGTGGTTTCCAGTGTCCTGCGCACTGCCAAACGGCCGCCCCCTCTGAGCCAGCCCGAGGGGACGGATCCCACTTCACCCACCAACGCCCCTCCAGCCAACCAGCCCGCCCCTTCCCTGGCTTTGAGGGGAGGATTGGCTCCTTTCCAAAGGAGTGGGAAGCTGCAGTGTGAGGACACAGGGAGTGATGCCCCGCCCCGTTCCCTCCGGAAACCGAGGGCAGATGCTGCCCAGAAAGGTCTAACCCTGCCCCCATCCATCCCATTGCCCACCTAACTGGGCCGTAACATCCCACTGGGAGAAGAGGAATCTTCACCTCTCCCTTGGCACCCCCCACCCCTGGGAAAGTGACCCGAATGCGCCCTGAAGCACAAAAACCTTCAGAGTCGTCCTCCACCAAACACACCTCTCGCTGAACTGTCCGGGCCGGATCCTCGGCTGATGTAAACCAGCACAGCTCCACCGAGCAATGCTGATTTACACCAGCTTGGGGGGGATCTGGCCCCGTTGACTCCAATGGAGCGACACCGTTTCATTCCACCTGGGGATCTGGCCCCAGCATCCTCCAGCAGTGAGTCTCACTGGTTAACGAGGCACCATGGATTTAATACAAGCACCTCTATTTTTAAAGGACTGCGTGGAGTGCCCCCTTGCATGGAATACAGCCAGACAAACTCCCCACCCTCCCCCCGGCACCCACAGGCCACAGCCAGACAGTGCCAGGATCCGTACACCACAGCCAGATCCCCCGCCCTCTACTCAGGATCCACAAGCCAGTCAGACGACCTCCTGGGATCCGCAGGTCACAGCTGGATGGCACCCCCAGGAGCCACGAGAAAAATCTCTCCTGGCATTGGCTCCCCCAGCCACACTAGCGACAGGGAGCTGGAGACGCAAAGGTAATTGTTACGGTGACCCCAGCTCACTGCAGGGTAGGACAGGATTAAGGGCAGAGACTGTGTTTTGTTCCTTGTCTGTACAGCGCCCGGCACAATGGGGTCCTGGGGCTCCTAGGGGCTACCGTAATACACCCAACAGCAATAAAATATACAGCGCCTGGCACAACAGGAGGGGGTGTCCCTAGGCATTACAATAATATACCTAATAGCAATCAAAATGTACAGTGCCTAGCACAATAAGGGCCAGTGTCATGACTGGGGCTCCTTGGTGCTACTACAAGGCTAATTCTAATGTTAGATGGGCGTGTGGCCTAGGAACCAAAGACCTGGACTGGGACCCTAGAGACTTGCGTTCTAGTTCCAGGCCTGCTTGCTGGGTGACAGGCAAATCAGTTCCTTTTGCGCTTGCTCCGTGCCTCAGTTTCCCCATCTGTAAAATGAAGATAACGATACCAACCTTCTTTAGAAAGTGCTCTGAGATCGGCTGACAGAAAGAGCCAAGGGCGAGGATGATTAGTAGATCCTGATAGGGTGCCGGATCCTGCTATGGGCTGTAAATCCAGAGCACTTCACACTGGGTCCTGATTGGCACTGGTGTCCCAGATCGGTCCCTTCTGAGCCTCCAGAGCAACCTCTCTGGTTTTGCTACTTCTCATTCCCGGTTGCTGAATTAGCCGGATTCTAGTCCGGCTCCTGAATCGTTGTCTCATCATTACCACCACCACCACAGGAAGGGTTAGCCCTGTTCCCAGCACTGGGGCAAATGCTGCTCCTAGTTACACCTGTGCAAGGCCTGGGTGTACGCGAGAGCAGAATTTGAAGGCACTGAGCCCTAACACAGGGCTTCATTTGAGCACAGTGCAGGAGGGAAAGGAGACAAATGGCTGGATGGTGCTCTATTTACAACCCACCCTCCCCTCCACTCCAGATCCTGGCTGAGCCCCAGAAGAAGTTAGAGCAGCCCCAAGGCTGCTGTAACTTACAGTCATTGGCCACACCCCTCCCCGCCAAGGGAGAATCCCCAGCCAGCTGTGCTTCTCCCCAGCCACACCCCTTATCCCAGGGGATAGAATTCCGCCGCAGCACTTCTCATTCATAGGGCCTTCAATGCCAAGGCCAGAAGGGCCCATTGGGATCATCTGGCTCCCCTGTGTAGCACAGGCCATAGGATTTCGCTGAATTAATTCCTGTTTGCTCTAAAGCAGGTCCTTTACAACAAACATCCAGCCTTGATTTAAAAATGGCCAGCCTGGAAGCCCCCACCGCCCCCCTCGGCAAGTTGTTCCCATGGTTAAAAATTGACACCTCATTTTCATTCCCAGCCTGAATGTGTCTCGCTTCAGCTTCCAGCCATTGGATCGTGTTCGACCATCCTCTGCTAGACTGAAGAGCCCACAATCAAATTCTTATTCCCCGTGTGGTTACGGGTAAGCTGGGGTCAAGTCACCTCTTATTAAACTAAAGAGACCGAGTTCCTTAAGTCGCTCACTAGAAGGCTTCCCAATCCCTTAATCATTCTGATGGCTCTTCTCTGACCCCTCTGCAATTTACCACCATCCTTCTGTGCCACACCTCCACCAATATCCTGGATTGAGTACGCCAGCGAGGGCACCATTTGGCTTGCTGGATCCTTACCTTACCAGTCATGCCAGAGCCAGGAAAAGCCCAGAGTGGCTCTCAGCTCCCGGGGAGGGGCGGGGCGTCTCTTTCACACACAGCTTGCTTGCCTCTTGGGACTCTCCGCCGTGTGTATAAGCAGGTTCCCATCTAAGCATTTGCCATGGTTGATTTCGGGGCCATTTTGACGAGCTTCCTAGCCCTCTTTGAGATCCCCCTTTTGGAAGGTTAGTGCTATCTTTTGGAACGATTTTTCCCTACTGCGGCTGTTCAACTTCAACCGACCAGCAGAATTCCAGCACCGGCTGCAGGCCCCATTGTGCCGGGCGCTGCACAGAGAGACAGCCCTTGCCTCAAAGAGCTCACGATCTAATACACCAATCAAGACTGGATTTTTTTTTCCCCCTAGAAGATCTGCTCTAGTTCAAACCAGAAATCGGATGAGGTTCAACAAGGACAAGTGCAGAGTTCTGCACTTAGGACGGAAGAATCCTAGGCACTGCTACAGGCTGGGGACCGACTGGTTAAGCAGCAGTTCTGCAGAAAAGGACCTGGGGATTACAGTGGACGAGCAGCTGGATATGAGTCAACAGTGTGCCCTTGTTGCCAAGAAGGCTAATGGCATACTGGGCTGTATTAGTAAGAGCATTGCCAGCAGATCGAGGGAAATGATTATTCCCCTCTATTAGGCACTGGTGAGGCCACACCTGGAGTATTGTGTCCAGTTTTGGGACCCCCAATACAGAAAGGATGTGGACAAATTGGAGAGAGTCCAGCGGAGGGCAACAAAAATTATTAGGGAGCTGGGGCACATGCCTTACGAGGACAGGCTGAGGGAACTGGGGTTATTTAGTCTGCAGAAGAGAAGAGTGAGGGGGGATTTGATTGCAGCCTTCAACTACCTGAAAGGGGGTTCCAAAGAGGATGGAGTTCGGCTGTTCTCAGTGGTGGCAGATGACAGAACAAGGAGCAATGGTCTCAAGTTGCAGTGGGGGAGGTCTATGTTGGATATTAGGAAACACTATTTCACTAGGAGGGTGGTGAAGCACTGGAATGGGTTACCTAGGGAGGAGGTGGAATCTCCATCCTTCGAGGTTTTTAAGGCCCGGCTTGACAAAGCCCTGGCTGGGATGATTTAGTTGGGGTTGGTCCTGCTTTGAGCAGAGGGTTGGACTAGATACCTCCTGAGGTCTGTTCCAACCCTAATCTTCTATGATTCTAAGAACTAATTCAGAGCAGTCCTAGGGCCTGGGTTATACAGGAGATCAGCGATAGATGATCACAATGGTGCCTTCTGGCCTTGGATTCTCTGAAGTGTGGGAGGGGAAACTGAGGCACAGAGTGAGGAAAGCGACTCACCCAAGGACACGCAGCAAGGCAATGGCAGAAGTGGGATTAGAACTTAGGTCTCCAGAGGCCCAGTCTAGTGCTCTATCCACTAGACCACATTACCTATTGAGCAGCTCTTCTCCAGTGTGTGGCATAGGACTGTTGCTTCAGTGATGGGAGAACTTAGGAGCCCCAATCAAGGAGGGTTCCTATTGTGCCAAAAGCTGTAAATTTTTATGGCTATAAGGTGTATTACGGTAGCAGCTAGGAGCCCGTCATGGCCCATTTTGTTGGGTGCTGTACATTTCTCTTGTAATTACATGTATTACAGTAGTAGCTGGCAGTTTCAGTCATGGACCAGGACTCAATGCTGTCCCCTATAGAACATTTTTATTGCTGCTAGGTGCATTATGGTAGCTCCTAGGCATCCCAGTCATTGACCAGGCCCCCATTGTGCCAGGTGCTGTACATTTTTATTGTGATTAGGTGTATTACGGTAGCGTCTAGGAGACTCAGTCATGGGCCATGATCTCATTGCACTAGACACTGCATTTTTTTATTGCTATTAGATGTATTACAGTAATGCCTAGGCAGGCCCACCCCCCAGCCCTGGACTAGGCCCCAATTGTGTTAGGTGCTGTACAGACACATAAAATACAATCCTCTCTCCAGAGACCTCTTAATGTAGGTGTCAGAAAAGACACATCAGGTGTGCAGGAAGGGGGGGTGGATCAGGAGAAACCGGTTGTAATTTTCCATCAACCAGATTTTTCAATTTATCAATGTGAGACACATTATGGGGGGCTTCGGAGCTCCCCCCAAATACTTTTGGGAGTGGGGAAGAAGGGGAGAGAACAAATGAAACACCCCCCAAAACTGCCCTTTTGTTTGTTTCTTTTCTGAATTTTTTGGCAGAAAACATTCTCCCCCACCCCCTTTTCCAGGCGCCCTCGGAGGAGAAAACCAGCCATCTTCCTGCACTGCACTCCGCCTTTCCCGACTACTGTTCCCCTTTTAGGAGTCTGACTGGTCTTGTGTACCCCCAAATGACACCTCACTTAAAAACGACGTGCTTGCAAAAATCAGACATCAAATTACCAAAGTGTCCCAGCCCACGGCTACTGAACAATTGCTGGCTCCCTCATTGTGTCTGGATGAAATCGTCGTTCGTACTGACATCACTAGCGCTTTTTACGTCGCCTGTTGTAAAACCAGGCCAATCTCTAGATGAGCTGACGTACCCCGGGAGACCACTGCGGACGCCCAGGGGTATCCTGGTTGGGAACCTCTGCCCGCCGAGGGAGAACGGCCCTTGCTCTGCGTGTGCATGAGAGATGGCTAATTCTCTGGGGTGCCAAGAAACTGCTGCCCTAAACCTCGCCCCATTGCACCCTATTTATAGTTGCTTTACTAGCCGGTTCTGTCGCTTTGATCTCCTTCATTATTGTAGCACTATCTTTTCCCTAACTGAGCATATAACCCTGTTGTGGACAACGCTGCAGCCATCCCAGAACACAGCTCCCTTGAGCCAGATGCTGTAGACAGCATAAAGCTTAGGACACTGACCAGCACGGCCGTTCCAGACTCATTTTCTGGCATACAAACTTAACTCACTTCGCAATTAAGAGCAGCCACCCGGGAAGCTATTTCAGAACCGCGCTAGCCCTTCACATCCAAAGCCTGGCTTGTCCCAGAATAGTTCTCTATGTAGACAAGGCCACGGCCTAAGATCTTACCATCTAAATAGACAATGGAAGGATTATGACCCCATTTTACAGATGGGGAAATTGAGGCACAGCAGGGAATTGAACCCCCGATCCTCACCACGCCACCCTGCCCTGGGCAAAGTCATATTCTAGTGCAGGGATGGGCAACCTTTCAGAAGTGATGTGCCGAGACTTCATTTATTCACTCTAATTTAAGGTTTTGCGGGCCAGTAATACATTTTAACGTTTTTAGAAGGTCTCTTTCTATAAGTCTTTAATATATAACTAAACTATTGTTGTATGTAAAGTTAATAAGGGTTTTAAAATGTTTAAGAAGCTTCACTTAAAATTAAATTAAAATGGAAAGCCCCCAGACTGGTGGCCAGGACCCTGGTAGTGTGAGTGCCACTGAAAATCAGCTCGCGTGCGGCCTTTGGCACCCGTGCCATAGGTTGCCTACCCCTGCTCTAGTGATTTGGGGATCTGCAGACAGGGGGTCTATTCCGCTCCATCCAGGTATTTTCTGAGCCCACCCTGGGAAACATCAGGGGATGGCGTAGAGATTCCAGCCCACTTCCCATTCAGACCAGGGCTTCTCCAGCTACCAGCCCCCAGCAGCAAACCCCTGGGCCCTGGCTAAGTGGGGTGAGACCCAGGGCCGACGAGGGGGGTGGAGGGGAAGCCGGTACAAATTACAGAGGCCCGGCGGTCCGGAAGGGGGCCCAGGGCCCAACTATGTAAAGATTTTTAGCCGGTCCGCGCTTGCTGGGGGGCCCGAACCAGCTCTCGACGGCCCTGGTGAGACCCACCCAACGGCTTTCTGTCACCGCCCGCCCAGAAGCTTAGGGAAGAAGAGAGCAGGACAGCCCAGCAAACACAGATCCGCCCCCCATCCCACCCAGGCCTGCATGCTGCCTTCACCCCTTCAGCCCAGAGAAGAAAGCAGCGTGGCCCTTACTGTTCAGACACGGGTTATTGGTGCACCGATCGATCTTCTTCTCGCAGTTGGAGCCGTGGTAGCCCAGGGGGCAGTGGCAGGTGTAGCCGCCGGCGGGCTTCTCGGCGCAGGTGCCTCCGTTGAAGCAGGGCCCGTCGGCACAGGTCATGGCGCTGACCTCGCAGTTCTTCCCGTAGAAGCCCTGGGGGCAGGTGCACTTGTAGTCGTTCTCCAGATCCTGGGAGCAGGGGGAGGGGGGAGAGAAAGAAGCGGCGGGTTCTAGATTTAAATCCGTAACCAGCAGGGGAGGCCAAGCACCGAATGGACCCCGGGAGCTCACGCGGGCAGGTGCTATGAACAGCGCACCGCCGACGATCCCGGCTCCGCGTCAGGAGAAGAATGCTGGCCTTCCGGGGCAGACGCCGTGCTGGGGCTTGGGGCCAGAACTGCACAGGGCAGCTGCAGCCGAGAGCGACGGGAGGGGGGATAGGAAAACCACCTCCCCAAGCGGCCGCCGCACGCCTGACGGAAGCATTCCTCCAGCGCCCTAGCTGTAGCCACACAGTGGGGCGAGGGGGGCAGAGTGGGGGATTTTTCACGCCCCCTGAGCACCGTCACTACAACCACCTAATTTCTACATCTTCGGGCAGTCCCCGCGCTATTCCCAGCTCTGCCGCAGACTCCCTGGGCAGGTCCTCGAGGCCCGCATCCCTCAGACGTAGGCAGGCTCCTAACTCCCATGGGAATTAGGGGCCTCAATACCTTTGAGGACCTGAGTCTGAAAGCTTTGTGAATGCACAAAAAATTGTCCTGCTCCAACTACTTCTCTTGGCAGCTCTTTGGGGCAGGGGCTGGCTTCTTCCTCTGCCTTTGTACAGCCCTTGCCACAATGAGCACACCTAATAGCAACACAAAAGTACAGCACCTGACACAGCAGGGTCCTGCTCCATGCCTGGGGTGCCCAGGCGCTACCGTAATACGCCTAATAGCAATACAATGTACAGTGCCTGGAATAATGGGGTGAGCCTTTTGGTCCATGACTGAGGCTCTTAGGTGCTACCATAATACACCGAATAGATATCTTAGCCTTGTTAAAGCCATACAACCCGAAGAGTGGATGCAGTTATACTGGAATAAAGGTGCTTGTAACCCAAACAGGAAGGGGAATAAGCTACACTGGTACAAGGCACATTTATCCTGCTATAACTACTCCACACTCTGGGTTGACACAGGATAACGATATCGGGTTAAAAAACAAACTGATATGTAGAACAAAATCGATATGTAGAACTAGCCTCAGTGGCCAGAGATAATGCAGGAGGCTAGACTAGAGGACCGTAGAGATCCCTTACAATCAATAACCCCTCCGTGCCTCGGTTTCCTTTCTGTAAAATTGGGAGAATATTTCTCCCTCTCTCTGTCCTGTCTATTTCAACTGTGCTCTTCAGGACAGGGATTGGCTCTCACTCTGTTTGGGCAGCGCCCGGCACAACAGGGTCCTGATCTCGTTCACTCTGTGTCTGGGCAGCACCCGGCACGACGGGGTCCTGATCATGGTCAATGTGTGTCTGAGCAGCACCCGGCGCGACGGGGCCCTGATTTCCGTTGTGGCTTCTAAGTCTCCCATAATACACCTAATATTAAATGTGCAGCAGTGGCCAGAAAAAGCAAAACGTTGAAGTGGCAAAAGGAATGAGATGGGAAATAGCAGAAAATCTTCAAATGTGTATTATACCAGGGCATTCTGGCTTGGGCTAATTGTGTTCCATTCAGCTCACACCATGGAATATCGCCATGACACACAGAGGGATTTCGTAAATAGGTAGGGAGACCATTAGAGGTCTGTATCATTACTAATATGTATTAGGTGTGTTACGGTAATCCCCATTCCACCTTCCTGGCCACAGTCTTTTTGGAGGGGTGTTTCCTAGATGCAGCGACACCCCTGGACCCAGTCCTGGCCCAGAGCCCATTGTGCCAGGTACGGTACAATTTTATTGCTATTAGGTGTCTTACGGTAGCACCTAGGAACCCCAGTCACGGCTCAGGACCCCATTGTGATGGGCACTGCACAGACCCAAGAACCAGAGAGATTGAGAAGGTTGAGGGGGTGTAGTTTAGAAAGGAGACCTGCTCAGAGAGAGGATGGAGATGGTAGATGGGGGGCTGCTCTGTACCCCGGCTCCTAACACAAGAGCTGTAAGGTACCATATTTAAAGCTGCTGACTAGATCGTTGCACAAGGCACCACGGGCCTGCGGAACTCACTGCCTCAGGATTATGGTCATCACTGAAGCCAAGAGCTGGGCAGGACTCAAACTCAAGGGTTGGATATAGGTGCAGAGAATGGGTCTATCCAGGACTGATCTGAAAGAGGTGTTTTGGAAGGGAGCTAAACCCGCACGCTTCAGGACATTGTCCAGTCTCTACCTAAGCCAGGTCAGGAAGTATCTTCCCCACTGGGCAGGTTATCCCTTCATTGCCCAGTAGGGGGGTGTCTTGCACCTTCATCTGACACAGCTGGGACTGGCTGCTGTTCAAGACGGGATACTAGACGGGCCCCTGGTCTGATCCGGTCCGGCAGTTCCTGTGGGCCTAATCATAGAGGCACCCTTGCCAGACAGAGGCTGGAGGCTCGGAGGCTCAGAGTGGCAGCCATGATCTCAAATGACCCGCGGGGTTGGGGAAACTGGGCACAGCAGGAAGCTGGGCTGATGATTCACTAGGGGGCACTCTCCCCTCGGGGTCAGTGCTGACCCCAATGCCCCAGCGCAGTGATGCAGGGAACATGGGTCACTAGGGGGCACTCTCCCCTCCGAGACAGGCCCTCAGAATTGAGGCCCTAATGGTAGGTGCTTGCTAGGAGACCTCCCTGGCACACAACCCCCCCACGTCCACCCTTGGGTCTGCCCCACCTGCCAGTGGGCAGAGGGCCCAGGGGTGCACATAGGTTCTAGGGGTGCCCCAGGCCTGGTATTTACAGATTAGATTATCAAAGAGAGTCCCGTGAGGACTCTAACGCAAGCCCGCGTCACATGGCCCGTGATCAGCTTTGTGAACTGTACGTGGGGATCCTATGCAAGGAGAGCTGTATATAGATGGGAAATCCTGGTCTCAAAGCCTTGTCATTAAAAAGGTAGGAGACCCAGAAGCTCGTTCCACCAGGCAGGAGATAGAGACCTCTCTCCTGGGCTGAACTTTGGGTATCTTACAACCAGGGTGGATTTGCTAATGAAGAGCTTGCAGGGACTTCAGGAGAAAATTAACAGGAAGAGATGAACAGTGCAGGGGGGGGGGGGAGGGAGAGGAGGCTGTTTTACAGGTGAAACAACATTGGGGGAGCAGGACTTAGTGGGGAGCAGGACTTATTAGACAAGAGGGCATCTGGTTAGTCAAGGGCAGGCTCTAGTATACGTGTTCGGACTTGATTTTATACGTAACCCTGGGATCCATGCATAGATTCCCCTGGTTTCCTGCGTTTCAGCTCACCGCCCTTCGAATCTCTATTCGATGGACGGATCCCGGCTTTCTCTGCCGACAAAGCTCAGTGCTGGGCGTTAAGCGGTGCTGGGGGAGCGTGGACCCAGTAAGCCGGCGTGTTCTTTTGGGAGCGGCAGCTCTGGGAAATCTGCGAGCACGGGGGGGGGGGGGGGGGGCGCTCGGAGGGCACGGGGGTTGGAGCGCGTCTGGCTCTAGCTTGCACGAGGGACAGCGGACCCTGTGCAGGCATAGGAGTCTGGGGGTTGCCCCCTGCCCCGGCAAGCACTGACTAGGTATTTTCAGGTACCCCCGGGGATCGGCACAGGGAGAGGGGAAGGAAAGGGAATCCCTGACTACCCTCTACCTCTGCCCAGCACCTGCCTTCACTCTGCAGGTGTGAGAGCCTTCTCCTGTGCAGCGGGGCCAGCTGCCACCTAGACCCCCCCGCCACCCTGCTTCAGATCTCAGGCTGGGATTGCCAGGGTCCAGGCTGGAACCCTCCCTCATCCCTCTTCCAGGCCGGCGCTCTGACCACTACGCCACCCTGCCTCTCTGTTAACTCTGCACCCACCGGAGACAGCTGCATTGCGGGGGGCCCTGTTATGGGCAGGCCCTGCTCCTCGGGGGGCGCAGAGGTCCTATAGGGCTTGGAGGGGGCATTTTCACAGCCTCCAACCCCTCCCCATCTCACCCTCCCGGCCCCAAGTCTTTTCGGAGCGGTGTTTCCTAGATGCAGTGACACCCCTCACCCAGCCCCCTGCACACGGGAGGGAGCCAAGTCTAGCTGCGCCCATCACCACAGCATCCAGGCTGCACAGACGCCGGGGCTGGGAGGGAGGAGAACTGACCCACACTGAGGGGATCTAGCGCATTATACAACGGATGTGGCTGCTGCCTCCTCCCATGTTGCAGGGGCGGGGGGTTAAGGTTCACTCATCCCCACCACCCGCTCCCAGCAGCCAGCCCCCAGGTCCTCTGCTGTGCCCGGCCACAGACAACCCCCCCCCCCCCCCCGCTGCAGTGCTGGTAATGGCGGGGGCGGGGGGGCAGGGCTGATGTTGCAGCTGTTGCAGATCCAGTGGGAGAGGGGCAAGTTGGGGGGTACACTGGGGTGGGGGAGGCAATAATGGGGGGTGAAGTGGGGTGCGGGGAAGGGGTGATACTGATGTCACAGCTGCCTCCACTCTTACAGGGCTGGGGGGGGGGGTTTGCAATGGGGTTGGGGGTGCTGTGGGGTGGGATGGGAGGTTGCAGCAGGGTGCAGGGGTGATACTGATGTCACAGCTGCCTCCACTCTTGCAGGGGTTGGGGGGGGTTGCAATGGGGTGGGGAGTGCTGTGGGGTGGGAGGTTGCAGTGGGGGGCGGGGAAGGGGGGATACTGATGTCACAGCTGCCGCCACTCTTGCAGGGCTTGGGCGGGGGGGTTGCAATGGGGTGTGGGTGGCAGTGGGGGCGGGGAAGGGGGGGATACTGACATCACAGCTGCCTCCACTCTTGTAGGGGTTTGGGGGGTTGCAATGGGGTGGGGGTGCTGTGGGGTGGGAGGTGACAGTGGGGGGTGGGGAAGGGGGGGATACTGACGTCACAGCTGCCTCCGCTCTTGCAGGGGTTGGGGGGGGGTTGCAATGGGGTGGGGGGTGCTGTGGGGTGGGAGGTTGCAGCGGGGGGTGGAGAAGGGGGGATACTGACGTCACAGCTACCTCCGCTCTTGCAGGGCTTGGGGTGGGGGTTGCAGTGGGGCTGGGGGTGGCAGTGGGGGGCGGGGAAGGGGGCGGGGGGATACTGACGTCACAGCTGCCGCCGCTCTTGCAGGGCTTGGGGTGGGGGTTGCAGTGGGGCTGGGGGTGGCAGTGGGGGGCGGGGAAGCGGGGGGGGATACTGACGTCACAGCTGCCGCCGCTCTTGCAGGGGTTGCTCTCGCACTCGTTGCTCTCGATCTCGCAGCCGGTGCCCGTGAAGCCGGCCCGGCAGCTGCAGGTGTAGCTGCCCTGGCCCGTGTTGGTGCAGGTGGCGCCGTTCTGGCAGGGCCGGTGGTTGGTGCAGTAGTTGAGGTCCTGGTTGCAGAAGAGGCCGCCCCAGCCCTCCCGGCAGTTGCACTGCCAGGGCTGGCTGCAGGTGCCGTGCAGGCAGCCCGGGTAGCGGACGCACTCGTCGCACAGGCGCCCCTGCCAGCCGATCCGGCACTTGCACTCGCCGGGCCGCTCGCAGTAGCCGTGGCCCTCGCTGCAGCCCGGCAGGCAGACGGCTGCAGAGTGGAACAGAGGGGGGAGGAGAGAGGGAGGGAGGGAGGGATGGGGGGGGGGGGAAAGGGGAGCAGGGTTTGCTGTACAGATTTAATGCCTTTAACCACACACCCGCCACCAATCCCACCTGCCTCCAAAGGCCCCACGTGCTGGAGACGTTAGCGGGGATGGGCGTGGGGGGGGCTCCTGTCTCTGTCCCCCGACCCCTTGTTCCCCGGCTGGGAAGAGGAGGCCGCCTTGACCCACTCCCTGATTCAGCCTCCCCCCGCTTTCCCCGTAGAGCTGGGGGTGGGGGCAGCTAAGCAGGGGAGGGGGCTCGGGGGCAGGGCAGGGGGTCAGCCATTTCCACGGGGGGGGGAGGCGGGGGGGGGTGCCTTTTGAGGATGATCACCATGCTCAAGAGGGCTGATCGGGGCAGGACGGGGGCAGCGAAGCCCGGGGGCAGGCACTCGTGGTGCGCAATCTCAGTCCCCGGTGGGGCACGGGGAGGGGGTGTCGGCCATTTAGAGCGGGTGATCGCCATGCCTGAGCTGGCCGGCGAGGGGTGGGGGTAGCGAGGCGTGTGGGGTGGGGGGTGGAACAAGGTGGAACTGGAAGGGGAGCGAGGCGTATTTGGAGGGGTGTGAGGAAAAAGGGGTGCGTTGGGGGGGGCATGAGGGGTGCACGGTGTGTCGGGGAGCGAGGCGCGTGAGAGGGGCGTGAGGGGGGTGAGGTGTGTGAGGGGCCAGGGTAGCAAGGGGCATGAGGGGAAGGGGGAGGGGGGCGAGGCGCGTGAGGGGGACGAGGCGCGTGAGGAGGGCGTGAGGGGGCGGGGTAGCAAGGGGCATGAGGGGAAGGGGGAGGGGGGCGAGGTGCATGAGGAGGGCATGAGGGGGGCAAGGCGCGTGAGGAGGGCATGAGGGGAAGGGGAAGGGGGGCAAGGAACGTGAGGAGGGCATGAGGGAGACGAGGCACGTGAGGGGGCGTGGTATCAAGGTGCATGAGGGGAAGGGGGAGGGGCGAGGCACGTGAGGAGGGTGTGAGGGGGCGGGGTAGCAAGGGGCATGAGGGGAAGGGGGAGGGGGGCGAGGTGCGTGAGGAGGGCGTGAGAGGGGCAAGGCACGTGAGGGGGCATGAGGGGGGCAAGGCGCATGAGGAGGGCGTGAGGGGGCTGAGGCGCGTGAGGGGGCATGAGGGGGTGGGGTAGCAAGGTGCATGAGGGGAAGGGGGAGGGGGCAAGGCACGTGAGGAGGGCGTGAGGGGGGCGAGGCGTGTGAGGGGGCGGGGTAGCAAGGGGCATGAGGGGAAGGGGGAGGGGGGCGAGGTGCATGAGGAGGGCATGAGGGGGGCAAGGCGCATGAGGAGGGCATGAGGGGAAGGGGGAGGGGGTGAGGCGCGTGAGGAGGGCGTGAGGGGGGCGAGGCGTATAAGAGGGGCGGGGGAGTAAGGTGCATGAGGGGAAGGGGGCGAGGCGCATGAGGAGGGGGCGTGAAGGGGGGCGTGAGGGGTCGCGGTGTGTGAGGGGGCCGTGAGGGGGCGAGGCGCGTGAGGAGGGGGGCATGAGGGGAGGGAGACGTGTAAGGGGGCGAAGCACGTGCGGAGGGGGTGTGAGGGGAGCGAGGGAGCGAGCTGCGTGAGGGGGACATGTGGGGGGGTGCAGGTGTGCGAGGGGGACGTGAGGGAAACGAGGCGCTTTGGAGGGCATGGAGGGACCCAGGTGCAGCGGGGGGGGGGGTGAGGAGCGCGGGGGGGGGCGAGGTGCAAGGTGTGTGAGGGGGCATGACTGGAGCGCGGTGTGTTGGGGCACGCGAGGGGGCGTGGCGCGCGGTGGGGGCGCGAGGGGAGTGCAGCGCAGGGGGGCGGCGCCTCGGGGAGCACTGCCAGGAGTGAGGCCCTTAGCTGCGCCTGCTCAGTACTTTGGCTGCTTCAACAAGGCTGCTGGACAGACCCCGCCCGCCCGCCCCCTCCCCGCTGGACTGGCTGCTCACCACACCTCCACGGCCTCTCTGCCTCCCTGGGCTCGGCTCTCCAAGCCTCGCTTCTGCTCTGCTCCTCCCCTGCTCCAGCCCAGAGCCCGCCCGGCCCCAGCCTTGTTCCCATCCTGTCCCAGCCTCAGCACCAGCCCTGCTCCTGACTCCCGGCAATCCGGGTCCCACCCTCGGCTCCGACTGCTGACTCCGACTCTGTCCCAGCCCTTGGCTCCGGCATTCAGCCTCCGAGGACTAGACCTGATGGCCCACCACCCATTCCGCTGATCGTTTGAGCGGCCCAAGGTAAAGAGGGGAACTAGGCTGACTAGAGGCCCAGACCAGTGGCTCATATCCATTCCCCAGCCAATATTCCCTTGCTGGAGACATGGGGTGCCTTGCAGACCCCCACACTGCAGGCCCAGGGCGCTGCCCTACGGGCACAAGCAGGCAGCAACCGCCCCCAACTCTGCCCTTGGTCCATGTGAGCCAAAGATTTCCCTTCCTCATAAGCTTAATGGTGTTTGGGGAACATTTCAGGGAGGAGAATCTTCTTCTGGCTCCTATTTCTTCTGTTCCCATAGTTGTTCCCCACTGACCAATGCAGGGTGGGGCTGAGTATCAGCCTGCTTCCTGGGGAGGCTCTGACCTGGGCATCCCCACTGCTGCAGAAAGCAAGCCCCCACCTGGACAAATTGAAGACTTCATTCAAGCCGTGGCCGTGATTTTCAATTACCCTAGACACGCGTGTACAGCTGAGGCCGCCCTGTTGCTAAATATGCCGCGGCGTCCCGCCGCTTGGTAGCGGCTGCTGAATGGAACAAGGCCAGGCGGCCTTATCATTTCCACTTCGGCCAAAAGGGCCAACATCAAAGACGAGCTGGCATGAGTGGACTTCCCGCCCACTCCAGACACCTCGACTGACCTCAGTATCCAGATTGATAACCGCCTGATGCAACGCTACCAAGAGAAAATCTCAGCTTCCCAACGCCCACCAGTCCTGGCATCTCCAGCCCAACCTTGGGCACCTTCCCATGCAGCCTGACCAAGTCCAGCCCCATCTCACCAACACAGAGAAAAGGCGACGTCGGGCATCAGGGCAATGCCTATACTGTGGAAGAGCAGGACATTTAGGGTTGCCCGCCTAAGCTCCCTGGTCAGGGAAGGCCAGACCCCAGCATCCAATGGGGAGGAGGGTCCAGGCTTGGATGGCACTCCCTGCCTCTCATCGGTAACCAGCACCAGTCTGCTGGTACCTTGGCCATGACTGAACCTGCAACATCCCTCCATCTCCGAAGCCCTTCTGGAGGCACTGGTGGATTCATGGGCCTCGGACAACTTCATGGATCAGGACTGGGGAGAGGGATAGCTCAGTGGTTTGAGCATTGGCCTGCTAAACCCAGCGTTGTGAGTTCAATCCTTGGGGGGGGGCATTTAGGGATCTGGGGCAAAAATTGGGGATTGGTCCTGCTTTGAGCAGGGGGTTGGACTAGATGACCTCCTAAGGTCCCTTCCAAGCCTGATATTCTATGATCCCTTCCTCAACCCAAGGACGCTGCAGACTTGTTGAAGCCTATCAATGACCCTTCTCTGACCAGGCCTGGCTCCCCACCAGACCGAACCCCTTGGAAATTGTGACTCACCAAGAGACCCTTCAGTTTGAACTTAACCAAGCACCACGCTTTCCAGTAGTTCTCGGCATGTGCTGGCTCACTACCCATGGTCCATGCATCTGTTGGAGGGCAGGCAGGATACAGTTCTGCTCCCCACCTTGCCAACAATTCTGTCTCCTGCAACATGACCCTAGACTGGGAACCCTTCCTGGTTCAGCCGGCTTTCCTCGAGATTCCAAGTCTGAACAGGGAGTCTCGTTAACCTCTGCGGTCCTGTCCACTGCCCCCGCGTTACCACTTAAATACAAGGATTTTGCTGACGGGTTCGACAAAAAGAACATGGACACTCTGCCACCCGATTGCAGCTATGACTGTCCCATTGATCTCCAGCCTAGAGCAAAAGTCCCTTTTGGCTGCATCTACTCCCTTTCGGAGCTAGGACTTCAGGCTCTCCACAACTGCCTCCAGAAAAATCTACAAAAGGGGTTAATCCGTCCTTCCATGTCTCCAGCTGGGGCTCCAATTTTCTTTGTCAAGAAAAAAAGACAGATCGCTAAGGCTTTGTATTGACTATTGGGCATTACACAGAGTCACGATTCAAAAAATCGATACCCTGACCCTATCATTAATGAGCTTTTTCGAAAGACCACTCCGCAAAGGTTTTTACTTAGCTGGAACTTCACACAGGCTATAACTTGGTCCAGATTAGTGAGGGAGTTGAGTGGAAGACTGCCTTTAGTGCATGGTGTGGACACTTTGAGTACCGGGTCATGCCGTTTGGCCTGTGCAATGCTCCAGCAGCATTCCAGCACTTCCTAAATGATATCTTCAGGGATGTGTTAAACCGCTATGTAGTTGTCTTTTTCTTCTCCTCGTGTCCTTGCCACAAACTAGATCTTTTCCCAGAACTGTGCACAAGTGATGGCTCTTTCCATCACTACAGGGAGGTCCCTCCTTCGTACAGGTCTCCCCAAAAAGAGTTGACAAACAAGCAGGTGCTCCGTGGTCGGCTCCTCACCGCACTCGCATATATTCATGTCATTAGAGTAGCCCCATTTGATCATATTAGAATTTGATCTGCCAGTTTGCGAACACAGGGGGTTCAGGCACCACCATGTTGACTGGTCTGTATCGGCCCCTCTGGGAAGGTCCTCCTGGGGTTCCAGATCTATTTCAGTGCGTCCAACTGCACGTATTCTTTCATTCCATAACCTCAGTCATGCCTTGCCAGCTGTCGTATCCAAAGGCACCACGCTGGTTATAAAACTCTTTTGCGATTTACGGCATTCGATTACTCCTGTGTGACCATATAACGGATGCCTTGGATCTTCCATCTGCCATGATCTTTTCCTCTGGCTTTCTACCTTCCTCCTGAGATCAGGTGGTGCCATGCCAGCCAGTAAGTACAGGCTGTCCTTTGGTGTTGGCTTTAGACATCCTGTTATTCCATGACAGTTGTTGTTTAGAACAGCATGGATGGATCATTCCCACACTGGACATGCATACTCTGCTATGAAGTAACACAAGGTGATAGCATTAGTTCGCAAAGTAACTGTATTGGCTCCCCACTTTGAGGTGACCAACTTCCGGAGGATGTTGTTACAGATGCTAACTTTCCCTTTCACCGTCTCTACATGTGCTTTGAAGGAAAAAGTTCCCGGTCCAATGTCACCCCCGGGTAGACAAGGTGGGGGTGATTAACCTGTGGGATTCCATCCCAGGTGTTGTTTAGTTGCCACTTGGCTTCTTGGTGGCGTAGGTGAAAGGCCATCACCTGTGTCTTGGTCAGGTTGGCACACAGCTGGTTCTTACTGTAATAAATTGAGAGGTTGCTCAGTGCCCGTGTTAGTTGATTCTTGAAAGCAGCAAAGTCCTTCTGTGACGTGATACATAGATCATTGGTGTATATAAAGCTCCTCTTATTGCTGTGTATGGGCTGGTCATTGGTATATATGTTGAATAGAGTTGGTGCTAGTACACTGCCCTGTGGGAGGCCATTTCATTGTTGTCTCTAGCAGCTCCGTTTCTTGCACAGCTGAACATAAAAACATCTGTTCTCCAGAAGAGATCGGATGAGCTGCGTTCGGTTGTCGTCGCGTCACTTCATAGACTTTGGCAAGCAAGTTTTGGTGGTTGACTGTGCTATGTAGTCATGTATCTGGACAACGTCCTCATCTTTTCTACCAATCAGGCTTCTTGTGATCAGCAAGAATGCAGCATCCTAGGACTTCGCCAGCACAATCTATACGCAAAGCCCGAAAAATGCAAGTTGGACCAGGATCCAATATCTCCCCCAAGGGATTAGCCATGGTGGCCATGGCCAACGGGGTCTCACCAAAGGATACCTGCAGGGTCCAATGGTTCCTAGGCTTCGGTAACTTCTACCAGTGGCTCATTGAGGGATTTTCTAGCCTCGTTGCTCCTCTCACTGCCCTTCAGCCAAAAGGAGTCCAGTTCACCAGGGTCTTTGGAAGCCCAAACCACCTTTGATCAGCTAAAAGATTAGCTCACCACAGCACTCATCTTGGTTCACCCAGATCCTGCTAAACCATTCACGGTGAAGGCTGATGCAGCCAATTTCGCCCTGGGTGCAGGACTGTCCCAACGGGTGGGTCCTATCAATTGACTTCACCCATGTGCCAATTACTCTCGCAAGCTAGCCCCAGCAGAGAAGAATTAGGATATCTGGGGTAAGGAACTCTTAGCTATCGAGGAATGGCAGCACCTACTAGAGGGGGCCAGGTTCCCTGTCCAAGTGCTCACAGATCACAAGAACCTGGAATATCTTCCAACAGCCAGACACCTCAACCAACAACAGATCCACTGGTCCCTCTTCTTCGCCTGGTTTGACTTCGTTGTCACCTACCACCCAGGAACAAGAAACAGGAAGGCCGGCACCCTGTCCCGTAAGGCCGAGTGCCTGCAAAGGGGTGAGAAATCTCCCTTTATGATTCTAAAGGCATCCAACTTCATCAATGGCACAGAAGACAACAGCCTAATGGAGTCCATTCGTACCTTGTTACCCAACGACCCCTTCGCTGCGCAGATCCTCCAGACTCTGGAGAATGCGGACACCCCACCAGCCCCCAGGTTCAGGTTCCAAGATATGGTATGTAGGGTACCACGGAAGATTGTGTTACGGCATAGCAAGGGTGTTTTCGCTTTCTCATGCTAGTCAGGGTGTTTTTGTGTTCTCACGCTGTTTCAGCAGGCCTGTCATTGTCGGTCAAGGCCTGCCCAGCTGCAGCTTGTTATGGATTAGTTAGAACTGCTTTGCATGGCCTTGAGCCAGGAGGCGGCCCCTGCTTGCTTCTGTATGAGATGTCTGTATATAATTGTATGAGCCTGGCCCCATTTGGCACTCCGTACCAGGCCTGAATTTTGGTGAGCTGGGTTCCCCGTCTCCATGACAGCAACGCCAGGAATCCCCGTTGCGGATGTGTCACTTTGCTTTCAATAAAGCCAATAACACACAGTGTGTGTGGGCCTCGTTCTTGCAGAGCACCCTGGGTAGGCCCGCAGCCTCCCACGAACGTAACATGGTAGAAGACCCCAAGGACCATAGCGATGTCCAGAAACAGCATGTCATGACACACCCCTTGCAGGGCACTTCGGCCACCTCAAAACCTGGAGCCTAATCACAAGGAGTTTCTGGTGCCCAGGCTTACACACCTCAAACAAGAGCTATGTAAGATCAAGTGCCCATGCTAAAAAACACTTGGCCTTTTCCAGCCCATGCTCATTCCACCTCAACCATAGGCTATTATTTCCATTGGCTTTATTGTGGAGCTGCCGCCTTCCCAGGGACATACAACGATCTTAGTCGCGGTCGACCTCTTAACCAAAAGGGCACACTTTGCCCCCGGCCGCGCCACCCCCCTGCCTCTGCCTGGAATACATTTTTCGACTCCATGGATGGCCATCAAGCATCGTGTCGGACCGTGGTTCTCAGTTCATTTCCCGGTTCTGGCGGGAATTTCTAAAACTTCTGGAGATTGAGCCTCTCCTCTCAACGGCCTACCCATACACACACTAATGGACAACCGGAGCAGATCAACCAGATTTTTTTTACCAAGACCTGCTCTGCGTCTTGAACTATCATCATGACAACTCTCTTGTGCTGAGTTTGCTTACAATAATGCCACACATGCCTCTACCCAGTAAAGCCTGGTTTTTTGCCAACTATGGTTTTCACCCTCTGCTTTCTTCCGGACATAGAGCCATAGTCTTTAAGGTCAGAAGGGACCATTATGACCATCTAGTCTGACCTCCTGCACAACGCAGGCCACAGAATCTCACCCACCCACTCCTGTAATAAACCTATGTCTGAGCTACTGAAGTCCTCAAATCATGGTTTAAAGACTTCAAAGTACAGAGAAGCCTCCAGAGAATCCTCCAGCAAGTGACCCATGCCCCACGCTACAGAGGAAGGCGAAAACACCCCATGAACTCTCCAGTTCCAGCGGTCAGAGATCTAGCTACCCATCTCCACCAGGAACTCAAAGAGCACTTACAAGGAAGCATATAAACGTCATTTGGATTGGGACCGCCCAGCTGTCCCTGACCTTCCCACAGGAGACGAAGTCTGTCTGTCCACCCACAATCTTAAATCTGCTCACGCCGCAGCCAAACTGGACCACCAATATCTGGGCCCTTTCAAAACTGAGGCATGAATCAGCCCAGTAACATTCAGATTGCAATTACCCAAGTCCCTGAAGATCGGCCCTGTATTTCAGGTCTCCCCTCTGAAGCCATACACGGAGAACTCCTTCCCACAACCCTTGGCCTCCCCCTGCCCCCGTAACAGTCCAAGGACACGACGAGTATATAGTTTGGCAAATTCTTGACTCCCGACTAGTCAGAGGGCAGCTCCAAGAGTTGGTGGACTGGGAGGGTAACGGCCAAGACGAGCAGTCCTGGGAACTGACAAAGCATATCCATGCTCCAGATCTATTGGGGGCATTTCACAGAGACCACCCCGAGAAACCAGTCCTGCTGGTACCTAGAGGGCATCCTCAATGGGGGTGGTGCTGCCAGGAGTAAGGCCCTCACCTGCGCCTGCTCAGTGCCCTAACGAGTCAACAAGGCTTCTGGACAGACCACCCTGCCTGAGTGGCTGAGGAAATCAGCAGTCCGGTTCTTAAACCTAGCAGCAGCAGCTCAACACACATGCCCATGGCCTCCCTGTGCTCTTCTCGCCAAGCCCTGCTCAGGGCTCTGCTCCTTTCCCATCCTGTTCCAGCCCTGCTCCTGCCTTCCCTGACTCCTGGTAATCCAGTTCCGACCCTCGGCTAGACTCCCAACTCTGCCTTGACCCCCGGCTCTCACATTCGGACTCCAACTACTGGGCCTGACCGCCTACAACCTGGTCTGCTGACAGCATGAGGGGAAGGAGGTATCTTGGGGGTGGTGTGAGGGGAACGAGGTGTGAAGGGGGAGCAAGGTGCATTGTGGGGGCATAAGGGGAGCGGGGTTTGTTTTGGCAGTGAGGATGGAGTGAGATGGAGGCATGGAGGGGGAGCGAGGTACATTGGGGCAGTGGGGGTGGAGCGAGGTGTGTTTGTGGGGTCCTGAGGGGAGGAAGGCGTGTCAGGGGGCCTGAGGGGAGCGAGGTGTGACAGGGCAGTCTGCGGGGAGCGAGGTGCGGCGGGAGGCCTGGGGGTGGGTGAGGGCCTGGGGGGAGCGAGGTGCATTAGGGGACATGAGGAGAGTGGGGTGCATGGGGGGGAGGGCTAAGGGGAGTGAGGTATGATTGTGGGGGAGGGAGGGGAGTGGAGGGAGGTGGGGGCCTGAGGGGAGTAAGGTGCATTGGGAAGCGAGGTGCATTTGGGGGGCATGAGGGGGAAGCGAGGTATGTTGGGGGGGGAGGGGAGAGTGAGGTGGGGCGTGAGAGGAGCGAGGTGTATTCAGGAGTGGGGGGAGTGAGGTGTATTTGGGGTGAGGTGATGTTTATTGGGGGTAAACAGTTGAACAAGATGTATTGGGTTCCGTGCGGGGGAGCGAATAAGCTATAATTGGGATAGGGTGTGGGTTAAGGTGAGTTTGGGGGAACAAGGTGTGTTCAGGGGTCAGGAGGAACAAGGTGTGTGTGACACACACATTACACACCTATGTCTGACCCTCCTCTCAATACTGCACCAAGGGGGGGGAGGGGGTCGCGTGGGGTCTCTGCCGAAAACCAAGAACTAGCTGATCATCGGGGTTACTGCAGGATGTTTGTACAGGAAATAGTTTAAAGAGATGGAAAATGTCAAGTAGCGTGTTCCAAAGTCGCTGGAAACGGGGCACGGCCCCTGCGGCAGGGCGGGTCGCAGCCACCTCAAATCACGAGTGCGAACGATCAGCCTCTTTCAACCCAGCCCAGCTCTGTGTTTTCAGTCTGGACCAGACGCGAGCCTGAGCCTCGACAAAGACAAAAGAACCCCGAGAAAAGACTCTGAACAGGGGCTGAGCTGAAGTTAACTAAATGCCTTGGTTATGAGACGAAACCAAAAGTCTGGGACTACATAAGAGAAAAAGACAGGGCACAAGATGGCATCCATTACAGAAGCAACACTCTTCATGAGGGTCTCTTGCAAAGTGGATCCCAGCTCTCTGGATGGACTGACCAGTGGGTGAGAGACACCTTATTAGACTGGAGGGAACTTGGTAATAAATATAGGCTCTAGATTGGGTTTTATATTTTTCTTTTATCTGTAGCCGGAGGTTCTTGGAGATGCGTGGTCCCCGATCTGTATTCCACATCTGGGGGCCCATGGGCTCCACGCTCCTGAAACTGGAGATTCGTTCCCAGCAGGGTCCACACCTGTGCAGTTGCTCGTGTCTTGCTCCGATCCGAGGGTATAAAGGGCAGTGCTGACCGACGTCCCCCCAGTTCATCCCTCACTGCAAATCAGATGAGATCCAGAGCAGAGGGGAAGTGGAATACAGACAAGGAGCACATTCTTGGACAACCTCTAGTTACAGGTAAGTAACTTGTAATTTCTTCTTGGTGTGCTGGTCCCAATGTGTATTCCACACTTGGGTAATTAGTAAGCAGTACTCAGACAGGAAGAGGGTGCAAAGATGCAGTTGGGCCTGATGCCTGTAACGCCCGTCCCACCAGCTGCATCTGCAGAAGAGGCTGCCTTTCAGAAGCCTGGATAGGTACATCTCGAAGTGATGATGCTGAATTTGCCCCATCTGGAGAAGGGCGATGTGCCAACTGACAGTGAAGGAGGATGCACCCAGAATCCACTTTTAGAGAGTCTCTGAGCAGATGTTTGTCCCCGGGTTCGTTCTGCTTTAACAACAAACACCCAAAGTGGTTTTCTAATGGGCGGTGTTGTTCCCTGCAGGTGGAATGCCAAAGCTCGTCTGATGTCGAGAATGGAGTCTCCCCTCTTCCTCGGAAGCATGAGGCTTAGGAAAGAAAACTGGTGAGCGAACAGGTTGATTCACGTGGAATGAATTTCAGAAGGAGGCAAAGGGAAACTCTCTCCTTATGAAATACTCTCTCCTGCTGTAAGAGCTCCTAGTTTGCTCACCCTTCTGGGACAGCAACTGAGAAGGTGACCTTCATGGAGAGGCAGGACATGGAACAAGTGGCCAGTGGTTCAAAGGGAAGTCTGGTAAGCGCAGGACTGAGGTCCCACTGCGGTGTGGGTTTCATAACCAGCAGGAAGGCTCTAATGAGTCCGCTTGGGAATCTGACGGTTGTTCGGTGATTAAAAATAGACTAGCAGGAGAATGGAAGGCGCTAATTGCTGCAGGTGGACTCACAGCGAGCTGAAGGAAAGGTCCGACATCTTGAGATGAAGGATGTAGTCAAGAAGAGCAGGAAAACCCACCAACCCGGAGGTCAATGGTTCCATTGCGTTCAGGTGAAGAAATGTCTCCATTTAGCCAGACAGCATTTTCTAGTGGACAAAAGAGTCCAATTAAGAACAGATTGGATGTTCTCCGAACATGAACGCTCTAGGTCTGATGCCCATCCAAATACCAGGCCGTAAGGTGGAAGGGGTCTGGGTTGCAGGGCGTCTGGCTGTGCCGTTCCCCTGGGTCAACAGGTTGGGGAAGGGTTGGATGCGGATGGGACTACCAGCTGTCATTTGCAGAAGGAAGCTGTCTGGGGTCCACTGGATGCAATGAGAATGACTCGAGCTTTGTCGTGACGAATCTCTCTCAGTGCCTGTGGTAGTAGCGGGAGGGGAGGAAAGGCGTATCTCAGGTGGGAGAAGGGTGTTGCTCTTGCAGCCCTTGCCCAGAGCAGCCCTGGAGTGATATAGGGTGAATTTCTTGTTCGTCTGGGATGTCCACAGGTCCCAGGATGGCATTTTCCACTGGGGGAATATCTTGTTCAGGCTGGAATTGTGACAGTCCCATTCATGGTCTGTGGAGACGTGTCTGCTGAGATTGTCCTCCAAAGAATTCTGTGCCCCTGGTAGGTATGTCACCAAGAATATTGTGCAGCACCTGACGTACCAGTTCCATTAGTTGATGGCCTCTACGCACAGAAGAAGGGATCTTGCTCCACTTTGTTTGTTTACGTAGGAGACAGTCATCATGTTATCTGACGTTATTTGGACATGGCTGGATTGAATCAGGGGGAGGAATGGATGGCAGGCTAGGCAGACGGCTCTCAGCTCTAGCCGACTGATATGCACTCTGTCTTCTCAAGGGGTCCATGTTTGCCCTGTTCCGGGTGATTGCCCATGTGCGCTCCCCATCGGGCATGAATGCACTGGCTCTGGGTTTGGGGAAGCCTTAAGCTTGGCTGGAACTCGATGAAAATAGCTTCCACCCTGAGAGGCCGATGCGTTTATCACCCTGGTCGGGTGGAGCTGGCCTGGGGGACGGTAATCTGGACGGCTCTCTGGCTGCCTGTACCACCGAGGAGTTTGGCGCTGGGTGGGTGAACAGGAACTCGGCCCCTTTCAGTGGAACCAAGTTCTGCTTTTCTGCCCTTTTCGGGCCTAGCGGGCTCCAAAATGGCTTCCTACCAGGAGCCTACGCTGTGTCATGGACCTCCTCATGAGGGATCTGGAGCTCGGTCTCAACCCTCTGTAAAAGCTCCTGGTACTTCCTGTAGTCATCAGGGAGGAGAGAGGATGATGGCGCATTTGCCTCATTGTGGGAGGAGGAGGACACACCCGTTAGAACCATCACAGGCCAATAAGTTTAGGCTTGAAATGAAAGGCAGGCTTCTAGTCATCAGAGCAGTGAAGTTTGGGAACAGACTCCCAAAGGGAAAGAACCCTAACTTGTTACAAGACTGAGCTTGATAAGTTTACGGAGAGGGTGGTATGAAGAGATTGCCTACAATGCCCCGACTGCTATTAGAAAATATCCCCAATGGCTAGAGGTGGGAACACTAGATGGGGCGGGCTCTGAGTTACTACAGAGAATTATTTCCCAGGTGCCTGGCTGGTGTGTCTTGCCCACACATTCAGGGTCTAACTGATCTCCATATCTGGGGTTGGGAAGGAATTTTCCCCCAGGTCAGATTGGCAGAGACTCTGGGGTTTTTTCCACCTTCCTCTGCAGCATGGGGCACGGGTCACTTGCTGGTTTGAACTAGAGTCAATGGTGGGCTCTTGAAGTCTTTACATCAATATTTGAGGACGTCAGTAACTCAGCCAGAGGTTATGGGACTATTACAGGAGTGAGTGGGTGAGGTTCTGTGGCCTGTGAGGTGCATAAGGTCAGCCTAGATGACCACGATGGTTCCTTCTGGCCTTAAAGTCTATGAATCTATGAGAACTGTTACCCTGATGTTCTCGTTGTCAGATCAGAGACAGGACTGCAGACGAATTGAGGGTTTGAGCATGGCTTTTCTTATCAAGTTGAGTTTCTCTCCATTGGGAGGTAGGCCCTTGGTGAGATCCAAACTAGGGTAGCCCCCATCAAGTCTATCGTCCTTGTGGGAGGTGAAGTGGACTTTTCCTTGTTTACATAGACTCCCAGGGATGCCAGGAGAGTAAGAATATGATTGGTGACTGATTTTCCGATTAGTAGCTAATCATCCCGGTATGGGAAGACTGTGTAACCACTTCGTCTCATCTCGGCTGCCATCACTGAGAAGACCTTCGTGAAGGCACTCGGCACTCTGGTTAGTCCTGAAGTACTCTGAACCGGCAGTGTTCTTGCCCTACCAGAAACCCGAGGGACCTTCTGTCGGGCTGATCCGTGTCCACATGAAAGCGAGCATCTTTCATGCTGAGAGCCACAAACCACGCGCCCTCTTCTAAGGGGAAAGATTATTGATGCCAGTGTAACCATTCAGAGTCTTGACTTGCTGTCGGAGATTGAGAATGGGCCTCCGGCTGCCATTTTTCTTGGGAGCAACGAAGACCGGGGAGTAGAACCCCTTCGCCCCGAGGCTCCATGAGCAGCAACTGGTGGAGAGAAGCCAGCTGCTGATGGAGAATCTCCTTGCGACAGGGAAGCGGGGAGAGAGACTCAATAATGTAGCCCAAGCAGATTATCTCTAGCACCCACTCGTCTCTGTTGTTACTGCCCTCCAGTGGTGTGCAAAGAGGGCGAGACAACCAAAGGCTGGGGGAGGGGAGGGAAATCGATAGAGCTACCCAACGATAGCGCTATCTCAAGCATACCATCAAAAGACACCCTGGTTGGCGGGTGGGCTTGAGCAGTGGTGGCTGAGGTGGAAGAAGCCGGCGATCTTGGTCTGTGAACCCTCTGTCATTTATGTGGTGGTTCATAGGTGCTGGGGGGAGGCCAGGGGGACAGGGCTGGGCCTGGAGCTGTGTTTGGGGCGTTCCCTCTTCGGGGCTAAGGCCCAGGGGGTGGAGGATTGTCCTAGTGTCCTGAAGGGGATGAAGTGACTTATTCATCTTCTCATTGAAAAGATACGATTCCTCGAAGGGCGAGTCCTCAGTGGCTTTCTGGACCTCCCTGAATCATGAAGCCACAACTCACGACAGCATCTGTGGCCATGGCTCGAGCGGCACCCAGTAAGGCCAGTAACAATGGCTTAGCCACCTGCCTGCGTCGAGGAGGGCTTGGAATTGGCCCTCGGCCTCCTGGGGGGAAGGGGGTTGGGTTATCTTTGAGCCCCACCAACGTAGCGGAGTTTGTGACATCGCGTTTCGCCAACAGGGGCTGGTAGTTAGCGTTTCAAACTGGGAGGTGGCTCGATGAAAATAGCTTCCACCGTGAGAGGCCGAGGCGTTTATCACCCTGGTCGGGTGGAGCTGGCCTGGGGGACGGTAATCCAGAAGGCTCTCTGGCTGCCTGTACCACCGAGGAGTTCGGCGCTGGGTGGGTGAACAGGAACTCGGCCCCTTTCAGTGGAACCAAGTTCTGCTTTTCTGCCCTTTTCGGGCCTAGCGGGCTCCAAAATGGCTTCCTACCAGGAGCCTACACTGTGTGTCATGGACCTCCACACGAGGGATCTGGAGCTCGGTCACAACCCTCTGTAAAAGCTCCTAGTACTTCCTGTAGTCATTAGGCAGGAGAGGGGATGATGGTGCATTTGCCTCATTGCGGGAGGAGGATGACACACCCATTAGAACCGTCACAGGCAGTTTGATTTCCTCCTCCGCACGCCCCAACGGAGCCTGTGGTACCGTCTAGGGGAAGGTGATAAGTGCGATTCCTGCACAGATCCAGAACAATTCCTGCATGGATCTCAAGAGCCCCAATAAGGTCAATATGATGGGTCAACCGGCTGGGGGAGGGGGAGTCCCCCAAGGCATTGGACACCATCAGTCCTTTTGGTAGTCGATGGCTCCAAGACATCTCATGTCCGGGCTGATCTCTCTCTCTCTCTCTGAGGGGTTGAAATCTTGTCCAGAAGGCCAGATTCCTCTGATGAAAAAGTCATCTCATGTTTTACCAGTGGTACCGGAGGAGGAATGCTCCAACCTGTAGATGTGGTAGGGTTTTCAAAGTGATTTCTTCTGGTGTAGAGATGACTCTGAGGAGAACTGGGCTGATAACAGAGGAGACTTCAGGTATATAAAGGCAAAAATATTCTCCGGAGTAGCAGGGGTCTCAGTTTAAGCTGGAGCACGGGGAATACTGGAGGTTGGTGCCGACAGATCTGGTGTGCCTGAGAATGGATCCATCCTAGACTGAGGCAGTCCTGTGGAAGGGAAGCCCAGGGTGGAACTCCCAAACGGAGCCGTCGGATGCTGATCTGTCAGTCTAGGAATTGGAGCTGGAGTTGGTACCGACGGATCCTTCCCCTTTCACGCTGTCCCTTCTTGAGTGGAAGATTTAGGCAGCTCTAAGCACTTAGGATCCGCACGCAAGGACTCTCCCGAGGTGGACCGAGTAAGGGAGGGATCTTTTCTTTTAGAGGACGTTCTGGAAGGGAATCCAACCTTGTGTCTACTGCAGTCCCGAGTTTTTGAAGTACTGGTACCCTGCCCTGCCAGTGTGACCTCTCAGCGAGGTCGCACTGTGCGGAGGACACCAGTGTACTTTACACGGGGGCTGGAGGGGTGTGTGTGCCACACTGAGGTGTGCGCAGCCCTGCCCCCGCTGGCGTGACCTCACATACACCATGTGTGTACAAGGTCGGGGCGTGGGAGGGGTGCCATTTTGAGGAGCGTGTTGCCCCGACCCCACAGGCCTGAGCTCCCATGCACCATGCTCCTTAAAATGGCGTCCGCCATCCAATACTGGCTTTGCCTCAGTGTCGGATGGGGGGCAAATCCCCAAAAGAGAGCGGTCTGGAGATGGGCGGCCTCCCTACTAGGAGCTTGTGCCCAGAGGGGTGCTTCCCACAGTCTCAGGTGGCTGCCTGTGGGCCCGGGTCCCATTGCAGTGTCCAGGCCTTCAGACATTGCTGCTCCTTCCCTCGCCGAAGAAGGGAGCGAACGCTGCACTTGCTGAGCGTCTCCGAGACCACGAAGCCATAGGCGCCGACTCCGTGGGTGCTCTGGGGCTGGAACACCCACGAAAAAAAATTGGTGGGTGCTTTGCACTCAGCGGCAGCTCCCCGCACCGCCCGCGCTCACCTCCGCCTCCTCCCCTGAGCGCGCCTTCCCCGCTTCTCCTCCCAGCGCTTGCTGCTCTGTTTCGTGGCATAACAAGCTGTGGGAGGGAGAGGGGAGGAGCGGGAATGTGGCGCAATCAGGGGAGGAGGCCGGGAAGAGGTGGGGCCGGGGGGGGGGGGGGGGATTTGGGGAAGGAGTCCAATAGGGGCAGGGAGGGGGTGGAGTTGGGGTGGGGACTTTGGGGAAGGGGTTGGAATGGGGGCGGGGAAGGGGTGGAGTCGGGGTGGGGCAAGGGGCGTGAGAGCACCCACCAGTGCCAGAAGAAGTTAGCGCCTATGCACGAAGCAGCCCTGGTGTTTGTCGCTGCTGGAGAAGGAACGGGGGCGGGCAACCTGGTTCTTAAATCCCGAGACTCTGGGCACAGTCCCGCTCTGCGGAGAGAATTAGACTATGAACCAGTTAACTAGTCCGGTTACGAAACAACGTACACTCTCTATACCTGCAGGTGCTGAAAGAACAAGGATCGCTGTGGACGCAGAGACCGCCGCGTGGCCAGAGTCAGAGTCAAGGAGAAACTGGAGGGGCCCCGGTCCACCCCGCCCTTTGCGCCCTGGGGTCCGAGGGCAAGGAGGACAACGGCGTGGGTGTCGACCAACGGACGCCGCTTGCTGCCAGCCCTCGCCGTCAGCCACGTGTGGAACACACCTCGGGGACGTCTACACAGCGATGAAAGACCCGCGGCGCGGCCGTGGCTGGGTTCGGGCTGCGGGGCTATAAACCTGCAGTGGAGATGCTCAGGCTCGGGATGGTGGGTTCTGAAATCCCACCACGGGGCATCTACACGGCAGTTTGCAGCCCAAGGCCCCCCCACGTCTGAGTCAGCGCAGAACGCAGTGCCACGGGTTTGTTATTGCAGTGTAGCCGTAGCCGTAGGGACCAACCGGGCATTGCCAGTCCTGTTCCTTGCACCTATTCCGGATCTTGAGCGTAAGCGGGGTTCAGCAAGCTTATACGCGGTTTTACTGTGGACACAGCCAGGCGCTTTGCGCTCAGGACACGGTTGAGCTGAGGGGAAGCCGGCGACCTGGGGCGCCCTCTGTTTCCACACACGCAGTGGGTTGGTGCACTGGGCTGAAACAAGGGGCGGGGGGTGTGCGAACTGCACTGGGGGAGAGCGGAGCCCAGAGCTGGGAGGGTTCGCCCTGGTGGGCACAGACTAGGCTGTCATGCTGTGAGCAGGTGGCAGGGAGTCACCTGGGCAGCTCAGGTAAGTCCCATAAAGTGTCCCAGTGTGATGGGGGAGGCAGGGGGAGCGAGATGCATTTTTTTTGGGGGGGTGGAGGGGAGGGCATGGGTAGATTGAGGTGTGTTGGGGGAGCAAGGTGTGTTTTGGGGGACAGGAAGAGCGAGGTGTCTTTGGGGGAGGTTTGGAGGGTGGGGGAGAGAGACGTGTTTGGGGGGATGGGGGAGCAAGGTGTGTTGGTGGGGCAAGGTATATTGGGGAGCAAGGTGTTTTCAGTGGGAGCGAGGCTTATTCAGGGGAGCCTGGGGGGGGATATTCAGAGGTCTGGGGGGGGGCTAGTGAGGTGTACTTGGAGGAGTCCGGGGGGGCGAACAAGCTGTAATTGGAGGGGCGGAGGGGTGGGGGGTGAATGAGCTGTAATTGGAGGGGCTGGGGGTGTGGTATATTCAGAGATCGGGGAGGGGTATCTGGGGGGCGTGGTATATTCAGAGGTCCGGAAGGCATGGTATATCGGGGGGGTATATCCAGGGGGCATGGTATATTCAGAGGTCGGGAGCGTGGTGTATCCGGGGGGGCATGGTATATTCAGAGGTCCAGGGGGCGTAGTGTATCGGGGGACGTGGTGTATTCAGAGGTCTGGGGGGGGTGGGTGTGGTATATTGGGGGGGCTGGTATATTCAGAGGTCGGGGCGTGGTATATTGGGGGGGTGTGGTATATCGGGGGCGTGGTGTATTCAGAGGTCTCGGGGGCATGGTATATTCAGAGGTCGGGCGGTGTGGTATATTGGGGTGGAGGTGGTATATTCAGAGGTCGGGGGCATGGTGTATCCGGGGGGCGTGGTGTATTCAGTGGTCGGGGGCGTGGTATATTCAGAGGTCAGCGGGCATGGTGTCTCCGGGGGGGCGTGGTGTATCGGGGGTGTGGTATATTCAGAGGTCAGGCGGCGTGGTATATTGGGGTGGGGGTGGTATATTCAGAAGTCAGGGGGCGTGGTGTATTCAGAGGTCCGGGGGGAGGGGCGTGGTATCTCCGGGAGGCGTGGTGTATTCAGTGGTCGGGGGCGTGGTATATTCAGAGGTCAGGCGGCGTGGTATATTGGGGGGTGGGGGTGGTATATTCAGAGGTCGGGCGGCGTGGTATATTGTGGGGTGGGGGTGGTATATTCAGAAGTCAGGGGGCGTGGTGTATTCAGAGGTCCGGGGGGAGGGGCGTGGTATCTCCGGGAGGCGTGGTGTATCCGGGGGGCCGTCACTCACTCACCCTCGGAGCAGTACTCCCCCCTCCAGCCGGGCAGGCAGACGCGGGCGCCCAGCTCGTCGCAGGCGTAGTGCCCGAAGGGGTCGTCGCGGGGGCGGCAGTAGTCGGAGCAGCCCTCGCCATAGTAGTGCTCGTCGCACAGCACGTGGTAGGAATAGCGCAGCTCGCTCTGCTCGCCCAGCTGCACGTCCTGGGACCAGTCCTCCCCCACCGCCAGCCGGCGCCGCGTGGCCAGGCGGCTGATCAGGTTCTGGGCGTCCTCTGGTGGGTGGAGAGGAGAAACGGGATGTCAATGAAGAGCCTGGGAAAAGCACAATGCTTCCCCTCCCCCGTTCCCTGCAATGTCCCTGCAATGACCCCCCCCCCCCCCCCGCTCAAGGGGGCAGGACCAAAAACCGGGACCTTCAGCACAAAGGACCTGAGCCAGACACCACTGAAGTCAAAGGGCCTTGGGACATTGCTCACTTCAGCCGAAGGAGGAGCTCCGTTAGCCAGCAGCGGTAGTAAGGCCATTATCCTCTATGTGGACCGGCCACTAGAGGGAAACACATAATACTGACCCAACAGGTGACATCCCCACCTAGTATACACTCCAAAGTCATGCAGCAGGAATGCATTGAACGCCTCTCTCCTCTTGCCCAGCCCTGCCATGGGTAATGCCCTTTGCGCCCCACCCAAAAGAGGGGTTACTCTTAAAGGGGGGTGGGCCAGGTCCTTTAACAGAGTCTGAGGACAGGAGGGACCTCTGTGATCATCCAGCCTAACCCCCTGTGTAACACAGGTCAGAGCAGATTGTTTAGTAAGACATCCACAGTCTTAAGTTTAAAATCGTCAGGGAGGGAGAATCCACCTCGACCCGTGGTCAGTTGTCCCAATGGGTAATTCCCCTCACTGTTGAAACTGTGCATCTGATATTCCCATCCGAAAATTTCCAGCTGCAACTTCCAGCCATCGGCTCATGTTTGACTTTTCTCCGCTAGACTGAAGAGCCCTGGATTAAATATTTGTTCCCCTTGCAGGTGCTGATAGACGGGGAGGAAGTCACCCCGAACCTTCTCTTTGGTAAGCTAAATAGATTGAGCTCCTTGAGTCTCTCACTACCAGGCAGGTTTTCTAACCCTCTGATCATTCTTGTGACTCTTCTCTGACCCCTCTCCAGTTTATCGACATTCTCCTTGCATGGTGGGCACCAGAACTGGACGCAGGATCCCAGCAGCGGTCGCACCGGAGCCAAACACAGAGGGGAAACAACCTCTCTGCTCCTCCGCACGACTCCCCTATTATACATCTCAGGATCACACCAGGTCTTTTGGCCCCAGCGTCGCACTGGGAGCAGCCAATTACTCAGTCTCCTCACCCCCAAAAAGTCTTTTTCAGAGTCCCTGCTTCCCAGGAGAGAGCCCCCCAAATTCTTTCCTTTAATTCCCATAATGACCTCGCTGCACCAGCTCACACCACTGGCTTAAATCCCAGCCCCCAGACACGTCCCAGCCCCCAACCCAGCCGGGATCCCTTCTCCATCCGCCACCCCACTCAGCGCCCCCCGCCCGCCATGAATCTGCCCCACTGGCAGCTGCTTGCCCTCTGCCCAGGCACAGAATCGTAGCAATGTGGGGCCAGAAGGAATCTCAAGAGACCGGTTAATCCAGCCCCCCTGCGCCGAGTCCGGACCAAGTAACCCTAGACCAGCCATGACAGGCGACGGCGATTCCATAACCTTCCTTGCGAGCCTACTCCAGAGCTTCCCTCCCCTGGGAGCGCCGAATATCTTCCTTCAATCTCCCTCGCTGCAGATTAAGCCCATTTTGCCTTGTCCTCCCTTCAGCAGACATGGAGAACAACTGATCCCTGTCCTCCTTATAACAGCCCTTGGCGTATTTGACGACTGTTCTCAGATCCCGGCTCAGGCTGCTCTTCTCCAGCCTAAACAGGCCCAGTTTTTTTAACCTCTCCTCCTAGGGCAGGTTTGCTGAACCTTGGATCCTTTTTGTTGCTCTCCTCTGGCCTCTCTCCAATTTGCCCATGTCTCTCCTAGAGTGTAGCATGCAGAATTGGACACCGCTCTCCAGCGGAGGCTCCCCAGTCCTGCATAGAGCAGGGCAATTACCTTCCGTGTCTGACGGGCAGCACGCCTGTTAATACACCCCAGAATGAGATTAAATTAAAACTGCATCACATTGTCGACTCCTATTCAGTTTCCACTAGATTCCCTCCCCCCCCCCCCCCCCCGTTTCTTTTTCAACCACGTTATCCCCTGGCCAGTCATTCCCCGGGCATTTTATTTTTCCTTCCCAAGTGAAGTATTTCACGCTGGTCGCTACTGAATTTCCTCTTGTTGATTTCAGACCAATTCGTCCAGGTCGTTTTCAATTCCCCTCCAAAGTGTTTGCGACCCCTGCAGATTTTACAAGCATCCTCTCCACTACATTGTCCAAGTCATCCATGAAAATATTGAATGGTACTGACCCCTGTGGGACCTCACCCATTACACCAGAGATCTCAAACTCAAATTACCCCAAGGGCCACATGAGAACTAGTAAATTGGCCCGAGGGCCGCATCACTGAAACCTTTTCATACAATGATACAAAAGTATAGTTAAAAATGAAGAGTAATGTAGTATTCTATTAAAAGTCAATGTATTAACTTTTGAAAACCTGTAATGCAAAGGGGTTTTAATAAAATACAAACACTCAGTAATGTTTGGAGCTTGGCTGCCAGTGGAGTCGGCGCCTCTGGCGGGCTGCAGGAAATAACTCCGCGGGCCGCATGTGGCCCCCGGGCCGCATGTTTGAGACCCCTGCGTTACACCCTCCCAACTGATAGCAAACCATTGATAACGCCTCTTTGAGCAGCTGGGCACCCACCTGATAATCATTGTATCCAGACCCCCACTTCCCTAGGTTGCTTAGGAGAATGTCATGTCAAAAGCCTTCCTAAAATCAAGATACATCAGGTCTAGTTTTCCACATACCCCCAATCGAGCAGGCCAGTGACCCTACACACACCTCACAGATAGGGCCAAGTAGGTGTATCCACAGCATGTTCCCCGGCCCCAGTTACACCTCCTCCCCCCCGCAGCACCCCCCCTCCATCCACCTGGGACCCCACCTTGTCCCCACTCCCTTGCAATCCATGACACTAGCACCAACCTGTATGGGGAAAGAACAATACCCCCTTCTTGCCCCATATGTGGGTTAGGCACTGCCTTTGGGAGAGGGCCTGTGTCCATTTGCCATCCCCATCTGTGCCCGAGTTCCCGCCGCACCCCCCTCTCCAGCACTCACTCTCCTGCCTCCAGCGTTCCCACAACACACACCTGGCACCCCTCCTCCCCACCCAACCCCTGGCCCCCTCCTCCCCACCCACCCAATTCCCACACCCCTCTCTCCTCCTGCACCTCTACCCCCACACCCAGCACTCTGTGAAGAATGTGGGAATGTCTTGTCACATTTTAAGGAACAGTGCGCGACTCAGTTTACCCACTGCCTGGGAAGGGGTCCGTGCCTCCTCTGGGGATAGGGGGATTGAGGCACATGTATCTAACAGCTCTGTATCTACCCTGCAGAGCCTAAACCGGCATAGCTCCCTAGTGTAGACGCAGCGTATGTGACAGAAAGAGCGCTGCCTGTATGGTAACACCAGCTCCCCAACCGACAGTAGCCAAACCACTCTGTGTCTCCATGGACGGCTGTGTTGGCATAGCTAAGTTGGCTAGGGGGGCAGTGGCTTTTTCACCCCCCCTCCCCGAACAACAGAGCTATGCCAGATTATGTTTTATGACTCTAGTGGGGCCCAAACGTGCTGTAGAAACCTAAAGGAACCCCACTCAGATGAATGGCAGGTCCAAGGACTGACACAGGAACCCTTCGCCCCCAGCCACCCAAGAAAGAGAAGAGCTGGGACCCAGCAGGGTTGCAGGGGTGAGGACAGAGACGTAGGTGGTACCAGGCCTAGGTACAGAGACAGACGTTGGACCCCAGGAGAGCATGGGAGATCAGGGCAGCTGCTTCTGCCCAGATAGACTGCGTCTTAAGCTTGGCTTTTCCATGCAGACCTCAGCACTCTCCGAGGCTAGATTCCTGATGACTAATCAATGCTCTCTTGTCCTGAGAAGGCTGCCTGGTCTCACCAGGCGTACGCCCTGGGTGCACAGCACCCTGAAGGGGTACAAGCGCCTATAGGAGTCTGAACTCGGCTGGTCTCTCAATAGAGCATCCGGACAGAAATGAGGTACCAGAGCTTTGGGAAAGGTTATGCTCAGGGCAAGGCAAGGCAAGACCTAGTGGTCCTTCTAAGACAGTGGTTTGCAACCAGGGGTATGCATACCCCTAGGGGTACACAGACGTCTTCCAGGGAGTACATCAACTCATCTAGAGATTTGCCTAGTTTTACAACAGGCTCCATAAAAAGCACTAGCGAAGTCAGTACAAACTAAAACCTAATACAGACAAGAACTTGTTTATACTGCTCTATAATACTATCCACTGAAAAGTACAATATTTATATTCCAATCAATTTATTTTAGAATTATATGGTCAAAATGAGAAAGGCAGCGATTTTTCAGTAATAGTGTGCTGTGACACTTTTCTCTTTTTAGGTCTGATTTTGTAAGCAAGTAGTTTTTAAGTGAGGGGAAACTTGGGGGTACGCATGACATATCAGACTCCTGAAAGGGGTACAGTAGTCTGGAAAGATTGAGAACTACTGTTCTAAAGGGGGGAGGGATAGCTCAGTGGTTTGAGCATCGGCCTGCTAAACCCAGGGTTGTAAATTCAATCCTTGAGGGGGCCATTTAGGGATCTGGGGCAAAAAAATCTGTCAGGAGACAGTATTTGGTCCTGCTAGTGAAGGCAGGGGACTGGACTTGATGACCTTTCAAGGTCCTTCCAGCTCTATGAGAGAGGTATATCTATATAAAGGACTGGATGAAGGCCGGAGCACTGAACCCATATTGATCCATGACAGATGGTGGCAGAAGTGGGATTCTGGATGCATCAGTAGTATTTTGCATCCAGTGACCACAGCATGGAGGGGGAGGGAAAAAAAATCAAACAAACCAAGGTTAGTGAAAGGAGACAGGAAGGCAAATGGTGTGGAAGACTGTAGAACTGTACAGAGCAAGAAGGCTAAACGCTGAACGGTTAAACGAGGCACAGATGGCTGAACGGCTAGAGAAGGACAATCAGGCAAGACCCATGGTCCAGACCCAGAAGGGGTTCCGGGCGAGCAGCCCAGCTTGAGAGCAGAGAAGAGGGGAGAATTGGAGAATGCCCCAAACACAAGAGCTAGAGCAGCAGAGACTAGGGCTGAAAGCAAAAGAGCTTCAGATGGAGGCACCGAAGCTGGAGACAGCCAGGTCCAGGCATGCGGAGCAAGAATGAGACGCGCGAGCAAGCCACGGCCAAAACACGAGTCATGACAGAGGGACGCATGAACCGGAAATCAAGGCGCCAAGGAGCAAGAGGCCATGTGGAACCCCAACTGGGGAGATCTACTCCACAATAAGCACAGATACTACATTACTGCTCCACTTGGAGGAGGATGGATATCGAGAGGCCTTCCTCGCTGCCATGGAGTAGGCTAGTGATTTGAATTCAATCCCCCCTGCAGATGGACTCCGATGTCTTGCTCCCATACAGGGTCAGGCGCCTAGTCAAACGGACGGGGCGGATGCTGGGGTCAAGGTGCGGTGCTTACGTCTGAATTGACCCCGTGGCTTCTAGGACAAGGTTTCGGGGTGTGTGCAGAAGACCATGGGAGGGACATACACAGAGGTTGCCACCCTGGTGGGAGAATAGTGCCACCAACGGGGTACAGGTGCCGGAGTCACTTCTCTGAATACTTTGTGGGGTTAGAACAATTCCACCCAATGTGGCCCCCACGAGTTTAAGAGACTGGATGATTTACATGAAGAGAGGAGGCTTTTTTGAGAAGACCTGTTCCAGGGAGTCTTTTGGGGCCGTCCTCTGACCTGCGCTGTATAGGAGATCAGACCAGATGATCACAACGGTCCCTTCTGGCCTTGAGATCCGTGAAAATACGGTTCGCGGATCAGAAGTCTAAGGATGTGTCTGTCACGGGCTGATCGGCACACGAGTTTGTGGACAGTACGTCCAGTTATTAAACAAGTTTCAAAGGGGATTGGCCTAGGCATGGGGCCAGGGGTGGGGGTTTGTGGAAGCACCCCAGATGTGGGATTTGGGCAAACCCAAACTGGGAGGGGACAGCTGACCTGGGTAGCCCCCAGATCCCAAAGATCTAAGCTGCAATAGCTACAGAAAGACGGGGCATAATGGGGTGTACTGCCCAAGTCTCCGTTTCCTGGGGCCTGCCCAGAACCAAAGGGTTAATCCAACATCTGCCCCGCCAGGAAGGCAGCCGGTACATTAGCTGTGTGAGTGACCGTGTGGGAGAAAGATGTTACCCAGCCAGCACCTCTTGTGCATAGGATCTGCTGATAGATAAGTCCCCACTCCGCACGCTGGTGCATGGGCCCTGTTCTACGCTCCTGGCCCCAGATCCAGCTGATCCCCAATGGGAGCGGAAGGTGGGAGCTTCCAGGGAGATATTCGGGGGACAGCGGGACACTGGAACAGTCCCCACGTAGTAAAGCCACATCGAACACTGCACTCTGGGGCAGGTTCCGCGTGCGAAGGTAGTTACTTCCCATGGCACGCCCGGCCGCACAGCGTTCCGGGCAGACTCCGGCAGTGCTGTAGGTGGGGGATCCAGGATGAGACCTCTTTTGGCTCTACTTCTCGGAAGGGACGCTGTAGCTTTGAGCGGTTGCAGTGTTCTTCGGAGCCGTGCTGGTCCCAGGGACAGTCCAGCCTTCTTCCGGTACAGGCCAAAGGCCTGGGCCAAGCACTGCGGGGAGCCACGCGGACAGGAGAAGGAGCTTTTCCACCCCCTACTTGCCTCACAAGGGAAACGCTTCAGCTCACGACACCTCCCCATCTGTAGACGGATACCGGACCTGGAGTGGGGCAGAGGAAGGACCCCCCCACCCATCCCCACCGAGGAAGCAAGTCTCTCACCAGCTCTTGGGTGAACTCCCTGGAGCCTGTATGTGACCAAAGGTAGTTACTTCCCTGCCTGCCTGCACTGGGGAAACTGAGGCACGGCTGAGCCTGGCCGCGGCTGAGTCCCTGGCCGAGAGTGCACGGGGAGGGGGGCTGCCAGAAGCGTGAACCCCATCAGGGGGTGGGAAAAGCCCCGGAGAAGGGTAACGCAGCTGGCAGGCCGCTGATGATGGCAGAGAGATCTTTTCACAGGGTGGCCACGGCCGTGGTAGGTTCTCTTAACCAAGACGCCCTGAATCACAGCGCATCGGGGAGAGGGGGGGAAAGAGACAGTGACTTCTCCCCAAGAGAGGAAATGGGCTCCTGGCATATGCACCCCTGCCTAACCCGACCCTGGGACACCCAGAGCTACAGCTGGGTTAAGTCCCGCTCAGCAGGGGGACAAACCTGCCCTGCTCCCCTCCACAAACTATTCAAAGAGGCACTTCCTAGCCCACCCTCGTGGGAAGGACACCCCAGGCTGCAGCCTGACACCTGGAGGAGTGGGAGGAGGTAGCGGTAGGGCTGAATTACAGCCTCAAACCCGAAGGCTTTAGGGGGGCAAAGGGGTGTAGAGGGGAGGGCATGAAAGTGCCCCATGTGGCCCTCGCTAGCGTGACCTAAAGGAGAAGACCTGTGGGATGGATTTGAAATGGCTCTGTCCTGACAACTGCATGTTGTTTAATGAGTAGCAGCTTGTTCTGCAAGACCCTAGAGATGATCTGGCAGAAAAGTTCTCCCAGGAACTGGAGACCTTTGCCCTGACATGTTCTGATGACTGTAGGAGAATGCTAAACTCGGGGGAGAGGTGGATACGCTGGAGGGTAGGGATAGGGCCCAGGCGTGACCTAGACAAATTTGAGGATTGGGCCAAAAGAAATCTGATGAGGTTCAACAAGAACAAGTGCAGAGTCCTGCACTTAGGACGGAAGAATCCTAGGCACCGCTACAGGCTGGGGACCGACTGGCTAAGCAGCAGTTCTGCAGAAAAGGACCTGGGGATTACAGTGGACGAGAAGCTGGATATGAATCAGCAGTGTGCCCTTGTTGCCAAGAAAGCTAACAGCATATTGGGCTGTATTAGTAGGAGCATTGCCAGCAGATCAAGGGAAGTGATTATTCCCCTTTATTCGGCACTGGTGAGGCCACATGTGGAGTATTACATCCAGTTTTGGTCCCCCCACTACAGAAGGGATGCGGACAAATTGGAGAGAGTCCAGCGGAGGACAACGAAAATGATCAGATGGCTGGGACACATGAGTTACGAGGAGAAGCTGAGAGAACTGGGGTTATTTAGTCTGCAGAAGAGAAGAGTGAGGGGGGATTTGACAGCAGCCTTCAACTATCTGAAGCGGGGTTCCAAAGAGGATGGAGCTCGGCTTTTTCTCAGTGGTGGCAGATGACAGAACAAGAAGTAATGGTCTCAAGTTGCAGTGAGGGAGGTCTAGGTTGGATATTAGGAAACACTGTTTCACTAGGAGGGTGGCGAAGCACTGGAATGGGTTACCTAGGGAGGTTGTGGAATCTCCATCTTTCAAGGTTTTTAAGGCCCGGCTTGACAAAGCCCTGGCTGGGATGATTTAGTTGGGGTTGGTCCTGCTTCAGCAGTGGGTGGGACTAGGTGACCTCCTGAGGTCCCTTCCAACCCTAATCGTCTATGATTCTATGAACGCGGAGTCCCAACTTCAGAGAGGGTTCAAACATCCTTAGATCACTGCGGGGAGGAGAGGGCGTGATCTCACTCTGTTCCGGAAGCGAGGTGAAGAACGGGGGAATTGTTTGCGATCTTTTTATGAACGACGCGTGATTCAGTTTACCCACCGACTGGAAAGGGGCCAGTTCCTACTCTGGGAGTGAGGCGGGGCTGGATGTCAGGTAGACAACGGCTGTCTCTGGGATGGACCTAAAAGAACCGAATGGAAGATCCATTCATGAGCCCTTTGCCCCAGCTGCCCAGGAAAGAGAAGAGCAGGGGCCCAGAGGGGTTGCAGGGGTGAGGACAGAAATGTAGACGGTACCGGGGGGCTGTGTTAAGGAGTAGGACGAAGACACAAGGTGGACCCCACCCATCCAACCCCCATGCCTTCCAGCAAACAACTCTCATAGGAATCGGCAGAGGATTCTGGATCAGAGCCGAGGCCCACCTAACTGGATATCCTGGATCCGACAGCCCCCAGCACTAGATGCAACACAGAAAGATGTAAAGATTCTGCAGTAGCCGAGGGGAATAATCTGCTCCCCACACAGATCTCACCCTGGTCTTTACTAATGACAGATCTTAAGCCTCGGAATGGGAGGTTTAGCTCCCTCCCTCCCTCTTCTAACCCTGCCTATTCTTGTTCTCTACATGAACGTCCAAGACCTTTTTCTCTTGTGCTACCAATGTGGCACCCATGGGTGGGTCAGCAGCAGTAGGGATGGAACTGGGGACTTCTGGATTTAAAGGCAGGAGCTTTTCCTGCCCGATCTATGAGACCCAGCTCCCCGATCAAGGCTACAGGAGGCTCTTCCACCACCATGGGTATGTCTACACTGCAAAAAAAAGGGCGCGTTCTTAACTCACGTTCTTAATTCGCGTTAGCTAACCTGGGTTAAAACAGCAATGAAGACCCAACCAAATCGGCGCTAAACTCCAGGCTTCTCTAGCTGCAGCTGCTAACCCGAGTTAAGAGGGGAATGAGAAGTCGCTTACCTTGTACCGTGACTGGAGTTCAAGCTGGGTGGTCCATAGGCACGTGCAAGCGGGTGGGGTGCATACACAGCAGTGGAGTTCGGCCAGAAGTGTCCACACAGCACGTCCGCGCCCTGGTGGTTCTTTGTGTTTTTCCGCAAGGGTGTCTAAAGGCGGAGCGTGCCGGGACGCTCCGTTCCTCTTCCCCGCAGAATCAGAGTTAAAGGGCTCCTGGCTCCGTGCTTACGGGCAACATCTCAGCGAACCGCAGTAACTTCTCCTTCGAGTCATTGTCTATATGCACGTTCCACCGATGTTGGCTGCTGTGCCCTGAGAATAAAAGACTCAAGTGTGGGCCTGCTGAACGCAGCTTCCAAGCCGGAGACTTCTGTACGACCTAGAGCTTAGTGAATGAATAGATAGCGTCCCACATGGTTGCCCTGCATGTACGCACGTTCTTTACGGAGGCTGCTGAAGCTCTGATGGAACGAGCCTTAAAAAGGGATGGGGAGTCCTTTGCCACCTCATAGCCAGTCCTCACATCATCAGAAATCCACACGGACAAAGGCTGTGCCTCTCATCCTTCCGACGATGGCCGCAAAGGGTCTAGGTGAAGACCTGCCTGGCCTCTTTCTTTGCAGGATAGGAAGCCAGGACTTGTTTGACGTCTCAGGTGTGAAGAGCTTAAGAGAGAACACGGGTAGGCGGATTTGCTGGTTCGGATGGAATTCTGTGACTACCTTTCGGCAAGAACTTTGGATGGGTTCTTAAAGACACTGGATAGCCGACTATGTAATAAAGGAGGGTCGGCCAGCCGTGATTGACTCTCCTACCCTCCTCACCCAGATGATCGATACCCCGAATGACATTTTCAGAGACAACTGCAAGACAGAGCACAAATCGCCATTAGTTTGAATGGAGGGCCCATCAGCACTGAAACAATCAGGTTGAGGTCCAATGGGGAAACCAGAATAGGTGGAAACCCACCGATCAGGCCTTTTAGAAATTTCAAGACCACTGGGCATGAGAAGGTAGATTGGCCCTCTATAGGGGGAGGAGGTTTAGAGATCACGGCCGAGCGTACCATCAGCGAGAGTTCAGTGGCAAGTTAAGCCATTTGAGTTCCAGTCGATAATCCAGGATCACGGGCATGGATGCCTTCTGAGTGGTCTGAGATTTCTGACACCACCAGTGAGACATTCTCGGCCATTTTGCAAGGTAACTGTCTTGTAGAGTCTTTCTAGCTGCCAACCAGGATATCCCAAACTGCAGAGGAGCAGGACTCTGAACAACCATCCCGCAGCCCAGCTGTGAGATGAGGAGACTTCAGATCCAGATGAAGGACTTTCCCCTTGTCCTGGGACAATAGGTCTGCTACCAGAGGTAAGGTCTTGAGCCGAGAGCCGGAAAAAGTCTCAGGAGGTCAGAAACCAAGACTCTCTCAGCCATGCTGCTGCTCTCAGGCCAAGACCGTGGCCGAGACAATCTTGGTTTCTGGACATCCTTAAGGTGTTGTTTCACCTTGCAAATGGCTCTGTCCATGGATAGCGCCAGTCTGAGAAGATGGCTTGAAAAATGGAGTCCTTGAGTTCCCACCCGTGGTTCAAGAAGGCGTACTTGCTCCGACCGTCTGCTATGGTGATCTGCAGACTGGGTAGAGGGCAACAAAAATGATTAGGGGGCTGGAGCACATGACTTATGAGGAGAGGCTGAGGGAACTGGGATTGTTTAGCCTGCAGAAGAGAAGAATGAGGGGGGATTTGATAGCTGCTTTCAACTACCTGAAAGGGGGTTCCAAAGAGGATGGATCTAGACTGTTCTCAGTGGTAGAAGATGACAGAACAAGGAGTAATGGTCTCAAGTTGCAGAGGGGGAGGTTTAGGTTGGATATTAGGAAAAACTTTTTCACTAGTAGGGTGGTGAAGCACTGGAATGGGTTGCCTAGGGAGGTGGTGGAATCTCCTTCCTTAGAGGTTTTTAAGGTCAGGCTTGACAAAGCCCTGGCTGGGATGATTTAGTTGGGTTTGGTCCTGCTTTGAGCAGGGGGTTGGACTAGATGACCTCCTGAGGTCCCTTCCAACCCTGAGATTCTATGATTCTATGATTCTAGACGGACAGCCCAGAGGGCAATCCAACGTCTGAGGCCCCAGTCCACAGCCGGACAGTTTCTTGGCCAAGCGGGTTGGATCTACCGCCTCCCTGGCTTGTTGAGGTAGAACATGGAGGTGGGGTTGTCCAGCATTATCTGGCCACGCTGACCTGGAATATGACATAAGGAAGACTCTCTGGGCTTGAGCATCACCCTGAGCTCTCAAGAGGTTGACGTGCATCTCTGTCCCTCAGGGCATCCACAGACCCTGGGTCTGCAGGTTGTCCATATGTGCTGCCCATCCCGAGAGCAACGTGTCCATCACCCTCATCCTGGATAGGTGGGGAGGTGCAAAGGGGCGTTCGCTGGGTCTTTACACCAAGCCAGAGATGATCGACCCAATGGGGGCATGGAGAGGGCCATATCCAGATTATATTTGCCTGGAGTGCAAACAGGCCTCTGCCAGCCCTGCATGCATCGGAGGTGTTGTCCAGCATGAAGCCAGGAGGCCAAGAAGAGCAAGGGAAGTTCTCCCAACTAGAGTCTCACTCCTCCACCACCACCACGAGATCAGGGAGGAGAGATTCTTGAACCTGTCCCAAGGTAGGAAGCCCATGGGTTTGGACAGTGCACCAGTGAACTCCAGGTTCGGCACCAGGCTGCGGGTGTATTGAGCAGCCTGAGACCCAGTGAGATGACTTTCCCTGAACCAGCCAACCGTCCCGATGAGGGCGTTCTGACATGCCTTGCAGCAAAACACTGAAGCAAGAAATCTCCAGAACTTCAGTGAAAACCCTCAGGGTGGCTGAGAGGCAAAGGGACATACCAGTAATGCCCATGACCTACCATGAATCTCCGGTCCCTGCGATGGGACAGTATCATGCCGATATGGAAGGACACATTCTGAAGGTTGAGAGATACGAACCAGTTCCCTGGAGCGGGAACAATTGAGTTGAGGGCCACCCTGCTGGCTGAACACCAGCTTGCGTATGAACGTGTTCAGTCTAAGACGGGTCACCATCCGCCTTTCTGCATCGGCATGAGGAAGTACCGGCTGTAGAAACCCGCTCCCCGCTACGGCAGCAGGACCTGTTCCGTGGCTCCGAGAGGCTCTCTCGTTGTAGAAGACCCTAATGAGAGTGGTCCCTGAAGAGGGATGAGGCGGCAGGCTGGGGTCGGGCACTGTGAGGAAGTGAATAGGGTAACCTTATGATGTCCAAAACCCACTGGGCCAAGGTGGCGCAGAACGTTTTCTAAAGGAGGGGGCTAGCTCTAAAGCCAAAGGAGTGGTCTGGATCTTCCGGCCAACCCATCAAAACAGGTGTTTCTAAGGAGGAGGGTGGGACGGCTGGGTTAGGGTAACCAGGCATATCGATAAAATCAGGACTGTCCCGATTTTTAGTTCTGTGTCCCGATGCATGGTCGGGAGGCCATTTGTCCAGATATCGGGGCTTCTGCCTTTTTTTTTTTGGTTTGTTTTTTGCTTGGCTAAGTCCACTCCGGCCGGGTTTCTTTTTGTTTTTTTTTTGCTTCCCCCATGTGTCCCGATTGTTTGTTGCTTTAATCTGGTCACCCTAGGCTGGGTCCACGAGGCAGGCTGCCTTCTCCTGCGGAAGCACTGTTGCTTCCTGGCAGGGTTCTGTGACCCTGTGGTGGAAGAAGGGTGGTCAGGACTGTTCTTTGAGGAGCAACGGTAAAGATCACCACTCGCGGGTGACATCACAATCCCTCGGTGTTTACACACCAGCTCCTAGAAGGAAGCACTTCAGCCAGCAACGACCAGAGCACGCCCACCGCCATGGCCACAGAGCGAGATGCAGCATCGTCGGCTGCAGCCAGGGGAGCTTGCAGACCGCTTGTTGTTACCGACTACCCCTCAGCGATCCCAGGATGGCTCCATCCCACCACCGTGGCTACACTGCTATTTTTAGCACCCTGGCTCCATCAGAGCAACCCAGGTATGTCTACCTCAGCCGGAAACAATACCTCCAGCTGCAGCGTAGACACATTGTTCCATTGTCCGACTGCTCTTACAGCGAGGAAGTTTTTCCTGAGATTTAATCTAAATCTGCCGGGCTGTCGTTTGAACCCACTGCCCCTTGTCCTGCCCTCTGTGGCAGGAGAGAACAACTTCTCTCCATCTTTCTCATGGCAGCCTTTTGAGTATCTGAAGACCGCTATCGTGTCCCCCCCCGGCAATCTCCTCTTTTCCCAACTAACCATCCCCAGATCCTTCAGCCTTTGCTCATACGACTTGCGTTCCACCCTTTGATCATCTTTGTCGCTCGCCTCTGGATCCTTTCCAGTTTCTCTACATCCTTTCTAGACAGCGGTGACCAAAACTGGACACCGAAGTCAAGCTGAGCGCCGGGTAGAGCGGTACTATCTCCTCCCGTGACTTCCTCCGTGGGTAGAAGGAGCACCATTGCTCTTCTCTTCAAGAGGTCTTGGAACCCGTTGCAGCCGTCCATTTGTGGGGCTGGGGGCGGGGGGCCACCGCTGCTTCATCTGGTGAGGATGAGGATGACAACGATGGCAAAGCAGCTGGGTCTACAAAACCATGCTCGGAAGCGTCCCTAGCCTCTGTTTGCCAGAAGCTGGGAATGGGTGACAGAGGATGGATCACTTGATGATCACCTGTTCTGTTCATTCCCTCTGGGGCACCTGGCATTGGCCACTGTCAGAAGACAGGACACTGGGCTAGATGGACCATTGGTCTGACCCAGTAGGGCCGTTCTTATGTTTATTAGAGGAAGGAATGTTTTGACTTTGCTCCTGCTCTCAGCTGGGAGAAGGCGGTGCTGGTGCCAACTGAGTTGCTGCAGACGTGGTTGACGGAGCCTTTGGCATACAGCTCCTGTCCAGGTAGTCCTGTCTTCCCATGAGATGGACACGGCCCCCCTCCTCCCCACAAGAGGGCCACATGGGCATAGAGGGGAGCAGACCATGGGGCCATGGAGTGATGGGGTCCCAAGTATTGATCCCTGGTGGGGGGGTAGAGGATGGTGGTGGCCCTTAGGGGGTACCTATGCGGTTATCACCCAGGGCCACCAAGGAGAAGGAATACGCCAGGTCCACAGGTGGCACAGTGACTCTGAGCATCACGGGCGGCTTGGTGCCGTCTCTGGGCGTCCCGGGACTGTCTGGGTGACGTCAAGAGAAGCAGCAGGTCAGGTTCCTGTAGGACTGAGAGGTCGCGCCATGCCGTGAATCTACCCAGTGCTGGTAGATGTTGCAGGCGGCCCAAGTTTCCCCCCCCGCTCCCCCCCGGAAGAGTCTGCCCCTGGTGGCACAGTCTGCCGGAGTCGGAGTCCGTAACCCAAGCCCAGGGTCAGGGCTGGGATGAGTCAGAGACCAGGGGCAGGGATTAGGAACAAGGAGCACGGCAGGGCAGGGAAGCAGGAACCAGGAGTTGGGGGGAGACAATCATCAGTAACGAGCCTGAGCTCTGGGGAACAGAGTGGCACAGAATGGGGTGTGGGCGGTCAGGCCTAGTGGTCGAAGCCAGAGTCAGAGCTGAGGGTCAAAGCCGGAGTCAGGAACTGAGCAGGACTGGAGACATAAGAGCACGTCTCTTGGTTCCTCCAGCCAACCTGGCGGGCCGGGCTCAGATGCCGGCCCAATGGATGTGTGTTGCAGAAGGACCCGCCGTCTGGCCTCGCCATCCTTTACGGGTCAGGGACATCAAGGATTTGCATATTTTCTAAGCACACAATAATGAGCAGAGCAGCCGTGCTGCCGTACGGGCACCAACCGCTCGGTCGCGATGCCAGGACGAGGTGGAGAGGAACCGATGGGGGTTGGCTGTATCCTGACTGAGGAGGCCCAATGGGCAGGCAGCCCACCCTATGAACACTGCTAGGTAAGAGACCCTCAGCTGGAGGGGGAGGGCGAGCGGCCCCATTAATGAAACGTGCATATGGACAGACACTCAGAGGAGAACCCATTTTGCAGTGTAGACATACCCGGACACAACTAGAGGAGGACAGAGCTGCACCGAGCTGGTGTCGGTGACACTAGGTTCCCTTGTGGCAGTGGGTTCCACTGGTTAACGATACGGCAGGGAGAAAGCATTTCTGGGTATCGGGTTTGAATTTCCCCCTGTTCAGTCCCATCAACTGTCCCCTTGTCCTTGTGTGAGGAAACTGGGGAGCAGACCCTCCCGACCTCCCTTCTGTCCCGGGGGCCACTGTATTATAGACATTTATCACATCCCCTTGCTCACGCAACAACCAAGATGTTCCAGGCCCCTGCTCATTCTCCACCCAACCAGGACCCATTCCTCCGCCTCCCCATCCCCCTTGAACCCCCACCCATCCCCTCCATCCCTCCGGCAACCCCTGCTGCCCCCCATACCTGCCCCTCTCCATCCCCTCCCCCCTGCCTGTGTGCCCCCTCCATCCCTCCAGAACCCCCCCTCCACCCCTCCGAGACCCCCCTCACTGCCTCTGCCCACCCCGCTGAGGACCCTCCCAACTCCCCATCCTTTCCTTACCTTCAGCACCCCCTGATTCCCCTCACCTCCCCCGCTCACCTCTCCAGCCTTCCAAGACCCCCCCACTCCCCTCTCCATCCTTCTGACACTCCCTTTACCCCCACCCTCTCCGTCCTTCCGACACTCCCTTTACCCCCACCCTCTCCATCCTTCCAAGACCCCCACACTCCCTCTCCCCCTCACTCCCCTCTCCATCCCTTGGAGACCCCTACTCCTCTCCCCGCCCCTCATCCTGCACTTCCCCCTCTGTCCCTACGGGAGCCCCGCACCCCGGTCACAACCTCAGAACTGACATTACCTGTTCCCAAGTCACTGACAACACGGAGGAAAAGGATCTCGAACGCTCGTGGATCCAAGTGCAACCAGCTAAAGCACAAGATGGGCTATTCGGGGGGCCCCAGCTACAGACCCTCAAATCACATGTGGGAACAGGCCAAGGGGCTCCTTACACAGGGGCGGCGCCAGCTTTTTGGCCGCCCTAGGAGATGCTGCCGCCGAAATGCCACCGAGATCCCCGGCAGCCGAAGACGCTGCCGCCAAAGTGCCACCGGGGTCATCGGCGGCACTTCGGCGGCAGCCTTTCCCGCCGGCAGCTGCTGAGGGATGTGAAACGCCACCCCCCAAATCCTGGCGCCCTAGGCGACCGCCTAGGGTCGCCTAATGGTAGCGCCGGCCCTGTCCTTACACAACTATATGCAACGCTGGGGGACAGGGAGGAGGGGTGGAAAGCTGTATGGGGGTGGGGAGGGCATTTCAATCTGAGCAGCGTATGCAGCAGGTCTCGTGCTCCCAGTCCCAAAACATCCTGGGAATGGCTACAGACCGCAGAGAACAAAAATTTCCTACCTCAGAAAACGGTCGCATCCGAACACGGGGGAATTCGACGCGAGACCTCGTCTCGACCGACCAGGCGGATCTGCTCACAGAAGACTTGACTCACCCTGGGCTCATCGAGACACTTGTCCCTAGGGGGGCTCCGCTGTAGGTGAGTCTGCGTCCCCACGCTGCCGATGGGAGAACTTCGGGAGCCGTGTCCGTTGGGCCCGTGCACGCCGCGCCACGAGGCGAACCCCGACCCCCCCCCACCCCAGTTCCTTCTCTACCGCAGAATCCTAGCCAGACGCCGACGTAGAGGGGAGGAGGGCGGGTCGTGGAGCACCCACGGGGACACGCATCTCGAAGAAACCCCCGTCACCGCCCTGGGCGAGCAGCTTCATCTTCGAGTCACGGCCCCAGGGGTGCTCCGTTGTAGGCGACTCCCGAGCAGTATCCCCCCCGCCGGAGGGCTGGGACTGCCGACTCGGATGAGTCACAGAGGAAAGTACCGGGGAGCCAACTACGGCAGTGGAGGCAGAGTCCTTGGTGATCACGTAGCGCGTATGGCTCGGCGCAGCTCCGAGACGGGGCCGTGCTTGAAGGCGGCGACAGCGGAGGAGACCGATTTCTGAGTCCGGATCAAGTCCGGAGGGGCCGTGTCACGAATGTGGCAGCACTTAAAAAGTCATTGGGCTGATAGCGCCGAGACATTACACCTTCCCGCCACAGAGAGAAACCATCCTGGAGGCCTTTGTCCTAGTGAGGTAGAACGCAAGGGGCTCTCCTACCGTCTAGGGTGCGGAATATGGCCTCCCTTATTGTCCCGGCAAGGCGGGAAGGCGGATAGACTGGTTCAGGTGGCACAAGGCGGCCACTTTAGGGATAAACCTCGGACGCTGCCTTAGCATGACCTTGTCAGGGAAGAAAACCTGACTATCAGTGGTAAATAGGCCCAATGGCCGGTGATGGGATGTTAGAAGTTACCTCAGAGAACTTGTTCCTGGGGGTCTGGCTGGTGAGTCTTGCCCACATGCTCAGGGTTCAGCCGATCGCCATATTTGGGGTCAGGAAGGAATTTTCCTCCAGGGTAGATTGGCAGAGGCCCTGGGGGTTTTTCGCCTTCCTCTGCAGCGTGGGGCACGGGTCACTTGCTGGAGGATTCTCTGCACCTTGAAGTCTTTAAACCACGATTTGAGGACTTCAGTAGCTGAGACATAGGTGAGAGGATTATTGCAGGAGTGGGTGGGTGAAATTCTGTGGCCTGCATTGTGCAGGAGGTCAGACTAGATGATCAGAATGGTCCCTTCTGACTTTAGAGTCTATGAGTAATACCGTGTACGGGGGATGTGCCATTAAGGCAGCTATCTCCCCTACTCTTCCGGCTGAGGTAATTGTGACTAGAAAGACCGTTTTCGTCGACAAAGGAGATAGCGAACAGGCGGCCAGTGGCTCAAAGCGGGGCCGAGGGCCACCCTTTGAAGACTAGATTTCGGTCCCAAGAGCGGGAGGGAAGTCTAGGTTGAGGGAAGACATTTGTTATTCCTTTGCGGAACCTTTTTGTGGCTGGGTGCGACAGTACGGAGGACCCCATATAGAGTGGTGAAAGGCTGTAACAGCGGCTAGGTGGACTCAGACAGCTCAGGGATAACCCCGATTTCTTAAGGGTCCGAGCATATTCCAGAATCTGCAGAAGAGTTGGGGACTCCGGACAGATTTGCTGGGACGGGCACTGACTCTGGAACCTGGACCGCCTCTGCCGGGAAGCGCGTCGGGCGGAGGGCTTCCTGCTCTGTAGTAGGAACTCTTGTACGTCCTTGGAGCATGAGCTCTCGAGAGGCTGGAACCACGCTGGAGCCAGGCTTTGAGTCGGAGAATCCCCAAGTTGGGATGTATGGGGTGCACCCTGGTCCTGCGTGAGGAGGGGCGGGGTGGTTTGGAGGGAGATCAGCAGGTACACTGCAAGCTGCATCAGGTAAGGGTACTGGGTCTGTCTCGGCCAGATAGGGGTGATCGGAATTACAGGAGCCTCATCCCTCTTTATCTTTAGCAGGGCCTTCAGCAGAAGAGGAAAGGAAGGTGTAAAGAAGGAGGAGGCGCATTGCCCAGAGAGCGCCGTCCGATCCCTGCCCTGGAACAGAACCATGGACGCGTCTTCGTAAGTGGCAAATAAATCCGTGGATGATGTTCCCCATGGTGTGAACAAGTCCTGAAGTATTGACGGGTGCATCTCCCATTCATGGTCTAGCGGGAAGGTGCGACTCGGTTTGTCCACTACCGTGTTCTCCTTGGCGACGGACATAATACAGGCCGGCTATATTGTCCAGCAGGACTTCGGAGCCTGCTATCAGCGGGAGGAAAGTGGCGCGGGCATTCCCAACCGCCCTCAGTTCGAGAAGACGGATATGAAGGGAGATCGCCGCCGGAAACCATTTGCCGTGTGTTGTGAGCCCGTTTCAATGCACGCCTCATCCTAGGAGGGATGCGTTCGGGGTGAGAAATAATGAAGGTGGCCCCTGGAGGAAGGGGGATCTCTTTGCATGCATTGGCCGGGTCTTTCCACCGGTCCAGGGAGTTTTTGACCCTGGTTGGTAGTGACAGGGATTTGGCCAAACTGTCCCCGTTCGGTCTGTACACTGAGCTGTCGGCATCACATGTGAAGTCTGGCGTGCGGAGTCACTGCCGTGCTGGCTGCCATATGCCCAGGAGCTGGAGGCAGGTTCGGGCTGGCACTTGAGGGAAGGAGGATTAGACGGCTTTGGTTTGTAGCGCGTCTAGGTTGGCACCTATACATTCCAGGCGTTGGACTGGTGCAAAGGTCGACTTCTGGGAGCTGATCTGCCGTCCCAGCTCCGTGAACAAGCGTCTCGTAGCTTTGGGGGCTCGAGAAGCTTCCTGAGGAGACGGTCGTCTAGGTCAGGGTAGATCCTGATCCCTGGAGATTTTAAAACGGGCGGTCACCATGGAAAGAACTGTGGCAAATACTCTCGGGGCCAAGGAGAGACCGAAGGGAAGGACCCCAGATTGGTAATGGTCGTGTGGCAGAGAGAACCCTAGGAAACGTTTTTCAGCCGGCAGTATGGAGCTATGAAAAATAGGCGTCTTGTAGCTCGAGGACCGAAAACCCGTCTCCCAGTTCCAGCGACGGAAGGATCGTCGATAGCGTGACCATCGTGAACGTCTGAGCTTTGACGAAGTTGAGAGCGCGGAGGTCCAGGATGGGCCTCCAACCTCCCTCACTTTGGGGCATCAGGAAGTAGCGAGTAGAACCCCTCGCTTCGCCAACGCTGTGGTACTAGTTCTATGGCTCCTAACTGCAGGAGTGGATCTATCTCCTGCTGTAGCAGACTCTTGTGAAAAGGGTCCCTGAAGAGGGGCGGGGAAGGGTGTGGTGGAGGATGGAATATCCAGATCGGACGATCTCGAGGGCCCATCTGTCCGACATTACGCGCTCCCAGGGACTGTGGAACACTGCCAAATGGGTGTGAGGTTACAGGTGGTAGCACGGAGTGGTCTCGGCCTGTCAAAAGCCGTGTTTCGGGGCAGGCACTTGGGTCGAGGCCTGGGAGCCTGAGAGCTTCCGCTTCGAGAACCTCCCCTTCTTCCTTTGGGGCTAATAGTGCCGCTGCGCTGGGAATGCCGCTGAATACGGTCTGTGCTGGTGTTGCGGGCTGAATCGTCTCCTTTGCCCCGGTGTACGGAGTCCCAAGGACCCAAGAGAGGCCCTGGAGTCCTTCAAGGAGTGGAGGGAGGCATCAGTCTTCTCCATGCAGAGCTTCACCCCTTCAAAGGGAAGGTCCTCCACCGTTGTCTGCACCTCCTTCGGGAAACCTGAGCGGTGCAGCTACGACACGCGTCTCATCCCCGCCGCGGCAGAGCGGTGTCGAGAGCCAACCGCAGGGTTGTTTTTGCCATCAGTTGGCGTTCCTAGAGGAGGGCCTTGAAAGGCTCCCGGGAGCTGCCTGGCACCTTGGCAATCAAGTCCTGTAATTGGTGGAGTCGTACTTCACCAGAAGTGTCTGCTCACGTGCAAGGTGGAGCCACCGAGGCTGGGTTTTCCCCACACTGCCTTAGCGGGATCTAGGCTGGCCTCACTGAACAGGAGGGGGACTTCAGAGGTGGAAGAGGTGTGGAGGACAGCGACAAAGTTGATGATGCATATCCTTCACCTCCTCCATGGAGGGCGTCAGCCGCCATCTTCACCAGCTCCTGGAATAGGCAGAAATCATCCGCAATGGCAGGCGGTGATGGTGTGACCGCCTCGTCTGGCAAAGAGGGGGCTCTGGCCTTGGTTACGATCCTCTCCTCTGCCTCCATCTCCCGCTACGCCACTGCGAAGGGTTCTAAGGCTCACGAGGCTGCCTCTGGCGACGCGCGGCGCCCTGGAGGGAGGCTGGCGGTGCACTGCCCGGGGGTCCCAGTAGGGTGGCATGAGCCCTGGTGGTGCCCACACCATATCAGGATGGCGGCAGTGCCATCTGGTGATACATTCCCTGACCCTGTTGGTGTTGGGTCCCGTATGGAGCTCAGGAGGAGCGAGCGTGGCAGGGTTGCGGGGAGATACCCCTTGAGTGACCCTGGCTCGGTGCTGTGATCTCGGTACCGAGTCTGAAACTTCCAGTCCAGCTGGGTCCCCGGTCTGCTGGCGTTCTGTCGGTACCAAGCGCCCCAGCATCGGTGCCGGGTGGGGATGGAGACCTCGCCAGTATTGATCGGACACGGCTACCGAAGTCCTCCGATCAGCAGCGCAGGGAGGCAGACACACCTAGAGTGAGCCTATCAGAGGTGCCAACAATTGCCACATGGCATGAGTCCTGGATTACCTCTGTGGCAGCGGTGCTGAGGATACCGAGTGAGAGGGGGATTTCTTTTGGCTATCCCTGGGCTCACCAAGGGGACTTCCCACTCTCTTTTCCAGCTTTTGAGAGGAATCCGTGGACCGTTTTCTCAACCCACTATCCTTCGAAGTCGGAAGACTCGCTAAAGATGATCTTCCGGCGAAGCTCTCAGTCTTTGCAGGATCTCGGACGAAGTTGCCGGCAGAGGGAACGTTTTCATTGGATGTGGCCCCCGCTGAGGCAGCTCGACACTTCTTGAAGCCCAGAGAACCGGGCATAGCCTTGTCCAGGGGTCGATCTGAACAACAAAGTCTTTTCTTTCTTGTTTTTGATTCTTCTTTGGACAAAATGAAGATAAAAGGCGGCTAAAGAGCTCTCAGCTGAAAGAAGAGTTAAGAATCTGCAAATGGACAGCTGAGGGCTCCATCTCTAGACAGGCGGTAGAGACAGAACTGAGGACGGCTAGCCCATGCACGCAGCACGAAGAGAGACCGCGCATGTGCGGGCCCAATGGACACGGCTACCGAAGTCCTCCGATCAGCAGCGCAGGGACGGAGACACACCTAAAGTGGAGCGCCCACAGGGACACGACTCAAAGAAAAACTAAAAATGAATAGGTGGGTTCTAACCCACGAAAGCTTATGCTGAAATAAATTTGTTAGTCTCTAAGGTGCCACAAGTATTTCTTTCTTTCTTATTTTCTTTTTAAAAATGAATAGTAACTTTGGAACAAGTGCTCATAACTTGACCACATTTGAGCTGTGCAAACAGAAAGTGCAGACCAGTAATACCGGGCTTTAAAAAGGGCCAATTTCACAAAACTGAAAACAATTATGAGCCAAATCAGCTGGGAGGAAAATTTAATCAGACACACGTGAATGATAATTGGGAATTATTCAAGAACACTTTACTACATGCCTCAAAAGCCACAAATTGAGAAAGAAGACTGCACTGGTGGAAAAAACAACCTGGCATAGACAGGAAGTGAAACAGCCACTATATATAAACAAATGGAATACAAGGGAAGTTCATAGTAATGAATATAAATCCGAAGCTAGTGACTGTAGAAAACTGATAAGGGAAGCAAAAGGACAAAAGGAGAACTTTATGACCAGCCAAGTTAAGGACAATAAGAAGGATGTTTTTAAAGTATATTAGGAAGAAAAAAGAATCCTAGCAATAGTGTTGATCCATTACTACATGGAAATGGTAGAATTGTCAATATTAATTCAGAAAAGGCAAAAATGTTCAGTAAATATTTATATTCTGTATTGGGGGGGGAAACAAATTATATAGTCAGATCATAGAATGATGATAACACTCTTCCCATTCCACTCATATCTCTGGAGGATGTTTAACAGCAGCTACTAAAGTTAGATATTTCTAAATCAGCATGTCTAGATAACTTGCACCCAAGAGTTTTAAAAGAGCTGGCCAAGGATCTTAATGTTGCTTTTCAATAAGTCGTGGAGAACCGCAGAAGTTCCAGAAGACTGGAAGAAAGCTACTCTTGTGCCAATATTTAGAAAAGGTAAACAGGATGACCCAGGTAATTATAGGCTGTCAGACTCACATCGATCCCAGGTAAGATAATGGAGGGGCTGATATGGGACTTGATTAATAAAAAATCAAAGGAGGGTAATATAATTAATGCCAAGTAAAATGGGTTTATGGAAAATTAGTTTGGTTGATAAAGGTAATGGTGCTGATGTGATATACTTAGATTTCTGTAAGGCATTTGACTTGATAGTACACAACATCTTTATTAAAAAACTAGAAAGATACAAAATTAACACAGCCCACATTATATGGATTAAAAGCTGGCTAAGTGACAGGTCTCAAAAGGTAAGTGTAAATAGGAAATAGTCATCGAGCGGGTCCATTTCTAGGGGGGTCCCGCAGGGATGAATTCTTGGCCCTTCGCTATTGGATATTTTTAACAAGGACCTGGAAGGAAACATAAAATTATCATTGATGAAGTTGCAGATGACAAAGATTGAGGGAGTGGTAAATAATATAGAGGACAGGTCACCAATACAGAGCAATCTGGAGCACTTGGTAAACTGGGCACAAGCAAACAAAATGTGGTTTAATACAGCTAAACAGAAGGTGATTTATCATGGAACAAAGAATGCGGGACATACATGATGGGGGACTCCATCCTGGGAAACTGTGACTCTGAGAAAGACCTAGATACAAACACGAGCTCCCAGTGTGACGCTGTGGCCAAAAGGGCTAGTGTGACCCTGGGATGCATCAACAGGGGAATCTCGAGCAGGAGCAGAGAGTTTATTTTTCCTCTGTAGTTGGCCCTGGTGCGACCCCTGCTGGAATCCTGTGTCCAGTTCTGGTGCCCACTATCAAAGGATGTTGGTAAATTGGAGAGGGGTCAGAGAAGATAATTGATAAGGGAAGCAATGAGAATGATCAAGGGATTAGAAAACCTACCTGGTAGTGACAGACTCAAGGAACTCGATCTATTTCACTTAACAAAGAGAAGGTGAAGGGGTGACTGGATCCCATGCTATCAGTACCTACCCGGGGAACAAGTTGATAACGGGCACTTCAGTCCAGTGGAGGAAGGTCTAACGGGACCCAGTGGCTGGACATGGAAGCCGGACACGTTAGGATGGGAGATAAGGCGTACATTTTTAACAACGAAGGGAACGAACATTTGGAACAACTCACCCAGAGTCATGGTGGATTCTCCGTCCGGACAATTTTTAAACCAAGATGGGATGTTTCTTTTTTTTCCCCCTAAAAGACCAGCTCTAGCACCATCAGAAATTAACGCAGGGCAATCCTGTGGCCGGCGTTCGACAGGAGAGCAGATGAACTGATCCAAAGTGGCCCCTTGTGACTTCAGAATCTATGAATCCCTTCGCGGCTCAGGGACCACCTGATGGCCATTGGCAAAGGGGTGCAGACGGGTTTACAGGAATCCACTAGGTCTGATGTCTACATAATAGCGCGCCAAAGGGGGGCATGTGAGGTCTCTACCAACAGGCAGTAACGTGCTGATCGTCCTAGCCAGCCCGTGATGTATGTACAGAGGATATTTAAGGAGTTACATATCTGTACGTTCCAAGGTATAGAAGTTAGACCAGGTCACCACAAGGTGATACACAGGTTCTGGGCAGGCAGGCGGGTTAGGAGACGCTTCTCTCGCCCCGACTGACCATTGTGTATTGCGCACCTTACAACGTGAGTCTGTCCTGTTTATGACTAAGATGAAAGACGACGCCTGGAGAACGCAGAGACCCCCAGGAGCCAAGGTGCCAGCGGGTTTCTCTGAGGAACGGAGGGTGCCAGTGGGCCTCGCTGTTAAGGGCAGGGAGAAGGACGTGGGGCGAGCTGATCTCTGGCGAGAGGGGAGTGTCTGGTAAGTTCAGTCTGGGCTCGAGTTCTGGTGTGGACGTCACCCCTCGTGTCCAATCATTCTACCTCCCTGCTGTGACTTGCAGCTCTGGTCTCCGCGAGATGCGCCCAATTTCCCTCCGAACGTGGCTAAGGCCAGGGCATTTAGGGCGCGGGGAGCTGAGGCGGATCTGGGAAACCGGGCTGGGCTGTTCCTTTGGGAGCAGTGGGGCTGAGACTGCGGAAAGTGCCGGGCGGAGCAGGGGCTGGGTGCTCCAGGGGGGTGCTCGTGGGGGGGCTGCTGGTAACCTGCAGAGGGCCAGCAGGGCCTGCAGAGGCTGAGAGGGGAGCGCTTGTGTTCCCCAGGCCGGGGGAGTCGGGGAGCAGAGCAGGTGGTGGTGAGGTGCCTTCCTCCGTGTTGTACTCCCCCCTCAACCCACCCTAGAGTGCCCCTTCCTTCCCCCTGCACTCACCTGCCCTTCCCCCTGGGATCCCCACGGCCTCCTGCACCTATATTCCCAGCCTCATCCCCCTGGGACCCCCATTTCCTTCCCCCCGTATTCTCCCTCTCTATCCCCTGACCCCCATTCCCTCCCCTCCCCTGTATTTCTCCTACTCATCCCCTTGGAATCCCCCCCCCCCCCGCCAGTATTCCCCCTACTCATCCCCCTGGAACCTCCATTCCCTTTCCCTACCCCGTATTCCCCCTCTCCATCCCCTGACCCCCATTCCCTCCCCCCCCATATTCCCCCTACTCATCCCCCTGGAACCTCCATTCCCTTTCCCCACCCCCGTATTCCCCCTCTCCATCCCCTGACCCCCATTCCCTCCCCCCCCGTATTCCCCCTACTCATCCCCCTGGAACCTCCATTCCCTTTCCCCACCCCCGTATTCCCCCTCTCCATCCCCTGACCCCCATTCCCTCCCCCCCCCCCGTATTCCCCCTACTCATCCCCCTGGAACCTCCCTTTCCTTTCCCATGTATTCCCCTCTGCATCCCTCTGCCCCCCCCCACACACACACAGAGTCCTGGAGCCTGCAGCTTTGGCCCCTCATCTCAGACCAGAATCCTGCATCAGGGGAGGGGGATGGGGGGGAATTGAGGGGGTTGCTCCTCCCCCCAAAGTATCCCCCCAGCCAGCACTTGCCCTGTCTGCGCCTGGGCGCTCCAGCCACACAGCACTGCCGGTGTCATTGGGCCCCCACGTCCCCCAGCTGGGATCCCCACCCCTCCCCCGGCCAGGCTTCTCCCTGCACCAGCCCATCCCCCTCCCCCCCCCCGTCAGATTCCCACCCCTCTCCACACCACCACACCCCACCCTTCCCACAGCTAGTCACCCCCCCCCACTCCAAACCACCCCCACCCTGTGCCAACCCACCCCCTTCTCTCCCCCGGCCAGCCACCCCCACCTCCCCCCCCTTCCAGACAGACTCCCCCCCACACACACCATCCCATCCCACCTATCACCCAGCCAACCGCGCCCCTTCCCCACAGACCTCACCACCACCTATTCCTCCCCCAACCGGCCTCCCCGTCTCACTACCCATCCCCACCCCTGTCCAGGTTCCCCCACCCATCCTCCCCCAGCCAGTGCCCCCCCCCCCCCACATCCTTCCCTTGCTATAGGATCCAGTACAAAAAGGGTCAAATGCTCCATCCTCACCAACAGGGTTTGTGGGGAAGGACAGGGGATGGTTCCTCTCCCCAGCACTCAGCAGTGTGACCCCCTCACTGGGATCCCTCCCGTCCGGCACCTCTGCCCCCACCCCCCCGCTAGGATCCCCCCCCCCATCCAGCACCCAGTTCCTCTGCCCCCACCCCCTGCTGTGATCCCTCCCGTCTGGCACCCGGCACCCCTGCCCCCACCCCCCACTAGGATCCCCCCCATCCAGCACCCAGTTCCTCTGCCCCCCACCCCCTTCTGGGATCCCCCACCCTCCAGCACCAATCTCCACTCCCCACCCCACCCCGGCACCGGTCTCCTCTGCCCCCCACCTCTGGAATTCTCCACGGCCCCATGGCCCCCACGGGCTAACCTGGTCCCTCCCCAACTCTCCCCTGATCACTAGCAACCCAGGTCTCAATCAGCTGCTTTCCCTCACCCCTGCTGGCTCCAGTACCCATCATGGATATCGGGGTCACCCCACCACGGCCTGGCCAATGTCCCCCCTGGAGCCAGGGACCCGGAGCTGAAGGCTGTAAGGGAGTTGGAGTGGGGGGCGGGAGGGGGTGTCCCAGGAATTTCCTCCCCCTGCCTGTCTCCTGCCTACAGCTGCTCAGTCCCACCCAGGGAACCCCCCTGCTCCCTGCGCCCCCTCCCGCCCCCCGGCTGACCCTTGCTCCGCTACTGTGTGCCTCAGCTGGGAGTGGGTGGAGATAGGGGGTGCCTGGTGCCCGAATCCCAAACCCTGCTGCTGGGCACCCGCAGACCTAGAGGAAGTTTGGATCCAGGTCCCCGTCCTGGGTTTCCCTGTACGCCAGCACCACAGGGATGCAGAAGCCAGTGGGGGGCCGTCCCGGGGCAAGTGGGCAGTACGGGGGTCGACCTGGGGGCGGATGCCGATGATACGGGGACCAAAGGCTGGTGGGTGCCCGTCCTGGGAGAGGCAGGGGGGTGTGGCGTGGACACGCTGGTAAATGTGGGCAGTACTGGAGTGGCGGGCTGGTGGGTGCCCGTCCTGGGGGACGCGGGCGACGTGCCGGTGTAGGGCTGTTCTGGGGGGTGCATGTGGGGGCGAGGCAGCGGCCTGGCCCGAGCACACTGCGCCTGGACCCACATGCGACTGTGGCTGCCGACCGTGGGCTAGAGCCGCCTGGGAGTGGGCTGCCCCTGGGACAGTCCCAAAACCCAGAAGGCTTCAAGCCACCTTTGCGCCACATCTTTTGGGAGGGGGGCGGGCATAGGAGCTGGGCACTGGCTGGAGTGGAGGCGTCGAGGCGGGTTGCAGGGCCAGTTTAAGGCGTCCCGCGCACCACAGGCCCGGCGGGTCCCCGCTCCGGCAGTCACACGATCCCAGCAAGATCTCAGGCTCCACGTTTAAGATAAGACAGTCTCCAGCCCTCGTGATTGGGAAGAGCGGGGTCGTGACACGGCCTGGGTCTGCAGAGAGCCTGAAGCCGTTGCTCTGGGAGGGGACAGCTGCCTCAAGCAATCTTAGTGGGCTTTTTATTGCCAGCCCCACTACTCCCCCCTGCTAGCCCTCACCCCAGCAGGGAGCTCTGCCTGGGGCAGGAGGGGCAAAGTGCAGCAGAGACACCCTGGCTGCAGAGGTAAGTACTGGGACCCCCCCCACTGCCCCCCTGCTTCTCTGAAGGAGGGGATCCCTGCTGTCCCTTAGGGAGGCGGGCTCACAGTGTGGGGGCAGAGCCATAGGGGCTCATGATGTGATGTGCCATGGGGCCAGCATTGGTATCATCTGGCCCTAGTGGGTTGTTGGGGGGCAGGACGGGCAGACCCAGGGGACCAGGTGCAGGAACCGGGGAGGGAAGGGGTGTCCCATCAGCCAGGGTGCAGCCTGGGGTGCCCCCCCCCCAAAACAAAGCTCTCCAAAGATGGGGCTGCCCACACACACCCCTCCCGCAGCGCCCCCTGGTGGGCAGCTGGGGTATCGCTCACCTGTGGATGGCTCACCGGCCTCGGCTCTCCACGTCTCGATGATGAGGGAGAAGGTGCCCTGGAGCAGAGAGAGAGCAGAGGGCGTGAGGGGGTGGGGTGGAGAGGGGCGGCCCGGGACAGAGATGGGATGGTGTGATGGATGGGATGGGTGGGGGAAGGAGCATGGGGCTAAGGAGGAGGAGCCCTTGGTAGGGGAAGGGGAAGGTGCAAAATAGGGGGAGGACTGGGGTGGGGGAAACAGAAGGCTGCCCTGGGGGTGCCTAACTGGGGGCACTGGGAGGAGGGGGACACTGGGCATGTCTTACTGGTGGGAGGGGAACTTGGGGGGGGGGCGGTGTATGAATAAAATTATCAGAAGGGCCCATTGTGATCACCTAGTTTCTGACCCCCTGGACAGCACAGGCCAGAGATACGCCCCGGAATAATTCTCAGAGCAGATCTGTTAGCAGAACATCCTGGCTGCATTTTAAAACCGTCAGTGCTGGAGTATCCACCGCGCCCCTCGGTCAGTTGCTCCAGGGGTGAATTACCTTCCCTGTTAAAAACGGACACCTCCTTTCCAGTCTGAATTCGACCAGCGTCAACGCCTGGCCGTTGGCTCGTGTTAAGCCTTTCTCTGCTAGACTGAAGAGCCCGGAGTGAAATATTTGTTCCCTGGGCAGGTGCTGAGAGCCTGGGATCCAGTCACCTCCTCCCCTTCTTTAGCTAAGCTAAATAGATTGAGTTCCTTGAGCCTCTCACTACTAGGCAGGTTTTCTAACCCTCTGATCATTCTCGCGGCTCTTCTCTGACCCCTCGCCAATTCATCAACATCCTTCTGGAAGGGCGGGCACCAGAACCAGACACAGGATCCCAGCAGCGGTCGCACCAAGGCCAAACACAGAGGGGAAATAACCTCATTGCTCCTATGCGAGATTCCCGTTTATACCTCCCCGGGTCGCATTAGGTCTTTTGGCCCCAGCGTCGCCCTGGGAGCTCTCGTTCCGCTGATTCTCCAGCCCGGCCCCCGGATCTTTTCCAGAGTCCCGGCTTCCCAGGAGAGAGGCCCCCAGCCTGCCTGTCTAGCTCATTCTTTGTGCCTAGGTGTCTCCACTGACATTTCGGCGTGTTAAAAAAAAAAAAAACAAACCCCACCTGACACACAGTTTGCTTGTGCCCAGTTTACCAAGCAACCCAGACTGGCGCCGAGTCACGTAGAATTTCAGGGGGCCCTGAGGGAAGATATTATGGGGGTGGCACTGAGGGTGGAGAGGGATCCAAGGGATGTATAACGGGAGGGGGTGGATTACTGGGGAAGGGGTGTATTATTGGGGGAGGGGCTGGAGGAAGGGGGTGTATGAAAAAGAGCATCGTAGGGCCCGTTATGGGGGCTGAGCTGACCCAAGCGACCGGCTAGGCTGAGAGCTCCCTCACGAGGCTCTGACCCGCCACCTCTTGAGCCCAGATCCCTGTGGGAACCCTGGACGCACGGGGCGAACTCTGGGCAAACGGGGGGTCACCAGCCCAGCTCCCCGGAGGAGCGGCCACCAGGGGAGTTTGGCGAGGGAGCATGAGAGGCAGACACGTCTAACACACAGGCTCTAAGCTTAGGCCAATAACAACCTCCTCCGCCCCCTGCAAATCCCTGCTCGAGTGAAAATACTGCCGGCAGAGTCCACAGCAGAGTGTGGGCTCCCCGGTTCATAGCACTGAACTCAGCCTGTGCCGTTACCTGCCGCGGGGGCTGGTGGGCTCTGGAGACCAGAGCGGCTGGACCAGAGGAGCTGAGAGAGACAGAGGGGTACGGAGAGGAGACTTTTGGGGACACAGAAGAGCGGGTTCCACCCCAGCCGACAGCCCCTGTGCTGCTGAGGAGGGGGAAGCCTCAGGGAAGGAGAACATGAGGCTGGAGCGGAGGGAAACCATCTAATTGTTGGGACCCTCCTTCCAGATGATCTCATGGTCTCCTCTCGCACAGAGACCCCTCCTCCGGGGGAGGGGACCCCAGTTATTAGGAAGAGCCAGGTCATAGCGATAGGGGAGTCAATCGGTAGAAATATGGATACAGTAATATAAGAACGGCCAGACTGGGTCAGACCAAACGTCCATCTAGCCCAGTATCCTGTCTTCTGACAGTGGCCAATGCCAGGTGCCCCAGAGGGAATGAACAGAACAGGTGATCATCAAGTGATCCATCCCCGGTCACCCATTCCAGCTTCTGGCAAACAGAGACTTGGGACACCATCCCTGCCCATCCTGGCTAACAGCTATTGATGGACCTATCCTTCAGGAACTTATCTAGTTCTTTTTTGAACCCTGTTATAGTCTTGGTCTTCACAACATCCCCTGGCAAGGAGTTCCACAGGTTGTGTGTTGTGTGAAAAAAGACTTCCTTTTGTTTGTTTTAATAGCTGGGTTTGTGATGACCGGGAGACCCGCCCGGTGAACTGCCTGCCAGGTGTGAAGGTTATGGAGCTCTCAAGATAGCTACACAGACTTACGTGTCGTGCTGGGGAGGAGCCGGTGGCCGTGGTACATGTAGGTACCAACGACATGGGGAAGGATAGGAGAGAGGTCCTGGAGGCCAAATTTAGGCTGCTAGGTAAGAGATCAAAGCCCAGGATCTCCATGGTAGCATTCCCTGAAATGCTTCCAGTTCCACGCGCAGGGCCAGTTAGACTGGCAGGACTACAGGGTCTCAATGCGTGGATGAGACGATGGGGTAGGGAGGAGGGACTTAGGTTTATTGGGGACTGGCAGCTTAAATTTGTGCCAGGGCTTAGCCCCGGCAGTTCATAGCCCTGGCACCTCTAGGCTTAGGGTGACCAGATGTCCCAATTTTATAGGGACAGTCCCAATTTTTGGGTCTTTTTCTCACATAGGCACCTATTACCCCCCCACACCACCACCTCCTGTCCCGAATTTTTGACACTTGCTATCTGGTCGGCCTATCTAGGGTTGGCAGTTCATAGCCCCAGCACCTCTGGGCTTGGCGCGTCAGTTATGAATGTAAAAAAATTCCTTAAGTCCTGGCACATCTTTCATTACAAATTAAGCACTGGGCACCGGGGAACCTTTTGGGAAAGGAGGCGCCTAGAGAGGAAGGATGGGCTCCACCCACACCAGAACAGACCCCGGTTGTCGGGAAGTTTTTACACTCAGGCCTGGGGAAAAGCTGCCAGGTGCAGAGGGTCACCCGGTTTGGGCAGAAACATCTCGCAGGGGAGGATTTATTAAAAGGGGAAACTCTGTGTCCTCGTAAAGGGGATAGGAAAGAAGTTGGTAACGTACAGGTAGGCGCTAGCGAGGTGCAGTCAGGGGTAAAATAAGTCCGGTTTAAATATAAAGGCAAGCATCAGATAGAGATATTGACAAAATGGGCAAGTGCTTATCTATGCTGGAAATGTAAATGCTAAGACAGGTGAACTAGAGTGCCGGGTATTAAGTGAGGATATTAATAATAGACATCATGGAAACTGGGTGGAATGAGGCTAGTCAATGGGATTGTGACAAAGTTCCTCCTCTACCTTGGTGAGTCCTGAGCTTATTGGCGGATTTTGATCGCCTCAGAGATCTTCCCCTCTGGTAGAACCCACAGTCAAATTCCTCCTGTGTCTGATCAGGAGTTGGGAGGTTTGGGGGGAACCCGGGCCTGCCCTCTACTCCGGGTTCCAGCCCAGGGCCCTGTGGATTCCAGTTGTCTATAGGGTTTCCTGTAACAGCTGCGTGACAGCTACAACTCCCTGGGCTACTTCCCCATGGCCTCCTCCCAACACCTTCCTTATGCTTACTGCAGGACCTTCCTCCTGATGGTCTGCTGATGCTTGTACTCCTCAGTCCTTCAACTCTTCTCCCTCTCAACTCCTTGTGTGCCTCTTGCTCCCAGCTCCTCGCACGCAACACCACAAACTGAAGGGAGCTCCTTTTTAAACCCAGGTGCCCTGATTAGCCTGCCTGTCTTAACTGATTCTAGCAGGTTCTTCTTAATTGGCTCCAGGTGTCCTAATTAGCCTGCCTTAAATTGGTTCCAGAAAGTTCCTGCTTGTTCTAGTGCAGCCCCTGCTCTGGTCACTCAGGGAACAGAAAACTATTCATCCAATGGCCAGTATATTTGCCTTCTATGAGATTTCTGTACCCCACTTGTCTGGGTCTGTCACAGGGACATAATAATACCAGGGTACAAAATGTATCAGAAGGACCAAGCAAGTGGTGGGGGAGTGGCCCTATAAAGCACAAAGTCAAAGAAAGTAAAAATCTGAAATGAATCAAATGGTACCACAGACTCTCTATGGATAAAAATCCCAGGCTTGAATAATAAGAATATAGCGGTAGGAATATGCTACCAATCACCTGACCAGGATGGGGGGGAGGGATAGCTCAGTGGTTTGAGCATTGGCCTGCTAAACCCAGGGTTGTGAGTTCAATCCTTGAGGGGGCCATTTAGGGATCTGGGGCAAAAATTGGGGATTGGTCCTGCTTTGAGCAGGGGGTTGGACTAGATGACCTCCTGAGGTCCCTTCCAACCCTGAGATTCTATGGTGACAGTGACCGTGAAACACTCTGAGAGATTAGAGAGACTACAAAGGCCGAAAACTCAGTAATAATGGAGGACTTCAACTATCCCCATATTGACTGGGTACATGTCAGCTCAGAGTGGGAGGCTGAGCTAAGATTTCTAGACATCATTAATGACGGCTTCTTGGAGCAGCTAGTCCTGGAACTCACAAAAGATGAGGCAATTCTTGATTTAGTCCTAAGTGGCGCACAGGATCTGGTCCAAAGGGTGAATATGGCTGAACAGCTCGGTAAGAAGGACCATAATGTAATTAAAATGTAGCAGCCTGGTAGAGGGAAAATACCAACGAAATCCCCCACGGTAGCATTTAACTTCAAAAAAGGAGAAGGCCGCAACATCGAGGAAATGAGTTAAACAGAAATGAAAAGGAACCGTCACAAGAGTGAAACGCCTGCAAACTGCATGGAGACTATTTAAAAACACCACAATAGAGGCTCCAACTAAATGTACACCCCCAGATAAAATAAAAATGAAGGAAGGAAGGAAGGAATAATAAAGCAAGAGGACCAAAAAAATGCCACCCTAGCTAAAGAGCAGAGTAAAAAAGGCAGTCGAAGGCAAAAAGGCATCCTTTAAAAATGGGAAGTCAAATCTTAGTAAGGAAAATAGAAGGGGACAAACTGTGGCAAGTCAAGTGTAAAAGTATAAGGCAGGCAGGCCAAGAAAGAACTCGAAGAGCAACTAGCTAAGGACACAAAAAACTAACAGCAACCAGTTTTAAGTAGATCAGAAGCAGGAAGCCTACTAATCAGTCAGTAGCGGCGCCAGGGTTTTTGCCGCCCTAGGCGGCAGCGCTCCCCCCGCCGTAATCGGCGGCAGCAAGCTGCGTTCTCACCGCCGAAATGCCGCCCCCCAAAACCTGCCGCCCTAGGCGACCGCCTAGGGTCACCTAGTGGAAGTGCCGGCCCTGTAAACAGTCATTGGGGCCACTGGACAATCAAGGTGCTCAAGGAACTCTTAAAGACGACGAGGCCGTTGCGTAGAATTCTGTGCATCGGTCTTCACTGCGGAGGAAGTGAGGGAGATTCCCACGGCTGAGCCATTATTTTTAGGCGACACATCTGAGGAACAGTCCCAGACTGCTAACCGTGGCACAGAGCCTCAGTGGCGTAGCCAGGTTTAGAGCACAGGGGGAGCGGCGCTATAAAAAGGCGCTTCCCCGCTCCCCCTGTACTCACCCGGCGGCGCTTTAAAGGGCCCGCGGCTCCCGGCAGGGGCAGGAGCCCCTGGCCTTTTAAAGCACCCCCCCAAGCCCGGCTCCGGCAGTGGGGCTGGGGGGGCGCTTTAAAGGGCCCGCGGCTCCCTGCAGCAGCAGGAGCTGCCGGCCTTTTAAAGCACCCCCACCCGAGCCCAGCAGCGGGGCTCAGGCGGGGATTTAAAAGGCCCGCGGCTCTTGCAGCCCCGGGCCTTTTAAAGTCCCTCGGGTGGCGCCTTAGCGCCGCTTCTCCTCACAGGGGGAGCAGCTGCTCCCCCTGCTCCCCCCCGGCTACGCTACTGCAGAGCCTATTACTTAAATCAGCCTCTGTACCGGACAACTGGAGGGAAGCTAATGTAACACTGATTTAAAAAACGAAAAAGGCTCCCGAGGCGATCCTGGCAATTACAGACCTGTAAGCCTGACTTCAGAACCAGGCAGATTGGTGGAAACTAGAGTAAAGAACAGAATGATCAGACACACAGATGAACACGCTACACTGGGGAAGAGTCAACACAGCTTTTGTAACGGGAAATCACGCCTCACCAGTCTCTTAGAATTCTTTGAGGGGGTCAGTAATTATGTGAACGGCGATCCAGTGGATATAGCGTACTTGGACTTTCACAAAACCTTTGACAAGGTCCCTCACCGAAGGCTGTTCTTTTTGCTAGGAATAGAATAAGATCTCCCCCACCTGTTAATCAATTGCCCTGCTGAATGAATGAGGTGTGAATGAGGAAGGCGTGGAAGGCAGCACCTCCAGACAGCTGCAACAGTTGGAGAGGGGATGGAAGCCAGACCCAAGAACAATAAAACTTGTCAAGTGGGCTCACTAAAGAAGAGCAGACGCATCGACGGCCTTGGGGGAGAACAACTTACCCTCATATCTCAATCTCTGTACTTTGACCCGTTAAGCCTTTACCCCCAATTGGGGTTGTTGCAGATTATGCATTCCTTATGTCATCCAATCCTAAAACCGAACTTCGCTCTCCTTGATAATCTGTACCTTATCCCCTGATAACCAGAAACTTCTATGCTTAAACTCTGTACCGTTATTTTTATTTTTAACATCATCTTAATAAAATTTTTATATATTATATGCATATGATACAGTGTTGATTGATACATGTATTACTAATAAATGTGGCGTTTTGCCTGATTCCCCCTGAAAAGATCCTATGCAGTACTTTAAGTACAGCAAATTTTACAGATGATACAAGATAGTTAAGTCGAGAGCAGACTGCAAAGATTTACAAAGGGATCTCACAAACCTGGGTGACTGGGCAACAAAATGGCAGATGAAATTCACTGCTGATCAGTGCAAAGCAATGCACATCGGAAAACATAAGCCCAACTATACATACAGAATGATGGGGGCTAAATTAGCTGTTAGCACTCAAGAAAGAGATCTTGGCGTCATTGCCGATAGTTCTCTGAAAACATCCGCTCACTGTGCAGGGCAGAAAAAAGTGAACAGACTGTTGGGAACCAGTAGGAAAGGGATCGATAAGAAGATAGAAAATATCATGTTGATTCCATATAAATCCATGGTACGCCCACACCTTGAATACTGTGTGCAGTTCTGGTCACCCCCTCTCAAAAAATATACATATTAGAATTGGAAAAGGTGCACGGAAGGGCAACAGAAATGATGAGGGGGATGAAGCAGCGTCCATATGAGGAGAGATTAAAAAGCCTGGGACTGTTCAGCTTGGAAAAGAGACACCTGAGGCGGGAATACGATAGGGGTCTATAAAATCATGACTGCTGTGGAGAAAGTGACTAGGGAAACTGTTCTTTACCCCTTCACGTCACACAAGAACCAGGGGTCACCCAGTGAAATTAATGGGCAGCAGATTTAAAACAAACATAAGGAAGTACTTCTTCACCCAATGCATAGTCAACCTGTGGAACTCCTCGCCAGAGGATGTTGTGAAGGCCAAAAGTTCGAAATAAAATGAGAGAAGTTGCTGGAGGACAGGTCCATCAATGGCTATTAGCCAAAAGGGTCAGGGATGCAACCCCGTGCTCCAGGTCCCTGAACTTCCAACTGCCAGACGTCGGGACTGGACGACAGGGGATGGATCACTGGATAATTGCCCTGCTCTGTTCACTCCCTTTGAACATCCGGCACTGGCCACGGTCGGAAGACAGGACACTGAGCTAGATGGGACATTGGGCTGACCCAGTCTGGCTGTTCTTGGTATTGGGGGAGGTGGGAGTTTAATGGGGATGTATAACTGGGGGGAGGGGATGTTTAATGGGAGTGAATTATTGGGGGAGGGGCGTAGAACGAGGTGTACTACGGGGAAGGGTGCTGGAGGAGGTGGTGGATAATGGAGGTGTATTATTTGGGTAGGGGGTTATTATGGGGTGCATTATTGGGGGAGAGCTCTGGGGAGGCGGCTCTCACCGGCCACTTGAAGTGGAAGGGCACGCGGATGGGTGCGCTGGTGGCCACAGCGTGGCGGTCGGCAGGGACCATGTCGCTCAGGGCGGCCCCGAAGGTGCAGGGGGGCTCGGGGGACACGACAGCCTGGGCGTGCTTGAGGCAGACGCGGAAGAAGAGGCGGCAGGGCCTGGCACCGGGGCACAGGCTGTGGGCGCTGCTGCGGAACGAGTGCACCTGGAGCTCAAACACCCCAGCCGGCTTGGCCTGTGGGACAGAGTGGGGGGGGGGGTTAGCATGGGACCCTGCCAGCCCCACCCCACCCCCCCGGAGATCCCCCCACCCCACAGCCTGTGCCCCCCCGAGCACACTGCCTCCACCCCATAGATTCCCGCACCCCACAACCTGTGCCTTCTGAGCACACTGCCCCCACCCCATAGATCCCCCACCCCACAGCCTGTGCCCCCTGAGCACACTGCCCCCACCCCATAGATCCCCCACCCCACAGCCTGTGCCCCCCGAGCACACTGCCCCCACCCCAAAGATCGCCCACCCCACAGCCTGTGCCCCCCGAGCACACTGCCCCCACCCCATAGATCCCCCACCCCACAGCCTGTGCCCCCTGAGCACACTGCCCCCACCCCACAGATCCCCCACCCCACAGCCTGTGCCCCCTGAGCACACTGCCCCCGCCCCACAGATCCCCCAACCCATAGCCTGTGCCCCCTGAGCACACTGCCCCTGCCCCATAGATCCCCCAACCCATAGCCTGTGCCCCCCGAGCACACTGCCCCACCCCAAAGATCCCGCACCCCACAGCCTGTGCCCCCTGAGCACACTGCCCCCGCCCCATAGATCCCCCACCCCATAGCCTGTGCCCCCCGAGCACACTGCCCCCACCCCATAGATCCCCCAACCCACAGCCTGTGCCCCCTGAGCACACTGCCCCCACCCCATAGATCCCCCAACCCACAGCCTGTGCCCCCTGAGCACACTGCCCCCGCCCCACAGATCCCCCACCCCACAGCCTGTGCCCCCTGAGCACACTGCCCCCGCCCCACAGATCCCCCAACCCATAGCCTGTGCCCCCTGAGCACACTGCCCCTGCCCCATAGATCCCCCAACCCATAGCCTGTGCCCCCCGAGCACACTGCCCCACCCCAAAGATCCCGCACCCCACAGCCTGTGCCCCCTGAGCACACTGCCCCCGCCCCATAGATCCCCCACCCCATAGCCTGTGCCCCCCGAGCACACTGCCCCCACCCCATAGATCCCCCAACCCACAGCCTGTGCCCCCTGAGCACACTGCCCCCACCCCACAGATCCCCCAACCCATAGCCTGTGCCCCCTGAGCACACTGCCCCCACCCCATAGATCCCCCAACCCATAGCCTGTGCCCCCCGAGCACACTGCCCCACCCCAAAGATCCCGCACCCCACAGCCTGTGCCCCCCGAGCACACTGCCCCCACCCCATAGATCCCCCAACCCACAATCTGACACACACACACCCCCCACACACACAGCTCACTGTCCCATCCACCCAGAGATCCTCCCAGTGCAGAGACTGTGCCCCCAAACCCCCAGTCCCTCCCTGGGGTGAAATCTCCCCCCCCACCATGGCACCTCCAAGCCACCTGGCCTCCCCTCCATAGTTTGCACCTACCCACCCCCACAAATTCACAGCCTTTGCTTCCCAGGGCACAGACCCTGTCCCCCCTGCCCTTGAGAACTCCCCCTCCCACCACCCCTATCCCCACACCCTGCCTCTCACAGCCGAGGGCTAATTTCCCCCTCTCCAGAGAAACTTCCACCCTTTCCCCCGGGGGGGGGGGGGGGAACTCCCCCCACTCTGACCCTGCCCCCCTCCCCTGGGGCAAAAATGTCCTAGGAACCATGTAACCCCCCTCCCCTAGGAGCAACCCCCCCCCGGACATCCAGCCCCCCTGGATCCTGTACCACCACCACCCCCAGGGCATAGTTTCTCTCTCCCCCACCAGCCTGGAACCGCCCCCTTCCCCGGGCAATGCCTCCCCCGAGAGGTTCCCTTCTTGAACTCCCACCCCCCTCCGCGACACGGGTCCCCCTCCCCCGCCAGAGAGGGGTTGCTCCTGGGCAAGCCCCCGCCCCCTCACACACACACCCACCCAAGATCCTCCCCGAAAGAGGGGTCCCGTTTTCTCCAGACCCTCCCCAGTGCCTGAACCCTTTCGGGGGGGTCCTGCCAGCCCTCCCTGAGAGCAGGGACCCCGGGGTGAGCCCGAGTCACCTGACCCCTCCCCGATCCCCCCCCAGTCAGCGCGCAGAGACGCGCCCCCCCCTCCAGGTCAGCGCGTGGGGCTGGTGGAGACACCCAGAGCTCCTGGGCTCTGCAAAGCTCTCACCCCCCCCCCCCCCCCCGCGCAGAAATCCCCGTGTCCGCGCCCCTTAGGGCGCAGCGCTCGCGGAGAAAAGTCCCGATTCTTCCCCCGCCCACTACGCGCCCCCCTTGGAGCCGACCCCAGCCACACACTCCACTGAGCGACCCCCCCCCTTCCCAACTCCCCACCCCCTGCCCAGCGCGCAGCCCCCCTTGGAGCGGTCACCGATTCCCCCACCCCCCTCCCCGCTGCAAACCCCTTGGAGAGATCCCTCCCCCCCATGGATACTGCCCCTGCCCTGCGCGCAGCCCCTTGGAGAGATCCCGACCCCCCCTTCCCCATGGATACCCCCCCGTCCTGCGCGCAGCCCCTTGGAGAGATCCCGACCCTCCCTTCCCCATGGATACTGCCCCTGCCCTGCGCGCTGCCCCCTTGGAGAGATCCCGACCCTCCCTTCCCCATGGATACTGCCCCTGCCCTGCGCGCTGCCCCCTTGGAGAGATCCCGACCCTCCCTTCCCCATGGATACTGCCCCCGTCCTGCGCGCTGCCCCCTTGGAGAGATTCCGCCCCCCCCTTCCCCATGGATACCCCCGCGTCCTGCGCGCTGCCCCCTTGGAGAGATCCCGACCCCCCCTTCCCCATGGATACCCCCGCGTCCTGCGCGCTGTCCCCTTGGAGAGATCCCGACACCCCCCCCCCCCCATAGGCTCTGGGTGGCCGCCCCTGCCCTGCGCGCTGCCCCCTTGGAGAGATCCCGACCCCGCCCTTCCCCATGGATACCCCCCCGTCCTGCGCGCTGCCCCCTTGGAGAGATTCCGCCCCCCCCTTCCCCATGGATACTGCCCCTGTCCTGCGCGCTGTCCCCTTGGAGAGATCCCGACCCCGCCCTTCCCCATGGATACTGCCCCTGTCCTGCGCGCTGTCCCCTTGGAGAGATCCCGACCCCGCCCTTCCCCATGGATACCCCCCCGTCCTGCGCGCTGCCCCCTTGGAGAGATTCCGCCCCCCCCTTCCCCATGGATACTGCCCCTGTCCTGCGCGCTGCCCCCTTGGAGAGATCCCGACACCCCCCCCCCCCATAGGCTCTGGGTGGCCGCCCCTGCCCTGCGCGCTGCCCCCTTGGAGAGATTCCAACCCCCCCTTCCCCATGGATACTGCCCCTGTTCTGCGCGCTGCCCCCTTGGAGAGATCCCGACCCCCCCCCCCCCAGGCTCTGGGTGGCCACCCCTGCCCTGCGCGCTGCCCCCCGGGGAGGTCCCTCTGGCCGGGCCCGGAGTCACTCACCAGCTGTGCGCAGAGCAGGGCCAGGAAGCCGGCGAGGAGCAGGGGCGCCATGGGGCGAGGAGGGGGCGGGTGGCCCTGCGGGGCTAAGTCCCGGGAGCGGCAGCTTAGTCCAAAGGGGGGAGCGCGCCGGGAGGGGCTCGGGCCGCGCGGGAGGAGGGGGTCGCGGGGGCCCGCCCGGCGGAGGGGCGCTGGAGGAGCCCGTGGGGGGAGGCAGAGCGGAGCGCACGGAGAACGAAGCCGCCGCCTGCCGCCTCCGGCTCTTTTAAACCCCGGGCCTGCCTGGTGTCGGGTTGCCTCGCCCCGGCTCGCCAGCACCCGCCCCCTTCGCTCCCCCTCCCCTCCAGCAGGGGCAACCCCCCAGCGAGCAGCGAGGGTGACCAGATGTCCCGATTTTATAGGGACAGTCCCGATGTTCGGGTCTTTTTCTTATACAGGCTCCTATTACCCCCCACCCCCTGCTCTGATTTTTCACACTTGCTGTCTGGTCACCCTAGCAGCAGCTGGGCTGGCCCCGGGGCCCCCGCGGGTGACTGAGCCTCCCCCAGCTTTGGTACCTGCTGGGCAGGGCACCTCACTAGCAGGAGATGCGTCTGCCCCAGGGCCCACTCGCCTGGCCCTTTGGCAGTCCTGCTTCTGGGGCCGGGCCGGGGGGGGAGAGAGGCAGCCGCTGATGACTGGGTGCTTGGGCTATGGGGCACCCACCTGGTGACACCCTGAGCTGGAATGGCCAGGCTGGATCCGAGAAGAGGCCCATCCAGCCGGGTATCGGGCCTCCCCGGACAGCACCGAGCATCAGTAGCAATCGAGGCAGGCGTAAGACCCCCGCCATGGCCGCTGTGGGATAATCAAGCTCCCTCGGAGTTAGAAGGGGGCTGAAATCCTGGAGGTTGGATGTCTCTGCAGAGATGGGTGCTAGCAGCTCATAGAACCTAGTCGGGCCTCCCCTGAGCGCCACTCAGTTTCACCTGGAGCCCCCTTTACTGAGCGCAGAGACCAGGAGAGACCCAGGTGCTATCAATGTATCAAAGTAGAGGCCAGCCCAGGGGAGCTGCAGTCCATGCTGCAGAGAAAGGAGGAATCTCCCCCACACCCCAATCAATGATTATGACCCTGACGATTCTCATCATCTACAGAAATGGTGGATCCCTTTTTGACTCTTACATACTTGGCCTCTGTGCCTTCCAGCGGCGGTGAGTTCCACAGCCTAATGGCACTTTGTGTGACGAAGGCATTTCCTGTTCCTGGGTTTGAATCTCCCCCGCCCCCCTTTCAATTTCCCCTTGTCCTTGTGTGATGAGATGGGGGTGCAGACGTTCCTGATTTCCGTTCTCTCTCTCCCAGTCCCCATGGGATAGAGATTTATCAGGTCTCCTCTTAGCAGCCCCTTTCTACAGGCGCAATCCTGGGTCTTTTTCAATCTCCCTTCGCAGGAATTTTTCCAGCCCCCTGATCATTCCCGGTGGCCCTCTCTGAACCCACACGAGTTCTGTGCTCTCCTTTGGGAGTGGTACAGGATCCAGACAAGGCCGCAGGGTTGCTTTATAACATGGTATTAGAACACTGTCCAGCCTATTCTCCCCCCCCCCCCCCCCCCCGCACTTCCTTATGAATCCAAAGACCTATCAGAGGTGCCAAGTACCCACAGCCCAGTCGGTGTCAAGAGGAAGTGGGAGCGTGGCCAGTGCATCTGAAAGATCAATCAATAAAAATGTACAGCGCCTTGCACAATGCGGGTCTGGTCCCTGACTGGGGTGCCTGGGTGCTACCGTAATACACCTAATAGCAATAAAAATGTACAGCGCCTGGCACAATGCGGGCCTGGTCCCTGACTGGGTTGCCTGGGTGCTACCATAATACACCTAATAGCAATGCAAACGTACAGCGCCTGGCACAATGCGGGCCTGGTCCCTGACTGGGTTGCCTGGGTGCTACCATAATACACCTAATAGCAATGCAAACGTACAGCGCCTGGCACAATGCGGGCTTGGTCCCTGACTGGGTTGCCTGGGTGCTACCGTAATACACCTAATAGCAATTAAAATGTACAGCACCTGGCACAATGCGGGCCTGGTTCCTGACTGGGGCGCTTTGGCACTGTAATAAAATAATTATTAATAATTCGGGCACCCAAAGCCACCAGCCACTTTTGAAAATGTTCTGCACCTGGGAACCAGGACGCCTGGGCTCTGTTCTCAGTTCTTCCAGTTACATTTTTTAAGCCTCATTTTGTCACTTTCCAGCCCATATTTTGTAAAAAATAATCACTCCAGGTCCTTCCTCCTCCCCCCAAAAAAATCCTGTCCTCACCTGCCTCCCTTAGATCTAAGGAGAGTCCTGGGGGTGGATCAGGAAAATAGCCATGTTGAATTCCTGCCAGAGTCTCCTTATGCAGCACAGCGCCACCGGTGAGTTCCTAAATGGCATCAGAATTGGTACAACACACGCCTGTCATTATCTCTGTTATTACATCCAAAATAATCTATGTTAAATGAATGCCAAGGCTGCAAAGGTAAGTCCTCCAAAATTAGGACATGCTGGAGTAAAGGATGCCCGAACAACCTTAATTCATACCCTTGGAGATCTGCATTATGAGAAAGGCTTTACTTACATGATCACATGCTGTTCCCTCCCCCCCATTCCATGCACTGGATGGACAGGGCTCTCACTGAACGGGCAGCTAGACAGTAGTTCTTTTGATCCTCACCATTCAACATGTGCCCCCCATATTTATGGTGCTTGATCCTAAATCTGCCCTAAATACAGAATTATTCATTTCCTCCTCGGCTTTTTTTCTGGGCTTTTCCAAACACTAATTAATTTATCTTAACACCATCCCTGTGAGATGAAGGGGCATTAGCAGCCCTGGCTTACACACAGGATGTTGGGAACAGTGCCTAGAGCATGGGGGACTGGGAGTCAGGACTCCTGGGTTCTATTTCTGGCTCTAGGATCAGAGTGGGGCCTAGTGGTTAGAGCAGGGCAGGCTGGGAGTCAGGACTTCTGGGTTCTATTCCCAGCTCAGGGGTTGTTGATGCAAAGGAGTCACATGCCAGCTCCGTGCCTCAGTTTCCCCATCTACAAAGCTGGGGTAAGGACACTGCCCCACCCGGCGAGCATTCTCCCAGGGCCATGCAATCCCCTCCTTATGTGAAATGGACGGCTGGAGAGCACTTGGAAAAGAAACCGCTCCCCTCCTGGTGACATGAGCCAAGTGTGAACCGCGACCGGTTCACACTGGAACCGGTTTGCCGCGTGTGAGGTGGGAGCCCAGCATCTGCCAAACCCTCCTATTTAATCAGCCCCGCTCCTGCCATGACACCACCCACAGACCGTCTATTAACAGCCCCCTTTGCTGCAGCCCCAGCTTGGTCTTTGGGGCGCCTAACGTGCTGGCCTTTATAGGTCGGGGGGTGGGGAGGGGCAGCTTAACCCCTTACCCCCCCCCCATAGCCCCTACAACATTTCCTTGGTCTCAGTGCCTCCGGCCCAGCTTTGTGGAGCTCTGCAGAGGGGGATGCTTCAGCTGTATGCTAATCCGCAGCACCTGCCTTATTGCTTCAACACAAGTCCTCCCCGGGGCCATTTTCCCTTTAAAATCCCAGGGACAAGCCGCCCTTCCAGGCTGGGTCGGGGTTGTTTTAACGCAGCAACAGCTGGTAAAAAAAAATCAAAAAATTGCTTCCCCCTCCCCTCCTGGGGCCTGGACGGCAGAGAAAGCCGGGGAGGCCCCACCACCCCGGCATAGGCTGCAAACACCACCAGGCCGGAAGTTTTTTGGGGGGAGCGTTTATTTCGCAGGTGCCGGCCCCGCACCCCGGAAATGTTAGGGGGCCGCAGTTGGCAGCTTTCCCCTGCGCTCCGGGCGGGCGTCGAAATCGGAGCCCGGCTGCAGCTCGGTTTAGGCCGGTTCCAGGGAGGGGTTTTTATTTGGGGAGACCCGGGGGTGGGGCGAGTCCCTAAGCTCACTTCATGGTCACCTCCCCTGGCCCCGGCCCGCAGGCGGCTTTGTGCCGAGCCAGGCGCTCCATTGTCCCGCAGCTGGCCAAAGCAGGGCGGGGGGGGGGACGGAGCTGCTGAATAGAGCTAGAATTAGCCTCCGGGCTGTGGCGCTGGCTTCTGCTCGGCCCCTACCATCTGCCTGTGCCCACCCCCGGCTGCGGCGAGCCCAGTTCATGCAGCCCCTGGGCCGGCTGCACCCCCACCCCTTCTCGTGCTCCCCTGGCACCCCTCCCTCCCCTTAGGCATCTCCACTCTGTGCCCCCTTTTAACTGGCAAGCACTGGGGGGCCAAGATCTAGCTGGCCCCGGCTATCTCCTTCCTCCTCCCCATGCTTCAAGGGCCGGATGGGTAAAGGTATTTAGGTGCCCGAAGAGGCAGACGGGGATATAGAAGGCAGCGTTGCCCGGTGGATACAGCACTGGACTAGCCTCGGCCCTTCGCCTGCGTTGGGTGACCTTGGGCCAGTCAGTCCGTGCCTCAGTTTCCCCAGCTGTAAAACAGGGTTCATCAAAGACATGCCCTGCCGGAAGGGACCTTAGGGGGTGAAGGCGTCCAGCCCCCTGTGCTGAGGCCGGACCCAGGGCCGGCTCCAGGCACCAGCAAAACAAGCTGGTGCTTGGGGCGGCACATTTCTAGGGGCGGCATTCTGGCACCAGCCATGCCTCCCCTAGAAATGTGCCCCGGCCGGCCGCCCCAACTCACCTCCGCTCTGCGTCACCGGCTTTCGCGCACCACTTCTCCCCCTCCCTCCCAGACTTAAGAGCCTGGGAGGGAGTGGGAGGAGAGAACCCTAGCGGCCGCGACACACATCTCCCCCTCCCTCCCAGGCATGCCCCGCTCGCGCCGGCCTGGGGAGAGCGGGGTAGCCTCGGTCCCCGCTGGCCGGGGAGAGCGGGGCCGCCAGCATACCCCACTTGCTCCCCGCCGTCCGGGGAGAGCAGGGCCGCGGGCGGGCATGCCCTGCTCACTCCCTGCCGGCGGGGGAGCGGGGCCGCGGGCAGAGAGGCGTGGGGGGGAGGGGGGAGGGTTGTTTCAGCAGGCATTGGGGGAGGGTTGTTTTTTTTGTTTCGGGGGCGGTGTTTGGAGTGTTGTTGGTTTTTTGCTTGGGGTGGCAAAAGCATTAGAGCCGCCCCTGGCCGGACCAAGTAACCCCCTGACGGGGGTTTGTCCAGCTGTTCTTAAAAACCTCCAGTGACAGGGATCCTACAACCTCCCTTGGATGCCTGGTCTGGAGCTTCACTCCCCGGCGAGTTGGAAAGTTAGTCCTGATATCTCACCTCAGTCTCCCTCGCTGCGGATTATGCCCATTATGTCTGGTCCTGCCTTCAGCGGACACGGGGAACAATTGACATGGAGCACAGCTGACCCCGTCCTCTCTATAACAGCCCTTAATATATTTGACAACTGTTCTCAGATCCCCGCTCCGGCTGCTTTTCTCCAGACTAAACAGGCCCAGTTTTTTTAACCTCTCCTCCTAGGGCAGGTTTGCTAAACCTTTGATCCCTCCAATTTATCCTGACGTGCGGTGCCTACAACTGGACACCAGACTCCAGCTGAGGGGTAGGGTGATACTGATCTCCTTTGGGAGCTTGGCATTATTATTAAACACCTTTAAAAATCCACCCTCAGATACTGCCTATTCGTCCCGGATCCGGATAAAGCCAACCCCGGGGTCGACTCCTCCTTGCCCTGGTTTGGGCTCCTTCCCTAGAGGGAATCAGTCCCCCAGGCGCCATCAATCCGGGGTGGGCGGGGCGGGCAAGCGGCTGGGGAAGGCAGAAGTCTAGGCGAGAAGGAAGTTCGCATTTTTGTGGCTAGGCTGCTGTGGGTCGGATCTCCCCTCGGCCCCTTCAAGGCCTGAAGCGTGGGGCCAGCCACCTGGCCACGGGTGGGTTCGGGGCAGATCTTGTAACAGGTTGTCAACGTTATGATTCTAATGAAGAGCGGGCAGGGATGGGGAAGGGGGCCTCAGCTGTGCCCCCCACCCCCCGCCCTGTGGCCACCCTGGTGTGATCATCCCACCAGGGCGGCGTTCTCCGGCTTCCCCCTTGGAGGCGTGAAACTGGCTTTCTGCCCCCCGCCGGCTCCGCCCCGCAGGGCTGGCTCGCCCTCAAGCCCCGTGGCCACCTCCCGGGCAGAATCCAGGCTACGTCCCCCACCGAGCACCTCGGAGCTCCCCACCGAACAACTCACGCCTGCGTGGCACAGAGAACCACCCGCTGGCCCTGGCCCCCCTGGGGCAGCTCCCACCGCTGCCTGAGTAGGAAGGGGGCAGCCCCTCTCGGGGTCACGGCTGCTGACTTCGGTAAGAAACCAAACCAATGGAGCAAGAGGGGCTGGGATCTGTCTTGAGAGCTTGGAACATCCCAAGGGGCCAAGAAGCCCAGTGACTCCTAGCTCACCAAACCCCTCCATCCCCCGGCTGGGCTTCCTCGTGGAGATCTACGTCCCCTCCTGCGCCCCGGCCGCCCAGTAGCCCCTGAACAGTGGCGGGAACGAAACTCAACTTCCTGGCAGTATTAAAAAGCCGTGGATTTCTTTCAGCGCGGCCACGCTTCCTTTTGGAATCTAAATGGTGTTAATTAGAACACCAGATACAGCCCCCCCCCTGTGCACCCCAAACCCCAATTGGATCCCCGCTATGCAGCCCCCCCGTGCACCCCAAACCCCAATCGGATTCCAACTACACAGCCCCCCGTGCACCCCAAACCCCAATCGGATCCCTGCTATGCAGCCCCTCTGGGCACCCCAAACCCCAATCAGATCCCTGCTATGCAGCCCCTCCGGGCACCCCAAACCCCAATCGGATCCCTGCTACACAGCCCCCTGTGCACCCCAAACCCCAATCGGATCCCCGCTATGCAGCCCCCCCCGTGCACCCCAAACCCCAATCGGATCCCTACTATGCAGCCCCTCCGTGCACCCCAAACCCCAATTGGATCCCTGCTACACAGCCCCCTGTGCACCCCAAACCCCAATCAGATCCCTGCTACACAGCCCCCTGTGCACCCCAAACCCCAATCGGAGCCCCACTATGCAGCCCCCCCATGCACCCCAAACCCCAATCAGGTCCTCTCTATACAGCACCACACACCCCTCATGTACCCCAAACCCCAATCGGATCCCCGCTATGCAACGCCCCCTGCACCCCAAACTCCTGCGCCAACACTTGGAAATTCTCCTGGCTGCAAAGGCCGAGGAGGGAACAGAGTGTTTTAAGTTCTGGATGGGCTTTGAGTCCAACTTCTAGGGAAATCGTGGTCAGCAGCGGGGTTGGGGTGGGAGGGGGCAGATTTACTCCAGAGAACGCTGGGGGTGGGGGGTTTAATAGTCAGATCTTTTGCAAACCAGCTGCACCCGAGGGCACAGAGCGTGACGTGCTCGGAAGGGAGGCTGGCTTTGGCCTCCTGGGAGCTTTTACACACGTGCCGTCCTTTCCCACTGGGGATCGGTCCCCATTGTCTTCAATGGGGAGACGCCAATTGACCCCAGCTGGGATCTGGCCCCATTGTCTCCAATGGAGCGACACCCATTGACACCAGCTGGGATCTGGCCCCACTGACTCTAATGGAGCAACGGTCATTGACCCCAGCTAGGATCTGGCCCCATTGACACCAGCTGGGATCTGGCCCATTGACTCCGGTGGCGCTACGGCCAATTGACACCAGCTGGGGGCCCGGCCCCATGGACTCCAGTGGAACTCAGTTGATTTCCACCACCAGTAAAAATGATGTTTGGAGGATCGGGCCCATCCGTCCCTCACGCTGCCTGGGGGCCTCCCGGGGCTAATGGGTTTCCCAGCAGCCTCCGTTTGTTGGGCCGAGGTGTCGGAGCGTCCCGCAGGCAGCAGGGAAGGTGTGAGAACCAGCAGGGGCTGGGCGGTCCTGCCTGGGCCCGCTGGGTGTGAACCACGGCAGCCCTCAAGCGCAGCTGAATGGGACACACTTTTTCACACCTGGACACATGGACCTGTTGTCTCGGGAAAGCCTCACGGGGTTCCCCAGCCCCCCCCCCCCCATCCCATTCGCCTGCCGCAGCCGGGTAACACCCCGCAGCATGTCACGCCGGGGTTCGAAAAGTCACACCTGGCCGGGCTTGCAGGGAGGCTGGGGGCCAAAGGCCAATCTCACGCTCCAGGCCCTGGTGTTAATGACACCCCGCCGGGGTGGAGGGGGGGCAGGAATTGCTCCGGGAGTTCCCCTGCTGGAACCGGGACCCGCACTGGGGCTGGAAGGGGCTGATTCGGAGCGGGGAGGAGAACTCATGGGTCTCGTCCTCCTCACCGGGTGTAACTCAGTAGTGCTCCACTGAACGCCGTGGCAGCTTACGTCAGTTGAGGGGTTGGCCCGGAGGGTGTAAGCAAAATCCTGTTGCCCGTGAAGTCCAAGGGGAATTGTCCCATCAACTGCACTGAGGCCAGAATGTGACCTGGTGCATGTAATGCGTGTGAACGCGTGTGGGGGAATCGGACCCCTTGGTGCCAACGGAGTGACGCACATTGACCCCTGCTGGGATCTGCCCCATTGACTCCGACGGAGCGACGCCCATTGACACCAACTGGGATTGGGCCCCATTGACTCCGACAGAGCGATGCCCATTGACCCCCGCTGGGGATCTGCCCCATTGACTCCGACAGAGCGATGCCCATTGACCCCCGCTGGGGATCTGCCCCATTGACTCCGACAGAGCGATGCCCATTGACCCCTGCTGGGATCTGCCCCATTGACTCCGACGGAGCGACGCCCATTGACACCAACTGGGATTGGGCCCCATTGACTCCGATAGAGCGACGCCCATTGCCACCCGCTGGGGATCTGCCCCATTGACTCCGACGGAGCAATGCCCATTGACCCCCGCTGGGGATCTGCCCCATTGACTCCGACAGAGCGACGCCCATTGACCCCCGCTGGGGATCTGCCCCATTGACTCCGACGGAGCAACGCCCATTGACCCCCGCTGGGGATCTGCCCCATTGACTCCGACGGAGCGACGCCCATTGACCCCCGCTGGGGATCTGCCCCATTGACTCCGACAGAGCGACGCCCATTGACACCAACCCCGGATCTGGCCCCGAGAGCATATAAATATCCACAGTGCAGCTTGTGGCTTGGAGCTCCTGGCTAGGGCGTGATGGACGACTGCCTGGCTGGCGGAAACCTGACCAACTTGCCTTGAACTCCCCCAGGCCATCCAGCGTTTGTTAGGCTGGTGGGGCTACGGGTCCCCTGCAGTGTCTAACAGGGGACACAGGCCAGAATAGCGGGGGGCTGCACCGTGCGCCTTCACTGTGACCAGCCTACTCCTGGGGGTCCCTGACACCCTTTCCCCTCCCCGTGCTCCTACCAACCGGCGCCGCGGGCGATCATTCTATTCATCTGGGCCCTGGGAAAGCAGCCAGCACCGGCCTCATTAAAGCCCCCGCCGCCGGGGATTGTGTACAAACATGCCGGCGGCAGCAGGAGACCCCTTCAGAGAAGTCAAAACATTGCCCCCCAAGCAGGGGAGAGCGAGCGAGCTGCTGTCTACAGCACTGCCACCACCCGCCAACGAACACCAAGCGCCATCCCAGCGGGTCTCGTCTCTGGATTCTCCGGGCACAGTGGGGACCAGGTGATCTGTCTGTACGGGGGCTTTGAACCACAGCAGAGAACGGCAGGATGTGGGAGAAGCAGCTCCTTGGGGTTGTTACCGCACTGGCTGCATCGAACCGGAACTTGTGCCAGGGACAGGGGGACCAGACAGCAAATATGAAAAACCGGGACAGGGGGTTGGGGGTAATAGGAGCCTATAGAAGAAAAAGACCAAAAAATTAGGAAGGCCCTATAAAATCAGGACATCTGGTCACCCTAGCCAGGGAACAAAACCCCTCCACAGTTTCTGGCTTTCTGGGCAAAGTCTGACCCAGGGGGAGTCAGCACGGCTCTATCGCTGCCAGCCGGGGATCTGGCCCCGGCCGCCTCCAATCGGCGCCGGCCGGGGATCTAGCCCTAAATGAGAAGTCAGGGGAACTTCTAAACTAAATCCTTATAGCAAAAAATGCTTGAAATTAACCAGAGTTTCCTACCTTCCAGAGGCAATTCCTGTCTGCATGCAGGTATCCGGATATCGGCGGCTCATTGGGGCAGGTTCCATCTTTCTGTGCCGGGGCCTTGGTCTGTGACCAGGGCTCCTCGGTGCATCTGTGGTACAGATGATAAATGCCCCCTATTTAGGACATCATAGGCGTGAATCAGCTCAAGAGCTGCACTACTTAACGCTATTACTATTAGGTGCGTCATTGTAGCACCTAGAAGGCACGGTGGAGATCAGGGACACAGAGTGAGAACCAGGGCTAGGGCTGGGGTTACAGGGGAGCAATTATTACGTGCATTATGGTAGAGATCGGGGCCCCGTTGCGCCAGGCGCTGCACGGACAGCGCAAGAGGCAGCCCCGGCCCCAGCGAGCTCACAGGCTAATGGGTTATTCTGCCCATTTTACAGATGGGAAAACTGAGGCCCAGAGAGGGGGAAAGTGACTCACCCAAGGCCACGCAGGCGGCCTGTGGCAGAGATGGGTATTGAACCCAGGTGTCCTGCTGCCCCACCGACGCCTTGCTCACCCCTCTCCCCAAGATCACAAAGCTCAGATGTCCCACAACAGCAGAAAATACCTCCCCAAAGAGGAAACCAACCGGCTGGGCCTGATTTACCGCTGCTGATCGATTTCCTGGGAACACGGGGAGGGCAAAGACAAGGGATTGCGGGGCCGGCCTCTGCATGCTCAGAAAAACACCACTGCATCACCCGACGGCCCCCGCGGCTGGCACTGGCCGAGCGGTGGCATTTCCTGCCATTCACGGTGGCCTCTTGGGGAAAGCAGGGTCCAGGCTGCTCGCTTTGTTTGCCTGTCTCCCCTTGCGACCCAACGGGCGCGGTCAGAGCCCCTGGGGGGATGATTTCCCCCCCGCCACCACCGGGCATCCTACCCCAACCCATGGCAAAGGACGGCTCTCGACACTCAGGACTAGGCAGCCCGGAGGCAGCCCGTGGGCCTGCCCTGCTAGCCCGGCGCCCCCTGAATGCGGCGCCCCGCTAGATCAGTAGGGAAACCATTAGCCAACGCCTGCCTGGCAGCATGGACCCCATCATACAAATGCCTGGCGGGGATAAGAGCTCACCATCCCATCATCCCCTGCAATGGTACAACTCAGCACCTGGCATATGCAGGTCGAAAACTTGTCAGACTCAAGACACATGCTTAGTTCAGACTCAGGACAGGGGGAATCAGGGGGGCCATGTCCCCCGCCTTTTAGGGTGCTTCTGACACTCCTGCCTGGGAAGCTGCTGCCCCGGGGCAGTACCTAGACAAGGCAAATAGACAAAACAAGTTAAGGAAGCAGAGCAGACTGATGGGTTGGCCCGCGGGGTTCTGTAATTTTTAAACTCGGCCTAGAAGTTCTCCGAGCGGTGACATGGCGAGCCGCCGCCAACTAGGGTGACCAGATGTCCCGATTTTATAGGGACAGTCCTGCTATTTGGGGCTTTTTCTTATCTAGGCTCCTATTACCCCCCCCCCCCCCCGTCCTGATTTTTCACACTCGCTGTCTGGTCAGCCGACCGTCAGCGTACGGTGACTTTACCAGCGGGCCCCTTCCTTCCTGTACGCTGCTCGCGGACTTTCAGCGACACCCACGCCTGCCATCGGTGACTGGGCCGCTTCCCTCGATTTCACACCGAAGGAAAGTAACGGACGGTGCCCTTGGTCAACACACGACGCCTTCCGCCCGCTAGAACGGTACCGCCAGTAGGCGATCCCGTCGGTACATAACCCGGGCAACGAATGTAATGCTAATCCTCATCAGCCCTAGCGCCGCCCCTCGGTAGAGCTCAGAGAACTTTCCCAAGGAGGTCAGGATTGTCCCCGTTTTGTAGCTGGGGAAACTGAGGCACAGAGCGGGGGGGAAGTGACATGCCCAACGTCTACGCTGCCAGTTAACAGGCGACTGCAGCACAGCTCCACATATCCATCGCCCGTCCTGCTCAGCCCTGCCCCCAGACTGATAGGAGCCCCAGGCTTACTGAGCCCCGCGGGGGGGGGGGGGGGGGGCGGGGAAGCCACTCAGCATCAGCCAAGCCACTTCCCCTCGGGCCACCGCACCTACTTAAACGGCAACACGTGGCCAGCCGCTTCGAAGCCCCTGTGGGTATTGGGGGTCGGCGGCTCCCTGGGCCCCACTGAAAAGAGGCAGTGAGCATTGTGGGAGAGAACAGGGCCTGACCCGATGCCGCTGGGATCCAGAATTCAAGGGAGTCTACGAACTGCCTGCAAAGGGGGATAGGGGACCTGTCCCCTCTAGGGGGCGCTGGCTCCAGTTCAGTCCCAGGACAGGGGGACAGGCTGCCCCTCTGCCCTTAACGCCCAGGAAACGCATTGTTGTAGAAGTTAAAACAGCTGTTGAGCCCCACCCCAGAGGTGGCTGCATTTGGGCCTGGGCTGAAGCAACGGAGCACCCAGGCATGTCCGCAAGGCCCTCCCAGGGGAAAGGCTCCTTTGAACTGCTAGCTCATGACTGCTCGGGGGTACCGTCGGATGGGGCTCATGCCCTTTTCTTCTCATCCCCCCCCCCCTCCCCACCTTTGCAACGGGGCTGTTGACTCCGGGGGCGGTGGGGAGGGGGGTCTCCCTGCAGCCGCTCCACCCAGTCTCAGCCCCTCCCGGCTTGGCCCTGGGAGCGGTGGATTCGCCCGGCCAAGCAAGGCAGCTTGTTTACACCGCGCTGGTGTAGAACTTTTCCCTCCCCTCCTGCCAAAGCAGGTGGGCCAGCGGGGAACCAGCCCCGGGAACTGTCCCGCCCTCCCTGCCAATAGACTAAGCCCAGAAGAGGCCATTGACTGGCCAGACTGGATCAGCGCCGAGGCCCAGCTGATCCGCTTTCCTGTCCTGGACAGATGCACCAGAGGCAAGTGCAAGAAACCTGTACTGGAGCAGCCGCGGACTGGCACAGCCTGGCAGAGCAGACAGGCCTCCCGGTCCCTGCAAGAGACGGCAGGGAAGGATGCAAGCGTCTGAAATCCCTCCAGCTCACGTCTTCCACCCTCCCTCGTGGATGCGGCTTCCTTCCACCTCGCCGCTGCAATGAGCCTCAAAAGGTATTTGGCGGATACGGGGAAAGCAGTGGATGTGATGTATCTTGACTTTAGCAAAGCTTTTGATACGGTCTCCCACAGTATTCTTGCCAGCACGTTAAAGAAGTATGGGCTGGATGAATGGACGGTAAGGTGGCTAGAAAGCTGGCTAGATCGTCGGGCTCAACGCGTAGTGATCAATGCTCCATGTCCAGCCGGTATCAAGCGGAGCGCCCCAAGGGTCGGTCCTGGGGCCGGTTTTGTTCAACATCTTTATCAAGGATCTGGATGATGGGATGGATTGCACCCTCAGCAAGTTAGCAGATGACACTAAGCTGGAGGGAGAGGTAGATACGCTGGAGCGTAGGGGTAAGGCCCAGAGCGACCTAGACAAATTGGAGGATTGGGCCAAAAGAAATCTGATGCGGTTCAACAAGTGCAGAGTCCTGCACTTAGGAAGAATCCCAGGCACCGCTACAGGCTGGGGACCCACTGGCTAAGCAGCAGTTCTGGAGAAAAGGACCTGGGGATTACAGTGGATGAGAAGCTGGATATGAGTCAGCAGTGTGCCCTTGTTGCCAAGAAGGCCAATGGCATATTGGGCTGCATTAGTAGGAGCGTTGCCAGCAGATCGAGGGACGTGATTATTCCCCTCTATTCAGCACTGGTGAGGCCACGCGTGGAGTATTGCGTCCAGTTTTGGGGCCCCCACCACAGAAAGGATGTGGACAAATTGGAGAGAGTCCAGCAGAGGACAACGAAAATGATTAGTAGAAGCGACAAAGGGTCCTGTGGCACCTTATAGACTAACAGGTACCTCTGTTAGTCTATAAGGTGCCACAGGACCCTTTGTCGCTTCTACAGATCCAGACTAACACGGCTACCCCTCTGAAAATGATTAGGGGGCTGGAGCACATGATTTATGAGGAGAGGCTGAGGGAACTGGGTTTATTTAGTCTGCAGAAGAGAAGAATGACGGGAGATTTGATAGCTGCTTTCAACTACCTGAAGGGGGGTTCCAAAGAGGATGGATCTAGACTGTTCTCAGTGGTGGCAGATGACAGAACAAGGAGTAATGGTCTCAAGTTGCAGAGGGGGAGGTTTAAGTTGGATATTAGGAAACACTTTTTCACTAGTAGGGTGGTGAAGCACTGGAATGGGTTACCTAGGGAGGAGGTGGAATCTCCATCCTTCGAGGTTTTTAAGGCCCGGCTTGACAAAGCCCTGGCTGGGATGATCTAATTGGGGTTGGTCCTGCTTTGAGCAGGGGGTTGGACTAGATACCTCCTGAGGTCCCTTCCAGCCCTGAGATTCTATGATCCCGGGACACATCCATAGGGGAATCTCACGTGAGAGCAGAGAGGTTATTTTCCCCTCTGTGTTCAGCATGGTGCGACCGCTTCTGGGATCCCGTGTCCGGTTCTGGTGCCCGCCCTTCCAGGACGACGGTGATAAATCGGAGAGGTGTCAGAGAAGAGGCCCGAGAATGATCAACGGGTTAGAAAACCTGCTGGCTAGTGAGAGACGCAAGGAGCTCGATGGATTTAGCTGACCGAAGAGGTGTGAGTTGATCCTAGGCTCAAAGAACCTACTTGGGAAACCAATATTTAATAATGGGCTCTCCACTCTATAAACCTCGCTCCCGGTGAAACCGGACCTTCAATACCCAGATGGATCTGAGTCCAGGCTGAGGACTCGCTCTCACGCGTGCAGTATGGGGCCTAGCACAATCGGGCTCCAGCGGATGCCTCTAGCTGCTGTCTCAATGCCCCAAGCGAGCCCGGCGTGTCTGGCAAGCCAGAGCCAGGCGGTGGGGGTGCAGCCTGGCTCTCAGGGGCCCTTTTCCAGCAAGACACCGGGCTGTAACTCAAAGCCCAGGGCCGATCCGCGCCCGCGGGGGGGAAGTAATGTCAAAGGTTCAGGAAGCCAGTTCATATAGCCGCAGCAAACAGGAAGCAATGAGGCAAGACCCTGGCTGGCCCGGGAGAGGGGCCCCTGGAAACCGAAAAGAATATAAATCAGTCAGGCCACGCCTGGCCCTTGAGCCAGCTGCCCCATGAGAGGGGCAGGTTACCACGCTGATTCACCAGAGCCCCGGCTCTTAAAGCAACATGCAAACATGAAACCAATGAGTCACACGACCCATCCCCCGGGACGGAGATGGGGGAGAGGAAAGGAAGCGGAGAGGTTAAAGCAGGAGGCACGCTAGGGGTCAGGACTCCTGGGTTCTATTCCCTGCCCTGGGAGGCGAGTGCGGGGGTCTTGTGAGTTGAGCAGGGGAGGATGGGAGTTAGGACTCCTGGGTTCTATTCCCTGCCCTGGGAGGCGAGTGCGGGGGTCTTGTGAGTTGAGCAGGGGAGGATGGGAATCAGGACTCCTGGGTTCTATTGTCAGCTTGGGGGGATCCAGCCATGTACACCTCACCTTTCCGGGACAGCTGCCGGGGGACAGCTTGGGGCTGGCATCCAGAGGGGCTGCCCCCCCGACCCCCCCGCTCCAATGGATGCTCATGGGAGCGGGCTGAACAGGAAGGTACCCTCAATGAGCGAACATGAAGGCATAAGGAGCAGCAGTGGGGCAGCCCGGTGCCGTGGGCAGCCGGAGCCCTGGGTTCTATCCCCAGCTCTGAGCTGCTGCAAGTCCCTGGTCCCACTCTGTACCTCGGTTTCCCCTCCCACCGCGGCTACTTCGACTAAGCTCTTTGGGACGGGGATTTTCTCACTAGGGGTCCGTGCAGGAGAGCTGGGCCCCATCCTGGTGGCGGGGATGGGACGCGCCTGGCACAATGGGGGCCGTGATCTCAGTCAGGGGCTGGGCAGTGCCTGGTGCGATGGGGCCCCCGATCTGGGGTGAGCCTTGCAGGTGCTATGGGGAGGGCTGCCGGTCACCCAGGGCACTTGTAGACTCCACTCTTTTCCAGCCTAGTCAGGGGTGGCTGCGTTCCCCTTGCTGCTTAGTGCTCCGACCTGCACCACGGAGGGCAGAGCTGTGGGGCACCGGCCGCGTGCCCCGCACTGACCAGCGGGAATGCAGCAGCGCTTCCCCCCTCCCGCCGATTCCCACCCTCCCACCCTGCTCACGTGCCTGCCTGGCACGGGGCCCGTCCCAGTGCACGAATGGCCCAGTGCTGAGATCATGTGAACCTGGGGGCTGGCGCTTTTCCCTTGCTCTGAGCCCCGGTGCCTGGAACGCGCTTCCTTCCTGCCCTCCTGCGGGGAGGGAGGCGCTGGCTCCTTGCACTAATCACGGGCGTGATCCCAAGCCCTTTCGGCACCGCAGCCCCCCGGGGCGGCAGGACGCACGTGCCGGAGCTCAGTCGAAGCACCCCGGGTTAATCCAGGCCCCCGGACAGCAGCACCTCACCTGCTGGGAAGAGGCTGCTCCAGGGGGAGGATACCACGGAGCTGGCAGGGCCTGGCAAATGTCACACCCAGCAGCCTCCCAAGCCCCGGTGAGAGACAGGAAAGCAAGGCAGGAAAGGAACAGGGGAGCCACTGGGGCCAGCAGCGGTGAAGTGGGGCCCAGTGGGCGGGGCACTTAGTTGGAGCCCAGGATGCCTGGGTTCTATTCGTGGCTTGCCGGCTGACCGTGGGCAAGTCACGAACCTGCTCCCTGCCTCGGTTTCCCCTCCTGCCTTTTTCCTGGTGACACTGGAAGCGCTTCAGGGAAGGGAGCGCCTGCCATGAACGGCATTCGGCCGGGCCGCAGCACCCTGGGCAAACTGAGCTCAGGGGCCCAGCTCCAATTGACTAAAAACCATTTTTTGGTGCCAGATCCGTGACCTCCTTTTCACCCCACACGCACACAGGGGTGGGGGGTGTCTTGGTCCGTGCTACCTAAGCGCTACCGTAAATCACGTAACATCCACGCCAAGTCCCAGCCGGCTCTCCAGCCAGATCTGAGAAGCGGGTTCTCTCCTCCGGAGAACGGCCTTCGAGCGGCCACAGCTGAGCGAACCGGCTCCCGGGTGGTTTCTCCCTCCCCCCCCCCCCCCCCCCCGCCCGCCCCGCTCCTGTTGTTCTGGGCACAAGGGGACGTCAGAGCAAAAGCTGTTTAGAAAGCAGCTTCCGGCAGACCGGCTGCCTTGAGGGGCCGCTACACGATCCGGATCAAGAGGGGCTTCGGGGGGAAAGACAGCAACTCCTAGAGCAGCATCTTAAATACGCCACAAAGGTGCAGGGGGCAGCCACCTCTCCTCCGGGCTTCTCCGCCCTTGCTGCCTCATGTCCCCAAGTGAGCGCTGACCCCAGTACTAGCGGGGCGCTGCAGGGAGCGGGATAGCTCAGTGGGGGGCTCTCTCCCTGTGCCGATCCCAAAGCCCCAGCATGGGGGCATGGGGCCGCAGGAAGCAGTGTGAGGCACTCAGTAAGGGGCACTCTCCCCTCACCGGCAGAGCTCACCCCAGTACACCCAACACAGGGCGCGGGGGCTGCAAGGACGATCTGGGCAGAAAGGCTCGCCTTGGTGAAGATCCAAGACATCTGCTCCTCCCGTTGAGGAGCGAGAAAGCTCATGGTCCATCTCTCAAGCATCCAAGGAATCCTCCAGCAAAGCCAGAGCTGACCCCTCTGGCTACTTCTAATTCCATCCTCCTTCCCCCTGGCACAATTTGAAGGGGGTTCTCTCAAAGGGCCCCAAAGGAGTTGGATCGTGGTGGGATCTGGGCACCTCCCTGCCTCCTGGCCATCCCTAGCCCTCATTCTACCTGGGAAGCAGAGGCTGCTGGGGGTTTGAGCGGACGGATCCATTCCTGGGATGCGGAAGAGATCCGCTGATGGCAGGAGCCGAAGGGCAGGCTGGAATAACCTAAACTTTACTCCCGCTATCTCCTACCGATACATCTGCTTCCTCCTTCCACCCTGGAGAAGGGGGAGAAAAAACACAAAACAAACTTGTTCACCCCTCGCCCCCCCCGGAGGCGGCTTCTCTAAATACAGCACCTCCGAGAGAACCAGGCGGCATTACAGCCCCGTGTCCTGTTTATGTTCAAAACAACTCAGTTGCTTATCTACCCTCCTTCCCTCCAAATCCCTCCCCAGCAGCCCCTGCCAAGGCAGGATGGCTGGTTCCGCCTGCCTTGCTGTTTGTTTTGTTGGCTGGAGGCAAGTGTGGGAAAGATCTGGGCTCAGTTCCTGACGGGAAGTGCCTTTTATTTCTTCTTATTCTTTCTATGAAGAATGAGGAAACAACAACCAAAAAACAGCAAGGGGAGATCACGGGCTGAATTAACTACCCGTCGCTGAGGGAAACAGGACAGCTGAGTCATGGGGGAGGCGGAGGGCAAGGGGGTGGTGTTAATATGGCTGGGGGGAGGGGGGGGACGAAGGCATGCAGGGAGAGATGGCGCTTCGCAGCTCACCCTCTCCCCTGGGCTAAGCAGTGGAAACAAGAGGCGAATGTTACATTCAAACCCTAGATTATGTTAATCCCATTAACAAACGGGCCAGGACAAAGCGGGGAGGCGAGGAAATTATTCTGACAGGCGAATAAGATCTCCATCGACTTTCCAGCTGCACCGGCAGATTGAATAGGTGGGCTGGTAAATTTTGCCCTGGCACAGTGCCGAGGTCTAACCCTGTTGCCTTCCAGGCGTACAGGTGATACAGGCGTAGCCATGCCGGCACGAACCACGCCGTAATCTCAGCTCTAGCCGGCAGAGCCCACCTGAACTGGCATCAGAGTGAACCAATCCCACCAGATTAAGGAACCGCTGTGTCGGCTCATCCCAATCTGTTTACTTTCCTGTTTACATCCATCCTTGGGTCTTGGGATAGACACTAGGACCTGTTTTCCTGAATCAAAACAGGAACACTCCCTCCTCCAGCAGCTTCCACAACTGCAATTTTAACCTGCATCAGGCAACTCTAACACACAGGGATTCACCACACTTGGAACCGTCCTTCCGCATCTGTTTCCTTTCAAAAAAGACACATGTCCCCATCCCAAGCGATGGCGGACTCTAAACACAAGAGGCTGTCAGTCGCGTCCGGTCACATCCGTCCAACTTCAGGAAGGGATCATAAAAAACCCAAGGATCTTAGAAATTCAAACACATGCTTTTTTGGCTCCAAATCTACGGCGGGTTTATTGTCGTTAGAAGCCCGTGGCATTTATACTTTACACTGATGCTTAGGACAAAAACAAGGCTGCTTGGTGGCCAGTCTGCCTGAGTCCATACCCTCATCCATGCGCCAAATCACAGACTGAAGCCAATCTGTTTAACTGGGAGCAGGCAATCCTGGCGCTTGGAATCACGGCTCTGGAGCGGGAAATTTCAGTGCGGGTGGGGAAGGGGATGAGTCCTGGGAAAATGGATGTCAGACAAGAGGCGGGAGAAAACCGCGACCGAAACCTTCCCCCAGCCAGGCAGGCGGCAGGGTTCGGGGAAGGAACATTTAAAGGAAACCAAAGAGGCTCTCAGGAATTCTCTGCTCACTGGGGTACGTAGGCGACCCCAACGGAGGGCAGAAGGCCTCAGGGACTGTCTGTCATCTGACCCCTGGACAGGCAGGGGTCACACTTAGTCTGGAAATGGGAGGGCCAGATGGCCTCGAGCTGGAGGTGCATTTTATAGGGCTCACCCGCCCCTCGTTTCTACATTCTCCCAGCGCGTGTGGCCAGACACCCCTGCCTGTCCTGTCTGGCAGGGAGCAGATCAACGGGACCGCTTGCTCCCCTTGCGCTGAGGGACTGGACAATCTGTGCACCATCTACCTCCAGCCGCCTGTCCAAAAGACGGTTTGTGGCCCCAGCTACACCGGTCCTTGGCAAACCCGAAGTCCTGATGGGGCTACGGCGGGTGCCCTCTCATAGTGACCGAACGGATCAATTGCCCCTCCCACACAGGGAAGCAGTGGCTTTAGACGCCACCTCCTACCACCACCCACGACCGAGTGGGAAGAGCAAAGCAGGGACACGTCGTAAGCCACCTGTAGAAAGATGACCTTTTATTTGAAGTGTGCGTACCACCGTTTCCATTCACGCCGGCGGGGTCCTCTCTCTCGCCTGAAGGAAACACGATACAGGGGGCGGGTGAGATCTAGAAACTAATCAGGGACTGACCCTCCCCAGCCCCCGTTATTTGCACTGAGATCAGTCCATTTCTCTGCAGACACACGGACCCCACTAGGCCACCGTAGAGCCGGTGCGGGAATCTCTGCCGGCCGGCTCTCCACCCCGCAGAGGGGTTCTGGAAAGGGCTAAGTCTGAAGGCAGTTCTGAAGGGCTTGTAGATGGGATGCCATTGCTGGAACCCCCCCACCCCAGACCACGCTCCTTTGAGGGTCCACAAGCAGGTGGGGGCGGCACAGGAGAGAGTCACTGTTGCTTGGACCGAGGCCATAGCCGGCTTGCCAGGGAGCCCAGGAAAAGCTGCTGCTTCTTGTTCTTGGACAGGTCGGCGAGCCGCTGCTGTTCTTCCTGCACGCACAGGGAAGGACACAAAGCCCGCGTTACTGGGGCATGCTCCCAACCCCACACGGCCCAACAGTCCTGAGCTGAGGGCTTCCTGGAGCCTTCCCCTGTTAGCCACTGAGCCCTGTCTATGCCACAGCTACCGGGGGGGTGACTCGTGAGTGATTTCAGCCAGGGAGGCGAAGTGATCGTCCAAGTTCCCACAAAGAGTTAGTGGCAGGGAGGCTCAAGATCGGATTGCCACCCCTGTGGGTTCACCCCCCCGCCCGTCCTTCCTCCCCAGCCTTCAACAGATGACGCACAAGCGCTAATTCAAGGGGAGGTGATGGCTCTTGTGTCTCAGCCTGGCTGGATATGTGCTAGTGAGCGAGCACACGCTAGTTACAGGCGAGCCTGTCACCGATATGCTCGACATCGTGGTGAGCCTGACAGGTGAAATACAGCTGAGGGGCTTGCGGAAACGCCAGTTTCTAGTCCCTGCTCTGCTGCTGGCTGGCCTTGGGCAAGTCATGTCCCCGCTCCGGGCCTCAGTTTCCCCATGTGCACAATGCTGATCTCCTTTGTAAAGCTCTCCGAGATGATGAAAAGCCAGGGCTTTACCGTGACAATTGTAACAACTACATTGGTTCCGACACGGCTATCATTAAAGCGTGGATGCAGTTAGCCCAGGAGCAAGGTACTTCTTTCGGGAGGGCTGATTCCGGTAAGTTTCCAAGCCCATTTAGCCATGGCGATATGACACCTGCGTATAGAGCAGCCCCCGAAGCCTTCCTAACGCTTCCCGGGGCAGGACTCGGCCTGTGCTCCCACCTGCACCAGCCTCTCGCGTCGCCGGTCCCTCACCACCATCGAGACATCTGTCTAGGGTTTGCATAGCACTCACGGCTGTGGTATAGCTCATCACAAGCAAGCCGGGGGGGGATGGGAGAGAAATCTTGCCACATTGTAACAGAGAAAAACCAGAAACTCCCATTCCACATGACTAGCGAGCAGGACCCTACCCTGCTCCCAACACCCACCCCTTACCCTTGCTGGGTCTTGTCTGTTTAGACTAAGCTCTGTGAGGCCGGGGTTCTTCTGTCCGCGCAGCATCGGCACAAAAGGGCCCCGATCTCGTTACTGGAAGACGCTATTGTGGTATAAACGACATCCCATCCTCCCAGGCTCTGAGGACAGACTCCACGCTGCCCCCTGCCTTCTGGTGCCACAGCCTAAGCCGGGGTGGCCAGAGCCGCGAGATCAGCGCCCTTACCTGTTCCAGCTGAGACTGCCGGCGTTTAAACGCTTCCAGCGGGTCGTCCTCCATCGAGTAGTTCTCCAGCACCGTCCTGACATCCTCGACCCCACTCAAGGCAATAGCTGTTGGGGAAGGAGAGGCTGAGCATGGGCGTGTGAACACGTCGAGCCACGCCGGACCAGGAGGCAGGGTTTCTGCAGCCTTGTGTTCCTGCTGGGGTCACAGGGTCTAGACCCAGGGGTGACGGATTCTTCCCCTCCGTGGCCCTGTCCCTGCCCCACCTCTTCCCCCGAGGCCCCGCCCCTCAGCCCAGCCAGAAGCTGGAGCCAGGTACCTCCATCTGTCCAGGTTGGGGGGGGGAGACAGCCCCCAGCCCGTGTCCCCACGCCCCGGGGTACCCGCCCGGGGCAGGTGGAGGGTCCACCCCCCACCCCCGCCTCATTCTGGCGCCTCTGTCTAGGCCCCTCTCTGAAATGCTGTCCGTTCCCAGGAGAGAGGCCCAGAGAGACCCGCTCTCTGCAGGAACGCAGAGAGCAGCTGCAACACTCGCGGCCCCTCTGTTTTCTTCTAACACCTGGCCCCGATCACCCCCCGGGGCGGGGGGGCGAACTCCAGATATAAGCCCGGCGTTCCCTCCCCCACAGAAACGGGTCAGGCGGTCGCTGAGCATCCACCCGCGCAGGGGGCAGGAGCTGCTCTTGTGACCATCCCATGGCCTTACGGAGCGATGCTTCTGTCAGATTTCATTGCCGAGCCCCCCCCCACAAGCAGCAGCCCCTGGCAGAGGGACCCCCTCCCCCCCTTACTCTTCAGGAAGGCGGCGAGGTCGAAGAGTGTCCTGTCGTCCGAGCTGCCGTCCCATTTCTTCAGCGCCATGCCGTTGAAGGGCTGCAGGCGGAACGCCTCCTTCTTGCAGTCCACCACCACCACCTTGGCGGGGTCTCGGTTCAGGCAGGAAATATCCTAGATGCGGGGACACGGGGCAGAAGCTGAAACCTGTGCTCTCCAGCCCCCGACACCTCGGGGCACTGCTGCAGGGACAGCCTGGGAGACCGATCTCACCCCGCAGGCCCAGCCTAAGCTGGGCTTCCATCCCCTCTCCCCAGCCCCTCTGCTGCAGCCCTTCTCCTGAACGGGAGCATTCAGGTGTTTTGGCCACCATGTGGGGCCAGACCTATGGAGCAGTTTGAAAATCAGAGACCTGTCCTGGGCCCACTGAAGCCCTGACAGAATTCCCTACTGCCGAGCGCAGCTGTGTGTGGCCACGGGTCTGCACAGAGCGGGATCTGTAAGCTTGAAGGGCAAAATGGAAGCTAGTCAGACCCTTCTTCTCTCCATCCCATAATGAGAATGATTGAGGGGTCGTGTAAAGGCTGGTGAAGCCAGAACACAAGAGCAACCTGTGGCACTGGGCGTTGCAGAAGGCCAGGAACCCAACGCTAGTTCTTCTCTAGCACTTTCCATCCATAGATCTTAAAGTGCTTCACCAAGGAAACTGGTATCATTAGCCCCGTTTTACAGATGGGGAAACTGAGGCAGAGAGGGGCAGCAACTTACCCAGGGGGGCCGGTGGCAGAGCCAGGGACTGAACCCAGGCCTCAAGTCCCAATCCAGTGCACTATCCACTAGGCTGCACTGCCTCCCCCGTACTGTGTCTGGATCACTGCATGACCTTGCTAGCACTGCTCAGACATAGTATGGAAGAGATGAATACACTGGAAGGCGAGGGGTGGGGTCATGTGATTGCTGCAGGGGTCTGCATTCCCTACTAGGACTGGTAGCGGGGAGGGATGTATATTCATGAGATTGCTGCACATGGGGCTGGTAACTGCACAGAAGTGACAACAGGGCAACGGATTTAAGAGCTGAGTTAACCTAGATTTTTTTGGGTAGTACCAGCGGTAAACAGGGCAGCGGCGCTCCGCAGCCTCCAGATCTGATTTACGCCCTTGTTGCCCCGTCCCCTCCCCAGCGATATTCCAGTCGTAAACAAAGCACACCCCGCTGGGAAACGAATCCCAGTGATGGTACCAGCAAGCGCTTTCTAAAGCCGCGACATCTCGGCTGGAACAGCAGGGCTGCTCCTTGCAAAGCCGCCCCGCCCCCTCCAAAATCCACAAACAATCAAAACACAGGGAGCGCTGCCCTGAGAGAAAAGGACGCCCTGCCCACCCCGGGACAGCAGATGGGAGGTGAGAGGGAGGGAGGGCGTGTGTGTGTGCGCGGGGAAAAGAGACAGAAGGTCCATAGCAAAGCAAAACATCCCTGCTCTATTGTGAACACAGGTGCTCAAATTACAGCGCACGAGGCCAGGGCTGGGGAAAGAGGGAGCAGCTTTTCGCGGGCAGAGCGCTGCCTAGATGCAAAGGCGATATGGGACAGTTTCATGGACGAGGGGGCATGGGACTGTTTCACGGATCGGGGAAGGGGGGGGGGGCAAGGCAGCACATGGGGACCCAAGGCCAACACAACTGTGCTCAGAGGGGGAGAAAGTACAGAGCAGCTCTGAATTTCGAGCTGCCTACATCCCAAAAGGGGTCTAACCTGCCTGGGAGAGTTTTAACGCCCAGCCAGGCAGCGGGGCACACGTGTCTAGAAGTCACAGAGGACCAAGCCGTCTGCTGCACTCAGAGAGCCCGAGCGGCAGACGCACAGGAATACAAGGTCAGGGTAGACAAGGCTGACAGGGATCGTCTCCATATTCGCATTCTGCCACTGTGGCAACGAGGCAGCAGGCAGATGCTGTACGTACCATCCCTCACTGGAGGACGGAGCAAAGGGCAGGAGGGCCCCTTCCCCGCCCCTGCCCACCAGCCGCCGAAACAAACTGAAATTAACATACAGCACGTTTCTGGACGGCAGACAGCTGAGAGGGGCCGCTTGTTAAACACAAGCGATGCATCAAGTCGGGCAAGGGAAAGCTCTCTGAGGTTTGGTAATAATCTAGCACAATCGGGCACGGATCTTCATCATGCTGAAGCAGCAAAGCTCACGGCAGCTGCCCTCGTTTTCAAGGCGACCCGCACAAGGGAACGAATTGCGTTTCTCCCCATTTTCCTCCTTTACCTGGTCCGCCCCTCCCCAAATTTTGCTCATTTTTAAAGCCAGGAATATTAAGCCTGATCTTCCCTTGATTGTGTCGGATGACAAAGAAGGGTGGACGAGGAGCCTTTTCAGCTGGAAAGACGGTTCTCTCGAGTGTTTGAGTTTATTGGCCATTGTCGCAAACAACGTTTTAAACATCTGAAACAAAAGTCACTTTCGCCTCTGACAGATTTTTGCCCCAGCTCCTTAAATGGCCCCCTCAAGGACTGAACTCACAACCCTGGGTTTAGCAGGCCAATGCTCAAACCACTGAGCTATCCCTCCCCCCGCATCACACCCACTTGTACAGCCCTGGAAATCCGCAGATCTCCACTTTTTATCCATGGATATCTGCATCCGCGGATGCGGTTGTATTGTGTACCCTCTTTGCGGATTGGATGCAGGTCCAAATTTTTGCGCAGGGCTCTCCCCATGTGAATGCTTTTATTCAGACGTAAAGGGACTTGAATTCATTTCATCTTAATTCACTTCCAAATTAAATTAAGGTAAACCAATTTAAGGCCACTAATTCTGAGACTGCCCACACGGGGATGTAATACAGTTTAACGAAAGATGTGAATTTAAAGTGGATTTGTTCAATTAACTACTTTTCCTGAGGTTATGGTCTTGTCTACACTTCAGACCATGTGAACTGCAGAGCGCACTGAATTGTTGCACTCTAGCTACCCTGAGCACGAACTAAACGGTTTGCATTAATGGAGAGGACCACGTTAGTGCAAACTAGGTACCTTTTAGTTCCCACCAGCAATATCAGCACAATACTTCGGTGTGTCCTGCAATTCACATCCCCACAGTCTGCACTGTGGCGAAGTGTAGACGGACTCCAAGAGTCCTCACGTCAAGAAGCCCCAGTGTACGAAAACAACTAGAAAACAAAGTCCCCTAGAGGCCTTCCTTATGTATCAACGGGCACAAAGCCAGCATGCTCCCCCTGCCACCGGTCACCTTTCAAAGCAAGATTCCAGCCAGAACGGTCACATTCTCTGACAGACACACACTAGGATTTGCATCGGTGAAGGCAGATGTGACTCAGAGCAAGACGGGGTCACATCTGCGCGAAGCTGGGGTTACTCAATGAAGGAGACGCCGTTTCCCTTTCAATCACTTCCCCCCGGCAAGCGCCAGGGGCAATGGAAAACTTCTCTGCTACTTCTGCCTCCATCGTACCCCTCCTTCATCCCAGCTCAGCAGTTTACAGCTTTCTCAAGTAAAGGCCGTAAAGAGGGTTTTTTGGCGTTTGCTTCTACAGGGATGAATCGGCTGGCGCAGAGGCTTAAACGCTGTTGAGGCTCACAACACAAAACACACTACGTAAGCTGGAAAAACTTGGCACCGTGAGTCTCTGACGGGGAAAGACCACAGGCTGAAGTTGACTGGCAGAGCTGTGGGACTAGTCCAAGATTGGAACAGCACGGGGAGGTGGCAGGACCGGACTGAGGGGGCATCAGCAGAGCGAGAGGGGGAGGTGACATCAGGAGGCAAAGGTCTGAAAGCAGCACGTTCACCACAAAACGCATGACGCTTTCAGAAATGGTCCGTTTCCTGCTCACTCCAGCATAGATGTGTTCCGAGATTAACTTTGGGGTCTCCCGCACTAGGAAGCGGCGAAACTCTTCAAGCCAGAACCCCCAGTAAAGATACCTTAACGTGGTGTCCATCCATGTAATGGGTGGCATCTCGGAAAAGCCGATAGGAGATGAATCCGTGAGGGTCCACGCTGTCAATGAGGGGGAATGCCGTCTGGAGGAGAAAGGAGAGAGGTGATTCAAGTCCTGTACCAGGCAACCCTGCAGGCTTAAATGCGTCCACAGCCCTTCACTCAGACACACCTTGAAAAACATTAGGGCTCAGCAACAGAGCTTACGAGAAGTAGCATGTAGGTATGTGAAGTTAAAGAAAACCAGGCACGGGTTTCAGAAGTCCGGGACAACCTAATGCATACAGCTGCCTGGAAAATGGAAATATCTTCCTGTGAAAAATGTAATAGTTTTGGAAAAAACCTCTTCCTGAATGGGTGCCATTTTTCCTGGGAAGGGATTTCCAGAAAAGGTGCATTTTAGAGAACCAAAACAAAAAAAATTCAGCTTCTGGAGGCAGAATCTGAAACAGACACAACATGAGCAGCTGGGGAGCCATGATTTTGATTTTCCCAACAGAAAGCAATCAATTTTTTATTTTGATAAAACAGAAATTTACCCATGGAAAATTTCCATTTTGCGAAAACGGCATTTTCCGTCAGAAAATCAGTCAGATTGGAAATTCCTGACCAGCTTTACTAACAGATCCGGGGCATTTCTTCCAGGATGTATGAAAAGCAAACGGATGCGTTTTTTGGTCACCCTGATACACCCCCAAATCCATCGTGCACCTTGATGTCACAGCAGGCCAAGTTTGGCAATAGTAACAGAAGAAACATGCCCTGGGGAGGAGGCTAGAAAAGGCAGGAACGCTGAGAGGAACAAGGCACGGTTAAAGGTTAGTAATTACCAAGGTCTCCAGCACACCCCATAAAAACTGGTGTCTCCCCCGCCTACAATTCACACGGATGGGGCGTTTAATCATTCTGGAGACAGAGAGGCACCCCATGGCTGGGCACAGGAGTGCCCTGTTGAGGACTTGGGTTCAGACATTTCTCGTGAAGCTGGTGCGCTTTGCTGGGGCAGCTTGCAGGAATCACCCCCCCCCAGTGCACCAAAGGGGAAGCTATGCTGGATCTCAGCACGGGCCACCCCTTCCCTTGATGTGTTTTGAGGGCAGCACGGCTGGCCAGATGCATGCCGGTCCCTCAGTAGGTTCCAAGGGCAGGGTTTTTGCCCTATGGACGAAAGGACGGTCCCATCAAATTAGCACAGCAATAGCCCCAATTCAACAGGTTGAATGGAGAAGATGAGGACCATATATATTCAAATGAGCAGCAGCATGTTCCAAACTCCGCCCTTCACGCCCCAGCTATTCACTGAAGGCAGGCCAAGAGTATGCGGAGACTCACTGGAAAGACTTTGCCTCACATAGCAAGAGGGACACTTGCTCCTGGGAATCTGGGTATAGCCAATCAACCCACCCTCACTGGGCTAAACCAGCCCCTCCCCCCTCCACCCCAGGTTTAAGGGCCACAAAACAGAATGGGCGGCGTTAACCCAAGGAGCACAGCGCGTCCCCATCTGTACGCCGCCCGGCCTCTTCCCGGTTTGTCAGAGATTGTTGGAGAAGCTCGCAGTCTCCCCCACCCCCTCTTTTATCCAGGGCATGCCAGCTGCACCTGTCTGAGAAGACATCACCGAGCACGCCCCCCCGCCCCCCAACAGCACTCACCATGCCCGTCTCAGATGTAAAGATGACTATTTCATAGAGCGGCGCCAGCTGCTGAAACAGACTGTCGATGCCCGGTCTCTTCTTAAAGCGCCAGCCGGTTACTAGCTGAGGACAAAGGGAGGGACGGAAAGAAAAGCCATGAAATGACAACTCGCTAGGGAAGGACAGTCGCTGATTTCCAACAGAGGGGCCGACACCGGAGGCCTGGCTGGCATCGCGTTGTCCGGCAGGGAGAGTAGCCAAGCGCTCCAGTGCAGCCAAGCAGCGTGGAGAGAACACAGGGGGAATAAGGCACCCGGAAGTCTGGGAAAGAGGCCAGCGGTTCTTCATGACATGCCCCCTTCCCCCCAACTCATGTATTATCATAGCCCCTAGGAGTCCCGTCCTGCCTTATCCTGTATTATTGTAGGGCCTGCGACCAGTGCCAGGCACTGGACAAACACAGACCGAAAAGATGATCCCTGTCCCGAAGGGCTGACAATCCGAGACAGAGACACGGACCGAAGGGGGAGTACAAGGAAACAACAAACCAACACTGCTCAGCATGGCAGCCAGTCTCATCACTCCAGCGGCCCAACCAGTCCCATTCTTTGTAGGCCTCATGGGAAAGGACTGTGAAGGAGGGATCTGAGGGAAGTTAATCGGGCGGATGTTTACAGAGAGCTCCTCCTGAGCACAGGGGGCAGCATGGACCAGAGCACAAAGGTGCATGTTTGAGAATTTCACAAATGGGCAACTGGCACCAGGGGCCAACTTCTCGATAGCGAACTATAGAAGACAGGTAGGGGATAGGCCGTGAAGGGCCTTGAGAATGAACACAAGCAGCTTATGTTTGATGCAATGGAGAAGGGGGAGCCAGTAGGAGGCAACTCTCCCTAACCCTTCATTCCCCACCTGTTTGGGTGTGTCTGTTGTTCCAAGCACTGGGTAGGCCTGCTCTGTGGACCACAACCCGACAGACTGCGTTAAACCAGTGCTCAGATCCCAAAGATGCCCTGCTCTGTGGCTGATGAGTTAGCAACTCAAACACACGAGTGGTGTCAGGGCTACTGGAAGTTGGCGGCACTGCTCTGTCCACAAGTTCCCCTCTATGTAAGAGCGAGGGCTGGCCTGGACTGGCTAGCCTGCTGAAATAGCATGATCAGCTGTCCTTCAAATCCACAGACAACTCCAGACTTCCCAGCATAGCCTGGGACGCTAGCATTTCTCCCCAATTCTACGGCCTCCCTTCCCTTGGTTACCTGATCACAAAACAACAATTTACAAGTTAAATGCGTCCAATTCACAGTAGTTAAGTGGTTCCCAAACTGTGGGCCGTGATGTCATGCCTGTTACCTTTGGGAGACATTTGGGCCATCCATGGGTCAAGCCGGAGTGGCGTTGTGACCCCATGTGCTAGGTCACAATGCCAATCAAATTTGAGCTGCTCACCCCTCTGTCTCCATCTTCAGAGGGACGATGGATGGGCTAAGCCCACGTGCACCAGGCCGCAATACCCGGAGGAGGGTGCCGGGCTCAACCCTGCAAGACATGGGAGTTGCTGCTGTCCAGGGTGCGTGCAGAGCAGGCCCCCTTCTCCCCCCAGCCAGGGGGTCGCATTACCAGGAGGGGAGCTCAGTTGGAGACGGGGTCTGGAAAAGTTTGGGAACCGCTGTCAGGACTTCCACAACCAAACCAAGCAGCAGCTCCCAAGACGTGGCTCGAAGACATGTCCTAACCCTGAGATGTGCGCTGTGATCTAATGACTGCCGAGGGGAAACTGGATTGGGATGAAGATGCTGGGGGGGCTGGATTCAACAGCTTGATCTGCAAGGCGAGTTCTCCATTTGTGGGTGCTCTGTTCCATCTTGAGGCTACAACCACAGGGCCGGACTTGCTGGGTCAGACAGCTGGCCTACATGCTCATGGATCTCTGTCTGCAGTCATTCGATCCTGCCTCAAGATGCTGTGACGTACTGGAGAGGAACCCGAAGTTTGAAAGATGGAGCAAATGCAATCCCTCCTCCTGGTCTCTGCTGGCACCACCCTCTTTGGCCCAGCGCATCTGCTGAAGCACCACACCCCATTGACACAGCAGAAGGCCTGCACGTGTACAGCATGCAGCTGGCTCCCCCACCACCAGATGTTCCCTCCTCTCAGAAGCAGCCTGCTGAGAAGAGGTTTAGTTACTGACAGCTTTTAGGATCACGCAGACGGGGGGGTCCATCTCTTCCCCACTCCCGGTGCTCAACGCACAGCTTCTGTTTGCTACAGCTGTCAGATCTGCGGGAATCCAGCTAGCACTCCCAGAATAAAAGCAAGGGTCGGTTCACTGAACTATCCATAAGGAACAGAGCTTTACCAATGCCCCCTTGATCCCGACCATGTGTACCCCTGCAACTCCAATTCCGGGCTTTCCACACACAGCTTTGCTGATGCCCATCGGTCCTAACCTGCAGCCCGTCTGGGCTCTCTGTGCACAGAATTGTACCCCCATTCCTGACTAGCCATACCACGGGCTTTTCCTAGGAAGCCACTTGTGGTCTGATCGTTGCATCAACCTATAGAGTGGCCCTGTAGAGGGAAGAAACAGGCGCCATGTTGGGACCACTAATCTAAATCTCACTTACGATCTATCAGGATCTCAACTAACGCTCTCCCCATGTGTCCGTCGCGAAAGCACTTGAAACAACACACAAAGAATCTGAGGGAAGGAGCCCTCCTCCTCCAAAACACTCTCTCCAGAAAGGGGAACGGCAAAGGGGAGAGAGACGGACTTACCGACCACTCGGGATGGAGCAAAACATCTGTAAGCTCGATGACCAGGGTGTAGGGAGGCTGGTAATATGGTTCTTTCAGGGGGTCTGGAAGCAGCTTAGGGCTGGTGGGCTCTATAATCATCTGCAGGGAAGAGACCCAGGAAGACAGAGTTACAGGTGCATGAAGAAGCCAGATAAGGAGGTGCTTGGAGCAGCAAGGCAGAAGAGCACAACTATGAGGGCAGGGGGCTGGACTCGATGACCTCTCGAGGTCCCTTCCAGCCCTAGAATCTATGAATCTATACATGGCTCCCCGGCACGCTGCATTAACATGCGTGGGTGAGATACACAATTCCTGCACCACGGATATCGTTCATTTCATCTCTACGTCGAGCCTCATGAGCGGTACAAAAAAAAACCCCCGCCACTGGTACTTCCTCCTTCCTCAAAAGGCTTTAGTTCCCAAGATGCTGTTCTCATGCCACTGAATACCTGAGTGTTTCTGACAGGTGGCAGAGGACGGGGCAGTTTCAATCCAGATCTAAACATCTGCTGCTCTCTTTCTGCGGCTGCTCTCCCCAACCCCATCCCCATGCTGACCTCGTAACCTATCGGCTTTGGAAAAAATGCCTGCGACTCCCCATTGTTGTACCAGGCTTTTGTTTAATCAGAGGAAACAGGAGAACGCTGTTAACACCTCGTTACAGCTTGCCTCAAAAACTAACATGTGGGAGATTTCAGAGAACACAGGTCCCTCCCAACCTGGTACAGTCTGCGCTAGCTGCACCCCCGTGAAACCAAGGCTTTGTCTACACTGGAAACTGAGCAGCAAAACTTTTGTTGTTCAGGCACGCGAAAATAAAAACACAACACTCTCACCGAACGACAAAAGTTTTGCCGGTGTGAACAGTGCTTTGTCGTCAGGAGCGCTCTGAAACGGTCCTCCACTATCCATTTGTGCCTGGCAGCAGCCTTCCCGGCTCAGGAAGCTGCGTTAACAAGACGTGAGCTCCTAATGAGAGCAAAGCTGCTGGGGTGAAGAGATTTTTAGCTGCCAAGGTGTAAGGGACAGGCCACGGTAGGGTGACCAGACAGCAAGTGTGAAAAATCGGGACAGGGGGTGGGGGGTAATAGGAGCCTATATAAGAAAAAGATCCAAAAATCGGGACTGTCCCTATAAAATCGGGACATCTGGTCACCCTAGGCCACAGTTCAGGTTGGAGAGTTTCTACCCTGGAATAGCTGATGACATTCACAACACAGAGAGCTCGACACCTACACATTAGGGGCAGCATCAACCGTTGCAGGGGGAAGAACACAGAAGCCTGGACGCTGATCTTGGCACGACGAAGAGAGAACTTTTTTTTTGAAGCTAGACCAATTTAGACTGGAAATAAGGCGTACGTTTTTAACCGGGAGGGTAACGAACCACTCGATCAACTTACCAAGGGCCGTGGCGAATTCTCCATCACGGGGAATTTTTAAATCAAGAAAGGATTTTTTTTTTTTTTAACGCTCTAGCTCAAAAGGAATAATTTGAGGGCAGTTCTCTGGCCTGTTCTATGAAGGAGGACAGGCTACATGATCACAGTGGGCCCTTCTAGCCTTGGAATCTACGAATTATCAATAGGAGAACCGCCAGCCTAAACGTATTTCATGAATGGCTTGAGGGCTTCCTTACAGGATGTCTACACAGCGACAGCTGTGCATGGGTTAGCCCGCCAGAGCTAGCTTGAATCAGCTAGTGGGGGTAAGAACAGCCAGGAAGACAGGACTGCATGGGTGGTACAAGCCAGGCACGGACCCGGGGTACGAACTCTGCTCGCTAGCCTGGTCTGCCGCACTGTCTTCACTGTTATTGTTACCTGCTGGATTCAAACTAGTTCAGGCTTCCCCTGTGGTAGGGCAGTATCAGGCCCCTCCCCCTTTTTTAACAGGTGGGAAACTGAGGTAAGGAGGTGCTGAATGACATGTCCAAGGTCACACCGAATTCCGCGGCGAAGCAGGGAACTGATCCAGATGCCCAAAGACCTAGGCCAGTGCCCTATCCCCTGGGCCATCTCAGTGTGGGTCTCTATGTGCTATCAGAAGACAAATGATAAAGAACTGCAACAGACCTACCAGAACCATCTGGAGAGGGGCTCTGTTTCCTAATCACAAGAGTTACATTTGGCCCAAGCTTGTGAAATTTACGCTGGCATTTCTACCTGACTGAAGAGCCCAGGATCAGCCCTTTAATGAGTTATTCAAGACCTGCTGGAGGGTTTGCACAGCAACTCACCTGCCTGTAGTCTTTGAAATATTTATATGTCCTTCGGAACTGCTGAACCACCACAGGATCTGCAAGAGAAAAGGAGGAGTTGCATGTAGCAGTAGCATCGAGAGTGGGAAATGTCTTCACGCCTCACATCGCAGCTAGCAGGGAAACGAATCCCTGCCTAGCTGGGGATTCTGAAAGGACCATATGCAAACAGGCTGGGTGGGAAGGAGAATGCTTTGATGCTTGGGGCATTAGAGCGGAGGTTCAATGTCTAGCTCCCTACAGATTTCCTGGGCGATCTTGCCCAAGTCACTTAATCAGCGTGCCTCAGTCTCTCACCTACAAAATAGGGTTAATGCTCCTTTCCCTCACAAACATACTTTGCTCATTCGTGACCGAAAGGCTGCCCGTGATGGCAACACATAAAATACCCAGAGAGAGGCAGGTACAAGATAGAATGTATCATTTCATTAGCCAGGGATCCTTTTAGGGGGACAAACTCTTCCGATTATACTTCCACCAAGGAGACTCTGCACAAGAAAACCCACCCAACAACTGGTGATGCTGTAAGGATTTGCTTCAGCATAGGGTCTGATTAGTTAAGTACCAACATCCTCATGGAGGATCCTATTCATGTCAGCCAGCCTTGCCAAGAGTCTACTCATCCTCTTCCCCAGGCCAACCAGCATGTTCTGGACAGGGCTGCAGATTCGGAGTTCGGGACACCTGGGTTCTATTCCCAGCTCTAACACCAACCTGCTCTCTGACCATAAACAAGTCCCTTCTCTTTATGCCTCTATTTTCCAGTCCACCCCTTGTCTAGACTGTACGCTGTGCTGCTCTAAGATCTTTCATGTAGCTGCTCTATCCCGTTGGCACAATTAAATCACCCCCAAACGAGCGGCGGTAACTACTCCGTGTCTGTGCAGTGCTCCGCACAATGGGGGATCTCAGTTGGTCTGGGCAGCGCCCGGCACAACGATGCCCCAAGGAGCAATTTGTTTTGAGGCATAAGATAGTTTTCCATCATCACCAAAAAGGGGGTTGGAAGGTAATTCAGTGGGCGGGGGAGGCAGGTGACAGCAAGCAGAACTTGAAAGTAGACTGGCAAAATTTTCGTGGCTAAAATATACTGGTTATTTTATGCTTCATTTCCATTATTTACAAGCCTCATACAGGTCTTCTGTTGCAGTGAGAGGTGGGGGCAAGTTACCCCCAAACTATCCCGTTCTCTAACAGGCAAACAGAATTTAGGGATGAATGGAGAGTGAAAGGAAGGGAGGGGGAAGGAAGGCATATGCACATCAGTACATGAACACGGTTTTTAGCTGCCAATCAGGACCAAACTACTCAAGCGTCTGAGATTTTTTGGGGGAGGGGCAAACTTGAGGCACTAAAGGTGATTCTCAAACAAGAAGCAGCATCCTTCTGAAAATCAGGCCCCTTCTCTTTAAGGGGTCAAGCTGGAAACGCAAAAAAATGGAGACACCCAAAAGCTAGCCACAGTTGACAATCTCGGCCCATACCTTGAAACGGGAAGGAGGCTGCCCTAAGAGACACCCGTGATAGCATTTATTTTGGGGGCACTGAGGCTGCGTCTAGAAAGCAGAAGTCTAGGGAAAATACTCGGTGCAGGAACAAAAATATACAACTGTGTATCTTCCGATCATCCGCCATGCTAGCAGATGAAGTGGGGGCTGCTGTCTGGCAATCCAGACCATCTGATGCAGCTCTCACATATGCAGAAGCATCCCTCCCACCCCCCCCAACGCACACAAGGAATGGATTTTTCAATTACTGGCCTCCTGTCTCTTCAGATGTTCCCATAAGCAGGGGTCAGGCTGTAGAGAGCGTGTGACTGAGTCGGCAGTCCCCACACCATCGCTGTTAACTATCCCTCTGAGATTACAGCTTTACCATCTTAGCAGCCAGGGTTATTCAAACAGAAACTGTAAGTTAATCAATCAAAGGCAGGCGCACTGAATGGTACATAATTTGGGGGCAATTGTTATGATAATGCGGACTGAGCAGCTGGGGCGGATGACGATGGGGCTGTTGAGAGTGGGATTCAGGTGTCAATTGCAGGCCCATACAGGGGAATCCGACCACAGGCAAGGCTGCGTTGGACTTTGACTGTCTGTCAGATGCAACACTAACAAAGAACAACACACCCTGGAAAAGTTACATCAGGAAAGAAAAAAAGGATATTGTTTTAACATCAAGTCTCATTTGCAAACGAGTTTACCGGGACCATGTTTTAAACTTGGACTCTCTGTCCAATTGTCCCCTTCCCTCCCATGCAGAATATTACAGATCTGCAACACCAATTAATATTTCTGAAGCAAACACCCCCCTCTTTTGAAAATTCTAGCATGCAGGGGACGCAGCTGGGAGACAGGACACCTGGGTTCTATTTCCAGGTTTGAAAGGGACCAAAGCTCGGAAATTGATCAGTTTCCAGGTCTGAAACTGACAACACACTACTTCCCTGCCTCGCTTTCCCCTCTGTAACACAGGGAGGGACAATCGCTTTGCAGCCTACAGATGAAAACCACTACATAAGAGCAAAGTCTTTAGTGTGACCTCAGGAAAACTGAGAACACACAATAGCTTTGGGGAGAGGGCGCTCAGCTCCATAGTGGAAAGTTATCTGCCGCATGTCTGCAGGGGAGTAGGTACCCATTGTTTTAACACACAGGGGAGGCGAAGAAAAGGTCTGCAGCGTCTCGACAGATTAGTCTCCATCACATGATGGTTGGCGCATGGTGGTTAAACAATTCTGTTAACCCCAACCCGCACATCTTTAAATCTAAAAGGAAGAGCTCGGAGAATTAGCCAGAGATTTGGAGAGAGGAAAAGGGGGAGGGGGAGTTTTCTATTATGTCGGACAATGGGCCACTGACTGAAAAATGGCTTTTAATCTGGACGGAGCATATGCCAGGCCTGCTGAACGGAGCAGGTGAAAAGCGCTTCCTATCCCAGCTCACTCACTCTCAGGGGGCCTGCGGGCAGACAAAGCCTAGGCCCCGCCTCCTCTGTGTGTTTCTGTACATGTTTGATCTGAAAGTGTTCCGCTCGCCGGACCGTCTGCCTTTGAAAGTGTTCAGCGAAGTTCCATCTGCCTCTCTGTTTTCCAGGCTCCTTCAGGGAGGGGGGCAAAAGTAACATAAAGGGTCTGATTTGCAGAGCACCCCCCAGTTCAACTCAGTGGGCGCGCAGCACCTCTGAAGGTCAGACTCCCCCCTCCCCCCACAGCTTTGCTATTTTCCCTTACAAACTGTAGGACGAAGCAGGACCACCGCTTGAAACTTTCTCACTACGATTCTGCATTATTGGGATCGGAATAAGGGCTGTAACCCCCCTTCACACACCCCCACCCCACAATCTGGCAGATCTTTATATGCTCTTAAATGCTGTGAAACGAACAGACAAGGTGCGGGAGGGTAGCATCTTTGATTGCGGTGATTTTCAATCTTTTTTCATTTGAGGTCCCCTAAACATTTTCAAATGGAGGTGCGGACCCCTTTGGAAATCTTAGACAGTCTGCAGCGCGCAGGTTGAAAACCACTGTTTGATTGGACCAACTTCTGTTGGTGAAAGAGACAAGCTTTCGCGCTTACACAGAGTTCTCTCTTTCACCAACAGAAGTTTGTTCAATCAAAGGTATTACCGTGCCCACTTTGTCTCACTAATCTCCCGGGACCAACACGCTGCCAACATCAAATGAACAGTCAGCCTGTAGGATTGAGAGGTGTGCACCACCAGAAACCACCAAAATAGGTCTGTCCAATGGCATTATGTTGGTGCAGGTATTCAGAATATTCAACGCACTGTAGGAAGAAAATCCAGAAACATGTGGGCTTTATCAGGGAGATTTGGAAAGCTTTGCCTAGTAGGAAGCATGGGCGGTAGAAAGCTGGGGCCTGGGTGAATTTGGGGGGTCACAGCCTGGCGGAGGGGGAGTCTACGGCTCCTTCAGAATGCCGATCCATGAAACAGATGGGCGAGCAGCTGTAGAACGATCTGAAGCTAGCGAAGGCACGCTGGACGGGACGAAGGTATGAGAGACCGCGCTGCGACAGGATGCCGTCGAAGCCTGACCTTTCCCCACCGCCACGCTCTGACCCCCTTGGGGCTCTCTCTCCTGAAATCTGCCCCTGCTCTTCGCTCCTCAAGTGGAACAGGCGAAGAAGGGTGGCATCTGGAAAGCCTATGGCTCCCGTCTCTTGGGGACAGACATACTACAGCGCCATATCCCCCCCTCCCCCTTCAGTCCATGTCTCAGCAGTTTCCCACTCTGCTCCCTTCCCTCAGCTATGCCCAGGGATGGGTAGGCAAGGGAGAATCGTTAACCCTCCCATCCCAGCACAAGTCCTGCCTGACCTTCTGCCCTTGACAAGAGAGATGCACATGCTGTTTATGCACCAATACATCTGCTCTGGAGAAGCAGCTCAAACACTCGCCCTTTCACTCAGCTGATTAGAATTGTAAAGTAACTATTTATTGATTTTTTTTTTCCCCTGGGGGAGCTGAGCATGTTATGCTTATTACTGCTCACTCCCTATCCAGCTTAAACACATTAAAGAATTAACATATTTATATTCTGGCTTGCCATATCCTGAGCTGCTCTCCTCCCAGATTTCTCTGCCACCTAAATCCAAAAGGTGGTAAAGACATTTATGCTCCCAGCCAGCCAAAGTAAAGGGTTTAAATCCTCGGTCGGGCTGGGATTTTACCAGATGGGTCTCCAACAACATCATAGTGACATAATTCCATTGCTTGTATAATCAAGCGGGGTATGAAAACTGCCCTGAATGTAGCTTTGGAAGGAATAGCAAAACAAACGCAATGCGGGGGGGCGGGCGGGGAGATATTCATAAACCTGATCGGAGAGGCAACTCTCTCACCGACTGGCCGAGGTTTGAACAGAGCTCTGCGATTGTGCTGCCAGAGCGTTCAAAACTGCCTCTCCACTCACCAGGAGTCCTCTTCTGTGGTTCCAAAACTTATGCCCGCTTTCAACAATTCAATAGGTTTGGGTGTGGGTGGGTGTGTGTGTGTGGAGATGGGGTGAGATTATACAGGACTGATTTTGGGGCCCATACAGTTTAATCGAGTTTAAGGCCAGAAGAGACCAACGGATCATTTAGTCGGACCTCACATATAGCACAGGACATTCATGTTCACCCTGTCAACTGTGAGTCACAGGGAGAGAACAGGAGAGGCTGAGGTGCCAAGGCCCGAGGGTTCTACAGTAGCAGGGAATTGATTAGGTGAGACAGGCCCAGATGATCCCAGCTGGAGCTCCACACCCCATGCTGCAGAGGAATAAATAACCCCAAAGTCCCTCCCAATCTGACCTGGGGCGGGGCGGGGCGGGGGGGGAGAGAATTCCTTCCTGACCCTGAATCTGGCAAACAGTTTGACCCTGAGCATGAGAGTCAGACGCACTGGCCAGGCAGCTAAGAGAGGATTCTCTGCATGACCTCAGAGCATGGTCCACTGTACCCCGGCCATGGCCAGTCTGATACTCCAGAGGAAGGTGAAAAACACCCTCCGCATCAAACAAAACAAACTGTGCACTGGTGAACAAATTCCTTCCCGACTCCACTGCAGGTAAGCGGCTAAAGCCCCAAAAGCATGAGATTTGATTATAGTCACTAACTTGATGCAGAGCGGCAGTTGCTATCAGCATGTCACGGGCAATGCAGGCAGTCCTGTTCTCCCCATGCCCATGAAGGGAAGGGATGAACAAGAGGAAGCAGATTCCCGGATACCAAGTCCAGAATTTCCGGCACTGCTACAATCTCTCAGCCCATGATTTCAAAACGGTCCTCCCATTCCACAATCGGAAGGGTGGAAGGGAAGATACCTCCCCCTTTAGGTTTGGAAAACTCCTGGCACATTCTTGGGCACGACCGGAAACAAGTATTAGAACTAACACCTTGATTGGTGAATTTTGGGGTGGTTCTATTAAATTAGTAGGTTACTGATTTCAAATATACATCTAAAAGAAAAAGATGAATGCTGAACACGACTCTGCTGCGGATTTTTGGTCCCATGACGATATACCTCTTAAGCTTCCTAAAAAGCACTGGCTGGCATTTTTGAGCATTTAATTTGTGGGGGTTCAAAGGGTCAAACTGTTCATTCTTTGGCGGGTGGGAAATTGTGCCTGGGTTATAGATCACCGTATACCTCTGAGATTAGCAGAGAGTTCAGGTGCGAGTTTCACATGATCTTTGCTAGTGAATTTCAGATTTAAAAAAATGCTGAGAGCTTTACTGATGGACATCGTCATCATCGTCCTGGCCTTTGAAGCTCCCACGCCTCCTCGGATGATCACACAATGCGGATTTGATTGCAGCTGGCCACTGTGCAATGGAGACCTGAGCGAATATCGAGCTAATCTTCTGCAGTCGGGAGCTCATTCTCAGCTGCTGCTTTTAGTGCTGGTTCATTACCAATTCATCTTGTTTTAATTACAGTATGAACTCTGGGCTGATTAATATGGAAATGGACAGGACTTCAGCTACAACTGGAACAGCAATTAAACACCAGGCCGGGTCCTGCAACCGAGATAGTTCACTTGGTCAAGGACGCAGTCTTGCCTTTCCCAGAATCCCGATGCCATATGGCACGCTGGTGATCGCGGCAATGCCAGGCAATCCCGGAAGGTGGGAACAAACCCCATTATCTTCCGTGGTGGAAAAACAAGTGTAGGTGTCCAGGTGGGAAACTAAAGAGAAAACCACACAGGAATCCAAGTCAAACAGAAGCCTCATGAATTAAGAGCCTACGAACACCGCTGATTGTGCAGTCCTGTTTACACTACAGATCTTACGCCGGCATAGCCCCCCTAGAATAGATACGGCGTACGCCAACGGAAGGAGTTGTGGCAGTGTAGAAACACCGTCTCCCCAAACAACATTAGCCAAGCCACCAGAAACACACTTCTGCTGGCATAGCTGCATCTACCCTGGGGGCTTTGGTGGCATAGCTTTGTCACTAGCAGGTGTGATATTTTCTACACTCCTAGCTGCCATAGCTATACTGGTATAAGTTTTACGGGTAGCCTAGGCCTTAGAGAGAAGATAGTGTCTGGTTTTCCTAGAATCTCCCTAAGCAAAGGACACTATGAGATGTGTGAAGGGACAGGACGGTCTAAGCACGTCTCTCACGAGGGCCATTTGTATTAAGTGACCGGTGATTTTGGGGGTGCCCAAACCGAGACACCATAAAGAGGCCTGATTTTCAGAGGACAGGTGCTCAGCTCTTGCAGAAAGTCATGCCCTTTAAAGGTTCCTCAGACTGGGCGCCACAGAAGTGAGACACTCAAAATTGCCGGCTGCTTCTGAAAATCTTGATCTACGGTGCAACAGGAAAGGAGCTTTCCACCAGATTCTCGCTTCCCAAACACCTTTGCTTCTGCCTATCGCTCTGTTACCTGGAGATCCATGGGAGGATGATGAATGGGAGGGTTGAATGGGAAATGAGAGAGGAAGAGACACTCGCGCTACATCTATGTGAAGAGAGGAAATGGTTTTACTGAACAGTCACTACGAGATGAGAAAAATCAAATTCAAAACACTCCGTCTCTCTTAGAGACCCAATGCCGGGAGTCTTCCTTGATCGGCGTTTGGTCATGTTCTGTCCTAAGCCCTAAGTAACAGAGCAGCCACGCCTTGGCTTGGCGAGACTGTTCCCCAGCTGGAGATCTCACTCCCGTTCAGCCTCAGGGTAGGAATTTCAAACACATTGTGGAAGCACAAGTTAATAGGACATGTGCTCTTAAGTCACTTCGGTGCTTTCGAAAGCGCCACCCTAAACTGTCCTCTCTCAGTTTCACCCCAGTACTCTTACCCATCTGCTACGAAACTATCTGGCCGCCATCACCACAGTATCAGAGCTCATCACACGCTAATGAATTTCTCCTCACATCCCCTCTGAGAGGCGGGGAAATGCAACTATTCCCATTTTATAGTACTGAGGCACAGCCAGGCTTGGCGATTGGCCCATGGTCACACAGGGCAGAGTAGGGAATTATACCTTGGTTTCCCACGGCCAGCATCCTAACCACTGGGCCCATCCTCTCATAAATCACACTCAGTCCCTCTCCTTCCTTGGCTCGGACGCCTTTCAAATATGCACAGGCTCCCGCAATTTAGCCAAGCCAAGGTTTAGCTCTCAGGCTTTCCCTGGCGCTCAGCTGCTGTGGCTTCCTTATTAGTTTTGTTGGTCTTCTCCAAAAATCGCTACCTGTGATGACCAGAAAAAACACGGAAGCCGCCGCTTGCAGCAAAAGTTGGAAGAGGAAATCGCAGCTGACCATGTCTTTCAGGAGTCAAAGGGGTTCCAGCCCCATTTCTGACCAGCGAGGACTAGCTGGAAACTCTGCAGAAGTGATGTGCAGGGGGCAAGGTTAAGAGTGGCTGTTTTACCCAAATGAGAGTTTGGAGGCTCGGAAGAGGACGGGAGCACATCAAACAGAAGCGGACCCCGTGTTAGTAAAACTCAATTGAGCATGTTAACAGTGCAGACTATAGGCTGCCAAACCTTCAATTGGAAAAAACACCCCTACATTCTTCATAAAGAAATGTTTTCCATAAAAAAAAAAAATCCACGTGTAGATGACAAAAGTAGCCCACAGGAAAGAGTTTCGCCTCCCAATTGACCAAAGCTTTCACCACGGACTGTTTTCACCCTCTGCTCTCCATCAACCCGCTTCGAAGGCTCCAGCGGGAGTTCTTGGTTTCCATCCCCACTGCTGGAAGTGTGGGCTAGTGATTAGGAAAACTACCGCTACACTGAATCAGTGTCAGGCTTGGGCCAGTCACGTAACCTCTCTGTGGTTTGGTTTATCCATCCATAAAATGGGAACAACCACATGTCTTCCAGGGGATTAATGGGGAATCTTTGTTCGCTCTCCAGAACACAGACCACAACAGAAGATGGCACCATGGGAGGAAGAGAAACTGGGAAACTGCAGCTCAGAAGCACCCTCGTTCTGATCCGGTATTTTAAGCCAACTTCCCAATGGATTCACTGAGTCCAGAGACACCGCACAGCCAGTTCCCCTCCCCAGACAGGTTACTGTAGAGTCCCTTACTTTCATCGTTCCCGAACAACAGCACTAAGAAGCATCGAGCCCAGATGTGCTTCTCTGTCTAGGAGAAGCGTTTAAATGAAGGGTCTACTGCCAAATCCAAGAGCACCCAGCCAGCACAAACATCCATCTCTTAGCACAGTGATAGGCAATGAGTCAAAACCCAGCTCGCGCGGCACAGAATTCAGAAGCCCAAACACAAACGTGTTTATCCAAAGTGAGTCGCTTTCCTGCTTGGGGAGAGTGGGAGGCTTTGGGAAGGCAGGTAGAGCAGCCAAGTCGGAGAAGTCTGCTCGAGGGCAGCTGCTTTGTCCTGCCACAGGGGGATACCGCTGGATGAGTAAGGAAAAGAAAGGGCAATGTCTCTCCCCCTGCACCTGCCAGCGCTCTCCTCGCCTTGCTCAGCATGTCTGCCTTTTAAAACTGGCCATCTTTCCAACCCAGAGCAGAAGGGCCTTTCTGTGCCACCTCACACCGACTTCCCAATGACCAGCGAGTTGCCCTGTTTATCAAGAAAGCCATCTGCGCTACCGAGCTCACATTTGCAGGAGCGACAAATTATTCCCCCCCGACACCCCTCCACCAGCCCCTCTTCCATGTCTGTCTGCCAAGGGCTCAGGGGGAGGAAGCAGCCCAAAGCCCTGAGCCAACTTAGAAGCAGGTTTGGGGCTTTACTCACCATTATCAAATTCGTCTGGGATCTGTAGGGAAAGAAAAGAGATATGGCTGGTTATTCTTTTTCTGACTCCACTACATTACACAGCATGGCTAGAGACACCCTCACAGCCATTTGCCTAATTAAGAGAAAGATTAATCTCTAAACATATGAATATTCAGATAAATCTGTTGGCTGGGGTGCAGCTGCCAGCCCTCCCCCCTTACCCAAATGCACACCCACTAGCATTGCCAGCATGTTCAACTCTGAGGTCTTGTACCCACGGTAGGCACAGCACTCCAGCAAGGCCAACTGGGCCTGCTCCCCCGGGGAGGGGATGAAAACTCCTGACATCAGTTAATTACATCAGCTCTTTGTCTAAAGATAAGAGGACCAGGCTGAGATGTCTGACAACCAGGAAGGCTTTAACTGTTGGCACGTTTCATATATAAGCAACATGTTTATTGCAATAAGATGATTCAATGCAACATATCACAATGGTTATAAGGAATATTTCCGATCCCATGACCCTTTGCTAAGAACAGTTGAAACTGTAACAGGCAAGGACAGAAAACTGAATATCTGATGACAGAGAAAAACACAGGAACAAATTCCATGCTTATTTACACCCTGACCAACTCCGCTGAAACGCTATGATATGCCTAGACTGCATCAACCCGATGCGCCAGCAGCTCAGGGAACTTTGACTTTGAACTCCACTGGAGTAGAGGAAGAGCCGTCTTCATGTGAGCACGTGAGATATGCAGGACACCTGGGTTCAAATCCTGGCTTAGCCACAATTTTGGGTATGTCACAACCTCTCTGCACCTCAATTCCCACATCGGTTAAGTCAGGAATATAATCCACTCCCGCCCTTCGTCTATTTCCACTGGAAGCTCTTTGGGTACAAGTGACTGTAACTGTGTGTCTATACAGCACAACAGGGCCCTGATCTCAATTGTAGCCTGCAGGCACTACCACAATACAAGTAATAAATGTCCCTTTGCGAAAGGAACCCCCCCCCCCCCCCCCGGTAATGTCAAAGCTCTCAATCACCACATTTCTTTTACAAAGACGGGCATATCTTTATGGGGGGAAATTAGCTAAAATACAGTTACGTACAAAATCCTTATCTGCTGATGCACTCAAGAGACAAAAAAGCAGTTCATCACTAGAATTCATAAGGAAGGCAGGAGGACTTTCAAAGTTGCTCTGAGCTGCTCTATTGTAGTAATACAAACAGAAAGCTGGAGAGGGAATTCCAGCGGGGAGAGGTGTTTCCTGGGGTGCTTTCATTTACTGCCCAGCAGGAAGGCCAGTGAGAGGAATGAGCAAGGTTTCTGAGGATGGAGAGATTTGAGACATTGATCACACTTCTATTTGATCAATGTGTGTTTGAACTAGTCACTGTAACCGTTCTGTTTTCACCTTCTACAATTTGGTCCAGTTTCTGGGTTGGTCAGGCTAGGTTTGAGGAGATGCAAACGAGTTCAGACATCACCACCTCTGAACCCTGGCTCACTGCAGAGCAGGGGTGGGCAAACTTTTTGGCCCGAGGGCCACATCTAGGTATAGAAAGTGTATGGCGAGCCATGAATGCTCATGGAATTGGGGTTGGGGTGCAGGAGAGGGTGAGGGCTCTGGCTGAGGGTTCTGGGGTGGGGCCAGAAATGAGGAGTTCAGGGTGCAGGAGGGGGTTCCAGGCTGGGGGTTGGCGTGCAGGCAGTGAGGGCTCTGGCCACCCCCCATAGGCAAGCTTGCCCCCACCGGGCAGTAGTTCTTCTACCTTCCGGGAGTTGGAGGTGAAATATCCCCTCTGCATATTAGACTGCATGGCCCTATAGCTGTGTTTACAGGATGCAAGCCCTTCCCGCTCCCGCCACTCAGGCATGGATTTGCTGGTCAGATGACCTAGCCAGTGTCCAATTACCTAAGTTGTGTGCTAGGGTCCAGACCAAGAAGGGGAAGAAGCGTGCAAATGCCTCCAAAGCTGCTCCAGCCTTAAGGTTGACATGTAAGGGGTGATTCCCTTCATCTGTTGCCCGAATCAGATTACGAGCTCTTTGGTGTCGGGACAGTGCCACATTCTGTATTTTGCAGAACGTGGAGTATATTTGACAGCAATGTGCAAAGAGCTCTGCACTTGAGAAAGTCACAAGCAGCGCTCATCATTCTCAAGCCGTTTCCCTGCCGCCTTCTGTGGGCCAGCTCAGCTGTTCTGCTTCTAAGCCTTGCCACATCACACCAAAGGGTTTCTTTGGTAGCGGAGAGTATTTTACTGTTCTGAGCGGCGGCAAGTAGTCACTGGCCAGTCAATCGCCAGAGCAGAACCCAGACGGCCTAGACAGACTTTGCTGGCAGAAGGAAGCTGTCGTACGCTCTCCGCACACAGCGGCAGTTTTCCAAAAGGAGCTGCTGCTCAAAAATAAAGTCTGCTACCTCCTGTTCTGTGTGTTTTCAGTTGTATCTCTCACCATAATCTCCCAGAGCCTCAGACACTCTAATGAATGGAGGGTCCGTTCCCTTCCATGCCCTTACTCCTGAGGGAGTAACTAGGCATCTACGTGTCTACTCCGTGCTCTTTCTGAATCAGTGCCATCTCTCCAACTGCACACACCTATCCCACTATGGCTAGTGAAGTGAGTTTCTTGCTCCTGAAAGAGGGGGAGCCTGAGGTCCAGTGGCCAGGCTTTTAGGAGGAGGCTGTGTGAACGTACCTCAGTGAAGAGTAGCTGGAAAACCATTTCGAGATATGGGTCGCATTCACAAAGACCTAACTGAGCCTCTGTTTAATCCTCATTTGAAACTGTCCAAGACGGCAAGAGAATGGAAAGGGTACCTCCCACCTCAGCCTCAACTGCTAGCAGGGCTCATTCCCTTGGTGCGGGCCTGGTGTTAATGCCACAGTGCCACCTAACGAGGAAACGAGCCTGAGAGAGCAGCAAGCTCAGAAAGTAACCCAGCAAGTGAGAACTGGGTGGCGGAAGAAAGCAAACCTGGCACGCTTGTTTAACTGGGAGCTCTTCCTTCCAGACTGCGCGTCCATCGGCGGCGCTGGGAGCCCTGTTACAAATCACTGTAACTTGCTAACCAACCCGCTCCGTGTCATGGAGGATAGCGCCCAAATGCTCTCTCTGTACGCTAGAACATCAACTTTTTATAAATATGTGGCTCACAAAACAGCCATTTCTGAGGGCTTTTGCTGTGGACCGCGCAGAGCTGACGACGCTGAACGGAAGAGGTCAGGGGAAGAAGGGAAGGAAGTAGCAACAAAACAAAAACAGGTTATTGTTCGACTCTGCGTCAGGAAGCCAAATGCTCAGCTGCGTCAGGAGTCAGAGCCTGTTTTAAAAAATTCAGGCTATTATATAGGGCTGGAGGGCAAGTGAGCAAAGCTGACACGATGCCCATGAGTCAGATCCCCTAAGGGACAAGGACGAGAATGTTTGTGGGGGACGTCCCCTGCATTTCCAACTTCCCACTGCTGGGAGAACCAGGAGCATAAGATAATTTTGACCAGCTGTCTTTGGCTGGCCTCCCACCGGTCAGGAAAGAGCAAATCCAATCAAAAGTTTTTATTTAGACTCGCATCGAAGAGGTCAAACAGTAACAGGATTTATACAACTGCTTAGGTGAAGACAACATCCCCTCAGGATGCAATTCCCCTGGTGTGAATGTGAGCACTACATCGGCCATTCCACTGAAAGGAAACAAAGTCCCCGCTCATCCTAATCTCTCCCCCCCTCCCCCCGGTTAATGCACATCCAGATCAGGAGGATGAAAAGAACACACAGCTGACCCTCTCAAGGGCCATGAAAGGGAGCGGCCCCCACCACAGCTGTCAGGAGAAAAAACCCAATGTTCATTTCCCAGAGAGCTTTGCAGCACTGTCACCTGAGCCATGAACATAACGAGGTTTAAATTACTGTACTAATTACTAAAGTGAGGTGGCAGTAACAGGAAGTCACCTGGAATCACAAAATACTCTTGAGCATTAGTAGAAAAAGCCCAAGCTGGGCTGGATTATGGTCTACTGGAGTACGGAGGTGTTTAAACTGGAATAAAAGGAAGATCTGACAGACTTCAGCTCAAACTGCATGCTGCCAGCATGTATTTGAGGTCAGAAACACCACCCCCACACACACACACCCCCAAGGAAACTCCACCCAAGTCAATACACACCCATAGAGATGAGTGATGCAGGTAGCCAGGTGAGCTCAATAGTAGCGGTCAAACACAAAAGCCTCCTGCCTTGTAGCACTGACATTTTGGCTTTCCACCTCTCTGTGCCACTCTGGCGAGATGAAGATTTGCCAAAATCACCCTAATCGATTGATTACCTGTTGCAGAAACAGAATTCAGAAGCCGGGGGAATACGCCAGGAGGCCCTAAATGAGGCAGGTGCTTCCCTCCAGCACATTCTCTGCTGTGACTTCATTTGCAACGTGGAAACCCGTTCGCTAGAAACATGACTAGGCTCCTCCAACTCATTTCACAAGGAGGAGGACCAACGAAAGGTCAAATGGAGTGGGCAGGACGCGAGCCAACAACCCCTAAGTGAAAGGCATGGCATCCAGCCATTACCGCTTCTGAAGGCCTCCTTCAATCAGATCCTTGATAAGGTTACAGGTGTATCCGGCCAAGATTTCAATAACGAACAGGCTGCCCATTCAAAACACAAAGTGTCCCCAACCTTATATAAAATAACTGTCTGAATTTGTTGTGCTGTGAGCTCATGCTATTCCTTCTCACCTATTGTCTGGAGGACAGCTTTATGCTTTCGCTGCAGCAGAACTATATGTAGTGATGACTGAAGGCTGTAGCGTAAATTCAATAAAAGGAAAAGAAACTGGAAACACATGGTGGAAGGAAAAGTGCTAAGGAATTTATTCTGCACTATCAGGAAATACTTTTAGAATGCCCCAGTCAACCAGGAATCCTGCAGATCCCTTATTTAGCAACCTATGGGACTCCCTTCAGCCATACATAGCTGGTCTTTTTAAAATTATTATCTTTGCTATTAAATTTTTTATGAGTTAATAGTCTGAATTTAAGCCTGGAATTGCATTTGCTTCAACATGTTTTTCATCTCACGTTCACCACATAGAATCTGAGTGCCTTCCAGTCGTACATTACACAACTTGACTAGAGCTGGGTAGATGACGGATTTTTTGGTTTGCTGGCAATCCAAACAAATTTTGGAAAAGAAAAATCATTTCACATCAAACTGAAAGACATTTTCAAAGTTTTTGGTGAATCAAAAAGTAAAAAAAAAAAGTTTTGGTGTGAGTGAAATTTTAGTTTTGACTGAGCAAATTTTAGCGTTTAATTAACAAAATAATATTAAAGTCAGTTTCCAAACAAAAAGTTGTTTTGAATTGGGGAAAAAAACATTTTGCTTTGAAATTTTCAAAATGAAATGCTTTTTTCTTGGAATACTTTTTTTAACCGAAACAATTTGGCAAAATCGCCACAAATTCACAAAATGTTCTGTAGCATTTTTTTGCTGAGAAAAGATTCAGTCAAACAAATTCACCCAGCTCTAAATGACTCACATATGTACAGGCTTAACACAGCGTATGGCCCATCTGCACTAAAAAAATAACCAAAATTTAACAGTTAGAACCATATAGCCACCACCTAGACTAACACCTTTAGATTCGTGGAGGATGACAAATTGTGGTCAAGGCAACCAGGCTAAATAGCTGAGGTACCCTTAGCTCCCTCAACAAGTAGCTTTTATATATATAGCTACTTCTTGTATCCCTCAACAAGTGTGTATATCTCTCTCTCTCACACACACACACACACACACAGCGCTCTTCTAAGAGCATTTCACCTTAACCACTACTGGACTACAATTAGATTTCAAACATGTGGTTCAAACCTGGTTTACAGTGAGCATGGATAAGGTTTTTCAAAGGTGGGGGTGGTGGAGGCCTTGGACACTGGGTTGTGGAGATTTGGTTCTGAGGGTCTGATCCCCAATTAAAATATATCTAAAGCACGTACGTGTTTTTGGGACGGAGGAGGAAAAGCATAGCAAAGGAGTTCAGTCTTCAGATCTGCATGTCCAGAAGCCCCTTTTGCTATCACCTATCCAAGCACCTCACCATATTGACTGTATTTATCCTCAACCCCTGTGGGTAGATCAGTGCTGTTATCCTCATTTTGCAGGTGGGAAACCAAGGCACTGAGAGGCTAAGTGACTCGCCCAGGGTCACGCAGGAAATCTGTGGAAGAACGGGGACCTGAAACCAGGTCTCAGTCCCAGGCTAGCATCCTAACACTGGGCCATCCTTCCTCTCATTCAGCTCTGCTGCTTGTCCACTTGCAATACCCCAATGAGGAATTAACAGGCTCTTGGGAAGGTGGACTACCTTATAGATTTCTCTTAAGTTCACTCTAATTATAATTACAATACAGCTCACCATTGACCCCACTCCACGATACACAATTCTTCTTGTGGCCAACTTCACTGGCAAAGAAAATTGTACCAGTACTGACGGCTAGAACCCAAATCAAAGTCAGCTTCCAACCCAAGCTCCAATCACCACATGCAAGCAGAAAGAGGTGACTAGAGAAAGAACGCCCTTTCAATGCCAAGAACAATCGCCCACTTTAAAAAAAAAAAAAAAAAAAAGACATCTACAATAATGGACCAGCTGTTTAAGCCCTATAGAATCCCCAACACCAAACAAAAAGGAACTTAACTAGTCAAAGAACAAGCCCCAGCCCCACACACAAGGAGGCAATGGAGAAGGGCAAGTTTCATTGTGTCTTGACACAGGTGCAGGACCAGAATGGCTGTTCAGCAGAACAAGTGACATTCTTCGGTGAAAAGTTCACTTTAATTCAAGGGCCGCTGGATCAGCTTGCTGCAAAAAGAAATCTGATCCCTCCCCCGCATGTGAAAATTTTCCCAAGGATCTAGGTTTGGGTAACAAGGAGAGAGTCCCAAATCTGTGGCGGCTTTGTGGAAACCGCTATAGAACTCGAGTCAGCAGAGAGCGGATGCAGAATTGAGGCCGAGATGCTTGTTGATCAAGAGTTTATTTTTAACAGCCCATGGGAGAAAAGAGCAGCATATCGTAACTGACTGATCATTTAAAAGCAAGGACATGTATGAATCACGGCTGTGTTTTGCAGAATTTGGGATTAAGTTAAAGAAAAAAAAAAGAAAAGACTGGAATGAAACAAGGATGAGGGACCCTGGACACAGAATTAATCCCCAACACCATGCGTTTCTGAGACCATAACATCAATTTAGCATGGTGTGAATTTCTTTTTTTTAATTAAAGACATGAGAAACCACTGTACACTGCAATTAAAATGAAGGCTGTCAATGTCATAGAATTTTAACTTAAATTAAAAACAAAAATTATCAAATTAGACCAACAAACCATGTAACTATTCGAGAACCTCCAGGTGGTAACATTACTGATTGATTAAATAAAGAAACCCTGTTTGGATTTGCATCGCCCCAGGAAGCAATATTATGTCACTGGCGGAGTTTCATATTATTATATGTAAGAAATTAGCAATAGTGCCCAGGTTTGGGATAAAAGGACATACACCGAGGACCCGAATGCCATATAATCCTGGCACTTCGTGAGCTTTCATGCAGTTTTTCCAGCACTAACCATTCCTAAATGCATTGTGTTTAGTCAGCCAGCAGACAGGAAGACTACTTTTTTTCCAGTCAGCTTTCTCCTGGTTGTCAGTCAACGTGAGCGGAGCTCGCTGTAACACTTCCCCACTCAGACAAATCCACAAAGGAGAAGGGAGCAAAAGCAAGGGACAGTCTAATCACTTGCCCACTTTGCTCTTGTGGGAGCTGCTCAACAGCCAAGGCCAAACCCATCAGATGTGCCTGCAGCATGGTACTTCGGTGGCCAATCTTTCTAGCACTGGCATCCTCCTTGACACCACTCACTCTTCAACGGGGGCCACAAGTGGCTTGAATGAAATCAGACTCTTACCAAGTTGGGTGCGTATCTGACACACAACTCTACAGCAATTTCAGCCTCAGCACTAACTTGCCTTCATTCTAAAATCTGGCATATTTAGCAATCTGGAGAAGCATCACCCGATGGCCACATACTCAGCATAGGAATCCAGCATTGCGGCTTCTTCTGTGTGTATACCAGGTTTGCCAGGATTGTGTTTAAACACGCACGAGAAGGGTACGAATCAACAGACTTAGCCTCCTATTAGCAGGGAGAGGGGGAAGGTCGTTCATTCAGAATTCATTTCACCTTCTAAGTCCAGAATTGCATTTACTCTGAACACATTAGGGACCGAGAAGCACAACTGCCCCACTTCTTCCATCCTGTGTCACACAGCTTTGCACTAGCAGCTGGGCATTTTTAAACAAAAACAAGCGTCAAGGGAGCAGTTTAACATGGTGCAGGGGGGACCGGCGCCACGCTCAACCAGTTTACATTGACTCAATGAGGTTTTAAAGCTCAACAGTGCTATCTAGACAGAGAAGCTGGCAAGACAACAGAAAATCCATGCTCCCGACCTTAGCTTGGGGAGACTGAGTGTACAAAGCCCATTCAGAGGCTGGCAGGAAAGGGGGTTAAACCCTCTCCCTGAGCTACAGGCAGGACTCCAGATACCTCCCCTGAGTGTGTGGTGCTGTCCTGGCTAGCCGGGTTGGGCCAGTTGCAGGGAATTAATTCTCCTCTCCCGCAGTACGCTGTGGGGAGTTGGGCCCCCGTCCAGCAACGAGAGTCAAGAGCGCTGTGCCAAAAGGAGAACCAACGGGTGCAATGGGATTACATCACAGTTCCTAGGACTTGGCTGAAGTGAGCCAAAGACCTTTGCTAGGGACTTCGGTTAAGGGGAGCCTATGTACTTGGCTCTTAAAGGGGCAGCACATTGCTTAGATGTCCTTTTGCTGATGAAGGACTCCACAAGGGTAGTTTGTGAAAGAACGCCCTTTCAGTACCCAGTAGGCATACAGAATTCTTCCCGGCTCCAGCGGGCTTGTTGACTCCTGGTAGTAAAAACAGCATTAAGCATTTATTTTATTTTATTTTTCCCATTGTCTTCCTGGATTTTGGTGCACACCTAAAAAAGGATATTGGCTACATTGGAGGAGGAAGAGGGGAAAGAACTCACCAGGCCAAGGACACGAGACAACCTGAGACTGAAAAAGTTTCTGCCACCCTGGACCCTGATTGTCCGCATACTATATAGCGCATAACTCCTACTGGAGACAATGGCGGGCGAACAGGTCTTCAGAAAATAATATAGAAGTGGGACTGGAGCAGCTTTCTACATTCAGGGGTGACAACACACAGATCTCTAGCAGCTGGAAAGCACTATGTAAATTCTCAGTGTAATTCCTATTACTCTTCCATTCCACAATTCTATTACTGTATCGAGTCCTTCACAGATGTCCTCCCCAGTCAACGTCCACGCTGACCTACAAGAAAGTTCGCACTTTGAGAACTCCTACTGCCTTTTGCCAGCCTGCAATCGCTGTCTTGATGGCTGAACCCCAAAGAAAATCGGAAACAGGGAAAGTGTGACGCTTCCAAAAGAATCTGGCCAGGTCTTATCTGTATTACCATAGCCCCTAAGAGCCCGTGTCACAAAGCAGGACCCCATTGTGTTAGGTGCTGTACATTTTTAATGCTATTCGGTGTATTACAGTAGCACCTAGGAGCCCTAGTTATGGAGCAGGACCCCACGGTGCTAGCCGTGTACAAACGCAAAACAAAAAGACTGTCCCTGTTTCAATCTAAGTAACCACTTTCCACAATCAAGAACCATCCTTAGCCACAGTGACAGTGTGTAAGACTTTCAGGGGGAGCAGCTCTGGAACAGCTGGTTCAAGAGCCTCAAGGAGAATAACTTTTTGTAACAATCTCCAATAACAGCTCCAGGACAGTCCTGTGTTTGCATAATGCCTAGCAAAATGGCGCCTGATCTTGACTGGCCCATAGGCACTATGGTAATAAACAGGGTTAATAATACTCCTTAGCATGCACTAGCTGCCTGCGTATTTATGCTCACGCGAGAGAACATCCTGGGAATAGGAGCAGGCCACTGAATTCTTTGGACGCCTTTTTCCCGTTTTCCTCATTTGCACCTTCGAGCCCCATCTCATCTACCCAACGCGTCACGTCCCTTTATTCCACAAGCACATCTCACGACAGCTGCTGAAAAGATCTGGTCCCAATTCCCTTCCTTTGCTCCAGACTTTTACGTCCCATCTGCAGGTTTGTTCTTTGCTGGCATGAGCTGGCTTTTTAAGGAAGCCATTTTTTTTTTTCAACACCCATATATTACGTTTTAAAGTTCCCGGGAAAGAGGAAGCTCTTCTCTGGACTGTAACAAACCGATCGAGTCCCAGTCTAGAAGCCAAAAAAAAAGGGAGCGTGGGCAGAGCTGTGTGGGAAAAGCGAGATCAAAAGCTCCCCCATTTTACAGCCAGTCAACGGAGAGGTGACCAGACAAGTCAGATACAATTCCATGATGCCACGTGATTCTCAAGGAGATGGGAAGTGTGCCAAGCTCGCCCAAGCAAGCACATTTGCTCTGCTGCTACCAGGCAGACACCTCATTATGGCAAGTCACATGAATATGACATTTAAGCAGGCAGGATCATTAAGAAAGCCAAAGGGGTTTTTACTGCCACAGAGGAAAGCAACGAGGTAACTACATCGCGACGCGCTTATGAGAAACACGGGTCTGCAGTTACATCAAAGAGCGGCGAAGCTGGGTGAAGGCCTCCGTGGCCTCTCTGCTACATAACAATCTAGACAGAGCTGGCACCTGTGGGCAGACGGAGAACACAGACTCTCTCTTCCCTCCCAAGAGCAAGTGTCTACCGGGCACCCACAGATTCCTGAAGCGGACAAGCAGCTCGGCACAGGAATAATTCCAGCAGCACCGCTCACCTACCACACATCTGAAATTCTCTGGGAACAAAAGGGCAGCCCAGGGCAGCCCCTCGCATAGCCTGAGAGGTATTTACGTTAGGCAGCATCAGTCTCACGTGGGACCAGCAGAGCGCTTACTGTGATGCACAGACAGCACCTGTGCCCTGTACTGTGTAAACGCAGGAGCTGATCCCCCCCCCCCCCCCAGTTGAAGGAGGGGGTAGGAATGGAACAATCCTGTCACAATTACAGATCACTAACTCCTTGTATTTCAGGGATGATTTTCAACAGCCCGCGGGCTCTACAAAGAGTCCAGTTACACTGGAAAAGACTTGTTAGCACGGCTGGCTCTCCCGCCGGCAGCTGGCATGTGCCGACATCAACGAGACCTGCTGCCTCACCAAGGTGAGAAGGGATATTTGCGGGGACATGAGAGAAGCGTGTTGTCAGCAGACAGGCTCCAACTTCCCATCCAGGGCAGTGGAGTCATTCACCTGAGGATACCAGGGAAGTGTGCCGCCCTCAGCTGCACCAGAGGGGGATATTATGGGGCGCTTCCCCCAATGACAATTAGCCGCTATTCACAACAAGGTGAGGAATTGGAGCTGTGCCTGAACATCAAACAAGACTTGCATTTAAAGGGCAGCCAGGAAGCCAAGAGGCACTTCAAAAAAGAAAGCCACTCTCCCCCAATACAGAGCACCGTGAGGATATGCAATGCATAACCACCACGGCAATTCACACCTCAATGCCCCAACCGGGCTCATGGCTCGTGGCTGCATATCAAAAAACAACCTGAATGAGCCCTCCCGTAACACAGGACAGATCTAAAAAAGGAGAGACTTTTACATAAGCAAGGGGGAAAGGAGTCCAGGAGTCAGAGACATGAGAGCCCAGCGATCTACTCCCCTCTGCAAGGTAAGCTTCAAGAGAGTCCATGGCACAGGCATAAACTCCCAAAGGGGACAGTAAAGGAGAAACAAATTCCTACCAAATCCTTAAAGCAGGGACCCACTTTCCAGTGAAAAAAGCCAGCCAAGGGCTCTCATCTTCCTACAAACGCTGTATGTATTTGAACAAAGATACACTAAGCAGGAAGTAAGAGTGAGCAGCGAGGGCTAGAGCTAACTGAAGCCTCATTAACCGGCTGCTTTGAGACATCGTTTCCAGTCACTTTATGATGGAAGGCAGGACATGGGTAAGACAGTACACTGGGCATGCCAGGGAAAGCACACAGAGAACTAGTTTAAAAGAAAGCTTGGTCTGGTCACCCGGTCCAGCGAACATGGGTGCAAGCAGAGCTAATACATGGGAAGACGTGAAAACAACATTTTCCTTCCACGGTTAAACACACCAGGGGCAGGGGCGAATCCCTGAGAGGCACCAGTTCACCCAGTGCTCCCCTCTTACAGCTGCCCCCAACGGCATCAAAGGGAGGAAACGAGAGGTGCAGATAGATACATGTTACAAGAACTGCTCACCCGAAGACTTGGCCATTCCCAGCCCTTCAAAGAACAATGGGGTGTTGAAGGTAACAGGTAGGCTGTGGAAGAGGCCACAGCCAGGCAAGTTCCCACAGTCCCATCAGCAAGGCCCATTCACATGTCCATGGCAGCATGTGTGGGTTGTAATACAGATCGTAATGCATCTGTGGGAACTTTGGCTCAGACGTTCTCCCAGCTTCTGTCTACAGTCTCAGGACACAGGAAAACACGGGCAAACAGGAACATGCTCAAACCGAAGAGGTAGCAAGCACTGGCCAGAGAGACAAAAGAAGGGGTTTCAAGGTAGCAACAGTTCTAACCACACGCATTATCCTTGCCTAGCCAGGAAGTCCCTTAGCTTCCTCCCCAGGTAAAATAGAAAATGCAGCACTCTATTCTCAGAAAGGGCAGGACACTCCTGCCGATTTGGTCCAGCTGCTCCCATTTTCAGAGAGGAATGGAGCCAGGATGGGTAAGGAATGGTGTCCCTAGCCTCCGTTTGTCAGAGGGTGGAGATGGATGGCAGGAGAGAGATCACTTGATCCTTACCTGTTAGGTTCACTCCCTCTGGGGCAGCTGGCATTGGCCACTGTCGGCAGACAGGATACTGGGCTGGATGGACTTTTGGTCTGACCCAATATGGCCATTCTTATGTTCATCATTCCACCCACTGCTCTCTTTGAGGTAAGGGCCACTTAGCCATACTCCCTTGGAAAGACCACCCTCTGACAGACAGCAACGGAAGCCATTCAACATTCGCGCCTGCCTTTGCAAAGCCCTCAGCTCAAGGTCAGGTTTTCCCTGTTGCACTGGAAGAGAAGAGTCCATTGTAGGTTTCCACAGAGCATGAGAGAGAGGGGAAAGTGACATCTCTGGAGGAAATTTCATCTGTCTCAGAATTCCAGGACACCTCAAGACCCATTTGCTCCTATGACATGAGTTTCAGCCCCACAGAAGAGAGGCAGCAAGGTGGCTTAAAGGAAAGCAGGGTTACTGTAGCGTAAAGAATGCCTTTGCATATTCATGCTTATTGGACTCTGGGGCACAGCAGCACCAGCAGAGGCAACGCTAAAAGGAGAAATGCTCCTTATTTTAAGTCACCAATATTCAAACTCATTACTCCGCAGGGGGCTCTATGGTCACCCGCATCAGCGCTGAAAAGAGATGAATGCGCACTATAAAACGACTTCACCTCAGCAGTACATAACTTCAGACATTTGGGCTAAGATCTAGCACTGACAGTAAGCTGAATATATCAGTAGCGTATTGTTAGCTTAATATAGGAGGCAGGGACTGGACGCGCTCTAACAGGTCTTTTCCCCTGTTAATTACGGCACCATCGACCTGGTTTTCAGAGGGCTGAGCACCCAGGCATCCCAATTAAATCAGCGGGAGCTGTATGTGATCAGCAGCCTCAGAAAAAAAAATCAGTCCAAAAGCCTCTGATCCTAAAATGCGGTTACCCCGGACACAATACACTCAATGGCAGCATTCTACGGGAAAAACGAAAGACCTCCAAACAGAACCATGTTAACGTTTTCAGTTTTCCCTGGAAGACAATGGACATCTTTTTCCGCCTCCCAACTCAATCCATTGGGCCCCTAGCAGATCTGCTCAAGTCACGTTGGCTTCTCTGGACACCCATTAAAAAACCAGATGGAGCCATATTGGTTTAGGAACACGGACAGCAGCTATTCTGTACCACGCCACCCCCTTCTCCCATGACACTTTGAAACTCATCTGCTCCTGTTACATGAGTTGAGGAAAGTTCCCAAGAATGACTGGATGGCTCAGAGGAGCAATAATAGGTTGCAAGAGCTTTTCACTTCCAGGTCGCTGGTCCAAATTCAGCCTAGCCTGGTGGTGAAAGGACATTGCCACCACCTATTTGACGATCCCTTTGCGAAACAAGTCAGGGGAGCTCACCAACTTTTTTAGGAGACTGGTGACCACATGATCAAGGCAACAGGCATTTAATGGCATTATGATTGGCAGTATCAGCTGTGTGCTGAAAAGATCATGGAGATGCAGCTCCTAGGTACCTCTCCTATGAAAATAAAGAGGATTTATTTATCCAGGATTGCCCATCACCAGCACAAAAGGTTTTCCTCATGGCACCTCAGCAAAGGTAAGGGACTCCGGAAAGGAGGCACAAAGCACCATTGGAAAGTACTTCGCGGAAACATCCAAGGCATTGCTAAGCTATTCATCACCTGGATTGCGGGGAGGGTATAACACACTTCTACGGGCTGATTTACGAAGAGACCCAAAAGGTGTGGAAGGCTTCCCTGGAGAACATGATCCACAAGGCCATCGACCCGTGAACAAGCCAAGAGGAAGATGGTGACAGCTGCGGACACAGTCTATGCTCTGAAACACGAACGCCGCACTCAATACTAATTTGGTGGCTGAACCCTCAGATTAAGACTAAACTATTACCGTAAAAAACCAAAACACAAACCAACCCTCTTTGGATTAAGAGACGGTCTGAGCCACAGAGAAGGCGTAACAGAGTTCTATCCCAAAAGGAAGCAGGATGAGAACTGCAACAGGCTGTTCAATTGAAGACTCCTGCACCCTGAGGCAATGACAGAGTCCCAGAAATTCCCTTCGCAACGAGGAGATGGACTGTTTGGCAGAAGAGTTCGACTACACATGGAGCAAGTTTGCAGTCATACCGCTAGCTGTCAGCACAGAGAGAGTGAGGAACCTGAAATTCCCTGCAGCCATGCTTGTAAGATCCACTCAAGTCTGAGCAACAGTTGACGTCTGCAAAGAACTGACACAGCCATTGACAGCTGCACCAGAGGAGGGGCAAGGTCTTCTGAAAGACTGAGCAAGACCTATCGAAGCCGGGGAACTCTCTCACCCGTCTCGGGTTCAACAACCGAGCAGAATTAGCGCTAATGGGAGAATCTAGACTGCAGTGTGGGAAAGTTTGCTGAGCTATTTGATCCATGACCACCACCCTTCCAGTCGCGACAGTGCACGTCGAGCCTAATACTCCCTAGCCTAATACCCCCAAATCAATATCATGGAGTTTCAAGGTCAAACCCAATACCCAGGATATCTCAAAGCTTTTGTCCCCAACACCAAGAAACACTGCCTTTACCTAGCACATAATCCCTTCCCGTAGTGCACACCCCTAGGGATCCACAAATCAATTTTGTTCTGATTCTTTCCCAGTGGAAACTGACGCCGATGTCACTGATGGAGACCTCAAAGCTCCTTCAATAAGCATCACGCCCCCTGCTGGGAAGACGACGCTGGTCAGGACTCGGCCCTGAAAGAATGGGCTATAAAGGGTGTACCGGGCGCTACTACAGAATGCTCTGTACAGAGTCCCAGAAGACAACACGTCAGAGCGCGCACGCACACACACACACAGAGCTGTAATTAGGCTTGTTGTACTGAAGAGGTTCACGCAGCCAGGTGTGAGTGACCTCTATAGAGCTGAAGCAGGGGTGGCCGACCTGTGGCTCCAGAGTCACATGCGGTTCTTCAGAAGTTACAATATGCGGCTCCTTGTATAGGCACTGGCTCCGGGGCTGGAGCTACAGGCGCCAACTTTCTAATGTGCCGGGGGGTGCTCACTGCTCAACCCCTGGCTCTGCCCCCACTCCACCCCTTCCCGCCCCCTCCCCCGAGCCTGTTATGCCCTCACTCTTCCTCCTCCCCCTCCAAGCCTCCTGCATGCCACGAAACAGCTGATCAGGAGATGCGGGAAGTGATGGAGAGGCGCTGATTGGCGGGGCTGCCGGTGGGTGGGAGGAGCGCTGACTGGGGGCTACTGACGTATTACTGTGGCTCTTTGGCAATGTACATGGGTAAATTCTGGCTCCGGCTCAGGTTGGCCACCCCTGAACTAAAGGGATCTCCAATGGCTCAGCCAGCACTGGGGTAATCACTAGCTGCGCACGGAAACAATTCTTATTTCACACCTCTCGGCTGGTCACTGGGCCTGTCTATCTTAAAACTGGACTCTCTGGCTTAGGCCGAGAACTGGTCCTACCTCCTCCTCCACACTTGGTAAGGAGAAAGTAATCCAAATCACAGCCAGTGAGCAAAGTTCAACTGGCCAGTTATTAAGAGAACAGTGATAACTGTCTGAGTAACTGGCTAATTTAATTGACACTCCCCCACCCCCAACCATAAACCTAACTTTGTACCATTCGTTCATGCAGGCAAGATTATTATTGATTCCTGGGGCAGACATAACCAGCCTTGCAGAACATGTTCAAACAGGAACAGCGCCCCCTTGTGGCATTCACCAAGCAAACAGCACTGTAGTTCACTGCTACCAACAGGTATCATTGTATACCTTGTATCACTGGGAGCAAAATCCAAAGAACACAGAAAGCACCTTACCTTAGCCCCTTGCTCGTCCACTGAATTACTACCTGCCAGCAAAACAGAAGAGGAAGAAGACATCAGTCGCTTTATCAGCCAACACTGCGCAACACGAACACTGTTACAAACGGATACCAGATCCGGCCACCTTACAAATTCGAAGGCCTCAACACAACAAACAGATCGCTGCAGACAGCGGAGAAACTCCCTCTCCCTCCCCCAGCCCGAGAAGCTGTGGCACGAGATGTTCCTGCCTCCCCACTTTGTTCAGATCAAAAAGCACCCAGTGCAAACCAGCGATGCAGTCACTCCATTCATTCGTGGGAGACTTTGTGCAGTAAGTAGGGCAGTAAGTGAAGGCAGTGCTCAGGAAGGATTCCATGTTGGCAGCTCTGGAAACAGAAGACTACATTATAAACAGACTGCAATAGTACAGACAGTCTCACTAATGGGCCTCAGTTCTGTGCCAGAGACATCAATGGTAAGTTTCCAGGAAAACATTTTTAAAATTGCCATTAAACTACAAGCATCCCTTAAAAAACAAAAACAAAACAGCTGTTTTGGTACTATGTTGGGATATTAACAAACCCCCTTCCCGGCTAATCTGACTGGGCAGACGCCTTTTGCATGAAGGTTGGATACTACACTGATGGGAGCCATGTAAGTGTCTAGACAGACCAAGGAAGGGAGGCCTAGTGGATCAGATTGCAGGGTCTTTGGGATAAGGACCATACCTATGTGTGTTTGTACAGCACCCAGCACAACAATGCCTAGCTTTATTTAGTGCTTTTAGATCTCAAAGTAATTTATGTAGCACTCATAAAAAGAACGTCAGGGTTCGATTTCCCACGCGGTGTTCCTTTAAGAACTGAATATCTGATGAGTCTGGGGTGTACCATTTACAACGGAGGTCAGTATCATTAGCTCCCCTTCTACAGACAGGGCCCTGATCCTGACTGGGATCTCTGAACACCACGGTAATATAAATATTAAATAAAAATGGAGAGAACAGAACTCTTGGGTTCTATTCCTGACCCTGCTACCGACTTGCTGTGGAGCAAGTCACCGGCATGCACCGTAAGCATCTATACAATAGGAATAATTATCCTTCACAGCCTTGCAATGGGGTTGTGAGCTTAGTTTTTGTACAAGACTTGAGATCCTTGGAAGAAAGGTAATAAAAATAAAGCCCGTTATTGGGCAGGGGAACCAGCTGCTAGAGAATAATCAGAAGGGCACTGAGAATAACACATTTGCTGGCATTTTTATATAGTTGTTAGAGCATGTCTATCCCAAAAGGATTGGAACATCTTACCAAAAATATAGATAACTGCTATCCCGCTACCAGCTCCCATTAGCCCTGCTATCCGGAGCACCATTTTCTTGGCATAGGCTGTATTTTCCTTCTGTTTCTTCTCCTGCTGCTCATCAGAACTGGAGCCTTTCCCATCTCCTCCCTTTGTTGACTACCCATGGAGGGTGGAAAAGAGAAAAGATTTAAGTTAGCAGGTGTGAAAGTGACAGAAGTCAAGGTTCATAGCTACAGAGAAGAGAGCCACACACACTGGACTCAAAACCTCTAGGGAAAAATTCCACCAGCCTTTCTGTTTAGTACCAGAACGTGATTATAGAACCTGATACAGAACTCCCCGTCAAAGGAATAAAGAAAGCAATTAACATAATCAGAGAAACTAGAGATGGACAGGATCCATTACATGATCTAGCCAGAGATCAGATTAGCAAATTCTTCAGCCTTTACAGTATAGACCAGGGGTCTCAAACATGCGGCCCGCGGAGTTATTTCCTGCAGCCCGCCATAGGTGCCAACTCCACTGGCAGCCAAGCTCCAAACATTACTGAGTGTTTATATTTGATTAAAACCCCTCTTTGCATTACAGTTTTTTAAAAGTTAGTACATTGACTTTTAATAGAATACTCTATTACTCTCCATTTTTTTCATTTTTGACTATACTTTTGTATCATTGTATGAAAAGGTTTCAGTGATGCGGCCCTCGGGCCAATTTACTAGTTCTCATGTGGCCCTCGTGGTGATTTGAGTTTGAGATCCCTGGTATAGACGGTATCCTTCGAAATGTGAAATGACTGTAAGTCAATACAGTGGAGTCTGCCTGAATATGCAAACTGCCTGAAACAATAGCTCTAAAAGGAGCATTAACGGCTTCATTCATCCAAAGCAGGCCTGCACAACTCGTAAAGCGGTGAGGGCCATATTACTCCAAAGAAAACAGCCGAGGGCCGAAACTAGGGTGACCAGATGCGAGGAAACTTGTTGAGCCAAAAAAAAAAAAAAAAACCCTCTCCGGCCAGCAAAGTTGTTGAGCAAAAAATACTATATTACCTTTTTTTTTTTTACTTTTTTTTTTTTTTGCTTTACCCCACCCCACCCCCTGCGGGCCGCACAGTGAGCCTGCGCGGGCCGCATGCGGCCCGCATGTTGTGCGGGCCTGATCCAAAGGGAACTCTGAATCCCAATGAGGCAATTAAATGTCAACAATGTTACCTATTTTTATGCTGATCAAGCATGCAAGAGGAAGATTTATGCAATCCACAGAGCATGGCACCTCCTGATGGCTTGCTAGAGTAAGTACCAGCGTTTTTTCCCCCCCATTCTCTAGTGCAGCCATCTCAGCCTGGGAAAGACTGGTCTCCCCTAAGGTTTCTCTGCACTATTAATGAGGCACAAACACACACTGTCAAATGTTGTGCCAACCGGAGAAAACCCCCTGACCCTGAGAAAATAGCATCAGACTTGCAAAATTCTCCTCATCAACTTGCTTGGGGAGAGTAAAGTACAAGGCTTTTTCATTAGTGATCAGACGTCACGGCAAAGGGTAGGGGAACTGGGGTTTTGTGCTTAGCGTGGTAAGTTTTCACGACAATTTTACAAGACTGCTTTAAAGTTCTGCTACCAGGTACTTTCCCCTTACGTTTTGGAGGGTTAAAATAAACCACAGGGAAAATGTTTGCCCCCAAGCCTGAAATCTGAATACCAAATCTTAACCAGAATACAATTTTGTTTAGCAACCATTTTAGAGAGCTGAGATATTAAACCCGAAACAACTATAAAAACAGCAATACGCTTACTTTTTACTCCTGTGGTTAAAAGCCTAACAGCACTGTAAAGACTGATATCCCACTGAAATCCAGGATGGAAGAATATGACTATCCAAGCAGAAATATGGTCACGAGACCAAGATTAAACACCCAGCTGCCTTTGGGAAAACCACCACAGGAACTGTAATGCTTCTAAGTGGTCAGGATCTCTGGGCTAGATCTCATTTGAAAAAAGAGCACCTTCCCTGTATCACCCAGCACTCCCTAGTACCATGTCAGGGCAGTGAGGATTGACACAGGCGGATGAGCACATCCCCCGCTGAGATACCCACACAGCTCCCTGCAGCATCCTGGGTTTTTCCTGGTTGCTTCTCCTCCAAACACTGACCAGACCAAACCATGCCATATGAGAGACTCACGACAAGCAAACAGTCTGCCACATAAAGAGAGTGAAGGACAGCCAGTGCCAAGGGGGAAGATACAGTGACGGAGAGTAAGAATTCTCTCCTATCCCAGATTTCCTGGGAATATCCTAATTTCCACAACCTGCTTGTGGGATGTTTTGGGGTCTTGGCGTTAATTCTGGAGCCGGAGACTGCCCGAGGCCTGTCAAGCGACACGTCAGCAGCGCCACCTAGTGGCAGTAGTGTGGGGCCACGGCATGACACTGCCAGGTAGCGGGCGTGATGACCTTTCTGCTGAAGTCATGCCTGCCTCTCAATGCCAAGTGGTGGCCATTTCTGACAGTATGCCACACAGGGTCTTGTCCCATCCAATGACAACTCCCCTTTTCCCTAATCCCTCCCCCCACGCTCCCCAACTCCATCATACCCCATCATCAAACCCTTGCCTTTCAACTCCCCACACACCATCCTCCCAACCGACAACCTCCCTCTCTGCTTTTTCTTCCCCACCTCTTCCCAGCCCCCCTTCCCTTTGGATGGCAAACCGGAGCCTTCCCCCTCACACCCAGTCCTCATCCTTCCCCAAACACCATCCTTCCTTCCCCAACAACCACCCCACCCTAATCCCCTCCCAGCCATTTCTGGTCCTGCCCATTAACAACTCACCTCACCACCCTTCCCCATTCCCCCACTCACTGACAGTAGAATGCCTCTACCCCAAGCTCCCTTCCTTCCCACTGACAACACCCTCAACCATTTTCTAATGCCCCCCCGTATATACACCCCACCCTCAGTTGTAATAGCTCGGTCTACAGATTTACCCCAACGGTGAGTTTATCTGCAAAAAGTGAGGGTAAGCTCATAAGATGTCACAATAACCTGGAACAACAAATGTTGAAGGTATGAAAGGGAGACAGAAAGACTGAACTAGTCCAAACAAAAAGGCCGACTGATACAACTCAAGGCTTGTGTTAAGATAATGTCTGGTAAACAAGGCGAACGGAGAACCAGAAATCAGTGAACCAAAACTGGTGTGTTGGAAACTAGGCCTAATTGATGGACCAAATAATGAGGGGATGGGCTATTCCACCCATCGCTCTCTTTCTGGGTCCTTAAAGACTTTTGGGAGAAAAACTGGCTTCTGGAGTGAGCTTCACCATCATGGCCCCCACCACCCATGATCTCCTGGGACCCTGGGCGTTTGTCATCCTGAGTCTAAGTCTTAGAGATGTCCTGATCAGACAGGGCCAGAGAGAGGGACTCAGATGCCGTCACCACCTCTACAGGCTCCTGCTGAATCCCAAACACCATCCGGGACGGAACAGGATCGGACTTAACAGCAGCAGCTCCAGCCCATCTCAACTAAGCTTCTTCCCAAAGGACAGTTATTACCATCTTTGATACCATCTAAGAAGCTGTCAAATAGCAGGGGGGGCTTCCCCCTAAAAAACTCTCTCCAGCCAAAGGGACAGGGAACAAGGGATGATGCCAATACGAAAGCCTTATTTCGTGTTTCGAATGCTTTAACTGATTTTCCTTCTTTTCTGCACCTTTTGTAAAAGGTTAAAAGGATTTTTAATGGTCTGTTAGTCATGGGACTAAGTAGGCTGAGCTCTCTGTAGATGAAACCCTGGATCTTGTTTAACGCTACATATTGATGGACAGTGACCGGGTTATGTTAACACCTTTGACCCCTGTATCCCAACTAAAGTAATACAACACCTCCCTCCCCCACTGACAACCACCAATTCACCCTTCTTCGGTCCCCACCTACTCACAATTCACACCCCATCCCTCCCCATCAATGACAAATCACCCCCTGGTATCCCCCCAACTCCATCCATCCTCCCTCTCAGCCCATTTACAATCCACCCCACCCCTCCCTTGCCCCCCCAACCCCATTCCTTCTCCAATTCCACCCCCAACCACTCACTGATAACCCCCTCACACTTCTTATCTTCCCCCATTCACAGCCTCATTCCTCCTGTTCCCCCGCCCAGCATACCATCCTCCTCCCCACCCATCTCTAGTCCCCACCCACTGACAAACCCCCAATCTGATCTGTCCCCCACCCTACCCTTCCCCTCCCTCCCGCCACACCACCAATACACACAATTTTTCTTAACACACCATCCCCCCACACACACATACCCCATCCTCCTCCCCTCGACAACTGCACCTCTCCCCCCAGCAGCACCTAAACTCCCCCACAATCAACCCCCACTTCTCCTGTCCCCCCACCGACAGCCCTGCTTCCCGGCTTCCATCCTCCCTCTTTCCCTGCAATGAAGACTACCCATCCCTCCCTCCTCCTCCCTCCCTCTATCCTCCTTCCCCTTTCCCAACAATTCCCAATCTCTCTCTAGTCTCTCCACCCTCCCCACAATTCCTCTCTGGTCCCTCCCCACACATGCTCCTTTCCTCCCCCCACTGACAATCCCCCGACTCCCTCACTGATAATCCCCAATACCTTTCTGCCCCCTCCACACATACTCTGTCCCCCATGACAACCCCCCCCACACCATCTTACAAACCCCCATGACAACTCCCAATCCCTCTCTACCCCCGACTTCAACCCCACTCCTTCCTGTCTCCCCTCCCCACACACCATCTCCCAACCCCCCATTACACCCACACCCTTCCCCCTCCATCCCGCCCCCCAATGACACCCCCACCCTTCCGCCTCCATCCCTCCCCCCACACTCACAGCATCCCCCCATGACACCCCCACCCTTTCCCCTCCTCCCCCCCACACTTACACCATCCCCCCACAACACCCCCACCCTTTCCAGTCCCTCCCCCCACACTTACACCATCCCCCATGACAACCCCCCACCCTTCCCCCCACACTTACACCATCCCCCCACAACACCCCCACCCTTTCCAGTCCCCTCCCCACACACTTACACCATCCCCCCACGACACCCCCACCCTTCCCCCCACACTTACACCATCCCCCCACGACACCCCCACCCTTCCCCCCACACTTACACCATCCCCCCACGACACCCCCACCCTTCCCCCCACACTTAAACCATCCCCCCACGACACCCCCACCCTTCCCCCCACACTTAAACCATCCCCCCACGACACCCCCACCCTTCCCCCCACACTTACACCATCCCCCCACGACACCCCCACCCTTCCCCCCACACTTACACCATCCCCCCACGACACCCCCACCCTTTCCAGTCCCTCCCCCCACACTTACACCATCCCCCATGACACCCCCACCCTTCCCCCCACACTTACACCATCCCCCATGACGACACCCCCACCCTCCCCCCATCCCCCCACGACACCCCCACCCTTCCCCCCACACTTACACCATCCCCCCACGACACCCCCACCCTTCCCCCCACACTTACACCATCCCCCCACGACACCCCCACCCTTCCCCCCACACTTACACCATCCCCCCACGACACCCCCACCCTTCCCCCCACACTTACACCATCCCCCCACAACACCCCCACCCTTTCCAGTCCCTCCCCACACACTTACACCATCCCCCCACGACACCCCCACCCTTCCCCCCACACTTACACCATCCCCCCACGACACCCCCACCCTTCCCCCACACTTACACCATCCCCCCACGACACCCCCACCCTTCCCCCCACACTTACACCATCCCCCCACGACACCCCCACCCTTCCCCCCACACTTACACCATCCCCCCACGACACCCCCACCCTTCCCCCCACACTTACACCATCCCCCCACGACACCCCCACCCTTCCCCCCACACTTACACCATCCCCCCACGACACCCCCACCCTTTCCAGTCCTCCCCCCAA